>OX589613.1:18280254-19549754 GCA_951329385.1 Polia nebulosa | reverse complement strand
CTTTCCAGACCCAGTACCTCCCCCGGAAGAAGGTACTCGTAATTTAATAACAAGGTTAATAAGGTCAGGGCGATCAGGGTTATTCTATGTCGGGGTCGGTTCCTGGGTGGGTAACCAAAAGTATACATTAAATACCGATAGTACTTCGTGCCTTGGAAAGTACAAAAGCCATTGATACAGGTTATCATTCTAGGATCTTAGACGGTACGAGTAGTCTGAAGGCCGGATATCTGACAACTAGTCTTCATCTTCGGTTATGACACGCTAAGGACTCAGGATGATAAAAACGATTGGATTTTGATAGAAAATTAGCAGTTCACCGATCGTAATTGAATTAAGAGGAATGCAGACAAATTCACACAGTGTCTGGCCAGTAAATATGTAATCTAACACCGGAACAACCTAAAGGCTTCGCTTCCATTTGCAGTGTTCGCAAAGATCATTCCTCTCTTCTTCAACGCGTATCGAGGGATGATATTGCTAAGTTCCTGCCATAGCAAATAAAAACCTAGCATAACCTGACTTGCCTTAATTTATTCTTTTGGGGGCCGAGTCACCCGCGTCCGTAGGAGTATACCCATTGAGTCCCTACACGTGGTCCCCGGGTGGTGCTAATCAGGTGACACTAACTGGTGGTAGGTTTCAACCGATGGCTGGCGACCACCCACTGGGCAAAGCCGTACCGCCAAGTGGCCTGGCCGTGTTCCGGTACGATGCTCAGTGTAGCTAATCCAGAGGAGTTGATTCGAAATAGTTGTTCCATTGCAGGCAGACCAACCGGGCTCGCGTTGATATGGATGTATCGGGAGACTAGTCGCAGAGGGTAGCGGGATCCGAGGCACGGTGCGCCGCTGACCGACCGCAGTTAGTTGGGGGCCCAAGTAGTGTACTAGCCACACGTGAAAAGCTGCCCCGCCAACTGACGAAAAATCCCGGAATGCACCATCGTGCTGGTTGGCGACCAGACGAGAGGGCCCGATGGACATTCCCGGGGGGGCTCGGGCGTCCCCGCAGTCTCCAGACTAGTCCCCCAATGATACCGTCTTGTCAGTGCGTGCCTGAAGGTAGCCAGCATGGAACCTCATTTCACTTCCTTCTCCTCTCCTTCCTTCACTCTTCACATTCATGAAAAAAGATCTAAAAAAAAAGCTGTACAGCGGCAGTACTCCCTCTCACACAAAGTGCACCTATCTAACATTCGAGGTCTGCTCTCAAATCTCGCCGCAGTCCACCACCACCTAGAGACTGAGAAACCAGCTCTCTTATTCCTTTCGGAGACGCAGATCGGATGTCCGTCTGACGTGGCGTACCTATCTTACCCAGGGTTTACTCTGGAGCACAATTTTAAGCCACGTGCTGGTATATGCATGTACGCCCGGGACGACATCTGCTACCGGCGTCTCCGTAACCTTGAGGACTCCAGGTTCTCAACTCTTTGGGTCCTAGTGGACACAGGCCTAGATAAAATTGTCTACGCTTGTGTCTACCGTTCGCACAGCGGTGATTTGGAGACAATTAGGCTCACACAACACCTGAGTAAAGCGGCGGATGTGGCTCAGCAACGGTACCCTTCTGCCCAATTGGTGTTACTGTGGGACTTCAACGCCCACCATCAGGAGTGGCTCTTCCCATACCAGTGCATAGACCATGCTGGACAAGAAACGTATAAGCTAGCGCTAGCGTTAAATCTCACCCAGCTGGTCAGGGGGCAACGAGGGTCCCGGATGTTGATTCACACACAGCCAATTGCTTGGAACTTCTGCTGACAACAGATCCAGACCGTTACTCAGTGTCGATTTCTTCACCATTAGGTACTTCCGATCACTGTCTGGTGAAGTCTGTATCCGTCTACTCCCCTCCCGATCCTAGCCCTAGAGATACCAGGCGGGTTTGGCGATACAGGTCAGCAGATTGGGATGGCATGCGATCTTTCTTCGCATGTTATCCTTGGCGGCCCACTTGCTTTTCTTCGACTGATGTTTCGTCGTGCGCGGACGCCGTGACGGATGTGTTGCGGCGGGGAATGGAGTACTACATTCCATTCTCTGACGTAACAATGTCTGGCGAGGCTCGACCATGGTTTGGTGCCGAGTGCAATCGCGCTGATGCGCTTAAACACGTGGCCTACCTGGCATGGGTCGACGCTCGGATGCGTAAAGCAAATGACGTGAGTCAGAAGAAGAGAGCCTTCAACAGGGCTGCCAAGTCCTGCAAGAAGGTGTTGCGGAGGGCTCGGTTTGACCACATTGGCCGAATTGGGAACAAACTTGCTTCTAACTCAGCTGTTACCAAGGCGTTTTGGTCCCTGGCTAGGTCGGTTGAATCGAACTTCTGCCGCCTCACTACCTCCACTGCTGAAACCCGACGGGTCGCTGGCCCACTCTGCTGAGGAGAAAGCAAGCTTGTTTGCCTCTCTGTTTACGGAATCTTCGCGTCTAGATCCTGGTGGCGCGAGGCCCCCTGGTACTCTTGATGGATGCGAGTCGATTATGTCAGACATTCGCATTCATCAGAAGGATGTGCGAAGGGTACTGCGTAACCTGGACGTGAACAAGGCTAGTGGCCCCGACGGGATACCGGCAATTGTACTGAGGACGTGTGCGCCTGAGTTGTCTCCGATCTTGACACGCCTATATCGCCTTTCGTTTGAGACTTGAAAAGTGCCGATGGCTTGGAAGCAAGCTAACGTGCAACCCGTACCCAAGAAGGGTAGTCGAGCTGACCCAGCAAATTATAGGCCCATCTCGGTAACTTCCGTACTCTGTAAGAGTATGGAACGTATACTGAATGGTAAGCTCCTGGCATACCTAGAAGCTAACGATATCCTAAGTGACCGACATTACGGCTTCCGCTGAAATCGGTCAACAGGAGATCTTCTAGCGTATGCCATTGACATCTGGAGTGAGGCCATCGACAAACAAGGGGAAGCCCTTGCGGTCTCCCTTGATATCTCGAAGGCCTTCGACCGGGTCTGGCACGACAGCCTAATTGGCAAGCTTCCTTCCTTCGGTCTGCCCGCTGGTTTGTGTGATTGGATTGCAGATTTCCTGAGGGATCGGTCTATCCGAATAGACATAGATGGCAGCTCGTCCGGACTGCTGGCTATTAATGCCGGTGTTCCTCAGGGGTCGGTGCTCTCGGCAACATTGTTTTTGCTGCATATTAACGATCTGCTAAAACCCGGTACCTTTGGGTATGCAGACGACAGCACTGTTGCCGAGAGATACGTGCCTGACGCACGAGTTAGTGGGTCTCAGGTCCGGTCTCTCCGAGAAGCTATGGTTGGGTGCTTGAACTTGTCTTTGCAGGCTGTCTCAGAATGGGGCGATGCCAATCTGGTTAAGTTTAATGCTGCTAAGGAGCCAATTTCACCCGGCTCCATCTTTCCGAGGTGTAACTGTGCCGATAACCGACCAACTTTATCTTCTTGGTGTTACTTTAACATCTACCCTCAATTTTGGTCCCTTCATAGAGGCAAAGGCCCAAGGGGCTGCCTAAAAGTTGGGGATCCTCGCTAAGGTGAGACGATACTTCACGCAGGAACAGCTGCTCCAACTCTATCAAGCGCAAGTCCGATCGTGTATGGAGTACTGCTCTCATCTTTGGGACGGATCTGCCAAATACCAGCTTGATGCCCTTGAGTCAATTGAGAAACGAGCCAAGAGGATCATTGGCAATGATAGATTCGTTGAGTCGAAACTCCAAAGTCTTGAACATGACGCCAAGTTGCTAGCCTGTCGGTTTTCTATCGATTACATTTTGGGGAGTGTGCGACGGAATTGCATGATTTGATTCCGCCAAGCCCGTTTCATCAAAGGACCACAAGACGTATGGCGAAGTGCCACCGGTTCATGGTGGACATCCCATCCATACGCACAAAGCGTTTTGAGAAAACATTCATTGCGCGTACAGCTAGAGAGTGGAATTCTCTACCGGAGTCTGTGTTTCCTGTAAGCTACAACCTGGGAGTCTTTAAGTCAAGAGTGAATAGGTTACTTCTAGGCAAGCGTGCTCCATCTTCGACCACATCATTGCCACACCATCAGGTGAGATAGTGGTCAAACGCGAGCCTATCATACATAAAAAAAAAAATCTTCCCTTTACATACAATACCGCTTAGTAAGTAGCCGGCTTTATTTTCTTTTTCAACTCTAGTTGAGAATTTTTGACAGCCAGACTCATCGCAGTTACAAACAGTACTTTACGCGCTAACGCTTTCTAACTTTATTTGTATTCTTACAGAGCCAGAGCAGTCATTAATTTGCCAGCCTCCCCAACCCAAAAAGAAAATATGTTCTAAGAAAAAACCTGTTATTGTTCCACCGAAACCTGCTATTGATCCACCGAAACCCAAAAAATTACCTTGTAACTATATGCCCTGTCTTTGTATAGAAAGAGTAAAAAATCCACAAACAAAAATAGGCCCCAAGAACGCTCTAGACGACCCCCGGTTTGTTTGTGTGGTCAAACCACAGTTGCCTGGTAATCAGCGGTGTATAGAAATATTTAACTTGAAAAAACGTAAACCTGAATTGCCGTGGCCCCGCTGCCCGCCACCCCCACCACCACCTGAACCTCCTATACTTGATCCTTGCGAACAACAGGCGAAGAGAAATAAAATTGCCGAATGCAAAGAGAGAATGAAAAGATATTTGGAATAATGGCAGATGACGACAGTTGCAACTCAAATATTGATTCTTTGATAGAAAAATTAAAGTACGACGTCATCGCTGAGCCCAATGATCATATGCAATTCAGCAAAAAAACAAATACCAATCTGGCCAAAGAAAATGATCAAGATATTGACAACGAAATAACTGAACTAGAGAACCTTATAAAAAAGTTACAAGGTGAAATAATTGAGATGACCCAAACAGCCAGACCTTTACCTGTATCTTTTTGTCCTTTTATTCCTTCTAAAGAATGCAGTTCTTTAAATAACTGTGCAAGTAACGCACCAACTGAAATCTTTAATGAAGTAAAAGTCCCGGAAAGTGATGGGGGCTTTCCCAAAATATCAAAAGTGGACGGCCTTTTGGAAGAGGTGAAAATGTTCGCAGAGAGTATTTCGAACATTGTGATTTCTTCTAATATCACAAATGATCAGAATGATGCTTTGAATGATGTCAGATGGAATTTCTCGGCGATATTGGATGACACAACAAAATCGGATAAAAGCAATTTAGAAATTGCCGAAAAAACAATTGAAGATATTAGCAGTAATCTATCGAAAGCATTCGATTATTGTATCATGCATTCCTCTTTAGAAAACGATCAAATAATTTCCAAGAACACTACTTCAATAGACTCTAGAATAGTATCATTAATTGAATCTACAAGTAATAGCGTTGAAATTAACTGTTGTGATAATGTTTCTGAGTTTATTGCAGGCTCATATCCAAATGACAAAGATACCAAAAATGACACACGTGACAACGACAAAAAAATATGTTCTGATATCGAACTCCCTGAGTACTCCACTGGCAACGATGATATTTCTGGAATCATAAATGAGATACAGATACGAAACGGATCGGATCGGATCGCATGCGGAAATGATACTTTAAGCAACGTTCCTATAAGTTCTTATAGTTTACATGATATTACCAACGATTTATCAAATTCGGACACTGTGGAAACTCTAAAAGCGACAATTCTGAGAACATCAGAAAACGCTTTGTCTGATAAAACTAGTATTCCAGAACCTAGTCAAGTAAGTTCCCTACCAGCCTCTACTGATATGCCCGTAACGAAAACACAGAGTGTCACTCGTGAAAACGCTATACCAAAGACAGACAGTTTACTAAAATGTATCAATAGAAAAATTCGTAAAATTATTGGAAGAGACAGTGAAAACTCAATTTCGAAGGACAGAAGTTATACTGAAAACACGTCCCTAATGAATAAAAACCTTTCAAAAGAATTTTTGAATGCTTTTCCGAGAAGTAAGAGTGAGTCAAAACGTGACGATAGATTTATGAATAGCCCATTAAACAAAGTCATTGTTTTAGCTCAAGAAAATCTTAAAAACGTTGCCAAAGATTTTCCCGTCCCAATAAATACGAATGAATCTAAAATATTAAATCCTCAAACTAATAATATCCAAGCAACAGAAAACCCAAATAACATTTTAAAACACACGATTCCTCAATTTGAAAGCAAAGAGTTAAAATCTGACGATACAGATAAGTTAGAAGCTGGAAATTTTATGGACAGTGCAAGAGAAAGCGATTCACAATACAATAACTATGTGCAAGCAACCCTTACAACCACAGACAATACACTAATGCCTATTAATTCTCCTAATGGTCCTCAAATTATATACACTGATAATATACTCGAAAACTTTGATATAACCAAAAAGAACCTAGAGCAAGGCCCAGAAATTTCAGCAAACATAAGTGGTGAAACCGATAGCATAATCCCCAATTCAAACCATGGTATTGAAAGACAGGAAGAAAGCATTATGAAAGCCGTGGTGAAAAGCGGTCAAGGTAAGAAAGAAGAAAAAGACGTTGAAGATTTAACTTTGCTTTCTAGTGAACAAGATGGTGATGATGAAACCGTAGAGGGGGATTATGAAGATGACGACGATGATACGAGCACCTATGACGTAGACTAAACAAGCAGAAAAGGAATACCTTCCGTCTAAAGAAATTTTCTGGTCTGATATGAAATTTAATTGTTTTAGGTGAATTGAAATAAAACGCGCTACATCTCAAATCCATTCCAACAATTTATTCACAATAACAGGTATAATTCCATACAAAATACATCATTTAAAATATGTTCCATATTAAATAAACAGTTACGTTAAAACACAAGCAAGCATTTATGACTAGAATTTACTCAAAATAATACCCATACAACTTTACATAATAGTTTCATTTAAACACGTCTATAATATTTATCAATAAATTAATTTATTTCATAGCAGAAAATATAGCAATATTTATATAAGGCGATTAAAAATGTTTTGGCACAATTTCCTCTTCTATCCATAATAAATAAGGCACATTGCCACATGATTACAATATATCTGTATACTATATATATTAAAATTTCGTATTTAAAAATTCACTCCTTACCACAAAATATTTTGAACCCCATAGGGGAAATTTCTAGAAAAAACACGGGACCATAAGCCATAAGCTATCTTTATTTACAAAATATTCTTCGAAAAATCAGTTTTTTGTCCTCCTGTGGCCCGAGGTGCTGGAGACCTGCAAGCCCAGGCGTGGGCAACAAACCCTAGCGGTAGTCAACCGGTAGGGTAACAACTAATCCAACTTTATTTGTCGTGGAGTCTATTTTTTCCTTGGCGGGGGCTGCATCGGAGGCTGGTGGAACGGGTGGTATTGTCTCGACAATATGCTTTCCTGAAACGAAAAAAAACTTTAATTAATAACCCGACTGCCCTAGAAGGAGGGTTATGTTTTTCAAGAGTATGTATGTGTATATGTGTGGCACTATTTCTTTGTCACGCGCTGTAGCCTAAACGGCTTGAAGGATTTTAACAAATGAGATATCATTACCCCTCGTTTCCACCAATACACGTATTTTACAAATTTTATGCACTATTTTTGTTTCCCTAGATACATGTATAAAAAACTAGTTGTCAGTATAATAAACTTGTTGATTGAAAACTTCTAGTTGGCTAATGTATAGGATCTCATGTTTTTGTTGTAGCTAAACTTGTAGAATCGAAACAAAATTCAGTCCGTAGTTTTATATTTCCTATTAATAAAAAAACTTTTGTGACATTGGAAAGAGAAGATGCTGAAGAACTCTAATTCATGTGTCCAGTACATGCAAACTAAAGCAAATTCAAGGAAAAAAACGCGAGTACTGGTCGCGATCAAAAAAACAGAAAAAAAGAAAAGTAGAGTAAAAGAAAAAAAAAGAAAGAAAAAGAGAGAAAGTTTGTTTTTTTGACCACTCCATTCTTTTTCTTTTGTACAAACGCGGTTCGTCCAGTATGTTGAAATCTTTACAAGCATGGATATAGTTTAAAACTTGTTTCTAATTAGTATTATACAGAAATTGCAATAAAATATACAATACTTGTCTAAACCACGACTATATTTTGTAGGTGAGAACGCTATTAATGTATGAGATAAGTTTTATCATGTCACAGACTTCTGTGTAAACGCAAATGTGTTTTATACTCGTTTAAAAGCAAGCGTGCTCCATCTTCGACCACATCATCGCTTACCATCTGGTGAGATAGTGGTCAAACGCGTGCCTTTCAACCATAAAAAAAAAGAAAAAAAAAAAGAGAAAAAAAAGAGCTCGAGAAGACGATTCCAAAATATAACTCACTTAAATTTAGGAAAAGGTAAGTGTGTAATCGTATCGTTTGTGACCTGGTCATATGGGGTATCAAGTTAAAGAGCTCGAGAAGAAGATTCCAAAATATAACTCACTTAAATATAGGAAATAAAGGAACTTTTTAGTTTTTTTTATCGGTCGGGTTTTTTGAAAATTTTCATTTAGTTATCTTGCTTTGTATTCAACTAGCGAACCCAACAGACCGTGTTCTGTCCGAACTAATAGGGAATATGCATAATATTTTTTCGTTTGTTCAATTGAAGTCTTATTAACTATAGTGAACAAATATGACGAAATTTTCAAAAAAGTTGATAATTAGAAAGATAAGTCCGACGTGTTCTTTGACGTTAAAGGATATGACGCCCATACAACTGCCATAGAAAACAGCGTTTTCGAGAGAGGGACAGATATAATATAATTATGTGTTTAAAATTGTTATATCTCGTTTAATTTACGATCAATTTTGATTCTGCTTTCACTGTTCGTACTCAAGGACTATTTTAGTATATTTATCGATAAACCGGTTAGATAACAAATATTTTTTTCATGCATATTCCCTATTGTGAATCTGAACCATCCAGGAACTCACTTACTTCAGTGAACACGCAAGACATTTAATGAGATTCGGTCCAGCCCTTTAGGAAGAGTTTAGTGACATACACACGTACAGAAGTATTATTTATTTAGGGCGAATGACAAAAGGAATTTTGATTCCCTATTACAAGTATCGTAAATAAAAGCACTAAAACAGAAATGATAACCTGATTAGTATGAAATCCATTAGATTTTGCTACACCGCCAAAATAATATTGTGGAACTAGTTATTTAAAAAAAACGGTCAGTAGTTCCATCATGGAACTGTTAATGGTACTAGTGACAACGAACCTGTGATATATTTTAGAATCTTAGAAGCGATGTAATGTTCAAATATATGACTTACCACATCGTTGGGCCTGCTCTGGGCAGCTTCCATCCTTCTTTCTTGTAATATTATTTGGTTGGCAGCGCTGTAAACATTGTTACATATTAGTTCATATTTTAACAGGCGATTTTCATCAGGTAGAATGCATTTGTAAGGAATGCTCTTGCATCCTATAACGGGTGTAAAAAGACAGTTTCCGAAGCCGAAAGCTACATAATACTACCTAATTATTTGGATAATTTTTTTCCACTAGATCATACCCTTTTTAACCGACGAAAAAAAGGAGGAGGTTCTCAATTCGACCGTATATATATTTTTTTGGAAATCCTCTGGTTCTGGAGATATTGAAGGTCAAAGTCACAATTTTTTCTTAACTTTTTTACGAAAACGAATTCAAAGTGTTTTTCCGAACAAACTACCTGAATTTTAGATTTTTCTTAACAAGTTACGCATTTGAATTAACAAAAACGCAATGAATATTAAACGTATCCGACAAGTACCTACGCGGCTTACAGCGAAAGGCTTGCCTGGGTTCGCGTTATAATGAGATAGCGCGCAAAAAAAAAAATTCTATTTTTTCATAACTAAAAATTTGTCGTTTCCTAGCAATAATTTTTGCGCAAAGCTACTTTGTTAGATGTACAGTATCCGTAGTTGACAACTTTGTGACGTTTTTTTTTTTACATCCTGTATAGTCCCACTACTGGGTAAAAGCCTCTTCTAAGTTTTTCTAGGAACTATTCTTCCGCGCCGACTGGAACAGTTATCCATGTTTTGTAACTAAGTCATCCTGCCACCAATCCTCTTTCTTTTTGGTCTCTTTCTTGAGTTTCGTGTCTCTTTTCCTCGCCGTACTTACTTTCATCTCAAGCTTTAGTCCCTTTTTCGGAACGCAAAAAAGCTGCGGTTAGTGGCTTCAACATACCAGCATTTTAAATTTTCACATTATCCGTTCGCATAAGTAGGCTTATCCCAGTTATAAAAGGGAAACCTATTATTGGCCATTAATACTGAGACACACTAATTCTGTTATGTATTTTAATATCCCTGTTGGTTGTATAATAAAGAGAACAAAAAATAAAGAGACGCTGCGTTTTTGTCTATACAGCACAGCGGTCGGTTGATTTTGCCTAAACACAATATATTATTTCGTTCCTTGACGTGCACCACAGCAAATGAACGAGCATGAAACCTCCGCGCTGTGCGGAGTATCTAATCACAACAAGAAAATAAATTTATTTGAACCAGGTTTAGGCACACAGTATCCACACAAAAATACTTAACTAGAAATAACCTAAAATACCACGGATGCGCCAAATAGGCCCAATTCAGCATAAATACCGGGGCAACTAGTGCTTGACGCTGGTTTTCAACTGGACCCTATGCTACGAGGACGGAACAAAGACCATTCTAGATAATTCATACGATTGTGTTCGGCACCGCATACCGCCACGTTATGCGTTCTAGACGAGAGACCAAAGCTTAAGGCTACCATCAAATAGAAAATCTGCCATGTTTCTTCTTTTGTAAAAATTCAGCCATGTCGACAGCGTAAGTATTCACCTAGTAAAGATCTTTCAAAGTGCAGGTTTGCACAGACGGAATGACGAGAGGTAAGACATTGTTTGAGACGTAGCTACGCAATCGCATTGTGGTTCACTGGGCCAGCAGCAGCCCTTTATTTTTTTTGTGGGGTGGGAAATCATCCAATGACATCCTCCGCTCTAGAGTGGAGCGGAAGGGCGTGTCAGACTCTTACTGACTAAAACCCACCCCTGTTCCTTCCCTGCCCTGAATGCCCAGGGGCGAGGTAACTCTTTCGAATTTATCCTCAATGGCTTTATAGTCGGTTTAAAGATTTCCAGGTAGGCCTCGGCAGTTGGTGGCCCGCAGGGAGCTTTTAGCTACCACCCTTCAAAAAGGAATACAAAAGTATATATCTCACGTATCCATCTCCTCCTGGGTGAGGTCGAGCGCCTCCTGCATCTCGCGGGAGGTGCTCTGGATGAAGTCCTTGTCACAGTACTTGCCGAGCCCCTGTTCCGTCAGTACCTAGGGATACAACTTCTTATCAGTGTTTGTGTGACACAAAGTATACATAAGGTGCGTCCACACCGAAGTTACTTTTTGTGGAGCAACATTTTGGAACATAAAAATCCTTTCTGTTGCAAAATGCTTCGATGCGGGCGCACCATTAGAAAAATAAACTACAGTACAAACCATGGCACTAAGTAAGTAATTAAATCAATTTAAATATCTTTATTTATACAGTAAGAAGTGTGTTTACGTTTTAATTATGACTAGCTTTTGCCACCAGCTTCACCCGTGTGGAATAAGCTTTTTCCACCCCCTTTAAGCCTTTTTCACCCCCATAAGGATTGAATTTGGAAAAACCCTTTCTTAGTGGTTACCCAGTCTTCACAAATAATACACCTTCCAAAGGTCATTTGGCATTTTTGACCCGGTACCTTGAAGTCCACGTCCATGATTGAAATGTGGTTTGTTTTTATGCTACTTTACACTTTTTCATCATCATTCTCCTGCCCTTATCCCAATTTATTTGGGGTCGGCGCAACATGTCACGTCATGACATACATGTCATGTGTGTGTGTGTGCCATGTGTGTGTGTGTATGTGTCGTGTCATGTGTGTGTATGTGTCGTGTCATGTGTGTGAGTTGTCATGTGTGTCATGTCATGTGTATGTCGTCGTGTTGTCATGTCATGTGTGTGTACTTTACACTTTTTATCCCGGGTATAAGATAATTTTTGACTTTCACGCGGATACCGCTGTCAGAAGCTAGAATTTTCTATTATTTTTAACCCCCAACGCAAAAAGAGGGGTGTTATAAGTTTGACTGTTCTATGTGTGTCTGTCTGTCTGTCTGTCTATGTGTCTGTCTGTCTGTCTATGTGTGTCTGTCTGTCTGTCTGTCTATGTGTCTGTCTGTGGCAGCGTGGCTCTTAAACGGGTGAACTGATTTGAGTGAGGTTGTTTTTATTTGAAGCAGGTTTTTAGCGATGGTTCTTAGACATGTTTTATCAAAATCGGTTCGGGAGTTTCAAGGTCATCAGGTTTTTTTGTGTTTTTCAAATGTTCGCTTTTCTTTAATGCCTCAAAAAAAAAACCTCTAATGTTTTCAACCGACTTCGCAAATAGGAGGAGGTTCTATGTTCGACTGTGTTTTTTTTTTATGTATGTCCAGCGATTTCTCTGTCAGTTGTATACCGATTTTCAAAATTCTTTTTTTATCCGAAAGAGTATAATTCAGAGGGGTCCTACATAAATATTATCAAAATACCTTTAGCGCTTTTTGAAAAAATCAACAAACTCAAAAAATGTGTACTATACGTAGATGACATTTTGGTCTCTTCCAATTACTAGTATGTTCAAATTCCATGTTCCATGTTATTGGGGTAATCAATTCGGACGTAACTTTAATATTTAGTTTTAGTTCTGGTGTATAACAACTAAAAAGTGCTAAATAAAAAAACTTAAAAAAAAAAAGTACAACCGACTTCCGAAATTAAAAAAAAGTTATTTTTCAAGTTTAATTATATTTTCTTTTTTGGAAGTCGGTTGATTTTTTTTTATTTTTTTTTTTTTATTTAAAAATTGGTAATCTTGTTTGGCAGTGCAAATTAACAGCCTCAGCCACTGTGTCTTAATACAACATCTACTTGCATCAATTCTAATACATACTATTAGAATTTAATAATATTAGAAGGAAGAAAATTAACATGATGCTATCAGCCGACTTATACAAATATAGGGTGTAACGGAAAAACGTGGTCATAATTTTGATTTGTAACATCTTTCCTCTCGCTTTGTACAATCTGTGGGAGAGATTTCGTGAAATGGGACGGAAGTGTGACAGCTGGTCGATTCTGTTAACATCTCACCGTGAAAACTTAGGTGAAGCGAGCGTGAAGTGAACTGTCATTCCACCTTGATTGTATGGATTGACAGCTCGCTTCATGTTCACTTCACCTAAGTTTTCACGGTGAGTTGTTTACAGAATCGCACTACTACTGGTTTATTCTGCCAGTCGATTCTGTCTGTTAGCTCACCGTGAAAACTTAGGTGAAGAAGCGTGAAGTGAACTGTCATTCCACATTGATTGTATGGATTGACAGCCCACTTCACGTTTACTTCACCTAAGTTTTCACGGTGAGATTTTATAGAATGTGCACTATTCATAGCGTGAACTGAACTGTCATTCCACCTTGATTGTATGGATTGACAACTTCACGTTCACTTCACCTGCACTACTGAAAGTCGGGGAAGCGTGCGCTATTTGATTTGACCAATGAGCGCGCGCTGTGGTAGAGTTGGCCGTCAGTTGGTAGAGCGCACCCATCGTAAGTCAGCGCGCGGTCGAAATCGGAATTAAACGTTTTAATTTTATTTTTCAGGAACTATAAATGTCAATGTCAAGTATTTAAACAGTAAAAGTGGTGGATTTCACTCACTAGATGACAGCGTACATGCGTGCTGCATGTGTGCATGATGCGTTTGTGTATATAGCACGAAAATGTCAATGACAAATTTTAAATGATAAAAAAAGTTTCGAATTTACTATATTAGATGGCACAGACTATGCCGTGCACGTTCCTTAGAGAATGTTGATGTTGCTTATTACCAAGGTAAGATGTCAAACGTTTCCGTACACAAAGGGTAAAACGGGATCCTATTACTAAGACTCCGCTGTCCGTCAGTCTGACTGTCCGTCTGTCACCAGGCTGTATCTCATGAACCGTGATAGTTAGACACTTGAAATTTTTACAAATGATGTATTTCTGTTGCCGCTATAACAACAAATACTAAAAAACAGAATAAAATAAATATTTAAGGGGGCTCCCATACAACAAACGTGATTTGTTGCCGTTTTTATAGGTCCGACTCGCACTTGTTTTTTATACAGCTTCTGGCCTTGGCAATGAATAACTTTCTCTAAGGAAGTAATAATCAATACCCAATAAAAATATTGGACTTGCCGTACAAAAGTATCATCAACTGATCAAAATTGGTAAAGGTTATCCAAATTTTTTTCTGAATTGACTCTCACTTTCTTGAAGGGTTGCTTATTTCTATGGGCAGAAGCAGTACCTATTTAAAATATGACCACAAAAGTATTTTATATATTGCTTAACTGTTTAGTGCAGTTTGTGTTAATTATAAGTGTGTATGGTGCCGATTCTCCTGTTCAATAACTTATCTAAAATCAGAGAATCGCTATCTTTTTACTAAAAAGCAGTGCAAGAAAAGGACGACTATAACTATGAACTAAGTTAGAGATGTCAAACTAGTTTACGCCTTTTGTTTTACCGCGTTTTTAATCGACATGTTTTTACGTGTACCCTTAATTTGTATGGAAATATTAGTGTAGTAAATTTGACAGCTCTAATTTACGTCCGTCTCTTTCTTGTCTTATAAGAGAGAAAAAGATAGCAATAGCCTAAATTAAGTTTAGTTTGTGCACAACAGAATCCGCACCAATGTAACAATGGTAAAAGGCACGATGGTGTTGTCATATCTGTTTAGATAATAAACCCCAAAACAAATAAACGAGAAAAAATTATATGACCACTCGTTTCCGTTACAGCCTGTATAAAGTACGCTCTACGTAATAAAGTAGTTATCAAACTTAACACAGAAAAATAAACTCAAATCAATTAATAAAAGGTAAATTGGTAAAATCAGTTGAGGAAGTTGCCATTATTTAGTTTTTGACGTGACAACGTCTTATAAATTGGTTTGCCGGGTGACACTTCAAGAAACTGCGTTACGCTCCGCTCACGTTATGCGCTCACAATGAGAGCGAGTGAGAGGCACGCGTCCCTTCCACTCGGGCAACATTAAAATTATTTTACCACTCAAAGTCGTTGTCACGTAAAACTTTCGCCCGTATACCGACTTTACAGGCAACCAATTTTTTAATTTTAATTAAATAAGACTACTGTTACTACAATAACTACATCTAACTACTTTTTAACCTAGTAAATACGAGTACCTAGGTAATGCCCCATGAGGTAGCTTGAAAAGATAAAATTCATTAACATTATAACATGCCAAGGCATTTAACACCCAGTTCCTGAAAATTTGAAACTAAGAGCGTATCAATCTCTTACAGCAAATTTTAATAGGTTTTCATGCGAAAGAAGTACAGTTCTCGCCAAACATCTTGGCCGCCCTGAAGTTGAATTTCCGATGCGCAAGGCGCAGCGCGAGTATGATATTTACTACTGCGCAGCCATTGTAGCCACATTCAGAGCGGCCAAGAAGTTTGGCGTGTACTGTACAGTCAAACGGAATTAATAGGGGGTAGCGGATAAATATCCGATCCGATATAATCAAAGCAAAGTTACCGCGCTCCTGGGCACTCAGGCAACTAAAGGAACAGGGGTGGGTTTAAAGCCTCCAACTTCTCCAGCTCCACTCAGAGCGGGAGAAGTCATTGGATGATAACCCACCCCCACAAAAAAAGGGGTGATTGGGAAAAAGAGTTTGGAGGGTATTTTCACGTTATTTAAATATTGTTTGTAGCATTTAACTACTTAAATTTAATAATTAATTGTAATTTAAAAATCGATGCTTTATTAGACACCAATAATATGAATATCAAAGCAAAAGAAAACCTTTATCTTTTATCTCTATTCAGTTTAGTTCTCAACTTAAATAAACCTCATTCAGAAACCGGGTTAAGTCTGCCTTTTGTACCGTAAAAGTTGCAAATATGTATTTTGGTAGCAGGCTTTTAATATCAGCAAGAAATGCAAGCTAAGCTAACATAACTTAGCCCGCGGTACACCCTCTTCTTTTACGACTATACTTCCAATAACGTTAAAATTATCAAAACAAGAACAAAACTATATAAACACTTACTCGAGTAATAAGATTCTCCGCTGGATTCTCTATGCAATAAGGCACGTTGTTGAGAGGTCTCGTCTTTTTGTCACGATCTGAAACACATTAAAATCAGGGATATTAATTAATTTTCTTATACTTACACTCTTCTTTATATTATTTATTTAGACTTCATGCACAAAGGCACACCGACGTTTTTTTTTTTTGTGAAGCAACATTTTGTAACGTAATCATGACCACAGATAATATAGGGAACGTGCACGACGTAGTCTGTGCCATCTAGTGGAGTAAATTCGAAACTTTTACCCTTTCAAAATTTGTCATTGACATTTCCGTGCCATGTATGTATACACACACGCATCATGCACACATGCAGCACGCGTACCGTAGACTGCCATCTAGTGAGTGAAATCTATGTGGCGCCATCTATAGTTCCTGCACACTCCCAATAATACTAGCGTACAGATGCCTCATCCCATACAAAGAAACGGTACTACCGTAACTACGGGTTTTCGATTTGCAATGGCAACTTTTGTTCTTCTTTCGGGCCCGTCCTCTACACCTCGTTAGATGGTGTTAGCAGCGACGGCTTACAAGTTGAATGAATTTACATAAAGTCTTACCAATATTTTCTCACACATTGAGGCATTACTACAGAGTATTTTTGGCACTTCATAACAGTTTTACTGTTTCAAAATGTTTCAATAAACAAATTCTAAAGAGGATAATGGATGAACTCTAAAACTTCAAACAGCGCCATCTATTGGTACAAGAAATATAAATGCCTAAGGATTCGTTCCAATAAACATCTAAAGTTGAATTAGGAGCCAATTGTTTCACAATTTTATGCTTATGGTAGTTTATTAAATAAGAAAATACAGTTTTTACCATATTCTTTTTCAAAAAATTAATGTTACTAATTATACTTCAATATGAAATCGATGCATATTACGCCACCTATTGTTTGTTTGTTTGAACTGAATTTTCTTTGTTTAAGATGAAACCCCGTGTCATGACAAAGCATTTTCATGTTGCAAAATGTTCCTCCATAAAAATTATCTTCGGTGAGGACTGTGGACGCATTATTAGGCATTATCTGTCAGTCAAGAGTGGTGAAGAGATTAAATAATGGTGGATTGACAGAAATGGCAGAAGGCCACCTGCCTTCTAATCCTCTAATACAATATCACTACTATATTCTTTAATACTCCTTTTGCTTCGTCACTTAATCTCGGTAATTTTGGTTCTAACTTCGATATCGTCTTCGAGCTCATGGCTAAAGTAATAACAGCCGCAAGGGTCGATCCATCAAGTTAAGCTACGCTTGCCGGGGTTGATCCATAGATGGGTGACCATCTGAACATACCAAGACTCCTCCGTGCCTCAGAAAGCACGTTAAGCCGTTGGTCCCGGCTGTCAATCGTCGATCTTTGAGTCGTTAGAGGTCGACAGAACCCGAAAGTTTGACAACCTGTCTTACCAAGGGGTATTGTATTACCCAGTAACTGGGTTGTGGAGGTCAGATAGGCAGTCACTCCATGTAAAATACTGGTATTCAGCTGCACCCAGTTAGACTGGAAGCCGACCCCAAGATAGTTGGGAAAAGGCTAGTCAGATTGATTTTCAGACTATGAAGTCCAGGTTTTTTGAAACATATCTCTAAATAGTATAAAACAAAGTCGCTGTCAGGCAGATGATTTTTGATTATTACACTCATCTATCAGTAGTTCATGCATAAACTGCATTCAATACAACGACACATTCATTTTCAGATAAGGTGTTTTTATTATACTTTATAATTTAATATTCTGGTAAAGAAGAAGCTTCTAATCGTCTCAAACATTTATACAATGACATCTGCTTACCATGCTTAAATATTTAATGATTCCTATAGATAAAGGTTAATGCACACAAATCGATAAAGATAGTCATGCAACAATTTTGTGTTGTGTTAACCATTGCAAAAAAGATAATTAACTACACAATCACAACACACTAAAACGGACTTACAGTTCTTTCTCATAGTCTGCATTAAATCGTTGGACGTTTTTCTGCGAATATTATTTTCTAGTTATACTTTTTTTTAATTTAAATATTATACAGACGCATTCTAAGGTTGAATCCCATTCCCATTTACAAGTGCGTTAACGCCATCTGTCTTGACGGCTTTGAAAACATCACTAATTCCATCTATCTTAACGTTTGAATACTTTTTAACACTAATGTAGATTCATTAATTTAATAACAGATGGCGCTTATTTCAAGAATAACAAAAAATATAGATTTGCGTTATGGTCTGTATAACATTTTTGGACATTATTTTAATGTGCCATGATTTAAGACGAAATTAAAACATTGATCACGACACAGAATAAACGTAAAACTATAAGAAGCTATTGCGTTTGGTACAATGGTAAGACAGTTACTAGAAATTAATTTAAATAATAAAATGATAACTTACTCTATTGCTTTAAATATCTTTTCGGAGTCCTTGCCGTGAAGAAGAGGCTGCATCGCAATCTCTTCATCGCTTTGATTGCCATCTTCATGTTTTCTGAAAACGAAGAAAGACTTAAGACAAATTTCAGGCAAAAATCTTGAAAGTCTACCAAAGAAAAGTGATTTTAAGTATTTTAACACACTTTTATTGGCTTACACCTGTAACTAATTAAACTAAAAGAAGAATACGTAAAATAAAATGACGTCATTCTAAAAAAGCGTGTTTTTTTTTGTTTTTCAATGTCAAAAAAGTGTCGTTGCGGATCAACAAAAAAAAAATATTGTACTTGTACTCACTCCTCTTCAGGTATTTGGCCATCCATGCCAAGTTCTCTCCTCATCATAGTACTCAATGATTGACCATCTTTGTCAACTGAAACAAAAAAAGTAACTAAGTAATATCACTAATTTAATTTTTTAAATAATAATAATTAAGAAATCTGGCACGTCTGGTTTAAAGTAGTAGGCAAAAGTGTCAGAAACGGCCGTTTTGGTTAATAAAAATAAAAAATACCTTAAGCTCTTTGTAACAAACACAACTTAGGATTTTTTAATCTTTATCTTCTACGCTTTGCTACGATTTTTTAATTTATGAGGGCGCCATTTGGCGGCTATATATGCCTTAAATAAACATCAAACTGTGGGCATCATGTTACCAATAGTAGGTATTTCACAAGCTTTCATTACAACCTTTTCTAAAAGTTTATTTTTAACTTCCAATGTTTGTTTGTTTGGGTCATGTCTTGCAAGCTGAATTAGAATCTCTTCCTTTTAACCTATGGAGTTGAATTTTTATTTGTGTTGGTTTAGTTCCAACGGGAACGGGGGAAAATCTGTAAGACAGTCCGTGATTAGACCTGTCGTACTGTATGGATCAGAATGTTGGGCAGTGAAAAAGACAGATGCAAAAAGATTGCATGTGGCGGAGATGAGAATGTTGAGATGGATGTGTGGAGTATGGATAAAGTGAGAAATGAGGACATTAGAGGTAGTTTAAAAGTGGCGCCAGTCACAGAAAAGTTGAAAGGGAACCGCTTATCTTGGTATGGTCATGTGAAGAGGAGGGATGAAACACATGTAACCAAAAGAGTTATTAATATAAATGTGGATGGATGTAGAGGGAGAGGGAGGCCAAAAAAAAGTGGATGGATTGTGCGAGGAGTGATATGAAAGAAAAGGGAGTTAGTGATAGCGTGACGGCTGACAGGACAGAATGGAAGAAAAAAACGTGTTGCGCCGACCCCAAGTAACATGGGAAGGGCAGGAAGATGATGGTTTAATTCCAACGACAAAGCATTTTTATAGTAAACACGACCTGAACCAACATTCAGGATTAGCTCCAGTTACTCTTCAGTGGTCAACAGCACATCTGCACCTTTTGTGTATGAAGCTTGTTAAAAAAAATACTATTCATTTAAGGCGGAGGTTCCCAAAAGCAGTCAAAAAGGTGGTTTTTTAAAGGATAATTTTGACAAATTATAAAATATGATGTTTTCAAGTCCTATTTGCTCAAAACATAATTTAACATACTTTAATGCATCCAAAAAAATCTTCAAACATACATCTTAATTATATTTAAAAGCAGTTTATCCCTGTATTAACAATTATAGTCATAATAAAAAATATACTATAAAATTCCAAATGCTAAACTGCATCCAGTGATGGATTAGTTATTTAAATATATTAGTAAATCCTAAGTAAATTGATAATAATATAATACTTAATATTTTGCAATAAGTTGCGAGCATTTGTCGTCGTGCATTTCTTTCTTTTCTATGTACGGACTACATAGAAGAGTGACCGCGTTTTAGGTGATGTCTGGGCCTAACCCCAGCGGCTCTCATGTGTGCCGCTAGTTTGCGTTGCCAAAAACATTGCCAAAAACACGATCACGCGTTTTAAACCGCTATTATCACTATTAGCCAAGGTATTTAGACCTGTGACAAGGTTCATACACCCGGAACCTGACAAAGTCTGTAGTTACACGATGGCCGCCTGTCAACGGGGACTGACAAATGCTGAAACGTGACGCGTCTCTGGTTTCAGAGGTTAAACAGAAGCAGGAATGGATCAATTTCAAGATTCCTGTTGGATGTGACTGAAAATGTGATTTAGTGAGTTACACAAAAAGGCCATATTGCCTGGGTATTAAAATAATAATTATATTTAGTCCTTAAGTTAGATTAAAAAAATATTGGACACGTATTTTTTTGCTTTATCAAACCAATAAAAAATTACAAAGACGGAACGCATCAAAGTTCAGGAGTGGAGGTTTGTTACGTCACAAAACGAGTTTTTTTAAGCTATTGCATAGCTTCTATCGCGGGCCTTGAGCGTGGAGACTGAATCCAGATATTCCGTAACGAAAATAACCTAACACCCCCCACTCCGACCGGCACAGCGGTGATACTTTTTAGCTTTGCCATCTAATCGATGAATAGCAGAACTTATGACTTTTCATGATATTGTGTTGTTGATATTGATGATGATGATGATGATGATGATGATGATGATGATGATGATGATGATGATGAGGATGATGATGATGATGATGATGATGAAAATATAAATAAATAATTATAATTGCATAAGTTGATAAAAAATGCTATGCAATAGCTTTACCGCGGCAGTCTCCGAGTGCCACACGTCTTTTTTTTTTTGTTTTTGGTGGGTTGGGAAATCATCCAATGACTTTTCCCGCTCTGGGTGAAGCGTGAGGGCGTGTCAAACTCTTACTGACTAAAACCCACCCCTGTTCCTTCCCTGCCTGAGTGCCCAGGGGTGCGGTAACTCATTTTCAGAATTTATCCGCTACCCCTAGGCATACGTCACTAAACGGTACAAAATGAATTGAGGTGTGACGTCACGCGAAATTTCAACGCACTGTATTATTTTTTTTGGGGTGGGAAATCATCCAAAGACTTCTGCCGCTATGGGTGGAGCGGGAGGGCGTGTCAGACTCTTACTGACTAAAACCCACCCCTGTTCCTTCCCTGTTTGAGTGCCCAGGGGTGCGGTAACTCATTTTCAGAATTTATCCGCTACCCCTAGGCATACGTCACTAAACGGTATAAAATGTATTGAGGTGTGACGTCACGCGAAATTTCAACGCACTGTATCGTCCTCATTTTTGGTTTACATGACAAAATAATAATAATATGCCACAACTATCACACAACGCCATCTAGTCCCAAGTTAAGCAGAGCTTGTGTTATGGGTACTAGACAACTGATAAACATACTTATATATTTCGAAATACATACATATTAAAGATAAATTACAGCCAGACACAGAACAAATGATCGTGCTCATTACACAAACATTTGTCCTGGGTGGGAATCGATCCCACGACCTCCGGCATAGCAGTCAGGGTCACTAACCACTAGACCAACAGGCCAGTCGAAAAGTCGAAAAACAAAAGAAAAACTACAGTACAATATTTTCTGGTAATCTAACTGACAGAATTATTTGTTTTTAGGTTATTTGCCTATTAGGGTGCTGTACAAATCAAACTAGGTACATAAATAACGTACCACCATTGACATTGGTAGTAGGAGACGGCAAGCTCTGCATGACAGCTCGTCTGTCTTTCGTTCCATAGAAACTCTCTCGCCCATGCTTCTTGATACTGGTCCAAACTGCGCCGAATAAGGTATGGTTACGCTGGAATGTTAAAATAATTTGTTATTGAATTAAAAATTTATTTGGGCTCGTTTTACTGAGGAGTGAAAGTAGTAAGTGAACCGTCACGCTCAGGTCGGTGACGCTGAATCGGGTTTATTCGGCTCCACTCGGCATTAAGCGCGCTCGGCTCGCTGATACACTGAATCGTGTATACTCGGCTCCAGTCGTCGTTTGTTAGAAAAATAGAACTTTTCACTTCTGAATCTTCTGTGTGGTCCGTTTTTTTATTTCAACCGCCATAAAGTACAAATAAATGTATTTTGACTTCATCGATGTCTCTGTTGTGTTGCGTAATATTTTAGATGTGTAAAATCTTTCCTCTCGCTTTCCTGTAATCTGTGGGAGTGATTTCGTGAAACGGGACGGAAGTGTGTAACAGCCGGTCGATTCTGTTAATAGCTCACCGTGAAAACTTAGATGGAGTGAGCGTGAAGTGAACTGTCATTCCACCTTGATTGTATGGACTGACAGCCCACTTCACGTTCACTTCATCTAAGTTTTCACGGTGAGTATATAACAGAATAGCACTACAGCAGTGCTATTCTTAAAAATCTCACAGTGAAAACGTAGGTGAAGTGGGCTGTCAATCCAAACAAGAGCCATAACCTCAAAAATTGAATTGAAGGTGGAATGACAGATCACTTCACGCTCACACCACCTAAATTTTCACGGTGAGCTGTTAATAGAATCGACCGGCAGTAAACTGGGGAAGCACGCATTATTTGATTTGACCAATGAGCACGCACGGTGTTAGAGGCGGCCATCAGATGGTCCGAGCACAGATTTATCGCGCGCACTAGAGTGCGCGCACGATAAATCTGCGCTCGGTCGAAATTGGAACTAAACGTTTTAATTATTACCAAGGTGACATGTGAAATGTTACGCATCATATGCAACTACGGTTCGCTCATTGTTTTTTATCTCAGCTCTGCTTGAACTTGAGCAAAGATCCACCACTCTTGATGCAGAATTGATTTTTTTAATAAGAAAGGGGATGGGCTGTAAATTATTTTTTTTGTGATCACAAACTTATTTGCTGTTGGTAAACTGACTGCGATCTATGTCGATGTATGACAACAGTTTTCCAACGCCAAAGTTTGTTCGAGATTCAATTCCCACGATGGAAGTAGGTACCTACTAAGTATCTACATTCCTACAAATTGGTACGAAACCCTCGGCGTACGAGTCTGACTCACACTTGGCTGGTTTTATTTTTGATGGTATGAATATTTACTGTTGGCAATAAATGTTTCTTTCTTTCATTGTCCTAGCTTGTCAGTCCGTTTTAGACCATTTTTGTTATGAAATATAATTTGGTCTATCAAAAACGGCAGCTCGGTACATTTAAATCGTAACTTTAAGAGTAGAGATATAATACTCACCCTATGCATGGGCTCCACGACCTCTCCAATACCCTCATCCAGGTTCCCAGAGATAGCTCTCTTGAGCTCGGGCCCAGCTTCATGCAGCGTCCTCAATCCGGCTTGTAACGTCATCTGGTTGTTCTGCAGGGATGCTGCGGCGGCTTGCTCCTTACGCTTCCTGAATCTGTTTGTTTGTCGACGGGGAAGCATTGAAATCTTTGCAGTGGAGTCAATGTTAGTAATATTTTTTTCATTGTGTGTGAGACTTTCAGTCTATCAAAGTTTTCTCTCCTAAGTTAGATCTTGACATTTTTTTGTGTCTTTGTCGTAATCTAAACACGTCTAAGCACACAACACAGCATCCCAAACCTTTATTTACATCTGATGGGATCCAGCTATCCCAAAGAGCTTTTTATTAAATGGATTCTAGTAAACACTAAGTAAACTTCTGTTTGTAAGTGTGAAGGAATCAAACACAAAAATGGTGATTTATGGTTAAAATCCCAAACTTGAGCAAACATGTCTTCTCTGTGCCACGAACTTACAACCATTTGCCTAAAATTATTTCACTTTTTAGCGGACTCTTATTTCTCCATAGAAAAATTTGAATCAAGAACCTGCTAATCAGTGTTTAAACTAATCATATGTTTAATTGATTTATAAATAAGACCCTTTATGTTAAAAAGCCAATTTATTTAGCCCTCACCTTTTCCATGCGTATAAACAAACATCTGACAAAAAACACAAAAATTAAACCAACTCCACTCAAAAAAGGTCAGAAAAAAAAAAGGTATAAACGAAGACTGTGCGTTTTTAAGCAAGTGATTGTAAATACACAAGTTATTACACGGAGGAAACATGCTTCGGAGAACTCGAAAACAATTGTCGCAAAATATGTCATGCTGTCAAATAATATATTTTGGAAAATGCATTGGACTCGGCGATAAAGAACACCTTAGAAAAGGTGATGAAGCTGAAATCAATAAAAAATGTCTTGCGAATCATACAATCATCGAAAGATACTCTAGATCCAAACACACTAAACATTTTGTTAGATATAATGGTCAGGTCTCTCATCAGACTTTATTAAGTTAAGATTTAGTTACAGATGATCGTATGAGTCTAAAATCCCAAATTAAAACAAAATAACGTCATGAACAAAAATTCAGAAAAAAAATCTCTCAAGCGGCCCCCTTGGCATTAAAACTACTAATTCTGCCAAGAAAGCAAGCATAAATACAGCATTTGAAAAAAAATCTTCGAATGTTGCTTAGTACTCGTGAATCGACTTACGCATGGTTCCTATAAAAATAGAAATGTTGATGTTAATGATAGTGCTCACAATGAAAATAAAGTAAATTACTTGAATGTGAGAGATGAAGTGAACCCTGTTATAGTGAATGATTTAGATGGGGAAACCGAAAAATATAAAATGATTTTTTTAATAATTCTCTACGTTACAGAACAATAAAATTAGACCTCACATGAAGTTACCATCAGGTAAAAATATATTTGATAAATCACATTATTCCCATGTTTTATACAGCAACAGACCAAAGATTGTATTATTTATTCTAAAAGAAAATAAAATTACTATTGAACATATAAACTTCGTTTTTTTAGCTTTTCTTCAAAGATCAACATTTAAGTTTACCTAGATGTTATATTACTACGTGTAAAAAGTTTCCAGCTACTCTCAACGATTAACACACGCACTAACCTTCTGAAATAGTCTTGGATAAGGAATGTGGCGTAGAACTTTCCAACGGTGATCTCGTTGGGATCTCCTGGTGGAGGGACCACTTGGTCCAGGAGTTTTGGAGAAGTCCGCTTCCATACCTTTTTGATAATTGCTCGAAGTTCCGTGTTGCATTCGTCGATTACACCTAGTTTAATAAAAATATTGTTTTACCTTATTCTTTGAATTTATTATTGACAAGTTAGACCAACTTTCTGCCATGTGCACCCATTTTGAATTTAGAATCTGACTGCAATATATACATAGTAATAGCACAGCAGTGCAGTAGTAGTCCATAATATCACGCAACGTGTACAATCTATACTAGTCTATAACACTAGGAAGTGGTGACGGGCATTTTGGGGGGACTGTACTTATGAGAACTTTGACGTTCAAAAAGTGCTGGCTCTCAGCCTTGTTTGAATTTATATGACTTTTGATTTAGATTTATTGACCGATTTAATGCCACAAGGCACTCCCAACCTGTCAAGTTTTGGGTTGTCATTATAAAATAACTATACTGTGGTGTGTGTAAATTAAGGCCATCTTGAAACTCAGAATGATTCCACAAACCTGTGGTTTTGATCTGTAGCTGCGTCCGAACCACGGCAAACAACGTAGCGTTGAAGTTAACAGTGCCGTCTGAGTTGAGCGGCATGTTCATGGACACAAGACGTTTGCAGGCCGTCCGGTGAGGACAGAGCTTGCCGAAACCTGAGGAAAGACAAATTAGCATTGAGATATTAGTAAAACTAATAATAACGATTATAGTTTCTAAATCATCATGAGGAAGCCGGCATGTGATAGAATATAAAAAATCGAAGTTATGTAATATTCACCATCTTGCATTGGGCCCGCGTGGTGGATTACGGCCCACACCCTTTCAAAGAGAGGAGGTCTGTGTCCCAGCAGTGGGAATATTATAGCCTTAATATAAATTATGAATCAAAACTGAATGATCCAAATATAAATCAAGAAACTACAGTTAAAGTAATTATGACAACATTTTATTTGAGAACCGTACCAAGCGGTGGACTGATTTTCCTTAGGAGCGTCACAACGTCCAAATGCTTGATTCTTCCCTTCGCGTCTGGATCATATTCACTCCATAATCTGTGAAATATTTTACGATAAAAATGATATTTGCGTCAAAATACAATCTGTGAAATATTTTACGATAAGAATGATATTTGCGTCAAAATACACTCAGCGTTATGTGTATCGTTTGCGATACACACAATACAAACACTAGTGAATCTTTTTTGGACACATGGTCAAGAAAAAATGTTCGGGTTCTAACTATTTTCCTAAGCCAGTGTATCCAAATAGATACACACCAGAGAGAGAAGGTGGGAAGGGTGGGGGTGGAACCAATCTGTGACATCTTGATAGTTTTGGGAAAATAATATTGGTTGTACAGGCATATAGAGCTTGACGCTGGCCATGTTAAAGGATTTATCAGAAAGATGTTTTTATGATGCAACGTGCTCAGAAGTTTCCTTTTCACTCTTGCCTTGAAACTTTCACGTCAGCCAACGTGTCTTAGGTGGTGGACAAAAGATGCTGGCAGAGAGTTTCACATTTTGGTACGTTTTGGGATGACATTCATTGTGCGTACAGCTAAGTAGTGGTATTGCCTATCGGAATCTGTGTTTCTTGATAACTACAACATGGAGTTCTTTAAGTCAAGAGTAATCCATCGTCGACCACAACGTTGCCATTACATAAGATAGTGTTCAAGCGCGAGCAGATAAAAAAAATGTGTAAAAGAAACACTGTGCTCTTACCTAACAAACTCGTCAAGATGGTGAGGACCCAAAATAGACCAGTCTCTGGTCAAGTAGTCAAAGTTGTCCATGATGACAGCCACGAACAAGTTGATGATCTGAAAACAAAATTAATGACAACCTTATGTTTAACTTCACACATTCTGTAGGATACCGATTACCTACAGAATAAATAAAACTCATTTATGATAAATTAAAAGTAAAAAAATCATATTTAAAGCAAGTCATACACAGTGTGCCTGTGCTGTTTACCGTTGAAGAGTTCCTCTATCTGGAGAATGTTGATTCTGGTCATGCTTACCATATAAATGCATTAACTTTCGAACTGAACGGAATTGTAAAAATTCAATTTCGTAGGATAAGAGGAAGTGGTTCTAATTCTGCCTGCAAGATTTGACCCGACTATCAACTGTCTGCCTCTTAATGATCCGGTCCGTTGTCCGGTGGAGCGCCGACAGATAACTCCAGCTGTTCGGAGAACTGGTCCAACCATCTCTTCAGACTTTGCCCTCTGTGTCTTTTGCCTTCGACCTTCCTATCACCAGTCTTTTCAAATTTTTGGCCCCTCATCATGCGATAAGGTCAAAATACAACACAGTGTATAAAAATAGCGGCCAGATGCTGGGTGTTTTCTATTTTCACTTATTTAAGAACCGAAACGTTTGTGCGATGGGCTGTGAGAAGAAATACTTTATATTTGAACTTACCAAGAAAGTACAAAGCAGTGAGAACGAAATGAAGTAAGGGAAAGCCATCCACGTGCCGCAGTTCTCCAGGTCGGGCTCGGGGTCGGCGTCGTAGTGGTCCGGCTTCATGCAGTGCAGCGGCATACCGGGCCGCTCGTCCGTGTTCTGGGATAGCGCCATCATTATGTCTTGCCAGGCCTCTCCTGAAAATTTTGGATTTTCAAATATGAGTCATATTCAAAGCATTTATTTCAAATAAACCATTTACAGGCACTTTTGAATTGCAATAAGTCGGTCAGTCAGAAATATGAAGCTAATTGCACATTCCAAGGAGTAGATCTCTATGGAGAAGAACGTGCAAGAAACTCCATGGACACTCTTTTAAACCCTGTTATGTATAACAAAAATCCTGGATACATATGTCTTGTTGCTTCTATTATACGAGTATGAGAACAATGTTAAATAAACAATTCAAAAACAAACAAAAAAAAGATTAATATAAGCCAGTGTCAGTTGAGAGATGACCAGTCTCAGCTGACGACACCCGTTCACGACTATGACGCGTGAATTAGCACCACTCAGCTCAACCATATTAAAAAAAAACTTTTTTACAAAAAAAACAACCGACTTTAAAAAAAAAATACACTAAAAATTAAAAAATAACTTTAATTTCGGCAGTCGGTGTTTGTATTTTACTTTTTCGTTATTTGACACCGACTTCCGTAATTAAAGACTTATTTTTTTAATTTTTAGTGTTTTTTTTTTTGAAAGTTGGTTGTTCTGTTTTGTAAAAAGTTTTTTATTTTTCACTTTTTAGTTGTTATACCCCAGAACTAAAAACCCCAATAACATGGAACGTGGTATTTAAACATTTGGAGAACACGAAAACGTCATCGAGGTATACGTATTTTTCGTTTTTGTTCAGTCACTCAAAAAGCGCTGAAGCATTTTCGATAAAATTTATATGGGACCACCTCGAAAGTATATTCTTTCGGATAAAAAATTAATTTTGAAAATCGGTCTTCAACTGACGGAGAAATCGGCGGACATAAATAAAAAAAAAAATAAAAAAAACAAAACAAGAACTGGCGAACCTCCTCCTTTTTCGAAAGTCGGTTAAAACACAAAAGACAAACTCTCAACAGCCATGCTCGTTCATGTCAAAAATGCAGTTACATTCTATGCCCCATGGCTATGAGTAGGTCACTCATATTAAATTTACAATATTAGAAAATGCTTCGAAACTATACAATACTACAACTTTTGAACAATATTATAACTTTTGAACAATATTACAATTTTTGAACGCTGGAGTGCCCAATATGTCCCATACACCTGTACTACCTGTACCTTAAAAGACTTGAGTAAAGCTTTCAACAAAACAATCAACGTGGCCACCTACTGGGCTCAAACAGTATGATTTAAAGTTAACGCTTACTTGTGAACGTCACTTTGAGCCAATTAGCCTAGCTCTGTTTTGTCTTATGCTCGATAACAAGGGAAGTGGAAATAATAATATATTATTTCATTCCATTGAAGGGGACTCGTCGAGCTGCATGGACTGTTGATTCTGGCTTTCAGAAGTCGCAGTGGTTTGGGAATATAGTGGTGGACTTGTCCCAAAAAAAAAAAGTTATATCTAGTTAGAAAAGGCAGATAATGATAATGGGCCTTACCTGTAGCGGATCTGAATAGCACCATGAGTGCTCCTCCAAAGGTCTTGAAATTATTGTTACTGCTAATCACGTCTCCATCCGGGTAGATTTTACCAAACAGCTAAAAAAAATATGTAAAGTAAATTATTGATAAGGCTAGAACGCAGGAAAAACTCAAAATATAATAAATTATTAACTAGTCCTAGCAACTAAATAATATTAAAAAATAACAATATAAAAAGACCAAGATCAGAATCTCGGCGTATATGCTGCCTTATTAAAAATCGGCCAAGTGTATTTTTGAAAATTTGTATGACTTTAGGTCAACAAGATGTTTATAATGTGAAAATTTGAAGACTGAAGCTCCAAACGTTTGGCTGTAAAACCTGTGTGACAGACGACGGACAGACGGACACGTGAGTGCCAGCAATAGGGCTCCGTTTAAACCCTTCGGGTACCGAACCCTAAAACAGACAGAATATTTTAATGCAGGTGGAAAACACAGGGAGTGACGACCGCGTACCGGTAGACGCAGCGTTGGCGTGGCCTTTCACAAGGTCAACCGATAACCTGCTGAGGATCGCGAGTAGCCGATGGATGTGAGACGCACAGGAACAGTCGTTGTGGTGACACTTAGGGGAGACCTATATCCACCAGTAGATGTCTTTCGGCTAAAATAATGATGAAGTGAGAAATTCAAAAGTGTGCCTTACCTGCATCCCAACCACAGCATAGATGAAGAACAGAAGCACAATCAGCAGAGCTACATAAGGCAGCGCTTGGAAGGACTTGATGAAGGTCCACAGAAGAGTCCTGATCCTCTCCCCTCTGGACAACAGCTTGATCAAACGCATAGCTCGGAACAGACGGAAGAATGTTATATACTTCAGGAGGTTGGATCCCTGAAAAATGATTTAAATATGAAGTTATGGTAGTTTAAACAAAAACTTTTTGCATTGACTGTTGATTCTGGCTTTCAGGAGTACCAGTGGTTAGGAATAATGTGGTGGGCTTGTCCCAATATGAGTAAGCGCTCTTTAAACGTATGTATCAATCTAAAGTTAAGCTTTCCTTGGCGAGTTTGACCCGTGGATGGGTGTTTACCCATTAAAAACTAAGACCCCCCCTCCCCCTTCGTGCCCGGGAAGACACTTACGCCGTCCATAGACGGTCTCCTTAGAGCAGTCGAGACCAACTGCACTAGAGCAGTCGTGTTGTGGTCGGGGCCTCCTTAAACGGACTGCTTAGAGCAGTCGAGACCAACAGCACGAGAGCAGTCGTGTTGCGGTCGGGGCCTTCATATACGGACTCCTTAGAGCAGTCGAGACCAACTCCATAAGAGCAGTCGTGTTGCGGTCGGGGCCTCCATAGACGGACTGCTTAGAGCAGTCGAGACCAACTGCACGAGAGCAGTCGTGTTGCGGTCGGCGCCTCCATAGACGGACTGCTTAGAGCAGTCGAGACCAACTGCACGAGAGCAGTCGTGTTGCGGTCGGCGCCTCCATAGACGGACTGCTTAGAGCAGTCGAGACCAACTGCACGAGAGCAGTCGTGTTGCGGTCGGCGCCTCCATAGACGGACTGCTTAGAGCAGTCGAGACCAACTGCACGAGAGCAGTCGTGTTGCGGTCGGGGCCTTCATATACGGACTCCTTAGAGCAGTCGAGACCAACTCCATAAGAGCAGTCGTGTTGCGGTCGGGGCCTCCATAGACGGACTGCTTAGAGCAGTCGAGACCAACTGCACGAGAGCAGTCGTGTTGCGGTCGGCGCCTCCATAGACGGACTGCTTAGAGCAGTCGAGACCAACTGCACGAGAGCAGTCGTGTTGCGGTCGGCGCCTCCATAGACGGACTGCTTAGAGCAGTCGAGACCAACTGCACGAGAGCAGTCGTGTTGCGGTCGGCGCCTCCATAGACGGACTGCTTAGAGCAGTCGAGACCAACTGCACGAGAGCAGTCGTGTTGCGGTCGGCGCCTCCATAGACGGACTGCTTAGAGCAGTCGAGACCAACTGCACGAGAGCAGTCGTGTTGCGGTCGGGGCCTCCATAGACGGACTGCTTAAAGTTTAGCCAGTGCATTTTGCTGCGAAAACAAATTAACTGCTTGAGCGGTTCGTGTATGGCGGTCGCCAATTTTGTATTGAAACTGCAGATCGCCCAACAGCGAGCACTTGAAGCTATTAGCATTGACTGCTCTAAGCAGTCCGTCTATGGCGGCACTTAAAGCCCGACGTCCCAGCTCAAATAGGTATTACAAAAAAAATACTTTTTCTCAGCAAGAAAATAATATTTTTAATAAGCTTCTGTCAGCGGCTTCGCCTGCGTGAAAGTGAAAAGTAAGCCCAAGGAAACATATTATTAAATATTCCAGACTGTAATCTATCTCTGTGCCCAATTTCATCCAGATCCGTTAAGCCGTTCTGGCGTGATTGAGTAACAAACAAACATCCATACATCCAAACTTCCACATTTGTGTATTTGGCCCTATGTCAATCTATTGTACAATATTGCATCACTGTATGGGGAGGGGCCGCAAAGACGCTTCTACTGAGCTTAGAAAGAGCATAAAGAGCGGTGCTGAAAGTGATGGCAAGAAAGCCCTATAGATATCCAACATCTCAGCTCTACTCAGAATTGAAGGTCCTAACAGTTCGCCAACTCTTTGTGCTCAGAGCTATTCTCAGGAAACATCAAAGCGTACCATTACCCAACCCCAATAGACGCAGCAAAATGCCTGTGTGCCCTCATGTTCCATGCAGGACCTCTTTCGCAAGGAGACAATACATGGTCATAAGTTGTAAGCTATACAACACCTTAAACAAACATCTCAACATTACTTCTCTCAGCAGACACGAACTTAAAGGTAAAGTTTCTGAATGACTTCAACTATTAGACTATCAGAAGACGGAAGACCTACTGGCATACACGGCGTAACTTATATCATACAATGCTTCTAAACAAAGTCTCACATACACACACTCACACCATCCACACACACACACACACACACCATCACACAGATCACACACATCTGCTAAACTTAAATAAAATTAAAAATTAGATTAGATTATAGAAGAAAAATAACCGATGGTTATCCAAGGATTATTGTAAGTCTACTGCAGTAACATTCAATTGAAACCAATGTATTCGTATTTGTATTTTATGTGATACTTCCTGCGGCTGAACACTGTTTCCCATAATAAAAGCTCATGCTTAGCTTGGGAATCAGTAGAGTACCTTTTGTGCAAAACATTATTACGATGCATAATTATGTTAGATTACTCTAAGATAAGATAATGTATTAATTAGCGACAATAAAGATTTTTATTTTTTTATTTATTCAAAATATTATAAATTAAAGCATATGTGTTATTCTGATGTATATGCAATATTACTATAAATTTTCATCAAAAGCCATTCTGTAGTTTTTAACCGGCTTCAGAAAAGGAGGAGGTTCTATGTTCGACTGTATGTGTTTCTTTTTTATGTATGTCCGCCGATTTCTCCGTCAGTTGTGGATCGATTTTCAAAATTCTTTCGTTTATCCGAAAGAATATTCTCCCGAGGTGGTCCCATATAAATTTTATCGAAATTGCTTCAGCGCTTTTTGAGAAACTTTCAAAAATTTTTTTGAGAAAAAGTGAAAAATAAAAAACTTTTTTACAAAAAAAAAACAACCGACTTCCAAAAAAAAATACACTAAAAATTAAAAATTAACTTTTATTTCGGTGTCAAACAACGAAGAAATAAAATACAAACACCGACTGCCGAAATTAAATTTATTGTTGTCATTTTTAGTATATTTTTTTTTTGGAAGTCGGTGTTTTTCTTTTAAGGTTTTTTATTTTTCACTTTTTTCAAAAATGTTTTTGCGTGAAAGAGTAACAAACACATCCTCACAAACTTTCACATTATTATTATATTATTAGTAGGATAAGCTTCTACCTGCGGTTTCGCCCGCCTGGAAATAGTACTTCCCCCCCATTATATAAAGTCATAGCTTATATGTTATTACTGATATATAGGGTGACTGGTAATTAGTGACCGATATTTAAACACGTGATTGTACTCATGATAACAAATAACTTTCCCAAAGATTTTTTTTTTTCTCATTCACTTTTATCACAATAACACAACGGCCATATAAAATTCGCGCGCGTGCCTGTAACCTATCAGCTGTTAGCCGCGTGACGTGGCGTGACGCCGTTCTATGTTTCTTTGGGAAAGTTGGTTGTTAGCATGAGTACAATCACGTGTTTAAGTATCGGTCACTAATTACCTGTCACCCTATATAAGCTATATTACTGTACAGTTTCATCAAAATCCTTTCAGTAGTTTTTGCGTGAAAGAGTAACAAACAATCCGTACATCCTTACAAACTTTCACATTTATAATATTCGTAGAATTAGATTACTTTAGTAAGAAGTAGTATTATTAAATTTTCTTTCCCTTACGTCTTTATCAGCAACTTTGGTGATATTTGGGGGCAGATGAATTCCATACTGCAACAAAAAAAAACACATTAATATTTCCTCAAAAGCAAATTTAGTAGAGGTATTACAAAATGGTTGCTTACATCGGTGGGCAGTGGTTTGTTCTCGTTGACCTGTGTTACTACGATGTCTATAATACTACCAACAACTAAAATGAAGTCTGTTGTGTTCCATGCATCACCGAAGTAATTCTGAGAAAAGAAATAAGTTAGAGATATAATTTCATTTCGGGAGTGATCAAAAGAGTCACCGCAACCCTATAACGCAAGTGGAGGTCTGTCCCGCTTGGGTGGAGCCCCGCCGTGTCCTCGTGGATGCGATAGGCGGCAGCGACCTCTCACGCCCTGCCCTTGTTCAGGCCATGGTACGGAGCGAGAGGAATGGGAAGCCGTCTCCTTCTTCTGCGAAGCAGTAATGCTCGCGAAGAGGGAGGCGGCATGGGTGAGGGAGACTCAACAACAGAGTCGCCCTCACGCTCTCAGCAGCAGCCGCCTCAGGAGACGCTTGGGGCTTCCGGCGCCGCGAGACGATCTCCGGCCACCATAGACCCGGGCCTGTGGACGGCGAGTGATGGGTACCTCACGGTCCGATCAGCACCAGGCCCGAGAGTCAACGGCGTGTAGTGTTCCACGCGCGCCTCAAAGAGTTGTCAGCAATAACGACGGGGCCCGTTATGACCGATGCCTGCCCGGGGGTTGAGGATAAATTCGAAACAGAGTTACCTTCCCCCTGGGCCCTCAGGGCAGGAAGGAACAGGGGTGGGGTTTAATCAGTAATTGTCTGACACGCCCTCCCGCTCCACCCTGGAGCGGGAGAAGTCATTGGATGATTTCCCAACCCTAGAAAGCAAGGGCAACTGACGAAACACGGGTAGGTTTTAGTCAGTAAGAGTCTGAAACGCTCTCCCGGTCAACTCAGAGCTGGAGAAGTTATTTTATGATTTCCCACCCTCTAAAAAAAAAGGTCTTCATGCATAGCAGTAGCGCTTGCCACTACTAGTCAGTACATTAAAGAATAACACGGAAAATTGCCATTATAACAAAGAACATTACCCTCCTTTATGGAGGCTGTCGGACTTACCTTAAATCTAAATGCAGCAAGTTTGAACACAAACTCCAGCATAAAAACAGTAGTCAACAACATATTGATGTAATCAAGGACCTGCACAAAAACAAATTCATAAGTCGTGGCCAGATCATAGAATTAAACATTTCATGATGTGTTCAACCATTTCATGAAATGGTCGTATTTCATGATGATCAGTGCCTGCTGGCCACATCATGATATAAGCTAGCCAAATCAATGAACACTCTGGCATTTAACGATATTGAAGAATGTTTGACAGTATCATGAAATAATCGTGCTTAGCTACGACTATTTCATGATACAATTGTCAAATATTAGATAGATGTATTGTTATCACTTTGTTTTTGTCGGAAAAATTAATCGAAAAAAAATCCGTTACGTAAGCAATTTTTGATTTTATAGATGTGAATGGAGGTGATTATCCCCGAATCAAAGAATAAAAGCGTGGATCAAAGGTCCGGGATCCCAGGGTACCGAGAAATGACGTTGTAAGTTATAATAAATTACAATTAAATAATAAAGAAGTAACGGACCTTCTTATACTCTGGCGAGGCTCCATGGAACTTCATCATGAGTGCCACGGTGTTGAGAACAATGAAGAAGAAGATGAAGTACTCGAACCTCTGAGACGTCACAAACCACCAGGTCTTGTACTGGATCCTGTGCTTGGGGATGTATCTGGAAGAAACCATGTCATCAAGATTAAGTATCTGTGAAATTGTTTAGAAAAAGGAAGAAAAACCTTTCTGTATACCTAAAGTTTCGCGGAAAAAAATAAGAAATCATAGAATTACTGTTTCATGCTGCAACAACAATGAGAGAACGCTTTTCATAACAAAATTTAATATATTCTTCAAGTTTTTATGGAATAGCATCTTCGTATCGCTGTCCCATTGTCGCATAGTACTTGTCTGTGGGAGTCTTAAAAGAGGGACAAAGTGTAGATACTACAAATATTCATTTCTATGTATAAACTGATTAGTTAGGAAGTTGGGCGACCAGTGAAGTGAAAGAAATCGGGACAAATAGTTGTTATAAGTCTAAAATCGCCAACCCATCTTGAGCGAGTGAAATGAAAGGAATAGTTATTATAAATCTGAAATTACCAACCCATCTTGAGCAAGTACAATTAAAGGAATCTAAACGAATAGTTATTATAAATCTGAAATCGCCAACCCATCTTGAGCAAGTGAAATGAAAGGACTATAATTCTGAAATCGCCAATTTATCTTGAGCAAGTGTGGTGATTATAGCTCGTGCCTTTTCTGTATGAGAAGAGACCTTTGCTTTGCAGTGGTACACTCGTCTTCTTCGTTTCGCTGGCACGACACTGTTTTAAATTGTTTTGGCCCAAAACTTTGGCAGTTCTACGGCGTCAATAATAAATAACATACGAGTATTTTTATCAGTTCTACACCCCATGTTTCGTAGATTATGTGTAAGTTCCATGTTATAAGGGTTTTCCCAGTGGCACACTTAAAAACAAATTTATTATGAGCCTAGATTATCAGCATCATTTTAGCCAAAAGACGTCCACTGCTGGAAATAGGCCTTCCCAAGTGTCGTCACAACGACCGGTTTTGTCCGTCATCGGTCCACATTGTGGGAGGCCTTCCAACGCTGCGTCTTCTGGTACGTGGTCGCCACTCCAGAACCTTCAGCCCTCCAGAGCCTGGAATGGCTCATAGTTAATCAGCTTTTAAAACAAAGTCTTGAAAGTAACTATTTGCCATCGTATATGGATTATCGTGTATATGTGTACCAGCTTAATATCACACAGTTCTTACCGTCTAACAGGTTTAGCCTTGAGTGCGAACTCTATGCAGTTCCTCTGATTCTTATCCAATTCACAATCCTTGAACTCTTGTTCTCCCTCCTTCTGGAATGTTACTATGACGAAACCTACGAAGATGTTCACCTGAAAAGTGTTCCAGTGTGATTAAAACTGCTTGTTTAGCTACTATCTTGGTCTTTTGGATGGAGTTTTGTTTAAACTTGGCTGCGACAGATGGACAGACAATGATTCTATAAGATTGCCGTTTTTTGTTCGGACTTTTAGAACCTTAAAAAGACCCCATTTTAAATATTTGTTTATAGTAATTTATGTGTGTACCAAATTTCAACTGAGTCGGTCCAGTAGATTCAGCGCGAATTGGCTGTGACAGACGGACCGACAAATAGACTGACACACGATTAATCTTATAAGTATTCTGTTTTTACATTTGGATGTTCGGTACCTTCAAAATCAGAAAAAAAAAAACTCTACAGATAGACAGCCGACCCCGATACAAAACAAAGCTAGGCAGATAATCACGATTTGAGGTCTGACTTACCATGAAGAACGCTATGACAATAATGTAACTGATGTAGAAGAACGCCACAAGAGGTCTGGAGTTCTCTATGGGCCCATGCTTTTCTGTATTGGAATCCATAGACGTTGACAGCAGCCTGCAAGATGAAATTTTATTTTCAGTGTCGTTGAGTTATCTTTTTTATGCTGTCCTGCCTTACGATGGCAATTTTACTACATAGGAATGATTCATTGGTAGATAAATAATAAAGACGTATGGAATTATTGACAATTAATAAAGAAGTAGTTATGGCAAAAAAATTTTTTTTTTCAAAAAACCCGACTGCTGCATCAGACTACTTGAAAACTGACTTGTTTGGAACTTCTTAGTTGTTTTTTAAAGTCGAGTTTTTTCAATTTAGTTTTTTCTACATTTTAGTGAGTTATGCTTTTGGAATCGTCTCCTCGAACCCTTTATTTTAATACGCCACTTAATATAATTCGTCAACCTTCATTTTTTTCTTTATCACAATATGGAGTCTGAGCACCGATCCTGAATAAATTGGCAAGAGACTGATGATGATCTTGATGTAATCTTCTCTCTTACGACTTACCCCGGCCACCCCTCGAAGGTGGACACAGTGAAGAGAGTCAGCATCCCATTAAGCACATCATCAAAGTTGAACTTGTTCCTGATCCACAACCGATCATTTATCACATGCTTCCCGTTGTCGTATATTAAATACGTTCCGCTGGAAAAAGAATAAAATGTTAATAGGCAGACCCTATTCCCAATCACTGAGAATCTTGCAAGCCACAATCAACAGTGGCGAGCACCAGAAAAACGCCAAGGCAATGAAGCTCAACGAGTCCCGGAGAAACAATTAAACTGTGTTGGGTCCCACAATCAGAAAAGAACAGCGGCGGAGTAAGGAAAAACATAATTTCCACTATCCTTATAAAGCAGAATAAAGAAAAAAATGCTTTCTTCACTCTTGATGGCATGAGACATTAAGACAGGGCCAGATGGAAATGGTGGGATACTGGACTGCTTCCATAAAACACTTATTGTGAATACAATTCCCTTATTGGCTTATTTCCTGTTAGAACAATAGTAAAAGTGGTTCTTATTTGGACTCATAAAGACATTGAGATAAAAGTAATATTAAGTCCCCACCTATGAAATTAGCGTTTTGTATGGAGAATTTTAAAGAAGTTGCATTTTTCATACTAACATTTTCTTAATTTATTTAACAACTCTAAACATTAATGTTTTAAAACTTTTATGCAATAATGTTTAAAAACTAAGATAACGTATGCCACTTAGATTAAGCAACAAAAATAAGTTTTGGCTAAGTTAAAACAAATAGTGGTCATTTCTGCTAACAAACAGAAGAGTCATTTTTAAGGTATTTTTTTTTTGTTTATAAAACTATAAGTAATAAGGTTTTTTTACTATTGGCAGTTGTCTATGACGGTCATTATTCGATAGAATATCAAGCAATAGATGCATATTTTAATTCATAGAAGTGACGAGGTTCTCTACTTGTGAGAAAAAAACGCCAATTTCATAGGTGGGAACCCAATATGTGCCCGTCCAAGCAAAAAGGGTCCAGGTCTTGGCATTTAGTTTTAGACATACCCGCAGTTTTGTAAAGTTCGGTGAAAAATTGCATTTCGCGATGTTAATTCATTATTGTATAATTATTGCTCAATTATCTACAAGTTCATATAGCAAATGATTGAATCATTTATTAATGTTTCTAAGCACCAGAAATTTTAAGAGAAAAGTTAATTGAAAGAAACTTTTTAAAACTTTTTCAAGCTTTTTCAGAGTTTTCAACTTCTACAGTTTGCCAAAAAAAATGTACCAGTTTTTGAATATTTTTTTTAATCCTTATTATCAATTTACTATTCTAGATACCAAATCTAGTCTTAACTTAATAGTCCACTCTGGACCCTTTTTGCTTGGACGCCCACATATTATTATGGAGGTCAGATTTAAACAAAGTGACCTTGAAGAATGTTGTTCATTTCCGTTGGTAGAAGTAGTTCATAAAACCTCATCTGTCACGTAGGTCATATGTGACAACGAACAATAGATTTTCTTTTGTGTCTGTTGTCTGACAGATCAGCCAATAAAATATAACCACACCTTTCCGTTACACCCTGTATAGGCCAATTTAACTAAAATATATTCTTGATAACTAACCGGCAACGTAAGTTAGAGCAGGAAAGGTACCTTCTAGACAGGCAATAATTAGCATTTTATCCGACCCAAGCGACGGAAACTCTTTGAGTCTTTGTGCGTGATAGCATTTTTTGACATAAGACTCTATGAGTCTGTGTGCTGCATGAGTGTGCGCATCAAAAAAATAGTAAGGTAACCAATAAAGTGATCAAGTTAAAAATAAACCTTAATTTTAATATACTTACGCGCACTCATCTTCCGTCACTTTTGTGATATCTGTACATTTATAGAATTTACCCTGAAATCATAATAATATTAAAGCCAGATCGATCACAAATAATATTTTTTTAAACTAGCTCCTGGTCTTACCAATTTTATTTTTTAGATACGGAGCCAGAGAACATTTTTTTTAGGTTATTAATTTTAAAATATAATAAATAAATATTGTTTTTTTTCCATTGATCGAACTTAAGTAATATAGGGATTGTTTATTTAATATACCTATTAAATCACCTGACCTCGCTTTCTACAAAACGCTTAGCCAAGCACATAGAACAAATACAAATTAGTACATTTCGAGTTATGACATAGCTGGCACTACATTATTTTTCAGCGTAACTAATACATTTATTTAGTACTGGCAACCACACTATTTAACCGACTACACCGAAGGAGTTATATTTAAAAAAAAAAAAATTGGCAGTAGTAGTAAGTCGTTTTAATTAAGTTTAGGCCGCATAAGTGTTTGACCTCGCCGCGAAATAAAAATAAAATTGAAATGTTATTTTTTAAACAGAATATAAAAAAACGTATGGTTGACAGTTCTACAAATAGTTGAGTTTAAAGAAACAAACTGCTCTACCTATACTTTTTTAGCAGTTATTTTTATGTACTGTAAGGACAAAGACGGATATACGTACCCTGGTCTTCTGGTGTCTATGGTAAGAAAATGTGAGAGAATTCCATCTCGCTCGCGCTTATTGAAAGCGAAAGGAGGGTGAGCAAAAAAAAGTTAAAAATAAATACACAAAATTACCTTAAACAATTGTATACCGACAACAGCGAACATAAATTGCAACATATGATTTATAATAAATATATTCCCAATAGACTTTATAGAAGCAAACACACACTTGACCACATACTAAAGCACAAATATTGCAAAAAATGTTAAAGCGGGCAAAACAGTAACGTTACCCAATTGCAGTGTATTTTTTTTTGTATTTTATTTTTCGCCCATTCGTCCCAATGTGCGTTTGTGTAGGTGTATGCAAACCACGTTGTATAAAGTTGTGAAAAAAAACAGAATGCAAAAATAAATAAATGTTAGGAAAAATACCACAAAAAACTGGGGGATAAGGTCGCCTACTTACATCGCGTTAGTCCTTGGTATTACGGAAACAAAAAAAAAATCTTTATTCGATTTTGTACAGACACGTCAGTGTCCTGTTCTGACAGTGACAATTCGAGCAATAAAAAACGTAAACACAGTAATAAACCAAGTACCTCACTCCTAGTTTTCGAGTGAAATGTCAAGGTAGGGCATTGTGCAACAGAAACACACCGAAGCACTTAATTTTGAGTCCAAAAAAATCACAAAATTCGAAAAAAAAAAACTTGACAAAAACATCACACAACACCTTTGGGCTAATTTAAATTAAAAAAAAAAAAACATAATGAAGCATGCAAGCTCCTACATAGAAAAAAAAAACAAAAGAGAATTTTTTGGACCCACGGGCAGAAGCGAAAAAAAATTGTTAGTAAACTAATTTTTTGATTTGCACGTAAATAAGCCTCACACATATTAAAGAAACGAAATCAGATGATTTTGTATATATTTTTTTCAGAAAAAATAACTAGTGCAAGAATATTTTTCCGAGTGCATAAAAATACTTACTTCCACAAACATATCTAAATTGTAAATAAATTGACCCAAAGGTGTCGCTCAGTGAGTAAAAAAAATTGTAATGTAATTTTTCAATTTTTTCTTCCTCCCTACCTTGAACATTTGTACTCCCATGACGGCAAACATGAACTGAAGAAGATTTGTCACCAACAAAATGTTGCCAATCGTCTTAATAGCGACGATCACACATTGAACTACGTGCTAAAAATTGATAAAAAGTATTTGAACATCTCTCTGACTATAAATTTGGTAATAGATATTTTGGAGTAAAAAATTAAAAGAAAACTAACCTTTAATCCCTTTGCTCTGTTGATTGCCCTCAAAGGTCTCAATACTCGAAAAACTCGCAAAATCTTTATAAAAGATACAGTATTCTTTGACCTGATAGAACAAGAAACGCCATGTTACAACTCGATAAACTCAACTAAAATACTCTACATATTTAACCTGTTATTTTCTACAACTGGGCAAAGCCTTGCTCTCCTTTTTCGACAAACAACATTCTCCTGCCATTCTTAACAAGATTTTAGGGCAAGAAAAAAACAAAGACTGCCTAAGGCACAGGTAGAATTTAAATAAAGCTCATGGCGGATCGGAACACGCCGCGGGTTGCTGCGCAGTAACACATTCATGTGACAGCGGAGTTGAGGGGTAGAGCAGCGAAACGCAAACTTCACACACGTCCTTAACTTTGAATTGAACTATATGGGACTTTATCTAATATTTTCATTAATGCAAATTAAAAAAAAAAGAGATTTACCTATGTACTATGATTTCTAAGAAAAAAAAAATGAATTCCACTCACCCATCCAAGGATATCAAAGACACGATGACGACAAGCAAATCCAGGAGATTGAAGGCAGATCTACAGAAGGCATCCTTATGGAAGATGAAGCCAAAAGTGATAACCTTCAGAAGAAGCTCCAAGGTGAACACAGTGGTGAAGAAGTAGTCAATTTTACGCAAAATCTGAAAGTTATTAGAAAAATTAAGAAATTAAAAACGGCGAACAAACAGATTAGAAACAAAGGCCCTTAATGATGCACATTGTTTTGAAAAAAACTGAAGAATTATATTTTTAACAAGTTTTTCTTTTAACTATAAACTTCCTTTAGGTTTTCCTTTTATCTATAAGTAAAGAACTAGTCGAATCATTTGGTAGTTTTGTAGTGTTGTTTTTGTTTGTTTGTTTTGTGGTTTGTTTTGTGGTGTTTTGTGGGTGTTTTTGTTTTGTTTTGTATTGTATTGTGTATTTTGTTTTTCTTGTCTTTGACATTTTTCTTTCTTTTCTTTCTTTCCTTTTTTATCTGGAAAGTTTTCCGGGAAATTTGAAAATTGGTGATTGCTATCGATTTCAACGTGCTCTTTTCGAATTTTCACTTTGCCATCTCGTATCTTTGCCGCTCGCGCCTTGTCTTTTTACGGACACGTGATTTTTTTTAACGGGGGGAAAAGCATGTTACTAAGATAGTTATTATTCAGCGTTATTTATAAAACTCGCTTACCACGTGCTTAGTTTAACTACTGATTAGTGGATTCTATATTTGAAAGAAAAGAAGAAAGTTAACTAGTTTATTTGGCACAGATACACAATGTACAAATAAAAAAAATAAAAAAAACAACCTAATTTTAAAACAATATATTGTGTACCCCGCGGCTGCACCAAATAGGTCCAGTTCAGCAAAATGTCCGAAAACTAGTAGTTGCCTGACGCTGGTTTTCAACTGAACCTTACATTGACGTGTATGGATGTGAATCAGTTTTTTTAGGGTATTAAATATACTGATAAATATATAAATGTTAATATGTAGAAAACGATATATATGTATAATAATTTGGCGTCCAGTGATAAATAAGTTTGTGTTAATAACAAAAAAAAAAAATCAATCTAACGATTTTGCATACATAACATATTATTCAAGATAACATAAGTCTCATCCATCACATTCAGCTGTCTTTAGGATAAAACCTCCTGAATGATAAGTCAGTATTTTACCATCCTCAACCTTCTTTCGGGAAGAAAATTTTGAAGGAAGAACCTGCTAAGTGTTTGTTTATACTAACCACAAAATTATTGTTTTTTAATAAATATTTAAAATACTATGAAACGTTTATTATCTCATCATAAAGTAGGTACTGCTATTATGTATGGTGTGGCGAGTTGCCGCCACTCTGCAAGTTGGATGGGGTGTGGTATCACGACGTGTGTGTCTTGCTTTAGCATGTGAGGCAAGTCTGTAGCCGGCTTTACGGGAACCATAGGCAATCAGTGCGCCTTCCGCTGCGAAGCCGAGCGCATCTCACCGCAGACTAAATTAATGTCTTATTAACATCGTCCCCGCAAATACACTAAAATCCCGAGTAATATCCCGTAAACGTTGGGGATTCTCCGGGAATAATAAACAACCCATATTTACCGCGTCCGTGTAACTAGTGAACAAGAATAACCAGGAGTGTTGGTGTGAAGAGAATCGACTGGCCACTCGTCGGGTTCCAGCGTGGCTGCCGCAGGAAAAGTCAGGTACCGCTTGTTCTTACTAGCTTAGAGTTGGGCCACATGCGCCGTCTACTGCCAACCACTCCTAACTTGAAGTTATACAGACAAACATAGGCAATTTTGGGCCAGCATTCAATCCAAGTGTTTGGCCGTAACACTGTCCTCCATCCTGCAGAGAACCACAGCTATTTACACGCTTGGGCAACTCCATTAGATGGTCCTTTCGAGCCTGGATAGGCATCAGTAAAATTCAGTACAAATTAAGTACAAGTCATTACAGTAGGCACATAACTTTATTAGTGCCCCAAAATGGCACCCGCAAGCAAGAAGCTAAATTGGCTCAGCTTACCGCTAAAAAACAAATGATTTTCGAGCGAGTTAATCGCATATATAATGATTCCAGAAACATCTCGAACTTTGATTCACTTTCAAATGAGACATTCTTAGCGCAGTCAGAAACAATTTAGCTTCTTGCTTGCGGGACGCCATTTTGGGGCACTAATAAAGTTATGTGCCTACTGTAATGACTTGTACTTAATTTGTACTGAATTTTACTGATGCCTATCCAGGCTCGAAAGGACCATCTAATGGAGTTGCCCAAGCGTGTAAATAGCTGTGGTTCTCTGCAGGGTGAAGGACAGTGTTACGGCCTTACACTTGGATTGAATGCTGGCCCAAAATTGCCTATATTTGTCTGTATAACTTCAAGTTAGGAGTGGTTGGCAGTAGACGGCGCATGTGGCCTTACTCTAAGCTAGTAAAAACAAGTGGTACCTGACTTTCCTTCTCCGGCAGCCTCGCTGGACTCCGACGAGTGGCCACTCGATTCTCTTCACACCAACACACCTGGTTATTCTTGTTCACTAGTTACACGGACGCGGTAATTATGGGTTATTTATTATTCCCGGAGAATCCCCAACGTTTACGGGATATTACTCGGGATTTTAGTGTATTTGCGGGGACGATGTTAATAAGACATTAATTTAGTCTGCGGTGAATGCGTTCTGCCTCGCGGCGAAAGGCGCACTGACGTGACGTCGATTGCTGCATTTTAGATTGCCTATGGTTCCCGTAAAGCCGGCTACACACTTGCCTCACATGCTAAAGCAAGACACACACGTCGTGATACCACACCCCATCCAACTTGCAGAGTGGCGGCAACTCGCCACACCAATGTAAGTTAACAATCCAAGAAATTTGTGATAGACTGGTGACCAGTAATTCAGGTTCTTTTGGGAACCTGAATTACTGGTCACCAGGTCCCACCCGCGGTTAGCAAACCGCTATGACATAATTTTTACAGCTTAGATTATAACAATAGTTAGAAAGAAAAACTTTTTATTCACGCGAAAGCGCCGCACACACACAAAGTTGCTTTTCAGAAGCCTTAAAACTAAACAAATGGGTATAGAGTTCAGGAAGCAATAGACATTATAAAAGAGACAAAGAGTTAAAAAGGTTTAGATAATAACAGAATAATATAAATCCCATTTGATGGAATGAAAATGAACAAATGGAACACTTCATACCTCTGTCTGGTATTCACTGTCTTTGCTTCCTACTGGGTCTTCCATCGCCAGCATGAGAGATGACGCCAGGATACATAGCAAAATCAAATTTTTGAACCATGAATTCTTCTGGATTTTGTAACAAGTCACTCGGAACCTGAAAACGGAGTAAGAAAATATGAAAACGGATAGAATTAGGAACTAGTATATAAAAGGAAGTCTGAGAGTGGCACCGCTGACTGAAAAGTTGAGTGAAAATCGGTTGTCGTGGTATGGGCATGTGGTGAGGAATGAAGAAAATCTCGTAAGGAAAGTCTTGTGTATGGATGTGGATGGCTATAAGAGTAGGGGATGGCCAAAGAAACGATGGATGGACTGTGTGAAAGAGGATATGTGTAAAAAGGGGGTGACTAAGGAGATGACGACTAATAGAGAAGTATAGAAGAAAAAGACATGTTGCGCCGACCCCAAATAAATTGGGATAACGGCAGGCAAATTATGATGGATAAAGACCAGAGAGTGTGGGCTTTTTATCTCACTAAAACTACCCTGGTGATCAACATCAGCACATGGAAGGCGTCCTGTGATCTCTTAAAAGACCACTCCGGAAGCCCTCTCTGTACAACGCCTGTTAGGGCACATTCTTGAGGAGACTGTAAAGGAGTCTCCCCTGGTCGCTCCGGGGCTTGTTCTGTAGGAACCATATATTTTTTCCAGATAAAAGAAGCCTGTGTCAGTCAACCATAGTGTAACCTTCTATGAGTGGAAGAATGTGTGTCCTTAAGGATCAGTACCTCTGCAAAACGTATACATATAGGAAATTGGACGGGTGCTAAAATTTTTCACTCAGCTCGACGACCACATCATTGCTTACCATCAGGTGAGCTTGTGGTTATCATCATCATCATCAGCCTTTTATTGTCCCCACTGCTGAGGCACAGGCCTCCTCTCTGTGTGAGAGGGTGTGGGCCGTGATCCGCCACGCGGGTCCAATGCGGGTTGGTGGATGTTACATGTCTTCGAATTTTTGGTTCTGGGACATGCCGGTTTCCTCACGATGTTTTCCTTCACCGTTACCCGTATTCACCGTTATACCGTAGCAGTGGTGATGAAATAAAGTAAAGCGCCTGCCTGGGCTTGAACTCACGACCTACAACTTCTAAGTCGCGGCCAATACCACTGGGCCACCACTGCTCTTGCTGTGGCTTGTGGTTAAGTCGCGCTTAACCACAAGCTATCAATTATAAAAATAAAGTAGCAAATATCAAATTACTAGGAAGAAAAGTGCATATAAAGACATTTCAGGATGCACTAGTCCCTTAATTAATTTTGGAACGAGACAACAAGTAGGCTATCAAAGAAAACAAAAATAGAGTGCTATTTGTACCAGTTTGTTTTGGAGAAAATAAAGAAACTGCTTCCTTCAGGGATTGGTTTATCTTCATTCTTCATATCGACATCAGACAGGCGTCGAGGTCGTGCCGACGTGGCTGCCAGCTGGTGCTTCGCTAAATCGTCTTGCTTTATATCTCCTGAAAGAAAAGGGAAATTACATAGGTGGTCATATTTTAATAATGCTTCTGCCCTTATAATTAAACAACTTTCTTCAAGAAAGGCAAAGTCGATTCCGGAAAAAAAATTGACTTCCAATACTGTCGGTTTTTAGGGTTCCGTACCCGAAGGGTAACCAACGGGACCCTATTATTAAGCCTCTGCTGTCCGTCCGTCTGTCTGTCAGGGGGCTGTTTCTCATGATCCATAAATAGGTAGACAGTTGAAATTTTCACAGAATGTGTATTTCTGTTGCCGCTATAACAATAAATAATAAAAATAAATAAAAAATTAAAGGGGGCCCCTACCAAAAACTTAATGGCAACAAGTAGACGCATATAATCTTGTGCGATGGTAGGAACCCTTCATGAGCGAGTCCGATTCGCACTTGGCCGGTTTTTTTTTGGGAATTGACTATGACTTACATGAAGCGACTGCCTATCTGACCTCCAGAACCCAGTTACTGGGTAACACGGTACCTCTTGGCAACTTATTAAAATACATAGTAATGCAGCATAGAAATCAAGATTAATTTCTGTTGAAATGATACTATTTTGGTAGTCTGTGGCGCTTGTCTATCATCTATCAACTTGACTGGCCTGTTAGTCTAGTGGTTAGTGACCCTGACTGCTATGCCGGAGGTCGTGGGTTCGATTCCCACCCAGGACAAATGTTTGTGTAATGAGCACGATCATTTGTTCTGTGTCTGGGTGTAATTTATCTATAATATGTATGTATTTAGAAATATTATATAAGTATGTTTATCAGTTGTCTAGTACCCATAACACAAGCTCTGCTTACTAGATGGCGTTGTGTGATAGTTGTGGAATATTATTATTATTATTATATCTATGCTCAACTCTGTCAAGAGTCTTACCGAACAAAAAATACAGTTGTTAAACTTTCTCTTTGCTTTTAATTGCTTTTCCACAATTTCAACTCACCATTTTGTTTCTTCTCGTTTCCTACTAGATTTTCGTTGGCTTCGTCTCTGACACCTTGTTCCGGATCCTGTTCTTCAACGTCTTCTTCCGAACCAGTCTCTTCATATTCATGGTCTGACCTGAAAGCATGCTCATTATAATGACTAAATAGTACCCTAAGATCAGATTTCCACCTGTAAGTTATTGAAAGAAAGAAAAAGAAAGAAAGAAAAATAAAAAAAATAAAATCCGCTTCCTTCCTTCGGTCTACCCGCTGGTCAGTGCGATAATATAGCAGACTTCATTAGGGATCGGTCCATCCAAGTGGTAAATGATGGCTGCCCGTCCGATCAGCTGAATATCAATGCCGGTGGCCCTCAGGGGTCGGTGCTCTCGGCAACACTGTTTTTGCTGCATATAAACGATCTCCTTAAGCCCGGTACCTTTAGGTATGCAGACGACAGCACTTTTGCTGAGAGATACGTGTCCAGCGCGTGAGCTAGTGGGTCGCAGGTCGGGTCTCTCCGAGAGGCCATAGTTTAACGCTTGAACTTGTCTTTGAAGGCAGTCTCTGAATGGGCCAATTTGGTCAAGTTCGATGCTGCTAAAACCCAGGCATGTTTTTTTTCCGGTTAAAGGAGCCTATTCCACCAGCTCTATCTTTCCGAGGTGTAACCATACCGATAACCGATTATCTTGATCTTCTTCGTGTCACATTAACATTCACTCCCAATTTTGGCATATATCGAGGCAATGTCTCAGCTGCCAAAAATTTGAGAACCCTAGAAAAGGTAAGATGATACTTCACGCCGGAACAGCTGCTCAAACTTAATCAAGCGCAAGTTCGATCGTGTATGGAGTACTGCTCTCATCTTTGGGACGGATCTGCCAGATACCAACTTGTTGCGCTTGAGTCAATTGAGAAATGAGCCAAGAGGATCATCAGCAATGATAAGCTCATCGAGTCAAAGCTCCAAAGTCCTGAACGTCGACGCCAAGTTGCTAGCCTGTCAGTTTTCCTTCGGTTACATTTTGGGGAGTGTGCGTCGGAATTGCATAGTTTAATTTTGCCAAGCTCGTTCGATCATCGGACCACTAGACGTACGGCGATACGCTACCGGTCCATGGTGGGCATCTCACCCACACGCATTAAACGTTTTGGAAATACATTCATTGTGCGTACAGCTAAAGAGTGGTATTCCCTGCCAGAGTCCGTGTTTCCTGATAGCTACAACCTGGGAGTCTTTAAGTCAAGAGTGAATAGATTACTTCTAGGCAAGCGTGCTCTATCTTCGACCACATCATCGCTTACCGTCAGGTGTGATAGTGGTCAAACGCGAGCCTATGGCTGGTATATATTTTTTTTCATATTTTTATACTATGCCACTTCGGCAGTCGAACTTAATATTTCAAAAACAAAGTTATGTATACAAAAAACAAACTCTCGAAAAAGATTAGAAGAGTAAAAATTGATAAATTTTGGTTAAATGTAGTGGGGTTATAAGTGGTGTTCTTACCTGGGTACCCTCTTATATTTCTTGTAAGGCCGGCTGTCAGTAAACAGTTAAGAACATTATTAGTTGTTATTATTCGACACCAATTTGTGAGTAAGCGGGTGGTTTTAGTTGGTAAATAGTGACATGACATGCACAAACCGATTGGATATTGAAATTGAGTCTTTAGTATTCTCTAAGTCCTTAATATTTGTTTTTTTGTCAGCCTATAGTGTCCCACTGCTGGGCAAAGGTCTCCCCATATCATTCCAGACACTCTTTCCTTGCGCCATTTCGAACAAGCCATCGCGGTGTACGTCCAGCTATACTCGCCACCACTTTCCTGAATATTTGTCTTAAATAAATTAAATGGTTGTTTCTTATGTCATATTTTCCATTCCTTAGCGAATCCATTGGTTGCTTCTTATCCTACTTACCCTTCACTAGAGTATCCTTCCTCTTCGTTCACGAATTCATCATCAGTCTCGCCTCTCTCTTCATCCAGTTGAGGATTGCCAGCCTCTGCAATTTCTGCTGCTTCTGCCTAGTAACAGATATAAGACACAAAATCAAAAAATAAATAATTTATTATATTATTTGTAGTGACGGACGATATAAGTAACACTATGCATCGGGACCTATTTCAAAATTAGATTAATTATTAAAAATAATTGACATCATGAATTGATGGATGTGTGGAGTACCGAGAATGGATTTTTTTTTGCGGTGGTGGGTAATCATCCTATGACTTCTCCCGCTCTGGGTGGAGCGGGAGGGAGGGCGTGTCAGACTCTTATTGACTAAAACCCACCCCTGTTCCTTCCCTGCCTGAGTGCCCAGGGGTGCGGTAACTCATTTTCAGAATTTATCCGCTACCCCTAGGCATGCAGGCATCAGAGGTACGAGTAGTTTAAAAGTGGCGCCAGTCACAGAAAAGTGGAAAGGGAACCGCTTATCTTGGTATGATCATGTGAAGAGGAAGGATGAAACACATGTAACTAAAAGAGTTATGAATATAAATGTGGATGGATGGAGAGAGAGATAGGCCTAAGAAAAGATGAATGGTTTGTGTGAGGAGTGATATGAAAGAAAAGGGAGTTGGTGATAGCGTGACGACTGACAGGACTGAATGGAAGAAAAAAAAGTGTTGCGCCGAGCCCAAGTAACATGGGATAAGAGCAGGAAGATAATGAATTGATATGATATCCCCCCGACCGAATTTCGATCACTGTGGCCAGTTTCAACGGAGATTAGCCAAGTGCGCAGGAGATATTATAGTGCACAAGCGTGTGCAAAAAGATAGATGCACTCTGTTTTTGTACTCTCATAGTCTGTTAGGGTGCCAAACCAACACGACCGGAAAGAGATCAAGCGCAGGACCAGTAGCTTTACGTGCTTACCAAGCCACAGGGGTATTACACCATCAACTTACAAACTCTGGGCTGCTACTGAGTAATTATTATTAAAACTCAAACTCAATAGCAGTTTTTTCTTGACCCGGGAATCGAACTCAGGACCTCACACTCAGCAGTTACGCTTACTACCACGAGAACAACAAGGCTGCAGTTAAAATAACTAATATGATGCCATACAACTAAAATGTTTAACCGTTAGATTTTTGAATATGCAAAACTATAGACAGGAATATGACTGTAACAAACGCAAAATAGGATTCTTTAATCTTTATTTGCTATGCTTTGCTCCGATCTTTTATTCAGTGAGGGCGCCACTTGACGGCTATATGGGCCTCAAGACAAGAGTGAATAGGTTACTTCTAGGCAAGCGTACCTTACCTTCGACCACATCATCGATTACCATCAGATGAGATAGTGGTCAAACGCGTGCCTATTAATAGTAAAAAAAGTACTTACATCTTTTTCCTTCTGTATTTCATCCATCTCCTCAGCGTCTCCTAAATTGTCGACAGCGATAGCCAAGAACACGTTTAGCAAGATATCTGAAGTAAATGATTAAGGCTTAAAACTTTCAATGTGATTATAATTACAATAGAGACACGAAAGCAAAAGAAAAATATTGGATAAGCCATAAAGGGTCAAGCCCCTCATTAGCAGACACAATTAAAAACCTATTGTCACGTCTCCATAAGGAGACACGAGCGGCCTTTTTTTTTGTGGGGTGGGAGTGGGAAATCATCCAATAACTCTTCCGCTCTGGGTGGAGCTCGAGGGCGTGTCAGACTCTTACTGACTAAAACCCACCCATGTTCCTTCCTGCCCTGAGTGCCCAGGGGCGAGGTAGCTCTGTTTCGGATTTATCCTCAACCCCCGGGCAGGCATCGGCCATGACGGGCTCCGTCTTTATTGCTGACAACTCTTTGAGGCGCGCGTGGAACACTACGCGTCGTCGACTCTCGGGCCTGGTGCTAATCGGACGGCGAGCTACCCATTACTCGCCGTCGGGCCTGACGGATTAACTCAAATGCGTAATACCACTGCACAACCTTATCACTACTTCTGCACATAATAATGAAAAAATTTCTTCAAGAAAGTAAAGGGTAATTCCTAAAATAAATCTGGACCAATATTAATTTTGATCAGCTGATGATAACTTTGTACAGTAACTCCAATTTCTATTCTGGGAATACAGATAATTCCTGGGTAAAATAATAATTAGTCTAGTTTGTCCGTAAGGTTGCTTTATCAAAATGACAAAGATAAAACGCTTCAAAGTTCAGGAGTGCTTGTTACGTCACTTTTAAGTTAAAAGTGGTACAATTTTAACTCTGGTGTGACGTCACGCGAAATTTCAAAGCACTGTATCGTCTAATTTATTATTTACGTGAAAAAAGAAAAAATACGTGGCCAATGTTTTTTGGTAATCTTACTGACAGACTAATTAGTTATTTTTAGTCATCAACTCAATTGTCTATGGCTTCCTTGGACAAAGTTGTTCATTTCCATGGGCAGAAACACTGTCTTAAATATGACCAGACATTTCCGTTACACCCATTTTTTTTTATTTTGGGGGGGTGGGAAATCATTCAATGACTTCTCCCGCTCTGGGTGGAGTGGGAGCTGTCAGACTCTTACTGACTAAAACCCACCCCTGTTCCTTCCTTGCCTGAGTACCCAGGGGGCGCGGAAACTGGGAGTATTTAAGTCAAGAGTGATTAGGTTACTTCTAGGCAAGCGTGCTCCATCTTCAACCACATCATCGCTTACCATCAGATGAGATAGTGGTCAAATGCGTGCCTATCAACAATACAAAAAAAAACTCTGTCACGAATTTATCCGCTACGCATTGGCATGCAGGCACCGGTCATAATGGGCCCCGTCTGCGGTGGCTGACAACTCTTTGAGGAGCGCGTAGAACACTATGCGCCATCGACTCACGAGCCGGGTGCTGATCGGACGGCGAGCTACCCATTACTTGCCGTCCGCAGGCCCGCGTCTACGGTGTCTGGAGATCGTCCTGCGACCTCCGACGCCCAGGGCGTCTCCTGCGGCGGCTGCGGCTGGGGGTGTGAGGGCCAAACCGTAGACTCTCCCTCACCCGTTCCGTCTCCTCTTTCGCGAGCATTACTGCTTCGCAGAAGGAGGAGACATGCTTCCCATTCCCTCTCGCCCCGTACCATGGCCTGGGCCAGGGCCGGGCGCGAGAGGTCACTGCCGCCTATCGCATCCACGAGGGCACAGCGGTGCTCCGCCAAAGCGGGGCAGACCTCCACCGTATGCTCCACCGTGTCCTTTGGGCGATCCGCGCAGTGGTGACACCCGGGCGTTTCCTCCCGCCTTATCCGACACAGGAACCTCCCGAAACAACCGTGTCCGGTGAGGACCTGCGTCAGGCGGAAGGTGAGGACGCCGTGGCGCCATACAACATACAAATCAATCGACACAAGGATCTCCATCAAGCTAACATTGTGAAAGACAAAACCCAAAAAAATGCATTTAAGGGAAAACCTAATTTAATTTGTATATTGATGAGACTAGAAAGAAATAATGATCTTGAAATCATTGACCAGAGCCGAACAAAATCAAAAATAAAGTATCACCTACATGATGATTTTCTTGGAAAAGGATACAGTTACCACAGACGAAGATGACTATGAAATAGATGGAGGCCAACATGCCAGGAGTACCAACACCACCGTAGGCATTGATGCCGTGGTACATGACGGCGTTCCAATCTTCACCAGTCAATATCTAGAACAAAAATAGATACAGTCAGTAACAAGAAGGTAGTTGACTCAATTTTTGTATTATTTGTATATTAAAGTAACTTTAGCCAAAACAGTTTTTTTCTAATCCGTTCAAAATTAAGTAAGTTAGAATGGGGTTATCCATTTGGGCATAACTTTATTATTTAGTTTTAGTTCTGGGGTGCAAGAACTAAAAAGTGAAAAATATAAAAATATTTTAATAAAAAATACAACCGACTTCTTATAATTGCAAAATAACTTTTATTTCAGAAGTCGGCGTCAAATAACGAATACAAACACTGACTTCCGAAATTAAAGTTATTTTGCAATTTTTTGAAGTACGAGTATGTTGTATTTTTTGCAAAAAAGTTGTTTTTTCAATAAAACCGTTTAACTTAAAAAGTTTATTTAATTTTATTTGTTGTTGTTTTTGCTGTTGTCTTGTGTCTGTGACATTAAAAATATTTTCTATTTATTTATAAAAATAATAAAGAACAATGAAGATATATTGTACTTACCTGAAACATAGTTAGCACAGCTTGCCAGAAAGAGTCAAAGTTGTGTCTCTCTTTTTCTTCTTCAGGATCATAATCAAATCTCCCTCCAAAGACTTGCATGCCGAGCAGAGCGAAGATCATGATGAACAAGAAGAGTAGCAGAAGTAAAGAGAAGATGGACTGAATGGAGTTGAGAAGAGATGCCACTAAGTTGGAGAGGGAGCGCCAATACCTGCAAAGAAAAACAAATTCATTTTTTTAAACTGACGAAGTTGGTATTTGCGTGTAAAATATTGTAGTTTCTAGATGTACTGTCTGTATAAATATCAGTACTTACTTAGTAACTTTGAAGACTCGAAGCAAACGGACACATCTCAACACAGATATACCCAGCTGTGGGATAGTGTCGGTGATGGTCAACGTCAGTTCCACGATGGAACAAAACATGACGAAGCAGTCGAACCGGTTGAATAAGGAGACGAAGTATCCCTGGAGGAGAATTACAAGATATGAAAATAAAGAATTGTAATGTCAGATGTGGTTTTTTGTTTTTTTTTTGACAACCAGTCTTACCAAGGGGTATCGTATTACTCAGTAACTGGGTCAGATGGCAGTCGCTCCATGTAAAATACTGGTTTTCAGTTGCATCCGGTCAGACTGGAAACCGACCCCAAGATAGTTGGGAAAAGGCTAGGCAGATAGATATAATGTCAGATGTGGTTTTTTAGATTTTATACGGTGACAGTTTTTTGTGTATTACGACCCGCCCCGGCTTCGCACCGAATCAAAATGTTTCGAAAGATACGTAGCACCATCTATGCACTATCTTTCGAATGAATAGCACTATCTCTTTTTCACAGCGGATTCATGGTGGCAATGACGTCATAGTAAGGGGCAAAACTATCACTAACATGACGTCAAGTGCAACTGCTTCTGCTGCCACTGACTCTTCATTAGTTTTGTTATCCAGCACTGCTGGCTCATTCTTAGTCTTATTATTCTGACTCCTGAAAACAGGTTTTATTACCTAGCTCAGGAGTCCATTTTTTTTTTGTGGGTTGGGTAATCATCCAATGATTTCTCCCGCTCTATGTGGAACGGGAGGGCGTGCCAGACTCTTACTGACTAAAACCCATCCCTGTTCCTTTTCTGCCTGAGTGCCCAGGGGAGCGGTAACTCATTTTCAGAATTTATCCGCTACCCCTAGGCATGCAGGCACCGGCCACAATGGGCTCCGTCAGTGGTGGCTGACACTCATCTCTTTGAGGCGCGCGTGGAACACTACGCGCCGTCGACTCACGGGCCTGGTGCTGATCGGACGGCGAGCTACCCACTGCTCGCCGTCCGCAAGCCAGGGAGCTCAGGAGTCTGGTTAGACTTTTTGTAAACCAGTATTGTGTGAATAAAGAATGTGTTCATTTATTATTTATATAACCAGAATTGTGACTCATAGAAACCGAAAATCTTTAAAACTTAACGACCAAAAAATACTGCAGTTCTAGGTTTGTATTTACGTGGATGGAGAGGGAGGCCAAAGAAAAGATTGATGGATGTTGTTGGACTTGGGGGTGTTGCCTTGGAGAAGGACAGGAGACTTTTTATCCCAAGGTTCTCTTGAGATGATATCCGAAGTTAACGAGGCCGAAGCCACTGACAGATGCTATTAAACTGATAAAGTAAATACTCACTTGTAAACCCAGTGCATACATCTTCACTAACATCTCCATGGTGAATAACACCACGAATAAGTAGTTCGCGTAGTTCTGAAAGTGGTCTAACCAGTGGGGCTGGCTGGAAACATAACAAAAATAATTTTGATTAGTATTACGGTAACCTATCCTAGGATGGCAGACTCGACTAAATTAACGATCGCGTAACTACTGAATTCGGTCGCTAAGATATTAATGTTGCAAAGGACACACTGTCATAAGAGGACAAATATACGAGTGATAATATAAAATAGAGAGCACAATATAATAAAAGTGATACGTGAAAAGTTCAAAGTACCGGTAATTAAATTATAATTTTAAATTGTAAAAAAATAATTAAAAGTGAATATCCCATGCTTTCATGCATCATTCATTCTTATTTTGAAACTTTACCTCGTAAAGCAGTTCTCGGCTCCAAATTGCGAGAAAAAACTAGTTACAGTTTATATTTTAAATATAATATTTTTACCACATTGCAAAACAATATATTTGTCACCGGATTATTGCAAACACTGTAATTCGAATCTTCCCGCTATAAAGGGCGTAAAGATCATTTTGCGGCAATTTAATTTTTGATGCACTCTTAGAAAAAAATAATTCTGATAGTGCATGGAATAGAATAGAACATAAATATTTTACTACACAACATTTCGATATTTATTCTGCAAGTTGTTTGTAAATAACACTTTTACACGTAACTTTTTCAATCAATTCAATCTAAATGAGGACGATGTTTCATAACTGACTACCCTGAGAAGAAACAACGAAATAAATTCAGAGAATACATACAATAAACATAGAGGTAATAGTCAAATCATATGAGAACCATGTTTTTTGTTCACTGCGAAAAGCACAGAATAACTAATAGTTAAAAGTATGAGATGTGTAATTATGCCCTCTGTAGCGGAAAGAATCAAATCTTGCAAGATTACTCTCGATATATTGTAAACAGATCCAATCAACTACAATGAACACCATCCAACTTCGATAGTATATTAAAATATATATATCCGTGTCTTATCGAAAAGAAAGAGTTTATAATTAACCTCACGCGATTTATTATAAACTGCCGGTAATTGCAATAAGCCGGTGACATGTTCACGTGATTCAGATATCTTACCCATGATGTTCTGTAGCCAACACCAAAGTATTTAGGAAGACAAGCACAATGATGGCCCAGTAGGACGTTTGCGATTTCACCGCTTTTCTACATGATCTTCGTAACCGTCGATTAACCTGAAATACAGATTACAATTAGGGTTATAGACTCAATTGTTTTAATTATTTGTATCAAAAAGTTAGTTAACTTATCCAAATTTTAAAATAGAATAAAATAAATCAAGTCCATTCCAAATTAAGTAAGTTGGAAACCATTCAAATCTGGTGGAAGGATAAACTGTAAAGTAAAAGAAAAAGAATGCACAATCTGACGTATGACGTCACTGCCATTAAGTTACGCTTGAACAAAAGAGATAGCGAGATGTCCCTACCACGTGTCCACTCCCCCACCCCTCTTTCTTACACCGATATTTGAAATGCTGATTGCTCAGTTAATAGTCAATTTTGATGCTGGTTTCAAATAAAGATTAATTTACAGGGTTATTTGCTGTTCCATTTAAAATATTGTAAAAAAAAAATCAACGTCTCTTAAGAGAGAACGCGAGAAAAAAGTCGCAGGAAAAAGCAAGTATTCAATCAAATTAGGTCCCAGAATAGTACCTTGTCGAACCTCCTGCAATAAACTTTGCAAGTTGATCCGTGTCCTTGGTCCGTACTCGCATTTACATTGCTTTGAGATCCTTCGTTGCTTTTTCTGTCTTTTTTACCTGAAATATAAATCAAATTACATTAAAAAAATTATTAACATATCTGAACCCGTAGTTGTCTCTTTTTGCAGCTTTCAAGATTTTTTTTCAAAATAAATTCCTAAATTAGTGATTATCACAAAACAGTTTACATTTTGAAGAGCTGAAGATATCGTCTCTCAGGCTTTTAGAGTAACACATTTACAGGTTTATTCTCAATCAAACAAAAAAATAACTTTGGTTACACAAACCTTGAGAATCCTGATCATCTTCTTTCTGTCCCTGATCATTTTCAAGGTCCAATTCTTCTGCTACTGTTATCCAATTTAAATATCCTTTCAAATCTTCTTCGAACTGCTGTCTTTCACGGGATTTTTGGAAATCACCTCGATTCTTTGCTTTTTCTCTTTCTTTGGAGAACTCTCTGTAAAAAGTTAATAGAATTTTAATTAAATTAAATGAATTTTAATTAGACCAATTTAGCATGTTAGGTCTTTTAAAATATAACAGTCAGTTTAGAATCAGAAACTTTATTTGCTATGCATGTAGGTACGGGTATCAGATGTTGCACATAAATTAATAAGGTCGGATATTATTGCAAACACCGTTAGTTTATAAAAAACACACGTAAACTTGTAAACTATTTATTTTAAAAGACTGATACATTGTAAATAATCGAACTAAGAAGAGAAGATTATTGTATTTGATATTATTTATTCCTATTATATCGAGATTTTATACTCCCGAAAGATTGAGTACAATAGAATACTCTTTATTATGCACCATTTAGATTACAGAACACATAAATGAAGAAAACTTTACATAGGGTGACACATTCTGCCCGGGGGTGGAGGATAAATTCGAAAGAGTTACCTCGCCCCCGGGCACTCGAGGCAGGGAGGAACAGGGGTGGGTTTTAGTCAGTAAGAGTCTGACACACCCTTCCGCTCCACCCTAGAGCGGAAGAAGTCATAGGATGATTTCCCACCCCCAAAAAAAAAAAAAAAAAAAAAAAAAAAAAATGGGTGGCCTTATCGCTGAAAGCGATTTAGTACAATCTTACGGTGTTTCTTTTTACTTAATTATTCAAGAATATAACGATTTCTCTGATTGCATGTAGCTGAGATGAGAATGCTAAGAGCGATGTGTGGTGTTACGCGCATGGATAGGATTAGGAATGAGTATATAAGAGGAAGTCTGAAAGTGGCACCGCTGACTGAAAAATTGTGTGGAAATCGGTTGTCGTGGTATGGGCATGTGATGCGGAGGAATGAAGAAAATGTCGTGAGGAAAGTCTTGTGTATGGATGTGGATGGCTATAAGAGTAGGGGAAGGCCAAAGAAACGATGGTTGGACTGTGTGAAAGAGGATATGGGTAAAAAGGGGGTGACTACAGAGATGACGACTAATAGAGGAGTATGGAAGAAAAAGACATGTTGCGCCGACCCCAAATAAATTGGGATAAGGGCAGGAGAATGATGATAACGATTTCTCTGAGCTAATATTCTAAAGACGACACGGTTTTGACGGCACGGTTGGCGCCGTGGTTGACCGTTCGGCTGCTGAGCTGCGTGTACAGATACTTGTACCGGGTCTGGGTGTTTTGTATATGTGAGTTTACGTTTGTGAACGCCCCTTCGCTCTAAGCCACGTAGGTACTTGTCGGATACGTTTGATACCTATTCATTGCGTTTTTGTATTATCGAAAATGAAATCGAAAATTCAGGTAATGTTTGTTTGGATTTTTTTTTAGTAATAACACTGAATTCATTATCGTAAAAAAAGAAAAAAAAATGCGACTTTGACCTTCAATATCTTCAGAACCAGTGAATTCCCAAGCATAGTCTTTCTTTTTTTTTTTTGTTTTTTTTATGGTCTAGTGGAAAAAAATGATCCAAATAATGGGTACAATAAGTGGCTTTCGGCTTCGGAAACAGTCTTCTAACACCCGATATTTTACGGTCATAGTTGTTTTCCACGCGAACACTAGTAAGAAATTTAGACTAAATAAATTCACGTCATAGCTTTTTAAAATATTATAGGATCTACAAAGATGTGGGTATGAAAGAGAAGACATGTTGCAACAAATGCAAATATTTTGGGATAAGTACAAGAGAATCATTACTATGATGAAAGACTGTCCATGGCACGTCTCATCTCGAAGAAAATTCTAGTTTAAATAAATTTCTATAGATGGTGTGATATGTGTCGATTTCTTGTTCAATAATAAGATTTTGAAAAAAATACTTGTAAAGCGGCCCTGACACGTTCAATTGCGATTGTAAATTAGCACATTGACAATTGCAATTGAAGATGCCATTGATGCACTTCAATTTCAATTGTCAATTGCTTGCGCTAACTCTGGACGATCGCGTTATAAATTTCCGGTCCTCGATATTACGTGGGGTATCCGCCATGTTTGTTTTCACTGCAGTCAGACGCGCAAATGACGGAAATGATTGTCAATGACTCAGTTAAACGATCAGCCTCAACCTCAATGGCTCGTCAATGTGCATCAATCAAATTTTTCATCAATTGCTTTCAATCACGTAACTGCGATTAACAATCTCTTCAATTGTACTCGTAAACGATCAATCGCAATTAACAATGGTGTAAAATTGACAATCGCAATTGAACGTTTCGGGGCCGCTTAAGAACGATATATATGTATTTTTTTTCGCTAATACTAAGCACGCGTTTAACCACTATGTAAGCGATGATGTGGTCGAAGATAGCGCACGCTTGACTAGAAGTCACCTATCACTCTTTACTTAAAGATTCCCAGGGAAAATCGATATTTAGGGCAGTCACGGTTCTTTCTGTGATGACTATAAGTAGTATTATATTATTATCCATGGAGTTTCTTGCACGTTCTTCTCCAAAGAGATTTACGCTTTCGAACGTGCACCTCATCGCTTTGACAGACCGACTGCTTGACTATGGCCTGTTTTTAAGGTTCCGTACTCGTAGGGTCTAAACGGAGCCCTATTGCTACATTACTGACGTGTTCGTCTGTTCGTGTGATAATGTTTATTATTACGTATATTTTAATAACGAATACCAATATATTGATCATTGAGTCAGATTTTTTCTTTGATAATTCCTTCATTTGATACGGAACCACAAATGTGCGAAATCCAACACGCACTTGGCCGGTTTTATACTTACTTACCCAGATAACACACCGAGAATCAAGTTCATAACGAAGAAGTTTCCAAAGATGACGAGCGTCACGAAGTAGATCCATGGCCATGAGTTGCCTTTAACGTTGGAAATCTGAAATAAACAATAATAATCCTTCTAAAACTGTATACCATCAGCATTGAGGACAAACGAGGCAAAGAGGAAGTCAAACATGGTGGCAATCACTCTAAGCTATAAAATGTTGTACATAAAGGCATTTTTTTTTATTTTTATAATTCTACGGATTCCGTGTCAGAAACCGTACATATATTCATAGAAAGCAGAAACTGTACAAAGACATATATTCAGAGAAGAGCAGTGGTGGCCCAGAGGTAACGGCCACGACTTACAAGTTGTAGGTTGTGAGTTCAAACCCAGGCAGGCACTTTACTTTGTGTAAATTATTTCATCACCACTGCTCTCGAAACGGTGAAGGAAAACATCATGAGGAAACCAGCATGTCCTAGATCCAAAATTCGATGACACGTGACATCATCCAACCCGCATTGGGCCCGCGTGGTGGATTACGGACCACACCCTCTCACAGAGTGGAGGCCTGTGCCTCAGCAGTGGAGACAATATAAGGCTGATGATGATGATGAATTAGATAAACAATGAAACATTTCCAATACTCACGGCATACATGATATCCGTCCAACCTTCAAGAGTGATGCACTGGAACACAGTGAGCATGGCGTAGCCAATATTATCGAAGTTGGTGATACCGTAGTTAATGCCGGACCAGTTGCCTCTGCAGATGAAGTCCTCGGGACAATGGTACCCCACGTCACCTGCCTCACTGTTACAGGGTTTGGGATCGTCTATCATTTCATCTGAAAAGAAGCAAAGTCAAAGAGCGGTTAAAATCATATCCAAGTTTACTCCGCAACAGAAAAGAACCAAAAGAAAACCTAGGAAACGTTGAAGGGATTGATCGAGGAAGATCTAAGGAAATTAGCAGGAAAACATCTTGGTGACCCTTCGCCAAGATGTTTTCCTTCCTAATTTCCTTAGAACTTCCTCGATCAATCCATCCAGCGTGTTTCTACTCTTTTGTTTGTATATGTAAGCGCAAAATGTCTTCTTCTTCCGTACAAATCTATTTTTTTTTTGTAAGTACGACAAATAAGATGTATGAAAGAAAAGGCATAGCTTCGACCACAAATTCATTGACATATGAGCAGGACTGGCCGACGTGGCGAAGCTTCACGATGTCTGGACGTCTTTCGGCTGATATGATGATGACTTTGCTTCTTACTTCCTTACTTACTTCCTTCAGCGCTACAATCCTTTGTGGGTCTTGGCCTCCTAAACGATCTTCTTCCATTTCACTCTATCTAAGACTTCTCTTACTAAATAGATTTGTACGGAAGATGAAGACATTTTGCGCTTACATATACAAACAAAAGAGTAGAAACACGCTGCAATTTTAACAAAAGAGCAATAGCCCAATTGCAAAACTTGCTAGCTAAAGATAATCTTAAAGTATTATTCTATTCTAATGGCCAATCTTAACAGGGATTAGTCAACTACGTAGGAGATATTATAGTGCTGCACAAGCGTGTGCGCAGACACAGGTGCACTCTCTGTTCCTTTACTCTCATAGTCTGTTGGGACGGCAATCCGACACGACCGGGGAGAGATCAGACGCCAACGACCAACAGCTTCACGTGCTTTCCGAGGCACGGAGGTGTCGCGACACTGACTTCCAAACTCCGGACTGCTATAGAGTATTTCCTAATGGAAAAATCCAATAGCAATTTTTGCCCGACCCGTGAATTAGAATACAAAAAAACTGTACTTACCTTTTTTTGTATCATTTTTGAAGCAAGTCTCGTGTAAGATCCCGGAGAACAACTCCAAGCCAATGATGGCGTAGATGATGATCACGAATAGTACCAGAAAAGCTATGTGGAATAGTGGCACCATCGCTTTCAATATAGAGTTTAACACAATTTGTAGACCTGGAAAGAGTAAATGGATAGAGGTTTAATATTATTCTCAAGTCATTTTATTTTTTTTTTTTGTTAAAGAATCCAAAACCCCTCTGCCATAAACCGGCCAAGAGCGAGTCAGTCTCGCATGCATAGGATTCCAAACAATCAATTTTTTTTTTTCAAGTATTTTTTTTATATACTTCTTATAGGTTTTCCTGTAATTTATAAGAGCTACCTCCTGTATTTTTTTTTTTCAAAGTTTTAGGCCCGGTGGTTTCGGAGATAAGGGCCAATGATCATTTTTGAAGCGAGGTAGCGCGGAACGGAAATTTTATGCAATTCCATTAGTTAATATTGGCACAGCTCCGCTCCGCTCCAGTGGACAGTCAGCCTCAAAAGGTGAATTTTCAAGTGAACATTTGTAATGAGGGTATTCATACTTACTTGGCACTCCCGAGACCAACCGGAGAGGTCTCAACACTCTGAAGGCTCTTAACGCCTTCACGTCGATCAAGTCTTTTGAAATGTACTGCAGGATCATACTCACAATACTGTAACACATAAATAATGCCACGTTTAGTAATTTTTATTCAAGAACTTATGTGTTTTCAACTTTGGAATATATTGGTTTTTTTTTATTAGTGTTACCCACATTCAGAAGGCGCCTGGACTTTTAGGATAAAGACCAGGGGGGCGTAGGATTTTTACCTCACTAGAACCATCCCGGTGATCACTGTCAGCACATGGAGGAGGGACCCGTGTCTTCTTAAGACTACCCCGGAACCCCCTCAACGCCTGTTAGGGCACATCCCTGGGGAGACTGTAGAGCCACGCTGTGCACGGCAGCACATGATCACTGTGAGCCCGTCTTTCTTAGGGATATTCCAAATGCCTACCAAAAGGTATTAAAACCAGCCAAGTGCGTGTCGGACTTCACACATGTATGCGTCATACGTGAATGTGTGTGTGCGTAGCTTTCACGTGAAAAAACAGTTTTTCTTTATTCTTTCTTTCTTTCACATTTAGTGTTCCGAATCAAATGTATTTTTGATAATTTGTGTGGTTTCGGGTCAACAAAATGCTTATACTGTGAAAATTTGAAGACTGTAGCTCCAACCATTTCGCTGTACAACCTGTGTGACAGACGACGGACAGACGGACAGACCGACACGTGAGTGTCAGCTGGCACCGTTTGGACCCTTCGGCTACGAAACTCTAAAACCGATAGATAGTAAAACTACAGTGTTAGACTCTACACCAACTATACTTTTTTTATAATCTGCATTGTCCCTCTACTGGGCAAAGGCTTATTCCAACTGTAAATTTAAATTTCATAAAATTAACATTTTTTTTTTCAGAATAATTTATCAGATCTCACGAAGCGTGCCTGAGAAACTGACTCAGTTACTATCCATCTTGGCAAGGCACGAGCATGTTGTTACTCGGTAGACCATCGGTAGATAATTATATCCATTAGAATGTGATATTCTTAATGGACCAGAGATTTTTTAGGGTTCCAAACATCTGAATGACGAAAACAGAACCTTTGTAAGATCACTTTGTCCATTGACCCTTTTCGCAAGAACGCGTGGAGGTATCAAGCTGAAATTAATATCTAACTAAAATTAAAATCTAAGCAGTGAAACAATCAAACTTCTAGGTCAACGCAGTCAAAAGATACGTCTGTATAAGCCGCATATTTTGATACTCTCAAGGGAATCAAAACATATAGGGTACTTCCCGTTGGCCTAGAATCAAGTTATTTGGCAAGAAACATTGGCATAGAGCACAATTAAAGGGAAAAATCCGAAAACCGTAAATTTTTCATCGCAAAAAAATTAAAAATGGTACCTACGGTAGAGACACGTCCTAAATAAAAAATATGATTCGTTCGGACACCCCTTTCGCGCGAGTACGACTCGCTCTTGACCGGTCTTTTTTATTATAGGAAGGCTCGCATTGATAATGTAAAATTTACCCTATAGTAACTATAGTAAAGTCGAGACTGTTCCACGTGTTTCTCAGGTATGCTCCCGGGTGGAACAGGAACCCGTACGCGATGATCTTCATGATGCACTCGCCCGTGAATATCACCATGAATATCCATTCTACTTTTTCCTGAAAACAAAACAAAATGCTTATCAACGAAAAGCTTCAGTGCCCAATTACCCATACACCTGGTGCAAAAAAAACTGCATAGACGGAAATTAAAAAAAAAAACGTCGGTCGGAATGGAAATAATTACTTGTATTCGTCCAAACCTTACAGATTATGTTTTTCATTTATTTGATTACCACCTTATTTTCTTACCATAAACTTTACGGCCGGTTTTTTGATCCGTAGTTATCAACCAAGAGTTAAAAGTACCTAGTAACTAATTGTTAAATTAAGCTAAAACGTCTATACAGGCTGTAACGAAAATGTGTGGTCAAGTTTTACATAATGCTTCTGTCCGTTGAAATAAAAAACTTTCTTCAAGGAAGTAATATCAAATCCATAAAAAAAATTCTCATTCCGTACAAAATTATCATCAAAAAAAATTAATCTGCCTAACCTTTTCCCAACTATCTTGGGGTCGGCTTTCAGTCTAACCGGATGCAGCTGAGTACCAGTATTTTACATGGAGCGACTGCTTAGCCGACCTCCACAACCCAATCACTGGGTGATACGATATTGGTAAGACTGGTTGTCAGACTGATTTTATATAAACTAATTTTGAGTCGGCGCCAATTAATAAAATGATTATTTACCTACTTACAGCCTCCTTCATTAGTAAGTACTTAAATTTAGATATTTAATAATCATTATTTTATGTTAGTATTTAATTTAGATATTTAATACAAAGATTGTTGTTTGGCGCCGACTCAAAATTAGTTTATATAAAATTTGATATTTTATGTAGGTAAATAAGCTCATTACTCAAGACTTAAAAGGTTTATTTACTTTTTGCTTTTTAGTTCTTTTTCGTCGGTTATTTTTTTTTGTTAAAAAGTTTTTTTTGGAAGCCGGTTCTATTTTTTTGTAAAAAAGTTTTTTTTTTAGCGGATGTTCAATAGTTTTGGTTACGGTTACGGAGCTCTATGACATCCCTGGCTCCGAGCTTACTCACGCACACAGATAAATAAGTGAACGAGAACCTACACACATATCAAATAACAAATCGCCTTCGTGACATAGAACAACAGCTATAATAGGCTTAAAGTATGAAATTCAAATATTACTTACCAATACTTGATTAGTATTATTTGTATCACCGGCCGGATACGGCGTAAAAACTGCTAAAGCTATACAATTTGCGAAAATAGTCGTCAATATCATATATTCAAATGGTCTGAAATATTTGGTTAAGGAAATCATTGTTGACATTCGATTAAAGAGGCACTAACTGGCAGATCACCGGCTTGTGTGCTTACCCTAACAAAATGAATTAAAAAGATGGCGGGATGATAACGTAGACGTGTTTGCTGATAAGCTTATAAAGAACATAACATTATACGCCTGTTTTTTCCAAAGGAGAGATTCAGTCTGCATTATTATAAGGTGGAGGCAACATTACGACGATAAATGAAAATACCAACAATACTCTTCATAATGATCATCACTTTTGCTGTGGGACCAATACTGATACTGCGAAAAAAAAACGATTGAGCCTTAAGCGGCCCCGAAACGTTCAATTGCGATTGTCAATTTTACACCATTGTCAATTGCGATTGATCGTTTACGAGTACAATTGAAGGGATTGTCAATCGCAGTTACGTGATTGAAAGCAATTGATGAAAAATTTGATTGATGCTCATTGACAGGAGCCATTGAAGCTGCTAATTGATCGTTTAGCTGAGTCATTGACAATCGTTTCCGTCATTTGCGCGTCTGACAGCAGTGAAAACAAACATGACGTATACCCTACGTAATATCGAGGACCGGGAATTTATATCGCGTTCGTCCAGACTTAGCGCAAACAATTGACAATTGCAATTGAAGTGCATCAATGGCACATTCAATTGCAATTGTCAATAACGTAGCACATTGACAATCGCAATTGACCGTGTCGGGGCCGCTTTACTGTAGTCGCATATTATGTGTAACATTAGAAATCTCACCTTGGTAATAAGAAACATTAACATATTATTCTGAAAAATAAAATTAAAACGTTCAGTTACGATTTCTCTACCATCTGACGGCCAACTCTACCACCACACGCTCTCATTTTTCAAATCAAATAGCGCGTGCTTCGCCGGCTTCCTGTTGCACACTTCCGTCCCATTACGCGAAATTACACACTACCACAGATTGCAGGAGAGTGAGAGGAAAGATGTTATACATTAAAAATCACTTGCTCCCATACATGTTTGCATAACTCGACAAAATGTACTGACCAACTCATTTTTTTCTGTGATTTCAGGTTTGGTCCCATCGTGATTATTATGTGTGATTATGAGTGTGTGTGCCCATGTTTTCATTTACTCTCATTTTTTTGTCTCCATCTTTTATAGTACACCCATATTTCCTCAATGGGGTATTTTACTAAAAAAATCTAATTAGTTCGTCAGTTAAATAACCAAAAAATATTGGCCACGTATTTTTCTTTTGTCACGTAAACAAAAAACAACCGACTTCCAAAAAAAAAATACTTAAACTATTTTTTTTGGAAGTCGGTTGTTTTTTTTTATAAAAAAGTTTATTATTTTTCACTTTTTAGTTGTTATCCCCACCCCAGAACTAAAACCCCAATAACATGGAACGTGGCATTTAAATATTTGGAGAACACCAAAACGTCATCGAGGTACACGTATTTTTCGTTTTTGTACAGTTTCTCAAAAAGTGCTGAAGCAATTTCGATATGTGATATATGGGACCACCTTGAGAGTATATTCTTTCAGATAAAAGAAGAATTTTGAAAATCGGTCCACAACTGACGGAGAAATCGGCGGACATACATAATAAAAAAATAAAAAACATACATACAGTCGAACATAGAACCTCCTCCTTTTTCGAAAGTCGGTTAAAAATGAGGGCGATATAGTGCGTTGAGATGTCGCGTGAGGTCACGTGGCGCGACACTTTATACCACCAAGTGACGTAACGAGCCCACACTCCTGAACTTTGATGCGTTTTATCTTTGTCATTTTTTATTGGTCCAATAAAGCAAAACATACGTGTCCAATATTTTTTGGTTATTTATCTGACGGACAATTTTTTTTTTAACTTTGCCCCACACTAGGAATTATTCCTGTATCGAGGATGAGTTCACAAACATGTAAACTCACATACACAAGACACCCAGACCTGGAACAACTATCTGTAGGCCATACAAATATTTGTTCCGTGCAGGGATCGAACCCGCGACACGCAGCGCAGCAGCCGAACGCTCAACCACTGCGCCAACCGTGTCGTCAGAAAATACCCCATTACAGTATGTTTAAGCTCAATGTTATTGAGAGCGGTACATTGCCGATAGCTACCTACTGAGAAATTCTGATGATTAAATCTGACAACGCTATCTGACCAAGGGATCGATCTCTGGATTCCACACTTAAGATGCTTTAACAAGACAAAACCAGTCAAAGTCATAGAACTATATGGGTAAGATAAGTCCTGTAGATGATGATAACACAAAGGTTTTTAAAAGGATACTTCCACTCCACAATATCATAACACAATTTCCTCAAGGGATTCTTAAGTCCTAAACAGAACAAGCTTCTCTTGGGCTTCTCTGGCTGTGGCTTGCCCCTCGGCCTGGCCTGTTTCCGTGGGGCTGGGGCGGAGGCGGCCAAAGTGGGGTCCACCACGCTGTCCGCCCCAGGAGTGGTGGCGCCCGTTGGTTGGGGCTGGTCTGATGACATTTTTACCTGAAATAAAAGAAAAACAATTTAGGGTCATGATAAAGCGGCCAAGCGGGATAAACTAGATAAAAAAGAACTGACAGAAACTAACAAAGGAGGCTTCAGAGAACTATATATAACAAGTGTGTGTCGGACTTCGTACATTTAGGGTTCCGTACCAAATGAAGAAATTATCAAAGAAAAATTTGGTTTAACAAAATATTGGTATTTGTTAGTAAAATATACGTAATTATAAACGATATCACTAAATTTCAAGGTAAGTTAAAAAATTCTTCGAAACAAAATTTTGTGACAGGCGACGGATAGACAGACAGACGGACACGTGAGTGACAACAATACACAAATACGCAAATACTTTTTCTTTCTTTCAATAGGGTTCCGTTTAGAACCTTCGGGTATTATTAACTTTAGCCGTAAAAATGTGCAAGTAAGATTGTTTGTCACCTTTTCAAACCATCATGAAATTTTGCATATACCTTCCGTCGATTATCGTAAAGGGAACACAGACAGGGTACCTTTCTTTAGATAAGTACTGTTCCCGAGGGAAATAACAATAAGTTTCGTCGTTGTCTATCGAATCATTTTGCTCCCGTGCAAAGCCGGCGCGGGTCGCGAGTTAATAATATATTCAAAGAGCTTAATTTGGAAAGCTCCTCGTAAAATGATTGCTGCATAATGATCGCTGGCAATGTTGACTTTCTTACGATGTTTGAACAAAGCTATCAAGAGAAAAGTTTGGTGGTAATAGACATTCATACACACTTTATAACCTATCTATTAGGTCCCCACCTATGAAATCAGCGTTTTGTATGGAGAATTTTAAAGAAGTTGCATTTTTCATGTTAACATTTTCTTAATTTATTTAACAACTATGAACACTTACGTTTTATACATAATTGCATAAAAGTTTATGCAATAATGTTTAAAAACTAAGAACGTATGCCACTTAGATTAATTAACAAAAATAAGTTTTGGCTAAGTTGAAAAACAAATAGTAGTCATTTCCGCTAACAAAAAGAGAAGTAATTTTTAAGGTTTTTTTTTTTTTTGTGTAAAACTTTATGTAATAAGGTTTTTTTTTACTATTGGTAGTTGTCTATTACGGTCATTATTCGATAGAATATCAAGCAATAGATGAATATATTAATTCATAGAAGTGACGAGGTTCTCTATTTGTGAGAAAAAAACGCCAATCTCATAGGTGGGTTCTCTTGGGTTTTTCCATTAGGAATGACTCAGTAGCAGACCGGAGTAAGGAAGTTGATGGTGTGACATCCCTGTGTCTCGGAAAACAAGTAAAGCCTGATCTCTCCGCGGTCGTGTCAGATTGCCATCCCATTGGACTATGATGCCGGCTGTACACGCTCGTCGAGACACCACGAGACAGGCCGAGTACGAGTGTATAGATGGTGTCCTCGTCGCATCGCGTCTCTCGGTGTCTCTCATGTTGAGCCTCTACGCGACGAGAGACACGTGACGTGAACGAGGCGAGCGTGTACAGCCGGCATGAGAGTAAAGGAACAGAGAGTGCAACAGTGTCTGCGCACACGCTCACTATAACTCCTGTGTACTTGTCCAATTTCAGTTGAGATTTGCCACCATGATCGTAATTTGGACGGGAGGGTTATATGAGGAAGGGAAGACCAAATAATCAATGGATGGACTGTGTGAAGGATGATAGGCTTGTAAGGGCCTGACTACTGATATAAAGACTAATAGAGAAGTATAGAAGAAGACATGCAATGATCTCAAATAAATAGGGATTAGGGCAAAGAAGAGTAGTGATGGTCCAGTGGTAACGGCTCCGATTTACGTGTCGAAGGCAGTGGGTTCGAAGCCAGTAGTAAATTATTTCATCATCACTGGTCTCAAAGCGAAACGGCTTTCGAAGGCTGAAGTCGTTTTCTCACAGATGGCACAGCTGGAGAGAGGAGTTGGAATTGCAGTAGGGTACCGTAAGGACAGTTAGATACAGCTATTGCAGAACTAAGCTTTTTACTGTAGTTGTCATCATTATTATTGTTGTTGCTTGTCATGTTTATTTATTTATTTATTTAATAATTTATGTACACACAAAGACACAGTAACAATAGACATAATTATAAATATAGTACAAAGGAACTGCTTATTTCTTAAGAAATTTCTACCAGCAGACCATGCATGAGCATGTTGTGCGATAACGCTTTGGGTGATAATCAGGTTGAAACCTATAATGTGAATTTACTGATACTCGTATACTGCGATTGTTATCTGTTGTATTTGCCTTGTTGATAAATAAACAAAATTTCAACTAGAAATAGAACAGCTAAGATAGACCATAGGGCTGCTCGTGGGTGAAGTCATGTTGTGTGGTGTTGCACGCCCCAGAATGGGTAGAAGTGACAAATAGCAGACAGAAAAGAGAGTACTAATAGTCGCAATGCAGGTAGGACCATGTGCGGCGGGATATGGGATTTGCTCTCAAAACGGTGAAGGAAAACATCGTGAGTGAAGGCATGTCCTAGAACCAAAAATTCGAAGACACACGATATCTACCAACCCACACTGGGCCGGCGTGGTGGATTACGGCTCTTTCCCTCTCAAAGAGGCCTGTGTCCCAGCAGTGGGAATGTTAAAAAGGCTGAATATGCTTATTATGCTTGAGGCAAAGAAGTGATGATGAGGACTTCTGAACTGTCGGATGTCGATAGCGTCAATCGTATTGATACAAGTTCAACTTGTGGCAGTTTTTAGGGTTCCGTACCCGAAGGGTAACCAACGAGACCCTATTACTAAGCCTCCGCTGTCCGTCCGCCCGTCTGTCTGTCAGCGGGCTGTATCTCATGATCCGTAATAGGTAAACAGTTAAAAGTTTCACAGAATGTGTATTTCTGTTGCCGCTATAACAACAAAAATAAATACTACAAACGTGTTTTTTTTTGTTTTTTTTTTGCTCGATATTAATAATGGCATTACTATGTAGATAGTATTAAATCTGTACGATGGTACGTAACCCTGAAGACGAGCGAGTCCGACTCTCAATTGGCTGGTTTTTATAAAACCACCACCTATAGCAGCGAAAATGGTTCTCGAGGAAAACGTGCCAAAATTCCACATCAGCTTACAAAATATCCGAAAACAGAAAAATGTTATCAAAACTCGCTTTAATGTCTTTGGATTCTTAATGCACAGTTTACGACAGTGCCGTCGTAAACGCGATGTACGCCGGTTCGTAAATCTGAGACGTTGTGATAATGTTATTGGTAAGCCAGATGGATGGATGGTGGATGTCTTTTCGATGAAAATGTGTAATTTTTTTGAAGTGCCTACTTCTTTAGATGCGTTGGGCATTTTTGAGATGGGAAAAACTATTGAACTCACACGCCACCGACACCGACACCGCTATTTGGATTGAAGTGAAAACTTCTTTGGGCGCGTTGGGCATTTTTGTTCAAGTTTTCACTTCTGTCGGCACTCCCGGAGTGCCACACTCTATTTTTAACCGACTTTCGAAAAGGGAGGAGGTTCTATGTTCGACTGTATGTTGTTTTTTTTTTTTATGTATGTGCGGCGATTTCTCCGTCAGTTGTCGACCGATTTTCAAATATCTTGTTTTATCCGAAAGCATATACTCCCAAGGTGGTCCCATATAAATTTTATCGAAATTGCTTCAGCGGTTTTTGAGAAACTGAACAAAAACAAACAAATACGTATACCTAGATGACGTTTTTTGTTTTGTTTTCTCCAATTACGAGTATGTTTAAATTCCACGTTCCATGTTATTGGAGTTTTTAGTTCTGGGGAATAACAACTAAAAATTGAAAAATAAAAAACTTTTTTACAAAAAAAAACAACCAACTTCCAAAAAAGAAAATACAATAACAATTAAAAAATAACTTTAATTTCAGTGTCAAATATCGAAGACATAAAATACAAACACCAACCACCGAAATGAAAGTTACTTTTTTAATTTTTAGTGTATTTTTCCATCCACTTTTCCCACTACAACCCGTTTGTGTTCCGTACTCGAATGGTCCAAACGGAGCCCTATTGCTGTCACTCACGTGTTCGTCTGTCCGTCTGTTTGTCTGTCCGTCGTCTGACACCATTTATTTTTCTGAAGAATTTTTTAACTGCCCATTGACCTATGAACTTGGGTGATTATGTTCATTAATACGTATGTTTTACAAAAAAATACCAAAATACACTTTACGTGACCAGAGGGCGGGCTCATTCTTTGCTCAAAGAATAAGCATTGCCATCCAACGTGGCAATGCTGCCAGTCTTCAGGGCACGTTTCCAGACGACAGCGATGTGGAGGAGTACTTCGACGCCTGAACTTATTTTGTTTTTGTATATATGTACGTAGTTAGGTAAAGTTTTATTATGGTTTTAGTGTAGATATAGTTAGTTAGGTATGTTATAAATATGTAAATCTAGTTTCCAAATAAATAAATAATTACAGTGAAAAAAAAAGTCCCAAAATATTGATTTCCCCGATATGTTACGGAACCCTAAAAGTGCGAAGTCCGATACGCACTTTGCCGGTTTTCTCTAAGTTATCTGGTTGTCTCCTGGCGATATGATCATAGCAACTTAGAACTCGTTGGAAGCAAATCGTAGAGCGTCTCTGGCCCGTTACCGGTATTCAGTAAACCCCAAAATAGTTAATAAGGGGCTAGTCAGATGATTTTGATGGATATGTTTATTTGCTTGAAGCTAGACATCTACGCCAATATCCACATGTTAGTATAGATGCTCAGATGAAAATTAATAAATACCATTTCTCGATAATTGGATGTGTCGATCGATGTTTTGACTGGTTTCGGTAAATGTTGTTGTTACCTAGATGTTAGCATAGTTAACAAGATCAAAGGTACCATCTTCTGAGACAATGATAATCCATTAATTTTAATTTGTGAGCGGTAGATGGCCCGACGTACGACGGTGGCGTATTATTTATAAGTAGATTAAAGGACAATTTAATTCAAATTTATTATTTACTAGCGACCCGCTCCAGCTTTGCTCGGGTACAAATTATACATATAAACCTTCCTTTTCAATCACTCTATCTATTAAAAAAAACCGCATCAAAATCCGTTGCGTAGTTTTAAAGATTTAAGCATACATAGGGATATAGGGACAGAGAAAGCGACTTTGTTTTATACTATGTAGTGATTGTTTAATTCAATTTATAGTTTGTGTGAAAATCAATTGCATGTTACTGAGATGAGAATGCTAAGAGCGATGTGTGGTGTTACGCGCATGGATAGAATTAGGAATGAGTATATAAGAGGAAGTCTGAATGTGGCACCGCTTACTGAAAAGTTGTGTGGAAATCGGTTGTCGTGGTATGGGCATGTGATGCGGAGGTATGAAGAAAATGTCATGAGGAAAGTCTTGTGTATGGATGTGGATGGGATGGCTATAAGAGTAGGGAAAGGTCAAAGAAACGATGGTTGGACTGTGTGAAAGAGGAAATGGGTAAAAAGGGGGTGACTACAGAGATGACGACTAATAGAGGAGTATGGAAGAAAAAGACATGTTGCGTCGACCCCAAATAAATTAGGATAAAGGCAGGAGAATGATGATAGTTTGTGTGACAATTTTTATAATAATCTTAAAATACATCATCGCTTACCATCAGGTGATATTGTAGTCAAACGCGAGACTATCATTGAAAAAAAAAAACTTGATTTACAGTAGTGGTACCTAACATCTCAAAGGATCAGCAGTGCAATTATTTGCTACCTAACGCGTTTGTTTACGGTGACTGGACAATAATTAATCACATTGTCCTTAATACATAGACAAAGTCAAAGCTGACATCCACACAGCTTTCTGTAGTACAGTTTTTCGTAAAGGGGTGTATGAACTTACATCTCAAGACAGGAATAGTCTCGAAGACACGCCCACTATGACGTCAGAGAGAAGTCATATTTCGTCCATCGTTTGCCAGACATACGCATAGGAATTACTGCGTATCTTATAATGTCGTACGTTTTATTATAAGATTTCTATGATAATATTATCAGACTGTATTTCGCTTGACTATATTTCGTAAGGCATGCTAACAGAATTTAGATATTTTCAAATTAATAAAAAAAAAACCGGTCAAGTGCGTGTCGCACTTTGCACATTTAGGGTTCCGTACCAAATTCCATATCGGCATTCGTTGGTGGAGGTGCTCGTGGCTAAAGTAATAACAGCCGGACGGGTCGATCCATCAGGTTAAGCTACGCTTGCCGGGGTTGGTCTATGGATGATGCCTTGGAAAGCATATTAAGCCGTTGGCTGTCAATTGTGGATCTTTGACAGTCGTTACGTGTCGTCAAAAGCCCGAAAGTCTGACAATCAATCTTACCAAGGGGTATCGTATTACCCAGTAACTGGGTTGTGGAGGTCAGGTAGGCAGTCGCTTCATGTAAAAGACTGGTATTCAGCCGTATCTGGTTAGACTGGAAGCCGACCCCAAGATAGTTGGGAAAAGGCTAGGTATATTGATATTTGATTGGTATTTGTTAGTAAAGTATACGTAATAATAAACACTATCACCAAATTTCAAGCTCAAAGGGAAGTTAAAAATTATTCGGAACAAAATTTTATGAGAAATGACGGACAGACAGACGGACACGTGAGTGACAGCAATAGGTTTCCGTTTGGACCCTTCGGGTACGGAACCCTAAAAACGAATTAGTCAAATAGATGCAGTCGTTATGAAGTGACGCGCTTAAATACGTTCGGCAATTGATCTTTATTTATGTAGATAGTACCAAAAAAAAATAGATCCTAAAGGTAAGGAAAAGGACCATCCAACAGAGATCGCTCTGCCAAGCTCTCAAGCGCTTAACAAGCGTAATGTCATCACTCATAACACAGTGTCATAGACGGACGCAAGACCAATCCGTGTCAATTAAAAACGTAGTAAATACATAAAAATGAACCAAAATAACCGTTTTATCGCTCGTAAAACGGTTCCTGAAATGGCAAGAAATATTATAGGCTAGATAAACAGCAGATATGGAGTACTTATCTTCAGCATTCTCGTCGAGATAAACTAGCTTTAAGAAATCAGTTCGTGCCTAGAAATTCGCAGCACCGAGTTATGAATTAAGAACTTTTAGTTGTGTATGGTCTAAATTCAAGAAGCTGTGGTAGATTTCAGTGCATATACATACTACTGATATTATACACTAGCCCTGGCTAAAAAGGTATAGCTATACCAAGCGAGTCACCCCTTGGCACGCCACAATCGCGGCAATAAGTCCCTTCTTTGAGAAGTAGTTAGAGAGGCGTCACAGCGTCCTCACTTTTCGCCTGACGAAAGTCCCGGAGTTCCGGAGGGCACGGTGAAGAAAATGTTGGAGGTCCTGCTAGGGCGAAGCACCGCCGTGTCCTCGTCGGTGGTGGCGACCTCTCGTGACCAGCCCTGCTCCTGTTCATGGTCCGCAGCAAGATGGTATGAAGGTGGTCACCTCCTTCTGCGAGGCAGTAATGTAAGCAAAGGAGGAGGCGGGACGCATGAAGAAGAGACTATCCTCATGCCATCCCACCCCTGGCCACCGCAGGAAGCGTCGCGAGGATGATTCCCGGCCACGGCCCGGTCGGTGAGCATGAGTAGCTCGCCGCCACCGTCCGATTAGAACCAGGCCCTGGTCGACGGAGCTTTGAAAAGTCGCCCCATATTAAACCACCCATACCACACACTGGTACCTACTCAGCTGCATCCGGCTATACTGGAAGCCGGCCCCAACATAGCAGGATACAATTTAGGGCACTTAACTACCTACAAGATTAATTAAATAGGTCCATTAAAGATCGCGTGTCTACATATCCTTCCCCCTGGACCGCGAAAGCGTATAGACGTGTGCACCCGTGGAAGTTTTAATTTAAAAATCTAAAATTTTGGCGATAAATACAATTATTAAATTCGGTAAAGTACCAGGCGCGCATAAAGCACAGTGACAAGCGCGTAATAGTTGTGTGAAAAGGACAACAACAGCAGTGAAGGAACGTTTTGGCTAAGCTACGCTGCGCACACGTACTAGCTGGCCGTCGAGTCATACGCAGCGTCATCGTTCGGGCTTGCCGCAATTTCACAAGCGGAGCGTTCAGCGGGCAACCGTCGTTCAAATATAATCTTTTTGAGGTGAATATTTTTGCAAATTTTAAAACAATATTATACTTTTCTGCTGAGCTGCAAAATGTCTGTCAATAGAACACCACCAAAAAGTGCTAGTCAAATGACTACTACCCCAATTCATTATGGGTCCGACTCAGCATTAAATACATTGACAAACCAAGAAAATCCAGATTTTAACATAACTAGAAGGTTCAAACGAAGGCTAGATGACCCATCAGATTGTTCTAGTATTACGTTGGCAGAACTAAAGAATATGTTTGAAGACTTGCAAACCAAACAGGAAGCGAAATTTGATACGCTAAAATCTACAATGGATGCAATAGTCATGCAAAATGAGGAGATCAAAACTTCAATGAATCTTTTATCCGACAAATACGATGATATTTTGTCAGACTTGAAGCAACTCCAGCGGGAAAATAGTAACAGTAAAAACCACATAAGGACACTAGAGGCACAACTGGAACAATTAGAAAAAAAATCACGTGCATGCTCAGTCGAGTTGCGTAATATACCCAAACTGGAATCAGAAACAAAGAAGAGCCTAATCGAATTAACAAAAAATATTGGCGCAATCATCAATGCACCAATATATGATTCGGATATCCGCGATGTGTACCGCATGAAAATAAAAGATAAAACTAATGGCCCCATAATAATCGACTTTAACTCAACCTGTACCAAAGAAAATCTAATAAAATCGACCATAACATACAATAAGGAAAAGCCCGCAGATCAGCGGCTGAATACGACTTCTCTAAAAATGCATGGGCCTGCTGTACCTATTTATATTGCCGAATCGTTAACTAAAAAAGCTAAACGACTACATTACTTAGCCAGAGTATTTGCAAAAGGAAACAACTTTGACAGCTGCTGGACTTCCTATGGAAAAGTATACCTCAGACGCAACAAAACCGATCAACGAGTATGCATTGACAGTGAAGAATCTCTGGAAAATCTCAAAAGTCGTTTCTGACTAGATAAGTTTTGTTTTAATCTATTTTTAACATTTTCTGCATGTATAAATAATTACTCTTGTAACTGCCCTTGTTACCTTAATATCCTTTTTAAATTATGTAACTTCAAGAAATATATTAATATGTTTGTTGCTACGCCTCGCACACCAATCAAACTCACGCGCACATTACTCCTCTCACTACTCCACAAACGAAATTACATTTACACAGAAATACATACTATGCACAGACACACTATTAATATAAAATATATACCTCGTTGTTCTCTTAGTCTACTGATAGGTTTTACCAATTTACTAATTATCACAAACATGAAATGTAACCATCTTCATCTATATATCTTTTTGTTTACAATAGCATTTGTCTCGCTTATTAAATCATACTGATAAAAACAAGTTTTATAATTCAATGAGTTAAATCAAATTCAAAATGAAATTGATTCTTTTAATATAGCTGAATCTGCTTTCTGTGATGTGGAGGAGTGTCAGACAATGATCTCAGACTCAAACAAAGGCTTTAAATTGCTTCAACAAAATATTAGGAGTATAAAACGTAATATTGCCGGACTGCTTCCTTTAATCGTCCGGAGTGGCGTGAGCTGGGATTATATTGTGTTAACCGAGTGTTGGTTGCCATCCAATCCAAATATACCAAGTTTAAATGGTTATAATCATTCTGCTACCACCAACAACCTTACGCAAAACGAAGGAGTTGTAGTGTACTGTAAGAGCGAGTTACTTATATCGATTGAAGAACTACAATTATCAGAAGCAAATTGCCTAGCCATAAAACCTGACAACAATACCGTAGCGTTGGCCATTTATCGGCCGCCCGGATACAAAAACGTTAATAACTTTATTCAATCATTGAATAACTTGTTAATGAGGTACTCTAGTCTGCAAAATATTATAGTACTGGGAGACATAAATATTGATGTTTCCGTAAATAATACAGATCCAAATTCGTCCACTTATTTGAACATGTTGGCATTTCATGGGATTCTGCCGGCACATACACTCCCAACCCACAGTAAAACCTGCCTTGATCATGTGATGCTGAAAACTAAATTATCAGCACAGAGTCTTGTACTCCATTCATCAGTTACAGATCACAATAGTGTTGCTCTCTACATTAAAACTAGACGCAGACAGAGGCCGGTGAAGTTAATTAATCGAATAAACAACTCAAATTTATCTAAAGACTTAACAGCTGTGGATTTTAGTCATTTATACACGTTATCAGATGCTAACACGGCAACTAACTTTTTTATTAACACACTTCGAACATTAATTATTCGCAATACTCAAGAAATTAAAACCTCATCAAGAAAAAGACTTATAAAGCCATGGATAACATCCGGTATATTAAAATGTTTAAAAAACCGAGATAATTTACATAAAAAGATAAAAATGGATCCTAACAACGATGTACTACAAATTACTTATAAGAGATACAGAAGTTTTTGCTCCTCCCTATTAAAAAAACTGAAAGAAAATTATGAACAGCTACAGCTACAAAGTGCAAACAAAGACAACAAGAAGTTATGGAAAGCCATAAAAGAGATAACATATACCGTAAAATCAAAAGATACCCCATCTGAACTAATAAACACAAAAAACCCCTTAAATTCTATTAACAATGTAAACAAATACTTTGCAACTGTTGGTAAATCATTAGCTGAAAAGATATTAAACACAAATATTAAAGAACAACCAAAAATCATAAAATCATGCCTTAATTCATTCGTTTTTCTACCCACTGATGAAAATGAGATTGGAGCATTAATAACTAATTTAAAAAGCGACAGCGCAGTCGGGCTGGATCTGATTTCCGCAGGAATTTTAAAAGAAAATAAAGAAATCCTAATAAAACCTATAACTTACATCTGTAATTTGTCGGTTTCGACTGGAGTGTTCCCTACAGCTCTTAAACAATCAAGAATTTACCCGATTCACAAGAGTGGGGATAGAGACTGTGTCGAAAACTATAGACCCATTTCCATTCTTCCAACATTATCAAAAATCCTAGAGCGCGTTATGAATAAGAGGCTAGTTAATTATCTTGAAAATAACAAACTATTATCTCCAGCGCAGTTTGGTTTTAGATCTAATAAGTCAACATCTGCTGCAGTTCATGAAGTAATAAATTTTATAGTATCTAATCTTGACAGTAAAAAGAAAACTGTTGCAATATTTCTAGATCTCGCCAAAGCATTCGACACAGTCTCTATTCCAATCTTACTAAAAAAACTTGAATACCTAGGTATTCGGGACCTCCAGTTGAAATTGTTCGAAAGTTATTTGACAGAAAGAACTCAGTGTGTAGAAATAGAAAATCATAAAAGTGACGATGTATCAGTTGATTTCGGCGTGCCGCAGGGAAGCATTTTGGGCCCGACTCTGTTTCTCGCCTATATCAATGATCTCTGCCAACTAGACCTTCCCAATGCCAAAATTGTAACTTTCGCTGATGACACAGTACTACTCTTCAGCGGGGAAACCTGGAGTGAAGTGTTCTCAAACGCACAAAAGGGCTTGAATGCGGTAAAAGAGTGGTTGAGTGACAATATACTCACTCTTAACGTTGGTAAGACAAAATACGTTCCGTTTTCTTTGAGAAATGCAGAAACTGACATTACCCAACACAAAATAATATCCCATAAATGTGCCGATTACGATGTTTCCAACTGTTCGTGTCCTTGTATTGAAAGGACAGATAAAATTAAATATTTGGGTATTGTAATTGATCAAAGATTAAGCTTCCAGGAACACATTGATCAGTTATCAGCAAGAACACGCAAACTAATCTACATTTTTAAAAATTTACGACATGTGGCCAAAACGGATTTAATAAAAACGGTTTACCTCGCTCTTGGACAGTCACAGCTTAGTTACTGCATTTCTGCCTGGGGTGGAGCAGCAAAAACCACTATGCTGAAAATTGAAAGAGCTCAGAGAGCCGTTTTAAAAGTAAGTCTCTCTCTACCGTTTTATTACCCCACCATTGATGTATATAAGCAGAGTAAGGTCCTAACGGTTCGTCAACTTTATATTCTGCATACTGTTACCAAACAACATTCCCTATTATCATATGAACCTAAGTTGATTGAAAAAAGGCGTAGAAAAGACTTAGTCTGTACTAAACCATCATTTAAAACTAGTTTTGCACATCGTTTCTTCTATTACCAAGGTTGTAATCTGTACAATAAAATTAACAGATGTTTGTCAATTTACCCTCATCCAAAAACCAAATGTAAGGCGGTAGTTAGAGACTGGTTGCAAAATTTGGACTATAGTTCCACGGAGGACCTACTATAAATAGACTACGATAAATAGACTACTATAAATAGACTAACAGAATTAGAAAACAAGGTAAATACCAACACACACATACCTCTACACTACATACACGCACGCATCCAACACATACCCTCACACTACACATATTATTACACACCACACCTCTAATATATAAAACTTCGCGCTAAGAGGCGAATTAGCGTTTAGATACTAAATTAATATCTTGTCACAATTAAATTTTTTTATACGTGTCTCTATTTAAGTCCATTGTTATGTTATACCTGATTCCGTGGGGTGAGGACCTGGTGATCTGTAATACAGGTTTATACCTATAATAGACACCAGCTCCGCACATACACTTGACTGAAATTGATTTTAATATGTTAGTTAGGTTTTATCGTGTTAAGTCTTGTTTTTGTGGGAGAAATAAAGATATATTATTATTATTATTATTATTATATCAAAACGATAAATTGTAGTAAACGTTTTGTCCTCAATTTTGCTAAAACGCTTACCATGTCCAATGTCACCCGGCTTTTTTCATTAATATAATTACATACCACTATCTTTTTGTAAGGGTTTAATCCATACAATACCATTTTTAGGGTTCCGAAATTCCCTGACGGAGCCCGTCATGGCTGATGCCTGCCCAGGGGTCGTGGATAAATTTGAAACAGAGTTGAAACAGAGAGCTGGGCACTCAGGCAACTGAAGGAATAGGGGTGGATTTTAGTCAGTAAAAGTCTGACACGCCCTTCTCCCGACTTTTTCTACTCTGGGTGGAGCGCACCCAGAGCGGGAGAAGTCATTGGATGATTTCATATACAAAAAAGAAAAGAAAAAAAAAAGTGTTCCGAAAATTCGAATGTAAAACGGAACCCTCATAGTATCACTCGTGTGTCTGTCTGTCGGACAATGCCCCCCCCCCCTCCTCCTTATCTCCGAAACCACAGGAAAACCTATAAGAAGTATAATATATTTTAAAAAAAATATGATTTGTTCGGAACCCTATGCGTTCGAGTCCAACTGGGTCTTGGCCTGTTTTTAAACACAGAGTGTAACGGAAATGGGTAGTCATTTTTTAGATACTGCGTCTGTCCATTTTTTTTTTTTTGGGTGGTGGCAAATCATCCAATGACTTCTCCCGCTCTTGGTGGAACAGTGAGGCGTGTCAGACTCTTACTGACTAAAACTCACCCCCATTCCTTCCCTGCCTGAGTGCCCAGGGGTGCGGTAACTCATTTTCAGAATTTATCCGCTACCCCTAGGCATGCAGGCACCAGCCACGATAGGCCCCGTCAGTGGTGGCTGACAAAATCTCTTTGAGGCGCGCGTGGAACACTACGCGCCGTTGACTCACGGGCCTGGTGCGAGCTACCCACTGCTCGCCGTCCGCAGGCCCGACTGCGTCTGCCCATGCAAATGAACAACTTTATTCAAGGAGTCATAATAAATCTCGGAAAAATATCGGAATTTCCATACAAAGTTATCATAAGCTGATCAAAATTAGTATGGGAGGTTCAATTTTTTTTTCGGAGTAGTCGATGACTTTCTTGAGAAGCATTATTTAAATTATGACGACCCACTTCCATTACGCCATTTTAGACACGCTTTTTATTAGCTTGGTATGTATCTATGTAACGGAATCTTTGAACGTGATTTTTACCCACTTCAAAACGTCGGATTGAATTGAAAATTCGCACCAAGGACCGATGACAGTGCATGGTTAGCTACGTAACGTCGTACTTAATCAAATACGGCGCAATAATGGCGGACTGCTAAAGATGGCGGACAAATTATTTTTTTTGCATTTTCATGATATTGGTGTCAAATGAAAAATAAAACGTTTTTAGTATTTTTAACCGACTTCAAAAAGAAGGAGGTTATCAATTCGGATGTTTGTATTTTGTAACCGACTTCAAAAAAAGGAGGAGGTTCTCAATTCGACTGTATTTTTTTTTTTTTATGTGTGTTACCTCATAACTTCTTACTACGTGAACCGATTTTAAAGATTTTTTTTATTTGAAAGCTGTTGCTTCACATTTGGTCCCATTTTAATTTGGAGAGGATTTGATGAAGAACTTCGGATATCTCCGAAGTTCTTCATCAAATCCTCTCCAAACAATGGAACTCTTCAATAAATGATAGCAAACCTTCCAGAATTGCTGCAATCGCATGTCTGTATATTGTTTTCACCACTTCACAACATCACATCAGGCTGATGCGCTCTGAAGGGGTATACAGATTTGTACAGTTCACCCTGATACACCCTAATTTCACCAACTATGTTCAAATTCCCTATTTTTGGGGCTATCAATTCGGGCATAACTTTACTATTAATTTAGTTTTAGAATGGGGTAAAACAACTAAAAAGTGAAAAATAAAAAACTTTTTCCAAAAAAAATACAACCGACTTCCACAAATAATACAAAAAAATGCAAAATAACTTTAATTTCGGAAGTCGGTGTCAAATAGCGAAGAAACCAAACTAGAAACACCGACTTCCGAAATTAAAGTTATTTTGCATTTTTTTGTATTATTTGTGAAAGTCGGTTGTATTTTTTTTGGAAAAAGTTTTTTATTTTTATGTATGTTCGGGCATAACTCCGTCATATATTGACTGATTTGCAAAATTCTTTTTTGTTCTAAAGAGGTTTGTTCCGAAATGGTCCCATTTAAATTTCATATAGATCTGATGATGGGTTTCGGAGACAGACAACGGAACTCTTCAAAAATTGACAGCAAATCAACCGCGATTGCTGCTATCGTATGTCTATTAAATTGTTAACACAGTTTAATGGGGAACAACTAAAAAGTGAAAAATAAAAAACGTTTTTACAAAAAAATAGAACCGATTTCAAAAAAAGTGCAAAATAACTTTAATTTCGGAAGTCGGTGTCAAAAAACGAAGACACAAAACCAGGAACACCGACTTCCGAAATTAAAGTTATTTTGCACTTTTTTTGGAAGTCGTTTCTATTTTTTTGTAAAAAAGTATTTTTTTTAAATTATAGAAAAGGTGTGGTCATATTTTAAGAACTGCATCTACCCATCGATATGAACAACTTTCTTCAAGAAAACCAGAGGAAATTCTCAAAAAAAATTTTTACTTCTTTTACAAATATTGATTAGCTGATGATAACACTATACAGGATGTAACAGAAAGGTGTGGTCATATTTTAGGAACCGGTCCTGCCCATGGCTATGAACAACTTTCTCTAAATTCTGAATTTCCTCAGGTTTTCTTGAAGAAAGTTGTTCATATCGATGGGCAGATGCAGTTCCTAAAATATGACCACACCTTTCCGTTACACCCTGTATAGATGCCCGGGGGTGGAGGATAAATTCGAAAGAGTTACCTCGCCCCCGGGCACGTAGGGCAGGGAGGGTCAGGGGTGGGTTTTAGTCAGTAAGAGTCTGACACGCCCTTCCACCCCACCCTAGAGCGGAAGAAGTCATGAGATGATTTCCAACCACCAAAAAAAAAAAAAAAAAAACAACACCCTGTAGGTATAGAAAGTCCAATTTTTTCTTGAGAATTTTCTTTTTTTGTTAGAGAAAGTTGTTTGTTTCCATGGGCATAACCGATTCTTAAAATATGACCACACCTTTCCGTTCTGTATATTCTAAGAAATTTCCTCCACTCGAATCAATCAAATTAACAGCTAGATCTTGTCATTTATTAACATCACGGCAAAAATTTGTAGACCATTCTATCTCCTACCTATCTTCAGAGAGTAGTACAGTACAATATTTCGGTTATATCGCCCGAATCTATCCCAGACCCAGAAGTAACGTAGGTTACCAGGAAGATGGAAGGAAAAAAACCCAGGTGATGTAGCTATATACAATGGTCTGACCAAGTGAAGCAACACTTTCTTACTAAAATCTCCGATGTATGTACAAATCCGACTAAAACAAGCCAAAGATCGTCACGAATGGAGAGAGATTAACAAAACGTTTAAGGCCTATACGCACGCAGGATTTAAATTTTTGCCAAAGAATTTTTTAACTTATCTAGTAGGAATACGAAATAAATGCCAATGTTTTAAATTAATTCCGTGGCATCGAAAGGAATTTCTTGACACGGCATTGGAGAGCGCGCTAAGGGATCCCGCGGCGGGATCCCGCAGCACACTGCGGTATGCAACGGCACGCAGAAGGACGCCGTGACATGCCTCGGGGTGAGGCAGTGCAAGCTACCCTTTTCACACGTATTTATTTTGATACCTTGGTAGGCCGCCGGAATGCTACAGTATCTAAGCGACTAGTGTGCGCTGACCGGTGGGAAAATCCTCTGCCATTCCGTGCCGATGTGCGTAGGCCTTTAGTCTGGCACATCACGACGACGCTCAGCAATAGTCAAACCACTGAAGGAAAGTCAGTCAATTTTGCCACCAAGAACCATTGGCCAATTTCCATCTCAAAAAGAAAACAATAAAGAAACTAATGTACTGTACTGCCTATTTTTTTCGCGATTTCAGCTTTGGTCTCATTGTAAAAGTTGTTTGTTATCATGAGTACAATCACGTGTTAAAGTACCGGTCACTAATTACCAGTCACCCTACACAGCGTGTAACGGAAAGGTGTGGTCATATTTTAAGAACCGGTTCTGCACAATCATGGAAATGACCAACTTTCTCTCTGGGAGGTAAAAAAATTATGAGAATTTCCTCAGATTTTCTTGAAGAAAATTGTTCATATCGATGGACAGATGCAGTTATTAAAATATGATCACACCTTTCCGTTACACCCTGTATAGAGGCTAAAATGATATCGACCGAAATAGAAAAATTATTACAGCATCCATAACACGGATAGCCATTACATTCATACATGTAACCAATAAAGATAAATAACGTAGTGACTGGGGCTTATTTATTTAAAAAAATAAACCATGATTTTAAGATTAGAGATTTGGAGATTAGTTTAAACACCGGTTAGCAGGCCAGGTTCTTGTTTCAATATTTTCTACCTGGAAAAAGGGTAGATGTGGGTGGTAAAGTGTGACTAATTTGTTTAAAAGAGGTTTTTTCTTATATAAGAGGAGCTCGTGGCTAAAGTACTAACAGACACACGGATCGATCCATCAGATGAAGATGGTTGATGATGATGAAAATGGTTGACCATCTTTACATTTTTTTTTTATTATTGTTGATAGGCACGCGTTTGACCACTATCTCACCTGATGGTAAGCGATGATGTGGTCGAAGATGGAGCACGCTTGCCTAGAAGTAACCTATTCACTCTTGACTTAAAGACTCCCAGGTTGTAGCTATCAGGAAACACAGACTCCGGTTGGGTATTCCACTCCCTGGCTGTACGCACAATGAATGTAACATACCGAGACTCCTCCGTGCCTCGGCAAGCAGGTTAAACCGTTGGTCTCAGCTTTCAGTCGTGGATCTTTGACAGTCGTTACGGGTCGTCAGAAGCCCGAAAGTCTGACAACCAGTCCTACTAAAGGGGTATCGTAATACCCAGTAACTACGTTGTGGAGGTCAGATAGGCAGTCGCTCCATGTAAAATACTGGTATTGAGCTGTATCTGGTTAGACTGGAAGTCGACCCCAAGATAGTTGGGAAAAGGCTAGGCAGATGATGATGTTTTGTCTTTAATAAGTCGAATTTGATAGAGGTTAAGAGTACAATCTCTGGAAAATTGTGATAGGTTTATAATCACATTTTTTTAATTTATTTTTTTGTGACGTAACTAGTATTTACAGTTTTTAATTTTTTCCTTACCTTGTGCTATAAGATATTTCCTCTTGACTTTCATGATTCTAGGTCAACGGGTAGTATCCTATAGGTTTAGATTCCCTTGAGGGTGTCAAAATATGCGGCCGTATCTTTTGATTGCGTTGACTTAGGATATATCAGATCCGATAGATTGCACACTTTAATATTTTATATTTATTTCAATTTGATACCTTCACGCATTCCTGAGAAGTAGGTCTAAAACAAGTAGATGGACAATGAAGTGATCTTATAAGGGTTTCTTTTTTTTCGTTTTGGTATCATATAATTAGCCTTAAAATGTACCCATTTCTAGGACTCAGACCCCGTCTCTAAAAGGGAATAGGCCACAATCCACCGCGCGGGCGTTTTGGCTTTTTTTTTATCGTTTGACTTTTATCTCACCTGATGGTAAGTGTGGATGAGGTCGAAGATGGAGCACGCTTGCCAAGAAGTAACCTATTCACTCTTGACTTAAGACTCCCAGGTTGCAGCTGTCAGGAAACACATACTCTGGCAGGGAATTTCACTCCTTAGCTGTAAGCACAATGAATGTGTTCGCAAAACGTTTTGTGCGTGTGGGGTGGGGTGTCCACCATGAACCGGAGGCGCATCACCGTACGTCTAGTGGTCCGATTATGGAACGGGCTTAGTGGAATTAAACTATGTAGTTCCGTCGCAAACTCTGCAAAATAGAACCGATGGAAAACCGGCAGGCTAGCAACTCGGCGTCGATGCTCAATACTCGCCTCGACTTGACGAGCCTATCATTACCGATGATCCTCTTGGCTCGTTTCTCAATTAACTCAAGCGCATCAAGCTGGTATCTGGCAGATCCATCCCAAAGATGAGAGCACTACTCCATACATGATCGAACTTGGATGTCACATGCCTTCAAAATGTTTACCTTCACCATTCTGGGAGCAGTAGGGGCCCAGTGGTAATGGCCCTGACATAAATGTTGTACGTCGTGAATTCAAACCCAGGCATCCGTTTTTTTTTTTGAGGTACTTAACCCTAATTATTTTTTCTTTTATGTAAAAGTTTTTTTTTTTCAATTTTTAGTTGTTTAACCCCAGAACTAAAACTAAATAATAAAGGTCTGCCCGAATGGATAACCCCATTCATATGGAATTTGAACATAATTGGAGACAACCAAAACGTCATCTGTGTATACATATTTTTTGTTTATGTTGATTTTTTCAAAAAGTGCAATGTTGGCTTTAATTAAATAAATTGTTATTATTATAAAATTTATATGAAACTGTCTCTGAAAGTATGACCTACCAAACAAAAAAGAATCATCAAAATCTATTCACAAGTGGCGCAGAAATCGAGTAATAAACATCAAAAAAAAAAACAAACAGACGAATTGAGAACCTCCTCCTTTTGGAGGTATGTTAAAATTGACTAGTCGTCCAGTCGGCTAGTCGGCAAGGCTCATATCTACAAACTAGCGCTGGCCCTGGGGTAGAACGAAAGGAGCGGTTTTTTCGGCACCAAATGGCAAGGGGCGTCAAAAACCCTAATGCGATTTTTTATAAGTTATGATATTTGCAATAAGAGTTGTTTTTTGAAAATTACTAGTCGTCCAGTCGGCTAGTGGGCCATGCTTCTATCTACAAACTATTGATCCAGCGCTGGCCCTGGGGTAGAGCGAAAGGAGCGGTCGCTTTAGGTACCAAATGGCAAGGGGCGTCAAAAACCCAAATGCAATTTTTTATAAGTTATGACATTTGCAATAAAAGTTGTTTTTTGAAAATTACTAGTCGTCCAGTCGGCTAGTGGGCCATGCTTCTATCTACAAACTATTGATCCAGTGCTGGCTCTGGGGTAAAGCGAAAGGAGCGGTCGCTTTAGGTACCAAATGGCAAGGGGCGTCAAAAACCCAAATGCAATTTTTTATAAGTTATGACATTTGCAATAAAAGTTGTTTTTTGAAAATTACTAGTCGTCCAGTCGGCTAGTGGGCCATGCTTCTATCTACAAACTATTGATCCAGTGCTGGCTCTGGGGTAAAGCGAAAGGAGCGGTCGCTTTAGGCACCAAATGGCAAGGGGCGTCAAAAACCCAAATGCGATTTTTTATAAGTTATGATATTTGCAATAAAAGTTGTTTTTTTTGAAAATTACTAGTCGTCCAGTCGTCTAGTCGGCCATGCTTCTATCTACAAACTATTGACCCAGCGCTGGCCCTGGGAAAAAACGAAAGGAGCGATCACTTTAGGCACCAAATGGCAAGGGGCGTCAAAAACCCAAATGCGATTTTTTATAAGTTATGATATTTGCAATAAAAGTTGTTTTTTTTGAAAATTACTAGTCGTCCAGTCGTCTAGTCGGCCTTGCTTATATCTACAAACTATTGACCCAGCGCTGGCCCTGGGAAAAAACGAAAGGAGCGATCACTTTAGGCACCAAATGGCAAGGGGCGTCAAAAACCTAGAAAATTTGAGAATCATTAATGTATCTGTATCTGTTTATTAAAAATTAAATTAAAAAAATTAAAATTCATTTACTTCAGGCATAGCCCATAGAGATCATAGCACAATAAAACAAAGAACACAATTAAAAAAAACAGCTTCAATAAATACCTACAATTAAAATTAAAATTAAAATTACGGCTTATTTCTATCATTAAGTTATAATATTATAACTCAAACTCCTGACTGACTGACTGACTGACTGACTGACTGACTGATATACTGACGCACAGCCTAAACCGCTGGTCATAGAGACATGAAATGTGGAGGGTGTTCTTTGTGAACAGTAGGTATCCACTAAGAAAGGGTTTTTCGGAAATCAACCCTTAACGGGGTGAAAAAGGGGTTGAAAACACTAATTCCACGCGGGCGAAGCCGCTAGCAGAAACTAGTTTAACATAAAACCGAAGTAGAATTCACGTGAAGTCAAAGCGTTCGACCATAGGGCATCAAAAGACAATCTCGCTCTACCCTGATCAAGGGCAATGGCCGGTGCTGTATTGATCTTATCAAAGAGAAATGATTTAAATCATCCTCTTAACATCTACTCATTTTAATCTTGACTTCTTGGCACGAAGCCATCAAATTTTTTAGTTTAATTCCCGACTGGCCATCCGTCATTTTTATTCGCAATCATCTGAAATCATAGCGTGGAAGTTTATTTAGATTAGAGTTTAGACGCGTATGTAATGTAGGAACTTCCGTAAAAGTTTCTTACATCAAAAGTATGGAGGATAAAATAATATTCGCAAATGATGTTAGCTACGATTTGCTAGCTGTGTTTCCTGATAGCTACAACCTGGGAGTTAAAAGTCAAGAGCGAATAGGTTACTTCTAGGCAAGCGTGTTCCATTGTCCACCACATCATCGCTAACCATCAGGTGAGATAGTAGTCAAACGCGAGCCTACTTTAATGATTAAAAAAAATCGTTGATATTAAGTAAGGAAACTGAACTCATACCCTTGTGGGTAGAGCCAGGATAAGGTTAACAGAAAAGTGTGAGGTTTGGCAAAAGAAAAGAGTGTTTTCCTAGCTGAGGAAATCAGGCTGAGGACAATGATGAAAAAAGCCACTATATGTTTGCTTTTAAAATTAATTTAAAATGGTGGAATTTGTTCAATTATAGGTTTGATGCCACCAACTACATGAAACTGATTGAAAAGTGACTTGTTTGACCATTTTATTATTTTGAAAATTTTAAATTTTGCTACATTCTAGTGACTTGTTTGACCATTTTATTATTTTGAAAATTTTAAATTTTGCTACATTCTAGTGACTTATGTTTTGAAATCGTCTCCTCGAGCTCTTTATTTCAATAGAAATCATCTGATTTCTTCCACTATTTTCTTTTGTTAACCGACTTTCGAAAAAGGAGGAGGTTCTATGTTCGACTGTATGTATGTTTTTTTTTTTTATGTATGTCCGCGCATTTCTCCGTCAGTTGTGGACCGATTTTCAAAATTCTTCTTTTTTCTGAAAGAATATACTCCCGAAATGGTCCCATATAAATTTTATCGAAATTGCTTTAGCGCTTTTTGAGAAACTCAACAAAAACGAAAAATACGCATATCTCGATGACGTTTTGGTGTTCTCCAAATGTTTAAATTCCACGTTCCATGTTATTGGGGTTTTTAGTTCTGGGGTATAACAACTAAAAAGCGAAAAATGAAAAACTTTTTTACAAAAAGAACAACCGACTTCCAAAAAAAAAATACACTAAAAATTTAAAAATAAAAAAAAGCGCTGCAGCCGAACGCTCAACCACTACCCCAAACGTGTCATCAAATGCGTGTCACTATGCGTGTCAAACTCTTACTGATTAAAACCCACCCGATTTCCTTCAGTTGTTTTTTGCGTTCATGGACGCAGTGAACTTAAGAACCATCCTGTGACCTTGACAGGCATCGGCCCTATAATCACATCACCTAACATAATTATAATTTTACAAAACATAAATTTTAATAGCCATCCAGAACCCAATCATTCCATAAACATAGCTCATGGTCATTTTTACATCGAATAATATCATAGTATTTCAGCAGAACCATGTAATCCAGATGCTAATTAATACCAATAATAATCGAGAATACATCGCCAATTAGTTTTAACTAGGTAGTTGGGAACACTACACTATAATATTCATGTACTCATGTCTAGACGAATGTGCCCTTGACACGATCGTGTAGTTCTCAACAGAACTTGTTAGCTACGAGGCGTGTTTTTCGCACCTCTCTAGGACCCCGTCATTCTCCCTGATGGACCCCGCATGAATTCATGCAGGCCGATTCCTAGCTGGGCAGCGTGACGAAATGCGCAAGCACTTCAGCGCTCCAGCCAAAGGTAGCTGCCGAAACCCGTATGGTTTTAGTCAGTAAGAGTCTGACAGACACCTCCCCCCGCCCCAGGGTGGTGGACTTCCATAGAGATTTTCACACGATATAATAAAACCGGTCTAGTGCGTGTTGAAATTCGCACATTTAGGGTTCCGTACCAAATGAGGGAATTTCAAAGAAAACATCTGATTAATCAATGTATAATAATAAACATTATCACCAAATTTCAAGTTCATAGGGGAAGTTAAAAAATTCTTCGGAACAAACTTTTGTGACAGACGACAGACAGGCAGACAAACGGACAGACGGACACGTAAGTGATAGCAATAGGGCTCCGTTTGAACCCTACCTAATACCTATCGATAAATATTTTTTTTTCTTTTTAAATTCCCCCATTTGTTACGGAACCCTAAATGTACGAAGTCCGACACGCAGTTGGCCGGTATTTTTTAACCGACTTCCAAAAAGAGGAGGTTCTCAATTCGTCTGTGTTTTTTTTTTTTTTTGTATGTATGATACCCGATTTTTCCGTCAGTTGTGAACCAATTTTCATAATTCTTTTTTCAATTGAAAGAATATACTCCCGAGGTGGTCCCATATAAAATTTAACGAAATTGCTTTAGCGCTTTTTGAGAAACTGAACAAAAACGGAAAATACGTGTACCTCGATGACGTTTTGGTGTTCTCCAAATGTTTAAATTCCACGTTCCATTATATTGGGGTTTTTAGTTCTGGGGTATAACAACTAAAGAGTGAAAAATAAAAATCTTTTTTGAAAAAAAAACAACCGACTTCCAAAAATAAAATACACTATAAATTTATAAATAACTTTAATTTCGGAAGTCGGTGTCAAATAACGAAGAAGTAAAAATACAAACACCGACTTCCGAAATTAAAGTTATTTATAAATTTTTAGTGTAAGTATTTTATTTTTGGAAGTCGATTGTTTTTTTTTGTAAAAAAATTTTTTTTTAAATATCGTATATAGCATAATGCTGAGACAGGAGCTTTTTTGAACCTCGCACAATTTTTTTTCTATAGGTATTATTGTTACTATGTTATTTTGTTTATTGTATCTAGTTGTCATGCCGTGTTATGTTACTTTATTTTGTGGTTTTCTGTGTGAGTCACAAATAAGAATAAAAAATAATTTTTCTTTCTTTATTTCTTTTTATAGGTACAAAGAACGGAGTTGGCAATGCTTACCCACAACGGTGGTTCGTCAACGTCCTTTTAGAAAAGGCCATTGTCACTTCTTTAAGTAGTCTAGACATGGAGTTATGTATTTCATACGATATCGCCGTGGTACTCAACATTGCATGTTCACAGCGGGGGACGCCGCGGGGCGTAACGGGGCTTGCATTGATCAATCTGGGGTAGACGGCTTTTAAAGAGGCTTGTGTATAAAATAATACAGTGTGTAGTGTAAAGTTTTGGTTATATTTTAAACACTGCGTCTTTCCATAGAAATGAACAACTTTCTTCAAGAAAATAACAGCAAATTCCGAAAACAAAAGAATGGTGACCACGCTCCATACATGTGACCTGTCATTCTTATTTTTATTTCTACAGATGATGTGAATTATATCAAATTATCTATTAAGTTCTAAATAAATCACTGTGTGAATATTGTTCGATTTGCCAATCAGGTAAAAATGTTACAATGAAAATAAAATTGAAAAATAACTTTAATTTCGGAAGTCAGTGTTTGTATTTTATTTCTTCGTTATTTACACCGACTTCCGACATATAAGTTATTTTTCAATTATAAGTCTACTTTTTCCTTGTAGTCGGTTGTATTTTTGTAAAAATAAAAAAAATATTAAAAAAAAATCCCTTTTTAGTTGTACCCCCCAGAACTAAAACTAAATATTAAAGTTACGTCCAAATTGATAACACCAATAACATGAAACAAATCAACAGATAACACAACACACAATAATCAGGAATTTGAACACACTCGTAATTACAGGAGACCAAAACGTCATCTACACATTTTTTGTTTTTGTTGATTTTTACAAAAAGCGCTAAAGCAATTTAGATAAAATTTATATGGAACCACCTCTGGAGTATACTCTTTCGGTTAATAAATTAATTTTGAAAATCGGTCCACAACTGATAGAGAAACCGGTAGACATGCATAAAAAAAAACTTACATACCGTCGAACATAGAACCTCCTCCTTTTTGTGAAGTCGGTTAACAATATATGATGACTTCTCGCATGAGAAAGAAGACTGATTGCGCCGCGAGTCGAAGTCGCACTTGGCCAGTTTTTACGGTTTCGTATCCAAAGGGTCCAAACGGAGCCCTACTGTGTCCATCTGTTCGTCTGTTTGTCCGTCTGTCTGTCCATCGTCTGTCACGCATGTTTTAGAGCCAAACGGTTGGAGCTACATTCTTAAAAAATTCACAGTCTAAGCATCTTGTTGACCCAAAGCCATACAAATAGTTAAAAATACATTTGGTACGGAACCCTAAAGTGCGAAGTCCGACACGCACTTGGCCGGTTTTTATCTTTAGTCTCATTTCCAAATAAAATTCTCATCATAAGATCTATTTTCAGCAGTAAACAATACCCCACTGGACTTCAACAGTGGGTGTTAACGATCTGTTGAAATTAACATAGAACTGTGAAAATACGTTATTAACCAAATCGATTCTCGTCCGATGAACTTTGGATAAGTAAGTACGTAATATAATAACAGTATCGATTAAGTTAAAAGCTTTTGCGTAGAGTGGATTACTCTTCCATGACGGAGTACGGTGGGGAAACTCGTAGCCAAAAAATGGGTGCTTGTTTTTTTAATGTTGTAGGTTGGTAAATAGACTGACAGACTACCTGATGGGAAGAGATATTTGTCGCCTATATAGGGTGTAACGTGTAACAAGGCAGTGTTAAAGCCTTGTTTATTTTTTGACCTCTATTCCAAAATTACGTTCTTTGCTAGGAGCCGAGCTAGTAGAAGCTCCTCATTATTTTCCGACTCTTCAAGTGTCAGTTACCAGTTTCCTAGAATTGTGCATTAATACAATTTATTTACGTAACTAGTCACAGTGTATGTGTTCGTAATATTATAATAAAGCCCACTGTAGTAAATAACAAATATAATGTGTTAACTCGTCGTGTGTTATTATTCATTGAACTCCTCATCTACGGTCCGCCTACTCTACGGTCCTCCTCTACGTGTCACACCACCACTCCGGTCCCGCAACGAGACACACCCTCCGTACCGTGACAAACGTCACTGGGTGGTTATATTTTAGATACCTACAAACGGGGTGGATAGAAACATAATTTTGATCAGGATTTTCTCATTGATACCTTATTATTGGTTTCTAGCAAAGCATAGATTTAGTTATTATAACAATTCATGAATAAATCGCAGTACTTAAATGCTACAAACAGTTTCTAAATAACGTAAAAACCCCTTCAAAGGTTTGTTTGTATTTACCCCGGCGTTCTTATTCACCCCGTTTGACGGTACTGCTTCTTCCCATAGAAATGAACCACTTTCTTCAAGGAATCCAAACATCATCATTCTCCTGCCCTTATCCCAATTTATTTGGGGTCGACGCAACATGTCTTTTTCTTCCATACTCCTCTATTAGTCGTCATCTCTGTAGTCACTCCCTTTTTACCCATATCTTCTTTCACACAGTCTAACCATCGTTTCTTTGGCCTTCCCTTACTCTTATAGCCATCCACATCCATACACAAGATTTTCCTCACGACATTTTCTTCATTCCTCCGCATCACATACCACGACAACCGATTTCCATACAATTTTTCAGTCAGCGGTGCCGCTTTCAGACTTCCTCTTATATACTCACCATCCAAAATTTAAAAAAAAAAATGAACTATCCGTACAAAGTTATCATCAGCTGATCAAAATTAGTATGGGTCCAATTGTTACCCAACAAGAGTGGGTTGCACTGATCTTACCCATCTCTCCTGGACATGCTCATAAAAAAATGGGTAAGAACAGTGCAACCCACTTCACAAAACATCAGGGAGCTAAAAAGAGTCATTGCAGAAAAGTCGGAACGTATTACACAAGACTTATTCAAAAATATCGTGGACAGCTTCCTAGAAGGATGCAATCTGTGATTTGGCAAGAAAAGGTCACACTTGTTGTTAAGATTTAACATTTTTAACTTTAATTATTAAAAAAAAAACTTTTCTTTATTGCTGCCCACTTTTTTTTTGGACAAGTATATTGACTGCCAGAATTCACTTCACGGATGTAAAAGATTATAAGTATACAGGCTACGTCATGGAATCGGCAATATTTGAAAACGGTGAATCCAAATATCCATGGCAGCAAAGTAAAGACGGACATCTACATTATTGCCAAATTTTTTTTTTTAATGGTTTACATCAACCCTCTCTACAAGTCTGTACCTGTCAACATCCAATAGGCCGCAGAGTGCCGGTAATCGGGATTACCCGACAACGTCCAATAGGCCCCAGTGTGCCGATCCGACTAGCGCGGTTTCAACCTCTGTTACTAATTAACTAAAGGTCATATTCCTGTGGAAAATTTTTACATACTCGGAGAGTGATAGTATAGTAGTTTTACAAACATTTCCATAGACAAATACTGTTTCGAAAAAAATTAAAAAAAGTTTTTAGTAGCATGTTTACGTTTGTGAATGGCGGACAAAATTTTGCTAGAATTGTGTGTTTTAAACAGTTTTGTGTTTGTTTATGTGTTATGTTGAGTATTATATTTATTGCTGTGTTATTATTACGTCGTAATAACATCGGTTTAGATAAATATTTTGAAGAAATATTACGTAATAACATTTTTATCAAGGTCAGCCGATTTTATTCGTATTGTTATTGTGAGCGTGAATGATGTGAGCTTGTATGTGTTATTCAAAGTTTGAGGGTATGTATTTATTCTAAGGTAGTTATTACATAGTATTAGAAAAAAAACGCAACACAAAACGCAACGCAAACGCAGAAACGCAATTTGAAAAAGCAGTTACTTTGTTTCGTTTCCGTAATATGAAGTTTGAGTATGAATAATAGGAAAATATTTTATCGGACTGTACAAAAAAAACAATGTTATTAGTTTACTTGTCTATTCATAGTGTATCATGCAAAATTTCGTGTAGATTGATACAGTGGTTTTATCAGAAACCAACTTATCACGTGAACAGACACTATTCCCGCCAAATCGTTTATAACAGCATTTGATTAGAATTCAACTCTCGTAACACAAGTATTGTTTACATTTTATTATAAGGTCTGTTTATTCAACAACCCACAAAAAAATACTTCAAGTGCCTCGCACCAATAGAAGCGTCAGCGATCCGTTTTATGTAAACAAAGTCGTAAACATGTCAATGGCGGGAAACAGCGCGGATGTTGACGGATGTGGCGGTTTCGCGCGTAAAGATGTTCACAGGTTAAAATTATTTCAAAATTCCAAATAATTACAAAAATCTGGTCGTAAATAAAGACATCTACACTCAGTTTCGAAAAAATATCGCAGTAGAAACGGACTTTTGAATTTGGTCGTCTTTACTTCGGAATATTGACAGATGATTGAAACGTAGAAAAAGTTATCTGTCACCTGTCAATCGAGAATTTCTATTTTCTCTTTAATAATTCTTTTATTTATAAAAGATTCTTTTATATACAAATTAAATATTTCGTGTGGTTTGAGAACTAAATAAATGATTTAACTGACATACATAGCTGAACTGTGGTGGTAGATAACTCATTTAGTGAAATGTGTAAATTAATCATTTTGAAGTAAATAAAGACATATACAAAATTTGGTTGAAAAAAGCGAAATATTGATTGCATGTTGCTTACATTTTCTTTAAATATCCAGATATGTATTACTGGAGATTGTTATCTTAGTTCTTCGACATTTTAGATAACGTAGAAACGGAAATCAGGCGCATGTCTTCTTCTACGTAGAAGACTTTTCAAAGTAAAAAAGTACATTATTTTACATTATTTCAGTAAAACAACTAGTTAGTGATTAATCCTACTAATATTATAAATGTGAAAGTTTGTGAGTGTGTATGTTTGTTACTTCTTCACGCTCAAACGGCTGAACCGATTTGGATGAAATTTGGTATGTAGATAGCTTATAGCCTGGATTAATATATAAGCTACCTTTTATTCTGGTCTACGTGGGTAAAACCGCGGGACGCAGCTAGTACTTTTATAAAATAAATAAAAAAATGATATGCATCATAGAACATTTCATGTTAATCAGTCCACAACTCTCAAAATAGTCACAATTTTTTACTAAATATGCTCTCCTGTAAAATTGCGATTTTGTAGGTGTCTTCTTCTACTTTGCTGCCATCGATATGTAGTCATGATTTCTGTAGCCTGTCTAATGTCGATGCAATTCCTTCATATAAGTGAGGCCAAACTATAGGAAGGCATATTTCAGGGTCGGCGCACTCGACGTCTTCGCCAGACGTGTCTGTGCTGAATCATTGAGACATCTGATTATGCTGCCGAATTACATTATTTAAGGCGGCGATTCTCAAAACCGGTCAAAAAAGTGTTTTTTTAAAGTAGTATATCTCTTAAACAGTAAATAATTTTGACAAATAAAAAAATATGATATTTTGAAGTCCTTTTTGCACACAGTGATGGAACTCAAAACATAATCTAACATACTATAATACATCAAATAAAATCTTCTAACATACCTCTTAATTATCTTTAAAAGCAGTTTATCCCTTCATTAACAATTATAATAATAATAATAAAAAATATACCATAACATTTCAAATGCTAAACTGCATCCAGTGATGGATTACTTTTTAAAAAATTATTAGTAAATCCTAAGTAAATCGATAAAATACTTAATATTTTGCAATAAATTACGAGCATTTGTCGTAGTGCATCTCTTTCTTTTCTATGCAGTCCGAGAGTGACCGCACTTTAGGTGATGTCTCGGCCTTAAATGGTAATTCCACTCGTATATTTATAATCGATAAACAAGAATACAGAGCTGTACCTACGTATGGTTTCGATTGCAGGAATGCATTATTAATAATTCTATTAATAATCTACTTCATCTCAAAGCATTGTGCACTTGAAGGTATAAATCGTCGGTAAGGACTACAAAATCGTTGATACGACGAGCTCCTATACCATCATTCATTTCAGTATGATACTCTCAATACTCCTTTGAGAAGAATGATTGTGCGAAGGAATTTAGAGAGCGAGTAGTAGACAAAATGATAGAAATGGAAGACATGAGTGATCGAAGTGTAAATCAAAGCTGGAATGAGATAGCTGGGTGTATTAGGGATGCAGTGAAGGATATTTTGGGAGAGACAAAAGGAAGGGGCACAATAGAGAGGGATACATGGTGATGGTCTACAGAAATACAGGATGTGTTGAAGGAAAAAAGAAGAAATTCAAGGAATGGCAGAGTGTAGAACAAGAAAGCGTTAGTTTGAAAGCTGAAAAAAGAGCGAGTATGATGCGTTAAAGAAAAAAGCTAAGAAAGCCGTGGCAATAGCGAGAGCAAAAGCTCAGGACAAACTGTACGATACACTGGACAGTCCAGCTGGCCATAAAAATCTGTACCGGCTTGCTAGAGCCAGAGAGAGGTAGGCGAAGGATGTTAGTCAGATAAGATGTGTAAGGGATGAAGCTAGAATGCTTCTATCAGAGGATGAACTGATTAAAGATAGATGGAAGGGCTATTTTGAAAGATTGATAAATGAGGAAAATATCTAGAGTGGTGTTGTAGAGAATAAACCAATGAATTAGGGGTTAGTGAGAATGGTCAGTGTGGATGAAGTGAGAATAGCAGCGAATGGAATGAAGAATGGTAAGGCAATTGGTCCAGACGGAATACCAATTGAAGCGTGGAAGTCATTACGGGTAGATGGATAGACGTGGTTAACTTTGTTCTTCAATAAGTTGTTGCTGGAAGAAGCCATACCTGATGAATGGTGCAACAGTTCGTTGGTGCCCATCTTCAAGAACAAAGGTGATGTGCTAGAGTGCAACAACTATAGAGGAATAAAGCTAATATCACATAGTATGAAAGCATGGGAAAAAGTTATTGAAAACGGCTGAGAGAAGAGAGTGAAATCTCACAAAACCAGTTCGGTTTTATGCCTGGTCGGGGTACAACGGATGCTATTTTCGCTATCCGCCAGCTGTGCGAAAAATACAGAGCTGTACATAAAAACTTGCACATGGTGTTCATTGACCTCGAAAGGCATATGACCGGGTGCCTCGAGAGGTTTGGTGGTGGGCCCTTAAGGAGAAAGGTGTGTCTGGGAAGTATGTGCAGTTGATCAGAGTGATGTACAGTCGATGCAGTACCCAAGTCCGGTCTGCAGTGGGCACTACTGACTGTTTCAGTGTAGCGGTCGGTTTACACCAGGGGTCGGCTCGATAATGGACGCTCTGACGTCGGACATCCAGGAAGAGGCTACCTGGTGTATGCTGTTTGCTGATGACATTGTGCTGGTTGCCGAAAGCGGCTCAGAGGTCCAGAGCAGATTGGAAACGTGGTGGCAAAGACTGGAGAGTGTTGGCCTGAAATTGAGCAGAACCAAAACGGAATATCTGTTCTGCGATTTCGGCGGTCCCTCCAGTCCTATGCCTGTAGCTCTCAACGGAACGCCTATACCGATCTGCTCCGACTTTCGGTACCTCGGGTCGCTTGTTCAGGGGGATGGCGATATAGATCGAGACGAACACACAGGATCAACTCAGGTTGGATGAAATGGCGACAGGTCACTGGAACAACTTACGACCGACGGATGCCCCTTAAGTTAAAGGGGAAAATCTATAAGTCCGTGATTAGACCTGTCGTACTGTATGGGTCAGAATGTTGGGCTGTGAAAAAGATGGATGAAAAAAGACTGCATGTGGCGGAGATGAGAATGTTGAGATGGATGTGTGGAGTAACGAGAATGGATAAAGTAAGAAATGAGTACATTAGAGGTAGTTTAAAAGTGGCGCCAGTCACAGAAAAGTTGAAAGGGAACCGCTTATCTTGGTATGGTCATGTAAAGAGGAGGGATGAAACACATGTAACTAAAAGAGTTATGAATATAAATGTGGATGGATGGAGAGGGAGAGGGAGCTCAAAGAAAGGATGGATGGATTATGTGAGGAGTGATATGAAAGAAAAGGGAGTTAGTGATAGCGTGACGACTGACAGGACAGAATGGAAGAAAAAAACGTGTTGCGCCGACCCCAAGTAACATGGGATAAGGGCAGGAAGATGATGACTCTCAATACTCCTCTATTGGAGAGGGAGGCCAAAGAAAAGATGAATGAATTTCCACACTATTAAACCTTTTCTAAACCAACCTATGCAACTCTTGAAAGCCAGAATCAACAGTGGCAACCACCAGAAAAACACCGAGGCGATGAAGCTCGACGAGTCCTGGAGAAACGATTAATCTGTCTTGGGTCGCGCAAAGAAATAAATCAGAAAAGAACAGTGGAGGAGTAGAAAAAAAACATGGATAGATTGTGTGAGGAGTGATATGACAAAAGATGGTGTTTGTGATAGTGTGACGATTTTCAGGATTGAATAGAAGAGGAAAGCGTGTCGCGCCAACCCCAAGTAAAACGAGGCAAGGGCAGGAAAAGTACTCCTCGAAATTTCCTATCTTTACGATATTTCGTCTTTCGTTTCGTTCATAGTTGAACGCTTGTCGGGTTCTACAAGTCGCAAAGTTTTTGACGGGCAGGTCACTCGGAAAAAATTAGTCACACCAGAGCCTTTAGACACAATACTTTTCTGTTAAAGTTAACGCTAACGCTTCGTGCAAAATGTATGGCAACGACCTTAATAGCCGTGAGTCACGTGACAGTTCTCTCCGCAAGTAATGTCCTTGCCATACATTTTGCACGAAGCGTTAGCGTTAGCGCTATTATAAATTATTTGGCTAAGGGGGCTAAGCTGTGTAAAATCATGTCGGAGTGGACTCTGTAACAGAAAATACAAAAAGCATTGGAAGGATTATGTCAAAGAAGATCTTAGGAAAATAAAAAAACATCTAGGCGAAGGAAGGCCGTAGACAGAGCGAAATTGAAGAATATCGTTGAGGAGGCTAATACCCACAAAGGGTGATAGCGCCAAAGGAAGAAAGTAAGTATTTTCATCTTTCATCCTCTTGGTCTTTAGTCTTGCACATAGTTCACGACCTGGAGCGCTCAGTTTACTTTGCTACGAACTAGGTCGATCTTTGCTTTCGTCAGCTCTTGACTCGAACCAGAGAAAGGCAGGTCGTTCACTCGCTTTGCTAGTTCTACAGACAAGACTACTGAACAAACAATGAGAAGCCATGTGTAGCGAGTACCTAAGTGTGCGGTAGTAGTGATGTGATTAGCTCGGGCGGCTTGCGCTCTCGCTACTACAATTAAGTCGGACATATTGAATGAACTAACCAAATAAAGAGTGACGGATCTGGGAAGTACTTCGCGTAATTCGCCCGTGGGAGCGTTCTCGCGTCCTAGTTCGTTCGCGAGCTACACAACACTACTGCCCTTAACTTGTTTATTTTCTTAATTCATACATCACTATCAGTCCTCATCCCCGCTTTCTCCCTTATCGAGCCATAACATTTTTTGTTATTCTGAGAAAGTCTAAACATAAAAATTTTGTATTAGGTAACCCATGACTAATGCCCAGTATGGTAAAATATATTGAAGTCTAATGTCCAGTAGGGTTGGAATAAATCACGATTTATTAAATTATTCCAAATAATTAAGATAAAAAAATCACGATTTATTCAATAAATCCAAAAAATTGTGACATTTTGAATAAATCCTAAAAAATTTAGCTTTCAATTTTTTTGTTTCTTTTTTCAAAACCTGAGTGAGATTACGTGTTTGCAGAGGAAGTAATTAACAATGTCACATAACTAGAGTGGTGGTCTTGTGTATTTTATATTTATTTTTCTGTGAGTTGCTTCGAATAAATGTTTTATCTATATATCTTTTTTCACATTGGAATTGTGCACACCAGGTTATAGAACCGACTGGGAGAACACGAAAAGCTGGAAAATTAGTTTTTGTATTTTAATAATGACATTGATGTCGATACAGCAGAGTGACATGATTTATTTAGATTCTGAAAGACCTTAATTTTTAATTTTGATAATCCGAAGTTAGAAATACAGACACTTGATTAATTCTTTGATTTTTACTGCAAACTGATTCGATTTAAATCAAAATGATTTAATCATGCCAACCCTGATGCATAAGGTCACCGAAAACATTCAGAACAAAAAACCTAGTCTCGATGTAAATGAACTAACAATAGAGCCAACGTTATAATAAAAAGAATATCATAATAATATGGGTTCCCATAACATTATACTGCCACCCCTCATTTGTATGGAACCCATGGTTGCCATAGAAAATATTATAGTATTTTTAGGAATTTCTTTATTAACTTTTGGAATGATTTGACTATTTCTAAGCGAGATTAGGATGGGTTTCATTGAAAGGCGAAGGCCGCGAGACCTGAATTAGGGTTTTCTGAACTCACGTATGTCTCTAAGACCAGCGGTTCAGGCTGTGCGTTGATATATCGGGTGTAAAAAGACAGTTTCCAAAGCCGAAAGCCACATATTCTACCCATTATTTGGATATTTTTTTTTCTCTAGACCATACCTGGAAATCCACTAGTTCTGGAGATATTGAAGATCAAATTCACAATTATTTTTTTAACTTTTTCACGATATTGAATTTCAAGTTATTACTAAACTTTTTTCCAAACGAACATGAAATGAATTTTTTTATTTTTCGAAATTTCGAAATTACGCATTTGCAATCACAAAAACGCAATGAATTTTAAACGTATCTGACAAGTACCTGCATGGCTAAAAGCGAAGGGACGGGGCTTAACTCCACTTGCCTGGTTCGCGTTACATTGCACGCAATAAGAAATAGTTTTTTTTTTCATACCTAAAAATAAAAGTCGTTTCCCAGGAATATTTAAAAAAAAAGGAATAATTTTTTCGCAACGCTACTTTGTTAGACGTACAGTATGCGTAGTTAACGCCTTTGTGATGTGTCTTTTTACATCCTGTATATATCAGTCACTCAGGACTTTGAATTTTATATAAACAGACTGTAGAACCAAATTGATGTAATATAAGTATACCTTTTATTATGATCAGGTGGAAATCTTCAAAAGGCGCCTGGAATTTTGGGGACAAGACCAGGGAGTGAAGGATATTTACCGTACTAAAACCAGCCCGGTGATCCCCATCACTACATGGAAACTCAACAGCAAACAAACCATGTAATTTTCAGTGCCCTACTATAGGGTTTATGTATAAAAACCGGGAGTTATTAAAATTTTATTGTAAAACTAGCTGCGCCCCGCGGTTTTACCCGCCAGACCGGAATAAATGGTAGCTTATATGTTAGTCTAGGTTATAAGCTGTCTACATACCGAATTTCATTCAAATCGGTCCAGCCATTTGAGCGTGAAGATGTAACAAACATACACACTCACAAACTTTCACATTTATAATATTAGTAGGATTAGTCTGATTGTAAAATACATTAAAAATTAAAAAATAACTTTAATTTCGGAAGTCGGTGTTTGTATTTTATTTCTTCGTTTTTTTGACACCGACTTCCCAAAATTAAATTTATTTTTTAATTTTTAGTATCTGTATTTTCTTTTTTGGAAGTCGGTTGTTTTTTTTTTGTAAAAAGTTTTTTATTTTTCCCTTTTTAATTGTTATCCCCAGAACCTATCTTATCTTCGTGCCCTTATCCCATGTTACTTATGGTCGGCGCAATACGTTTTTTCTTCCATTCTGTCCTGTCAGCCATCACGCTATCACTAACTCCCTTTTCTATCATATCACTCCTCACACAATCCATCTTTCCTATAACCCAGAACTAAAAACCCCAATGAAATGGAACGTGGAATTAAACATACTCGTAATTAGAGAAAATCAAAACGTCATCTATTTATACGTATTTTTGGTTTTTGTTCAGTTTTTCAAAAAGCGCTAAAGCAATTTCAATAAAATTTATATGGAACCACCTCGGGAGTATGTTCTTTCGGACAAAAACAGAATTTTGAAAATCGGTCAGCAGCTGACGGAGATATCGGTGGGCATACATAAAAAAGACATACAGTCGAACATAGAAGCTTTTTCGAAGTCGGTTAAAAAGAGATGTGCATGAGAGCAAATAAATAAATAATTAGGTATCAAACAGACAGACCGCCTAACTTGTTTTCTAATATTTCTAACCTGTAGAGACCGGAAACTCACTATGGTGAGTTTCATTGACCGAAAACCCGTTGAGCACTGAAACTCACCAGTGAGTTTTGCGATTCACTCGTTATTACCTCTATTATTACCAAAACGCAATGTATTTTATGCTGTGGCAACATTTACACGCTTGGCCATAGACATTATTGGTCGTCTCAGGTGCCCTCCGACAAAAATATATGCTGTCATAACTGAGAAAAAATGTCAAACTGACACTTGAAATCCGGTTTGTCGTATGCATCCGTCAAGCCCGCACGGCTTGACGGATGTTTACGTTTGACAAATGGCGAGCTTCGGAGGTCCGTAACCTGGTGTATCGGTTTCACTTTATCTATACTAATATTATAAAGAGGTAAAGTTTGTGAGTTTGTGAGGTTGTAAGGGGTAAGCTCTGGATCTGCTAAACTGATTTTGAAAATTCTTTGACCAATAGAAAGCTACGTTATGTGTGAGTGTCATAGGCTATATTTTTTTTAAATCCACGCGGACGAAGTTGCGGGCGAAGTGCTAGTACTAAATATGTTTATTAGTTCGAACCCAACTTTAATGCTTCTTTAAAACAATAATTTTCTAGCATAGTTTTGGTCTATAAAGTTTTTCCGAGTAATTTCTTGTGAAGTCTCTATGTTTACAACCGTGACTAAAGCATAACAGAAGTATCGATTTGAGTGTACAGAACGATCAGTTATAGTTTCGTGCATTATAATTATTGTGTAGAAGAGAGAACTCGATAACGACCTGTTAATACTAACAAAATATTATTATTATGTCCTTCATTTTAGGGTTCCGTAGTCCTAAAAAAGGAACCCATGTTTCACCTTGTCCATCTGTCCATCCACAGCTTAGTTTAGACACTGTTAGTACTAGAAAGGTACAATTTTGCATCTAATAGGTATGGCCGACAAAGTGGTAAAATGAAATCTTTAAAAAAAAAAATTGGCTAATTCTGCGCTTGAGTCCATTGAGAAACAAGCCAAGAGGATCATCGGCAATAATAGGCTCGTCGAGTCGAGGTTCCATAGTCTTGAGCACCGACGCCGAGTTGCATTTTGGAGAGTGTACGACAGAATTGCATAGTTTAATTCCACCAAGCCCGTTCCATCATCGGACCAGTAAACGTACGATCGCCGTACGTCTACTGGCCACCGGTACATGGTGAACATTCCACCCTGACGTACAAAACGTTTTGCGAACACATTCATTGTGCGTACAGCTAAGGAGCTAGCTACAACCTCGGAGTTTTTAAGGCAACAGTGAATAGATTACTTTTAGGTAAGCGTGCTCCATCTTCGACCTTATCATCGCTTACCATCAGGTGAGCGATGATAAAATGCGAATATAAATCATAAAAAAACTTTTATAAAAAAAATACAACCGACTTCCATAAATAAAACTAAAAAATGTAAAATAACTTTAATTTCGGAAGTCGGTGTTTCTAGTTTGGTTTCTTCGTTATTTGACACCGACTTCCGAAATTAAAGTTATTTTGCATTTTTTAGTTTTATTTATGGAAGTCGGTTGTATTTTTTTTATAAAAAGTTTTTTATTTTTCACTTTTTAGTTGTTGTACCCCATTCTAAAACTAAATTAATAGTAAAATGGGGAATTTGAACATAGTTGGTTAAATTAGGGTGTATCAGGGTGAACTGTACAAATCTGTATACCCCTTCAGAGCGTATCCGCGTGACAACATTACGTTGTGAAGTGGTGAAAATAATATACAGACATGCGATTGCAGCAATTCTGGAAGGTTTGCTATCATTTATTGAAGAGTTCCATTGTGTATCTCCGAAGTTCTTCATCAGATCTTCACCAAATTAAAATGGGACCACATGTGAAGCAACAGCTTTCAAATAAAAAAAAAATCTTCAAAATCGGTTCACGTAGTAAAAAGTTATGAGGTAACACACAAAAAAAAAATACAGTCGAATTGAGAACCTCCTCCTTTTTTTGAAGTCGGTTAAAAAACCGGCCAAGTGCGAGTCGGACTCGCGCACGAAGGGAATCTATAAAAACGGCAAAAAAATCATGTCTGTTGAATGGGAGCCTCCTAAACTAATTATTTTATTCTGTTTTTTTTTGTATTTGTTGTTACAGCGGCAACAGAAATACATCGTCTGTTAATATTTCAACTGTCTAACTATCACGGTTTATGAGATACAGCCTACCGACAGACGGACAGACAGACAAATAGACAGACAGACGGACAACGGAGTCTTAGTAATAGGGTTCCGTTTTACCCTTTGAGTGCGGAACACTAAAAATTATTTAAAAAAAACTCCCCTAAACGTAAAGTGGAGATCGCTTAATTCGCGGGCTGAACCGCTGGTAGAAGCTAGTTATGAAATAACAGTACGTACGCAAGATCAAACTCAGACTTCCGAAGCTTCAAGGTTCATTATTTGGTCATAAGTCAAGACTTATCACTTTCAAAACTAAAATCAGTTTAACCGACTAACTATAACAAAATTTTATTTCGGTATTAGGCTAATGTTTTCTCGCGATTCTGTTTGCGTACATTCGAACATATATTTATGAACTGTATCACTGCGTGAATCATCGATGCGGGGTAAACAGAACTCTTGGTGACGCCAATGCTTTGGGCAGATGAGTTGGGATTTCCAGCTGGACAAATTACGCATTTTTCGCTGAAGAGTTTAATAGAGCTATGTAGGTATATTGGGCCATCTTTATAAAAAAAAATGTGGTTAGCTTATACACTGGTTAGCAGGTTTTAAATTCAACATTTTCTACCCAGAAGTAGGATAAATTATAGTGTGTAGTAGTATAGTTTCCATAATTTTTGGAAATGTTGTAATTAAAAACTAGGTCCGTAAGTTTTTATTTTAAAGAAATATTGTGTACGGTGTAAGTTATTAGGATCTAAATATCTTTATTGTTGACTTAAAAACTTTCTCAAACGTTTTTTTTTTACATTAAACTGAACTGAATTTCTAAAAAGAAAAACGTACCTGAGACCGAGATTAAGATATGATACTGAATCTAATGAGAATAAAATTGTCTAATTTCGTATAGATTTAGGGGGGTGAAAATGATATCGCCCGAAACAATATTTGCAACTCTCTCTCGCCGCGTATCGGCGCTTCATAATCTTCTTTAAAGTACTGACCAATCATTTGAAGGTTTGTCATATAAACAGCTGAATTTAGTTAATGAGACGTAGTTATTTTGAATTTAGAATCCGCTAATCAGTATTTAAACTATGCTTTAATATAGAGCGAGTTTTATAATTAAGGCCGATTTTCTTCACCTTCTATCCATTACAGTAAGTCCTATGTTACTGGGGCTAGCTATGTTGCTATTTAACTTATCATGATCAGTCTTTTAATGTCCCCACTGCTGGGGCACAGGCCTCCTCTCTGTGAGAGGGTGTGGGCCGTAATCCACTACGCGGGCAATGGGCCCGTTACGGCGTATTGGTAGATGTCACATGTCTTCGAATTTTTGATTATAGGACATACCAACCGGCATGTACTCACGATGTTTTCCTTCATGCTATTTAACTGATAGGTATAATTTTAAGATAGTTCTATAATTCCTAGACTTCTTTTTTTTTCATTTCGACGGTACATGATTTTAATCTTACTGTTTTGGGCCTGGTAGGTGCCCGCGTTTATTGCTTCGTCGAAGGCGTTGCTCTGGTCAAATAGGGTGCAGGTAATCGTACACCTGGGGTACTCCAGCAAATAGGTCATAGTCTGGCTTCCTTGGGTATGCAATCAATTCTTGCTTGACTGCTGACTCAACACAATTACACAATTTTTGTGGGGGTGGGAAATCGTCCAATGACCTCTCCCGCTCTGGGTGGAGCGGGAAGGCGTGTCAGACTTTTATTGACTAAAACCCACCCCTGTTCCTTCTCTGTCTGAGTGCCCAGGGGCGCGGTAACTCTGTTTCGTATTTATCCACGACTCCTGGGCAGGCATCGGTCATGACGGGCCCTGTCATTATATTGCTGACATCTCTTTGAGGCACGCGTATCACGTCCGACCTGGGAATTAAACGTCAAAAAGGAACATAAAAATACAGAGTCCTGTGTTCCTATTGGTTGATGAGCTTGGGAAAAAGTTACGGTGTCCAACTGTACGGATATCAAGCTTTATTGAAAGCAAAAGTAACGCGACAAACACACAACTTAAAGACTCCCGCAGATAGGCGTGAAGGGACAAAGTGAAAACGATGCGACAACGTGTTTTGATAGAATTTAAACCAAAATTGTTCTAGAGATAGAACAACTTCAATGATAACTCGTTGTCGCATTGTTGCATTGCGCCTTTTTTTCTCAGGGTGGGAAACTATTAGATGACCTTTCCCCCTCTTGGTGGATATCAGGGTGTGTCAGACTCTTACTGACTAAAACCCACCCTGTTCCTTCAGTTGTCTTCAGTGCCAGGGCCGCAGCCATTTCATCACGCCTTTTTTTTTGGGGTTGGAAATCATCCTATGACTTCTACCGCTCTGGGTGGAGCGGGAGGGCGTGTCAGACTCTTACTGACTAAAACCTACCCCTGTTCCTTCCTTGCCTGAGTGCCCAGGAGCGAATTTATCCGCGACCCTTTGGCATGCCGGCATCGGCAATGATGGGCCCCGTCAGTGGTTGCTGACATACATCTCTTTGAGGCGCGCGTAGAACACTACGCGCCGTCGACTCTCGGGCCTGGTGCTGATCGGACGGTGAGCTACTCATTACTCGCCGTCCGCAGGTCCGCGTGCGAGAGCCTTAACCACATTCATTCTTCACTTCTCGTCAAATAAAATTAAATCATAAACTAATGTTTCAGTTCACACCGGATACCCATCCATTTCTCAACCTCAGTGCACGACGCGTGGCACGTGCCTCATCTATTATTGTTTAATTATTGCTCGGTATGCACGTGCGTAGCGCATTATAGCGCAGATGTTCGCTACTTGCGTAAGTAAGTATCGACATGTGTATTTTTGTGTACGCTTGTTAGAAATTGTGGTTTGTAAAATATGTGCTTGTCAAATGCGCGTTTAAGAAAATATTTTGTGAGGTGTGAAATGATTATTTTTCGGTTGTCATGTCTTTGAAGTTACTGGTATTGTGAAAAGTTGACATATGTCTTGGAAAAACAATACAATGTTTTAGTAACGACATGAAAATATTTTATTAGAGAAACATTTGAGGTTTCAGAGGGGTATATACTTAGATAATATCATAGCGACAGAATACTGACATTGCTATCCCAAGCTGAAAACCCACATCCCACTCCACGCAGAGCGGGAGAAGTTTTTTATTATTTTCCACTCAATAAAAAAAAGCTGAAAACGATAAATAAGTCAACAATACCCTGAAAAGAAAGTATTATTTAATTCAATCGCTTATTTAATGCCAGCAACTACATCAGACTGCCTGAAAAAAGTAAACATCCGAATTGAGAACCTCCTCCTTTTTTAGAAGTCGGTTAAAAAGCGACTTGTTGTGGACCTATTTTAGGGTTCCGTACCCAAAGGGTTCAAACGGAGCTCTAATGCTGTCAATCACCCGACCGTCGGTCCGTCCGTCTGTCCGACGTCTGTTACACAGGTTTTACAGCCATACGGTTGGACTTACAAGTCTTCAAATTTTCACAGTATAAGCATCTTTTTTTTTTTTTTTTGTCTCTTTATTTATTAGGGACTTGCAACCATTAATAGGTCATGTCAGCCCCATCATATTCTTAACTAGTTACTTACAAAATTTTCTTAAGACTATTAAATATAAATTTATAAATAAGCTTAGCTTTAATGCTTGCAGGGTAAGCCAGAATACACTGAAATTTACCTAAATCTAATGCATTTAATTTTAATTTTTTACATAATTGTTGCCTTTCAAAATTATTGCGAATACAATCTAAAAGGAGGTGTTGGACATCTTCTGGTTTATTACAAACAATACAGTTAGGTGAAAGAGATTTCTTCATTAAAAAGGCAAATTTTTTCAGTGGTACATGTCCAGATCGTATTCTAAAAGCTATTTTAAGTAATTGCCTACCTAGTTTAACATCGGCTATAAGCATCTTGTTGACCCAAAGCCATACAAATAGTCAAAAATAAATTTGTTACGGAACCCTAAATTTACGAAGTCCGACACGACCTTGACCGGTTTTTTTTATATGAAGTCGGGTTTTTTGAAAATTTTCAATTTTATTTCCAACATTTTTGTGAGTTATAGATACATAATCTCGAAAAAGATTACCTTCTGGGGCATACGGGTAAAAACAAAACTTACATTCAATAACTGTCTGCGCTGAAAGCAGGAACGCCTGCCTTTCTTTTTTGGGGGATGAGTAATCAATCATCCAATGACTTCTCCCGCTCTGGGTGGAGCGGGAGGGCGTGTCAGACTATTACTGACTAAAATCCACCGCTGACCACCACGTGACTCTCTTTCGAATTTATCCACGAACTCTAGGCAAACATAGGCCCTGGCGGACCCCGTCATTTATTGCTGACATCTATCTCAATTCGCACCAGTAATGAACCATATTTCAGTTTTAGTTTATTTTTAGGCACTATAATTGTATAGGAAATGTTGCTACTGTAGACTAAATGTAAAGTTTTTGTAAACCATAATTCAATAAATATTCTATTCTATTCTATTCTATTCTATTATATTCTATTATATTCTATTCTATTCTATTCTATTCTATTCTATTATATTATATTATATTCTATTCTATCTCTTTGAGGCGCGCGTGGAACACTACGTGCCGTCGACTCTCGGGCCTGGGTCTTATCTGACGGCGAGCTACCCATTACTCGCCGTCCGCAAGCTCGCGCCTACGGTGGCCGGAGAACGGCTTGTGATCCCGATGCCTAGTGCGTCTTCTGCGGCGGCTGCTAGGGGCGTGAGGGCATCGTCTTCGTTGCATCTCTCTCACACGTTCCACCTCCTCCTTCGCGAACATTACTGCTTCGCAGAAGAAGGTGACAGCTTCCCATTCGCTCTCGCTCCGTACCATGGCCTGGATCGGGCTGGACGCGAGAGGTCGCTACCGCCGATCGCCTCTACGACGAAACGGCGCTGCTCCACCGAAGCGGTTCAGGGCTCCACCATATGCTCCACCGTGTCCTCTGGTTGATCCACACAATGGTGACACCCGGACGTTTCCTCCCGCCTTATGCGAAACAGGAACCTTCCAAAACATCCGTGTCCAGGAAGGCCCTGCGTCAGGTGGAAGGTGAGGACGCCGTGGCGCCTCTCCAGCCACTCCTCAAAGACGGGCCTTACCGCCGCAAAAGTGGTGCCTAAGGAACGCCTACCTTACAAAGACATCATAAATTAATGAAAGCCGGCGGCGCGTGCGTCATGTTGCAGGGAACGGAATGTTGCCACTTTAAAATATATTATTTATTACGTTGTATAGTATTTAGTTTACTCATTGCTTGCTGCACCGGTCGAAGTCATCGTGTCAGCGCCGGCTGTCGCTGAAAACCAGCGCTGGGGCTCTGTTTCGCACAGGGTCGCAGCATCATGCTGAGCGATGGCCGTTTTACGATGTGACGCATGTTTTCCCCCAGCCTTTTTACGTTTTTGTTGTGTTTCTCTGTCTTTGCGTCATGTTTACCGCACATAAACGTATTTTCTTTCTTTTTTTCTTTCTAATGGCGACGAGTGTTCTACTTACAAATACTAGCCGTCTGTATGATTGATAAAGCTTATTATTTTAAGTGTATGCCTTCAGGGATCCGTACTAAACATTGATAATTTACGTTGAAAATACTATACCTAAGGTTACTTTATTGTCTTTAGTCAGGTCAAGTACTTCCCAAAACCATTTTAATGTATTAAGGTAAAGTAAGGTTAAACTGGATGAAGGTTAACCTTCTTTACGTATGAAAACCGGCCAGGTGCGAGTCGGACTCGCGCATGAAGGGTTCCGTACCATCAAGCGTCTACTTGTTGCCATTATGATCGAGCAAAAAAGGCCAAAAAAAACATGTTTGTAATACCCCAGCCCCCTCTCATTTTTCAGTTATTTTTAATTTTATTATTTTGTTGTTATGGCGGCAATAGAAGTACACATTCTGTGACAATTGTCTACATAATACAGATCATGGGATACAGCCCGCTGACATACAGACTGATGATGAGATGGACGGATTGACGGACAGTGGAGGCTTGTATTTGCTTTATGTTATTCATGCGTTAGCACCATTCAGCTCATCCATTTTGAAGGGAACCGAATGATCCATTACGTTTGCCACCATCAGCAAGACATTTGAGTGAGCATGACACTCCCATAATGAAGGAAAGGTGATATTCTACAAAAAGACTAGGTCCGTAGTAATATATGAAGAGATTTATGAACGTAAAAGAAGCAAAATATGAGTAGGTATGTAAGGATCGTAGCAGGTGGCGCTCTGTAACTTCTGCTTATCCCCATTGAAAACAGGCGTGAGTTTACATAATTATGTACCTATGTGTAAACATAGGGTTCTATCGATAGGTCGAATAAACTGTTTCACTATCTACCTACAATATAACTTTACCCACCACTCCGTACCATATTATCTTTAAGGCGTATATAGCCGCCAAGTGGCGCCCTCATTAAATAAAAAATCGTAGCAGAGCGTACAAACGGCCGTTTTTGACACTTTTGCTTACTAGTTTGGATACGAAACACTTTGAGTCCTGTTTTAACAACGTAAAAATAGTTTATCGTCTTTGTAACAAACGCAACATAGGATTCTTTAGTCTTTATTTTCTATGCTAAGATACGAATTTTTATTCAATGAGGGCGCCACTTATGGGGAGGTAGGCCCTTAAGAGGTGTACAACTATAAATCTGTTCAAAACCTTCGATTTTAATTTAAAAAATTGTCTGTAAAGTTGGTTTGCGGACGATAGTTTAACGTGACAACGTCATAACAAAACATTGATAAAATGATTGCATACTTTTATGAATAACATTGAATTTATCACACCACATTAACTTTTCACTTCACTTTATTTATAAACAGTCGACGAAACAGTTCACGTGTAGATGTAAGTTGTGTGCTGCCGCTGTCTTTCATCTCCTCGGACGCATAGGCCAATCGAGTGAAAGAGAGATAGATGCGGCGCAAGCGTACAATGAGCCATCCATTTTCGTGCATGCAGCCGGCGTTCATCGATTTATTAGACGTTGTCACATCAAAAACTTAAACAAAGAAGAGGGCTTGATTCATCAACTGTTTGTATAAACATCCTGACCTTATTGTTTATAATCAACAAAGATCATCATCTTCCTGTCCTTATCCCATGTTGTTTTCTTCCATTCTGTCTTGTCAGTCGTCACGCTATCACGAACTCTCTTTTCTTTCATATCACTCCTCACACAATCCATCCATCTTTTCTTTGGCCTCCTTCTCCCCTCCTCCATCCACATTTATATTCATATATCTATATATAAAATTCAAAGTCCTGACTGACTGACTGACTGATGTATCGACGCATAGCCTAAACCACTAGTCCTAGAGACATTGAATTTGGAGGATGTTTTCTTTGTGAAGCGTAGGTATCCACTAAGCAAGGGTTTTTCAAAATTCCACCTCTTTTTTTTTAAAAGAGTGGGTGAAAGGAGGGCTAAACGTTTATAACGGGGGAAGTACTCATTCCAAGAGAGCGAAGCCGCTGCCGCGCTGGCAGAATCTAATCATGTATATATTAATCAACAAAGATTATGAAGTGAAAAGTTGTGTGGAAATCGGTTGTCGTGGTATGGGCATGTGATGCGGAGGAATGAAGAAAATGTCGTGAGGAAAGTCTTGTGTATGGATGTGGATGGCTATAAGAGTAGGGGAAGGCCAAAGAAACGATGGTTGGACTGTGTGAAAGAGGATATGGGCAAAAAGGGGGTGACTACAGAGATGACGACTAATAGAGGAGTATGGAAGAAAAAGACATGTTGCGCCGACCGCAAATAAATTGGGATAAGGGCAGGAGAATGATGAAAGATTATGAAGCTCAATAATTCTGCCGTCCTAGACAGACAGGTACTATTATCTAACATTTGGTAGGTTTTCGTTTTTTAATGAAAAAAAAAATAGTTTATTTGCACCTTCATGTAAACAAAAAAAATGGTGTAGTTTACAATAAAAATAGGCCAAGGTAAGTAGGGTTGTATGTTATAGTTGCAGCCAATACCTATGCTAAGATAACTTATAATTATAGATATATATCTTGTAATTATAGATTTCAGCACCCCCCAGGGTTGTTAACAATTGTAGCCAATGGTCAATTTTAAATTACAGGAATAATTTCATAATCTAGATTACTTTACGTTATATGAGTTGAATATAATATGGTCATATACTTACAAAGCTCATGAATTTAGGGACTATGATTTATGATTATGGATAATGGCACGATTATCAGCCAAAATTCTCTATCAATCTGTCTAAGTCTAAGCAGTATTGTTCTACTGTCATTAAATTCCGAGATAAAAAAATAAAATCACCGTTAAGTTCCCTTTATTTTTATATAAATCAACGCTGCTTGTTTCTGCGTAACTAAAAAAATGATTTTGACATTTAACGGCATTAAAGCTTGTAAACGGCAGAATTAACTTCTCGATACTAAACAATTTCCGTATCTCACCGTTCTTTTACCCCAAAACCAACACATTCCACCTTCCAGTGGAACTAACTAGTACCAACAGTCAAACGGTAACCGCTAACGCAAACACTGCCCACTCAAATACACACAGACAGCTATATTTAGTTCAAATACGAGCTAAATTTCTAACTATTTCCCAAGTGAACACGTGCTTAAAACCGAAGCTATAAATACAAGCTACTGACCCGGTTCTGCTCTACTATTTATGGTGAAAATGTCCGTTTTAGTGGTATCGACCCCATTTTGTAAACGCGATTAAAGATAAAAGTAGTGGCCGTGGTGAAATATGGGAATGTAAACTGTGGCTACCTGTCAAGACTTTTGTGTTCGGTATTTCAAGTGTTCACTGTTCACTTATTCTTCTTTATTTACTTTGTGTCCAATGTCGTGCCTACAATATTTATGTCTTAATTCTTTGTTGTACACCAAAACATTACATAGTATACCGTTATAACACAATTAATGTACAAAGGCGAGCTTAACTCAGAGTTATTTATTTACTAGTTTCTGACTGCGGTTTCGAATACTTCTTCCACTATAAATGCCTGTGTGAGACAGGCGCATGAGTTAAATTGACTAGTAAGCCATTCAAAGAGTCAAAACACAGTATCACTGGTCAGTAGTAAGGCCTAGGACGACCACCATACCTCTCTAGCATGTTGAGGTATTTTAAAGTATATTTATCCAACATCAAACGCTGTACTAATTTTTTTTTCATGTTGAACCCTCTCTTGACCTCGATCAAGTCTTATGGAAAGAGATGGATGAGGTATGTGATTAAACAAGCGTGCCCTGCAGTCTCGACATTGATAGTGATCGCTACGTCCTAACGATTGGTCGCTACGTCGGAAAAATAATTGATTTTCTTGACATATGTACAGAGGCGGCGTAATTTTTTACTTGCAAACACTATTTTTCAATGTCGAGACTGCAGGCCCTGGTCGCCCTACTGACCAGACTGATGGCTTTAAGCGAACACAGATATAGGCAAAGAGTTCAACAGTAATAAATGTAAAGGAGAACCGCTGACTACAACTAGTAGTACTAGACTACTAGTAGTCAAGGACAAACAAGGACATCAAACAAGTGCGGCAGTTACCCTGTAGTATGTCTACTACTAATCCTACCGACCGAATTTCGATCACGGTGGAACATCTCAACACAGATTAGCCAAACACGCAGGAGAGATTATACTGCACAACCGTGTGCGCAGACACAGGTGTACTCTCTTTTCCTTCAAGCCTGTGCTACACTGTTTAAAATCAAGCTAAAACCAAGGTCACCTTAAAAAGAAGCAAGTGGAGAGTGGCCGTCTACACGGTTTAAAACAAACTCCAAACCTCAAGTATTGGTTTGCAACGCACGCCTTTCTACCAAGGGCGTTTAAAATTCATACTGGTCATAATACATTTGGTTTAAAACCACCGCCCACACTGTTTTAAACCTCTGTTTGAAACCGCTGTTTTAAACCGTCTATGTATGCGCTTTACTCTCATTATGCGATGGGACGGCAATCCGACACGACCGGGTAGAGATCAGGCGCAAGACCAACGGCATTACGTGCTTTACGAGGCAAGGGGTTTGACACACCACCAATTTCCAAACTGCGGGCTGCTACAGACCAATTTCTTGTGGAAAAACCCAATAGGAATCCAGAACCACACGCTTCGCAGTTGCGCTAGCGACCACGAGTCTAACGTGGCAGTTCTCTGCTCTACTACTCCGGAGAAGGAAACATCAAAATTGAATTAAAACCAATAGCGATGCGAACTTCTCTTTTCAAACCAATTAGCGGACTTTTCAAAAGACCATGAAAAAGTTCTCGAAACAAACAAAGCCATGACAACAAAGCTCTTGTACATAAATGTTATCAGAGAGATAAGTTCAACGAGTTATCGATTAGCTGCTGTGTACCTTGATAACATAGCGTTACGCTAGGTAGGTGCTGTACCTACCGGCGTCTAGCTTTCAGATTAGACAGTGGTATTAGAGATAGGAGATAAAGATATCGTTGTATAGGGGGTATAACCGTATTTAGGAGGACAGCTGGAAATGGAGAGTCAATATTACCAAACCACTGATCTTTCTCTTTGCAGGGGAAAGGGCTCAATTTCGAAGAAAAAACTGGAATAGTTAAAACAGAAGGAAGAGGTAGCAATTAAGAAAAATATACGATTTTGAACAATAACAGTTTTTGAGCATAAAGATCGTAATCGGAATAAAAATCTTCCCTAAATATAAAACTATGAAAATTATTAGCACAAAAGATCACTATATGAATTTCAAAAAAAAGTGTGCAACTGTGAACCATCAGACCGATTCTCAACATGACATCATTACAGAAAAAAAAATAGAAAAGCACCCAACACAACTCAACCTATTAGAAAAGAAAACGACAAACCATTCGCACGAAATAAAAAAAAACGACAGATGATTGCAAGACAATTATTTTAACACGGAAACTGACCATTGAATGGGTATTTGGCACAAAACATACACATTTTGTGAGGCAAACGATCGAAATTAACGTTATCGGGACCTGGCCTCTACATATAAATAACATACTAAAAATACATTTGCCTGCTGATCCGGGAACTGTGGAAAAGTAAAAAGGAAGCGGTGACAATATTGAAAGTGATAAAGGCTTTGAAGAACATGAAAATGATTTAAATAACGGTACAGAAGAATTTGGTTACGTATATGGAACAGCTGTTAATTTATTGACGTCAGTAGAACTTCTAATTTGTTATTATATCGTACACTATGCAAAACACGACTATTTTAGCAAGTTGCAAACACATTTAGTTGAATAAAAAGCAAAATGATTATGTTAATGTAAAAAATGAAGGCACAAATAATATAATTATATTCTTAATTAAAGCCCTCGCCTGGACCAGTATTAGTAGTATGAGTATCTTGTGGATGTGAATTTACATGTTTGTGAATGCACCCACGATACAGGAATATTCCTAGTGTCGGGCCAGGTTTTTTAAAAAAAAAAAAAGAAAAGAAGAAGTATTCTGCCACGGCAATGCCAACCGCTGATGCTGTTATAAGATCCTTACGTAAACAGGTAACAGAGCAAGTGGCGCTAGATGTCATTGCTGCTAAAAAGCATAATTTTGTGCAAGATCAATTAATTATACTGCAAATATTTTTTGAGGGTTGAATTTTTTTTTATTATTTGAATCTGGAGTTATTGGAGATGACTCCACAGAAGAAGACCTAGAAAACGCTAGCACGACCACCTAGACTCAATCTTGACTGTCCAGAAAAGAACGCAGACAAATTTGTTTGAAGAAGCATGAAGGAAGACTTTTGCTAGCATTTGGACAGTATAGATAAAACAAAAAATAATTATACACAGTTAAAAACAATGCTTCTGAAATCAAACGAGTCAACATAATGTTGGCAAACTTCTAACAGCTTACCAGCCACAGCGGCAAAACTTATTAGCATACGCTTGTACAATTTTCTGTAGGCAGCTATCCATATAGTTTACGTCAATTCTGGGCCAAGATCTCTCAGATTTCAGATACAAAGACAATCTGAGTCAGCTTCGTCTGCTACAACATCAAGTAATTTTAGCACGAGATCATTTAGCGTATGCCAGACGTGGAAGGCCAATCCGGGGTTTTTGCTTTTTCGGTGTTATACAAAATTTACTAGCTTATAATCTACCTCTGCGTCAAATTTCATCCAGATTCGATCAGCCCTTCTACTTGATTGAGTAACAAAAATTCATTCAAACTTACGCATATTTCTATTATTAAGTAGGCTAAACAAAAATAGATTTAACCTTTTACATGCCAGATCATCATTTCAGACTACTATTGTCACTTCAAACCAATACATTTTTTTTTTGGGTCGGAAATCATCCTATGACTTCTCCCGCTCTTCGCGGCGTGTCAGACTCTTATTGACTAAAACCCGCCCCTGTTCCTTCCCTGCCTTGAGTGCCCAGGGGCGCTGTAACTCTGTTTCGAATTTATCTAAAAAAAAACCTATCCACTGCATTGTGTGGGTGTAGTACATACATGTTCACCTAATCCAGGGATTACGGCAGTGACGTTCGAGTTCAGTTGTTTCGACACTGATCTCTTTAATTAATTTAGTATTAGTTTTGATCTATTTAACAGTAGTTATAGCAACCTTGATTGGCTTTTCGGATTATCTTCAATATTATGCGTCATTAGTTTTGGTTGGGGAGCACGTGAGTTATATGTTCCTAAAGAGGGTTTTATTAAAGCTTATCAGTGATGGAACCACATGTTCACATGTGTTTGTTGATGTTCATCATCATCATTATTTAAATAAAGACGTCCACTACTGGAAATAGGCTACCACCTCCACATACCACCAATATCTTACTGACTAAAACCCAGCCCTGTTCCTTCCCTGCCCTGAATGCCCAGGGGCGCGTTAACTCTGTTTCGAATTTATCCACAACCCCATGGGTAGGCATCAGCCATGACGGGCCCCGTCATGTTTTGCTGACAACTCTTTGAAGCGCGCGTGGAACACTACGCGCCGTCGACTCTCGGGCCTGGTGCTGTTCGGACAGTGAGTTACCCACTACTCGCCGTCCGCAGGCCCGGGGAATTCACTATTGACTTAAAGACTCCCAGGTTGTAGCTATCAGGAAACACAGACTCCGGTAGGGAATTCCACTCCCTAGCTGTACGCACAATGAATGTGTTCCTAAAACGTTTTATGCGTGTGGATGAGATGTTCACCATGTACCGGTGGCACATCGCCGTACATCTTGTGGTCCGTTGATGGAACGGGCTTGGCGGAATCAAATTATGCAATTCCGTCGCACACTCCCCAAAATGTAACCTATAGAAAACCGACAAGCTAGCAACTCAGCGTCTATGCTCAAGACTTTGGAGCTTCGACTTGACGAGCCTATCATTGCCGATGATCCTCTTGGCTCGTTTCGTAATTGTCTAACTTATTCAGTAACTGTCAATATTGTTGTAAAACTTAAATAAAATTGTACGGAACTGTAAATACTTTGTTTTAAGCTCGCATTTCACACTGATGACGCCTACGAGACCCAAGAATACTGACGATATTGAGGAGAATAGTCGTTCCCCTTTCATATACATAATTATATAAGTCTCGTTAGTGAAAACATTAATCTATTAGAATAACAAAATAAAAACTAAAATTTTAATATAAATAGCTCATCAAAGGCCACTTGAGAGCATCCGATATCTGTTTGAACCAAACACCAAAAGATTTACTCTATAAGATATTTATGAACATAATTTCATCTACGTAGCAAGTCAATGAACTTTCAGAATTTTTCATACGCCTGCTATACGAAAATGAACTTGCTAAATCGACAAGCAAGAAAATATAGTGAGTCATAGGATGGCTAAAATAAAAATGGCTGCTTTGAAGATATTTTTGATGGACACACAATTTATATTACGTCTACATTATATTTGTGGCTTCGTCATGTGACAGAGAATTTTGTCTCTTAGATTATGTTATGTTACACTGGTTTCGGGGTTCCGTACCCAAAGGGTCCAAAGCTCTATTGTTAAATTGTCACTCACGAGTCCGACTGTCTGTCTGTCCGTCCGTCGTCTGTCACAAAATTTTTTTACGAAGATTTTTTTAACTTTCCATTGACTAATGAACTTGAAATATGGTGATAATCTTTATTATTACGTATTCTTTACTAAAAAAACACCAATATTTGATACGGAACCATTACTATGCGAAATCCAACACGGAGTTGGCCAGTTTTTTTGTCTCTTAGATTATGTTATTACTAGCGACGCGCCCTGACTCCGTACGGGTATAAATTATAATATTAATACACAAAAACCTTTCTCGTTTATTGCTCTTTCCATTAGTGAAAAATGCATTAAAATCGCATAAAAACAACTTTAATGGATACCATGTAGAGATAGAGATAGACAAGAGTTTTTACGTTGTGCCTCTGATGATACTATGGACAATCTTATAAAAGAATAACCTATAATTTTTTTGAGGGCATGCAAGTTTAAATATCTTGGCCACATACTTACTCCGTATCTCAGGGACGATGAAGACATTGAGCGCGTGCGGAGGGCCTTGTCGGTTAGAGCGAACATGCTGGCTCGCAGGTTTGCTCGTTGTACAGTAAATGTTAATATTACTCTTTTCAGAGCTTACTGCACTACGTTTTATACGAGCAGCCTGTGAGCTAGATATACTTAAAAATCGTACGGTTCCCTCCGCGTGCAATACAACAACGTGTTCAGGGTGCTGTTCAGGCTGCCCCACTAGGCTGTGCGTCCCTGGCGCGTGGGGTGTGGAGCAGCGGCAACAGTATCCTGTCTCTAATTTATTTCAAGCAGGCTAGACTGTCCGTACGTGAATCGCTGCTGTGCCATTTCCCATAGAATGGTGCAGCCGCGGTGAAGCGTCGGACTGCACTGGGAATTTGTTTTTCTTGGATGTAGATATGCTAACATAGGATAAGTTCTTTACTAACAAATGAGTCATGGTTACTTGAAATATAAAAAAAATATTATTGTATTATAATATGTAAAATATCCTTGCTGGTCATCGAAATTATGAAACAGGTAGATTGGTTAGTCAATTAGACCTGACTCATAAAAAAAAAACCTCACGACTGAATTTCGATCATGGTGACCAAACTCAACAGAGATTAGTCAATTACGCAGGAGATAATGGTGCGGATTCTCTTGTTCAATAACTAAACTAAAATTAGAGAATTGCTATCTTTTACTAAAAGGCAGTGCGAGAAAAGGACGGCTATAGCTATGCACTAAGTTAGAGATGTCAAACTAGTTTACGCCTTGCGCTTCTCCGTGTTTTTAGACGACATGTTTTTACGTGTACCCTTAATTTGTATGAAAATATTAGTTCAAACTAAATTTGACAGCTCTAATTTACGTCCGTCTGTTTCTGGTTTTATTAGAGAGAAAAAGATAGCAATAGCCTAAATTAAGTTTAGTTTGTGCACAACAGAATCAACACCATTATTGTGCACAAGCGTGTCCGCAGACACAGGTGCACTCTCTGTTCCTTTACTCTCATAGTCCGATGGGACGGCAAAAACTCCAGGCTGCAGAGTAATCCCTAATGGAAAAAAACCCAATAACACTTTTTGCCCGACCCGGGAATCGAACACGGGACCTCACGCTCAGCAGTCGCGTTTGCAACCACGAGACCAACGAGGCAGTTAAGAGGGAACAGGGGCTGTGATTCTCCATACAAATGTATTGCTGGAAATAAAGAAATGAAATGTAATTTTTTGTAGTATTTAAATATAAAATATATACCTGTTCCATCCCAAACATACAAATAAAAATAACTTTCACTGACATTCACTACACACCACACATTCACCATACATCATACACTCATCACACAATACACATACCTACCTACTCTGTCTCAATGTTCACACACTCATTCACTCTTCTACTATATTTATACTTAACTAATAGCTTAACATGCACACTCACAAACTTTCGCCTTTATAATATTAGTGTGATATCATATCATTTCGCTGGGGACCTGTTGTCCTGAAGTACAGGCTTCGGCTTAGTTTAGGCACCAGTCTCCCACAGATAAAATATTTTTCCTATTTTTTTCCTATGTATTAAAATAGATATATGTAATATTGCATTGGTCTGTTTTTTGTGAGGAGAAATAAATAAATAAATATTCCCCTTTTTTCTTCCTGAATAATGCCTCTAGAGCAATTTTTTTTTTCAAGTCAAGGTCTGCTGTAGACACGACCCTGTCATTTCCGTTTTTTCAGCAACATATAAGTAAAGAAAATATGGCCCTCGAAAAATGACAAAAAATGGCTATATTTTAACCGCCGTTATTAGAGGACTACCAGACAAATTCGAAAAGTTTTAACATAAAATATCTCTTTCTTAAAAAATTTGTGCCTAAAATAATTGAATCGGCTCAGTTTTCGAGGAGTAAAAAGAAGAATACGTCAAAAATTTTGTGATAAAATCGGTCTAAACTGCAGCAGTCTCTATCGCACTCTACGGGGGCAGGCTTGAGGCAGCACGACGACAATAGTTTCTTCAAATAACTATTTTGTAAATTCCTCGCAGGCCCTGTTCTCCCTTAAACCTGACTCATAGCGCAGAACCAAATCAGTCAGCCTCTATGCAAAATGCCCATCAAACCATCTCAAATCCAAGCTCCTCGATCTCGGCCAAGTCTCTCACAGAATCTTATCCATATCAATAAATCCTCCACTACACTCGAAGTCAAGTGACCGCCGGATCATCGACCCCATGACGAGACGCAGAACGAAGCCCCAAATAGTTCGGTAACACAGCGCTGAATGTACAAATAAACGTATGACTTGTAAAAACCAACGCATACCACTAGTTATGTGCGAGTCAGGCCTAACGTAACAGGGCGTGATTTATGCCGGGCAAATTAACTCGCAGAAATGAAATTGAGAGCAGTGGTATCCCAGTGGTAACGGCCGCGACTTACAAGTTGTAGGTCGTGAGTTCAAACCCAGGCAGGCGTTTTACTTTGTGTACATTATTTCATCACCACTGCTCTCAAAAACGGTGAACGAAAACATCGTGAGGAAACCGGCATGTCCTAGAACCAAAAATTTGAAGACATGTGACATCCACCAACCCGCATTGGGCCCGCGTGGTGGATTACGACTCACACCCTCTCACAGAGAGGAGGCCTGTGCCCCAGCAGTGGGGACATTAAAAGATGGACATGTTGAAATTACGTTTTGTTCAGTTTCTACCCCGACTAGTGCGAAGCGAAAAGGAGGGTTATGATTTTGACCAGTATGTATATTGGTTCATCTGTTCCCTCATAACTTAGAAGTTACTGCTTATCATAATTTTACAAATGATGAATCGTTGGAAGCAAGACGATTGTCCACTTGTAGACAATGTATAAAAATTAAGTTTTTTTTAAAGGTGCCTTGTTGGGTGAATATCAAATGAAAGGGGTTTTTCTTATTAAATAAAACCTCAAAACCCGACTACAAAAAAATCACATTGAAAAGTATGAAACAAGAAAATATTCCTAGACATTGTGATGTTATGCCGTGTTCGTATGCCATCTTTTTTTTGCTGAGTGGGAAATCAATCTATGACTTCTCCCGTTCTGGGTAGAGTGAGAGGCCGTGTCAGACTTTTACTGACTAAAACACACCTCTGTTCCTTCCTTGCCTGAATGCCCAGGGGCGCGGTAACTCTGTTTCAGATTTATCCGCGACCCCTTGGCATGCAGGCATCGGCCATGATGGGCCTCGTTAGTGGTGGCTGACACCTCTTTGAGGCGCGTGTGGACGCGTCGTCAACTCTCGGCCCTATTACTCGTCATCCCGCAGGCTCGCGTCTACGGTGGCCGGAGATCGTCCTGCGACCCCCGAGCACTAGGGCGTCTCCTGCGGCGGCTGCGGCTGGGGGCGTGAGGGCCACTCCGTAAAGTCTCCTTCACCCGTTCCGCCTCCTCCTTCGCGAGCATTACTGCTTTGCAGAAGGGGGATTCCCATTCCCTCTCGCTCCGTACCATGACCTGAACCAGGACCGGGCGCGAAGGGGTTTAGACGTGGAAAAGTATCAAACAAACTTTACTTTCGCGTTATTGTTTGGCCCGATCGATGAGTACGTTTATTGAGTTGTTGGCGGTATTTTTATAATTATCATCAAGGGTGCAGGTGCAAAATAAGTAATACACGACCAGATTAGATAATATCTACTACTCATAATATCACGCTATATATTATCATGATTATATTCCTAAAGAGATAGATATGTACATAGAGCAAATAAATTTTGCCCCTGAATTCTACTTTCTACTAATATAAATGAGACAGTCTGAAGAGGTAGATGGATGTTTGTTACTAAAGCACGCCAGAAACGGCTGAACGGATCGGGGTGATAATTGGCACAGTGATAGATTATAGTCCGAAACAGCACATAGGTTATAATTGATAGTGGGAGAAGTAATAATTCCATGCGGGCAAAGCCTCCGACAGAAACTAGTACTTTATGAGCAAAAAGAGAGGGAGGTTTGTGGGACTACTCCCTGTTTCGCATACCTCTAAATATTTTTATTATTTGTTGTTATAGTGGCAACAGAAGTACACATTCAGTGAACTGTCTACCTATTACGGATCATGAGATACAGTCCGCTGACAGACGGATTGACGGAAGGACGGACAGCGGAGGCTTACTAATAAGGTCCCGTTGGTTACCCTTTACGTACCAAACCCTAAAATAGCCTTGAAGAGTTCTTAGTGACACAAAGCACAAGATACTTTATATTTAAACTTTTTAATATCATTAAAACTAGATTAAAAGTGCTTCAGAAACATCTAATGGTCGTCTGCTTAAAACTTGGTGACCTTTTTTTAGGCTTTGCTTAAAATAATATTTGAACTTGCTATAAAACCTGAAACTCAGGTTTAAATAAACCTAAATCGGGCAACGCACTACATTACCTTCAATATTCTATATTTTTTGCAACTGAAAGAAAGAAATTACGTTGTTTACGGTAAACATGACGCAAAAGAGAGATAAACACAACAAAAAAGAAAAGCTGGGGGAAAACATGTGTCACATCCATGAAAAACGGCCATCGCTCAGCTTAGTGCTGTGACCCTATGCGAGACAGAGCCCCAGCGCTGGTTTTCAGCGACAGCCGGCGCTGACTTCATGACGTCGACCGGTGCAGCAAACAATGAGTAAAACTGTAATCTTCATTTTTTTTGTCATACGGTTAAGCTAGGCTTGCTGGGGTTGGTCCATAGATGGGTGACCCTATTTACATACCGAGACTCCTCCGTGCCTCGAAAAGCACGTTAAGCCGTTGGTCCCGGCTGTCAATCGTGGATCTTCGACAGTCGTTACGCGTCGTCAGAAGCCCGAAAGTCTGACAACCAGTCTTACCAAGGGGTATCGTATTACCCAGTAACTGGGTTGTAGAGGTCAGATAGGCAGTCGCTCCATGTAAAATACTGGTATTTAGCTGCATCCGGTTAGACTGGAAGCCGACCCCAAGATAGTTGGCAAAGGCAAGGCAGATTTTATTTACATGTACATAATGGCTCACGCCATTTTTCATGGCTTTTCCACTAACTAATTTCTTAATTAAAATACAAGTAGGACCTACCTACGTCATGACATTGAAATATTCTCATTTGTAAAGGTTGTGAACCCGTAAACTCAGGCACGATTCTGTTTATTGTTTACGATTTTTCCGCCAAAACGGTTGCTCACCCACAGATTTTGTTTACGACTAGACAATCACATTACTAACACCTACCAGATTTTCTCCATTTCTATACGGAGTAGCAGGTCTAGGTGACTTTGTAGAACATTGATCCTAACTAATAAACTTTTCTGTTAAATCAATAATTAGATAGATTGATTTTACTGTTTTATATTTTATTTTTTTTAGTGATTAGACCTGTCGTTCTGTATGGATGAGAATGTTGGGCTAGGAAAAAGATGGATGAAAAAAGATTGCATGTGGCGGAGATAGAATGTTGAGATGGATGTGTGAAGTAACGAGAATGGATAAAGTGAGAAATGAGTACATTAGAGGTAGTTTAAAAGTGGCGCCAGTCACAAAAAAGTTGAAACGGAACCGGTTATTCTGGTATGGTCATGTGAAGAGGAGGGATGAAACACATGTAACTAAAAGAGTTATTAATATAAATGTGGATAGACGGCTCTTCATCCATCCACATTTTCAGAAAATAGAAAGCTTTCATTCTGTCCTGTCAGTCGTCACGCTATCACTAACTCCCTTTTCTTTCATATCAGTCCTCACACAATCCATCCATCTTTTCTTTGGCTTTCCTCACGACATTTTCTTCATTCCTCCGCATCACATGCCCATACCACGACCACTGATTTCCACACAACTTTTCTGTCAGCGGTGCCACTTTCAGACTTTCTCTTATATTATACTCATTTCTGATTCTATTCATGCGCGTAACACCAAACATCGCTTTCAGCATTCTCATCTCAGCTGCACGCAATTTCTTTTCACTCATCCCTTTTGTGGCCCAACATTCTGAACCACACAAGACAACTGGTCTGACCATTGTTTTATAAATCTTCCTATGCCGTTTAGATCGTTTAGATTAGACCATTTAGATCAAACAAGAATATCAATAAAGAAATAACGTTATCGAAAGTAAAAGCAACATTAAATGAAAAGGCGACCTCACAGAAAAAAATAACAGTAGGTACGGAACGGTTTTCTAGGAATGATAAAATGGCTGCAGGAGAAACCAATATACGGGTTTCCAATAACGCTCTCTATTTCAAAATAGCAAACGAATTTATCTTTTGCATTTCATTATTTATACACTTCTCAATCCTGGAACCAATGTTAGTGCAATAACAATGGAGAGAAAACAATCAGATCATTCTCGTATTTATTCTACAAGAGTTTAAAGATAGAAAGAGTCAAACAATTCTCTCTCACAGCTGATTGAAAGTCAAAATGTAAACAATCTGTTGTTTCTTGCTTTAAACAACGGGGCTGGTGCCATCGACGCGAGGGCCATTTTTTTGTAGAAAAAGATATCATTTGCTAGCAAATGATATCTTTTTATTACGACGATAACTAACACCTGGAAACGATATTGGTCACTTAGCGAAGCTATGAAGAACAAAGAAATGCCGATGAAAGACAAAAGAAAGGTATTTAATATGTGTATTTTGCTATGCTTGCTATACGGGTGTCAAACCTGGGTATTGACAGAACAACTGGTAAAGAAAATAAAAGTTTGTCAAAACGGAATTGAGAGAAGTACAATAGGTGTTAAAAGAAAAGACCGAGAAAAATTAAAAAACATTAAAAGTAAAACTAAATTCAAGAATGCATACATAACATACAAACAACTAAAGTGGCGATGGACAGGACATAATTATGACACGAAAGAAGAAGGAAAAATGGACAAGACTTATAACAGAATGGTACCCGCTAGACTGCAAAAGGAACAGAGGAAGACAAACTAAGAGATGGGAAGATAATATCAGGAAAATAGCGGGTCCAACATGGACTCGAACGGCAAGGGATAGATTTGAATGGCGATCTTTAGAGGAGGCCTTTGTCGGAAGACAAGTTGAGGAGTAAATACCGTTTGCCGAAGTATAGATAGTATAATAGTTGGTAAATTTTGATATTAGTAACATAGTAGTAAAGATCTTAGGCATATTTAAAAAACTTTTGTTATAACTAAGATCAACAATAAAGGCTTTTTATTTTATTTATTTATTTATTTATGAATTACGATTATTGGGAATTCTGCTAAATGACAATTATTAGAAATAGCGTCAAAAACGGCCGTTTTTGGTACTTTTGTTTACTACTTTGGATACGAAACATTTTGAGTCCTGTTTTAACAACGTAAAAATGCCTTATCCTCTACAACACGTAACAAACGCAACATAAGATTTTTTAACCTTTATTTTCTATACTTTGCTGTTTTTTTACTGAATGAGTGTGCCACTTGGCGGCTATATGGGCCGTAAGGGTTGAATTTCGAAAAATCCTTTCTTAGTGGATACCTACTCTTCACAAAGAACACACCCTCCAAATGTCATGCCTCTAGGACCAGTGGTTTAGGCTGTACGTTGATATATCAGTCAGTCAGTCAGGACTTTGAATTTTATATATACAGATATTATTAATGTTCCCGGAAAAAGCACAACAATTGGTTTTTACGACGCAAAAAGAGGGCTGTTATAAGTTCGACCACTATGTCTGCGGCACCGTAGCTCCTAAACGGGTGAATCGATTTGAATGTGTTTTTTTTTATTTGAAAGTAGATTTTCTAGCGATGGTTCATAAACATGTTTTATCAATATCGGTTCAGCTGTTTCAGCGTCATCAGCTCTTTTGTGTTTTTAGGATTACGTACCCGAAGGGTCCTAACGGAGCCTTGTTGCTGTCGCTCACGTGTCCCTCTGTCCGTCTGTCTGTCCGTCGTCTGTCACACAGGTTTTACAGCCAAATGGTTGGAGCTATAGTCTTCAAATTTTCACAGTATAAGCATCTTGTTATTCGAAAGCCATACAAATTTAAATTTCATTGGCATCTTGTTGAAGATCAGTCCGTAAACGATAAGTGCTGAGCATATAAAAAATATCATACTTTTAACTAACCCTACTAATATTATGAAGGATGTCTGTTACTCAATTACGCCAGAAAGGCTTTTTTTTTATGGTTGATAGGCACGCGTTTTACCACTATTTCACCTGATGGTAAGCGATGATGTGGTCGAATGGATCTAGATGAAATTTGGCACAGGGATAAATTTTAGTCTGGAATAGACAGGCTATAATTTATTCATGGGGAAAGTACTAATTCCACACTGACAGAAGCTAGTTAATACTTATGTTTTTAACCTTTCCAGAAAACAAGAGTAGTGAAGCTCCTAATAAGCTATTTTGAAGAGTAGAGCTTGTAAGCTGCCAACTCAATTAACATTTGTACCTCTTGGAGGTCTGCCCACCCGGTTAATGATATCGATTGCATAGTATTTACTGTTAAATTTTTCCTCATACGTCGATATTCTACACCTGATTGTGAATACGAACAATCCGCACATTGTCTTACTAATATTATAAATGCGAAAATTAGGATGGATGTATGCAAGAAAAGAAAGAAAGATAATACGTTTATTTGCGGTAAACATGATGTAAAGAAAGAAAAAACAACAAAAAAAAGAGAAACCTGAGGAAAACATGCGTCACATCCACGCAAAACGGCTATCGCTCAGTATAATGCTGCGACCCTATGCGAGACAGAGCCCCAGGCACTGGTTTTCAGCGACAACCGGCGCTGACGTGATGACCGCGACCGGTGCAGCAAACCATGAGTAAAATAAATACAAATACTTAATTCATAATGTAAAAGTAAAATACTTAATTTATAGTATAATATAATGAATTCATTCAGAATGTTTGTTACTCAATCACGCCGGAATGGCTAAACGATCTCAATGAAATTTGGCACAGAGATAGATTATTGTCCAGAATAGCACATAAGCAGGGAAACTGAACGTAATACTAAGTTAAATAGTGTGAGTTGTGTAGAAACTAGAACAAATATGTATTCTATCTGTTCGTTCAAGCATTTTTTCCATGACTATTTTTTTTTTTGGGACTACCCCTGTCCTCTACTCCCAAACCACTGTAACTGCTGTAAGCCAGAATCAACAGAGGCGATCACCAGAAAAAACGGGAGGCAATGAAGCTCGACGAGTCCCGGAGAAACGGTTAAACTGTCTTGGATCCCACAACGAAATTAATCAGAAAAGAACAGCGAAGGAGTAAGAAAAACATAATTTCCACTTCCCTCATTATCAAGCAGGAGACAGAACAACAGTAGTCCATTAGACACAAAGGGATATTTACAACTGAATTGAGCCCAGTTGCCAAGCACCACTCACAATTTAATTTAATATAATTTCTTTTTTTTTTTTAATTTATTTAATTCAAAAAAGTGTGATACAGTCTGTTACAATAAATATAATTTTACAATTTAGGGATAAATATAGAGAGTAACAATACAGAATTAAATCTGCCGTCCTAGCTAGGTTCCATAGAAACCTGTATTAAGGTTCGCCAGTCAAAATTTAGGACCCGTTCATATTAGTGGTTTAATACGTGTGGTGCTTGGCAACTGGCCTTACCCCAGTTGTAAATGCCGCTGTCTCCTGCTTGATATGGAGGGAAATAGAAAAAAAATATCAGTTATTTAAAAACTATTCATATATCGATGGATGGAACTGTTTCAAAAAATTCCAGTAGAAACCAATTTTATTTAAATTAAAAGACATAGATAAATGACTATCCAAATAAATTTTGTCTAACCAGGTCTGGAATAACCGACAGCGAACCTTGATTATTTCCTTTCATAAAACAGCTTTATAAAACTAATATTTATTCAAAAACAATTCATTTAAAACAAACCCGTTTTACACAAGTTCGCTGGAACGTTTACTAGAAAACAATGAATTTTTATGTGTTTACATAATTCTGTAGTCTTCAAGAAAAACCGTTTAAACTGATAAGATGAACACTGAAGATGCCATGTCTGTATTCTTCGCGATAAGTAGCAGTGTTTAATATACCAATGCAAAATATCGCCTGTTATTATTTTCTGCTTTGGTCATAAGGCACTTGTCCCCCCGCCAACGATGAGCGAGAAGCGAGTAGAGCTAGAAACTAAAAAGGACATGGCGAGCAGCGAGTAGCGAGTGTGTAGTTCCGATAGTTTTGTCACTGGGCTTATGCGAATGCTACGGGCGATTACTCGCACCACTCACTAGGGGCGGCTGGTCCTCTCGGCGTGAGTTCTGACCGCCAAGCGAGCTGGCGAGTATCGCTGAGCATGTATCGCTGAGCGAGTATTGTCTATGATAGCTCTTGTTGCTCAGCGACAAACGTGTGGAGCGATGAACTATTAATATATGCATCTCTTTTGTTTACACGGAATATATCTATTGTACGTTTCTCGAGCGTCAAAATTGACAATAGTCAGTCGCTTCCTCGCCGGGGGTGGGACAACTGCCTAAAGTGGCCGAATATTAGCCTACAGAAACTATCGTCTTTGAGCTGAAGCGTTTTCTTTTATTTTTAGGGGGTGTGGGAAATCATCCAATGACTTCTCCCGCTCTGGGTAGAGCGAGAGGGCGTGTCAGACTTTTACTGACTAAAACCCACCCTTCCCTGCCTGAGTGCCCAGGGGTGCGGTAACTCATTTTCAGAATTTATCCGCTACCCCTAGGCATTGACCCCTGCGTGTTTCCACTGCGAGGATCGCCCCGTGGACACGGTGGAGCATACGGTGGAGGTTTGCCCCGCCTGGGCAGAACACCGCCGTGTCCTCGTGGATGCGATAGGCGGCAGCGACCTCTCGCGCCGTGCCCTGGTTCAGGCCATGGTACGGAGTGAGAGGGAATGGGGGGCCGTCTCCAACTTCTGCGAAGCAGTAATGCTCGCGAAGAGGGAGGCGGCACACGTTAGGGAGATTCAACAGAGACCGAGTCGCCCTAGCGCCCCCAGCAGCAGCCGTCGCAGGAGACGCCGGGGGCTGCGAGACGATCTCCGGCCACCGTAGACCCGGGCCTGCGGACGGCGAGTAGCGGGTAACTCGCCGTCCGATCAGCACCAGGCCCGAGAGTCGACGGCGCGTAGTGTTCCACGCGCGCCTCAAAGAGTTGTCAGCAAAGGACGGGGCCTGCCACGGCCAGTGCCTGCCCGGGGGTGGAGGATAAATTCGAAAGAGTTACCTCGCCCCCGGGCGCGTAGGGCAGGGAGGAACAGGGGTGGGTTTTAGTCAGTAAGAGTCTGACACGCCCTTCCGCTCCACCCCAGAGCGGAAAGAGTCATTAGATGATTTCCCACCCCCCAAAAAAAAAAAACCCCTAGGCATTGAGCTGAAGGTTGTGATAGAGACCTAAAAGCTGACTGTCTCTGATGGTCTATGTGTGCAATCATTTGTTTGTAATCATCGTTTTATTAACTTTTTCAAGTAAAAATATTCAATTTTTGTAAATTTTTAGGGTACCGTACCCGAAGGGTTCATTAATTATTCACATTGCTGTCACTCAGGTGTCCGTCTGTCCGTCGTCTGTCACACAGGTTTTACAGCTAATCATCAAAATTTTACAGTATAAGCATCTTGTTGACCCAAAGCCATACAAATTGTCAAAAAATATTTTTAAATGTTTTCAAGTAGACTCCCTTAACTCCATCAAGTGGGGTATCGTTATTTAGAACTTGTTGTGTGAATAAATACTGTATTTTTTGTTTTAAAACATATTGGAAAACAAAGGCATGATAAGCTACCAAAGTCAGCTTTTCACAAAATTTTGTTCCGTAGAAGAATTTTTAAACTACCCGTTCACCTATGAAATTGGAATTTGGTGATAATGTTTTATTATAACGTACATTTTACAAAAAAAATATATATATATATATAAATCTGATTTTTTTCTTTGAAATTCCCTCAATTTCCCTCCTTCTTCCTCTGAACCAAGCTCCAGAGATTTCTCACAAAAAGTGTTACTAAGTTCACTCACCTACTGCTTATGAATAACTAGCTGCGCCCCGCGGTTTTACCCGCCTATACCGGAATGAAAGGTAGCCTATCTTTTAATCCAGGCTATAAGCTATCTACATACTAAATTTCATCCAAATCGGTCCAGTCGTTTGAGCGTGAAGAAGTAACAAACATACACACTCACAAACTTTCACATTTATAATATTAGTAGGATAGTAGGATTCTGCCATTCGGAAGGCTTATGTTCTACATTTGGTACCGAAGCATAAATCTGCGAAATCTGACACACACTTGGCCGGTTTTTAACCGACTTCGAAAAAGGAGGAGGTTATCAATTCGGATGTTTGTATTTTTTTTTTTTTTTTTATGTATGTTCGGGCATAACTCCGTCATATATTGACGGATTTGCAAAATTCTTTTTTTAATCAATAGGGGTGTATTCCGAAATGGTCCCATTTAAATTTCAAAAATATCTGATGGTGGGTTTCGGAGACAGACAACGGAACTCTTCAAAAATTGACAGCAAATCAACCGCGATTGCTGCTATCGTATGTCTATGAATTGTTAACACAGTTTAATGGGGAACCACAACTAAAAAGTGAAAAATAAAAAACTTTTTTACAAAAAAATAGAACCGACTTCCAAAAAAAGTGCAAAATAACTTTAATTTCGGAAGTCGGTGTCAAAAAACGAAGACATAACACAGGAACCTTAACTCTACAAAATGCTTTATTGTATTACAAAAGTAGGATTTAACACTAAAAAATGCTTTATTTTAATGGTCTTGATTTTTAGGGTTTCGTACCTTCTACTTCGTCGTGAGTTTCGATTACGGTTCCAGCTAAAAATCGAGTTTTGGTAGGACACTACCTGTTATGTTGTTCCATGTAATAGAGGATTTAATTACAAGCTTTTGCTAGCGGCTTCAGCTTCGAAAAACGATAACTAACCCACTGGAATAGTCAACGAGGATATAAAGTATCCCATGAATGTTTTGATCCAAGAAGTACCAGCAGGAGGAGCTCGTGGCTAAAGAGGAGCTCGTGACTAAAGTATTACCCAGTTACTGGGTTGTGGAGGTCAGATAGGCAGTCGCTCCATGTAAAATACTGATATTCAGCTGCATCCGGTTAGACTGGAAGCCGTCCAGTTACTGGTTTGTGGAGGTCAGATAGGCAGTCGCTCCATGTAAAATACTGGTATTCAGCTGCATCCGGTTAGACTGGAAGCCGTCACCAAGATAGTTGGGAAAAGGCTAGGCAGATTGACAGATTGGATTGATATGTTTTAATCCAAGACATGCTGCCATTGCTGTTGTAACCGTTGAGGATTGATTAACAAACATCCTAACATAAAAACATTCTAATTTTCACATATTTATGATAAAAGTAGGATTTAACACAACAAAATGCTTCACTGTATTACAGAAGTAGGATTTAAGACTACAAAATGCTTCATTGTATTACAAAAGTAGGATTTAACACAACAAAATGCTTTATTGTATTACAAAAGTAGGATTTAAAACGACGAAATGCTTTATTGTACTACAAAAGTAGGATTTAACACTACAAAATGCTTTATTTTAATAGTCTTGATTTTTAGGGTTCTGTACCCAAAGGGTCCAAACGGAGCCCTTATTGCTGTCACTCACTCACGTGTCCGTCGGTTCCTCTGTCCATCTGTCATTCTGTATGTCTGTCAGTCGTCTGTCACATAGGTTTAACAGCCAAACGCTTGGAGCTACAGTCTTCAAATTTTCACAGTATAAGCATCTTGTTGACTCAAAGTCATACAAATTGTCAAAAATACATTTGGTACGGAACACGACTTTTTGACTCGCACTTGGCCGATTTTTAGGCTTCCATACCCGAAGGAATCAAACGAAGCCCTATTGGTGTCACTCACGTGTCCGACTGTCCGTCTGTCTGTCTCTCCGTCCGTCGTCTGTCACAAAATTTTATTACGACGAATTTTTTAACTTCCCATTGACTTATGCACTTGAAATTTGGTGATAATTTTTATTATTACGTATACTTTACTAACAAATACCAATATTTGGTACGGAACCCTTAATGTGCGAAATTCGACACACACTTGTCCAGTTTTTTTGTATATAATCCAGTGATTCGAATATTCCAATAATCCAACACACCCTGGTTTTTAATATTGCCGTATTAGTAACACTCTACTGAAATATTAAAGCAAGCAAAATCCCAAAATCCGGAGAAAATCCTGAAGGAAAAATCGAAACGAATAATAAATAAAATACAAGTTGAAAAAAGTCACCAAGGTTAACTTTAGTTGAGATGAAAACTTTTGCAAAAGATAACTGGAATCCGTGATCAACTCGAACGAAGAAAAATGCAAACTTGGACAATTTGCTAGCTGAAAAGTTCGAGATATAATCCCGGATTCATAAAATCCTGCTGTTGACATCTCTAGATTAAGAGAAATGTTTAAATTGCGGGTCTTTCTCCTTGCTCGGTATGTTTTCAAGGTTAAATAAGCGAACTGATTAAGTCAACTCAACTTCGTTCTACCAAATCGACGAGGTATCTACTTTTCTTTTTGGATGTAATTCGAGTGAAAATACTTTGTTTATAAAAATCGGCGCCGAGTTGCTAGCCTGTCCCGTTTTCTATCGGTTACATTTCGGGGAGTGAGCGTTAAACCCGTTCCATCATCCGACGTACGGCAATGCGCCACCGATATATGGTGCATATCCCACCCACACGCATAAGCACAAATCGTTTTGGAAACACATTCATTGTGCGTACAGCTAGGGAGTGGAATTCTCTGTCGGGGTCTGTGCTTCATGATAGCTTCAACATGTGGTCTTTAAGTCAAGAGTGAATAGTTATCATCGCTTACCATCAGGTGGGATAGTGGTCAAACGAGAGCCTACTCTGTTAGTATCTATATATAGGGTAAGTCGGCAAGCTTTGCTGAGGTAGACAATACTACAAAATAAATCTCAGAATCATTTTACCGGTCCGTTTCAGCAATCTGACGGACTGATGATATCTGAAGCAGATTCTCTAATTAGCCTTTCAAAGGACGTGTGTCAAGTAATAGTACACATAGCATGTGATGTTATATGCCTTTCCTATTTTTTTCCTATAGTAGTAAGTTAGAGCAGGAAAGGTATCCTCTAGACAGGCAATATTTCGCATTGAATCGAGCCACGGAATCTCCAGGAGATTTCTTACAGACTCGCGTTTTTTTACTTTAATCTCTACGAGACGCAGTAACAGGTGAGAGGATGATCACAATAAACCCTTCCTTTTATTTGTTTCGTTACCGAATAAAAATAAATTTTTACACCAGAATCTTCAAGGTTTTTAATTTGGCGGAGAGTATTATATTGTCTTTGTTTTATCAGTATTTAAGTATTGTTAAAATAGTTTATTGTATGCCAGTATAAAAGAGAATGTCTCTGCCCCATTCTTGTATATTTGTGGCATGGTGCCAGGGACTTGATTAAAAGTCCTAGGCATGCGCTCGTGAGCCTACTAGTTCCTTTAACCATAGATAATAAATAATAGACGAGCTTTTTCCTACGACTTCGTTCCCATGCCCTGACCCACTTGAACTATGACTATATATATAAAAATTAATCCCTATTTCCCTTGGTCACGGTATCACGCGTGAACGGTTGGACTGATTTCGCTAATTATTTTTAGTTGTGTTTGTTCTTGCCAGGAGAAGGTTCTTACGAAAGAAAAAAATAAGAAAGATGCGCGGAAAATAAAATGTACCCCACAGAAAACGACTGACGACACGGTTGGCGCAGTGGTTGAGCGTTCGGCTGCTGCGCTGCGTGTCGCGGGTTCGATTCCCGCACGGAACAAATATTTGTATGACCTGCAGATAGTTGTTCCGGGTCTGGGTGTCTTGTGTATGTGAGTGTACATGTTTGTGAACGCACACACGGTACAGGAGTAATTCCTAGTGTGGGGTAAAGTTGAAAAAAAAACTTAAAGACTATTTAAACTTCGCGCGTTTGACAGTTCATAGCTTTTTTCTTTATGTGGGGTGGGAAATCATCGAATGGTGTTGGTCCCGGCTGTCAATCGTGGATCTTTGACAGTCGTTACGGGTCGTCAGAAACCCGAAAGTCTGACAACCAGTCTTACCAAGGGGTATCGAATTACCCAGTAACTGGGTTGTGGCCATCAGATAGGCAGTCACTCCATGTAAAATACTGGTATTCAGCTGCAACCGGTTAGACTGGAAGCCAAACCCAAGATAGTTGAGAAAAGGGTGGGCAGATATATTTTTTAGAATAGAATAGAATAGAATGCATTATGTTTTTAAAACTGTAGCTACTGCTACCAGCCTAACCGGTCTCAGCTCCGGTTTGGCTGGTAGCCGACCCCAACCCAAGAAAAGTCTAGGCAAATTGTTTGATTAATATTCGCTCATAATATTCGGGGCCTAGGCGATCCGGGTCAGTGTTTCCAGGTCAAAAGCGTTCATCGACCTGTTAGCGTTTCGCTTCATACACCTTTTTTCATCGTGATTGTACTAGATCTCTCTGCCTATCCCTTCGTATAGGTAGTGCCCTCCACGAAGACGCGCCCCACCACAAGGCTATTGACAAAGCAATAAAGGGGAGTGGGGCGCGTCTTCGTGGATGGCTATATAATACGAGCATGTTCTTCTTAATTATAAAAAGGTGTTTGTTTGTACGTCTGTTTTTAACCGACTTTCGAAAAAGGAGGAGGTTCTATGTTCGACTGTATGAATGTTTTTTTTTTTTTTTTTTAATGTATGTCAGCGCATTTCTCCGTCAGTTGTGGACCGTTTTTCAAAATTCTTTTTTTATCCGAAAGAACATACTCCCGAGGTGGTCCCATATTCATTTTATCGAAATTGCTTTAGCGCTTTTTGAGAAACTGAACAAAAACGAAAAATACGCATATCTTGATGACGTTTTTGTGTTCTCCAAATGTTTCAATTGCACGTTCCATGTTATTGGGGTTTTTAGTTCTGGGGTATAACAACCAAAAAGCGAAAAATAAAAAACTTTTTTACAAAAAAAACAACCGACTTCCAAAAAAAATACACTAAAAATTTAAAAATAACTTTAATTTCGGAAGTCGGTGTCAAATATCGAAGAAATAAAATACAAACACCGACTTCAGAAATTAAAGTTATTTTTAAATTTTTAGTGTATTTTTTTTGGAAGTCGGTTGTTTTTTCTGTAAAAAAGTTTTTTCTGACTCGCGTTTGACCACTGGCTCATTATGATAAGATAAGATGTAGTCGACGATGGAGCTAACTTGCCAAGAAGTAACGTACCGTCAAAGGGGGTGATTAGGAACGCCGCCGCGCCGGGGTGAATAGAAACAAACTTTGAAGGGGTTTTTCACGTTATTTGGACAGTGTTTGTAGCATTTAAGTACTCCGATTTATTTATGAATTGTTGCTGTAATCTAAATGGTGTATATAATAAGGAGTATTCTATTCTATTCTATTCTATTAGGGTAGCATAATGAAAATCCGTTCAGTTCGTTCCTATTCACCCCGTTCGTAGGTATACACTTTTGAATTAAGGCGCTATTAACTGCCAATGACCTTGAGTGGTTAGCTTGCTTGTTCTGTGCTGAGCTCACGTAACGTGTCGTACGTCCACCCAGTAATAGGACTCGCCCATCAAGGAGCGCTGTCCGAAATTAGACGCATTCTTCATTTATTATACAGATAACAATAAGTATTTTACTAAAATATGTATACTAAAATATAAACAATTAAATTATCTTTAAAATGGTGAAGATTTCATAAAAATACGTTTCATATTTTTTGCGTGATTCTCAATATTTTAGACATAACTTTACAAATTAATTACACAATGTTATAAAAATATAATTTCAAATATTCACATATCAAATTACGAAAAAAACTGTATAGAGTACTTAATGCGCGCGACTTTGCCTTAATATATATTTTTTTCAAAGAAATAAGACCAGTGTTTAGACGTAATGTTCAATTAAAAACCATAAGAAGTCGTATAACTGCGCCTTAAGAACCGCGAACAATAGCTATCAGGACGAAGAACAGTCATCAGTTTCTATGGTAGTTCCTCGTTTTCCCAATGGGAAATCACCGTACACCATACATACCACCACACGACTTGTTAAAACTATTTTCACGAGTCTAAACACGGGTTACAAACCAAACACATGTCTTCTTGTTTTGCTAAAAAGACAGTTGACGTCTTAGTTTAATCCGCCCACCAATTCAGGGAGCTTCCCTAAATATGCTGGGCTCAGACTAAACATTGGAGAAATTGACAGTAGTATGTTATGGCTAGACATTGTTCGATTTCTACCGAAGAGATTGGCCCGTACCAGCAAAAGACAGAGTTGTATGTTAGTTACGGGAGAGTGGGGTAAGTGAGAACGGGAGGTAATTAGGAACAGTAAAATTAACCCGTCGCCGTATCCGTACCCGAAGGGTCCAAACGGAGCACTATTGTTGTCACTCACGTGTCCGTCTGTCTGTCTGTCCGTCGTCTGTAACAAAATTTTGTTACGAAGAATTTTTTAACTTCCCATTGACCTGTTTAACTTGAAATTTGGTGATAATGTTTATTATTACGTAAGTATACTTTACTAACAAATACTAATATTTGGTACGGAACCCTTAATGTGCGAAATACGATACGCAGTTGGCCGGTTTTTGGAGTTAATATCACGAAATTATTTGATTGTCATTGTCTTTGCTACAAAAAATAAATTTCAGGTTTTTCTTCATTAAAAACGTAACCCACTTTTCGGCAAATTCACAATACATGATTTTGAGCCAATTCTTACAGATGACCTCTATATTTTTAAATAATAATTTCGAGTCTTTAATGAGTTTGTTATTAACAGCATTTTGCGACACAAAATAGTGTAGTTAACCTGGGAATAGCGGCGTGATGTTATATTATGAAATGGTAGAAATAATAAACAGTCATATGATTGCAACAATAGAATAGGATAGAATAGAATACTCTAACAATCCCGGCAGACTTGCTATCATTTATTGAAGAGTTCTATTATCTATCTCTGGACTGCCGCGGCCCCATGTCGCTGTGTCAGGGCACCAATCCTGCAACTCGTCAGGCACGCGGCAGACATGTCCTGCCCAGTGAAATTTAAGTTGGGCAGCCCTTTGATTTGAACGATTTACGTTTTGGAGCATTATCCTCTTGGATTTTGTAAATCATCTAAGCTTTTTCTCGTTCTGTGCTGAACGAAGACAACTCACAAATCCCGCCACAACACCCATTCCCATGAACTTTGTAATCCAATTACTATCTTCTAAATCTAAATCGATTCGTCTCGACGCGACTAGAAATAGCATTTCTTATCCAAAACTGATTAGACTAGAGAAGTGGGGGTAAGGGGTGTACCCCACTACATTCCCCCCTTCTACATAAATATTCAGCAGAATTCAGAATGGTAGTGAGACTCAGTGCCAAGATGGGCTTTCAACCCAAGCTTTGCTGAAAGATGTCAAGGACAAGCGGATTGTTAATGGGATGGTTCCGTAGTTTTGAAGTTTTGAAGTGTTGTCATTAATCATACCTTTGTAGGAACAAGGTTTGGCAAAGGCTAAATTTTTTAACCGAACTTCTATCTTTATATATCACACTTTATGTATACAGGGTGTAACGGAATGGTGTGGTCATATTTTAAGAACTGCATCTGCCCATCGATATGAACAACTTTCTTCAAGAAAATTCTAGGAGATTCTAAATAAAAAATTTACCTTCCATACAAATATTGATCAGCTGATGATAACTACGTATCGAAAGTCCAATTTTTTTTTTGGGAATTTTATATTTTATTTTTAGAGAATGTTGTTCACTTTCATGGGGAGAACCGGCTCTTAAAATATGACCACACCTTTCCGTATTCCATAATATATGTATTATAATCACACTAATATTATAAAGGCGAAAGTTTATGAGTGTGTCTGTTTGTATGTTTGTTACTTCTTCTCGCTCCAACGACTGGACCGATTTGGATGAGATTTGGTATGTAGATATCTTATGCCCTGGATTAACACATAGGCCACTTTTTATCCCGGTTTACGCGGTTGAAACCGCGTGGCGCAGCTAGTGTAGTATAAATTAAAGTCGCCTTCTGCATCCGTCCGTTTCTCCGCTAATTCCTTCTAAACCACGCAACGCATTTTAATGCGGTTTTCACTAATAGAAAGAGCGATACCCAGTAGATAATGTAACGAGGAAGATTTGTGTGTATAATTTGTACCCGTGCGGAGCAGAGGCGGGTCGCTACTACTAAATAAATTATATTATAAATGCGAAAGTTACTCTGCCTGTCTGTGTGTTTGTTACCTCTTCACATATTAACGGCTAAACGGATTTGGAAAAACTTAGCACACGGGTAGACCATATCCTGGAATAGGAAATATGATACTTTTATCTCGGCAGTATGGTTTCTTGGTGTAATTTTCGTATTCCGCGCGGGCGGAGAAGCAGAGTGGCATGAGCTGATAATAATCAAAATAATCCTTTCAAATAATACAATGTTTAATTTTTAGAGCTTCTCTCGGGATTTTCTGCTGGGTAACATATTGTGAATAGTTAGATAATTAGTCTCAACATGCTCATGTTCCCATAATATCAGGTTATTAGTGTCGCAGTGAAAAGATACATAAGCCTCTACTGATACAGACAAGGGACATTAATGCACATTCTAGCTATTTCAATCATACCCGGGCCTGCGGACGGCGAGTAGTGGGTAACTCGCCGTCCGATCAGCACCAGGCCCGAGAGGAGACGGCGCGTAGTGTTCCACGCGCGCCTCAAAGAGTTGTCAGCCAAAGGAAGGGGCCTGCCACGGCCGGTGCCTGCCCGGGGGTGGAGGATAAATTCGAAAGAGTTACCTCGCCCCCGGGCACTCGAGGCAGGGAGGAACAGGGGTGGGTTTTAGTCAGTAAGAGTCTGACACACCCTTCCGCTCCACCCTAGAGCGGAAGAAGTCATAGGATGATTTCCCACCCCCAAAAAAAAAAAAAAAAAAAAAGCTATTTCAATCATATGTTTAATCATGTACCTTCATTACTTTTTCGCTTACAGTTAGTGTGTTTTTTAGGGCTCCGTACCCGAAGGGTCCAATCGGAGGCGTATTGCTGTCACTCACGTATCCGTCTGCCTGCCTGTCCGTCTATCCGCCTGTCTGTCAGTCCATCAGTCTGTCCGTCGATTGTCACGAAATTTGGTTCTAAATAATTTTTTAACTGCCCATTGACCTATAAACTTGAAATTTGGTGATAATGTTTATATTTTACCAAAAAATATCATTATATTGATAAACCACATTTTTTCTTTGATAATTCCTTCATTTGGAATGGAACCCTAAATGTCCGAAGTCTGACACGCACTTGACCGGTTTTTAGACTTCCGTACCCGAAGGGTTCAAACGGAGCCCTATTGCTGTCACTCACTTGTCCGTCTGTCCGTCTATCCGTCTGTCACAAAATTTTGTTCCGATGAATTTTTCAACAAGTCTAACTTGTGAAGGCGGAGAGGTCTGTCTGACTTTTGCTAACGAAACCCACACGGTGTTTCTCCTCATTAAAATCAAAAATAATTCTTTTTGGAGTGCGAGGACACAACCACAATCTCCACATACACCCCAGCAGTAACGGTTACTGTTAGCAAACCCTAACTCTGATCAAGGGGACGAATGAGTGAGCTGCTCCTCATCCTTTCAACCTCTGCCAGGGACGCGGGAGTATTTAAACGAGTCACCGCGGCTCTGGCACATGCAACTGATGGAACACTGGTGGGTTTTAAGAGGCCCCGACACGTTCAATTGAGTCATTGTCAATTGCGATTGACCGTATACGAATACATAGGGAGCGTGCAGGAACTATAGATGGCGGCACATAAATGTCAGTGTCAAGTACATAAACAGTAAAAGTTGCGGATTTCACTCACTAGATGCCAGTCTACGGCACGCGTGCTGCATGTGTGCATGATGCGTGTGTTTATACATACATATATGGCACTGAAATTTCAATGACAAGTTTTTAAAGGGTAAAAGTTTCAGATTTACTCCACTAGATGGCACAGACTACGCCGTGCACGTTCCCTATTGATGAAAAATTTGATTGATGCTCATTGACAGAGCCTTTGAAGCTGCCAATTGATCGTTTAACTGAGTCATTGACAATCGTTTCCGTCATTCGCGCGTCTGTCAGCAGTGAAAACAAACATGGTGGATGGTGAATGTAATATCAAGGACCGGGAATTTTTATCGCGATCGTCCAGAGTTAGCGCAAACAATTGACAATTGCAATTGAAGTGCATCAATGGCACATTCAATTGCAATTGCCAATACCGTAGCACATTGACAATCTTAATTGATCGTTTCGTGGCTGCTTTAGTCAGTAAAAGTCTGACACGCCGTCCCGGTCCACCCAGAGCGAAAGAAGTTATTTGATGAGATTTCAGATTTAATTAATGGTGATTTTTAGCTGCAGTCGGGGTACGGGGCACCGGCAATCAAACTATGAAGAAAGATCCGTTTTAGGGCTACAGACATTATGTCTGTGAAACTGGTAACGAAACGGTCCCAATCCATTTATACACACACACAACACATTTGTTTGCTCATAAAACGCGTCTGCGCAGATTTTACAGTTCCCGCGCTATTTCTAAAACGTCATTGACATAATTATGTCATCAAAATGGCGACAAATACGCTGCATTCTGTTTGAAAGAGAATCGCGAAGTGTGTCACGTTGCTGCTTGTAGCTAATATTGTACAAGGATGCGTGGAAGATTTATTTTTGTATTTTGGGGTGAATGAAAAGATGGAGATGTCTAATTTTTATCCGGACTGCGATAATTTGACATAGATAGTATTATCACCCATATCGTTACGGGTCGTCAAAAGCCCGAAAGTCTGACAACCAGTCTTACCAGTAACTGGGTTGTGGAGGTCAGATAGGCAGTCGCTCCATGTAAAATACTGGTATTCAGCTGACCCAAGATAGTTGAGAAAAGGCTAGGCAGATTAATCAATCTGCCTAGCCTTTTCTCAACTATCTGACTCTTACACCCATATTCTAATTGATTTAGTGAGGCTGAAAATCAGATGGGAGTAATGACTTAGTTCATGGGAGGCAACTTTTTAGAGTGAAAACTTCTTTAGGCGCATTGGGCATTTTTGAGATGGAAAAAAAAACTATTGAACTCGCGCAATACCGACCCGCTACGAGTGCTACGACGCATAACGTCGTAGCACTTGTAGCGCATCGCGTAGCGGATTGAAGTGTATTTTCTTTAGGCGCGTTGGGCATTTTTGAGATGGGAAAAACTATTGAACTCGCGCGATACCGACCCGCTACGAGTGCTACGACGCATAATGTCGTAGCACTTGTAGCGCATCACGTAGCGGATTGAAATGAATTTTCTTTAGGTGCGTTGGGCATTTTTGAGACGGGAAAAACTATTGAACTCGCGCGAAACCGACCCACTACGAGTGCTACGACGCATAACATCGTAGCACTATTAGCGCATCGCGTAGCGGATTGAAGTGAAAACTTCTTTAGGCGCGTTGGACATTTTTAACCGACTTTAAAAAGAAGGTGTCTAACGCGGATAAAAAATTAAGAATCACGCTGTAAAGCGTATTTTTATGAAACCTTCACCATTTTAAGACCATTTAATTATTTATATTTTAGTGTACGTGTTTTAGTTTGCGGCCCATGCGCTGGGCCGGTAGACGCGGGAGGAGTTAAACGGCTTTTCTTGAATACTGCAGATTGATGTAACCACATAAAAATTCGTTGTTTTCTAGAAAACGCTCTTGCGGAGTTTTGTAAAACGGGGTTTTTTTTCAATGAATTGAATTTAGTTAAATAAATAAAAGATTTAATAAAGCTGTTTGATGAAAAGAAATATCAAACTTCACTGTCGGTTTTCCAGACGAGAAATAATTTTACGTTAATGATAAAAAAGTGAGATAAACAACACTCCCAAGCGGAACCCTAATACTTATAATAATGGCGCAACTTTATCTGAGTCAAGGACAAGGAGACTGAGATGATTTATTAATAATATTACATTACGTGTTTTGGAGGACAGACGACAATCATTGATTACATTGCTGGCTTCAGAAAAGAAGTTCTTCGTTACATACCTATTATGAAATGAAACTTGTCTCTGTCAGTCTGCCCGTCTGTGTGGTTATGACTCGAGAGCCACAATTAATTCCATATTTTTCATTGTGGTTTTTTGGGTTGCTTTGTCTGTTTCGTTTAGCCATAAGTCTTCTAAAGAAAATAAATAAATAGGTACTAGTTTGTGATACTTATGTGTAACCTATACATGCTCACGCCATTTTCCCGTAGGGATAAACTGAAACTACAGAACACGACTTGCTAAGTTGCTACAATCCAACATACTTTTACGTCTATACATCGGGGCACACAAGCACGAAAACGAGTCAAGAGGATCATCGGCATGATGCACTCGTCGAGCCGAAGCTCCAAAGTCTTGAGCATCGATGCCGAGTTGCTAGCCTGTCGGTTTTCTATCATATATTTCGGGGAGAGTGCGTCGGAATTGCATGCCGCTTCATGCCGCTGAGATGGATGTGTGGAGTAACGAGAATGGATAAAGTGAGAAATGAGTACATAACATAATGATACAAATAAGCCGTAATTTTAATTTAAATTGTAGATATTTATTGAAGCTGTTTTTTTATTGTGTTCTTTTTGTATTGTGCTATGATCTCTATGGGCTATGCTTGAAATAAATGATTTTTTTTTTTTTTTTAAATGTGGCGCCAGTCACAGAAAAGTTGAAAGGGAACCGCTTATCTTGGTATGGTCATGTGAAGAGGAGGGGTGAAACACATGTAACTAAAAGAGTTATGAATATAAATGTAGATGGATGGAGAGGGAGAGGGAGGCCAAAGAAAAGATGAATGGATTGTGTGAGGAGTGATATGAAAGAAAAGGGAGTTAGTGATAGCGTGATGGCTGACAAGACAGAATGGACGAAAACAACGTTTTCCGCCGACCCCAAGTAACATAGGATAAGGGCAGGCAGATGATGCGTCGGAATTGCATGCGGCCAAGCCCGTTCCACCATCGGAGCACTAGACGTACGGAGATGCACCACCGGCAAATTGTGGACTCATAAATTGTGCGTACAGCTAAGGAGTGGAATTCCCAGCTGGAGTCTGTGTTTCCTAATAGCTACCACCTGGGGGTCTTTAAGTCAAGAGTGAATAGGTTACTTCTAGGCAAGCGTGCTCCATCATCGACGACATCATTGCTTACCATCAGATGAGCTAATGGTCATACGCGAACTTATCAACGATAAAATAAAGTCTTTGTGAACTTCTGACCAAAAGCAACGCTTGAAGAGATTCAATCAATCGACAGGAAAGAAAAATAACAAAAAAAACTATTCAAAGAGACAGGGCCACACCTTGTTAAGAATTTCACATAAAAGTTATTTTTATCAAAGCCCAGACAACAAACAAAACAGACGTCCATATAAAACTGTTTTTATAGATCTCTGAAAATATTTTTAGGGTTCCCAAAGTCCTTAGAGGATCGCTCGTGTGTCTGTCTCTCCGTCTATCACAGTCAAAGTCGACACGGTTAGCGCAGTGGTTGAGAGTTCGGCTGCTGCGCTGCGTGTCACGGGTTCGATTCCCGCACGGAACAAATATTTGTATGACCTGCAGATAGTTGTTCCGGGTCTGGGTGTCTTGTGTATGTGAGTATACATGTTTGTGAACGCACCCACGATACAGGAGTAATTCCTAGTGTGGGGCAACGTTTTGATGAAAAAAAAAAATCTCTTTTCTCTGAATCTACTGTAACGATTTAAATATGGTGCACACTTGAATATGAGTGACCCGTTAATAAATGAATTTGAAATATGGGGGTCACTTTTGGGGTGCAATCCGGAAAAATATAAAAATAAAGCCAAACTGTACCGTGCGACATATAGAATGAATAGGCAAATTGTGACTCTCAAATGTATATTTTTTCGTTATTTTAAGGTTTTAATTATTAAAAAAAAAAAAACAGATTTTCCTTATATCCGAAACTACTAAGCCTAAAATTTTGAAAAAAATGTAGGAATTAGGTCTTTACTTATAGAAAAAAACCTATAAAAGTTCATATTTAAAACAACACATGTTAAAAAATATGATTATTGGAACCATACATATAATTTCTGTGTCCGGAACCCTTTACGTTCGACTCCGACTCGCACGTGGCCGATATTTTCTGACAATCCAAATAAAAATAGCCCGCTCATCATTTAGCTATAACTAACAAACGGCTCATCCGTCTTTCGTGAGCCTCTTTTATAAAAGTCATTCGACTGATGACGTTTGTAAGGTCAGCTTTAGCAAAACAACAAAATATTTGCGGAGTGCGGCATTGAGTCATTGATAAACAGTTTTTAAGAGAATTTGTTGTAGGAATTACTAGCTTCTGCCAGCGGCTTCGCCCACGTAGAATTAGTTCTTTCCCCATTATAATTATGCTATGTGCTATTCCAGACTATAATCTATCTCTGTGCCAAATTCCATCCAGGTCTGTTCAGCCGTTCTCGTGTAATTGAGTTACAAACATCCATCCGTACAAACTTTCGCATTATTATAAATTTGAGTTAGTATTTGTTGGATTAGTGGCATAGGTAGGGAGAGGAGCTCATGGCTAGAGTAATAACTGCCACACGGGTCGATCCGACAGGTTAAGCTACGCTTGACGGGGTTGGTCCATGGATGGGTGACCATCTTTACATACCGAGACTCCTCCGTGCCTCGTACGTTGGTCCCGACTGTGTGAATATGCGTGCAATTTTTTATTTTTTAAATATACTTAAACTGTATACTTATTCACAACAATTATAGTAAACCACTAGTGCCGACGTGACGTCAAAGGTACGAGTATATGACTGATACAGCTACTATAGAAAACAGCGTTTTTGAGAGAGGGACAGATATATTTGTTTAAAAGTGTTATTAAATATCTCGTTTGTTTTTCGATCCACTTTGATTCTGTTTTTACTGTTAGATGCCATTTTTAAGGTTCCGTACCCGAAGGGTCCAAACGGAGCCCTATTGTTGTCACTCACGTGTCCGTCTGTACGTTCGTCCGTTGTTTGTCACAAAATTTTGTTGTGAAGAATTTTTTAATTGCCCATTGACCTATGAACTTGAAATTTGTTGATATTCTTTATTATTACGTATACTTTACTAAGAAATAAAAAAAAAAACAATATAGGGTACGGAACCCTTAATGTGCGAAATCCGACACACAGTTGGCCAGTTTTTAGGGTTCCGTACCCGAAGGATCAACGGAGCCCTATTGCTGTCACTCACGCGTCCGTCTGTCTGTCGTCTGTCACAAAATTTTGTTCCAAAGATTTTTTTAATTTCCCAATGACCTATGAACTTGAAAGGTGATAATGGTTATTATTACGTATCTATATTTTACTAACAAATACCAATATATTGATAAATCAGATTAATTCTTTGGAATTACCTAATTTGGTACGGAACCCTAAATGTGCGAAGTACGACACGCACTTGGCCGTTTTTTTTTGTATATTAATCAAAATACCGGTAAGAGACGAAATATTTTTTTTTCATATATAGGGTGACTGGTAATTAGTGACCGATACTTAAACACGTGATTGTACTCATGATTACAAACAACTTTCCCAAAGAAACATTTTATTTATACACATTCACTTTTATCACAAAACACAACAGCCGTAAGAAATTCGCGCGCGCGGGGCTGTGACCTATCAGCTGTTAGCCGCGTGCGCCGTCCTGTCTCACTATATGTTTCTTTGGGAAAGTTGTTTGTTATCATGATTACAATCACGTGTTTAAGTATCGGTCGCTAATTACCAGTCACCCTATATATTCCCTATTCTCTTATAATATCCGAACGTCATCGCTAGGCATTACTTTTTTTTTGTATAATTGTCAATATGTAACCTGTTAGATACGAAATATTTTTTGTATAATTGTCAATATGTAACCTGTTAGATACGAAATATTTTTTGTATAATTGTCAATATATAACCTGTTAGATACGAAATATTTTTTGTATAATTGTCAATATGTAACCTGTTAGATACGAAATATTTTTTGTATAATTGTCAATATGTAACCTGTTAGAAACGAAATATTTTTTGTATAATTGTCAATATGTAACCTATTAGATACGAAATATTTTTTGTATAATTGTCAATACGTAACCTATTAGATACGAAATATTTTTTTATGCCTATTCCATATTCTCTTATAATATCCCAAAGTCGCTAGGCACTACTTTTTTTTTGTATAATAATCAATATACCGGTTAGATACGAAATATTTTTTTTCATGCATATTCCTTATTCTAATAAATTGAGTTAAGGGCAGGAGAATGATGATATTGATGATGATGATTCCCTATTCTCTTATAATATCCCAAAGTCGATATGCATTACTTATTTTCTGATAAACAGAATGTGTGGGCTTGAGTAGTGTTCGTATGTAGTTTTACCGTAATATGCATTACCTGTTAGTTAGGACTCTGAAATCTTGCTCCATTACTACAAGAAGTTCAAATTCAGTCGCACGCGCACCACCATGACAATCAATGTCAGAAACTGGTCAAAATGTTGAGAAATTAGAGGTTAAACAAACGTTAGATACGTTCTGAAATAATATGGGAATCACTCCTCATATCTATTTATGCTTTCAAGATCAATATAACAGATATACGAGTAGTTCAACCTCATTAGTTTAGTTTCAATTTTACGGTTGTTTTTTGGCAAAAGTGGTAAAACAATGATAACATGTACCTAGCCTTGTGAATTGGCTGGCCAATATCTATAAAATTCATTTGAATTACTTTACGTTTAAATTCATGAACTGCTTCTATCATATATTACAGCATAGAATACGATCTACGAAATTTCACAAATCGAATATATTTTAGAGAATATCACAACAATTAATTTTACGTAAGAGCATAAGTGTTGTGTCCTGATGGTAATCGCTTACCATCAGGTTAAATAGTGGTCAAACGCGTGCGTAATAAATATAAAAAAATGTACCTGTAAATATACATACGTAATAAAAAACTTTATACAAAAAATAGAACCGACTTCCAAAACAAAACAAAAAATGTTGAAAATGACTTTAATTTCGGCAGTTAGTGTCTCTGGTTTTGTTTCTTCGTTTTTTGACAACGACTTCCGAAATTAAAGGTATCAGCCACATCTTTTGTTTGTTTTTTTTTGGAAGTCGATTTTATTTGTGTAAAAAAGTTTTTTATTTTTCACTTTTTAGTGGTTATACCCCAGAACTAAAACTAAATATTATAGTCACGCCTGAATTGATAACCCCAATAACATGGAACACAGATTTAAAACATACTCGTAATTTGAGGTAACCAAAACGTCATCCTTGGATTCATATTTTTTTGTTTGTTGATTTTTTCAAAAATCACTAAAGAAATTTCGATAAAATTTATATGGGACTACCTCTAGAGTATACTCTTTCGGATAAAAAAAGAATTTTGAAAATCGGTCCACAACTGATGGAGAAATCGGCGGACATACATAAAAAAAAACATACATGCAGTCGAACATAGAACCTGCTCCTTTTTCGAAAGTCGGCTTGACACTGACAGAGAAATCGGTGGATATACATAAAAAAACCTCCTCCCTTTTTCGAAGTCAGTTATAAATAATAATAATAATAAATTCATAAATTAAATTGTAATTGTCTATTGAAATATTTAAAAATATATTTTTTATGTTACTAGAAAAATAAACGGAATGCATAAAAAAATAAAAATAATAAAAAATAAATATAAATGTATCACTCCTTTTCTTCACTCGTTCAGTTAAATGAGTGAACTTTAAATTCCCGTTGATTACAACACACTACAATAAGTAACAAATAATTTTCACTGTTAATTAGTCGGTTAAAATTGCTAAATCTCCCAATAAAAAAAAACCGGCCAAGAGCGAAGCCGGACTCACGCGCAAAGGGTTCCGAACAAATGATATTTTTTTTCAGGTTTTTTTTAAACTGCCGCCACCTTATATGTTTTTTCTGTAAAGAACTACTTTCTGTATTTTTTCCAAAATTTTAGGCTTGTGGTTTCGGAGATAAGTAAGGGGGAAACGGTCATTTTTCATCTATTTTCTTAAATAACTTCAAAATTATGTACTTTAAAATAATATATTCGAGACCCTCACAATGTGCCCTTTCATTTGATATGTCGCACGACACAGTTTGAAAAACTTTTATTTTAAATTTACCGATTTTCATCCCAAAAGTGACCCCCCATATTCCAAATTAATTTATTAAGGGTACACGTCCACGTTTGGATCACAGGTATTGAAAGAAAGAAAGAAAGAAAGAAAGAGATCCTATAAGGGTTCCGTTTTTCATTCAGACTTTGGGCACCCTAAAAACATACATACAGTCGAACATAGAACCTCCTCCTTTTTTCGAAGTCGGTTAATTACATAGACTGTTTATCAATACTAGTGGTCGGCGAGTGGTCAGAATTCAACCACATTTCATTAAAATTATGTGTATGTGTCAAACGCGTGATCTGATTATGTTTTTTTTTATTAATTTAATTGTAATAATATGTTTTATTTGCATAAAAATAAAAGGTTACATTGCCGCTATTACATAAATGTACTAAAGATAGCTAATCTAAGGAATGTAACCTAACTGAGTACGAACCTTGTCTCTCAAACTAGGGCCACCTGTATCTTGAGAGACAGTTTAATGAATATTATATTTAAAAAAAATTACATAAAAAAACAACCGACTGGCAAAACAGGTACTAAAAATTAAAAAAATAACTTTAATTTGGAAAGTCGGTGTTTGTATTTTATTTCTTCGTTATTTGACACCGACTTCCGAAATTAAAGTTATTTTTTAACCGCCTTGGAAAAAGGAGGAGGTTCTAGGTTCGACTATATGAATGTTTTTTTTTTTTTTTGTGTATGTCCGCCGATTTTCCGTCAGTTGTAAACCGATTTTCATAATTCTTTTTTTATCCGTAAGAATATACTCCCGAGGTGGTCCCATATAATTTTTATCGAAATTGCTTCAGCCCTTTTTGAGAAACTGAACAAAAACGGAAAATACGCGTACGTTGATGACATTTTGGTGTTCTCCCAAATGTTTAAATTCCACGTTCCATGTTATTGGGGTTTTTAGTTCTGGGGTATAACAACTAAAAAGTGAAAAATAAAAAACTTTTTACAAAAAAAAACAATCGACTTGAAAAAAAAATTACTCTAAAAAATAATTTTAATTTCGGAAGTCAGTGTTTGTATTTTACTTCTTCGTTATTTGACACCGACTTCCGAAATTAAAGTTATTTTTAAATTTTTAGAGTAATTTTTTTTTGGAAGTCGGTTATTCTTTTTTGTAAAAAGTTTTTTATTTTTCACTTTTTAGTTGTTATACCCTAGAACTCTAAACCCTAATAACATGGAACGTGGCATTTAAACATACTCGTAATTAGAGAAAACAAAAACGTCATCGAGGTAAACGTATTTTTCGTTTTTGTTCAGTTTCTCAAAAAGCGCTGAAGCAATTTCGATAAAATTTATATGGGACCACCTCGGGAGTATATTCTTTCGGATAAAAAAAGAATTTTGAAAATCGGTCCACAACTGACGGATAAATCGGCGGACATACATAAAAAAAGAAAAGAAAACATACGTACAGTCGACCATAGAACCTCCTCCTTTTTTCGAAAGTCGGTTAAATATTAGCTGCACTCTTTCTCCATATAAACTTTAACTGTGCTAAATGTCATTGCTTCATGTTAGCTTTTCCTATTCAAATAGGTACACTACGCAGGTCTTCAATACTCCTGAAAATACCCAAAATCACTACTATGCGAAACGTAATCTCATTATGCTGTAATAGCAGCGAAAACTAACAGAATCCAATGTTTTTGGCACCAAAACCAAAAGCTCATCTCAATTGATTCACAATATTTGCTAAAAAAACACAAGGGATTGATGAACGCAAAACTGAAGGTTAAATATACAATATCATTCTTACCTAAACGTATACAGATTCCTCTGGAGAAATAAATCCAGTAGCGCTATTCAAATCACTTTCTTCTCTTCATCACAAAAACCAAATCACTAACTTCGTCCCAAAAAAAAACCGTAAAATTCGTCACCTAAATATGGAAAACACAACACTGGCACTGAACACAGCACTATTTCCCAACATTATCCACAAAAAAAAAGAAAAAAATTGGGTTCTTATAACGAATTTTTGTCGTTTTTTTCGGTTTTTCGCGTGTAAAATTTGGGGAGAATTTATTTATAAGTGTTTTAGCGGACGGCCGGGAGCGCGCCTGCGGCCGCGTACCTCGGAATTCGGATTTAGGTTAGAAATGGCGGGTTATGGCGCCACTCACACATGCGCACTAGTGTACGGACAGACAGAGGCAAAGATTATAAAAGTTTCAGATGAGATAACATTGTGAAGTGGTTTTGTGTGTAAGCTTGAGTGGGGAGGTGAAATTAAAGGTACTTTGTTGTATATATGTATGTTTATATAGGTTATTTATTGCTAATGGTCCTTTCGTGTAAATATTATACTTAATTGGCACTATAATTATGATAAAATTGTTTTTATGTATCTATATGACGCAGACGTTGATATCTGTCTACGTTGTAAAATATTCAAATTAAAACAACCGACGCGACGTTAGCGAAAAAGAGATCATATCAAATTAAGGCCCTACTAACGGTCCAGTGCCCTCATTGAATAAAAAATCGTTGCATAGCACAGAAAATAAATATTTAAAAAAATCCAAACCAAAAACGGCCGTTTCTGACACTTTTGCCTACTACTTTGGATACGAAACATTTTGAGACCTGTTTTACAACGTAAAAATGCTTTATCCTCTTTCTAACAAACATGAAGTTGGATTTTTTAATATTTATTTTTTGTGCTAAGCTACGATTTTTTATTCAATGAGGGCGCCACTGGACTGTTAGTAGACACTTAAACATAACTATTTGAAGCTTTTGACTGTCCATTTTGTGACTTTCAAACAAATTATAATCAATTTTAAATTTATGAGTTTTACTTGAAACAAATTAAATATTTATTTACTCTCATGAAAGTAGGTATTTTTCGCGATTTTTGGGATGGTCCTATAGTTAAAGTCATAGTGATGAGTTGGTTGGTTGTTGGTGATGGTGATGAATTTTACTAGTTTTCTTTCTTTCTTTCTTGCTTTTCTTTTATTGGCGGTGTTTTCCTTTAATGCGTCAGGCCCCTGTGTCGCCACCAACAATAGATTTTTAATTCTGTCTGCTAATGAGGGACTTGACGCGTATTTTCGTCTCCAGTCTCCACCTCGTATATTACCTATCTACCCATCTACGCTGTACGACAAATCTTTGCGTCGTCACGCACACGACGCCGCGTCTTCTGGCAGACTCAGCGGCGTTTACGTAGATCGCAGCACTCTGCTGCTACTGAAAATACTCATAGTCACTCCGGCACACTGTACAATTGGGAATACTATGGAAAGTCATTGTAACTGGGGGGAAAGTGAGAACTTTGTGAGTTCTTTACTAAGAACTTATGCGTCTGAGCCAGAAACGGTGAATTAAGAGTGACTAGTATACGTGATTTTCCGATGACATCGTCATAATGGCAGAGACGGCGGAACAGTTAAGGCTGACGCTGCACAGCCTAAATGGAGCCTCGCGGCGGGTTGGCCTCGGGATGAATTTGGACAAGACGAAAGTCATGTACAATTCACATGTCGTACCGAGTCCAATCCGCATCGAAGGGTCGCTTCTCGAAGTTGTGAAGGAGTATGTCTACCTAGAGCAAGTCATCCAGCTCGGTAGACACAACTTTGCGAAAGAAGTTGACAGAAGGATCCGGTTGGGTTGGGCAGCGTCTGGAAAAGTTCGTCCGGTTTTCTTGTCCCCTTTCCCACAATGTTTGAAGACTAAGGTTTTCAAAAAGTACGTCCTGCCCGTTATGACATACGGTGCCGAAACGTGGACACTGATGGTCGGGCTGGTCCACAAATTCAAGGTCGCTCAGCGCGCTATGGAGCGGACTATGTTAGGAGTTTCTTTGAAGGATAAAATCAGGAATGAAGTTGTCCGGAAAAGAACCGGAGTACCCGACGTAGCTTGCAGAATAAGCAAACTGAAATGGCAGGGGGCTGGTCATGTTTGTCGAAGGACCTATGGCCGTTGGAGCAGACGATTCCTGGAGTGGAGACCGTGTATCGGCAAGTGTAGTGTGGGACGCCCACCAGCTAGATGGTTTGACGACCTTAAGAAGGTGGCTGGGATAGACTGGATGCGAAAGGCGAAGGACAGAGTGTTGTGGCGCAGCCTGGGAGAGGCCTATGTCCAGCAGTGGACTGCGATAGGCCGAGTTGATTGATTGATTGATTATATAAAGTATTAGGTAGTAAGCGTAGTTGTTCTGTTGGGATGGAAACGTTCATTGGAGTGAGATTACGTGTGGGGTTCCACAGGGGTCGGTTTTAGGTCCTCTCTTGTGGGATTCGCATACGATGCGGTCCTGCGTGTCGACCGGCCCGCTGGCGTTAATATCGTTTGCTACGCAGACGACACCTTGTTATTGGCTGGCGGGGGCACTTTCAACGAGACCAAAACGCTTTCCGAGCTCGGGGTGGCAAGAGTCATGGCGTCAATCCGCGAGCTGGGTTTAGAGATAGCGCCTCATAAAACTAAGGTTCCAGAAACTGCTGAGGAGCAGAGAACCGCCCAGCTCGTCAGTGAGCATTGGAGATGCGCCTGTCTACGTGGGTTGATATATTAAGTATCTTGGCCTAACTCTGGACGGTCAGTGGGGGTCCCATGCGTTGGTAGTGCACATTGTTTCTGTGTGCTTAAACTGTTTTCTTTGACACCAAGCGCTTCAAACTAATACTATTTTGTAGTAGTCACCACTAGCGTGTACGTATGACCAGACATACCTATGAACGAAAACGAAACAAATTGTGCCAGTATGTAAGACTTATAGCGGGTGATTTAAAGTGAAATGGCGTCAATAAATTTAATAGCTTTGCAAAAAGTTAAACCTTTTTGGTAATCTATTAAATAAATACCTACACATATAGGCCTAACTGAATTACGTTTGCAAACAGATACCAAGAAGTTCCTATGAATCTGCCAAACGAATATTATAAACGCTAATAAACTAGGATGTGGTGACGGGCGGTTTTTGGCGGACTGTCTTCATGTAGAACTTCGACGTTAAAAAAAAAGTGCTGGCTTTCAGCCTAGTTTGAATAAATGAATATTGATTTTGATTTGTGATTTTGAAAGCGAAATTAGGAGCCCTATACTGTGCGGGGCTCGACACGCACTTGCTGGTTTTTTAACCTTTTCAAGCCTAAACCACTATTATAGCGATCATTATGCAATTATGATGAGGTCCGGTGTCAATTCTGACCCAAAACACATAATAATACTCAAACTTAAATATCGCGTTCCATTCTCACTTATTCGTTCCATTCTCATTCTCACTTCTTCTCATTCTCACTTCACTTTACAAGAGCGACATTCTCTCGACTGTCATTAGTATGACCTTGTTGCCATGACGTATGACGCAGAGATTCAGTGAACACGTGACGAAGACTGACAGATCGTAGCACCCGCATATATCACGCTTGTAACGAGATGTGCTAGCAGAGTTACAATCACCATTCTTTACAGGCACTACAAGCACTTTTTTACATTAGAGGCACTTTTTTACATTACAGGCACTTTTCTTACATTGCAGGCACAAGGTTGCTTCAGAGCTATTGCACTCTTCGATATGTTTTTTTTTCAACTTTTTAGAAAAGCGTAAAAATCTCTTCTCATAGCTGATCATTAAGGTCAGCAAGGTTTGTAGCTCAGCTTAGGGTGTGCCAAATTTATGAAAGTATTGTACGTTTCTGAGGGACATTCCCTCGTGGATATTCTTTGAAGGCACTATAACAAATAAAAAAAAAACAATAAAAAACCGACTGGAAAAAACAACTATAAAGTTCCAAACAAGTCACTTTTGAAGCAGTCTGATGCAGTTGGTGGCAGTTATTTTAGTTCAATTATTGATTTCATGCCACCAACTGCATCAGACTACTTGAGAAGTAACTTGTTTGAAACTTTTTAGTTGTTTTTTACAGTCGGGTTTTTTGATTTTTAGTATTGTAGTATTTTCTACATTTTAGTGAGTTATATTTTTGGAATCGCCTCCTCGAACCCTTTATTTTGATACCCCACATAATGCAGTTCGTCGATTTTCATTTTTATCTTTTCACAATATGGCGTCTGCTTGTCGCCATATTGTATTTCGATTACTGTTATGTCTTTAGTAGCACTCGCAAGATTAAGACGAATCAATTGACTTAAGAATTATCAAAATGGGCCCACACGTTTGGTCTCTGTGTTAAGTGCTACAAAGGAACAAACGTACATACAAACATAGGCTGATAAACACATTACCCTCCCTTGCGTCGCGCAGTCGGGTAAAACGTGGTGTCATCTCCACTAACCTTTTAACAAGGCTTGATAAATGCAGGGTGTAAAAAGACACATCACAGAGCCGTTACCTACGCATACTGTACGTCTAACAAAGTAGTTTTACGCAAAAATTATTGGTGGGAAACGAGTTTTATTTTTAGGTATGAAAAATAAAACAATTTTTTATTCCGCGCAATGTAACGCGAACACACGCAAGTGGAGTTAAACCCCGCCCCTTCGCTCTAAGCCACGTAGGTACTTGTCGGATACGATTCATATTCATTGTGTTTTAGTAACTGCGAATTCGTAATTTCGAAAATAGAATCGAAAATTCAGGTAATGTTTGTTTGGAAAAAGTTTAGTAATAACACTTAGAATTAATTTTCGTAAAAAAGTAAAAAAAAAATTGCGAGTTTGACCTTCAATATCTCCAGAACCAGTGGTTTCCCAGGTATGGTCTAGTGGAAAAAAAATATCCAAATAATGGGTAGAATATGTGGCATTCGGCTTCGGAAACTGCCTTTTTACACCCGATATACAGGTGTAACGGAAAGGTGTGGTCATATGTTAAGAACCGGTTCTGCCCATGGAAATGAACAACTTTCTCTAAGAAAAAATAGAAAATTCCAAAAAAAAAAGTTGAACTTTCCAAACAAAGTTATCATCAGCTGATCAATATTTTTAAGGGACATAACATTTTTTTTTTGAAAATTTCTTCATGTTTTCTTGAAGAAAGTTGTTCATATCGATGGGCAGATGCAGTTCTTAAAATATGACCACACCTTTCCATTACAACCTGTATAGACTTGAGATTTACCTGATTAGAGTCTCTCTTGTAAAAGGGTGGATGCATTACTGGGTTATTTCTGTATTTACATATGTTATAATCATGGGTATTATCATTAGTAGACGCATTCAATGAGAAAGTTAGTAGTAAGGTTTTGAAGGGAACAAAAAACCGACCAAGAGCGAATCGGACTCCCGCGCAAAGGGTTCCGAACGAATCATATTTTTTCAGCATATTTTTAAAATAATATAGACTTCGTATACGTTTTCCTGTTATTTATAACTATTGTCTGTGTTTTTTTTTTAATTTTAGACTCTCTAGTTTCGAAGATAGGGGGAAGTGTTAGTGAATTTTCTTAAAACTTTAAAGCTATTTATTTTAAAATAATGAAAATTAATATAGTTATGACCTTTACAGTATGAGGCATACGGTACGGTTAAAAAAAAATGTTTTTTCACCCCAAAAGTAAACCCTATCTCCCAGATACATTTGATTACATTCATGTTTATGTTTGATTATGTTTATTTCATCACGACTGCTCTCAAAACGGTGAAGGCAAACATCGTGAGGAAACCGGCATGTCCTAGAAACAAAAATTCGAAGACATGTGACATCCACCAACCCGCATTGGGCCCGCGTGGTGGATTACGGCCCTTACTCTCTCACAGAGAGGAGGTCTCTGCCCCAGCAGTGGGGACATTAAAAGGCTGATGATGATGATGATGATGAAGTTCATGTTTGGGTCACAGATATTCATGTGTTTGCCAAATTCCAACTCGTGGCATTCCCCTTTACTGTGAGAGACGGTCAGATAGATAACACGAGTAACCATAAGGGTTCCATTTTTCATTCGGACACTAATGAAGAAATTGTTAACCATGATGAAAACTAAAGAAAGAAAGAAAATTAGTTTATTTGGCACACACAGATACACAAAATGTAGGTACAAATAAAAATAAAAATCAACTTAATTATATTGTGTACCCCGTGGCTGTGCCAAGGTCCAGTTCAGCAAAATGCCAGATAACTAGTAGTTGTCTGACGCTGGTTTTCAACTGAACCATACGTTGAAGGGTACGGATGTGAATCAGTTTTTTAAAGTGTTAAATATACAGTTAAATAGATAAGTGTTAATGTGTTATAAACGATATATACGTATAATAATTTGGCATCCAGTGATAAATAAGTTTATGTTAATAACAAAAAAAAAACAATTAAATGATGTTGTATAAAAGTCAAAACAATGAGTTAGTGTATATAACAAAAATAAAATAAAATAATTGACACAACAAGTACCTACAAATTAATGGCATCTAATTTAATATAGTAGATATAAATCCACGCAAAAAAACATTCTGCAAAACAAACAGAAACCGGTTTCGTGCGATTCCCAACCCAAACTTTATCCGACTTTTAACACCTCAAGGCCCTGCGTCGACGAGAGGCGACAGCAATCAACACCGTCGTCGGGCCTCGCCTCGCCATAAGCGGCGGCAGTTTCGCGCGCTTTAAAACTCTATTATTACTAATAAGGAACGATTTTACTCCGGCAGTGCTGATCCGGCGGTGCTCCGGCGGTGCGGAGCGACAGTGTTGATCGCTGTCGCCCCTCGTCGACGCAGGGCCCTGACGGGTTAACTACTAAACAAATTACAGGAGAAACCACAGAAAAGGTCAGTAAGTAAAAAGTCTTCACAATCATCTAAAAAATTCAAATCGGGAGAGTGCTATCAAAGTAGGGAGAGGTTTATGATTGTTTTTTATGATAAGGGGAACCTATAACGATCCTATAAAGTAGGTAGAGATATCGATCTATACTGGAAAAAGCCGCCAAGTGCGTGTCGGGCAACGTGCAGTCTAGGGTTCCTTAGTCACCCATTATAACATGCGGACCTTAGAAGAGGACTTTATGTTTATTACTATGAACATAAAATTGAGTTCACGGTTTAACGGTAAATAACGTTTAAAAACCAGTCCACATAGGACGATGGTAACTGAAGAAGGAGTTATAAAACCCAACTTCATTGCACTGAAAGTTTCAGAACAATGTTTGCTACCCAAGCGCTTATTTTTGGGACGCCTCTGAACACCCCGTTTGGGACAAAGGTTGTAACGTTATGTATATATTTTATGATTTTTCTATCAGTTTTAATAAATTATCAACTGGATCTAAGTTTTTCTTTTTTAAGGATGTTTTACGAAATTTTCCAAGTAGGTAGGTACATTGGGCGCACCTTCATCGACTTAAAAGCAGTGGTATTGGAATAAATTCCTCAAAGAAAGGCCTGCCTGGGTTTGTTGTAAGTCTGGGCTGCAATCTCTGGGCCACCATTACTCTCACCAAATATCTGTATGAAATGGGGAGGGCACTGCAATAATAATATGCCAAATATTGATTGATTCATATATCCTGTAAAAGCCATGTGCAGTTAGTTATACAACGATAAAACACAATAGATCAATATGGCGGATGTGTTGTAGCTCATGTGTATTATTTAAACATAAGTTTATTAATCTTCACTACATATTATAAAACAAAGTCCCACTTTTGTCTATCTGTCTGTTCGCGATAAACTCAAAAAACTACTGAAAGGATTTTCATGTGGTTATAACCAATAGACAGAGTGATTCATGTGGTAGGTTTAGGTGTACCTTCTTTATCATCTATAGACACGCGTTTGACCGCTATCTCAATCAATCAATCAATATCTTTATTGTGGATCATAGGTAGGTACATAATACAGGTCTTAAATAATTGAATTAGGATTAACTATGTCCCGCCCATTGGGCATACAATATTTACATACATAATTATTAAATTAAATTAAATTAAATACATTATTACATTATTGTTATAAATTATTAAAATTTCATATAAAATATAATAGAGATCATAATTTAGCCGAACGGATTTAGGTAGGTACACATCAGTGGGCCACCGAACGCATCATGACTGAGGGAGGCTGTATTGGAGCAGTGATTTGTCTAACAGGAAGTCTTTTATAGAGTAGTAGCATTTGTTTACTAACAGGTCATGGAGAGTATTCCTAAATTTTGTTATTTCTGGAATTGTCCTAATAGGCCCCGGAATATTATTAAAGATGCGTGAAGCTGTACAAAAGATACTTTCATGCATGAAATGAGTATTGCCAGCAACTGTACGCAATTTGTCCTTGCGCCGTATACGAGTGTAGTAATCATACAATCCAATATTATTTTTGACAAATACTGCGGTTTCAAATATGTAGATTTATGGTAGTGTTAATAGGTTCATTTTTTTTTTAAATGGCTCACAGGAATCAATTTCATGTAAGTTACATATGGCTCTGATGCAACGTTTTTGAGCAATGAAAGCACGTTTCTTGTCTGTACTGTTGCCCCAAAATATTACACCGTATCTGAGGGTGGAGCTAACGAAACCGTGGTAAGCAGTTAGTAAAGGAGTTTGATTCGCTATTTTCCCTAATCTGTGAAGTGCATATGAAAACTGTCCCAGCTTATTGCATACATGGTCAATATGTGATTTCCAATTAAGTTTGTTGTCAATATTTATAACCCTAGAAATTTCATTACTTCAGTCTCGCCAATTTCGTTATCTAGGTAACGGATTTTTAAAGTACCCGTACGTCGATTTCGTATTTTAAAATTCATTATTTTAGTTTTGTCAATGTCACCTGTCCACTTAGCCAAATATCTTTTGTAATAGCGCTAACGCTAACGCTTCGTGCAAAATGTATGGCAAAGACATTACCTGCGGAGAGAAATATCACGTAACTCACGCCCAGTAATGTCGTTGCCATACATTTTGCACAAAGCGTTAGCGTTAATGTTAACAGAAAAGTATTTTGTCTAAAGGCTCTGATGGTAAGCAGTGATGAGGTCGAAGATGGAGCACGTAATTTGCACCCGTGGAGCGAAGCTGGAGTGGATTACTAGTCATAAATTGTAATTGTAACGGACAGCGGAGGCTTAATAGGGTCCCGCAGTCCCGCTATTAAGCTTTCTGGTTACCCTTCGGGTACGGAACCCTCAAAATAATTGGTCAAATTTGTTGCTGAACGCAAAACTCGAGAACGGCTGGCAGTTTGAATGAACTTTTTTCAAACTAGAAGGTTCTCGTGAAAAGAAATATTTGAAATATTGTACGGAAACCATATTTTTCTTTATTACATTTAAACTATTTCTAGCTGTCAATATTAGGGTTAGGTTTGTGGGACTACCACAGTCCAATAGTTTTGACCACAGAACACTATACAATACTGGTAGTTTTTCAGGGGTCAGCTAGTTTTGCGGCTCCTGCCCACCTGCCGGAGGCTCTACGCGGGGATCGTGCGGTCCATGCTTTACGGGGCACCGGTGAGGGCGCGTTCATTGAGGCAGCGATCAGCTTGCCAGATGAACGCGTCCCAAAGGGTCATGGCGATCCATGTGATCAGAGGATACTGCACGGTCTCCCGTGAGGCGTGAGGTGCGAGCCTCCTTGCCGGACTGTCACCATGGGATCTGGAGGCAAAAATCCTCGCACACCTATATGAGTGGCGCGAGGAGGCGAAACGCCGGAGCGAAACTCCGCTGCCGCGACAGCTCGCGGCTCGGCGGACAGAGCTATGGCAGGATCTCATGGCGACATGGAGAGAGCGACTGTCGCAACCCAGCGCTGGGCACGCCACCATTGCGGCGGTAGTGCCCCTCTTTGAGGAGTGGCTGGAGAGGCACCACGGCGTCCTCACCTTCCGCCTGACGCAGGTCCTCACGGAACACGGAAGTTTCGGGAAGTTCCTGTGTAGGATAAGGCGGAGGGAAACGCCCGGATGTCCCCACTGTGAGGATCGCCCAGAGGACACGGTGGAGCACATGGTGGAGATCTGCCCCGCTTGGGCGGAGCCCCGTCGTGTCCTCGTGCAGGCGATCAGTAGCAGCGACCTCTCGCACCCGGCCCTGGTCCAGGCCATGGTACGGAGCGAGAGGGAATGGGAAGCAGTCTCCTCCTTCTGCGAAGCAGTAATGCTCGTGAAGGAGGAGGCGGAACGGGTGAGGGAGAGGCTGCAGCGACAGCCTCGCCCTCACGCCCTCAGCAGCAGCCGCCGCAGGAGACGCTAGGGGCTTCCGGCACCGCGCGACGATCTCCGGCCATCGTAGACCCGGGCCTGCGGACGGCGAGTAATGGGTAGCTCGCCATACGATCAGCACCAGGCCCGAGAGTCGGCGGCGCGTAGTGTTCCACGCGCGCCTCAAAGAGTTGACAGCATACATGACGGGACCCGTCATGGCCGATGCCTGCCTAGGGGTTGCGGATAAATTCGAAAGAGTTACCTCGCCCCTGGGTATTCAGGACAGGGAAGGAACAGGGGTGGGTTTTAGTCAGTAAGAGTCTGACATGCCCTTCCGCTCCACCTTAGAGCGGGAGATGTCATAGGATGATTTCCCAACCCAGAAAAAAAAAAAGCCGTCCCGAATCAACATCTCTCGTGATCCTGGGGTTGAGAGTAAATTTGAAAGAGTTACCTCGCCCCTGGGCATTCAGGGCAGGGAAGGAACAGGAGTGGATTTAGTCAATAAGAGTCTGACACGCCCTCCCGCTCCACCCTAGAGCGGGCGATGTCATTGGATGACTTCACACCCCACAAAAAAAAAAAAATCTTAGTCTAATAATGAAACACGATTCATTAGGGAAAAGTCAATGTACTTTATTCCACGTTTATCTGGCGCCTACAATAGTAGTTCTGAATTCTGATTCGAAGAGGAAAATTATTTTATTTATCGACAGCTATACCTACCCCTAATATCATAGGTTTCCTATGGGACACACCTTGGCCATGAGCTAAGACGCGCGAAGACGCCAGTAGATAAATATGGCGGATGCATCATGTATCTGTTCAAACGAATAGTGGTGTTTATAAATATAGTAGCGAAACAAAAGATTCCCGCGCATCATGAGTAACATTATTATAAACAAAGCATAAAGTTTTATAGTCTGCCAAATATTACATTAATTTTGTTAATAAAGAATATAGGTATTTTTTATTCTAAAGCTGTGTTCATATTTGCTACAAACTCTAGATGCCTGAATACATTGCAATAAATGTGAATAAATTGTGGCGGGGCACTTTTCCGCACTTTTCTGCAATTGCGAGCTTAATAGCGGTAGGGATAAGTAAGTTATTTATTTCACAAAAAAGATTAGCCTATAGGTGACATTAGTGTTGAAATTAAACGGTAGTGGCTATTTTACATAAATAAGACCCCTGTCCTTCAAACTAGAATATTATCCTGTATCTTGAAGAACAGATACAGATAGGAACGGGTTTTGGAGTAATTGTGTTGAAAAACGTCGTTTGTTGCGTGAGCTATTGTCATTGCAGCCGAGGCAGAATATTAGCCCGAGCCGAAGCCGAGGTCGTTTCGGAGCCGAGAAATGTCTGCCCACTTGCATCAAAAGGCATTTTACCCGACTGCCCTAGAAGGATGTTTTTCGGGAGTAGGTAGGTATGCGAGTAAGTATGTACAATCACGAGCAAAAATATGTACGTAGTTCGAGTATTTCGAGCTTACAAGTACAGTATTCCCAAATTAATAATGCGCATGCAGATCTTCGCTAATTGTCGTATTCCCGGAAACACCCGAATTCTACTAAATTATGCATGAAGAAAATGCACTTAACCACTCTATATACATATCGTCTGCCGACGCTCGGGGAATACGACCGTTGCCGAACAGTGACGAAGATTTCTATGCGCATTATAGAAAGAAAGAAAAATTATTTATTATTATTTTTTTTTTTCTTTTTTTTTTAATTTTATATTTTTTTTTATTTTTTATATTTTTTTTATTTTTTATTTATTTTATTTATTTGTTTATTATCACATTGGGAGACCTGTAAAGATTGATTGTATACATATTTTTGCTCGTGACTGTATTTAAGTGTTGGTATGTTTGTTTCTTGTGCACGCCCTGGAGCTGAAAGGGTTTTTTTATGGAGGGTGGGAAATCATGCAATGAACTCTCGCTCTAGGTGGAGCGGGAGGGCGTTTCAGACTTTTACTGACTAAAAGGGCCGCATCATTAGATTGGTCTTCACAGCCAAAGTGACTATAATGTATACGGCGACCAAAATGGCAACCGCTATTAGCTAACTAGTGTGGTTGTATTGCAAATTGGTTAAGGTTTAGAGCAAGTCGGACTCGTACGCAAAGGGTTCCGAACAAATCATTTTTTTTTAACTATAAAAAAAAAAAAAAAAAAAAAAAAAAAGCTTTTATTAATTCCTTACTAAATTTACATGCAAAGGTTTGAAATTGTTACAATATGGACACACATCAACTTAAAATTAAATTATGTTAGTATGTTAGTAAAAAGTATATAAAAAAAACATAGCTTTAATTTTGTTTTGTTAGTTTTGTGTGTTAGTATTTACGATGTCTCTATCTCAGTGTAAGGACCGCCTGAGGCGGTAAAAGCCTCCTCCTTTTTTTAACTATATCGGGTGTAAAAAGACAGTTTCCGAAGCCGAAAGTCACATATTCAACCCATTATTTGGATATTTTTTTCCTACTAGACCATACCTGAGAAACCACTGGTTCTGGAGATATTAAAGGTCAAAGTCGCAATTTTTTTTTTTTTTACGAACATGAATTCCAAGTGTTAATACTAAACTTTTTTCCAAACAAACATTGACTGAATTTTCATTGCTTTTTTCGAAATTTCGAAATTACGCAATTGCAGTTAAGAAAACGCAGTGAATATCAAATGTATCCGACAAGTACCTACGCGGCTTAGAGCGAAGGGAGGGTCCCTCGTTAACTCCACTAGCCTGGGTTCGTGTTACATTACGCGCAATAAAAAATAGTTTTTATTTTCACACCAAAAAATAAAAGTCGTTTCCCAGCAATAATTTTTGCGCAAAGCTACTTTGTATAGTATGCGTAGTTAACGACATACTGTATACTTCTTATAGATTTTCCTGTAATCTGTAAATAAAGAACTATTTTCTGTATTTTTTTTTCCAAAATTTAAGCCCGGTGGTTTCGGATATAAGCGGGAGCGGGGAATGATAATTTTGCATCTATTTTCTAACTTAAAATATTAAAAAAAAAATATACATATATTTAAGACCATTACGTTATTGTAGTAAAACTTCTTCACGCACGCTTGAATTGGGGAGTAAGCTGGTGAATGCGTGACGAGGGCGTTACGAAAAGTGTGATCGAGCAAGGCGAACGGAAGATGAGAGGGCGCACGCTTGACTTGGGGAGTAAGCTGGTGAAAGCGTGACGAGAGCGTTACGAAAAGTGTCATCGGAGCGTTACGAAAAGTGTGACCGGGCGAGGTGACCGGAAGATATGGAACTACAGACGTTTTACTTCAGTCGTGTGTTCTTTAGCACACTCGTTTTTATTATATTGTGTAGTACGGTACAGTCTGGAAAACTATTTAAAATTTTCTGATTTTCACCCCAAAAGTGACACCCATATTCCAAATCTATTTATTTAGGTACGTTATAAATATAAGTGTTTGAGTCACAGATCAAGTGTGAACTTTTCAACTTTTAATATTGACTGAGACATACGGACAGACAGACAGGCAGACAGACAAACGAGTGATCCTATAAGTGTTCCGTTTTCCATTCTAAATTTCTAAACCCTAAAAACTACTCAAAATCAATTTTTGAACATTTAAAAATCGACAGGGATGTAAAAATAAAAAATAAACCATTCTTTACAACTTTAACTCACAAAACAATGTTTACAATACACAATTTATGTTGCGGTCAGGTTAACTGCGTTACGTCACTGCTGATCCATTAAAATTAACGTCGTAAATATAAATGTTCCCGTTTCGTAACAATTACTGATTTATTTTTAATGAAACGCTTTAAGATTAAAGGGTATTGAAGCGGAGATCGACGCTACAATTAGATATTTATACACAAGAAATGTACTCTCTGTTAGTATTAAGAGGCCGTACACGAAATTTTGATCGATTTCACTAATTTACGTTATTTTACAGATGTGATTTTACAGTTAAAATAATGCATTTCTATAACTTATAATGCACAACATGAAAGATCATTTCAATTATGATCTAATTAATGAGTTAGATTCGAAGCTTGTGTTGCGTGTTATAAGTCGAGATTTGGGTTGTTTTAAAAGATTTTTTATTGCCAAATTTTTGTAATTTTTACATTTTTTTCGCAAGAAATGAATTGACAGTGAACTAAAGTTTAGTTTTTGCTGTTTTAATTTAACAAACAAGAGTTCTAAATAGCCAAAATAAAAAGCAATTCTTTGCCCATTTTCTCTAAAATTTGACTACGTTAAATATTTTTTTACTAATTTTTTTATATGAAAGTGGTAAAAAGTGATTCATACATTATGTAGACGAGTTTTGCAACAACACATTCTAATTTTTTTATATCGTTTACACGTCAAAACGATTCGTAATTATGTGATATTCTAAACCAATTACAGCAAAATTCACAAAACCATCGTCGGTTTGTGGTCGATTAATCGTAATTGTAATAAAAAATAGAAAAACTAGCTCATACATTAGATCATAATTGAAATGATCTTTCATCTTGTGCGTTAAAACTTTTAGAAATACATTATTTTAACTGTAAAATCACGTCTGTAAAATCACGTAAATGAGTGAAATCGGCAAAATTTCGGGTACGGCCTCTTAATGCCAAATGTCATGATTTCATGAAATACTACATTAAGGCGCGGTATTACCACTTATTATGGTGTGGCGAGTTGCCGCCACTCTGCAAGTTGGATGGGGGTGGTATCGCGACGTGTGTGCCTTGCTCTAACTTGTGAGTCAAGTGTGTAGCCGGCTTTACGGGACCATAGGCAATTTAAAAAGCAGCAATCGACGTCACTTCAGTGTGCCTTCCGCTGCGAAGCCGAGCGCATTCACTGCAGACTAAATTAATGTCTTATTAACATCGTCCCGCAAATACACTAAAATCCCGAGTAATATCCCGTAAACGTTGGGGATTTTCCGGGAATAATAAATAACCCATATTTACCGCGTCCGTGTAACTAGTGAACAGCCAGGAGTGTTGGTGTGAAGAGAATCGAGTGGCCACTCGTCGGAATCCAGCGAGGCAGCCAAAGGAAAGTCAGGTAACGCTTGTTCTTACTAGCTTAGAGTAAGGCCACATGCGCCGTCTACTGCCAACCACTCCTAACTTGAAGTTATACAGACAAATATAGGCAATTTTGGGCCAGCATTCAATCCAAGTGTTTGGCCGTAACAATGTCCTCCATCTAATGCAGAGAACCACGGCTATTTACACGCCTGGGCAACTCCATTAGATGGTCCTTTCGAGCCTGGATAGGCATCAGTAAAATTCAGTACAAATTAAGTACAAGTCATTACAGTAGGCACATAACTTTATTAGTGCCCCAAAATGGCGTCCCGCAAGCAAGAAGCTAAATTGGCTCAGCTTACCGCTAAAAAACAAATGATTTTCGAGCGAGTTAATCGCATATATAATGATTCCAGAAACATCTCGAACTTTGATTCACGTTCAAATGAGACATTCTTAGCGCAGTCAGAAACAATTACTGAGCAATACAACAAATTTGAGGAAATAGTAGAACAAATGAATGAATTGCAATTCGAGATTGACCAAACCGCACCAGACTATTCGAGTCTATATTCTATTGAAGACTTATATTCTAATATTAAATATAAACATAATCTCATACTTTCGAAAAACGAAACATCGGAACACAAAGTGGGTACTCGGATAAAATTATCGCCCATAGATTTGCCATCGTTTGATGGTAAAGCGGAAAATTGGCCCATATTTTATGAAATGTTTCGCAGCAATGTTCATTTAAATACCGATCTGGTTGACTCGCAGCGTGTCCAGTACTTGATCAGTAAATTGACTCATGATGCCTTGAAACTAACCGCAGGGATTGTTCCTACAGGTGATACATACAACGTTATGTGGAACAGTCTCGTTAAAAGGTATCAAGATAAGCGTAGTTTAGGGGTTCATTATCTCAATAATATACTGGACATTAAACAATGCGCCGGAAATGCCGCGAGCCTCAATACTTTTGTGTAACGATATTCAGCGTCCGTCGCAGCCTTGAAGCAGTTAGACATTCCAGACTTACTGGATTTTGTTTTATTACACTGTGGTTTAAGAAAGGTTGACGCGCAAACTGTCTTACAGTTTGAATCACGTGTGAGTGAGAAAGAATTACCTTCCTATGCGGAGTTTATAACATTCATGCAAGAATATGTTAAGGTACTACAACGCTCATACGGTAATAATTTACAGACGGAACCGCGCGCTAAGTCTAGTTCAGTTAATCATCAAACAAAAAATAACACCGCTAAGTCATTCGTGTCGCGTAATGAACCGGTTTCAAATAGCAAATGTATGCTATGCGATAAGGATGACGTACGACATCAGCTGTTCTATTGCCCGCAGTTTAAAAATATTAGAACACCGCTTGCACGTTTTGAATTTATTAAAGCTAAACGTGGCTGTACAAACTGTTTAAGTCTATCCCATTCTTTGGTTAAATGTAAGTCACGTAACGTTTGTAAAATTTGTAAAAAGGCCCACCATTCTCTCTTACATTTCCGAGAAAAAGATGAGTCATCATCGCCCGAGCCACAAGTGCCTACTAAGGATACATCTGTTTCGCTCACTACAGCTGTTAAAACTGGGTCAACCATTTTGCTAGCGACCGCGCAGTTATATGCATACTATAGCGACATCAGAGATAAGGAGGTGGTTCGGTGCCTACTAGATAATGGATCGCAAAATAATTTAATTACTGTGGACTGTTGTAAACGTTTGAACTTACCCATAATTAAATTACGCAATTCATTTTTACAAGGTGTTGGAATGTCATCGAAACCAATACACGGTTTTATTCATCTCAACATAGAATCTCGGTTTGATCCTCATACGAAGTTTTCGATACAAGCGTTAGTTGTTGATTGTATTACAGATAGACTTCCCGCGAAATTAATTAGATTACATAACAATGATAACATGTCATACTTAAATAGCTTACCGCTTGCTGACCCGCTCTGGAATGTTCCGAGCGGAGTAGATCTTGTGCTTGGAGCACAATTGTTCCCCTTTATTTACCTGGGAGACAGGGTCAACACAGGTACCCGCGCGCCCCCTGCTATACTGACTAGCTTCGGTTATGTGCTTATGGGTGATATTGATTGTTGTAGTAGTGATGTGACACACATTTCATCTTCGTTTACCGCGCAGGCCGACATTGAAGTCGAGTCAAATTTACATAAGTTTTTTGAGCTAGAGGAAATTCCATCTCAACGTTTTATTAGTCCGCACGAATTAGAGTGTGAAAATAATTTTAATTCTTCAGTCTTATTTGAAGACGGCAAATACTTTGTCGATCTGCCTTTTGCGCGCTCACCCGGCGGGCTAGGTGGCTCGCACGGTTACGCCCCTAGGCGCTTGCTTGCGCTCGAGCGTAGGTTTACGTTAATGACCCTACGCGAGAATTATAATAAAACTATCGCGGATTGTATAACTCACCCGCTTTATTGGAGATTTTCCCGGAGTCTCGCCGCTTACCGGTTAATTTTTCTGGCATGGATAATTATGTCCATAATTTCAAAATCCTTGGATTAACCTGGGAACCCGCTGATGGTTATTTTTCTTTGACAGCAGTAGCCGTGGATGATAAATGCACGAAGCGCGCGATTCTATCGCTGGTTGCCCGCTTGTTCGACGTACTTGGCCTTGTGGGACCCGTTGTGCTGTGCGCGAGGGTATTGATTGAGGAACTTTGGTTAGCTAAAGTGGGATGGGATGGGGTTCCTCCGGAATCCATCACGGGTCGGTTTGCCGCTTTTACGCGCAATTTTCCTTCACTCTCTTCTCTAAAGGTTCCTCGCCACATTGGCGTCTTTAGAGAAGCTGTAGTGAACATCGTGGCCTTTTGCGGCGCCAGCTTTGCTGGTTATGGCTATTGTGTTTATTTGCACATTACCGGCCCTACAGGTGATATCGCTGTCCGACTCTTGTGTGCAAAGTCCAAAGTCTCCCCCGCAAAAATAACAACGCTAGCTCGATTAGAACTTGTCGCCGCTTTACTTCTGTCTAAACTTGTTCGCGTAGTCAAGGAAAAACTTTCCGCTCGTGTACCTATTGCAGGTGTCCACGCTTTCTCGGACTCCACCATAGCTCTCTCGTGGATCCACTCATCTCCCCATAGATGGTCTATTTTTGTCAGCAACCGTATTGCTCAAATACAGGAAAACTTACCTGCCGCTTGTTTCCGTCACGTGTCCGGGAAAGAGAATCCTAGCGATTGTCTGTCTCGCGGCATGCTGCCGTCGGATTTAATAAGACACTCGTTGTGGTGGAACGGCCCCACATGGCTCCATCAGCCCATGAGCGAGTGGCCTTTAAAGTTCTCTCCTGCTCAATGTGAAACATTGCCGGAGTTTAAATCAAAGGTTTTTCTTGTAGAAACTTCGAATACTGAACCGCGTATTTTAGATACTATAGCTGACCGTGTTTGCTCATGGAATAAACTGTTACGTGTATTTATGTACATTCTTAAATTTACAAACAGACTACATAGTCATAGTTCTGTTAAAAACATTCAAACCGCGTCAGGCACGTATAAACGTCCTGTCACTAAGTTGTATCCTTTGCCAACTCAATAGATTATTATTACTACGTAATTTAGTTTAATTTAGTTTAGGGTTCATAGTATACGTTCCAATGGTACGCCATTACATAGTTGTAATTTAGTTTATTCGACTTACCATAGTCAAGTCGAACCGCAATTCATTCTCAGGACACTGTTATTTATTTTTCCCGAGCATTATATCAATGCGATGGTGTTTCGGACTGCTGCTTGGATTTCCCTCAAAGCTCTTCAACAAGTAAATGCTTACATATCATCACCGCTTCTTGAACCTCACTCGCTCCGCATAGATTAGCAGCTTTTGAAAGCTCCTGGACCTTTCAAGGCGGGGAGCATGGTGTGGCGAGTTGCCGCCACTCTGCAAGTTGGATGGGGGTGGTATCGCGACGTGTGTGCCTTGCTCTAACTTGTGAGTCAAGTGTGTAGCCGGCTTTACGGGACCATAGGCAATTTAAAAAGCAGCAATCGACGTCACTTCAGTGTGCCTTCCGCTGCGAAGCCGAGCGCATTCACCGCAGACTAAATTAATGTCTTATTAACATCGTCCCGCAAATACACTAAAATCCCGAGTAATATCCCGTAAACGTTGGGGATTTTCCGGGAATAATAAATAACCCATATTTACCGCGTCCGTGTAACTAGTGAACAGCCAGGAGTGTTGGTGTGAAGAGAATCGAGTGGCCACTCGTCGGAATCCAGCGAGGCAGCCAAAGGAAAGTCAGGTAACGCTTGTTCTTACTAGCTTAGAGTAAGGCCACATGCGCCGTCTACTGCCAACCACTCCTAACTTGAAGTTATACAGACAAATATAGGCAATTTTGGGCCAGCATTCAATCCAAGTGTTTGGCCGTAACACTGTCCTCACCCCGCAGAGACCCACGGCTATTTACGTATTACCACTGCTCTTAAAACGGTGAAGGAAAAACATCGTGAGGAAACGAAATGTAACGAATGTTCTAGAACCAAAAATTCAAAGACATGTGACATCCACCAATCCGCATTGCGCCCGCGTGGTGGATTACGGCCTACATCCTCACAGATAGGAGGCCTGTGCCCCAGCAGTGGGGACATTAGAAGGCTGAGATGATGATGATGACGTATTACCTCATTAGTCAAAAAATTGGTTTCTTGTATAGTCGAGTATGACGTAATGCAATGAAAATATCCTTTGCAAAAAATACAGTGGACAGAGAAGGGTTTAAAGAAAAATTTTAACCGAATAGAATAGTGAAAAATAGTTTGATATTCCCAAAAACAAATTTGGAAATTGCCCCACAAAAATAAACATCTCTATATTTTCAGCGATAAAAAATTTTTGGAACGAAGTTCCTTATCGCGCGTTGTGAAAGGGTGCTAGACGGAAAAAATTCTTACGAAAAAAGTTGTCACGACACTTTTTGCTATAGTAAGCTATTGTAAGCTGCGCGGCGTCGCATGTTTCTCTGTCTGTCTCTCTCTCTCTTATAGAAAGCAAGCCAGATATTTTCATTTCTATTTCGCATTTGATCTGAGCTGAGCTGAGCTGAGCTGAGCTGAGCTGAGCTGAGCTGAGCTGAGCTGAGTTGAGCTGAGCTTAGCTGATCTGAGCTGAGCTGCGATGAGATGAGATGAGATGATGAAGTATAACTTCTTACGTGCGTGCGTGTGTACGTAATTAATAATAAAAAAAATATTATAAATTAAAAAAAATAAAATTATATTACAATTCCTACACTAATTAATCAAAAGGAACTTCGTTCCATCCGGGTGTCCCTTGACACCTCTCAAGTTTTTTTTTTTTAAGAATTGATTAGCATTTTATTAAAACTTTGACGTGACAATTATTTAATTTATTGTGTATATTCTGGATAATCTAAAGAAAACCCGTAAAATAAATGCCTAGCCGCATCGTCAACACAACTGTTTTATTCAATTCTCAACCTTACTTGAAGCTATCTCAAATTGTAGTCAGTCCGCGCCTTAATACGGCATTAATACTACTAGAGAGTTGTATTGATGATTTAAACGATTACAGTTCAGTAAGTACGTACTTGCTACGGCCGCGAATTATATTTTGACCAACATACAACCTGACGCATTTTTTTTTTTTTTTTACCCTAGATCTTCCACTTTAAACTAGCTTCTGACAGCGGCTTCGCATGGGATTAGTACTACGCCCACTATCAATTACGATCTATGTGCAATTCCAGATTTTCTATCTTTGTGCCAATACACTGTTTTTTAGGAGGTAGGTACTTGACGCATCCTTGGTGGTAACTGTGAATCTTCATTCCCGTAGGCACAGATAATATAATACTAGCGTACCTTATGTAAGAACAAATGCATTAGATTTATAACCAAACAACTGAAGTAATTCGACACATCAAATCAATCATGGCTTCCTAAAAAAAATAAGAATGAAACACACATTTTTATGATAACTGGCCGGTCTTCGTATGTCACCGTATAGGTACTTGCAAAATCTTGCAGGAGTGTAAATTACTCTCGATATATTACTGTGATTTTTCATAAACTAACGTTGCAATGATACGGTGACATTCATATAGATCGAACGGCCAAATTACCTAACATTATTTTGGTAACCCTTTTTTTGCCGTTAAAAATGTACCAAGAGACCAATCTTAATAGAGCGCCATCTAGTATACATCGTCATCCCTACGACAACAGCTTCTGAGCTTACTTTTGAAGGGAGCACCTTACCTTGAAACTCAGTACAACGCCATCTAGTTAATAATACAGAAACTATGTCGTCCTCTAACACGCGAGCCTTCTTCTCGGGCAAGTAGTACTTCTTTGCGTCAACAGGTGGCGCAAGCTTTCCTAACGTAAATCCTTAAATTGTTAAAATAGCTACCCTGGGCCTGCAGTCTCGACATTGATAGCGATCGCTACGTCCTAACGATTGGTCGCTACGTCGGAAAAATAATTGATTTTCTTGAAATATGTACAGAGACAGCGTAATTTTTAACTTGCAAGCACTATTTTTCATGAATACTGATCAACTGATCTGCTGGTCTCTGTACATATTTCAAGAAAATCAATTATTTTTTCGACGAAGCGAACAATCGTTAGGACATAGCAATCGCTATCAATGTCGAGACTGCAGGCCCTGTGCAAGAAAACGCGCTGGACAATCGTGATTGTAACAAATTTTCTCTGACTATTTCTTATTGGCATCACAAAACCAGGGTCACTTTGGTATCACGACACGACTTTAAAAGAAGTCCAATGCTGGACATAGGTCTCCACAAGCTTCGCCACATCCACCGGGCCTGTGGTACAAGGTACTTAAATCAATGACCTGAAGAAGGTCACGGGAAATGGCTTTTCGCAGAAGCACATGAATTAACTTCCATTTTTTTTTAATGGTTTGCGCTTGACCACTTTCTCACCTGATTTAGCGATTAGCGATGACGTGGTCGACTACCCCAGAGGTAGGGTAATATTTTTCGAGACTATGTACCTACGAGTATCTACACTACTCTAGCATCACTATATACTTTTGTTGACCTAAATCCAATATATCACTATATTGGATTTAGGTCAACATTTGTATCATGGTGATCAAACATTTTATGTCCCAGTAGAATAAGATGCTGCAATAGAGCATAAAAAAGAAGAATCCCAGTATTCCCATGACACGGAAAACGAGGTCGCCATTGCTGTGTCAGATTTTAATGATCAAGTGGTTATAAAAAGACGATTCTACTCAGATAATTATAGTTGAATGACTCGCAACTCTTCGTTTTTATTTTTCTTATTGACTAGCATCTGCCAGTGGCTCTGCCCACGTGAATGTCGGAAATTAGGTACTCCATCACATGGGCTACCCGTGTGCCAAGTTTGATTCAATTTTGTTCAGCCGTTATGATGTGAAAAGTAATATACAGGTAGACTAATACAACTCTATCTTTCTCAATTAAGGCCCTACTACCGGCCAAATGGCGCCCTCATTGAATAAAAAATCGTAGCATAGCATAGAAAATAAATATTAAAGAATCCAACGTCACGTTTGTTACAAGGAAGATAAAGTAGTTTTACGTTGTTAAAACAGGTTCAATGAGGGCGCCACTTGGCCGGTAGTAGACCCTTAACTTTCGCATTTATGCGTTTTTATTTGAACCTATAAATGGGCTCTGTTTTGATTACTATATCAACTGATAGTCTAGCGATGTTGTGATCGACGATGAAGCACATCATCAGAATTTTAATGTCCCCACTGCTGAGGCACAGGCCTCCTCTCTGAGAGGATGTGGGCCATAATCCACCACGCAGGCCCAATGTGGGTTGGTGGATGTCACATGTCTTCGAATTTATGGTTCTAGGACATTCCGGTTTCCTCACGATGTTTTCCTTCACCGTTTCGCGAGCAGTGGTGATGAAATAATTTACACAAAGTAAAACGCCTGTCTGGGTTTGAACTTACGACCTACAACTTGTAAGTCGGGCCTTTTTTATTGGACCACCACTGCTCCATAAACATTATTTCCTAGAAATACCTAACTCATGATGGTAGGTAGGTAAATAATTAATTAAGAAGTTAAATTACCTACCCTTTCTAAGAAGAGTGTAGGTAAAAAATACTTTCAGCAAAAGAGGTTTTTCAGCAGAAGCAAACCAACTCCCTCAAGATTTTTCGCAAAGGAAATGTTGACCATAAACTATTTCAAGATTTAATAATCCCGTTGTGAGGGCTGGCTGCAATAGTGTGTCATTTCCTGAAAAAAGAATACTCTAATGTCTGTTCACGAGGTGTTACAAGGCAGTGTTAAAGCCTTGTTTATTTTATGACCTCTATTCCAAATTACGTTTTTTCCTACCTTTTTAAATTTCAAATTTAATTATTACTTGCCTTCTCTGTCTAGCCTCTGTTTTTTATTTTAAAAATCAGTTCAAATTCAGCTGCCTAGCTAGAATTAGCTGCTCATTATTATTGTCATTTTCCTACTCTTCAATAAATGACAGTTACCAGTTTGTAATAGTTACTAGTACAGTGAAGTGCAGCTTTTATAACCAGGCAGTTTCAGGCATGCGTCCTGACAATAATACAATTTGTACCTTTACTTAGTGATAGTGTACCTATGGTGTAGGTACGTAAAATATATGTCTGTTTATTATCTTAATTAAATTCCTACTCACTACCTCATCGTGTCACAACTCCCTCCTCCGCAACGTCACAAAGGACTTCTCAAATCAATCAAGCTGTTCTGGAACCAAGAGACTTAAGTATTTGTCACATAGAGGTAGGCAGACACTACAGGACGCCATCTGCTCCTATCCTTGCATACTCCTTTAGCTTCCCTTCTCCTTTTGTACTTTTACGTCGCAGAGAATAAACTCATTGGTGCGGCATGCAGACCAGGGGAATCTGCTACATTTTTCCCCAGCACCACACGTCAAAGGAATCGATACGATCACGATCAGCTTTCCTGAGAGTTCACGTCTCCGAAGCATAGGAAAACACCAAGGACCAGTTTAGCTTTACTTATCCTTGAGATGTTACGGTCCCTCCATATACCTTGGCCATTTCTATACGTCTCCTAATTTATTTTTCGCAAGAACCTGTATTGATGATACTAGCACCAAGGTAGATGAAGTCTTCGACGGTTTTCAATGACAGTGCGCCTGTTAGTTGCAGCTTGAAAATCCCACGAAACGCTTTATAATGCCAAAGACCACAGATGGCGTAGCATTGTAAAGAAAATGATTTCACGTCCGGAGCATCACGACCCTCAGTATTGAGGACCACGATGCCAGAAGGAGGACGTTCATACATGTGGATATACACTCATGCTGGTTGTAAGAGTAAATAAACACAAGAAGTAGGAGAGTTGATTGTCAAAAAAATATATTTCCTTCATAACTCCCGAATACGACACAAAAATCGCTGTCTTCATAAATTCTTAAAAATATTTTTCTCTCAGCCTTTTCTTTTAATAATTTACGATGCACGAGCAAGAGTGTTGGCTCTCATAATAAATTTTAAATCGTTATGCAGCCTCTTTTGAGATAGCGAAGTTTTATCTGCAAAGCAGGGGTTTTTCTTAACTAAAGTTAGTTATTTATCTCATGGGCGGTTAGTTGAAGACAGTTACTAAAATGTTATAAGTACTCGTAACTAAGCTGTTTTATTACCCGACTGCGCAACGCAAGGGAGGGTAATGTATGTATGTTTATTCCTTTGTGGCGCTTTAGAGGCCAAACGCGTGGGCTGATTTTGATAAGAAAAAGAAAAAAAAATAAAGTCGACGAACTATACTAAGTAAGGTATCAAAATAAAAGGTTAGAGGAGACGATTTCAAAAATATAACTCACTAAAATGAAGAAAATAAAAAAATGAATAAGTACCTATTTTCAAAAAACCCGACTAAAAACAAGTCACTTTTCAAGCAGTCTGATGCAGTTGGTTGAATGAAATCAATAATTGAACTAAAATAACTGCCACCAACTGCATCAGACTGCTTGAAAAGTGATTTGCTTGGAACTTTTTAGTTGATTTTTACAGTCGGGTTTTTTCCTATAGTTTTTACCAACGTCACAATCATTTTTTGAAAGTAAGAAACCAATTTTATTTTAAAGTATTCCTTATGTTTTATGTTCAGCTGCATCTGGTTAGACTGGAAGCTAACCGAAAGGAAGCACCTGGAAGGTGGACCGGTGACCTGGTGAGGATCGCGGAAATCCAATAGATGCCAGACGCACAGGACCGGTCGTTGTGACTACACTTGGGGAGGCCTATGTCCAGCAGTAGACGTCATTCGGCTGAAATGATGATGATGATGGTGTTAAGTTTTATGGATGGATTGTGTGAGGAATCATATTAATTATAAGGACAAGAGATAAATCAATCTGCCTAGCCTTTTCCCAACTATCTTGGGGTCGGCTTCCAGTCTAACCGGATGCAGCTGAATACCAGTATTTTACATGGAGCGACTGCTTATCTGACCTCCACAACCCAGTTACTAGGTAATACGGTACCAAGACGACGACGTAAGACTGGTTGTCAGACTTTCGGGCTTCTGACGACCCGCAACGACTGTCAAAGATCCACGATTGACAGCCGGGACCAACGGCTTAACGTGCTTTCCGAGGCACGGAGGAGTCTCGATATGCCAAGATGGTCACCCATCCGTGAACCAACTCCGGCAAGCGTAGCTTAACCTGATGGATCGACCCGTGCGGCGGTTATTACTTTAGCTACGAGCTCAGAAAAAAAAGTGTTGCGGACTTGCGGCGACCCCAAGCAACATGGATCAAGCAAGGACTTGAAGATAATGACAAAGTTTGGGTAGGATAAACAGAGTTACAAACTTTTCAAGCAGAGTTTTCTTTTCCTTTTCAACTCTATAGCTGTAGCTAAGTAGCAAACTATTGTCAACAGTAATGTTCCTACAGTATTGATTGCGGTAGGTCGACCTTAGTTAATTCGGTACCTACCTATAGGTACTAAGAAGTTTTATTGATATGCCCTCAAACCATGTAGTAAAGTCGTACAGTTATCATTGCTAGATTTAAAGTTGTTTTAGGAGGAAACCATAGGATGTGGCCTGCAGGTAAAACACTTAGGGAGTCTGTGACCTGGACAGTATACGTCCCGAGACGTAGTGTCGTAGCACTCGTAGCGGATCGCGAGGCGCGTTGGGTATTTTTGTTTAAGTTTTCATTTCTGTCAGCACTCGACTGAACTGTACCACTACACTACACACATTATAGGCACGCGTTTGACCGCTATCTCACGTGATGGTAAGCGATGATGTGGTCGAAGATGAATAACGCTATGCCACGAATAGCGAGAGATGGAGAAACCTTGCAAAAGCCGCAACCAACCTATCAGACGATTCATGACCACGAGCACTTTGCCAGGAGTGTACGACTAAGAAGAGACCTAAGCTGAAACCCTGACATCATCAAAAGGATGTCCGTCTTCTGTTATCTGAATGTCCCCTCTAACAAGGCACCTTGATTTTTCACTATAAAATCCTCTCAGGTGTAAAAACTTATTTTATATCATTAGGTAAAAGTTACGTAACTAAACCACTCTATTAGCGGTTCAGTTAACTGAAAACTAAAGGTCAATGGCATGTAAAATAATCGATCTTTTCAATGTCAAGTTTTTCTTTATACACGTTTCTTAACATGTTAAATTATAGACGAATAACCTTACCTAAGTAAACTATTCAGAAACTAGTAAAAAAAGCTATTATGACCAAGTGGTTGCAACATATTTTTAGAAGATGGCGGGATGCCTTGGTTGGTTTCCTGGCGAATTTGCGTGAAGATGCACAGCTCAGGGAGAAGTGACAGTGATGGAAGAAAGAAAAAATGTTTATTTGTTACTCACAGTACCTAACAGTTATAATTAATAATAATTTTAAAAAAAAACAGGTTTTTTTAAACTACCTCATAGATTTTCCTGTAATTTTTAAGTAAAGAACTACTGTCTGTATTCTTGTTTTTATTTAAGGCCCAGTGGTTTTGGAGATAAAGTAACTTTAAAACTTGTTTTTTAAGTTTTCCGATTTTTACCCTAAAACTGACCCCCATATTCCAAATTAATTTATTTGGGTACACGTTCGTGTGTGGGTCACAAATATTCATGTGTGTGCCAAATTTCAACTCTATCAGTCAAGCAGATTCGGAGCAAATTGGCTGTGACAGACGGACAGACAGACAGACACATCACATTTTTCATTCGGACTTTGGGAACCCTCAAAACAAGAATATCGTAAGAGACCTATAAAATTACATTTTAAATGGAAAAATCAAGGTTTAAATGGTTATGCTTAACAGTTTTTTTAATCCTGGATACATCATTGAAATTGTGCAAACAGAAACATTGTTCACGTGAAACTACATAAATCCAAGCATTTGCGACATAGAATACATATATTCATGTTGCACCCTCTATCATGTGTTGTCTCTACATCAGTCCTGAGACTGATCTGTCTGAAGACATTTTCTGTCTGTCAATCTGAGTAGAAATAAATTAAATTGTGCAAGAAGTTGTAATAAGAAACTCAAGAGGTTAGATACTTTTGCTTTGGTATTAAATTGTCTAAAAGTTCTGGAAATCTAGAGGTCGAGTTCCTACCACCTTGCAGCCAAGCTTTGTGTTCTAAAAATTGTGTTGTAAGTGTCAGTGACTTTACAAGCCATGAGATTATTCAACTGTTTCTAGGTGATGGCTCAATGCAATGCAACGTTGAGTAAGGCACGAACATGACCTAGCTAGTGAACATGACCTGTGAAGTATTGCAGTTTCAGTAAGCCGAGGTTTTTTATCATTGGTGGTCTGTCGCTTGACCACTTGGTCGAAGATGGAGCACGCTTGCCTAGAAGTAACCTATTCACCCTTGATTTAAATACCCCCAGGATGTAGCTATCAGGAAACATAGACTCCGGCAGGGAATTCAACTCCTTAGCTGTACGCAGAATAAATGTGTTCCCAACACGTATTGTGCATGAGAGTGGGATGTCCACCACCCGTTTCCTCAAAGCCTCAAAGGCTTCAAATCAGTAGGTAGACTAAAAGACATCCTTCAAACCGTCGCGTATTGGCCTATTGGGCCCACGCGGTGGGATACGGCCCACTCAATCTCACTTATGGAAGCCTGTGTCCCAGCAGCAATCAGCATGACATAATTGGCTGATTATGCAACAGGTAGGTCCACTTTCCACCTAATAACTAAAACTAAAGTAATACAAAAAACTAAATTTAACCTTGTAATCACCTTGAAAAGTCGATAACGTGTACTGCAGGAAAGAGTTACTATTGCTTTAGTTAATGCTAGTATAAGCGAGGTAAAGGGCAGGCTTTCTGTCCTCATAAACTTGATTATTGATGATTTTTTATCGAGTTTCCACCCTGAGAGCCACATTGGCTACTAAATGCCAAATGTGGTTTCAGGGAGCTTTGGTTCTAATTGGATTACCCGTGTTTACCTATAGGAAGTTTTCAAGCATGGCGTAGTGTTATTTATGTAACTCCGTTGAGGATATGGGCATGAAAGTACAGATGTTGTAAAATATTTCGATTGGTTTGGACTGCTAGCTAGAAATTGGATCAAAAGGAAATCTGAATGAAAAGGACAGAATATTCCGTTCCTTACAAGATTCACAATCCTGAAAATAGCTTGTAGGTTGAAGAAATACAAAGGAATTCTTCGCGGAAAACACAAAAGAGGTCTCACACACGTGAGGCACAAAAAGGAATAATTCATAATGACGAAGGAGCGACTCTCTTCGCTCCTTTTCTTGGTATGACCTAAAACATTTCCAGCATTGCAGCTTATGGCTCAAAATCAGCTGCAATGCGCAACATGCAAACTAGCACAAGAACCACAAGGTAAAATACTACAAAAGTCATTCACCCTGCATTCTATACGCCTCACAGCTCACCTACACGTTTATTATCTGTCAAATTATAATCGCCATTTTCATCTCAACACGACTTTGACATTATCCCAAAATTGATTAGGATTTTTACAACACCATTACACGCGTGCAAACAAAAAATATACACATCCGACGTCCGCCCACAATCAACAATCATTATTTTGCAATTTTACGACTCAAATGAAGCAATAGAATCGATGAAAAGACAATTTAGAATCGAATTATCACGCAGAAATGTCACATTTGGCGCGTAAACGTCAAACGTCAAGCGGCCATCTTGTGCGAGCTTATTGGCGCGCTCGGTAGGGTTGTTTGAGCGGCGAACGGGGGACGTATGCCCGTCTCTGTCGCTCTCGGTTACATAATACGGAAATGGGTGAGCAGTGTTAAGTTTTGTGGCGAGTTCCGCATGCGGCCACTGTCGGGGGGTAGTTATTGATTTTTCAAGGAGTTTGCGGCAGTCGCCTAACACGCCGGTGCCCAGCGCGAAAAACACATCCGAATCGCGCTCGCGTTTTTACAAAAAACACAGTTATTTATCCTAAATTCTAATTTTACAGTTCAATATTCCGATTTCTGTTAAATTCGTTGTAAAATCAGTTGTTTGTGTGGAGATTTTTGTGCTGGGAAACTCATTTCGTAAGTGTTTGAAGGTTCAATTGTCATATTTTTATACGAAGACACCATTATAATCACATTTATGTGTCGTTGGAGGATTTTTATTGTCTTTTTCTGTGAATTTTAATCTATCTGTGATTTTAAGGCGTATCGCCTGTTGTGGTATGTTAATTGCTATCAGCTGTTGGGCGCAGCCGTGCAGCTAATTAGATGTCAGAAAGTAAAAATATTTACGATGCAGCATTCACTAAATTTCCACTGAACAATAAAAATAGCAAAAAAATGACTTACCAATTTATCAAGGGGCTTTAGAAACCTGGTCCGAACCATCGCATGATGCACGTTCATTTTGTTTTTTTATTTATTTTTTTATATTTTATTTTTAAATCTAATGGCACGTTCAAATCACTCGCACGTCAGTCCTCCACTGATTAAATCTCAATGATGCATATACACTGGCGGATGTATACGAAGCTCAATATTCTCCCTCGAATCAATAGTGTAATGTATAGTGTGGATGGGACAGATCTTAGTGAGGCGGAGATGTGCATGACGTCACAGATCGTTAGTGACACCATGGTGACGTCATTCGTCCTTGTTCACGTCCCCCGGGATGCCTGTGGGTCTAAAGCTCATTACTTTTAATATGGTTGTATTAATTCCCACTATAGGAATATTAATGGCCCTGATCTAAATGTTTACCAGAGCTGTCTTATCCTTTATTAAATTAGGGGAGATCCAATTGATATGGTTGAGATGGTAGACTGAGTCTTGAAGTCTTGCCTCATCTAAGCTTTGAGGATCTTCTATAAGGCTTGGCAATTGGCAAACGGGATCGATTTCTTTGAATCCATTTTGTGTCTGAAGGATGAAAAGGTGATCAAGAATATTGCAAGATGTGTTGATTGTATCCTGACTTGAGCTGATTTGTGGTGAGGTAATTTCAACATATATATTTTTTTTTACTTTTTGTTTTGGTCATTGGTAGACTAGAACTTGACCACTATCTCTGGTCGACAATTGATCACGCTTGCTTAAAAGTAACCTATTCACTCTTGACTTAAAGACCTCCAGGTTGTAACTATCAAGATACACAGACTCCAGCAGGGAATTCCACTCCTTAGCTGTACGCACAAGGAACGTCTTCCCAAAACGTGTGTCTACTTTTGAAATGAAAAGCACCCTTGTAATAGTCTACCCTTACCAATATTTGACAGCGTGGTTTGGTTGGAATGGTCAGTGATCATCAAACAACTGTTCCAATTTTGAATTCTTCACAAAATGGCCAATGTTCTTTGCAGGCAAATTCTAAGGTCTCCGTTTCTTATAATTAAAAAAAAAAAACTGTCGATGATATCGGCATTGCGGTATAAGCATTAGTTTATTGATATTGCAAGCATGACTTTGAATTCAAGTAACGATTTAAAAGCTTTTTTGTCGTCAATCAAGTCAATTGAAGTATATATTGGCAATAAAGCGTGATTAAATCCGTATTATTTCTTTCCTATTTCTTATCTTTGCATTCCTCTTTCTTAAAAAAAATATTTTCACTCATGTATACTGTTCCCGTCTTCTAAGTTCCTAATCAATACTAATCTGATTCAAAGTTCTAAATGCAAATGATGTTGATTGACTGTTTTTAGGGCAGCTTATAGGGCTCCGTTTGGACCCTTCGGTTACGGAACCGAAGGGTCCAAACCGAGCCCTATTGCTGTCACTCACGTGTCCGTCTGTCGTCTGTCACACAATATTGATCCAAAGATTTTATTAACTTCCCATTGACCTATAATCTTTTAAAATTTGGTGATAATGTTTATTATTACGCATATTTTACTAAAAATACCAATATATTTATAAATCAGATTTTTTCTTTGATATTTCCCTCATTTGGTATAGAACCCTAAATGTGTCAATCAGAACTCAGCTTTCTTCCAGATTTGTTACTGATAAACACCCGTACTTATAAACCTCGCTAATTATATGTTTAATGTCTGACAACCAGTCTTACCAAGGAGGTATACCACATTGGGCACCCGTTTAAATGGCACCTGAGTGAATGGCACCTGAGGTATTCCACATGCGCGTGAAAGAGATGATTGTCAGCCACCACTGACGGGGCCCATCGTGGCCGGTGCCTACATGCCTAGGGGTAGCGGATAAATTCGTAACAGAGTTACCGCTCAACTGGGCACTCAGGCAGGGAAGGAACAGGGGCGGGTTTTAGTCAGTAAGAGTCTGACACGTCCTCCCGCTCGACCCAGAGTGGGAGATGTCATTGGATGGATTACCCACCCAACAAAAAAAAAAGGTATTCCACATGCGGCACCTATCGATATTTTTCGCAGGAGCCATCAGTAGTATTACCCAGTAACTGTTTTGTGGAGGTCAGATAGGCAGTCGCTCCATGTTAAATACTGGTATTCAGCTGCATCCGGTTAGACTGGCAGGTGACCCCAAGATAGTTGGGCAAAGGCGCGGGCAGATTGATTGATTGATTGCGAACTCTAAATTAAAGTTTTTCCATAGAACATTTTGAATTACAAACATTCTGACCAGTTCATACCTATTTTTTTATAATTATGACCCTTTTTTTGGAAGGGTCGCAAATCATCAAATGACTTCTCCCGCTCTGGGTGGAGCGGGAGGGCTTGTCAGACTTTTACTGACTAAAACCCATCCTTGTTTCTTCAGCTTCTTGTGCTAGGGCAGAGGTAACTCTCTTTCAATGGAGAATGCCCATCTGCTATAATAAAAAATGCCTGGAATGGACAAAAACTATTAATAGCCCTTGATTCTATTTAGAATAAAACACGTATAGTGAAATTATTCTTGAGTTTGTTTAACTAGGGTAAAAATATAACAATCACTAAATATATATTTAACTTGATATCCGCTTATATTTTTACGGAAGTCGTGTTTATTTGACATGAGTAATGACATTCAGCCAAAGAGGAATCATCAAATAATCCATATGGAACAATTTTATAGATTTAGTGCACAGTTATCATTAATTTAGTATTCTACGATCTATATGCTTGTCAATATTAATTCAAATTAATATTTTTTTAAATAGAAAACGTATCTAGGCTGTATGAACCACATGTCCTTTGCTTTAGTGACAGTTTGACATTACTGCTCATGTCAAATCAAAGAGTATAATAATAATACGGTGTCAAATAAACACGACCTCCATATAGGGATATCAAGTTAAACAAACTTAAGAATTATTTCATTATACCTATTTAATTCTGAATAGAATTAAGGACTATTGCTAGTTTCTGTCCGTTTCAGGCAGTTTTTGTGCATTCCCCTACCAAAAGCTTTAAAAATCAGTGAGTTATCACCTACTAAACAAATAAACATAATGAACTGAGCTCCAAACCAAATATACATAATTACTTAAGCTAGAAATCATCATTATCAGCCCACTCTTATCGCTTAACAGATAAGTGGCGGATCTTTTTCAACGCAACTGAGTTGATCTCCATTGTTCACTGAACTCGAAAGAGGCATGCGCGGTTATCTGAAATACCCGCCCGGATGAAAACCCTGATCTTCGATTTTATCTTTTCTTTCTGCGGTCCTTAAATTATCTTTTTTTCTGTTTCTGGTCCTTTGAGCCGGATTGAGAGAGATTGGAATCCTTGAACGATTTGTATTTGAGTGATGTTGCTCGTTTGTTTAGCTTCGTCTTTCTTAGATCTTGGTATGATATAATGTTTATTATTGGAAGCTTTTGCTATTAAAATGACGATTGAAACACTATCGTGATTTAAAAATGCTATAGTAGCTACGTCTACCTCGGATGTTAGTTTTCTAGGAACTAGTCAATGCCTACTGTGACGCGTCTTGTAATATTAGGTAATCAGGCTTTTCCAGCTACTAGATTCAATCAAAATACTGTATAGTTTTTGAGAAAGCCTCTAGAGTAATCTATTTCTTATCTTGTGATTATTAAGTAGTTATGAACCTGTACTGTACCACCGCAGGGCAAAATCCTCCCTTCCATCTTTTAAATTTTCTCAGTCTTCTGGCATTTTCTGTATTGCTCTTTCTATTTTTATTAGGGTTTCGTAGTTTCGTTTCGTTAGGACTAACAATTCAGTCTGTCCGTCAGTCCGTCCGAGGCATAGCTTAGTGAATATTACTACTAGAAAGCTATAATTTTGTATGGATATATATATTGATCACGCCACGATAATGAAACAATAAAATCTTAAATATATTTTTTTTTTTTATGGTAGCTCCCTTAAATGTACAGTTGATTTTTTTTCTCGCCTATTCTATTGTGTGGGGTATGGTTGGATAGGGCTTTCAAAATCGTTACGGGGTTAGACAGACTATTTTTCGATATAGTGATTCGATTGCGAAATATTAAACTTTGAAGTGAAAATTTTTGTTCGAGTCGAGCGTCACCGTCGTCGTCCCCCCGCTAAAAGCTAAACTATTGGCTTAAGAAATCTAAATAAATTCGTGATGGTAGTATATTATAATAAACTTGAAGGTAAACTATCACGGCTAAGTTAGCTCTGTTAGTTTTAGAGTAATAGTCGCCCAACTTATAAAATGTAGGTACCTACTTGGAAAATTTAGTAGGTACAAAATCCCTACTTAATACTATTCGTGTTGTAACGGGCGACTACGGAACCCTACACTGTGCGTTGCCTGACATGCACTTGGCCGATTTTTACTCTGCATGATATGCATCACACTAAGGTTGATTGGTAGAAAATCCCTGAGGCGTTAAGTCCATCTATGCACTAATTTAATTTAATGAATAATAGAAATACCTTGAAAGATATATAATTATCATCATCATCATCAGCCTTCTAATGTCCCCACTGCTGGAGCACAGGCCTCCTATCGGTGAGAGGGTGTGGGCCGTAATCCACCATGCGGGCCCAATGCGGATTGGTGGATGTCACATGTTTCGAATATAATTATACAAAACTGATAATAATAATAATACCTAACTAGTTTGTCGACATGTGGGAGGTGGATACAGCAGTCATTGTGCCGATAGTCGTGACGGCCAATGGCTTAATAGCCAAGAGCCTCGACGAACACCTAAGGAGGCTCTCGTTGCGCAGCTGGATCAAGGGCTTGATCCAGAAGGCAGTACTCCTGGACACGGCGCGCATAGTTAGGAGGTTCCTCTCTCAGGAGCCCTGACCACCGGTAGCTTGGACCCTATCCCGATACCGGTGGGATACTATTTTTATATTTTTAAATGTTTTTATAGTTTGATATTTTAATATTTAAAAATGTAAATTGTGTGTATATATTATAAAATAAATGGAATAATACCTAACATGTACAAATGCGAATGAAAACAATTCATTGGGCATCAAAAAAATCATCGATATTGCTTCAATGGATTAAATCCTTTATGCACACACAAGTACAAAGGTGGACTTAATGCCACACTATTAAATTTTAATAAATACTCGTATTTTCTGGGGATTTTAACTATGCATGATGCAGTATGAAGTTAGATAATTTGGATATTGTATCATGAATGTGTTTCGGTACTATTTTGGAGTCTCCTCCTTCTGTGAATCAGCTATGGTCCTCCATAGCTGATTCACAGAAGGAGGAGACTGCTTCACATTCCCTCTCGCTCCATACCACGGCCTGGCCCACGACCGGGCGCGAAAGGTTGCTGCCGTCGATCGCCTCCACGAGAACACGATCGCCTCCACGAGAACACGATCGCCTCCACGAGAATGATAGCTAAAACCTGGGGGTTTATTAGTCAACAGTGAATAGGCTACTTCTAGGCAAGCGTGCTCCATCGTCGACCACATCATCGTTTACCATCAGGGGCCCAATTCTGTAACTTTGAGTTAAGCAACACGCCATCGACACTATTGACACACAACAGACATTATTTTGCCACTGTTGAAAATTTGGTATTCTGTAAAAACTTCCAAATGCTTTTCACGTATTATAGTAGACCAGACTACCAATTATTACAATAGTCTTATTATGGCGTTCCAATGGCACTACAGTGGCAAGTCAATGACCATAAATAATTTGTAGATTACCAAATGTCAATGACTATTCTATTGAGACACCACTGATACACTACCGACCGACACACTATTGACAAGTTAGTTATTTTACAGAATTGGGCCCCAGGTGAGATAGTGGTAAACCCTTCAGCAACATAATGTTATGTTATGTTATGTATTCGATAACATAATGTTATTTTATATAACCTAACTTGTTTACAAAGAACAGTGGCACTAATTCATGTTTATCTTATGCCAATCACTTGGCGTCTAACGCCAAAACATGCCACGGTATTCGAATTGATTACAGAACCAGAAGAAAATTAGGATATCGTGCGTGTTCTGACTAGAAAATTCAGCTTTACCTACGGAATTTTCTTACAAAAGCCACCTTAATTTGAGGGGCTAAAATATTAGTCATTCCTCGCACTGAAACACGGTTTTCAAGGTATGATAATTATACTCAATTTGAATAATATTTCGTTTATTTTTGGGAAACCTTTACAATTATTCCGTCGAATTGTTTCGAGTCCACTGCTCGTAGAATCAAAGTCCTCAACACCTGTTCTATTTTTCTATCGGGGGGAAACCTTCAAAAGACGCCTGGACTCTTGGGGTAAAAGACCAGAGAGTGTGGTACTTTTACGTTACTAAAACAACCCTCGTGATCACCATCAGCACATGGAAGGGGGCCCCGTGACCTCTTAAGGCGCTATTTACTGCCATTGACCTTGAGTGGTTAGCTTGCGTGTTCTGTGCTGAGCTCACGTAACGCGTCGTACGTCTACCCAGTAATAGGCCTTTCTCATATAGGAGCGCTGTCCAAAATACTAATATACTAAAACACGTATACTATAAAATAAAAATAAGCAAATGGTAAAGGTCTCATAAAAATACTCTTAATAGTTTTTGCGTGATTCTCAATTTTTTATCCGCGTTAGACATAACTTTACAAATTAATTACACTAAGTTATAAAAATAGAATTTCAAATATTCACATATCAAACTACGAATAAAATTGTCCAGAGTAACATATATTTTTTTAAAGAAATGAAATGAAATGAAACGTGATGTTCAATTAAAAACCATTAAAAGTCGTATAACTTCGCCTTAAAAGACCACTCCGGAACCCTCTATGTACAAAGCCTGTTAGGACATATCCCTGAGAAGACTGTAAAGGGGTCTCCCCTGAGCCTCACTGTGCACGGCAGCACATGTTTACTGTGCCATCATCTTTATCCCCTATACCTACACACACACAATCAGTCTCTATAAGGTTCCCTGTGGTGGGACACAGGTCACACAGGCCTTCTTCTGTGTGGGAGGAATTTGGCCATAATCCACAACGTGGGGCCAATACTCATGGGTAGATGTCACATTTCTTCGATTTTTTGGTTCCAGGACTTGCCGGTTTTCTCACGATGTTTTTCTTTACCATTTTGTGAGAAGTCTTCTACTTCTTTTCGTTTTGAAAGTACATTATATTAATCATTCTGTTTAGGCCCAGTAGTTGGCCACGTTTACTGCTTGTTCGGAGCCATTGCCACGGAATAGAAAAAACAAGTGAAAGTGCCCACGCAGCTATCCGGCACGTGTCAAAACTATCTCGAAAAAATTTAAAAGAATAACACCTTCCATTGAATTTATTGCTCATAAAAAATTAAGACTTATAACAGCTGACGGAGGTTGTTATTCTTTTACATTTTTTTCCGCATAATTGTGACACGTGCCGGATAGCTGTGTGGGCACTTCCACTTGTTTTTTTTTATGCCGTGGCCGTTGCTCAGGTCCTCTAGGGTGCAGATAAACGGACACCTGGGGCACTCCAGCAAATGGGTCATAGTAAGAACAGGCGCACTGCACTTGCTCTGGTACCACAATAATCCCCCAATTCGCCAAATTATGCAGGGTATAAAAACACATCACATAGCCGTCAACTACGCATACTGTACATCTAGCAAAGTAGCTTTGCGCAAAAATTATTGAAAAAAAAGCTATGTAGCGACATCTATGACGCCGCACACGAACTAAAAATAGCAAGAATTCTACATCGCGCAAGCAGAGTTCTCCGCGCGATTTGAACATATACAACAGTCCGAAATCAACCATTGGGCAGTTGCCCGGACCAGACACAACACCCGTCTGGTCGGAGGATCCTCCCTTTTCAATGGAGGTTTGCGGGACTTTACACTCTGTTCCGCTCACCTCTAAACTGGTGACCCTCGAGCATGAACGTCAGCGCAGCCTTCGTGCAGCTACTTCAGCGTGACGTCATAATCATCGCTTCCTTCAAGCTCTTGAGCAACGAGTCATACAGCCAGCCAGTACCAACGGCTTCTACGGGTATCCTGACCACCAGCATGCAGCGGATGCGCATTCCTGGTCAGCATCCTCAGCCTCTTTCATCACCATCAACCTCATCAGCGATCTTGGCGCAGCGAACAGCACCTTCGGCCGGTCGATGAACCTCTCCTGGTCGACGCCAGCAGTCAAGCCACTACGTCGCACAGCACCGCTCCGACCCACTGGAGCCTGCAGCATCATCCCGACTCACTGGGACATCATCACCCCGACTCACTGAGGCATCATCCCGACTCACTGGGACATCATCACCCCGACTCACTGGGGCATCATCCCGACTCACTGGGATAGCAACACCCCGACTCACTGGGGCATCACCGCAGACAGTTCCGACTCACCGTGAACTATGCGGCTCTTCCGGTTCCGACTCACTGGAACCAACCTTCCACTGGCCCGGCAAGCATCACAAGATGTATGGACGACTCATCAAGAACCATCGATCTCCGATCTCCGGAGGGGAGTGATGTAGCGACATCTATGACGCCGCACACGAACTAAAAATAGCAAGAATTCTACATCGCGCAAGCAGAGTTCTCCGCGCGATTTGAACATATACAACAGTCCGAAATCAACCATTGGGCAGTTGCCCGGACCAGACACAACACCCGTCTGGTCGGAGGATCCTCCCTTTTCAATGGAGGTTTGCGGGACTTTACACTCTGTTCCGCTCACCTCTAAAGCTATATTTTTATTGCGCGCAATGTAACGCGAACCCAGGCAAGTGGAGTTAAACCCCTCCCCTTTGCTCTAAGCCGCGTAGGTACTTGTCAGATACGTTTGATATTTATAGGGTTTTTGTAACTTCAAATGCGTAATTTCGAATTTTAGAAAAAAAAAAAGACTATTCAGGTAATGTTTGTTTGGAAAAAAGTTTAGTAATAACACTTGGAATAAAATTCATTTTCGTAAAAAACTGAAAAAAAAATCCAGAACTATTGGATTCCCAGGTATGGTCTAGTGGAAAAAATTATCCAAATAATGGGTAGAATATGTGGCTTTCGGCTTCGGAAACTGTCTTTTTACACCTGATACGTATTTGCAACGGCCTACTTAGGTACGCAATCGATTACGTGCTTTCCAAATAAGCTACTGCAAATCACGACCGAGTGACAGGTATTCCTTGGGCTTAACAAAGTCATGTGGTGGTGGGCACCGCCCTTCCTACCGTTTGAGAGAAGTGCTGATTAAATAAATAGGTACATAAAGCTAATAACCTGCCTGGGTTCGGAGCCACGACCTATAACACGTAGGTCGGAATCGTTACCACTGCTTGCTTACCTACTAACTTATTAATCCGTCCTTATATCTTGAAAATCGTGAGACTTTTAGCTGTTATTTCAGGTGTCTTGTGATATACGCCTCTTTAATTAAGAGCGTTTACTCCTTGCGGGATTTCATACATAGGTAATCGCAAGTCCTTATTCTTGGAAATTAATGAACTGATTTTAATAAAACTTGGTACACATACGCAAGGTACCTAGGTGTAAAAAATTTGTTAAGAAAATTTTAGAGAGGAAGAGAGAGTGATTTTTTACATTCTATAAGAAACTTAAAATAATTCTTAATTATGCCGATTCTTTTGTTTAAAAGCTAAACTAAAATTAGAGTATCGCTATCTTTTACTAAAAGGCAGTGCGAGAAAAGGACGGCTATAGCTATGAACTAAGTTAGAAATGTCAACCTTGTTTATGCCTTACGCTTTACCCTGTTTTTAGTCAACATGTTTTTACCTGTACCCTTAATTTGTATGGAAATATTAGTTTGACTAAATTTGACAGCTCTAATTTACGTCCGTCACTTTATTGGAGAGAAAAAGATAGCAATAGCCTAAATTAAATTTAGTTTGTGCACAACAGAATCGGAACCAATGTGTCTTTGAAATCTTTTTCGAAAATGTTCGCAACTAACTTTTTAGACCTGGGTACCTTGCGTCTACGTACCAAGTTTAATTACAATCGGTTCATTCATTTCCAAGTATATAAGGACTTGACAGTTTGTATGAAATACCGTGAGGAGTAAACGCTCCCTCTTAGGCTCCGAAACCCACAGGGAGTTTAAAAAAAAAATTAAATAAGTGAAAAAAAAATAATCGGCTGACAACCCGGGTTGTCGTCGGGCTTCAATTCGGCAACCCGGGTTTGTCCACAGAGCCTAAGAGGGAGTGAACATTATAAAACATCACACTATCACATAACACCTTTTTCATGTCAAAAGTTCAAACAACCCAACGGCTGGGCCAAGGAAATATAAAGTTACCATTTTGTCATCACTGTCACCGATGTTTTGTTGATCTTTTCCCATCTTCAGAGACAAAGTTGAAATGCCTGTAATATTACAGGCATTTCAACTTTGTCTCTGAAGATGGGAAAAGATGATGATAATATTATCATCAACTTATAAGCCTTTCAAACCTAAACTCTGAACACTCCAATTCTGCTTAAAAGTAGATTTAATCCCTCTGAGCAATTCCCATATTTTAAGGTTTTTGATCGTCCAAATGAAAAAACATATATACGGTCGAATTGAGAACCTCCTCCTTTTTTTTCGTCGGTTAAAAACGGACCCCTTAAAGGATCACTCGTGAGTCTCTGTCACAGACATTTTTTCATCTTTATCTTCTGGACCTGACTCGCAATTTGTTATACACATAAATATCTGTGACACAAACAAGGATGTGTAACTTATATACTCGTAAATGAATTTAGAATATGGGGGTCAATTTTGGGATGACAATCGACAAATTTAGTTTGTAGATAGGAAAGGCTTTTTATTTTTCTCAAAAGATTCAGAACATAAAACCAGTATATCTTTTCATGAATAACTAAAAATAATAACAAGACTCCAGCCAGCACTTTCACAAAGAGAATACTAGATTCTTGCATGAGAAAAGCGCAAACAATAGCTACTAGTAACCTCTTTAACACTACCAACGGGCATCACCATTCTCTTGCTCATCCTACTAATATTATAAATGCGAAAGTTTGTATGTTTGTATGTGTGTATGTTTGTATGTTGGGGTTGAAACCCTTGGCTTGCCTTTTAATGCATTTAAAACTAAAGTTAAATCTAGTCTCTGTTCGAAAGCATACTATTCCATCAACGACTACTTAGAATATAATAATAGTTGGTCGCTGTGTTGAACGCAAGACAATGTTACACTTGATGTTCTTTCTCCATATTTAGCTTATGGTTATAACAGATTATATGAGTTCATATAATAATTGTCTACCAAATTTAGTGTGATGATGATTGATTGATTTGATGTGATTAGTTCATCACTTGTGGCTTCGAATCACAGCACTTTGATAGTTTCAATATTTGTTCTTGTAAGCAGGCACACCAGTTATGTATGGAGGTTTCTTTAATTTGGTTTAGTGTTTATACTTGAGTTTGTTTTTAATGGCATGATTGAGTGTGCTAGCTGGCAAGTGGCGGATTATTTAATTTTATGATTATATTTTAGACGACATATATTTATTTTTCTGTTTTACATAATGTTAAGATTGTTGCTTAGAATTATATAGATTCAAGTTCTTAAAACTTAACAGACAGATGTGTTGCTGGGGAGTTTGTTGGCCACTTCTTCTTCACAGCTAAAACACTAGGAAGTGGTGACGGGCGGGCGTTTTTTGGGGGACTGTCTTTATGTAGAACTTTGACGTTCAAAAAGTGCTGGTTCTCAGCCTAGTTTGAATAAATGACTTTTGATTTTGGTCCAAGTGCTCACATATTATTTAAAGATCTGTCTAAACGCCTTGTTGACACTTCGCGTGACCCAAGGGCTGGCTTTTTCCTCGGCCAGAGGTTAAGCATTGCCATACAACGTGACTATGCCGCCAGTCTTTTGGGTACACTTCCAGTCGACAGCGATGACGAGGAATTTTTTGACGCCATATTTTAAGTTTTATTTATTTAGGAGTTTTTGTTTTTATTACAGTTAAGTATTTTATAAGTTTGATGTAACACTTTTTGTTTACCTTTTTTGTATGTTTGTATGCTTGTAAATTTGTATGTTTGTGTTTGAATCACACAAAAACGGCAGAAGGGATTCGAATGAAATTTTTCACACAGATAGATTATAACCTGGATCAAAACATAGGCTACTTTTTATCATGCGATGCGGGCGAAGCCGCTGGCAGAAGCTAATCCTACTAATATTATAAATGTGAAATTTTTGTGAGTGTGTATGTTTGTTGCTTCTTCACGCTCAAACTCAAACGGCTGGACCGATTTGGATGAAATTTGGTATGTAGATAGCTTATGGCCTGGTTAACATATAGGCTACCTTTTATTCCGGTCTAGACGGGTAAAACTGCGGGGCGCAGCTAGTAATATTATAAATGCGAAAGTTTGGATGGATGGATATTTGATACTCAATCACGCCAGAACGGCTAAGGCATTAAATCCGCCATTGTACAGTAATTCTTACTTGTGCATTATGTTTAATATATAAATAAACGGCTGAACGGATATGAATGAAATTTGGCACAGAGATAGATTATAGTCTGCAACAGCACATAAGCTATATTTTGTAATGGGGTAAGAACGAATTCTACGCGGGCCGCTGGCAAAAGCTTTATTTCGGCCATAGAAGTAGCATTGCCATCCAACGTGGAAATGCTGATCACTTTTCTGGGCACTTTTCCCATTGACTGCAAAGTGAACGAAGTTTTCAATGCCCAATGAGTTCTATGCCTCCCCTTTTTTATGCCTCTTGCACATATTTTATTTATTTTTTATTAGCTGGTAAAATGGAGTCTCACTTATATAACCGGCACTTCAGTACTTCGGAAGATCCATTATCCACCTTCCGCCTGGGCCTACCCCAACGCTTCCTTCATGATCTCGTACTAAAATAGGACATTCTCAAATGCTTCATTTTCAAAAAGCCCTGTTATAAATTTGACCGTTATGTGTGTGCGTCTGTCTGTGGCACCGTAGCTCTTAAACGGGTAAACCGATTTCAATGCGGTTTTTTTTTATTTGAAAGCAGGTTTTCTAGCGATGGTTCTTAGACAAATGTTTTATCGAAATTAGTTCAGCCGTTTCAAGGTCATCAGCTCATGCGTTTTTTAAATGTTCGCTTTTCTTTAAAACGTTGGGTTTTTTTATTTTTAATATATTTATCTCTATCTAGCTGTGCCCGCGGTTTTTTATATAAAGTATCCTATGTTGCCTCCAAGAATATATGTACAAAGTTTCATGATGATTGGTTAAGTAGTTTTCGCGTGAAAGCGTAACAAACAAACTTACATTCACATATTTTATAATACTAGGATGATAATTCGATTATTCCAATAATCCGGAACTCCCTGGTTTTTTATACTGCCAGATTATTGACACTCTTCTGTATATTAAATAATAATAACAAAGCTGTACTTCTGGACGGCTCGCATTGTTAGGCGGTTTCTCTCTCTGGAGCCCTGAACGCCGCCCGGTAGCTTGGACCCTGTGCTTGGATTTTTTTTTAAATTGAAATATTTAAAAATATAATTTAATATGTACATAAACAAATGAATAAACATAAATAAATAAACAAATGGATAATAATAATAATTCATTTATTTTGGGTTGCATAGACCCATAGATAAATACCTTAACCTAAGTATACATATTATCACCAGAAAGTGTTAGTAAATAAGCCAGAACATATTAAAATATTCTCAGACCAAACCCCAGCTCAGCAAAAGTATTTTAAAAATCTAAAAGAAGAACTAAAGAGAATGAACTTACCATAAAATATATTAACGGCACATCTACAATAATAAAAACCCCTGCAAAAAACTACAAGCAGTAAACGAAACCAAACCTGAGACTACTAGTAATACCTATCAAGTAACCCACAACTACCAAAATATAACGACCAATAAATCACGCCTCAGATTTTTCTACCTAAATGTTCGAACCATACGCAAAAGAGGAAAATTCGACGAACTTAAGTGCATACTGCAATCACTACCTTATACAATTCATGTTATTTTACTGACTGAAACTTGGATTAGAACTGAAACACAAGCCTCGGAACTGCAAATAAATAATTACTCACACTACTACAACTACAGAACTGATTCAAGAGGAGGCGGAGTTTCAGCATATGTCCATAATGACCTTAAACATAACCTAACAGAGTCCAAATACACAGGTGGAAATAATTATTTATGGATACAATTAGAGAGATACGCACTAGAAGTAGGCGTTGTATACAACCCTGGCGATACCAACTACGTAGACTTTCTTGAGGTGTATGAGTCCCAGCTTCAGCAAAGAAGGAGAGCAATAGTGTTCGCAGATTTCAACATTGATTTGTTAAATAAAGACAAAAAATCTAAACAATATTATGAACTCATGAAGGGAACTGGACATAAAGTGCTAAATAAAATCAACAAAAAATATTGTACTCGAGAATCGAAAACTAGAAAGTCTATTCTGGATCAAGTCAGCTCTAACCTGAAAGACGATCACTTTCACATGGCAATAGTGGACTCTTCAATGTCTGACCACAAACAAATATATGTTGAAAAAAACTAAACCGCCTCGAAAAATAAGAACACAGTACGAAACAATTGATTTTACGAAAGTATATAATATTTTAGAAAAAACAAACCACGAATAACTAGATGATAGCTACACACTAATGGAAAACAAAATCAAATCAGCAATAGCCCAAAGCAAAATAAGAAAAACCAAAATTCTAAACCTACCCCAAAACGACTGGATAAATAAAAGCATCATTGAGGAAATCAATCAAAGAAACGCATTGTGGACAGAACTTAAGAAGAACCGAAATACCACCAACCTGGAAGCAGACTTTATTACAATAAGGAAACGCGTAGCTAAAAACATGCAAGATACAAAAAACAGTTATTACTATAAAAAAATCAGCGTTTTTACTGATCTCAAAAAAGCGTTCGACACCGTTAGTCATGAATTGCTACTTAAAAAGCTGGAAAAAATCAAAATCACTGGTAGTGCCTTAAACATGTTCAAATCATATCTAAAAAACAGATCACAATTAGTCAAAATCCTACTAATATTATAAATGCGAAAGTTTGTATGTTTGTTTGTTTGTATGTTTGTATGTTTGGCTGAAGGTATCGCAAAAACGGCTGAAGGGATTACAATGAAATTTTGCACACACGTAGGTCATAACCTGGATTAACACATAGGCTACTTTTTATCCCGGTAAATGACAAGACTTAGCGAAGGCTGAGGTGGAAGTAGAAATCCAAAGTCAGGCTGAACGAGCGCACACGCTCAAAAAGTACTAGGACACCAGAAACATGAGAATTATTTCCAGGGCTGAAATCATGAGAGATAAAGACTCACAAAGTACCAGGAGACCAGAATCATGAATAGGTGTTTTCGGGGATACAATCCTAAGCTGTATAGCTTCACAAACCACCAGGATACCAGAATCAAGAAGAAGTGTTTCCGGGGCTATAATCTTAAACGGTGTAGATTCACAAACGACCAGGAGATCAGAATCACAAAACATATTCCGAAGCTGGTATTAGGAGAGGTAGAGATTTACAAATTACCAGGAGACCAGAAAAATGAGAAGTATTTCCAGTGCTGAAATCATGACCGATAAAGACTCACAAAGTACCAGTAGACCAGAATCATGAATACGTATTTTCGGGGCTACAATCCTAAGCTGTATAGCTTCACACACCCCACCAGGAGCCCAGAATCAAGAAGAAGAAGTGTTTCCGGGGCTTGAATCCTGAGCGGTATAGATTCACAACCTACCAGGAGATCAGAATCACAAAATATATTCTGAGGCTTAAAGAATTTTTTATTTTTTTTAATTATTTGGTTGTAAATAGAAGGTAGAGATTCATAAATTACCAGGAGACCAGAGTCATTAATAAGTATTTTTGGGGCTGGAATCCTAAGCGGTATAGATTCACAAAATACCAGGAGACCAGAAATACAAAGAGTGTTCCAGGGCTGATATCATAAACGGTATAGATTCTCAAACTACCAGTTCACAACCTACTAGGATATCAGAATCACAAAACATATTCTGAGGTTGGTATTAGGAGAGGTAACATCTTGAATAAGTATTTTCCGGGCTGGAATCCTGAGCGGTATAGATTCTTAAACTACCAGGAAAACAGAATCATGAAGAAGAGAAATTTCAGACCTGCACGCGGATGAAGCCAAAGGTAAACTACCAGGGTGCCAAAATCGTGAAAAAGTTAATTTAATATAAATGCCTACGCGGACGGAGCCACGGGCAAGAAGCTAAGCACCAATTTAGGATATGTTCGGGACCCAATAAATGAAACAGTCTCGATATGGTAAACAATTATATTTACCACGGTAAGAGTGACAAGTTAGGTACCCCGACACGCTGAGCGATTGCATGTGCCCCTACTGTCTTTATCTTTGACTTTGAACTTTTACGTTCAAAAAACGTTAATTAGGCTTTCAGCCTAATTTAAATAACTTTTGATTTTGATTTCTACAGAGTTTATTTAACGTGCTACTCTCTGGAAATACCACTCAAACTTATAATTACACTTTTTACGCGGGCGAAGCCGCGGGCGGAAGCTAGTGGATAATAATTGTCAAAGCGATGCTTTACCAATAACGTGTGGAGTACCTCAGGGATCCATTCTAGGTCCCCTGCTCTTTTTAATATATATAAATAACATACAAGAACTTGAACTACATGGTCATCTCACCTTATATGCGGATGACACTTGTTTATTTTATTTCGGATCATCCATTCATGATCTAATTTTCCAAGCTCAAGAAGACTTAAACACCCTATTCGCGTGGTTTCAGTATAATTTATTAACTATAAATATCTCTAAAACATGCTATAATAATATCTTATTCAAAGCTAAAAATAAAATAATACCTTCACATAAACCCTTAAATATTAATAATATTCCTTTACAGCAAAAAACTTGCGAAAAATATCTTGGCTTAAGATTAGATAGTTCACTATCGTGGAATGCTCACCTAGAACATATAAAAACCAAGCTTTCGTCACTACTTGGATTTCTTAGAAATATAGTTCGATGTATTCCACATAGATTGCATCACACCATCTATAACGCCCTAGTAAAACCACACCTGCTGTATCTGGTTGAAGTTTGCTAAAAAAAAGCTAAGCTAGATAAGCTCCAAGTTGCACAAAACAAATTAATAAAAATGATTTTCAATTATCCTTATCTAACACCAACAAGCACAATTTACGAAGAAACAAAAATTATGAACATTAGGCAGCTATATATCTACAATACCTGTATTTTTATCCGAAAAGCTCTTAACAAAAGTATACAGACAAACCTATTGTTTACTAAAGTAAAGCAAGTAACCCAACGTAGCACTCGTCGAGCTAGCTTGCTTATCTTACCAAAGATGAGAACTAAGTTCGGCAAGAAAAATTTAACATTTGAAGGAGCACAGTTGTATAACAAAATACCGTCATGCATAAAAAATGTACACTCATTCAATGCATTCAAGAAGCAATTAGCCCAATATTTATTAAATAAATAATAACATATTTCCTAAGATGCGGGAATGCATTGGATCAGTGATAAATTTAACTTATTGACGAACTCGATCTATTTAGTATTTAGCATAAGGTAAACAAATTGTTCTCATGTAAGTGACTGTGTCTTTTTTGAGAATAAAATATCTTTAAACCTAAATAAAGCTTAAACCTATGTTAGTAACACATAAAAAAGAAGCCTATGTGTTAATCCAGGGTATAAGCTATCTACTTACCAAACTTCATCCAAATCAGTCAAGCCGTTTAAGCGTGAAGAAGTAACAAACATACAAACACATACTCACAAACTGTCGCCTTTATAATATTAATGTGATAATAAAAAAAGAATCTGCAACATTAATCAGATTTGAAGTTAAAACTCCCACCTCAAGGTCAAAGCAAGAATTTCATCGAAAGCGACCCTGACCTTACTCAAGGACATGAAATTACAGGAAATGGACGGGTTTTAACTGTAAATACGAAAGCAGAGCTTTATGTTTTTAAATGTTATTTGTGCCTTTCTCTCATAACGTTTTGAAAGCCCAAAGGTATTAAATTCTTGAGGGGAGGCTTTATCTTCAAATTAATTCTTCGGGAGTGATAAGGAATATTATAATTATTTGAGCTGCTTTTGTGCGAATGTAAGGGAATGGGGTGTATATATAAACAGAGCAGAAACGAGCACTGTTCACCTAGTCTTGCTGACTACGTGTTCATGTTATCAGAACGTAAAGTTTATTTTTCTTCAAGATATTTCGGTTTTAAGAATTAATTTCTTTAAGGCGCTATTAGATGCCTACGACCTTGAGTGGTAAGCTTGCGTGTTCTGCGCTAAGCTCACGCTGTCCGAAATTAGACGCATTATTAATTTATTAGACATAGCACAACAAGTATTAAACTAAAACACTGAGACTAAATTATAAATAAATGAATGATCTTTAAAATGGTTAAGGTTTCATAAAAATACGCTTTGTAGTTATTTCGTGATTCTCATTTTTTTATCCGCGTTAGACATAACTTTACAAATTAATTATACTATGTTATAAAAATATAATTTCAAACATTCTCACATTAAATTACGACAGAAATTGTCTAAAGTAACATATATTTTTTTCAAAGAAATAAGACTAGTGGTTCAGACGTGATGTTCAATTAAAACCATTAAAAGTCGTACAACTGCGCCTTAACGCCTTGCGCTTGACCGTGTTTTTAATGACATGTTTTACTCGAATCTCATCAAAAAACGCGTGTCGTAATTTAGGACGCCCCCTAATTGCAAACTGGACTAATTGCGAATTGGACTAAGTGCGAACTGGACCAATTGCGAACTAGTCCAATTGTGAACTGGACCAACCGAGAATTGGATAGTTGGACTTTTTACGAATTGGACATAATGCGCCCAAACGCCCTTAATTTGTAAATATTAGTTTAAAACTAAATTAAGTCCGACACGCACTTGACCAGATTTTTTTGGGAATTGACAATGGCTGCCTTTAAGAAAGTTAGTCATTTCCATGGACAGAAGCGGTATTCAAAATATGAGCACACATTTCCGATACAAACTCCAGAACAAAATCCAGTCAAATTTTGCTGACAAACGAAATCACATTTCCAAACAAACCTTCACCGACTTTGTTGTGTACTCATTAATAAAGTCGTGTTAGTTATAATTTGCTGACAATTGAAATTAGTTTGTTAGTTAGAACACGGAACAGAACAGCTAATGATTTATAATCACGACATTATCATGTTTTGTATCTTTGAAAAGAAAGTAGCTTCACGACTCTATTTCTAAAAGTAGTAGACAGAAAATAAAGAATACAAGAGTCTGGAATTGGCACATTTTTTTTGTCGGGTTGGAAATCATCCTATGACCTGGCGCATTGGGTCTGGTGCGGGAGGGCGTGTCAGACTCTTACTGACCCCTTCCCCTTCCTTGTCTGAGTGCCCAGGAGCGCGGTAATTCTGTTTCGAATTTTTCTGCTACCCCTCAGCATGCATGCATCGGCCATGACGGGCTCCGTCAATGGTTACTGAAATCACTTTGAGGCGCGCGTGGAACACTACGCGCCGTCGACTCTCGGGCCTGGTGCTGATCGGACGGCGAGCTACCCATTACTCGCCGTCCGCAGACCCGAGTCTACGGTGGCCGGAGATCATCTTGGCGCCCCCGGCGCCCAGGGCGTCTCCTGTAATTTAAAAGATTTGCACAAATCGGCTGACATGTTGGATTGTATGTCGGGCTGTAACTCCACGTCCAAAGCGTGTATTTCGCGTACGGGTGGGGTATGTTTGTTCTATCCACCCCGGCTCCTCAAAGAAAGCCAGGAGCGCCCTGGTGTTACCCAAACCCATGTGGGCAATAATACTTACTATGCACTGTATCCAGCGACCACTGGGCAGCTTAAAAGCAGATGAGCTGCTGTCTCATCCTCCTCAATGCAGGCTCTGCAGAGGGGGTTGTCTGTATCTCCTATGACAGAGAGGTACTTATTAAAGGACCCGTGGCCAGTTGTAGCGAGTGATAGAGTGACCAAAGACCGATAACTAAAAGGAAATGGCCTCCTTCTGTGAGACCGTGATGAAAGAGCGAGCAGGATCGTGAGAGGGCCGATTCCGCTCGGAAAAGAAGACGTCGGGTAGGCATCCACCTCGTTGCCTAAAATGTCTGCCTAGTTTAACGCAGGCGAGACACTGGGGTCGCAGGCTCTCATAGTGGGTCTCTGTCCGCCAACCGAGTGATCCCAGGAAAGACGATGACACAGTGATTACTTGCTGCCGTGCAAAGCCAGACTCAGGGGAGACCATTTTATAGTATCCCCAGGGTACAGGGTGCACAAAGTGGGTTCCGGGCTGGTTTTTACGTTTTTGATTTGAAACATCTATTGGCGCGACTTGGCAGTAAAATTGACTCGAATGCTGAGACGGAAAACGGCATGACGTGACGCCGCCGCTCTCGACATCCTTCTCCCTAGAAACATCTAACCAAAAACTTGTAACAACAACAACAGAACACCACCAACAACAACAACCAACAACAACCCCAACAACAACCAACAACTACAACACCAACAACAATAAAAATAATAACAATTTTGAATTCTAATATTAAAATAGATGTTTCACATCTGCCAGGCGTCCCATGACAGCCAACTTTTTCTTTTTTTTTTCACAGTCCTCCTTCCACGCGTGTATTGTGGTCACTGGGGTGGTTTCTCACGGAATCTCACGCTCCCTGATATTTTCCTTTTCAAGGTTTCCCCCTGAAAACAAAAAAAAAAAGTTTTAATCAAAGAAATCCCAGAAAACTTCTGTATAATTTCTATTCAAAAAGCTACGAAAACTTATGATTTACCTACTTTAAAATATTGAGAAGTTTCACTAGTTAAGATTAGGGGACCAGGTTCGTTGAAACTGCCTTCAGACTGTTCAAAGTTTTCGTATTATGTTTGAAAATTACGATCGTTTTAAGTTGTGAGTGCGACCCACCTTCGAACTAATTAGGTTAATCGTATTTTTAAAAGGGATTATAAAGACTCGTCTCTTTCAACGGAATTATCTTTCAAGGCTCAGTACAATGGGCACGCCGCATTTGCGGCGGTAAGGCCCCTCTTTGAGAAGTGGCGTCCTCACCTGCCGCCTGACGCAGCCCCTCAGCGGACATGGAAACTTCGGGAGATTCCTGTGTAGGATAAGGCGGAGGGAAACGCCTGGGTATCACCACTGCGTGGAGGTGATTGGCGGCAGCGATCTCCCGCGCCCGGCCCTGGTCCAGGCCATGGTACGGAGCGAGAGGGAATGGGAAGCAGTCTCCTCCTTCTGCGAAGAAATAATGCTCACAAAGGAGGAGGCGGAACGGGTGAGCGAGGCTCAACAGAGTCGCCCTCACGCACCCAGCAGCTGCCGCCGCAGGAGACGCCCTGGGCGTAGGACGTCGCGAGACGATCTTCGGCCACCGTAGATCCAGGAAGGAAGGGTGTGTTTTAGTCAGTAAGAGTCTGACACGCCCTCTCGCTCCACCCAGACCGGGAGAAGTCATAGGATGATATCCCTAGACCAAAAAAAAAAAAAATAGGCTCAGTACAAAGGGGACTAGTGTACGATTACGACGACGTGGGTAGTGTACGATTCAGTGCCCATATTATACTCCAAAAGCGCTAAAAACCTGGGCGTCCACATGGACTCTAAACTCTCTTGGGAGGTACATATTGCTGATGTGAGTAGGAGGGTCTTCTACTCCTTTCAGTCTCTTAAACGTCTCCAAAAATTCTTACCATTTCGCACTAAGGTTTCTCTTGCTCAATCTCTCCTACTACCGCTCATAGACTATGCGGATGTCTGTTTCCTAGATGCTACGGAGGTACTTTTAAACAAACTTGAACGACTGCAAAATTTGTGCATCCGCTTTATTTTTGGCCTCCGCAAATACGACCATGTGTCGGAGTTTCGGACCAGATTAGGGTGGCTGCCAATTCGGCGTCGGCGAGATACCCATATCCTATCCCTTCTTTATACTATTCTGTACAATCCTATTTCTCCTCAATACCTTCGTGAACGCTTTGAGTACCTCGTTCCGAGAGGTAAACTCTGTCGCACCACCTCCTCTCTTCTCCTTCGTACTCCGCGTCACACTTCCAGCCACTATAATGGCTCCTTTTCAGTGACTGCAGTGCGTCTCTGGAACTCTCTTCCACACTCTCTACGCGACAGCCCTTCTCTGAATGTCTTTAAGAGGAAAATAAAAGAGCACTTCCTTTCTCAATGACATATTATTGGGGTATATATTGGTGTATATTTGTATATATTAGTATATAGTATTTTGTATGTATTTTATATACAGGGCTTATTTATATAAGTTTATATTGTACACAATCTTACCCTCGAATGTGACCTAACTCTATCACTCAAAGGTTTGCTGGGAGAAAACTCAAGTTTGAGTTAAGCTCGCCTTTGTACATGAACTGTGTAATAACTTTATTTTATGTTAAGATTTGGTGTACAATAAAGAATTAAGAATTAAGATAAGACTAGACTGGGTGACATTCAATCAGGGATAACTCAATTAATCTGCCCGCGCCTTTTCCCAACTATCCTGGGGTCGGCTTCCAGTCTAACCGCATGCAGCTGAATGCCAGTATTTTACATGGAGCGACTGCCTATCTGACCTCCACAACCCAGTCACTGGGTAATACAATACCACTTGGTAAGACTGGTTGTCAGACTTTCGGGCTTCTGACGACCCGTAACGCCTGTCAAAGACCCACGATTGACAGCCGGGACTATAACGGCTTAACGTGCTTTCCGAGGCACAGAGGAGTCTCGGTATGTAAAGATGGTCACCCATCCATGGACTAACCCCGGCAAGCGTAGCTTAACGACCGACCCGTGAGGCTGTTATCAATCAGGGATAGCTATTGTCGAAAAATCCAACTGGGCACATGTATAATTTGTCTTCTACAATATAAGTGTTCTGAGTGCTTCGTCCTCTTTCTTTTATAACACTGCTGTAAGTAAACCAGTCACTCTCATACACCACACTCTCGCGTTGCCAGCGAGTGAGACCTCTACCATGAACTTACTAAACCGTCCCAGGATCCCTGCAAGCCGTACTGGTGCCTTGGGGTCCTACAGTACCGATCTATACTAATATTATAAAGAGGTAAAGTTTACCCGGGCCTGCGGACGGCGAGTAGTGGGTAACTCGCCGTCCGATCAGCACCAGGCCCGAGAGTCGACGGCGCGTAGTGTTCCACGCGCGCCTCAAAGAGTTGTCAGCAAAGGACGGGGCCTGCCACGGCCGATGCCTGCCCGGGGGTGGAGGATAAATTCGAAAGAGTTACCTCGCCCCTGGGCACTCGAGGCAGGGAGGTACAGGGGTGGGTTTTAGTCAGTAAGAGTCTGACACGCCCTTCCGCTTCACCCTAGAGCGGAAGAAGTCATAGGATGATTTCCCACCCCCCAAAAAAAAAAAAAAAAGAGGTAAAGTTTGTGAGTTTGTGAGGTTGTAGGGGGTAAGCTCTGGATCTACTGAACCGATTTTGAAAATTCTTTTACCAATACATTTCTGAAACCCACGCGGACGAAGTGCTAGTTTATAATAAATAGTGCTAGTTTAAAATAAAATAATAACATTTAATACCATGATAAATTTAGCTCATATCAAATGGATCGACAGTGCATCTGTGTCCGAACTAGATAAACTCAGATCAAATAACGTAAGCATACCATGATCAGCCTTTTATTTAATGTCACTGTGAGAGGGTGTGGGCCATAATCCACCACGCGGGCCCAGTGCGTGTTGGTAGATGTCACATCTCTTTGAAGTTTTGGTTCTGGGACATGCTGGTTTCCTCACGATATTTTCCTTCACCGTTTTGAGAGCAGTGTTGATGGTGATGACAAATAAATGAATGGTGATAGCTAAAATGTTATCAACGTACACCTCTATTGCTTTAACAAGCACCCGAACAATTCAAATCAAATTATAATACACAAGACACCTCAAAAACTCAGACAGTAACAATGAAAACCCGTTCACTTTTTTGCTGACGCTACTCCAAATCGTATCTCAATGCGTCATTTCGATTGTCCATTCGAGGTAAGGTCAGCAATCGATGGCAATTTGGCTGCCTTCCATACAAAGTATACAGTTTTCTTAACAACAGGAGTGTATAAAAGAGACAAAATGTAGTGTGTGAAAGAGATAGATTGTTTAGTACGAGTACCTGATTCTGGTAAGTAAAGGAAGGAGTACTCTCAAGGGTGGAATTTGTGCTGTGTATCTTTGTGATTTAGGAAAAACCGGCCAAGTGCGAGTCGGACTGCACACATTTAGGGTTCCGTACCATATGTACCTATTTTTTAGTGTAGCTCCAACCGTTTGGCTGTAAAACCTGTGTGACAGACGATGGACAGACGGACACGTGAGTGACAGCAATAGGGCTCTGTTTGGACCCTTCGGGTATGGAACACTAAAAATTGACTTTTCTCGCGGGCCTGTGACTCATTGATTTATGAAATTATACCACTGATTATAATTTATAATAGGCCTTATAATGTTCCAACTGCTGGAGACAGGCCTCCTCTCTGTGAGAGGGAATGGGCTACGGCCCATCCAATCCACCACGCAGGCCCTAGCATTTTAGGTTCTAGTAGGTGCGTATGTTTTTGTCCACAGTTTTGAGAGCATAGGCGATGAAATAAATGACACAAAGTAAAGCACCCGCCTGGGTTTGAACCCACGACGTAAAGCGTAAGTTGGGCCACTGGACTACCTCTGATTGCTATCTCACTTTTACCTAATTAAATCTCCCAAGCATCACAACTACAAGCTACAGTGTCATTTCTTCTTTTGTATTTTGGTAACCTGTGCTGGGCCCCATTAAGACGCTATTAACTGTCAATGACCTTGAGTGGTTAGCTTGCGTGTTCTGTGCTGAACTCACGTAACGCGTCGTTTGTCCACCCAGTAATAGGACTCACCCGTCAAGGAGCGCTGTCCGAAATTAGACAATTTATTAAACATAAAACAACAAATATTAAACTAAAAAATTGAGACTAAATTATAAATACTTAAATGATCTTTAAAATGGTGAAAATTTCATAAAAATACGTTTTACAGTTTTTGCGTGATTTATAAAACAATGGTCAGACCTGCTGTCTTGTATGGTTCAGAATGTTGGGCCACAAAAGGGATGAATGAAAAACAATTGCATGCGGCTGAGATGAGAATGCTAAGAGCGAGTTGTGGTGTTACGCGCATGGATAGAATTAGGAATGAGTATATAAGAGGAAGTCTGAAAATGGCACCGCTGACTGAAAAGTTGTGTGGAAATCGGTTGTCGTGGTATGGGCATGTGATGCGGAGGAATGAAGAAAATGTCGTGAGGAAAGTCTTGTGTATGGATGTGGATGGCTATAAGAGTGGCGGAAGGCCAAAGAAACGATGGTTGGACTGTGTGAAAGAGGATATGGGTAAAAAGGGGGTGACTACAGAGATGACTAATAGAGGAGTATGGAAGAAAAAGACATGTTGCGTCGACCCCAAATAAATTGGGATAACGGCAGGAGAATGATGATGAATTTTTGCGTGATTCTCAATTTTTTATCCGCGTTAGACATAACTTTACAAATTAATTACACTATATTATAAAAATATAATTTCAATTATTCACATATCAAATTACGACGGAAATTGTTTAGAGTAACATATATTTTTATCAAAGATATGTGACAAGTCGTTTAGACGTGATGTTTAATTAAAAACCATTAGAAGTCGTATAAGTGCGCCTTAAATAAACAAAATCATTTATCATTTATCACGTTAGCCGAAACCTCAATTACCTATGCCATCGACATGCATTGCGACAGTCAAACCAAAATAGCGACAGAAAGTAGACAAAACAGAATAAATTAAAAACACACATCGTATTGAAGCGAGCTCTAAATTTAACGTTAACTAAGCACTCTTCGATACATTATTGATTGAGCTAGCTCTAAAATTAACTAACTAGCTCTGCACTAAATTGAGTCTGTGAAGTTTTAGTTTAGTTGCAAACGAAGTTAACTGCGTGACTTACACTTACTTACTTACTTGACTGCGTGCGTTACTGTGTTAACTTCGTTACAGGAATTGCATTCTCATGCCTAACTTTACCTCCCACAACCTCAAGGGTAGTTATATTTTTATGTTTGTTTCGTATCGAAATTCAATATTATTGTTCCTTTGTTTAAGTAATTTAATTTAAAATATCAAGCTTTTGTGATTCTTTATCTCCATCAGCATATACATACAGTCTATCTACTGTTGGATATGTTAGATATTCCCTTTTCTGCACGAGTCTAGGAAAATAAGTATTGCAGACATCATACCCTATCCATCATCTTTGAAAGAAACGCACCCTAAATGTCTCTATAATAAACACTTTTTACAAAAAATAGAAGTCACGAAACCAGAAACACCGACTTCCGAAATTAAAGTTATTTTGCACTTTTTTGGAAGTCGGTTCTATTTTTTGTATAAAAGCTTTTTATTTTTCACTTTTTTAGTGGTGGTTCCTCATTAACGCGTCAAGTCCCTCATTAGCAGACACAATTAAAAACCTATTGTTATGGCGACGCGAGGGGCCTGACGTGTTAAATTGTGTTCACAATACATAGAAATACGATCGCAGCAATCACAGTTGATTTGCTGTAATTTTTTAAAGAGTTCCGTTGTCTGTCTCCGAAACTCGTCATCAGATCTATATGAAATTTAAATGAGACAATTTCGGAATAAACTCCTTTCTAACAAATAAATAATTTTGCAAATCCGTCTATACAGGGTGTAACGGAAAGGTGTGGTCATATTAAGAAACGGCTCTGCCCATGGAAATGATCAACTTTCTCTAAGATAAAAAACTTTTTTATAAAAAAAAAACAACCGACTTCCAAAAAATAAAATACACTAATTTATACCTATACTATACCTTATATTATACGAGGGTGAAAGAAAGAAAGAAAAATATTTATTTGGCTACATTACGTAAAGTTCACGCAAATAAACTAAAACTAAAAGTGACCATCATATAAAAAGTGACAATTGCAAAAAAAGTGACAATCCAAAAGTAAAAAAACATTTTTACAAAAAAAACAACCGACTTTAAAAAAAAATACACTAAAAATTAAAAAATAACTTTTATTTCGGAAGTCGGTGTTTGTAATTTAGTTCTTCGTTATTTGACACCGACTTCCGAAATAAAAGTTATTTTTTAATTTTTAGTGTATTTTTTTTGAAAGTCGGTTGTTTTTTTTGTAAAAAAGTTTTTTATTTTTCTGTTTTTAGTTGTTATACCCCAGAACTAAAAACCCCAATATAATGGAACGTGGAATTCAAACATTTGCAGATCACCAAAACGTCATCCAGGTACACATATTTTTCATTTTTGTTCAGTTTCTCAAAAAGCGCTGAAGCAATTTCGATAAAATTTATATGGGACTACCTCGGGAGTATATTCTTTCAGATAAAAAAAGAATTTTGAAAATTGGTTCACAACTGACGGAGAAATCGCGTAACATACATAAAACATACAGACGAATTGAGAACCTCCTCTTTTTTGAAGTCGGTTAAAAATAGCATAGCGTGTGCCTCACGGCTGCGCCAAAAAGGTCCATTTCAGCAACGTTGCCAGACAGATGCTGCCAGACAATATTGCCAGACAGATACTGTCTGACGCTGGTCTTCCAATGAACGTTTCCAGGGTGAGTCAAAAAGTTCTTGGAATCAATTTTAAAAAAAAACTTTTTAACAAAAAAATTAACCGACGAAAAAGAACTAAAAAGCAAAAAATAAATAAACCTTTTAAGTCTTGAGTAATGAGCTTATTTACCTAAATAAAATATCAAATTTTATATAAACTAATTTTGAGTCGTTCTCATCATCTTTTAACACTCTGAGGGTAATTTCTAATTCTTCGTCATTCCTCTTGCCACTGAGCTGATGATATAACAATCCTTCCATGAAGTTCCCAGGATATTGACCAGTTGAGGTTTTTTTTTTTTTTTGGGGGGTGGGAAATCATCCTATGACTTCTTCCGCTCTAGGGTGGAGCGGAAGGGTGTGTCAGACTCTTACTGACTAAAACCCACCCCTGTTCCTCCCTGCCTCGAGTGCCCGGGGGCGAGGTAACTCTTTCGAATTTATCCTCCACCCCCGGGCAGGACCAGTTGAGGTTACCTCCAATATTGTAAAGACGTCTTTTCGTCAAAGCATATTAAGTGGTATTTGTCACTAAAACCAGTTTTTATATCTGTTTTCTATTGTTTAGGAAAGGTATGGTTTCCATCATCAGCTCAGTTTCATGATGTGATGGTTCCTAAATGCAAATACCTGATTCAGTTATGAAAAGTAAACAGAAACAATATTCGTGCCCAATTTTCGAGGTTCTCTCTCAATTTTATCAAGATTCCATTATCAGATCCTGATGTCCTTGACATGGGACCATCCTTGTGGTATACCCTATCTAACAAAAAAAGAATAATCAAAATCGGTTCATAAATGACGGAGTGAGGGCTGAACATACATACAGAAACGCTAAACGTGCCCACAATTTTCGAGGTTTTCTCTCAATTTTATCAGGATTCCACTGTCAGATCCTGACTTCCTTGACATGGGACCACTCTTGAGGTATACCCTATCTAACAAAAAAAGAATAATCAAAATCGGTTCATAAATGACGGAGTGAGGGCTGAACATACACAAAAAAAAAAAAAAAACATATATACGGTCGAATTGAGAACCTCCTCCTTTTTTTTCGTCGGTTTAAAATGCAAAAAATTAAACAAAAATATTTTGTTTTTCTACATAATCTCCCTCCAATGATTGCATTTAGAATTTCGCGTTTCTTTCTTATTCACTGCGAAAAAAATATTTTTCGTGACTCTCGAAAAACTCCTCTACGGCAGCCATAACCGCGTCATCATTGTGAAATTTAAATCCACGAATTTCTTCTTATAATTTTAGGAATAAGTGAAAATCACTTGGGGCTAGGTCTGGAGAATATGGTGGGTGGTCAAGGAGATTGAAGCCAGCATAGCGGATTGCGTTGAGCGCAACTTCCGATCGATGAGCAGGAGCGTTATCGTAAAGAAACAACACGCCCAACGACAGTTTACCGCGACGTCGCTTCACGCACTTTCGGAATTAAAATTGCATAATAGGGTCCAGTAATCATCTGCCCTTTTGACATGTAATCAATAAAAAGGATTCCTTCACAATCCCAGCACACTTTTTTTTGTGGGGTGGGAAACCATCCAATGACATCGGGCGTGTCAGACTCTTACTGACTAAAACCCACCCCTGTTCCTCCCTGCCCTGAATGCCCAGGGGCGAGGTAACTGGTAACTCTTTCGAATTTATCTTCCACCGGGCAGGCATCGGCCATGACGGGCCCCGTCCTGTTTGCTGACAACTCTTTGAGGCGCGCGTGGAACACTACGCGCCGACGACTCTCGGGCCTGGTGCTGATCGGACGGCGAGTTACCCACTACTCGCCGTCCGCAGGCCCGGGTCTACGGTGGCCGGAGATCGTCTCGCGACGTCCTCCGCCCAGGGCGTCTCCTACGGTGGCTGCTGCTGAGGGCGTGAGGGCGAGTCTGTTGTTGTAGCCTCTCCCTCACCCGTTCCGCTTCCTCCTTCGCAAGCACTACTGCTTCGCAGAAGGAGGAGACTGCTTCCCATTCCTTCTCTCTCCGTACCATGGCCTGGAGCAGGACCGGGCGCAAGAGTTCGCTGCCGCCGATCGCCTCCACGAGGACACGGCGGGGCTCCGCCCAAGCGGGGTAGATCTCCACCGTTTGGTCCACCGTGTCCTCTGGGCGATCCTCACAGTGGGGATACCCGGGCGTTTTCCTTCGCCTTATCCTACACAGGAACCTCCTGAAACTTCCGTGTCCGGTGAGGACCTGCGTCAGGCGGAAGGCGAGGATGCCGTGGCGCCTCTCCAGCCACTCCTCAAAGAAGGGCACCACAGCCGCAATGGTGGCGTGCCCAGCGCTGGGTTGCGACAGTCGCTCTCTCCATGTCGCCATAAGATCCTGCCGGAGCTCTATCCGCCGAGGCGCGAGGTGTCGCGGCAGCGGAGTTTCGCCCCACCGTTTCGCCTCCTCGCGCCACTCATATAGGTGCGCGAGGACCTTTCCCTTCAGATCCCATGGCGTCAATCCGGCAAGGAGGCATGCCGCCTCACGGGAGATCGTGCGGTATCCCCGGATCATACGGATCGCCATGACCCTTTGGGACGCGTTCATCTGGTGAGCTGATAGCTGCCTCAGGAAACGCGCCCACACCGGTGTCCCGTAAAGGGCCATGGACCGCACTATCCCCGCGTAGAGCCTCCGGTAGGAGGCGTTTGGGCAGGAACCGCTTCAAAGCGGCCCCGGCCCTGTCCAGTCTGGGAGTCAAACGTCGGAAGTGCTCGACGAAGTTCCACCGGCTGTCGAACTTTGCCAGGGGTATGTTTGTATGGTATGTGGATTACGTTACGGCCCTTACCCTCTCACAGAGAGGAGGCCTGTGCCCTAGCAGTGGATACAGTAAAATGATGATGATGAGGTTATTAAATAGGTACTTACAATATTATAAAGAGGTAAAGTTTGTGAAGTTGTAGGGGGTAATCTCAGGATCTATTAAATCGATTTTGAAAATTCTTTTACCAATAGAAACCAGGTTTCAATTTCACGCATAAATTTTTGAAATCCATGCGGTCGAAGTCGCGGGCAAAGTGCTAGTTAAAGGATAAACTCAATGTCAAATTGAATTAGATAAATCAACACTCCGTTGGATATATCGGTGAACAAAAATATTATTGATTTATTTCATGTCATCTTTTATAGATCCGGCATTCAAATTTTACTACACCAAATCAATTTAATTTCCCAGCTGCATTATAACTACGCGTCTGTTTAGACAACATTGCTACTTTTAGTTCATTTTAGTTGTAAGATCTAACGAGATTGCCTCGGCTAGACGTTTTGGTGAGATGCCAACTTATCAAGGAGGTTACCGAATTTTGGTATTAAATCATCTGCGAGAGCTGGGAGAGGATAGGGCAAGGAGTGATCCTGTTTATCATTTCTGACAAATTTTATGTTCTTCTCAAGTATGATAAGCCAGTTTGGACAAATTGTTACAAAGATTGTTTGGAATAGATATACCTAAATGCTTCTCGGAAAGAAACCAAACCACAAAACCAAGGTTGGTCATGAAAATGATGACGTTTATTATTGCAGTCACAGAGCCTTTAGTTCCTAATTTATTTGTTTTCTTTTTTTTTAACCGACTTTCGAAAAAGGAGGAGGTTCTATGTTCGACTGTTTGTATTTTTTTTTATGTATGTCCGCCGATTTCTCCGTCAGTTGTGGACCGATTTTCAAAATTCTTTCTTTAATTCTTTTCTTTTTTATCCGAAAGTACTCCCGAGGTGGTCCCATATAAATTTTATTGAAATTGCTTCAGCCCTTTTTGAGAAACTGAACAAAAACGAAAAATACGCGTACCTCGATGACGTTTTGGTGTTCTCCAAATGTTTAAATTCCACGTTCCATGTTATTGGGGTTTTTAGTTCTGGGGTATAACAACTAAAAAGTGAAAAATAAAAAACTTTTTTACAAAAAAAAACAACCGACTTCCAAAAAAAAAATTACTCTAAAAATTAAAAAATAACTTTAATTTTAGAGTATTTTTTTTTGGAAGTCGGTTGTTTTTTTTGTAAAAAAGTTTTTTTAATTGTGCATACTACATTCCGTAAGTGTTCCGTGGCGTCATACCGGCCCTATCAGAGTATACCAGCGATATGTTATTTAGTGGTTTTTATTATCGCAGCATATGCTGAGCTGGGTGCCTTTTTTGCCTCGCACAGGTTTTTAAGGGTTCCGTACCCGAAGGGTCCACACGAAGCCCTATTGCTGTCACTCGCGTGTCCGTCAGTCCGTCGTTTGTCACACAAGTTTTACAGCCAAATTGTTAGAGCTACAGTCTTCAAATTTTCACAGTATAAGCATCTTGATGACTCAAAGCCATACAAATTGTCAAAAATACTTTTGGCGGAACCCTAAATATGCGAAGTCCGACACGCACTTGGCCGGTTTTTATCATAATATGTATTCTTAGTTTCAAAAGTTTTTGTGTGAGGCATAAATATTTATTTGTGCCTCACACAAAAACTTTTTATTTCTTTCATGGGTGCCTTACGTTTTTATTTCTTTTTATTTATTATTAGGGACTTATAAACAGATGTACATGCCAGTCCCATCGGACCTTATAATTATGTAAAACATCACAGCACAAACTTAATTAAACTATAAGCAGCTCCGGAGTTAGGTGACGCCAAAATATGATGGAACATGCCAACATCGTACATATTTATCTCAAGCTGTCTAAGTAGATCCTCTCTTGCAGACTGATATAACATCCTCCAGTGTGCCACAAACCTCACAATTAGGTGAATGGTGCCTTACGTTATCTTAATGCCCATATTCCAATTAAGGCGCTATTAACTGCCAATGACCTTGAGTGGTTAGCTTGCGTGTTCTGTGCTGAGCTCGTCCACCTAGTAATAGGATTCGCCTATCAAGGAGCGCTGTCCGCAATTAGACGCATTAATAATTTATTACACATAAAACAACAGGTATTTAACTAAAACACTGAGACTAAATTATAAATAATTAAATGATCTTTAAAATGGTGAAGGTTTCATAAAAATACACTTTATAGTTTTTCCGTGATTCACAATTTATTATCCGCGTTAGACATCACTTTACAAATTAATTACATTATGTTATAAAAATATAATTTCAAATATTCACTTAACTCAGATCAAATTACGACGCAAATTGACTACAGTAACATATTTTTTTCAAAGAAATTAGACTTGTTGTTTAGACGTGATGTTCAATTAAAAATCATTAAAAGTCGTATAACTGCGCCTAACTCTGGGGAACGCTTTCTTTATCATCATCATCATATATATCTTAGTGTTCCTCCTTACTAGCCAAGTCATCATTTACTTAGTCCATTCCTCCATCTTTGTTTAATTCTACCTTTCTCATTGCTTATAAGTCTGGTCTTTACATATGAAATTGCCTTTTTATGAAACTAAGACGTTGAACTGTTATAACTTCGGATCGACGAATAAGTCCAATAAACTTTATTTTTAACCGACTTACAAAAGGAGGAGGTTATCAATTCGGATGTTTGTATTTTTTTTAATTTTTTTTTTATGATTGTATGTTCGGGAATAACTCCGTCATTTATGGACGGATTTCCTTCCGGAATTCTTTTATTGTTCGAAAGGAGTATGATGCGAAATGGTCCCATTCAAATTTCATAAAGATCTGATAATGCGTTTCGGAGAGACAACGGAACTTTCCAAAAAATGACAGCAAATCAACCGCGATTGCTGCTATTGCCTAGATATCCATTGTAATTTAATGGAGAAACACAACTAAAAAGTGAAAAATAAAAAAAAGTCGGTTCTATTTTTTTGTAAAAAAGTTTTTTTATTACTTTTCAAAATTTGCTATTTTTCTGTTTCGTTGGGTTTTGTTTTCCTGTAACATAGCCATGAAATCTCAAAAAAAATATCATCATATATGCCGTTTGAGACGCATCATTTTCGCGGTGGAACTCATTTTCCATAATTAACACAATATTTGTACGATACAGATTTCATACAAATGGAGCTCGTGGCTAAAGTAATAACAGCCGCACGGGTCGATCCATCAGGTTAAAGTACGCCTGCGGGGGTTGGTCCGTGGACGGGTGACCATCTTTACATACCGAGACTCCTTCATGCCTCGAAAAGCACGTTAAGCCGTCCCGGCTATCAATCGTGGATCTTTGACAGTCGTTATGGGTCATCAAAAACCCGAAAGTCTGACATCCAGTCTTACCAAGGGGTTATCGTATTACCCAGTGACTGCCTATCTGATCTCCACAACCCAGTTAGTTATGGAGATCAGATAGGCAGTCACTCCATGTAAAATACTGGTATTCAGCTGCATCTGGTTAGACTGGAAGCCGACTCCAAGATAGTAGGGAAAAGGCTAGGCAGGCATACAGATTTCATACAAAAACGATTTTATTATAATATTTTATAAAACTGCAACTTCATAGGTTGGCTTAATATGTAGAAGGAAATAATAGTTACTGAATTTCACACCAGGCTACGCCACACCCCATAAGCCGGGAGCTAAATCTCGTAATTAATACTAAAGCCACATCCGCGTAGCCCAGATTTTAGCCCCAAAACACTTAGAGCGGGGATGGGATGATGTTGATTACATTACGCAAAATTAAGCTTCCAGGGTTTGCCTAATGTAGCTTAAAATATGGCTTTATATTATCTGTTCTCAGGACATTAACCACGTTGTGTGAAGAGGAAGTTTAGACATACATTTGTGTGTAAAGGTTTATGTGAGAAGGTACTGGCTTTATCCGCTTTGCAGGCTGTGGCGTAACACCTGGAAAATGTCTTTACCTAATATGTCTTTAAGAGGGAAAATTTACCCGGAAAATAAATACAAATATTCTGTTTCTTGAACATAGGTTGGTTAGGTACAGATGTTGTAATAATTAAAGAACGAAAAAATCTAGAGAGACCAAAAAGAAAAAGAAGAAAGAAAAACTTCTGCCAACGGCTTGGGATTAGTACTACCCCCATTAAAAAATAGTCAGGGCCATGCGTTGCAATGCCACGTAAAAAAACGTGTTTATTTTATTTTTTATTTATATTGGCTTTTTGGGCCAGAAACCCTCGCGGGAGTCCTCAGAAGAGCCTACCAAAGTTTCGTCACAATCTGTCCAATGGTTTAGGATCGCATGAGGACTAACATACAAAACATTCAATTTTAGGGTTCCGTACCCAAAAGGTAAAACGGAACCCTATTACTAAGACTCCGCTGTCCGTCCGTCTGTCTGTCTGTCCGTCTGTCACTAGGCTGTATCTCATGAACCGTGATAGTTAGACAGTTGAAATTGACCACGGGGGGGGGGGGGGGGGGGAGGAGCTGAGTGGTCATTTTTGGGGTGTCGTACCCAAAGGGTAAAATGGGACCCTATTACTAAGATTCCGCTGCCCGCCCGTCTGTCCTTCTGTCACCAGGCTGTATCTCATGAACCGTGATAGTTAGACGGTTGAAATTTTCACAAATGATGTATTTCTGTTGCCGCTATAACAACAAATACTAAAAAACAGAATACAATAAATATTTAAGGGGGCTCCCATACAACAAACGTGACTTTTTTGCCGTTTTTATAGATCGGAACCATTCGTGCGCGAGTCCGACTCACACTTGGCCGGTTTTTATTTATATAAGAGAGAAGATGCTATTCCAGACTACCTGTATAAATCTATCTCTGCGCCAAATTTCATCCAGACCCGTTCAGCCGTTCTGAAGTGATTGAGTTACAAATAGGTATCAATCCATGCAAACTTTCGCATAGGAAGTAGTACAGTAGGATAATATATAGTAGTAGTTAGTAGTAATATAAATAGATATAAAAACAAACGTATTAAAGTTTGCACCTGTGTGTCGGGCGGTTACTATTATAAATAATATCTCTCAGCGTTTGGATATTTTTTCCTGCTCTTTGGCGGAATTCCAGAGACAATTAGTGTATTGTCTTCTAAGTAACTTGTGCCGGTACCCTGAGCCACGGCTTGGGACTGGTCAATTATCATTATAGGACTACTTTTATTACATTGGGTTTACCTGTAAAAATAATTGTATGTGTACTAAATAAATAAATATTTTCATCAATGGAGACTTGATTTAACAAAAATGGACTCATATATTTTGAAGCCAAAAATAGCGTTAGAAAATTATAGCCTTATACTGTACTTTACTTTACCTTTACCTACCTACTTTAACTTTTACGCAGGCTCAGGCTGTAGAAATATAGAGGTCTTCTATATGCTATGCTCTTACACACGACTGTAAAAATATTGCTAGTTTGATTTCCTAAACAAAATAAAAAAAGAATATTTTCAAAAAACCTGACTGCAAAATACAACTGTTCCAAACAAGTCACTTTTCAAGCAGTCTGATGCTGTTGATGGCAGGTTCTTTAGTTTAATTTTTTTTAAAGCAGTCTGATGCTGTTGGTGGCAGGTTCTGTAGTTTAATTTCATGCCTGGTGGCATGAAATTAAATTACACTACATTGCATCTGACTGCTTTAGTAATTTTAACAGACTTCAAAAAAGGAGGAGTTTCTGTGTTCGACTGTATGTGTTTCTTTTTTGTACTTTTTTTTTTTATGTTCACCGATATCTCTGTCAATTGTGGACCGATTTCCAAAATTAAATTTTTGTCGAATGAGTACTCTTGAAGTGGTCCCGTATAATTTTTTATCAGGTTCAGCTCTTTTTGAAAAAAAAAACAAAAAATATGAATACACAAATGGCATTTTGGTTTCCTCCAATTATGTTCAAATGCCGTGTTATTGGGATTATTAATTCGGGCTTAAATTTAAAATTTAGTTTTATTCCTGGAGTCGGGACGGAAAATGGCTGTAGAAGGTAGGGGACAGTCTTGAATACTTTTGAAATTCCTGTAAAATAACTAATTAAAAAACTTTTTTACAAAAATACAACCGACTTCATAAAAAGAAAATACACAAAAAAATTGTTAAAATAATTACTTTTAATTTAGGAAATCGGTGTCAAATAACGAAGAAACAAATTATAAACAGTTCCGACTTTCGAAATTAAAGTTATTTTACAATAATTTAGTGTATTTTTCTTTTTATTACATAGCCTCTCCAAGCTTTTTCCTTTGATCATGTCACAAAAAAAATGTTGGTGGCAGTTATTTTGTATTTTCTGTTGGGTGTTTTGAAAAAAAAAAAAATTATTTTCTTCTTTTAAAAGTGTATTTTTGGAATCGCCTTCTATCGTCTACCGAGCCGTTTATTTTGATACCCCACATGATTATGTCACAAAAAATACGCCTTTACTAACTAAAGAATCCCTCCAAAAATTCCACAAACCTAAATGCGGCCGCCATTTTCTTTTCTTTTTTTTTAATTATTACATTTATGTCACTTCGGCAGTCAAGACCAAATTAATGATATCTGATTTATTCAAATCCAGCCAGCCATTTAGGCTACAGGGTGTGCCAAAGAAATAGACATACAAAAATGCACACAAACATACAAACTCTCAAAAAAGTTTTTTTTTTACTACCCTTCTTCTGGTGCACTTGGGTAAAATCAGGCCCTTTTGTGAGGGGAATCAATCTCCATCAATGCTACATAATAGTACCACTATTCTGTAATAATCTCAGCGTGGTGGCAAGGTGACTTTAATAATAATAATAATAATATTATTATTATTAATGCTACATAATAGTACCACTATTCTGTAATAATCTCAGCGTGGTGGCAAGGTGACTTTAGCCGTCAATTCCCAGCTTAAGGTAAAATTTCAGCTCAACCCAGCTAAATTTTGACACTGAGAATATTACAGAACCGACCGGCAGTTTCCACGAGCTCTATACCACAATCTGACCCCCTGTTCTTCTTCCAGCAGCGAATGCCCCAGCAGCCCGAGTCCGTCAGGGCGTGAACCAGTGCCCAGCCCCGCAGTCCCCGGCCTAGAGGCGTGCCCAGATGATCGGCTCATTCTGGAACCTGTGCCGAGCGTGCCCTTCCATGCCCGTCGATAAGGTAAGCTAGGCTTAAGTAACTGGACCATCGGGAAAATAAGTAAACCAGCCCATTCCGTAAATACAAAAAAAAAACCCTGAAAAAATTAATTTACGAGTATAAGAACACACTTAATAAAAATTATAAGTAAAACGCCACCAGTTGGCGCCCCTTATTTTGAAAACGAAACATAATGACGTAAACATGACTTTGACATCAACTTGACATATGTCAGTTTTGACATCATCTGAAGCGTTTTGACAGGAGTCTGGGGCTTTTTTTTTGTTGGGTGGGAAATCATCAAATAACTTCTGCTGCTCTGGGTGGAACGGGATGTCAGACTCTTACTGACTAAAAACCACCCCTGTTCTTTTTACCTGAGTGCCCAGGGGAACGGTAACTCTGTTACGAATTTATCCGCGCCCCTTGGCATAATCAAAATAACCTAAGATTACGACCATTACAAATACAAATTATAGGCGTAACGCTTTTTGTATTGCAGTGCAATATTATTTAACAACCTGCCATCGTATTCAGCTCCACCCAGATCGGGAGAAGTCATAGGATGATTTCCCAGCAAAAAAAAATTACTTAGTAAATCAGAACAATCGATTGATTCATTTGCAATGTTGAGAAGAAAGCAGATGTCATTAATATTACGCCTTAATTCTAATGGTAGAAACTGATAACGCTTACACCGGTGTGCATAGCCGTCTGAAAACTGCTGTGCCTTGAAATCTAGGTATCTCATAAACCTCTGTGTTTACTAGCTACACTGACTAGTCGATCTGCTGACCTAATGAGATGCACTAGAAGGGTTGAAGGTAAAATAAAACCACATCTGTGTTCTGATCTAAGCTGGTCGTTTATTAGAAATGGTTAAGGACCCCAACCAAATCGTGTGAAGCAAACGATAGCGTGATCTATTTCGACGCCAACGCCATCTATCGAGCTTAGGATTAAACTTTTTATATAATTAGTGTTGATCTTGAACATACCACCCACCAAGGACATTTAGTGGCGGAATGTCCTTTACAATTTGACCTTATTACGAATACATTATTTAAAAGCATATGAGTTAATCGAACTCAATAATCACCCATTCTTTTTAAAAAAAAAAATCCTTTTACATAATTGCTCTAAACTCACATGTACATATAAAGATAATCGAAAACTTGAGTTCATAACAGGTATCAAGAAAATTCGGTAAAATTGATTTAGCTACTAACTAAGCTAAACACAAGGTAAATATAGAAAACAATATGTATATAAACCAAAAAATATCATGCAAGTATACAAAAACATGTAAAAACATTAAAAAAAAACAATAGTATATAAAGATTAAAAACAATGTAAAAGATAAAACATGTAAATATTATTTTTTTTGAATGGGTGAAATACATATTTTATTGGTTTTTCTCTTTTCAAAGAATCACATTAACCTATATTGACCTATGTTGACCTATATTGACCTATATTGACCTATGTTGACCTATGTTGATCTATATTGACCTATATTGATCTATGTTGACCTATGTTGACCTATGTTGACCTATGTTGACCTATGTAGACCTATGTAGACCTATGTAGACCTATGTTGACCTATGTAGACCTTTGTTGACCTATGTTGACCTATATTGAACTGTTTTGACCTATTTTGAACTGTGTTGAACTATATTGAATTATACTAACTATATTGAACTAATTGAACCATATTGAACTATTTTGAACTGTGTTGAACTATATTGAACCATTATTGAACTATTTTGAACTATACGAACTAGCTATGAATTGGACTACATTTTGTGAGAATAACACCACAGTCCGTAAGAAACGACGATGGTGACCAGACTGGGGAGGAGTACTGTGTAGCGTAAAGGAAGATTCTACTTATAATCTTACTGCAATTTATCATTAGTTGTATCAAGCATCTCCTTTAATGACGATGCAGATTCTACATGCATACGTTTTTGCCCAAAGAGACGTTGTAATATACTGCTAACTAGATAATTCCTACTAATATAAAATCTCTTCTCTAGTTTGTATGTATGTAATCAACTGTTAACCTATCCTTCGGACTCCTTTTAAAGTTAGTTAAGCCCCGTTGTATTACATTTTGAAGTTCCTTTAAAACATTGATTATTCCTTCCATTTTAATACAACTAATATTTCAATAATATAATAAAGAAATATAATAAATAAATGCTGGATAAATAGTCTTTAACTTGATTAGAGATAATAATCTCATCGACCAATTAAAACCAAACCAACAAAGTATCGTAATAAATTATAAATCTAAAATCTACTAAAATATTCTAAGTCTTGTAACACAAACTAAATCAATAGTGTAAAAATTTACTATAATATTTTAAGTGACAATATAATTTACAAGTGTCTACAAAATCATTCTGAGTGACTAAAGCTACAAAATAATCTAAGTGTTTTAAGTTAAAATGTACTGTGGGAAATCGGGCATAGGTTCCCCGTTCCCTCGTTTTTTACCAATTTTTTCTAAGTCTAACATGCACACTATTAATCTAAGTCAAAAGTCTTTTCCTCTTATAACACCACTGCGATAAATTTACTAAGTCCAAAATTTCTTCGTATATGGTTAAAGTTAAATTCTTGATAGAAATAAAGTTCACTATTGCTTGAAATATTATAAAACCGCACTTTTTATAAGTATAAAACAGTACTCACAGTTGCACTTCGCACTCACGTCACGTGTATGAGGGTGGTTGTTGCTGGTTGAACTGATGCCACTAAACCAAGTGACTGGTGGCGCCCTCTGCGACGTCACGTTGAACTATCTCAGCCGTCCAACTCCACTGGACGTAGCTGTCTTCACCTCCTTCTCTGCTGGTGACACTGCTACAAGTACCGCGTACCTTTGCCGCAGCAATCCACTGCGAGTACGGGGGTAGTGGTCCAAGTTGGGCCACTAATTCCAAAAATCCGGCTCTAAGGCCAATGTTTACTAGCTACACTGACTAGTCGATCTGCTGACCTAATGAGATGCACTAGAAGGGTTGAAGGTAAAATAAAACCACATCTGTGTTCTGATCTAAGCTGGTCGTTTATTAGAAATGGTTAAGGACCCCAACCAAATCGTGTGAAGCAAACGATAGCGTGATCTCGACGCCAACGCCATCTATCGAGCTTAGGATTAAACTTTTTATATAATTAGTGTTGATCTTGAACACTCTGAACCAATTCAGTACGATATTTATACGTCATATTGGGGGTTCCATATTTGAGGGTACTGCTGACTGCGCACTTAAAAACAGTAAAGTAAGTTTACTGGTTTTAAAGAATGAAAGTTAGAAGAAGTTCGCATTATGAATCCCATAAATTAAAGCATTTGACGCTTTTTTATGATGGATTCTATATGTTCGTCAAATTTTTTTAATATTTTTTTTTTCGCACGTCTTCACATGTGAGGCGTTGAGCGCCGACGGGTATGCATTATGAAACTATTGTACTTGAAACAAAAACATAATTTAAAAAGAAAGCTCTGTCTGGTTATTGCGGTTAAACTCCAAAACGGCTTGACTGCTTTTGACAGGACTTTTGGGGACTTTTTTGTGACTGGTTATTAGAAAGAGTAACTTAGGCTTGCAACCATTATTTGAGAAAACGAATTATGGTTCCATATAAATAAATTAAAAGCCCATGTTTTTAACGAGTTTGACGCGGACAAAGTCACGGGCAAGAGCTAGTGCAATAGTAAACATAATTAAAAATTCTGCCACAAACTTTCAGAAAAATCACCGGAAAACGAGACCAACACAGCCATTTTCTTATGCCAACCTCCATTCATCTGCACACCCTTAATAACTTATTCACTTAGCCCACCAAGGCTTCATAAAAAGCCGCTTGATTTCTCCTGGGCTTAAGCGCTGCAGCGCTGAAGGATTTTATTAAGCTGAATCGATCCAGCCGAAAGCGGCTAATTTTTATGTTACTTTCTAAGGTTTCCGGCGACGGTTATGTGAAAGATTAATGGCTTAAGCGTTTAGTCTAGGTTTTTGGTGTTTTTAGGACATGATGTAATGCTGTAGTAATAGCTTTTTTTTTTTTCGGGGGTATGAAATCATCCAATGACTTCTCCCGCTCTGGGTGGAGCTGAGGGCATGTCAGACTTTTACTAACTAAAACCCACCCCTGTTCCTTCAGTTGCCTAGTGCCAAGGGCCGCGGGAAATCTATTTTAAATCTATCCGCGATCCCAGGCAGACATCAGCCCTGACGGGCTCCGTCAAGTATTGCTGACATCTCTCCGTCTCTCCATCTGCCGACTCTCGGGCCTGGTCGTGAGCCCTCACGCGTTCCGCCTCCTCCTTTACGAGCATTACTGCTTCGCAGAAGGAGGTGAGGATCTGCATCAGGCGGAAGGTGAGGATTCCATCCTCAAAGAGGAGCCTTACCGCCGCAATTGTTGCGTGACCAAGCCCTAACATTCTTAGAACACTAAGTAAATTTGAAACGAGACAGTCCGTTTTTAGGTCTCTATCACAACCTTCTTCTGAAAGACGCTAGTTTTGGTAACGTTGCATGTCTAGTCATTTTTTGTCCAAATCCAAAACTCCAGCCGAATCCGTATTTTTTGGCCGAAATTGGCTGAAACCAAACCTTAAGTCGGACACTAGTTCAAAGCTGTACATTTTTCAAAACCTCCAACACAAGTTAACACAACTTGGTAAAAAGCACGAAATTACAAACTCATCTTTCACCCAGCCATCCTCTTCAAAACTGAAGCAACATGATAAGCGAAGGTTCCCCTCCGTAATGCAACATGATTTAACATCAAAAATCGTGCTCCTTGGTCCTGGCATGATGCCAGCACGTCTCGCCACTCCAATCATTTGAGTTTACATGTAAAAAGCCGCATTTCTCCAGGATTAACGTTTCAAAAGGCATTTATTTTTGATGAGATTTAAAAGAACTGCATTAAAATGTTAATATATATTTTTATTATATTTAAATGACATCTTATTTACATACTTCACCAACCATAATTAAAACAAAATCAATCTGCTTAGCCTTTTCCCAACTATCTCGGGGTCGGCTGCCAGTTTATCCGGATTCAGCTGAATACCAGTATTTTAAATGGAGCGACTACCTATCTGACCTCCACAACCCAGTTACTGGGTAATACGATACCCGTAACGACTGGTAAAGATCCTCGATTGACAGCCGGTACCAACAGCCAGCGGCTTCGCCCGCATGGTATTAGTAAGATTAAAAAAAAATAACCTAGGTATGTATTGATGTATAATTATGCAATATTACTGTAAAGTTTCACCAAAATCCGTTCAGTAGTTTTTGCGTGAAAAAGTAACAAACATACATCCTCACAAACTTTCACATTTAATATTAGTAGGATTAGATCTATCCTAGGTTTACAAAACCTAAAAATATAAATTTTAAGTTAATGATATGATATAGATATTATTATATTCACCCATAAAATGGCGGAGTTGATAAAATCGTATTCATAAACTATTCAGCACATTCTCGAACTCTTTCGCCATTGCAATTCGTTTATACACCATAAACATGTATGTTTGCAGACTGGCGACGATCTGGCGTCTGGTTCTTACCAGTGGTTCTCAAACTATAACTGACTCCCCTTAGGGGTATAGAGTAGGTAACAATTTGACAAATGAAACATTCAGAAACAAATAGCGTTTATTTATTTATTTAATAATTTATGTTCACACAGAGACACAGTACATTATAAAAATGAATAACAAAGGAACTGCTTATTTCTTAAGAAATTTCGAGAAAAATAAATGTAGACCAAGACAATAGTGCGTAAGAAACAGAAAAAGAGTACCTATGAAAGTCTTATTCATAGTTATTGGCTTTGAGAGAGTGGTGTATCCTGTTAAAAATACCTGATATTTATATTTAATTTAACAGAGCTCTTAAGCTCGTATTTTAAAACGTTGGAGTAAATCTCAATTTCAAAGAAGATTACGGAATCTGTCAGTAAAACGAGCTTCAAATCAAACATTTACTAGCTAGAATACGATCTTAGCTTTGTTTAATATGTTTAGTTTTACTGAAATAAACACGAAGTAGCAAATAAAAACGTTACTAAACTTTTTCCCTGTTGCGAGTCCACCAAACGTTGTACATCAAGTTTGACATTAATTGCGAGCCTACTAATTCTTTAGGGACTATAAATTAGAATTCACGTCGGCAACTTTGCGTAGGTGTCTGACATGAGGAGATTAAGAGTTTAATCAGACTTTCATCAGGCTTAGTGTACCCCCGCACCACAATGAAATTACGTAGCCCAAATTCAGCATTATTTCGCCAGTTATATTTTAAAACACCTTTGTTGCTTTTATTCGCCACTATGAAGAAACTGGAAGATTAATTCAGATTTATCGAGTGCGTACATCCTTACATACATATTACGGGGACAGTGTTTTTCTTTCTAAATTCTGCTGCTAGATTACACTTACGTTTTAGTACGGGCAGAGTCAGTAACACATCAAGCCCAATTTCTAGGCATTGTTTGACCCTTTTTTGCTGTCACAGGCTATACTGCCAATCTTTCACACATAAGATTTAGTGAAATAATTTAGGAGGTCCGGCATTACATTGGTATGTAACAGACTTATCATGGAACGGACTGAGTTATTTCTGTGCCTAAAGGATGGAGAAAAACGAAGTATCGACACAATAAACATAGTCAAAGCATAGTAGATTTAATCAAATCAATATTTTCACCCTCCGCTTCGAAGCGATGTTTTAAAAATAGCAATTAAGTATCATTGAGTCCAAAATAACCACTCCTACGGATCTCAGCAACGTTGTAAAGGGAAGGGCGCTGTCCAGTAGTGAATATTCATTTGTTTTTTATAAAGAGTCATTACTTTTACACCTCTTGTGGGAAACATAAGCGCAAGCAATTTACCTGAAGTCAATTACTGTGGTGTCAGACTTTTTTTAATTGTGATGTATGGTGCGGTTACTTTTTCCTTTTTTCAGAGGAGGTGAATTTACGGATAAGGCGTGTCATATTTAAATTTCAATGATTTTATAGAAATTTTTATTGTCTCGTTGGTCTAGTGCTTACACACTCATTGAGGAAGGAGTACGGAGGAAATGGAATTTACCGGATTGCGTGGATCCGGAAGGGTAGTGGCTCAATGGGCTCAGGCTCCATCGTTGTCATACTCGAACCCCTTCTGGCGAATTTGTCCGCAGCATCATTGCCTTCGGAATCGCTATGTCCTTTGATCCATTGAAAAGTTACTTTGTGCTTGCCAACCCGGTTATAGCGTTGGTGACACCATGTAAAATGTCCAGAGTAAAATGTTTGGCTATTCGACGCTTGTTGTCATGCTGTCCGAGACTACTGAGTGGTTCTTAACTTCCCTGGCTGCTATAATAGGTACACCCCTGTCTAACCCTTTGTGCAATATTTCTTAAAGCAAAGCTAATTTCAACAGTTTATTAGCAAAGCTGAAGAAAAATATGTATACTTAGGACCAGTACACTTTTCTAACAAGGTCTCCTTTGAGAAAACCTCTTTGCCTTCAAAGTAATTAGGAATAAGACACTTATTTCAAGGTTTTTTTTTTTAACTTGAAGATAATTATAATGGACTTCACAGAATTCTCTAATTAGAGATGTTGGGGGGGTTTGGTTTTCATCATTTCAGTTTTACTTTAGCGTCAAAACGCCTCTGCTAAATCGTTTATTGACAGAAGTGGCTATGGTTTTCTAATTAGACATTCTTGTAAATCTTCTTTAAGGAAACATACTATCGTCGCGACAAAAAACTGTTTATTCTCATATGGCTGTGATATTATTTACTAAAAGATAGATAGATAAATACTATAGATAGGAGGAGTATGAAAGTATGAAATACTCTTAAGGAGAAGGAGTATTAAATTTGACAAGAAATAATATTGCACAACTATCACACAACGCCATCTAAGCTAAGCAGAGCTTGTGTTATGGGTACTAGACAACTGATAAACATACTTATATATTTCTAAATACATACATATTATAGATAAATTACACCCAGACACAGAACAAATGATCGTGCTCATTACACAAACATTTGTCCTGGGTGGGAATCGAACCCACGACCTCCGGCATAGCAGTCAGGGTCACTAACCACTAGACCAACAGGCCAGTCAGAGTGCAGAGTGCAGAAAGAGTGCAGAAAACTAATATTTTTATAAATTAAGCACTAAAAATAAAATAAACAAATAAAATATTACACACACTATCACTACCATGCCTTTGACACGTATAATATACTCTTTTATTTACGGTTCACAGTCATGTCAAGTCATGCAGAATATTTTTTTTACTATCTTTTCTTTTTTTCTTTCCATATGTCAATGAGTATAGTCTTCGACAATAACGTTCAAACTTAAAATTTAAATGAGGTCCTATCTCGACCTATGGGTGACCACTGGCACTCTTTACTGTACACCATAACCAACTACAGAAGAAGCTGGGAAACAATGGGCGGTCTTATCGCTAAAAGTGATCTTTTACAGATAAGAAAGAGAGAAAATACGTTTATATGCGGTAAACATGACGCAAAGAAAGACCAAACACAGCGAAAAAAGAAAAAGCTGGGGGAAAACATGCGTCCATTCACGCAAAACGGCCATCGCTCAGCATAATGCTGCGACCCTATGCGAGACAGAGCCCCAGCGCTAGTTTTCAGCGATAGCCGGCGCTGACGTGATGACGTCGACCGGTGCAGCAAACAATGAGTAAAATAAATACGAATACCTTAATTTTATATGTATTAAATATAATATTTAAAGCGTGGTAGAGATAGAGAGAAAGTAGAGTAGCGTATACTACTTGTTACTATCACACATTCGTATAAAAACCTCTTCAACGTGAAGGTTTTAAAACTTTGCCCGTTACTCAAGCGTTCAATATTAAATACTTTGAGAGTCACTGTTCCAAGACCAACGTCGCAGTGCGTCGCAGTCCTGTCCAATGGAATTTAAATTAATTGCGAAACAATCTATCCTTTCTTACTTAAAGGTCATTGGACGTTCTGATAAATGAAGAGTTGCTTGTTTATCTGAAACGAACGATTTTAAAGGATAATGGATTTAATTTAGTAGTTTGTGTTATAAGAACGGAATCTGTGACTTTTAACAAAAATTTCAATTCATCAATATGAGACCGGTTTTCTTTACAGAGAAAAAAAAAATTTCAGACTACGACAAAAAAAAAAATATTGACAGTTACAGATTTTCATTTCGACAATTTACTTTTATTCGAAACATTTTCTGAGTTTATGTCTGTGGAAATGTAATACGGCCGTGCGATTCAGTTTGAGCTTTAGCGGTCATTTACAGTCCTTTTATTGACAACCCCAATCAATAACGATTCCAAAAATAGTCCATAAAGTGGAGTTCATAAAGTCCATATGACCGTCACCAAGTCATATTGAAAAGGAAATGGCTGTATTGGTAAGATTTATCGAGAGTTTAATGGCAAAAGGGTTTTCTGAATATTAGGAAACCTGAATTAAACATTGCTGGGCATTTGCTTTTTATTTTAACTACATGTTTTGACTGGGAAGTCGTACATAAAGCTATAAATTTAGCGACGGACAGTGTTCCTTGTAGAAACTTGCTTCGATTTGTAGGGAATCTTTACAAGATACAAGTTGGTTGTGGACTGGACGACAACTTGTCCAATAAATCTTGCGATCGAACAACTTGCATTCGTCTGCACTGCCTAGCAATCTTACACTAACTTTAAATTAATATTATAAAGATACACGACCCCTCGATTGTTTTGTTTGTTAAAAATATCTCATCCTATTCGTTTTTAAGAGCCACATACTAAACAAAACATAAACTAATCCTGTTAATATTATAAATGCGAATTTATGGATAGATGAATGAAGGTTTATTACTCAATCTTGCCAGAACGGCTAAACGAATCTGGATGAAATTTGGCACAGCGATAGATTATATCCTGGAATCACACCTAAAAATTATACGCGGGCGAAGCTGCTTGCAGAAACAAGTCATAAAACACAAAACAGCAATTGCTACTCAATATCGAATATACATAAAACGCTCTTCACATGAACAAAAAATAACCTGAAAATGATCGCCATATTAAATACAATCTTCCAATACACGCCTGAACAAGACGCCTTTATTTTCCTCAACAAAATGTCCTCTTAAAAACGGGGTCGTATAACAAAAGTTTGAGAGCCTTTGTCCTCAATAGCTGACGTCATGGCGCTCGGCCTGCGACTAATGTCTCGACTGATGGAATATTTCAGCCTCAGGGGAAACAAAGAATCCTTTCTTTTATGTGATTTTGCACTTGATAGGTTGGTTAGAAATTTAATGGTGGTTTTCCGTTGGAAGATTGTGGCTGAACTGCGCAAAGTGAGGCTTTAAATATAGGCAAGAAAGAAACTTTTAAATTTACAACGTCACAAGAATTATGGAGCTTGTATTTCAACTACTTCTGTTTTCAACAGAATTTACTCGAGTTTTTACAGATGATTACACCACTTAATTTGACTTAAATTAACCTGTTACAATATTTTATAATTTATGTCTAAGTTTCTTTAAATAACCATTATTATTATTCCGTTTATTTATTTTCTATACATATAAATTATAATTTTAAATATTTCTTCCAAATTAAACAAAAAAGACATTAAAAATTACAAAAAATAGTAGTCCGCCGGTGTCGGGAGCAGGGTCCAAGCTACCGGTGGTTAGGGCTCCAGAGACAGGAACCTCCTTACAATGCGAGCTGTATCGAGGTACTGCCTTTTGTATCAGGCTCTTGATCCAACCGCGCAACGATAGCTTCGACAGGTGGTCGTCAAGGCTTTTGGCCATCAGGGCCGTTGGCGGTAATGACTATCAGCACAATGATAGCCGAGTCCACATTCCACATATCGACAACCTCATGTGCTAGGTCGAGATATTTGATTTACTTCTCTTTCTCAGCTTTCACGATGTTCTCGTCATATGGGATGGTGGCATCGATTATCATTGTGCGGTGCCCTAATCGGTCTATCACCACTATATCCAGTTTATTGACAACAATAGTCCTGTCAGTGGTGAAAGACTGATCCTATTGCAACGTGACATGATCACTTTCGAGAACTTGGTCGGGCACATACTTGTAATACGGTACCTCAGAATCCACAAGTTTGTATTTTAAAGCAAATTACTTGTGAATAATCCTGGCCACTTAGGTTATGCTCGTGTTGAACACGAGAAAATATATTTATATATTTCGATGGCAGCAAAGTAGAAGAAGACATCTACAAAATCTCAATTTTACAGGAGAGCATATTTATTAAAACAATTGTGACTATTTTGAGAGTTGTGGACTGATTAACATGAAATTTTCTATGATGCATTAAAATAACCTTCTTTATTGATTTTGTAAAAGAACTAGCTTCCGCCCGCGGCTTCGCCCGCGTGAAAAGTGTAATTATAATAAGTCTGAGTGGTATTTTCAGAGAGTAGCACGTTAAATAAATCCTGTAGAAATCAAAATCAAAAGTTATTTAAATTAGGCTGAAAGCCAGATTTTTTTGAACGTCAAAGTTCTACATACACTCACACTCGCTCAGTGTGTCGGGGTTTTTTTTTTTTTTTTTTTTGGGGGGTGGGAAATCATCTTATGACTCTTTCCGCTCTGTGGTGGAGCGGAAGGGCGTGTCAGACTCTTACTGACTAAAACCCACCCCTGTTCCTCCCTGCCCTACGCGCCCGGGGGCGAGGTAACTCTTTCGAATTTGTCCTCCACCCCCGGGCAGGCACTGGCCGTGGCAGGCCCCGTCCTTTGCTGACAACTCTTTGAGGCGCGCGTGGAACACTACGCGCCGTCGACTCTCGGGCCTGGTGCTGATCGGACGGCGAGTTACCCGCTACTCGCCGTCCGCAGGCCCGGGTCTACGGTGGCCGGAGATCGTCTCGCAGCCCCTGGCGTCTCCTGCGACGGCTGCTGCTGAGGGCGCTAGGGCGACTCTGACTCCGTTGAGTCTCCCTAACGTGTGCCGCCTCCCTCTTCGCGAGCATTACTGCTTCGCAGAAGGAGGAGACGGCCCAGTGTGTCGGGGTACCTATCTTGTTACTCTAACCGTGTTAAATATAATAGTTTACCATATCGAAACTGTTTCATTTATTGAGTCCCAAACATATCCTAAATTGGTGCTTAGCTTCTCGCTCGTGGCTCCGTCCGCTTAGACATTTATATTAAATTAACTTTTTCACGATTTTGGCACCCTGGTAGAGTTTAACTGTGGTTGCATCCGCGTGCAGGTCTGAAATTTCTCTTCTTCGTTATTCTGTTTTCCTGGTAGTTTAAGAATCTATACCGCTTAGGATTCCAGCCCCGAAAATACTTATTCATGATGTTACCTCTCCACTTCATGATTCTGGTCTCTTGGAACTTTGTGAGTAGCGTACCGCTCATGATTTCAGTCCTGGAAATACTTCTCATGTTTCTGGTCTCCTGGTGATTTGTAAATCTCTACCTCTCCTAATACCAGCCTCGGATTATGTTTTGTGATTCTGATCTCCTGGTAGGTTGTGACTCTATGTGTTTCTGGTCTCCTGGTATTTTGTGAATTTGTACCGCTTAGGATTCTAGCCCCAAAAATACTGATTCACGACTCTGGTCTCCTGGTAGTTTGAAAATCTCCTCACCTTTCATGATTCCAGCCCCAGAAACAATTTTTCATGATTCTGTTCTCCTGGTAATTTGTGAATCTGTACCTTTCACAATACCGGCCTCATACCAGCCTCGGAATATGTTTTGTGATTCTGATCTCCTGGTAGGTTGTGAATCTAAACCGCTCAGAATTCCACCCCCCTGGCAGTTTGAGAATCTATACCGCTCACGATTTCAGCACCGGAACACTCTTTGTGTTTCTGCTCTCCTGGTCTTTTGTGAATCTATACCGCTTAAGATTCTAGTCCCAAAAAGCCCTGGAACACTCTTTGTGTTTATGGTCTCCTGGTATTTTGTGAATCTATACCGCTTAAGATTCTATAATCCCAAAAATACCGATTCATGACTCTGGTCTCCTGGTAGTTTATGAATCTCTACCGCTCATAATCCCAGCCTTTTGGTAACATTTGTAATTCTTCTATGTCTTGGTTGTTCGTGAATCTGTACTGCTCGGAAAACTTATTCATGATTCTGTTCTCCTGGTAATTTGTGAATCTGTACCTCTCATAATACCAGCCACAGAATATATTTTGTGATTCTGATCTCCTAGTAGGTCGTAGGAATCAATACCGCTTAGGATTTAAGCCCCAAAAATACTGGTTCATGACTATGGTCTCCTGGTAGTTTTGGAATCTACACCTATCATGATTCCAGTTCCGGAACTACTTTTTCGTGAATCCTGATCTTTTCGTAGTTTTGTGAGTCTTTATCGCTCATAATTTCAGTCCTTGAAATACTTTTCATGTTTCTGGTCTCCTGGTAATTTGTGAATCTCTACATCTCATAATACCTGCCTCGGAATATACTTTGTGATTCTGATTTCCTGGTAGCTTGTGAATCTATACCGCTCAGGATTCAAGCCCAGGCAATACTTCTTCTTGATTCTGGTCTCCTGGTGGTTTGCGAAGCTATACCACTGGGGCAGCCTCGAAAATACCTCTTCATGATTCTGGTCCCCTGGTACTTTGCGAGACTTTACCGCTCATGATTCCAACCCCGGAAATACTTTTCATGTTTCTGGTCTCCTGGTACTTTGTGAGCGTAAACCGCTCGTTCAGCCTGACTTTGGATTTCTACTTCCATCTCAGCCTTCGCTAAGTCTTGTCATTTACCGGGATAAAAAGTAGCCTATGTGCTAATCCAGGCTATGACCTACCTGTGTGCGAAATTTCATTCAAATCCCTTCAGCCGTTTTTGCGATACCTTCAGCCAAACATACAAACATACAAACATACAAACAAACAAACATACAAACATACAAACATACAAACAAACAAACATACAAACTTTCGCATTTATAGTATTAGTAGGATTAACTTGTTTGTTAATCTATACCGCTCAGGATTCCACCCCGCTGGTAGTTTGAGAATCTATACCGTTCATGATTTCAGCCCCGGAATACTTTTTGTGTATCTGGTCTCCTGGTATTTTGTGAATCTATACCGCTTAGAATTCTAGCCCCAAAAACTCTGATTCACGACTCTGGTCTCCTGGTAGTTTTAGGATCTATACCTCTCGTGATTCCAGCCCCGGAAACACTTCTTCATGATTCTGGTCTCCTGGTACTTTGTGAGTCTTTACCGCTCATGATTCCTGCCCTGGAAATATTTTTCATGTTTCTGGTCTCCTGGTACTTTGTGAGCGTATACCGCTCGTTCAGCCTGACTTTGGATTTCTACTTCCACCTCAGCCATAGGTTTGTGAGTGTAAACCGCTCGTTCAGCCTGACTTTGGATTTCTACTTCCACCTCAGCCTTCGCTAAGTCTTGTCATTTACCGGGATAAAAAGTAGCCTATGTGTTAATCCAGGCTATGACCTACCTGTGTGCGAAATTTCATTCAAATCCCTTCAGCCGTTTTTGCGATACCTTCAGCCAAACATACAAACATACAAACAAACAAACATACAAACAAACAAACATACAAACTTTCGCATTTATAATATTAGTAGGATTAATCTCTATTACTGAAATAATGTAAATGTACTTTTTTACTTTGAAAAGTCTGCTACGTAGAGGAAGACATGTCCCTGATATCCGTTTCTACGTTATCTAAAATATCGAATAACTAAGATAACAGTCTCCAGTAATACATATCTGGATATTTAAAGAAAATCTAAGCAAGCAATATTTCGCTTTTTTTAACCAGATTTTGTAGATGTCTTTATTTACTTTATATTTATCAATTTACACATCTCACTAAATGAGTTATCTACCACCAACCTTCAGCTATTTATGTCAGTTAAATCATTAATTTAGTTCGCAAACCACGCGAAATATATAATTAAAAAATAATAAAAGGATTATTATGAGGAGAAAATAAAAATTCACGATTGACAGGTGACAGATGACTTTATTTACGTTTCAATCTGTCAAAGCTCCGAAGTAAAGGCGGACAAATTTAAATGTCCGTTTCTACTGCGATGTCTTTTTGAACTCGAGTGTAGATGTCCTTATTTACTTGCTAGATTTTCTTAATTATTTTGAAATTTGAAATAATTTTAATACAGACTTGTAGATAGGGTTGAAATAAGCTCATTTTTGTAAAAAAAGCATTTTCGCGAAAATGTCTACATTTTACGGACATCTATGTCCGTTTCTACTTTGTTGCCATCGATTTGTTCCTTTGTGGCGCTTATGAGACCAAACGCGTGGGCCGATTTTGATAAATCTTACGTCAATTGATTCGTCTTAATCTTGTGAGTGCTATTAAAGGCATGATAGTAACCAAAATACAATATGGCGACAACCAGATGCCATAACCCCCGGCCCCGGAATTTCAGAAACAATTAAAAGCCTATTGTCGCGTCTCCGATTGGAGCCACGCGGGGCCTGATGGAATAATGCGAAAAAGAAAAAAAATGAAAGTCGACAAACTATAAATGGGGTATCAAAATAAAGGGTTCGAGGAGGCGATTCCAAAAATATCAATCTGCCCGCGCCTTTTCCCAAATATCTTGGCGTCGACTTCCAGTCTAACCGGATGCAGCTGAATTCCAGTATTTTACATGGAGTGACTGCCTATCTGACCTCCATAACCCAGCTACTGGGTAATACGATACCCCTTGGTAAGACTGGATGTCAGACTTTCGGGCTTCTGACAACCTGTAACGACTGTCAAAGATCCACCATTGACAGCCGGGACCAACGGCTTAACGTGTTTTCCGAGGCACGGAAGTGTCTCGGTATGTAAAGATGTTCACCCATGACCCATCCATGGACCAACCCCGGCAAGCGTAGCTTAACCTGATAGATCGACCCGTGCGGTTGTTATTACTTTAGCCACGAGCTCCTCCTGCATCAAAGGTGCTGCTTATTTCAAAAGAAATTTCTTCCAGCAGACCTGCGACTGGAAAGTTGGTTGAGAAATGTTTAGTTGTTTTTTACAGTCGGGATTATTGAAAATATTTTTTTTTGTTCATGGTAAACACACTGAACAAAAAATCGTAACGTGATTCTCTTTTATTCATTGATTAAGTTATTCAGACATTATTTAAACATTCCCAAAGAGATTTTTTCATAAAAGAAACAAAACAAGACACGGTTTTTAAAAAGCAGTGCGTATTTCGGCCATCGTTTTAAAGCATTGTTTTACTAAATTAACCTTTCTGTATGTAATGGTCTATTTGGGAAACATTCCACCCAGGCCTCTACGTCATATACTCAGGACAATGGTACTCAAAGTTTAGCTTCATGCCCCCAATGTGAAGTAATTTGTAAGTTAACGCCCTCATTTTTCTAGAAACTTTTTCAGGCGGATGAGGTCCGATAATTTAGGCTCTTATGAGGTAAAATATAAGTTAAATGAAAAAAAGTTCCTCATTTTCGATGCATGATTTAGCTTTATATAATTCCTGAATTTTGCTAAGGGGTATGCAGGGATGTAAAGTAGGTAGTTAGGTAAATTCAGTGTTCATCAGTTTCATAAATGTTACTCCCATAAAACAGGTATCAAAGATTTTAGCGTTGCCTGCATTTACAGGTCACTAAATTCAGACTTTACTTTAGGAACAATCATACTTAGGTGGTTTGAAAATCATTCAGACTGACACAGATGCAGTCGATTCTTAAAACCAAAACTACTTACATTATTTAGTTCAGTTCATACTAGTTAAATATGCGAAGTTTGAAACGTGTGCGATAATTAGTTGTGCTCTAATCTTTGGGACGGATCTGCCAGATACCAGCTTGATGCCCTTGAGTCAATTGAGAAACGAGCCAAGAGGATCATCGGTAATGATAGGCTCGTTGAGTCGAAGCTCCAAAGTCTTGAGCATAGACGCCGAATTGCTAGCCTGTCGGTTTTCTATCGGTTGCATTTTGGGGAGTATGCGACGGAATTGCATAATTTGATTCCGCCAAGCCCGTTTCATCAACGGACTGCAAGACATACGGCGAAGTGCGGTTCATGGTGGACATCCCATCCATACGCAAAAAGCGTTTTGAGAACACATTCATCGTACGTACAGCTAGGGAGTGAAATTCCCTACCGGAGTCTGTGTTTCCTGATAGCTCTAACCTGGGAGTCTTTAAGTCAAGAGTGAATAGGTTACTTTAGGCAAGCGTGCTCCATCTTCAACCACATCCTCACTTACCATCAGATGAGATAGTGGTCAAACGCGTGCCTACCAACAATAAAAAAAAGAAAAGATTATTTAAAATTTGTCAAGCAATCCGAAGCAATTTGTCGCAAACAGAGCAAATTGAACATTGAAATTTATCAAACTAGTAAGTATGAGAATAGGTCGTAAAGTATTTTTCATCCTCCTACCCCCACCTCCATTTCTTAATCGCGATTTTTATATGGAAGAACAACGTGTGCCGTGTCTGTTTTTTTTTTTACTTTAATGTAATTTAGTACTAATTTTAATGTACAAAATTTTATACTATAAAGAACAATGCCCACTTCCCATACATTTAAAAACCTGATAAAAAAGTTTATGTATAGTTATATGGTATAGTAGAAAGACTACCTGTAAGTTTAGAAAATAATGTCAAATAGTAATTTTTTATGATTTAAACGCTACGAAGACCAAAACATATTTGTTACTTTTTAGGTTAGGATTTGCCGATATCAAATAGGTAATATAGAAATAAATGTGCTATAACTAATTATTAACGTTCGAAGTTTAGTCTAAAATAGGAATACTTACCTAGCTATGATCTAAAAAATGAAACGTCGTAAAAAGTGTAGTTGAGATGCGTTCAAAACATGGTAATACGATTAACCTTGACGTAGAACAAGCGTAATAAAAATTAAAAAAATCTTTTTCCTGCGTTTTTTTTAACATTGTGATATGCGTAATTAATATATAATTGAATTAGCAGAATTTTAAGATTTATTTCATTTCTATACATAGTCAGGTGAAAAATGGGCATTCTTCTTTAATTTAATTTTCTGCTTTAATTTTATAATTATGTAATTGTTGACTCTCTGCACGTGTTGGTTTTAACTGCAAATGCAGAGAGTAATTTAATAAAAATAAATAAATCTAGACTAATATTATAAAGAGGTAAATTTGTGAGTTTGTGAGACTGTAGGGGGTAATCTCTGGAACTACTGAACCGATTTTGAAAATTCTTTTACCAATAGAAAGCCACGTTATTTTTGTGTCATATAAATTGATATCCACGCGAACGAAATCGCGAGTGAAATGCTAGTAATAAATAAAGGCTGCACCCCGAAAGCTGGATAGAAGAGAAAAGCCCGTGTCTAGAAAGGAAACTGTATTGGCCAGTATAGCTTCTGTCAGCGACTTCGCCCGCGTGAATCTCAAAAATCATCCCAAGGGAACATGCTCTTCCTTCAGTGAAGAAATAATGCTCGCGAAGGCGGAGGCGGGATGGGTGAGGGAGGCTCAACAACAAAGTCGCCCTCACGCCCTCAGCAGCAGCCGCTGCAGGAGACGCCTAGGGCTTCCGGCGCCGCGAGACGATCTCCAGGCACCGTAGACCCGGGCCTGCGGACAGCGAGTAATGGGTAGCTTGCCATCCGATCAGCACCAGGCCCGAGAGATAAATTAGAAACAGAGTTACCGCGCTCCTGGGCACTCAGGGCAGGGAAGGAACAGGGATGGGTTTTAGTCAATAAGAGTCTGACACGTCCTCCCGCTCCACCCAGACCGGGAGATGTCATTGGATGATTTCCCACCACACAAGGGAACATGCTCTTGGGATAAAAAGTATTCCATGTGCTGTTCCAGACTATAATCTATCTTTGTGCCAAATTTCATCCAGATCCGCTCAGCAGTTCAGTTCAAGTGCGTGTCGGACTTCGCAAATTTAGGGTTCCGTACCAAATCAATATTTGATCATTTGTATGGCTTTAGTTCAACAAGATGCTCATACTGTGAAAATTTGAAGACTGTAGCTCTAACCGTGTGGCTGGCTATTAAATCTGTCTGACACACGAGGGACAGACAGACAGACAGACAGACGGACACGTGAGTGAGAGCAATAGGGCTCCTTTTGGACCCTACGGGTACGGAACCTTAAAAAGTTCCTGAAATAATACCTATCTTGTCAAATGGAATCTCATTGCAAAACAAGCATCATATAATTTACATCAGCTACGTTCTTCAGTTACCGAACCGAGCTGATTATCTAACATTCTAAACTAAAAAGGTGAACGCCCTGCAATTTCTTATGCACTACGGCAAACTTTAAATCTAATACATTTACTGCAGAACGTGGCTCGTGCCAGCAATCGTATCAACCGTCTGGAACATTTCTTACGAAGTAAAACGCGAATCGAATCCTAAAACTACCAACAGACAGAGAAAAAAAAACACTTAAAAATCCTCAATTCAATTTCTAAATCATTAATTTATTTTCCACTCATTCCTAATTCAAACTCAACGAAAAAGAGATTCCAGCTATTAAAAAACACACAAAAACGTTTCGCATTTCAATATAACCTCAAAATTCTCCATTTTCCCGCTCTCCTACACCTCTATAATGTGGGCCAATAAGACCGCGCCTCGGTGGCACGTGATTGGTCGATTCTCTGCGGCGCCGCGGTTCGGTGACCTCGGAAACGAATTATCACCTTGAACTTTTGAACTGTGTGTCAAAAGGTCGGTTTTAGATTGATTTTTTTTCAAGGCTTCGCTTTGATAAAGATGCCTCATAAAGTGATTACTTCAACGAAGCAAACTGAAAGGAGGTTTTCTTTGTAAAAAAATAAGAGTATGCAAGACACTTGTGTTTTTTTAACTATTTTTTGTAAAGCGTGAGGCTTGAAATCAAGGAAGCACGTTGTTAGGGTTATTTTAATTAAAATAATTTTTGTGTATAGTTACTTCACTGACATTTTTCGCTGTACTATGGGTGTCGTACATAGTAATTCCATACTTTTTTAAGAGCAGCGCCATCTTTCCTTCTAAGCGCGAACTACAGTCTTGAAGTGGTTGTTAAGGCTGGACTGTAATGGGCGATAATGGTCACTTTAACACACTGTAGGAAGATAATCAAATTAGCCAGTAATTAATGAACATTTTATAGGCCTATTATCATGGTTTTTTGCATGTTGTGACACTCGGTAAGTAATTATGTACTGACTTCTTTACCATTGCCAGAATTCCCAACATAGGGGTTTTCTTCTTATAAGGGGGTAAATAAGAGGGATGGAATTTTTAGGGGCTTATTATTGATAGTATTTTATTGACTTTTTATTAATGGCACTGGCACTGGGATATCCTATACTTAATTGTTGACCTAGCGACTTAACGACTCCTAGTGCTATGCCTGGTTAGTAAAAATGCTTGCATAACATTTAGGTAGGTACTTAACCGAAATAAATTTTATATAATATCCAAACGACTGATTTAAAAAAAAAAACCTAAATTATTATTGTTCTTTTATTTTTAAGGGGGTTTCATGTACACGTGGCGATTTTAGAAAATAAAAGCTCTATGGGTAAATATTTTTAGAAATTGAATATTGCTAGTAAGTACGTTAAGTTCGGAAAAGCCCTATATTTTCGAACATGATTTATTTCTTGCGGATTCGAAAGAAACCTAGCGCTTCCTCAGGGACGCCCGCCGATCATTGATCGTACCTTTATATATTTTCTCTTACAATATTAAACAAAAGTTATCTACCTAATGGTAGGTCAGAAAATAATAGGAAGTTATATCAGATATACGCCAAGCATTATGTAATAAATGATAGTTCATTCACAGCACAGTTCGCTAAGTTTCAAACACATGGAAAAATCGGATACAAATCGCCATTTATTTCAAAACATTTATTACAAAAATTCAGAGCAAAAATCAGTGCACCACAACAAGGCTGCCCGCTTTAGCCATTGATCTAAAAAAAGTTCACGCATTCAAAATTCAAAAATAGAACGACAGCCATTACGTCATCCGTCACAAACGTGAAACGTGTCGGTATTCAGCCACAGCCTTCAACAAAACACCGAAAACCTGAAAAAAAGGTATTCTGTCAGTTACGTCACGTATTGCTATAAAACACGGCAAAGGCAGCTGTGTGTACAGCCAATACTAAAGAGTTTTTATTACGCTCTCGTAAAATGAAATAAAAGCGAAGTAAGCGGAATTGGAAAATTAGCCTACCTCATTGTTTTACGCGCAGTGTAATTTAGGTTTCCGCATTGCAATTTTGGTCTGTACTTGTATGCTAGCGTTTTGATTTATTACTCCAATATTCCACTAGGTAATTTATCACGAGGTGTTTAGTTGCATTATGAAATAGTTAATTATGGTCTGGTTAAAAATGTTAAGTTAGCAATTTTAAGCCCTATTTATAAAATTCACCAACCATGCTTAGTTCAAATAGTTTAGCGGATTCAAAATTCAAGATAGCCATTCAACGTGGCAATGCTGCCAGCGTTCTGGGCACTTTTCCCATTGACAGCGATGTGGACGAATTTTTTGATGCCCAATGAGCTTTACTCCTACCGGATCTTTTATGCCTCTTGTACATATTTTATTTATTAAGTTATTTATTAGTTTAGTATAATATGTATTGTAGTTATAGTCTGTTGAAAAGAAAAGGAAAAACTTTATGGAGCAAAAATAGATAGGTAGCCATTTATCTCATTCATTACATTCAACTGTAATTATGATTACATTAGATTAATAATATAACATAATTTTATTGAATAAATAGTTAAAATAGTTATAATTAAGTGCGACAGCTGCTGTATAAATACATTATAATAAATTCGGCGTCTATCGTAACAGTAACATATTTATTGTACTTTTGGTACCATCTGTCATTCATTCTGCCTAGCCTTTTTTTTCAATTATCTTGGGGTCGGCTTCCAGTCTAACCGGATGCAGCTGAACACCAGTATTTTACATGGAGCGACTGCCTATCTGACCTCCACAACCCAGTTACTGGGTAATACGATACCCCTTGGTAAGACTGGTTGTCAAACTTTCAGGCTTCTGACGATCCGTAACGACTGTCAAAGTTCCACGATTGACAGCCGGGACCAACGGCTTAACGTGCTTTCCGAGATACGGAGGAGTTTCGGTGTGTAAAGATGGTCACCCATCCATGGACCAAACCCGGCAAGCGTAGCTTAACCTGATGGATAGACCCGTGTGGCTGTTATTACTTTGACCACGTGCTCCTAAGTTTTGCTAAAAAGTGTGCATTAAAAATAACCTTTTTTAACTTCTGTTTAATGCTATTGTGAACGGAGTATAGTTACGCTTTAGAAGATTGAGTAATTAATCTAAATAAGCTCCTAGCTAGACCAACAGCACTAAGTTAATTAGTTATCTTAATTCTATTCCACAAAGAGCGTTGCCCTCGCCACTTATTTAATGTACTTGTAAAGACCTCCTTTTTCTTAGCCGACCGCGCGTAACTTTTTGTTGTAGTTTGTCTTTTGGCAAAATTGTGGATGTTACTATACACTCTCAGTGAAATCGTGGTGTTATGTTATGTCTCTTTTTGAAGAAGCTCGCCTGGGCATGAATGCGCTGGATTGAAAGGTATGAGTGCCTTGGTAATGACGATGACGCCGGAAAGTACTGGAGTGGCGACGGCGTACTTGGAAAACTTAGCGTTGGATGGTCTCCCACAAGGTGGACCGATGATTTATGGGGGTTGCGGGCATCCGATGGATGCGAGACGCAAAGGACCGGTCATTGTGGCGACACTATGTCCAGGAGTGGACTTATTTCGGCTGAAATGATGATTACCTATTTTACGCTCCTGCAGATGCACCTGCTTCTGGTATTGCCGATGACCATCATCCTCTTCCTGTCCTTGTCTCATGTTACAAATGACACCATTTCTTTTCCCATTCGCTCTGTCTACCATCACACTATCATTCACTCCCATTTCTATGCTATTCCTAACACAATTTATTGGTTTTCTTGGCCTTCCTTTTCCTCTTGATCCATAAATCTATCAAACCGGCCATAAACCAGCACTGTGACTCTGTCTCGCATAGGGTCGCAGCATTATGCTGAGCGATGGCCGTTTTGCGTGGATGTGACACATGTTTTCTCCCAGCTTTTGTGTTTGGGCTTTCTTTGCGTCATGTTTACCGCTTTGGAGGTAATGCGGAACAGGGTGTAAAGTCCCACAAACCTCCATTGAAAAGGGAGGATCCTCCGACCAGACGGGTGTTGTGTCTGGTCCGGGCAACTGCCCAATGGTTGATTTCGGACTGTTGTATATATTCAAATCGCGCGGAGAACTCTGCTTGCGCGATGTAGGCTTGTTGGTTTTTAGTTCGTTTTGTGGCGTCATAGATGTCGCTACACCGCGATAAAACGTATTTTCTTTCTTTTTCTTTATATAAACACTAGCTGCGCCCCGCGGTTTCACCTGCTTAGACCGGCATAAAAGGTTTTCCGGTCGCTTATATGTTAATCCAGGCTATAAGCTATCTACATACCAAATTTCATCCAAATCGGTCCAGCCGTTTGAGCGTGAAGAAGTAACAAACATACACACTCACAAACTTTCACATTTATAATATTAGTAGGATTATTTCCGTCAAGGTGACCACTTACACAGTAGCATAAAAAAACCTGATGGCATAAAACAGCTGCAACTGCTTGAAAAGTAATTTTTTTTAATGTTTTTTTGTTGTTTTTTCAATTTTTTTCCTATATTTTAGTGACTTATATTTTTTAAATCACCTCTACAAGTCCAGACCATATGACACTGGTGTTGATTCTGTTATGCACAAACTAAACTTAATTTAGGCTATTGCTATCTTTTTCTCTCTAATAAAACAAGAAAGAGACGGACGTAAATTAGAGCTGTCAAATTTAGTTTGAACTAATATTTCCATACAAATTAAGGGTACACGTAAAAACATGTCGACTAAAAACACGGCGAAGCGTAAGGCGTAAACTAGTTTGACATCTCTAACTTAGTGCATAGCTATAGCCGTCCTTTTCTCGCACTGCCTTTTAGTAAAAGATAGCAATTCTCTAATTTTAGTTTAGATATTGAACAAGAGAATCCGTGCCAATGTCACAAATTTTATTTTATTGACGACTACGTCACTACAGTGAAACTTACACCTGATACCTTACTTTTGTTTTATTAAGATCGACTACCCTCCTGCGGTACTAAGAATAGATCACTTTGATTTCAGCCGGGAGCTAAGGGTTTCTTAAGGTCATAGGACAAACGGGGTCGCGAACAATCTGGGCGGGTCTTAGGTACTGATCTATCTGTGTCGAGACGATTTTTGTGTCTGGGTATTTGTAACTGTTCCTACGAAGCATTGTGAAAAATAAGACGTAATGAAACTGCGCCGGTATTCCTATATGAGGTAGGCAGAGATATGTACAGTACTAACATTTCCCAACAACAGAAATTTCTTTTTTTTTGGGGCAAACCCGACACTATCCCAACCACTGCAACACCTGAAAGCTAGAATCAACAGTGGCGTCCAGAGAAACGCCGAGGCAATGAAGAGCTTCATTGCCTCGGCGAGTCAATGAAGCTCTTCATTGCCTCGCGACGAACGAGTCCTTTTTTTTTGGAGATTGTGAAATCAGCCGTATATGAACCTTCCGCTCTGGGTGGAGCGGGAGGGCGTGTCAGACTTTTACTGACTAAAACCCAGCCTTGTTCGTTCAGTTGCCTGTGCCAGGGGCCGCGGTCACTCTCTTTCGAATTTATTCGCGACCCCAGGCAGGCGTCGACCCTAGCGGGCCCCGTCAGTTACTGCTGACGTCTCTTTGAGGCGCGCGTGGAACACTACGCGCCGTCGACTCGGGCATCGAACGGCGAACTAAGTTAGACGAGCCCCGGTCCCGGAGAAACGATTAAACTGTCTTGGGTCCAGCAAATAAATTAATTAGAAAAGAACAGCGGGGGAGTAAGAAAAGAAAACGAAAATTAATGTGCTCAATAAATGAAAAGTTATTTGGTTAGAGATTTCTACACAGAATAATGTCCAAGTTTTAATTTCGCAACCATTTAAAATAACCGGCCAAGTGTGTGTCGGGCTTCGCACATTTAGGGTACCGTACCATATTAAGGAAATCAATATTTTGATATTTTTTTGTAAAATATACGTAATAATAAACATTATCACCAAATTTCAAGTTCATAGTTCAATGGGAAGTTAAAAAATTCTTCGGAATAAAATTTTGAGACAGACGGACAAACGAACAGACGGACACGTGAGTCCATTTGGAGTTTGGACCCTTCGGGTACGGAACCCTAAAAAGTATGAGTGAACAAGAGCATAACTATTTAAGTAGCCGTAATTAGGACCTATCAACATTCCACGAGGTTATTTTAAGTTCCTCATAATAAAGGCGCCTATCGCCATTAGGTACCTACTAGTACTCTGACTTAAGGTACACCCATACCTAGTTATGTTTTAGTTCCATGTAACGGGGACTTACCCGGCAACAATTCTGACTCCGTGGCACTGCTGCCCCTTTACACCTGGGCTGAAACAAGCGTGATTTTTAATTTCTTGAATTCCGAGGCTCACAGTTTACAATATTTGTTACCCAAACACAAACGTGTGTAAATAAATGAATTTGGAATATGGGGGGTGCAAATCATAAAATAAAATTTGACGGCACGGTTGGTGCAGTGGTTGAGCGTTCGGCTGCTGCGCTGCGTGTCGCGGGTTCGATCCCCGCACGGAACAAATATTTGTATGACCTGCAGATAGTTGTTCCAGGTCTGGGTGGCTTGTGTATGTGAATTTACATGTTTGTGAACGCACCCACGATACAGGAATATTCCTAGTGTGGGGCAACGTTTTTAAAAAAAAAAGTTTTTTTAACTGTAATGTGCTACAAATCAAATGAAAGGGCTACTCGTAAAGTTTTCAAATATATTTTTTTCATAATTCCAAAATGTATAGTTTTTAAGTTATTTGAGAAAATAGATGAAAAATTACCATTCCCCCTCCTTGTCTCCGAAACCACTAAGCCCGAAATTTCCATACCTAATGTAGTTCTTTACTCATAGATTACAGGAAAACCTATAAACAGTGCCTATATGTAGTTTAAAACTGAAAAAATACCAATAAATAATTTGTTCGGTACCCTTTGCGCACAAGTCCGACTCGCTCTTCGCTGGTTCTTTTAAGTTATGTCACGGTCAATCAGCGTCGGTTGCGTTCGCAAAAATTAACCGGTTAGGTGCCAGAATTTACTGAAAGTAAAACTCATCGTTTCAGTCCGGGTGTAAAGGGCTGCTGAGAAAAGCCTTACGGAAGAAACCATGCAAGGCCACTGTTTTAACTTCCTTCTTTTTTTTTTTAAATAACTTTGCTCCACATTAGGAATTGCTCCTGAATTGTGGAAGGTTCACAAACATGTAAAGTAACATACACAGGACACCCAGACTCGGAACAACTGTCTTTATGCCATACAAATAATTGTTCCGTGCGAGAATCGAACCCGCGACACGCAGCGCAGCAGCCAATAACTCAACCACTGCCCTAATCGTGCCGTCACTATGAATTGAACACAGTAGGTAAGTTTGTATCCCAACTATCCCAAGCTCAATACTCAATACTTTAATACTCAAAGTCCTTCTTAAAATAACCGACCAAGTGCGAGTTGGACTCGCGCATGATGGGTTCCGTACCATAGTACAACAATAAATATACGCGTCTACTGGTTGTCAATATTAAGTTCGAGTAGGTAGGTAAATAATAAAATACAAATTCTGTGAAAATTTCAACTGTCTACCTATTACGAATCATAAGATACGGACAGCGGAGGCTTACTATTAGAGTCCCGTTGGTTACCCTTCAGGTACGGAACCCTGAAAAGCATTATCACTTTGTAAAAATTCAACACCATAAGCAGTGGTTCTTATTCAGCATACAAGATTAGACCCGACCAAACAAATATTGTGAGTAAAAATTTTTTAGTTTGTAAAAAAAAACTGTTTTATGCGACCGGAGTCAAACTATTCGTCCTATTTCAAAGTAAAAAAAAACGTAAATTCATTAAAAAAAATCGTATTCTTCTCAGCAAACTCTTTCATTTCATCATCTTCCTGCCCTTATCCCATGTTACTTGGGGTCGGCGCAACACGTTTTTTTCTTCCATTCTGTCCTGTCAGCCGTCACGCTATTACTAACTCCCTTTTTAACCAACTTCGAAAAAGGAGGAGGTTCTATGTTCGGCTGTATGTATGTTTCTTTTGTTTTATGTATGTCCGCCCATTTCTCTGTCAATTGAGGATCGATTTTCAAAATTATTTTTTTATCTGATATCCTCCCGAAGTGGATAAATTTAATCGAAATTGTGTCAGCGCTTTTTGAAAAACTGAACAAAAACGAAAAATACATATGCCTAGATGACGTTTTGATGTTCTACAATTACGACTATGCTTAAATTCCACGTTCCATGTTATTGGGGTTTTCAGTTCTGAGGTATAACAACTAAAAAGTGAAAAATAAAAAAACTTTTTTACAAAAAAAAAACAACCAACTTCCAAAAAGAAAAAAATACGCTAAAAATTAAAAAATAACTTTAAATTCGGAAGTCGGTGTTAAATAACGAAGAAATAAAATACAAACACCAACTTCCGAATTTAAAGTTTTTTTTTTTTATTGGAGCTCAGTTGTTTTTTTTTTCTTTCATATCACTCCTCACACAATCCATCCAATCAAACATCCAGCAAACCCTTTCATGTGATACCCATAATTATCATGGGAATGCATAATATTATAAATAGTAACTAGTCCGCCATCTTTGGGAGTCTGATATATTTGATTTAGAATAATGTCACATAGCTGGCCATGCATTGTCAACCAAACTAAACATGTATCCGAAATTTCAGCTCAATCTGAAACTGGGAAGTTGGTCAAATTTTTTTGTTGGGCTTTTTTTTTGTGGGGTTGAAAATCATCCAATGACTTCTCCCGCTCTAGGGTGGAGCTAGAGGGCGTGTCAGACTCTTACTGACTAAAATCCACCCTTGTTCCTTCCTGCCCTGAGTGCCCAGGGGCGAGGTAACTCTGTTTCGAATTTATCCTCAACCCCCGGGCAGGCATCGGCCATGACAGGCCCCGTCCTTATTGCTGACAACTCTTTAAGGCACGCGTGGAACACTACGCGCCGTCGACTCTCGGGCCTAGTGCTGATCGGACGGCGAGCTACCCATTACTCGCCGTCCGCAGGCTTGGGTATATTAGGTACTGTTGAAACTAATAAAGTCGGGTTAAAAGCAACCAATCAATCTGCCCGCGCCCTTTCCCAACTATCTTGGGGTCGGCTTCCAGTGTAACTGGATGCAGCTGAATACCAGTATTTTACATGAAGCGACTGCCCATCTAGGTCAGATGGGCAGTCTGTAGCGACTGCCCATCTGACCTAGATGGGCAGTCGCTTCATGTAAAATCGTCACAACCCAGTTACTGGGTAATACGATACCCCTTGGTAAGACTGGTTGTCAGACTTCTGACGACCCGTAACGACTGTCAAAGATCCACGATTAACAGCCGGGACCAACGGGTTAAAAGCAACCAGCTTCAAACTAATGTATCCTATTTTAAAGTAAAATATAAAAATACCCTGGATAAAAGTATTGCTGCCAATATTTTATTTCGCGTCGAAGTCATCCTGCAGTGTACAATTAATCCAATCCGACCAGGATATCGAGCCAATCCAATCGAGATAAATGAACCAACATGGCGCTTCACTACCCACTCTCAGCTAGTCCGCTGAGGGTACTTCGGTACAATGTTATGTTGGCTATGCTGTATTCTTTACTTTTCATCCCGACTAGCAGAATTTTATATTTCTACTAGCTGCGCCCCGCAATTTCTCCCGCGTAGACATGGATAAAAGTAGCCTGTGTTAATCCAGAGTATAAGCTATTTACTTACCAATTTTCATCCAAATCGGTCCAGCCGTTTAAGCGTGAAGAAGTAACAAACATACAAACACACACAATCACAAACTTTCGCCTTTTTATGAGTGTGAAGTGTGATGATGATTAATTTTGTACAATATTTTATCCAACGCTACATACTTACAGTTGAAAATTCACAAAAAATAATCCTAAATCCAACACAGTCTTATCACCCAGTCCTTTTGAGACCGAATTATATTTCACAATACAGAATAACAACAGAATATTCCTAGCTACCACTCTAGTCTTGTCTAAAGAGAATAGGTTTAGTTTATTGCAAAGTGCATAGCTAACACGAAGTGTGAACCCTCAAAGAGAGGAAACAGCAATGTCATATTTAATACTTTACGTCCTGTTAAAACTGAAAACACTTAAATGTTATTTTAAATGTTTTTTTTTCTACATTGAATTATAATCACGTTAGAAACAAATTGCGCTAATAATAGAAAAAATAAAATTCTGAGATTTGATAGTCTACGCAGGGACAGTCGAAATGATCTTTAAAATGGTGAAGGTTTTATAAAAATATACTATATAGTTTTTGCGTGATTCTTAATTTTTCATCCGCGTTAGACATAACTTTACAAATTAATTACACTATGTTATAAAAATATAATTTCAAAAATTCACATATAAAATTACGAAAGAAATTATCTAGATTAACATATATTTTTTTCAAAGAAATAATACCAGTCGTTTAGGCGTGATGTTCAATTCAAAACCATTAAAAGTTTTATAACTGCGCCTTAATAATTGTAGCCTTCCGACCTTATTAGACTCGAAATGTTTTGACAAATATATGTATGTCGCATTGTTGCACACACTACCCCTACTTAAAATTATATGGTTATTACCCGAACTTGTATCCTACACTATTTTGTGCTAGGTATGGTAGCCTACCTAACTCTAGAAGTCAGGAGAAATCTTGCTACCGTATCGGTACGAGTATTTCATCCGCCTGATTCGTGGTTCCCAGTTCATTTCTTCACTCTTACAACTGTAAGAGCGACGAATTGAACTGGTATAGGTAAACTTACTTAGCCGTCATACACTTCGCCCTCGGCAACGTCCTCTATTTTCAGTGCCTCAAACCGGACCAGTCCATTGTATGTCGCCCTCACCCATAAAACAACGTTTTATTATTTGGCTATACACTACATATCTTTGCAACTGCTGAGCTGAGATTCCGAACAGAGCCTTTAGACAAAATACATTTCTGTTAACGTTAACGCTAACGCTTCGTGCAAAATGTATGGCAAAGAGATTACTTGGCGTGAGTCACGTGACAGTTCTCTGTCTAACGCTTCGTGCAAAATGTCGTTGCCAAACATTTTGCACGAAGCGTTAGCGTTAACGTTAACAGAAATGTATTTTGGCTAAGGGGGCAGCACTGCTACTCCATACCTGGAGTACATTGCAGCCTCTAGCACAATCTCTTTTGACTAGAGTTAGTATGTCCGCCGATTTCTCCGTCAGTTGTGGACCGATTTTATTTTTTTTTTATCCGAAAGATTACAGGGTGTAAGGTACATGAACGCACATACGTGTACTAGTGATTCAGTACATGATTCTGGACCCCCTAGCGTAGTCATTTTTCGTCGGTTTTTTCCTAATTTTTGAAAAAAAAAAATATTTTTTTCACTTTAAACTGTATTAAATCGTTATACCTATCTACCCCAAAAACATTTTAAATGAAAAAAATTAATTAATTATTTTTTCATTTCAGGGTGTACCTTACACCCTGTATACGCCCGAGGTAGTACCATATAAATTTTATCGAAATTGCTTCAGCGCTTTTTGAGAAACTGAACAAAAACGAAAAATACGTATACCTAGATGACGTTTTTTTTTTTCCAATTACGAGTATGTTTAAATTCCACGTTCTAAGTCATTGGGGTTTTTAGTTCTAGGAAGTCGGTGTCAAAAAACAAAGAAATAAAATACAAACACCGACTTCCGAAATTAAAGCTATTTCTAATTTTTTAGTGTATTTTCTTTTTTGGAAGTCGGTTGTTTTTTTTTGTAAAAAAGTTTTTTTTTAAATATATTTTTTGCTAATCTAACTGACGGACAATTACATTTTTTTTGCAAACTAGCCTATTGTGATGTGATTGTCAGTATTGACATAGCTCTTATGTTATTTGATATGAAATATGTCACAAGGTTTCTAAAAGCTTTCACCATACATCACATCATGTTATATGTCGCAGCCAACCTAAATAATAAATAGAAGTATTACTTTTAAACCCAGTAAACATCCCTGATGTTGTAAATGTGAAACTCTGTAGGTATGTTTAGAAGATGTTTATTAATCACTTGCGGTTTTGTGGCTGGATTTCGATGATTTTTTTAACACGAGTAGACCCTGATCTGGACCCTATCCGACTAATAACACGAGTGGACCATGATCTGGACCCTATCCGACTAATAACACAAGTAGACCATGATCTGGACCCTACCCGACTAATAACACGAGTAGACCATGATCTGGACCCTATCCGACTAATAACACAAGTAGAACATGATCTGGACCCTATCCGACTAATAACACAAGTAGAACATGATCTGGACGCTATCCGACTAATAACACGAGTAGACCACGATCATATCTATCCGACTAATAACACGACTAGACCATGATCAGAACCCTAACCGACTAACAACACGAATAGACCATGATCTGGACCCTATCCGACTAATAACACGAGAAAACCATGATCTGGACCCTATCCGACTAATAACAGGAGAATACCATGATCTGGACCCTATTAGACGACAGAAATAGATTATAGTCTGGAATAAGCACATAGGCTATAATTCATAATAGGGGAAGTATTAATTTCACGCGGGCGAAGCGCGCAGAAGCTAGTTTAAAATTACTGACAATGTATGTGTCAAAAACTCGTGGAGCTACTCGTGAGAGGAGCTCGTGGCTAAAGTAATAACAGCCGCACGGGTTGATCCATCAGGTTAAGCTACACTTTCCGAGGTTGGTCCATGAATAGGTGACCATCTATTCATACCGAAACTCCTCTGTGCCTCGGAGAGCACGTTAAGCCGTTGGTCCCGGCTGTCAATCGTGGATCTTTGACAGTCGTTACGGTTTGTCATAAACCCGAAAGTCTGACAACCAGTCTTTCTAAGGGGTATCGTTATTACCCAGTGACTGGGTTATGGATGTCAGATAGGCAGTCGCTCCTTGTAAAATACTGGTATTCAGCTGCATCCAGTTAGACTGGAAGCCGACCCCAAGATAGTAGGGAAAAGGCTAGGCAGATGTATGCGTCAAAAACTGACAGAAAAGCCGAAAATATATCCACTGGAACGCCCGGCTGGCGCCGCAAAAAACTCTCTGGCGCCAGCCGCCCGCTTGCTCGCTCGCGCCGCGTAAGCGCCCGTCCCGTTACCAAATCAATGCTTAATATCTCGTACTTCAAATGAAATATAATGTAAGGTTAGCGGTAACCGTTAATATTTGTGAACCTATGACCAATATTTTTGTAGTTTGTGTCTTTAAAACCTTGTAAACCCCAATTTGTCATTAAACTAGACTATATAACTTATTTTTTGATACCCATAAGTCACTAGGTGAAATGTTTTAAGTACCACATTAAACCCAAACAAAACACCCCCTTCTCTCATTTTTTCCCGCCAACATCGAGTCAACTTACGGCAAGATGGAATATTGGCCTATTTTATCGTTGTATTTTACTGTTTCATATGTTTGTAAATACTAATTATTAACTACTTTCCACATTAGGAGCGATGTTTTAAGAGATTATGTAGTAAATCATACTTTAAAAAAATATTACATTACATAATTACGTAAACATCCCACCATTTCCATGTTCCGTTTTTCAATTTTATCATTTTCAACACACACGGAACCTCTGAGATATTTATTTATTCGTAATCCTCGACTTTTTGCCGATTGAATGGATTATTAACATAATTACGTTGGAATTTACGAAAATTCCAATTAAATCACAAAGTTGACATAAACAGCTGACTGTTGACACTGACTGTTGACGGACACATTTCAACAATTTTAAAAAAAAAAATCTCTATGTCATAATGCGGGGTGCCCACGAACAAAAAGACGCGCAATTTAGTTGTGTACGATAAACAATAAAGAAAGAACACACTAGCATCGTCCCCACCGAAAAAAAATACTTCAAAGCGAGCAAACCGCGCGAACCAGTTGACTGGCTTTGGCGTGCCTGATAACAATTTTTGAACCAGCTAGGCCGCTGGGACGTTCCAGGAAAGAAAGTTATTGGATTGTCAGGTTGTCCCCTTTCGGTTTTATTAAATAGGCTTCCGGATTAGGACATACTTTTCATCCCAGCAGTATGTTCCCGAGGGATCTCGCTGGCAACACAAATAAATAAACACTGGCTTTTTCCGCACTCCTTCTAATCTTTATTGGAGACTGACCTCCGAGCTTCTTGTTCCCATGAGATAGCCCGTCGCCCTAGAAACCTAGATAAAAAAGGTCTAATTACGAGGTTATTCCACTCAACTCCCACCACTTGTTCTCAATTAGGTTAAAATTAACCCTCTTAGGGTGGTTTTCCACTTAAGTTGTACGAGGTAGCTAAGCGGCGCGAGGATGCGTAGTGAAGCTATGAAACGACTTACCGTTTCATAACTTTGCTACGCAGCTGAGTGGTACATCAGTGCATGGATGCATAGCGTACTCTTTTCTGCTGTACGCGCACATATCCCTCGCCCGCATCCATTACACTCATCTCTCGCTTCTTGGTATGCAAAAATACTTAGCTACGATCATGTTCCAAGTGTTTGAACCTTGCCACAGGATAAAAGACCTAGCGTAATAGTAATAATAGAGGTTTAATACGCGTGAATCGGGTGTTTATCATTTTTTTTCGCAAGCCAAACGGCATTTTCACACTGACTCACTGGTGAGTTATGGAGCCTTAATTGCTAAGCCTGGCTAAGAAAATGAAGTAAACCCATTGGCGATTATTTCCTTCGCGCAGCGCCTCGCTACCTCGTACATTTTTGGTGGAAAAGCACCCTTAAACTAACCAATCTGCTATTACGAGTACAATCCAGTTCATGTTGAAAGGGTTCAATTCATGTTAGCATTAAAATCCGCTTTTCTGCGAAGCCAATTTCATTTAAATTGGGTAATGAGTGAACTACCTCGCCATGACTATTAACATTAGCAGGGCTCTGATACCGGTATATTTTTTAAACGGTTTCGTCTTTTCTACCTAAGAAACGATTGGTTTCGGTTACGCTCGAACGGAACGTTACAAAAAACGTTTTTGAAGTAGAACAAAATTTAAACCGTTTTTGATTAGTAAAACTTTTTTTACCATTTTTAACGTCAAAAAGAAGGAGGATATGAATTCGGATGTGTATGTTCGGGCATAACTCTGTCGTATATCGATGGATTTGCAAAATTCTTTTTTGTTTGAAAGGGGTTTGTTCCGAAATGGTCACATTTAAATTTCGTATTGATCTGATGATGGGTTTCTGAGATGACCATGGAACTCCTCAAAAATTGGCTGCAAATCAACCGCGATTGCTGCGATTGTATGTCTATAAATTGTAAACACAGTTTAATTAATGGGGAACCACAACTTAAAGTGAAAAATAAAAAACTTTTTTACAAAAAAATAGAACCGACTTCCAAAAAAAGTGCAAAATAACTTTAATTTCGGAAGTCGGTGTCAAAAAACGAAGACACAAAACAGGAACACCGACTTCCGAAATTAAAGTTATTTTACACTTTTTTTGGAAGTCGGTTCTATTTTTTTTTTTCATTTTTAAATGGTGCGGTACTACAATATTTACGATTATCATTCAGTTGTCGCCGCACACTGAGCGTGGCTGCGCCCTGCGGAATAAACTGGTTTTTGAAAGCGTTCTCATATCGTTTAAGTTCCGAACAAAATGTTGAAAATGTGGTACAAAGAACTGTTCTAACCGTTTTAAAAACGTTATTTTAAATAACGGTTCCGAGCCCTATATTAAAGATCTGACTTTCACAGTTTGTTTCACCATTACAGTCTTACCATTGGGTATCATTAGAAGATCCTGAGTAGTAGGTGAGCCTTTTTAGCAGAACCTTAGGAAATAGGTGGTCAATATTTTAGAACTGGCCATGGAAATGAACAACTTTCTGCAAAGAAGTCATAGTAAATCTATATAAATGAATCCTGTATCCATATAGAAAAATCCCTATTTCCCTTGGTCACGGCATCACGCGTGAACGGTTGGACCGATTTCGCTAAATCTTATTGAAGTGATAACTTATTTAGGCGCGTTGGGTGTTTTTGAGATGGGAAAAAATAATTGACCTCAAGCGACACCATCAAGCTACGCGTCGTAGCACTCGTAGTGGATCGTGAAGCGCGATGGGCATTTTTGAAGTGAAAACTTCTTGAGTCCCGTTGGGCAGTTTTGAGATGGGAAAAAGATTACGTACATAATTGTGCTTGCGGTCAGCCGCACGGCATTGTGGCTCGCACAGTGCGTATGACTCCTTACACCAACTACTTATCAGTTTTTTTGTCAAAATCTGATCCATTCAACTGTCAAGTTACTGAAAAAAAGTCTAAAAGTTGAACTATATAGGGCGGAAAGTTCCGTATCCTTCATTGAAAAATGTGCGGATAACTTTGATTGCGCGATGTAGGATTGGTCTATTTTTTTAACACACTTTTATTAGCTTGGTAATTTATCTATGTAACGGAATTTTTGAACGTGATTTTCACCCACTTCAAAATTTTGGATTGAATTGAAATTACACTTATCAAGGACAATGCATGGTCAGCTAAGTGACGTCATTCTTATTCTAATATGGCGGACTCCCAAAGATGGCGGACTAGTTATTTTTTATGCATTTCCATGATATGGGTATTAAATGAAAGGGTTTTGCAGAAGACTACAAAAAATAAAAAATAAAGCGCGTTTTTAGTTTTTTTTTTAACTATAGAAAATTATTTGTATGGTTATTATTATTATTTTTTAAGTTCGTTTGTACTTTGCAAGAATATTTGATGTTATAATATCTAGCCTGTACTGTTCCACTGCTGGGCAAAGGCCTCCCTCCATTCCTTCCTCTGTTCTCGGTTGTGTGCTACCTCTTTCCAATTCTCAAGTTAGACATCTAAGTCTCCTCGTGGTCTGCCGAAGCCGCGTCTTGCACTTTCAGGGCACCAATCTTGAGTTATCCTGGCCCACCGCTCCTTCGGCATGCGACAGACATGTCCAGCCCAGTCTCATTTATTATTATTTTTTATTAAACTATAGAAAATTAATTGTAAATCGTTTGTACGTTGCAAGATTATTTGATGTTATAATATCTAGCATATACTGTTTCACTGCTAGGCAAAGGCCTCCCTCCATTTTTGCTCTGCTCTCAGTTCTGTGTTACCTCTTTCAAATTCTCAAGGTAGACATCTAAGTCAACCCGCCATCTCCTCGTGGTCTGTCGAGGCCGCGTCTCTTCAGGACACCAATCTTGAGTTCTCCTGGCCCACCGCTCCTTCGGCATGCGAAAGACATGTCATGCGCAGTCTCATTTAAGTTAAGCAGCCTTCTAAGCCATGATCGAGCAAGATTATTTAATCAAGAAAAATGTCCAGAACAAACTGTGAATTTATTCTGTACCTGCGGATTTTTGGCTGTTATTGTCCCACTTCAGAGCTCAAGCTTAAACCTAGCGTAGCATAAAACATATTAAACTGCACACGACAGAAAAATATAATCTTTTTAATTCTCCAAATTCCATTCAAACAATGCAAGCTTCCATTGCACGAAACCATTTGAACTCAGACAATGTGCTTTGGACTTCCACCGCACATTGTCTGCACAAACAATGTTGGCTCAAGATAAACTTCAGTGTGGATAAAGTTTGACGCTAAAAGCAAAGGGGGATTGAATAGGGATTACATAGTCATAAGGTTTGAAATGGATTTCGTTTATTATTCAAATAAACTAACAGATTTCCACTCTTCGTTTATTTCATGCTCGTGCTGGAAAAATGGCATCATTGTTTAACGCATAGAATTCAGATCCCGGGCCTGCGGACGGCGAGCAGTGGGTAGCTCGCCGTCCGATCAGCATCAGGCCCGTGAGTCGACGGCGCGTAGTGTTCCACGCGCGCCTCAAAGAGATGAGTGTCAGCCACCACTGACGGGGCCCATCGTGGCCGGTGCCTGCATGCCTAGGGGTAGCGGATAAATTCTGAAAATGAGTTACTGCACCTCTGGGCACTCAGGCAGGGAAGGAACAGGGGTGGGTTTTAGTCAGTAAGAGTCTGACACGTCCTCCCGCTCCAACCAGAGCGGGAGAAGTCATTGGATGATTTGAAACACCCCAAAAAAAAATTTGAATCCAGATGTAACGACATCTATGTCCATGTCTATGTCCGCATACGAACTAATCACACAAAACATCACTCCGAAATCAACCATAAAAAAGGCAGTTGCCAAGACCAGACACAACTCTCATCTGCTCGGAGGATCTTCCCTTTTTCAATGGAGGTTTGCGGAGAAAGTTGTTCATTTCCATGGGTAGAATAGACGCCGTACCTACTTAAAATATAATCATCCGTTTCCGTTACACCCTGTATATATTTTTTTGACATGTTACCGAACCACCATTCATAACCATTCCAACAAAACAATGAGTAGAAAACGACCGTGCTGTCCGTGCAAGATAGACTTCATTGTTATAAAGTTTAACATTATGAACTGGAGGGGGATTGGGAAAGGATTCCGTACAGTCCTTTCAGTGATCTTCTTGTGGTAAGTGTAAATGGCGATTTTTTCCATAAGCATATGTTGAATATGATTTTTTTATTCCTTTTGGATGAAGTATCTAGAGCTGTTTTCCGTTAGTCACGTCTGTGGGCTTACAAAATCACATGTGAAATACATATCTGTTAGGGTTCCGAAGACCGAAAGAACAACGGAACCCATAAAGGATCACTCGTGTGTCTGTCTGTTTGTCTGTCTATCCGTCTGTCACAGCCAATTTGCCCCGAATGTACTGTGATCGTCGCTCCATTCATAGCCATTTCAACAAAACAATGGAATACGACCGCGCTGTCTGCGCAAGATAAACTTCATTGTTCTAAAGTTTGACACTATGAACCGGAGGGGATCGGAAAAGGATTCCGTACAGTCCTTTTAGTGATCCTCTTGTGGTAAGTAGCTGTCAGTGAGATGATTTTTTTGCAGTGGAATATGAAGCTTTTATTCCTTTTGGATGAAGTATCTGTTTTCTAATCATGTCTGTGTGCTTTTCGTTTGCGTTAATATTCAGAGTATTTTTTGTAAGCAAAGAACTTGAATAGAATCAAAATTAGAGTAGATACTTAAATAAATGTGTTCTTACTAACTTTACGTGGAAGCTGCTAGAGGTTATAATTATGTATATATTATTTAAGTAGCTAAGTCTGCCTTCACTAGCTTTGACGATTTCGTATTCGTAAAGTTTCTTGTTATAACACCAAATTGAACATAATAATTTTTTAACATAAATTTTCAATTTAAATTTAACAATGAAATCTCATGAACTTCGTGTGGGACAGGACTAGCCTAGTGTGGGAAGTCTTTGAAATTTATTTAAGTTGAGTTTCTAAGAAAGCCAAACGTTCTAGCATAACGCATATTTTGTAAACTTTATTTTCTTCTCGATAAATTTATTCTTACTCTTGTTCTTAAAATATAATCGGTGTGCCACTAAGCTACAATGGTTTTTTACCTTTCTCAAACATAATGTTACAAAATAACTATGTTTAAGATAGACGTAATATAAAATAGGACTCCCTTAACCAATGAACAGCTTCTTACACAAAACCTGAAAGCTTTGGACCTGTATTGCTTCACCTCGAGTTTTCCCTAAAATTGAGTCCCAGCTGGGCGCCATTAATATCAGTACTTACCCAACTACCCTCTTTTCATGTTCGTAACCAAAAAAATAATAATTCTTTCCGAGACATTGAAACCTATCAGGGTGTAACAAAACCCATAATTTAATCGGTATTTGTCAAGCGCCGTGTTGTATTAAGGACACGCCTATTGTCCTGGTTTCCTGTACTTTGTATGGACACCCTGTTGCGACCATATTGTTGAGAATTATGGGACAAATTGGTTTGGATACTTGAAATGTTTTGAAGGCTTCTTAAGATTTATTGTATTGGGATAAGTAAGGAGAGTTTTCGTTGACCTACTTGTTGGTTATTTGATATTGTATTGGCAGCCGTTTATTTAGGCAACATCAATATTTTCTGATACGCCCACGATCAAAGTTGTTTGTCCACAAAAGGAATTGTTGTGCTTCTAAATGAATTCCTTCGATTTCTTGAATGGTACGTTATTTTGACGTTGTTAAAAAAACCTACGCTGAAAATTATCCAATACCTAAATTTCTCCAAAAGAAAATGTTGAGGAAAACCAAAAGGGACTATATTTGTTTTAAAGTTGACATAATAATTGCTGAAGAGATATTATGGTTAGATGATTCTAGCTAGAATACTGGTATGTACTTCTTGTGAGCAGTTCTAGGTTCCGATGTGAAAAGAACCGCAATTTTAATGCGATACTACGATATTTACGATATTCATTCAAATGTCGCCGCACACTGTGCGTGGCTGCGCCCTGCGGAATAATTCGTTTTCGTTCCGAACAAAATGTTAAAAATGTTCTACAAAGAACTGTTCTAACCGTTTTAAAAACGTTATTTTAAATAACGGTTCTGAGCCTTGCAAGTCCAAAAGCTGATGATAACTTTTTACGGAAAGTACAATTTTTTTGGGAATTGGCTATGATTTCCTTGAAGAAACTGATTCATTTACATAGCCAGAAGCAGTATCTAACATTTGACCACCCATTTCCGTTACTCTCTGTAGGTATACCCCTAATAGCATTTAGTGTTGGCATTTGGTTGGGCCAACAATAAATGCTTTCATTTTAGTGTTGGCCCAACAATAAATGCTACTAGGGACATCATTTCACAAACGCCAATGAAAAATGTTCTCTAATACCAATGTTTTAGTAAGGTAGACTAGTTTTGCAGAATTTACAAGCAGGTTATTTGAAAGTTAGTTTAAGGGCCTACCTCCCTATAAGTGGCGCCCTCATTGAATAAAAATTCGTATCTTAGCATCCTACTTCCTACTAATATTATAAATGTGAAAGTTTGTGAGTGTGTATGTTTGTTACTTCTTCACGCTCAAACGGCTAGACCGATTTGGATGAAATTCAGTATGTAGATAGCTTATAGCCTGGATTAACATATAGGCTACCTTTCATTCCGGTCTAGGCGGGTAAAACCGCGGGGCGCAGCTAGTAGAAAATAAAGATTAAAGAATCCTATGTTGCGTTTGTCACAAAGAGGATAAGGTATTTTTACGTGGTTAACAATACTCAAAATGTTTCGTATCCAATGTAGTAAGCAAAAGTACCACGGCCGTTTTTGGTACTTTAACCACGTAAACATACCTTATCCTCTTAGTAACAAACGCAACATAGGATTCTTTAATCTTTATTTTCTACGCTATGCTAGAATAGAATAGAATAGAATAAACATTTATTCGACACAGACACAACACAACAGCAACAAACAAAAGGTAAAGAAAATAACAGTAGGTACACAAAGTTACAATAAAATTGTGCTGAGCGTGCCCATACCGCAAGGGTTACCATCTCAGCATTTGCTGGGCGTTGGACACCCAGCGCTGGTTTTCAGTTGGCACCCCGCAGTGACGCACGGACGAGGGTAAATAAAATAATAATAACTGAATTAAATATCAATGTTTACGACGACGTTTGTTTTGCTACGATTTTTTAAACAATGAGGGCGCCACTTGGCGGATATATACGCCTTAAACAACTCTGTAACAATCAGTCTGCCTAGCCTTTTCCCAACTATCTTGGGGTCGGCTTGGAGTCTAACCGGATGCAGCTGAATACCAGTATTTTGCATGGAGCGACTGCCTATCTGACCTCCACACCCCAGTTACTGGGTAATACGATACCCCTTAATAAGACTGGTAGTCAGACTTTCAGGCTCCTGACGACCCGTAACGACTGTCAAAGATCCACGATTGACAGCCGGGATCAACAGCTTAACGTGCTTTCTGAGGCACGGAGGAGTCTCGCTAAGTAAAGATGGTCACCCATCAACACCGGCAAGCGTAGCTTAACCTGATGAATCGACCCGTGCAGCTATTATTACTTTAGCCACGAGCTCCACAGTTTAAACAGCTCAGGTTTAAACAACTCTGTAACGCAGTTTCGTATTAATTTATTAGCTTTAACATCAAACTTCGAAGGACGTAACCTAAAACTTGCACGTTCACGTTTACGTTAAGTTTCTAATCGAGGTGAGTCGTGTAACTTTAGTGCTTGAGTTTGAAGACAGATGGCGTTGTTAGTCGCAAGTCGTACGGTATGCGACATAAGGTATTGCGTTAATTTTTATTTTTAACCGACTTCGAAAAAGGAGGAGGTTCTATGTTCGACTGTATGTATGTTTTTTTTTTATGTATGTCCATCGATTTCTCTGTCATTTGTGATATACTCCCGCGGTGGTCCCATATAAATTTTATCGAAATTGCTTCAGCGGTTTTTGAAAAACTGAACAAAACCGAAAAATATGTGTACCTAGATGATGTTTTGGTAGTCTCCAATTACGAGTATGTTTAAATTCCACGTCCATGTTATTGGAGTATAACAACTAAAAAGTGAAAAATTAAAAATATTTTTACAAAAAAAAACAACCGACTTCCAAAAAAGAAAATACACTATAAATTAAAAAATAACTTTAATTTCAGATGTCGGTGTCAAATAACGAAGAAATAAAATACAAACACCAATTTCCGAAATTAAAGTTATTTTTGAATTTTTAGTGTATTTTCTTTTTTGGAAGTCGGTTGCTTTTTTTTATACTATTAGGTCCCCAGTCACATATGAAATCAGCGTTTTGTTTGGAGAATTTCAAAGAAGTTACATTTTTCATACTAACATTTTTTTAATTTATTTAACAACTAAGAACACTAATATTTTATAACTTTTATGCAATAATGTTTAAAAACTAAGATAACGTATGCCACTTAGATTTAGCAACAAAAATAAGTTTTGGCTAAGTTAAAAAATTAGTGGTTTCATTTCTGCCTACAAATAGAAGAGTAATTTTTAAGTTTTTTTTTTGTATAAAACAATAAGTATTATGGTTTTTTTACTATTGGCAGTTGTCTATGACGGTCATTATTCGATAGAATATCAAACAATTGATGAATATTTTAATTCTAAAAAGTGACGAAGTTCTATAATTGTGAGAAAAAAACGCCAATTTCATAGGTGGAAACCCAATATTAAAACATTGAATAAGTAATAAAAGAACCTATGTATATACATACATATATAATTTATAGACCGCTGTACTCTAAAATAAATTAGTTTTATTTCGTGATTTTGACGTACCTACAATTTAAAAAATCCTCAGACTGTTGGTGTGTATCTTAAAAGATAGACTAAAATAGTCTATTCTTAACTATTTTTATTACTAAAGAAATATTCCTGATATTTCTAGCATACAATTTCTTTGCTAACTACGAGTATGTAAGTAGGTACCAATGTAGGTAGTGTGACGATTGTAGACACAGCCTAATCTCAGCGGGTCTGTACCGGCCTTCAGCTGGCTGTTAAGATTATTGAAGAGCCGTTTGAATATAGAATGTGTAGGCATCACATTTGTTTTAGGGATCAGTTCTGCTTGTCTGGCCGAAGTGGGCACTTGTATTTTGCCGTGATTACCAATATAGTTATTTAGAGTGCCCTTTCTTTTATAACATTGCACAAGTAAACCAGTCACACTCTCGCGTTGCCAGCGAGTGAGACCTCTACCCTGAACTTACTAGAACGTCCCAGGATCCCTGCAGGCCGTACTGGCCTTGGGGTCCTACAGTACCTACTTACTACTACTTATAAGCGCCACCTGGTGACAATAACGGATAACCTCTTTTTTTCTATACGATTTGACATAAGCGAACGTTTACATACACGTGTTTTGAGTGCATTAAAAAAACTCATACTGTCCTCTTTTGTAAATAAAAACTGTTACCCTTACAAAAAAACCTAACCAACGAATTCGCTAGGAAATTCTTTGCGGAAATTGAATGAGGCTCACCTTAACTTTTTTTTTCTCATTTTTACATAATCCTACAAGTTTGATTATCGCAAAGAAACCTTCTGAAATTTTTCACAGTTTATAAATAGTTTGTTGCTCTGCGCGTCTAGCGGACACACGGTGGGCGAGACACAATTAAAATCTATTGTGTCTGCTAAGGAGGCGCCACGGGTTAACTTGTAAATTGTGTAAGTAAGTTGCAACTGTTGCAAGTTCAGAGCAAAGGCGAAGTTCTCTAACACTGACTTACCTAAGGTGCATAGATACTTAACTACTACGTAATACTAACCACAGACTTGGTATGATGCGCCGTGAAAAAAGACAGAAAAACAAATTCAATAAAAGTCAATAAAAAGAGCAATGCATTTCATGAAACAGACAACCAAAACACTTCAAATAAAATTAAACTATCCAGCACAATTACTATCCAAATAAAAACACCTTATCTGCTCCCAATAAAGAACCCATATTTCAAACTCAATCTGCATACGAATCCCGTTCTAATAATACCATTATTCATTGATACTATTACATTATTAATCTAAGTTTGCCACATCAAATAAAGTGATAAATCAGTGAGATAGCCAGTGTTGCTAACAAATAAAAAGATAAGAACTGGTAACACTTTTGTGCGGATGCCAAACGGCTTGTAACTTTCCCGTTTGTTGCCAATATTGTTGCCAGACTAAAAAAAATGTTTGTCGACTTGGCAATGTTGTGGGGCATCACAGGTTTAACGGTACCTAGTCTAGCTTACTATAATAGTAGTGAAAAATTCAAATGTTTTCCATTGTGGGTATTTTTATTGACTAAAATTGGTTTAATGTCTGCTCTCTAAGTCAGACAGAAGGCTTTATAATGTACAAGCTTTTGCTTAAGGCGCTATTAGCTGCCAACGACCTTGAGTGGTTAGCTTGCGTGTTCTACGCTGAGCTCACGTAACGCGTCGTATGTCCACCCAGTAATAGGACTCGTCCATCAAGGAGCGCTGTCCGAAATTAGACGCATTATTAATTTATTACACATAAAACAACGAGTATTTAACTAAAACACTGAGACTAAATTACAAATAATTAAATGATCTTTAAAATGGTGAAGGTTTCATAAAAATACGCTTTATAGTTTTTGCGTGATTCTCAATTTTTTTATCCGCGTTAGACATAATTTTACAAATTAATTACACAATCTCATAAAAATATTATTTCAAATATTCTCAGACCAAATTACGACGGAAATAGTAACATATTTTTTTTGTCAAAGAAATAAAACGAGTCGTTTGGACGTGATGTTCAATTAAAAACCATTAAAAGTCGTTTATCTGCGCCTTAACTTGCAATGTTTGTATACATATGTTCGGGTCAAATCTTGCAAGCTGAATTAGAGAATTTTGGAAAATTGATGAAATGAGTAGATTCAGTACAATTCAAATCTTTATTGCATATCTCATGTGTGTACAAGATATTAATAAAATTTACAAAGTTCAGTTGGATTGTCGGGCACAACATTTGACACAATATGAAAAGTAGCATGCTTTTAAAATCATTAATTAAATAGAAATTAATTGTACGTACGTCATAATATAAAATAGGATATAATTCGGTTCTCATTACAAAACTAATCAATTTTAATAAATGATGTCACATTTTATTTATATATTCGTACGTCATTAACTCATTACAAATTATCCATTGAAAATTACAATTAATTTGAAGTAAATAATAACATAACCATAGGTATAATTCAAAATTCAATTCATAAAAATAATAATATGACGAGAACCTCGTGAAAGCTGAGAAAGAGAAACAAATTAAATATCTTGACTTGGCACACGAGGTTGTCGATATGTGGAATGTGGACTCGGCTGTCATTGTGCCGATAGTCGTTACCGCCAATGGCCTGGTGGCCAAAAGCCTCGACGACCACCTGTCGAAGCTGTCGTTGCGCGGTTGGATCAAGGGCCTGATTCAGAAGGCAGTACTCCTTGATACGGCTCGCATTGTGAGGAGGTTCCTGTCTCTGGAGCCCTAACCACCGGTAGCTTGGACCCTGCTCCCGATACCGGTGGACTACTATTTTTTATATTTTTAAATGTTTTTTATATGTTTTCTTTTAAAATATTTAAAAATGTAAATAATATGTGTAAAAATAAATATACGAGATAATAATACTGAATCCCATTTAAGTATGTAATATACAGGGTGTAACGGAATGGTGTGGTCATATTTTAAGAACCGGTTCTGCCCTTGGAAATGAAAAACTTTCTCTAAGAAAAAATATAAAATTTCTAAAAAAAAATTTGTACTTTCTATACAAAGTTGTCAGCAGCTGATCAATATTTGTATGGGAGGTAAAAAAGTGTTTTGAGAAATTTCTCAGTTTTTCTTGAAGAAAGTTGTTCATACCGATGGGCAGATGCAGTTCATAAAATATGACCACACCTTTCCGTTACACCCTGTATTACGAAACATTTACCACCTACAATTGTGTGTGCCCACAACCAGCCAGTGGTGGCCCAGTGGCAACGGCCGTGACTTACAAGTTGTAGGTCGTGAGTTCAAACCCAGGCAGGCACTTTACTTTGTGTAAATTATCTCATCACCACTGTTCTCAAAACGGTGAAGGAAAACATCGTGAGGAAACCGGCATGTCTTAGAACCAAAAATTCAAAGACATGTGACATCCACCAACCCGCATTGGGCCCGCGTGGTGGATTAAGGCCCACACCCTCTCACGGAGAGCAGGCCTGTGCCCCAGCAGTGGGGACGATGATGACTAACCAGCCTACATGAATTTTAGCCTTCCCAGCTATAAACTGTTATTTAACTCTATTAAGTACTAAACTTGCCCCTACAGTTTACATCATATTGATAAGACTAAATAAAAAAAAGGTTTAAAACTTTTATAAGACAAGATAACGACTGAAAGGGATACGCCAGGGTAAAGGGCATAATAACATCCTCCATGTTGCTTTTAAAATCACCATGGCAACGCAAAATGTGGGTTACGGTGTTGCCACAGTATAAATATGGACAGTATGAAAACTAAGCCTATTTGTTGAGATAATTACCTACGCTCCATTAGAGAGCTAGGGTTGTCACTGTTAATGTTTGGAAAAATATTCTATGGAAGATGCTTCAAACTTGCCGCGCAATTTGAAAAACATTAAGATATCCCACAAAGACCAGTACCCTTTTTTTTTCACGTCACGCAAAAAATTTTATGGTTTTCGTGGGTGTTAAAGTGAAGTCAAAATGCGCGGCGCTCGAACGATAGCTAGTTAACCCTGCAGCAGCACACCTTACCGCGTTTCAACCTGAAAATGCGTGTGATGTAAATGAAAAACCATTAACATTTTAAAAAACTTCTATATTTTTCATAATTAAATCATTATTAGGTACCTTTTAAGATCAGCAGGTAGTTTAAAAAACGAAAGCCCCGGATTTGAAGAAGCCGAGTTCATACAACAGTACACTGCGCAATACGCTCGTGGCATTTTAAAACGGTCCGTGGCTCAGGAGATAACATGACCACTCGTCTCGATACGGCAGCCGCAACTGCGCGCACCGCGACTATCGCTTAGGGCTAGCGTAGATGCGCGTCTGTGTGAGTGTGCCGTTTCGAACGTTTGTACGTAGCTTCCGTACTGTCCATATTTATACTGAGGTGTTGCTTTGTACCTGTACCCACAGAGACGTAGAGAATAGACTGAGCTTTGCAATCTGCCCATTTTTGTAGGGTTCCGTACCCGAAGGGTCAAAACTCAAAACGGATCCCTATTGCTGTCACTCACGTGTCCGTCTGTCTGTGCGTCATCTATCACAAAATTTTGTTCCCAATAATTTTTTAAACTCCCATTGACCGATGAACTTGAAAGTGATAATGTTCAAGACATTTCCACCGAGGCGTATTTAAAATCTGATTGCGAGAGCGCTGGAATTGGACTTCACAAAAGCTTCCATTTTATAACACATTATAAAATGTGCATCGAGCGCTACTAAGCTTCGCTGCGCTCGATCACCTCACCTCGGTGGATCCCTATTGCTGTCACTCACGTGTACGTCTGTCCGCCATCTGTCACAAAATTTTGTTCCGAATATTTTTTTAACTTCCCATTGACCTATGAACTTGAAATTTGGTGATAATGTTTTTTATTACATAAGTATATTAAATTTTACAAAACAAATAACAATAAATTGATAAAATCTGTTTTTTTCTTTGATAATTCCCTCATTTGGTACTGAACACTAAGCGTGCGAAGTCCGACACGCAGTTTGCCGGTTTTTTGTTATCGGGTGGAAACCTTCGAAAGGCGCCTGGACTTTTGAGTGTGGGATTTCTACCTGACTAAAACATCCCTGGTCATCACCATCAGCACATGGAAGGGAGCCCCGTGACTTATAAGACCACTCCGGTCCCCCTCTCAGTACAACGCCTGACAGGGCACAGCCCTGAGGAGACTGTAAAGGCTTCAAAGGCTTCAAAGCAATTTGACTAGGTGGTGTATAAGTGCATGCGGCTTTCGTAGGACCATACGCGGGGATGTAATTTTATGCGGAGTGAAATATTGGTGACACACACACAGTAATGAGCTGACCAGGGTAGGTAATGAAGGACTTACTTGAGAATCTTCTGGATGGAGCACGCTGATACAAGGACAGCCTGAGAAGATGTAGCACGTGTGTGCTGATTTTCTTCTTCCACTGCTGTGCACTTCACTTGGTCTTTATATGTCACACGTGTGTCGGCCAACACGGATAATAGAAGTTTTTAGAGTTTTGGATATATATAGTAGCGGTTTGTATTATTTATCGGCGCGACGCGGGTGCGGTGCGGTATACGGTGCGGTTACGACCGAACCATCCTAATGGCGGCAATTTCGCCGGTCAGTCTGCGAATGCGCCTCTAATTGACGCGTGCGGTTAGCATTTCGTCTCCCTCTGCTGTATGGGAATGAGAAAGGAGGGAAAGGGATCCAAGGTTAGCTCAAACTGTGGTTAAATAAGAAATGAAATCATTTCGGAAATATGATAGTAAAAATTTATATTACTAAAACTTGCGCAAGCACTAGCCTTTTCCCAACTATATTAGGGTCGACTTCCAATCAACCCGGATGCAGCTGAGTAGGTCTAAGTACCAGTATTATACACGAATCGACTGCCTATCCGACCTCCACAATCCAGTAACCGTGTTAAACGGTACCCGCAAGAATGGTGTCTATTTTCCAAGTATGAAATGAATACAGGTAGTGAAGTGTGAGAGATATAGTTATATTGCGACCAGTAGTTCTCTTTCTCTAGAATTTTGATTAGGCCACGTTACGGGCCTTTTTTTTGAGGCAAATCATCACGTGTCTTCTCCAGCTCTGGGTGGAGCGGGAGGGCGTCTCAGACTCTTACTGACTAAAACCCACCGGTGTTTCTTCAGTTGCCTGTGCCAGGACTGTGGTGAGTCATTCGAACACTCCCGCGACCCACGTCACAGGCTGGCAGGGTCACCTTTGTAAGAACGACCTGCTGAAAAGAGATAGGCATAGCCCACAGTCGTTTCGTCTCTTTCTGCAGAGTAGTCAATAAGGGACTTTTGAAACGACGTACACTAGGTGGCAGCACGGAAACGTCCGAAGCAGTAATGCTCGCGAAGGAGGAGGCGGAACGGATGAGGGAGACTCAGCCGCCGCAGGAGACGCCCTGGGCGTCGGGGGTCGCGAGACGATCTCCGGACACCATAGCCACGTACCTGCGCACGGCGAGTAATGGGTGCTCGCCGTCCGATCAGCACCAGGCCCGAGAGTTAACGGCGCGTAGTGTTCCACGCGCGCCTCAAAGATATGTCAGCCACCTGACTGACGGAGCCCATCTTGGCCGGTAACTCCACCCAGAGCGACGGAAGTCATAGGATGATTTCCCACCCCTACAAAAAAAAAAGTTCGTATTCAATGAATGATTTTTTTGGAAAAACCACCGAAAATAAATTTGCACCCGCGTGAAGCCGGAGCAGATCGCTAGTATAAAATAATTGTTAGCAAATATGCATATTTCATACATTTATTATGCTGACTATAATAAAGTTGTTACATACAAAGTGGGCTTGTAGAACAAACTGTGACATAAATTACAATGTGTTAACATGTAGGTACCTACGTAGATATTAATTGCTTACGTGCGTGTATTTCTGTGAGTATTAATAAAATATAGTATTACTCGTGTTACATTTCCTGAAATTCAATAATAATGCTTATTTTATTTTAATTGAAACATAATGTAGATGAAACAGGCGCGATCTCGGTAAAACGGAGCTGAGAATTTTATTGTAGTGTTGGCTACCTCAGCGAAGCTTTCCGAGAATGCTGACTCAACAAATTTGTTGCCAAATACTGCAAATAACATTAGGTGTTCCATCTGCATTCTAATGGAAAAAATATATATATATATACGGTTGAATTGATAACCTCCTCCTTTTTTTTCGTCGGTTAAAAAAGTGACAGTATTCTGTATCTAAAACTAAATACTTTCTTATCTTGACACTGGCTAAATGCACAAGCACAAAACGTGCGAAGCAAAAATAACAAAAAAAACTGTCTAGGAGGTTCTTAATTCAAAATTTTCCATGAAGAATTTAAATTTGGAATCTGCTCATCAGTATTTTTTTTTACCATTTGGATAACGAGTTTTAGAAATAAGGCTGAATAATCCTGTAATCTATGATCCTTTAATATTATAAATCTGAAATTTTGGATTTTAGTTACTCAGTCACGCAAAAACGGCTGAACAGATTTTGAAAAAACCTGGATCCGATGGATGGGTATAGTATTTATGTCCTGGTAGTAAGTTCACTTGGCATAATAAAACCTGTTTTTCACGAGCGAGACCACGAGTAGAAACTATATAGTAGCATATATTTTCTTCCGTCCATAATTAAATATTTACCTATCCACTGATGACCTATTACTAAAGCGGGAAATAGGTCAACACAGAAAACTTTATTTGATTGGGCAAAAGCCGCAAGAACATAATATTCATTTCAGGCATCAGTAAAACAAAACAAAAATGTCATAAAAATGTAGGCATTACGCATAGGCACAACTTCATACAGCCTTAACATTACAGCCCCCACAATTTAATAAACAGACACTGACACACCCATGGCTATCCCACGATCCAAATATAGAGTGTACACCGTCCGCCACGCGACGCGGTCGCCGTCGGTCAGTGCGTGCGCCCCAGACTGTGGTATTGATCCCACCACCTGCCTGAGCCGGCCACCACTCCCACCCGCTACACTAACTTCTTCTAGTCGGCCATCGCCCCGCGACACGATACCACATTCTAATAAACCACAATAAAGAAAATAATTTAAAAAATAAATCCGTCAAACCTGTCAATTTTCGCGCCATTCCGCGCGTTCGAATTTGTGCCGCGAAATCAAGTGTTCGATAAGCCAAATTTTTGACATTTTTTACTTTTTTTTTTCTATCTAACCACGTGTTTCACAAGTGTGAAGTGTTTTAGTGCCGAAAACAGTGTTGCTAGCACTTAGTTTGTAATTGTTCGCGCAATGAGGTGACTCACGTCGTGTCGACCTGAATCTTGGATGTCAGGCATTATCTTAATTTACGGCATTAAATTTCGTAATTGCACGTCTGTTAGCCCATTCGTTAGAGCTTAAATTGTCCTGAATTTTGCGCGTTCGTTCTCATTAAAATGTAACAGTTCAGTGTTCATTCATTTACAATTGTTGAACATAAACAAAACGCGTTGAGACCTAGTTTGTGGTAACAATCTAATTGCTTTCACCGCTATGTAGCGTTGCAACAATAGATAGCAAAAAGGAAATTATTATCAGCCGTCTATCAGAGATGCAAATTATTATCATGCCACTTATCTAGCCCCCTCTAGATAGAGCGAGAGTGGTGATATTCCCGTTTCGCGCGACACACTAACCCGATCGAGCGTAATAACAGATTTTTCTTGTTGCGAGTACTTATCTGTCAGCTGTTTGTGTCCGTCCGCGTGAGATTGCGGGTGTTTTTTTTCGCCATAAAGGGGGGGAAATGCATGAAAATTTGCATAGTATCACGTCATTGATGTAGTTAGTGGTAGTTAGCGACCGTGGAGTGAGTCAGCGACGGACGCGGCGTCGGACGCCAACAATTACGCTTTTTGCTTCAACAATTTTCTAAATTCAAAACAGATAAACGCGCCTCTGTCTAGAAAACGAAACGTAACGATTTTTTATCGATATTCCATTTTCGAATTGACTTTTTTTGTGTGTTGTGTGCCTTTGGACTAGTGTTGTGCCTTGATTAGACTAGTGTTGTGAAATGTGATTGTTTTTACACGTTCTTTATAATGGAAAGAAGTGTTTTGGCGGGGCCGAGGCATGTTCAGTGGGCTTCTGAAGTGAGTATGCTTAACTATAGCTAGACGATATCATGTGCGTCATCTTTCAAACATTCTATTTACACTCTTTTATTATTTACATAATTTATAACAGCACGGTCACGCGTTAAAGGTTAAATATACTTTCAAAGAATTTTTTCAACCATCTATAATGTTTACTTGCGAAAATTATTGTCATAGAAATGTCAATGGAGGTAGAGGGCAATAGACTTTAACACCTTCTTAGTAATAAGGCTTCTCTACGTATAAGACGTTCATCAATGAGGGGGCGAATATTTTTATGGATACCAAATTAAAACATAGCGGCTGTTTTCCCCGAAGGGTAAAGCAGAGACCTATCTATAGTACCGACACCTACAATAGGCATGCCGGTTATGTCCTATTTGAGGGGGGCCACCCTATTGTGAGCAACCAGCCTTAAGTCAGACTAAGGGTGCGTTTCCACTGAAACGAAGCTGGAATCGACCAATCACAACGGTTGAAATCCTCATCGCGTCACTCGTCTTGTCTGTGATTGGACGATTCCTGCACATTACCGCTCCGCTCAGCCCAGCTCCGCTTCAGTGGAAACTCACCCTTAGGGTTGTTACTGAGAATTTATTCCATGGAAAAACCCAGTAATAAAACTTCATATCCCTGTGACATGGAAGTAAAACATAACTGGTGGGATATGGGTGTACTAGGCACAATACTGCCTAACCCTTCAATGAATATCTACGGGTGTGATGTAAATGAAACCCTTTTGATAGTTTCAGAAGAATAGTACATTTTGAAGTGGGCAAAGTATGTCATTGCAGACGAGGATTATCAAACGACGTTTTTCAACACATTTACTACTCGATAATAATGAGTAAAAACTTTATAAACATAATTATCTAGTAATACATTACTGTGACTTATGGCTCGCGGGTTTTTTTTATAGGCCTTGATGGGGGCTACACGGCGACCAGAGGGGGCTGACCGGTGACCAGCCTGATACAATCAATATAATAAATTGAAGCGGAGGCTTTTCCGCACTGGTTCGAAAGTGAATAGGTTACTTCTAGGCAAGCGTGCTCCATCTTCGACCACATCATCGCTTACCATCAGGTGAGATAGTGGTCAAACGCGTGCCTATCATCAATTTAAAAAAAATCGAGTTTTGGAGTGCGTTGAAAAAAATATTTTCTACGTCTTTATTTGTAGATGACTCAGATAACTGTATACCTCATAAAATTAATGAGTGGTCAGCTTTTTATCATCAGTTTTTCAGTAATGTTAATGACTAAGACTTGTCGAATAAACTCGTAATTTTCATGAAAAAAAACCATTTTGTGGATTAGTAGAACCCAAGTAGAACCCGTATCAAATTATACTGGGCTGTAATGATTACACGTGCTTAAAATATCTAATGAACACTATATCTATTATACCAAGATTATATCTATCTGAAAAAAAATTGGCCAAGAGCGAGTCGGACTCGCGCCCAAAGGGTTCCGAATAAATCATATTGTTTTCAGTTTTTTTTAAACTGCCTCCACCTTATAGGGTCTCCTGTAATCTGTAAGTAAAGAACTACTTTCTGTATTTTTTTTTTCCAAAAACTGCCGTTTCTGACACTTTCGCCTACTACTTTGGATACGAAACATTCTGAGACCTGTTTTATCAACGTAAAAATACTTTATTCTATTTGTAACAAACGTGACGTTGGATTCTTTTTTAATATTTATTGTCTGTGCTTTGCTACTATTTTTTGTTCAATGAGGGCGCCACTTGGCCGATAGTAGACCGTTAATCTTGCGAGTGCTACTACTAAAGACAACTAGACGTCATATTGTGAAAAAGAAAAAAAATAGTGTCGACGAACTATGCGATTTCAAAAATATAACGCACTAAAATATAGAAAATAAAAAAATTGAATAGGTATTTTCAAAAATCTTTACAGGCAGTCTGATGCAGTTTGTGCTATGAAATCAATAATTGAACTAAAATAATACTGCCGACAACTGCATCAGACTACTTGAAAAGTGACTTGTTTGGAACTTTTTAGTTGTGTTTTACGGGTCGGGTCCGGTTTTTTTCATTTTGAGGTACGGAACCCTAAAAACACGTAATATTATAAAATTACAATAATTTATTCTAATAACATTCTCTCTCTACTGAAATAAAAGTAATGATACCCACTGTTTCTCATACATCATATTTTAATTTCATAAATATTTCGTTAAGTCAAAAAGGGCGCGAGCCGCCATTTTCATATTTTTTTATTATTATTAGGCTGTGAGCAGACAACCTTTGCCCTCCTTGCGTGTAAAACTGCGGCTTCACCGTGTGAATTATAAATGTGAATGGGATTCTTTATTACACCAACACACATACGTATTTAATATCTGTGCTGTCTTAACCATTGTTTTTATAATCTGTAACACAATGGCATTCTGATCTCTAGACTTTTTTATCCTTTTATATTAGCACTAGCTTATGATCGAGGATTTGTCTTTATTCAAATATGGAGCGAATTTCTAATGGTTTGTGGACAATGGCCTTGTTAGCAATCAACGTACTTAGGAACTTCTACATTCTGTAATTTTAAGACGCATTTATACGACTTTTAACGGTTTTTAATTGAACATCACTTCTAAAAGACTAGTCTTATATCTTTGAAAAACATAATTCGACCGTAGCAATTAACATTGTCGGATCTACATTTTTGCGATTTTCATTTTATTGCATTAAAGGTCTTAGAATAAGTTTATAGACACCCCCACAAATTATTAAATTCCTAAAATCAACCATTTTTGTTTTTCCAAGTGGAAAAAGTAGTATGTGTTCAATGCGCACGATTAATATTGTCGCATGGTACGTTGAGACGTTAGCTGCGGGTCGCAGGAGGGGAACAGACGCGAGCGCGCGGCGCGGATCTGCCACTTCGGCCAATGTTAGCGGGAGGAGCGCACTCGTCTGTTTTTATTTTTCAGATCGTTAATAAATTTGCGAATTTATTAGATATTTTATTGTTCAAGTTATGTCGAGGTCAAGACGGATCTTAGAATTATTGTATCCGTCAGTTCCGCTACAAAATGATGATAATTTAGAAATAACGGACACTTTTGTGGAAAGAAAAAAGAGGAAAAGTAAGTATAAATATTTCTTTTAGCATTTCATCATACCTAGCCGAAACATAATTAATTATTGTTTATTATTAGCGTATTATTGAATTCATATTTTTAAGTAAGTGTTTAAAACTACTCTGAACGGACAATAATGTCGTAAATGCCAGATACATCAATGTTCACGGTTTTCTGTTTCGTTTACTGTGTCGGATGTGCCACATACTACATTATTGCTTGGTTGGAGATAGTTTTATTTTGTCGGATATGGTACTACAGACTTTATTGCACGTTCATTTGATAAATAGTATTGTAGCATGTACCTCTTCCTACATTATTGACTGCTGTGTGTTTGATTACATTTTGTCCGATATGGCATTACTGACTTAGTTAACTGTTTATTTCTCATTTCTTGGTGTCGGATGTACTACACTCGACATATTGTTCGCTGACGCTTTATGTCATTGTTGATTGGTGAAAGTTTTTTGTTTTGTTTTGCGTGGTACCTATAAGAGAGGAACGAATCGGGTTTTTTTCAAATAAGCTTCTCTTATCTTTTCTAAAATACAACGTGTAACAGAATAAAAACAATACCTCTAAAGGGGTCATTTTACTAATCATTATGAACAACTTTTTTTTAAAACGTCGACTGCCCCATTACATTTCTGGGCACTCATAACTCGACAAAATTACTAAATAGCTGGTTGTTTTTTCGCGGTTTCGTTGTTGGTCCCACAGTAAAAGTAATTCATAATGATGGGTACATGACCCCTTTAAAAATATTGCGTTTATTTTGTTATACGTTGTATATAATCTGATTAACTGCACTGACTTGGCTTGGCTTGCTTGCTTTGTTTGCTAACAGAGTAATATTTATTTTAGGAAAATCGTCACCTCTTCCTGTTGGCTTTGGAGAGGAGCTTGTGCAACTGGAAGATCTGATTGGTGACATTTTTGATGACAGTGCAAAGAGCCTCGAGGGAGACATTCCTGATATATTGAGTCCAGTAAAGTCTTTTTCCGATTTCAAAATTCTATAGTTTTGCCTATAACCTATAACGTCTTGTAATTTTTTCTCATTTAACATAAAATAATTATTCTAATATGCTTTTCAGAGCCACGTGAATCCAGTACCTCAACCAAAGACAACAACTCCAAGCGCTCCAGTTCCTGACAGCTTAGCTACAACTCGCAATTCGCCAAAAGTTCTAGAAACCAATGAAGATGAAGTTTTCACACAATTTGATTACACAGTAACAACACCGATGGCTTCGATGATTCCAAATATTCCTCAAAAGCAACTACAAAAAGGCAGTGTAGAGAAGTAGTTAATGCCAACTTTAACCTGGCACTGCACAGACCTAAAAAGATAAATGTGATGTCTGCCACGTGTTTGAGAATAAATCGACTAAAACAGACGAAGAGAAAGCTGCGTTTGATTTACACCAACATCGCAAAATAAAGGCTCGGCATTTAAAGAAATCCGACAAGCAAGAGGCTCAAGTCAACACAGATGTGGTCACTGCTACCTTTGATTTTCAAAAAGTTTTAGTGACCCCTTATGGAGAAATCAGCGTACTATACTACAAAAGGCGGTTCTCGACATTAAATTTCACGGTCTATAATTTAGTATCCAAGATAGGCACCTGCTACATGTGGAATGAATCGATCGCTCGGCGTGGCTCTATCGAAGTATCTAGTTGTCTACTCAACTTCATCAAGGAATTTCGTTTTTGGTCTGATAACTGCGTAGGCCAAAATAAGAACCGGATCGTGTTTTCGCTCTACATGTTCGTAGCAAAAAAGCTCGGAGTAACTGTGACCCATCGTTTTCTAGAAAAAGGTCACACACAAAGTGAGGGAGACAGTGTGCATGCGACAGTAGAACGGTATAGCAAACACAAAACGATTTGGGTGCCAGAAGAATGGTATTGCTTAGTTCGTTGGGCTAAATGTGAAGCTGATCCTTATGTCGTGAAAGAAATAAGACAAAAAGACATTTTCGATTTCAAAGCCTTGCTAGTAAACAAGGATTGGACAAAGAATACTAAAAACGAGAAGGTGTCGTGGAATTTCATAAGAGAGGTGAAAGTAAGTGCAGGACAGAACGACAGAATAGAGTATAAGTACGATTTTGATGAAGAACCAAAGACAATCGTTGTATTGCGATCTGGCACCCGAAACAAGAAAAGGCTGGAAAATGATCTTGAACTGAATCAGGCGTATCAGGGGCTTTTGCCCATCAGTAAAGAAAAATACAAGGATGTTACAGATCTCTGCAGAGGAGGAATCATTCCTGAGCGCTACCATGACTTTTATTTAAACCTACCTCACACCAACGCTTCTAACCTTACTCGTGAAGAAAGTGATTCAGAAGACGATTAGGTTTAAACCGATTAGGTTCAATCTACTTAATTCTAGAAGAGTGTTTTATTATTGATAACACGTATATTAAGGTAAAACTTACTATGTGCCATAAAAAGGTTGTGAATTTAAATTAAGCTAAGTACTTTTTTTATAAATGATTTATTCCCCATTGTCTTAAGTACGTATTATATTTGTATGGTTCTCACAAAAAATATAATCGTTGGTATGTGTTTTGTAATCTATCTACTGTTGCCTAAACTATAAATGTTGTCTTGGACCTAAATATTTGTAGTTATAGTAAATAGATTACAATAAAATTAAGTTTATGTTAAATAAGTCTGATCTCAAATGTAACTTAATAAGACTGTCATATTTTGTTATGTTGTTTAATTGCAGGAAACTCGATTTGTATTTTGTTGATTCATAAGCGAAGATAGTTATTATTTGCGTTATAAACTCTGGATTGTTATTTTTTTTCCACTAAAGGACTTTAATTTGAATTATTACCATTATGACTTCTATATTTTTCTTGGAACGTACCTATACCTAAAATGTCTGGCATGTACCTTACATAGAGAATACCTTCTTGGTCAGGTAATATATAAACACGGTTCTTAATTTATGAGGGAGCATAGGTAAGTATAACGAGAGTAGGTGTAGTCATTGTACTCATCATTATGAACAACTTTTACTATGGGACCAACACCGAAATCGCGAAAAACAAATCAGCTGTGCAGTACATTTTATAGAGTTATGCGCACCGAAATGTATGGAACAGCTGATTTTTTTTTTCGCGATTTCGAGATTGGTCCCATAGTAAAAGTTGTTCATAATGATCAGTACAGTGATCCCTTAAGAGGTATTGCATTTATTCTGTTACACGTTGTATAAAGAGTAAAAAAATCTTATCAATTAAATAATTTAAGTGGTATCTACATTAAAAAATATTGACACCTTAAGGGCAATAACGTATTAAGTGGTACATCCAACATAAATGAGATTTCAAGGTCCAGGGAATACCGTGGGTTGTGACACATCCGACCTAATTCAAAAATTGTAGTTCGGTTAATAATGTCGGGTCTGCCATTTTCGACAAAATGGTTGCATGATTTATCGGTTAATAATGTTGCATGTGCAGTTTCTCATATTTCCAATATTTTTTTGATAAACTTGCATATACTACTACGTCAGGTATTTAATATTTCTATGTCATACCAAATTTGGTTAAGGTACATTGACTATAGTTCACTTTATACATATTTGAAACTTTGAACAGCCGTACCCTAAAGTAGCGATTTTTCACATACGACTATGTTAATTGCTACGGTCGAATATATGTTACTCTAGACAATTTCAGTCGTAATTTTATCTGAGAATATTTGAAATTATATTTTTATAACATAGTGTAATTAATTTGTAAATTGTTGTGTTTTATTTTAATACCTGTTTTTTTATGTGTAATAATGCGTCTAATTTCGGACAGCGCTTCGTGATGGGCGAGTCCTATTACTGGGTGGACGTCCGACGCGTTACGTGAGCTCAGCACAGAACACGCAACCTAACCACTCAAGGCCTGTGCCAGGGCCCCAGTGACTCTAACACTCCCGCAGCCCTTTTTTTTCTGGCAGATCCATATTGGCTTTAATTTTTTTTTTATAATAAAAATAATAAAACTTTATTTCAGACTACTTCCATAGGGCTAGTAAAAAATTACTTAAAAAAACTAGTGTTAGTAGGTACATACATATAAAACTAAAACATACAGCTACACTTCAGCGTGGAGCTGCATCCACCTCTGCATCAACGGTGAATCCCACCAATCTGCGACCACACTGAGAATACCCAGACCTAGGAAGTCCTAGTTGTGTGTGTGTTTATGTGGGTAAGTAGTTTTTTTAGCCACTTTTCAACTACATTTGAACAGAATTTGATCATTCTTAACAGACAGACAAATAGTTTGACTATTTATGTCTCATCGTCAGTAGGTACTAAAAGTCTCATTATTTTTATTTTTCATAAGTTTCTCACAAAACTCATCCTCAGATTTATTTTTATTTGGCTTCGCACGGTCTGTGCATTTGGCAAAATGCACAAACCGTGCGAAGTAGTGTCAAGTTTAGAAAGTATTATTATCCTCAGATTTAATAATGATTTTGTATTATTTTAAGAGTTCAACGACAAACAACTAAATTAAAATTAATTTAATACAATTTTCCTCATTATCCAAAATTATGACGTGCGTGCGTGTGTGTTATTACATATATTACGTAGGTTTTTATTTCAGTTATACATGTCATGTAGTCAAAAATTGCCTGTTTGGTGAACAAATAAGTAGTTATTTGTTTTGTACTAAAAGTTTATTTTTGTGCAGTAAAAACTATCCAGTAATATTTCACCTTCCAAATTTGCATTGGATTAATCAGTATCGGACAATTTTTTTTAAACGTTTCCCCACCCTACATACACAAGACACCCAGAACCGTACAACTACCTGTAGGCCATACAAATATTTGTTCCGTGCGGGAATTGAACCCGCGACACGCAGCGTAGCAGCCAATCGCTCAACTACTGCACTAACCGTGCCGTCTTGATTAAAGATCAAAAGCTGGAATTCCAAACGTACCTTCTATCAGGACAGGACAGACAGAAACTATAAAAAAAATTGACAGAGACAAACATGTCGGCTGAAGCTTCCGAAAATTCATCTTCTATTGAATCCGAGTTTAAAAATAGTTTCAACACATTTCACAGACGGATGCGCCTATTTTAACAACGTAGATGAAAGAAATGCTGCCATCCAGGCACTTAAAATAAAAGTGAAACACTGAGATGGAAATCTACTAGATCTACGAATAAAACTGAATTGATATTGGAATTCGGTCTACTAATAAAACTCATTTTTATGATGCCCTTTTATTGATAAACTAATACAATAAACAGATAAAATTATATGTTTATTTACTTGTTTGGACGGAGCCTGATCGCAGAACTTTTCGGCACTAATGCGAAAAACACTACATTGGGAGCTTATAAGTCTTTTAGGCGGATTTTCGAGTAAGCCTCAGTAACCAGTATTCCTAACCTAACTTAACCAAACCACAAAAAACAATCTGCCCGCGCCTTTTCCCAACTATCTTGAGGTCGGTTTCCAGTCTAACCAGATGCAGCTGAATACTAGTATTTTACATGGAGCGACTGCATATCTGACCTCTACAACCCAGTTACTGGGTAATACGATATCCCTTGGTAATACTGGATGTCAGAGTTTCGAGCTTCTGATGACCCTTAACGACTGCCAAAAATCCACGATTGACAGCCAGGATCAACGAGTGGAAATTATGTTTTTCTTACTCCTCCGCTGTCTTTTCTGATTAATTTCGTTGCGGGACCCAATACAGTTTAATCGTTTCTCTGGGACTCGTCGAGCTTCATTGCCTCGGTGTTTTTTCTGGTGATCGCCACTGTTGATTCTGGCTTACAGAAGTTACAGTGGTTTGGGAATAATGTGGCGGGCTTGTCCCAAAAAAAAATAGTCGGGACCAACGGCTTAACGTGCTTTCCGAGGCACGGAGGAGTCTCGGTATGTAAAGATGGTCAACCATACATGGACCAACCCCGGCAAGCGTAGATTAACCTGATGGATCGACCGGTGCGGCTGTTATTACTTTAGCCACAAGCTCGAAATAGGTACCATACCTCGACACAGGGAATAGTTTTCATCCGCATAACCTTTTTTTTTTTTCAACTTGTGGAAATCCTTATGGAATTCTTCCGCCCCGGGGTTAATTTTTTTTTTTGGATGGCGCTGGGTTCTGTCAGACTCTTATGGACTAAAACCACACGGTGTTCTACAGCTACCTTTGGGCCAGGCGTGCTTATTAGCTTCACCTGTAATTATGTAAAAAATCTTAGAAGTTAAATTTGACCTACTTCCAGGTTTCCGATTAAGCTGATATTTTGCTTACATGTTTAGTTTGGATAACAATGCATGGTTAGCTAAGTGACATCCAAAGATGGCGGGATCTTTTTTTACGCTTTTTCCATGATTTTGGTATCAAATGAAAGAAGAATACAAAGCTTATTTTTTTGTTTTTTTTTTAAACCTTTATTTTCTCCACCTTAAAATCTACTTTAAAGTGAGAACCCTGTCACAAGTGTGTGGGTTGAGTTTGACACGTTAAAAACTCTATTTTCTCAATTCGGAAACTAGTTCTTATTTAACTAAATAAATTTAAAAAAAAATTACAAAAAAATAAAACCGACTTCCAAAAACTTTTAGTTGTGGTTCTTCATTAAACTGTGTTAACAATTCATAGACATACGATCACTGCAATCGCGGTTGATTTGCTGTCAATTTTTGAAGAGTTCTGTTGTCCGTTTCCGAAACCCATCATCAGATCTATATGAAATTTAAATGGGACTATTTCGGAACCAACCCTTTCGAAAAAAAAAATTGCAAATCCGTCAATATATGACGGAGTTATGCCCGAACATACATAAAAAAAAACCGAATTGATAACCTTCTTCTTTATGAAGTCAGTTAATAACATAATGTACCCTGAATAAGTCCCCAGTCTACATAAATTAAGATATAAGTTACAGCTACACTACGTGACCTAGTAACTATATTTAAAACTACAATGCAAATATTTCATAAACACAGCAGTCCCCCCTACGTCAACAATATGTATAAACAATCACCTACAGCAGGGTCGTTAACTCTCACAGATGTTGTGTATTAATTTTTAGGGTTCCGAACGTCCCAATAAAAAACGGAACCCTTATAGGATCTCTCGTGTGTCTGTCTGTAGGTCACAGCTAATTTGTTCCGAATCTACTGGACCGATTGCGTTGACGGTACACACATGAATATCTGTGACTCAAACAAGGACGTGTAATATAAATTATTACATAAAAATAAAGTTCTTCAAACCGTACCGTGCGGTATATCAAATGAAAGTTGTTTTCATAATTTTAAAATACATCATTCTAATGTAATTAAAAAAAATAGATGAAAATTGGCCATATTGCCCTCCTTCCCCCCTCCCCCCTCCTTATCTCCGAAACTACTGAGTCTAAACTTTTGAAACAATACAGAAAATAGTTCTTTAGTTAGGTATAGGTAGATTACAGAAAAACCTATAAGTACGAAATCTATGATTTTTATGAAACCTTTTCTTTTTTGTTCGGAACCCTTTCCGCGCGAAGCCGACTCGCATTTACCCGGTTTTTTTCCTAAGGCTATCAATCAAAAGATCAATTCCATATAAAAAGAGGCAAGTCTATTGCTTCAAACCAGGCACAAATCCAGACTCCTGGCTGCTACTAACCATTTGCTAATAGGAGAATCTAATAACACTTAGCCCGAGTAGGGGATCGACCGCCATGCGCTCAGCCTCAGCGGTACCGCTTGCGACCGCTCTACCGACAAGGCAATCATTTAAAGTGTCAGCACTTACAAAACGATTTGCTGCAGTGTCTAGATTTCCCCTTGTATTTTTCTATTCTGGTATTGTTTTTGTAGCATAGATATTTTTTTTTTTTTACTTTTTCTTCGCACGGTTTGTGCATTTAGCCAGTGAGAAGTTCATAAAGTATTTAGTTTTTAGATACAGAATACAGACACTTTGTTTTCCATTAGAATGCGGATGTAACACTTTTAATGTTTTTGCAGTATTTGGCAGCAAATGTGTTGATGTATCATTAAATCTTGCCGAGAAGGCTGACTGCTTTGCTGAGGTAGTCAATACTACAAAAAAAATTGTCACCATTACCGAGAATTTTACCGAGGTCGCGCCTGGTTGAATGATTCTACTGTCCAGTTGCGTAGACACTTGAGATACAAAACACACCAATTTTACATTACAATATCCATTATGAATCAATTTGTCAATAATTAAAACATAAAAAATATTCATGATTCTTCTAGTATGGTTCGTACGGACACAAAAAAGAATAGTTACACAAACAAAAAAAAAATTAACCTATAAACTCGGATGGACAGGACAACGTCTGGCTTTTAATTGCGCGTTAACATAAGAAAGCATAACATAGCATAAAATAACATAACATAACATAATACAACACAACACAACACAACACAACGCAACGCAACGCAACGCAACGCAACGCAACGCAACGCAACGCAACGCAACGCAACGCAACGCAACGCAACACAACACAACACAACATAAAATAACATAACATAACAACATAGCATAACCAGCCTTATAATGTTCCCACTGCTGAGACTGAGGCCTCCTCTCTAGGAAAGAGGGAACTAATCCACCATGCGGGCTCAGTACCGGTATATTTAGTGACTATTTAAGGCCACTATGTTTCCTTGTGTAACGATTTCATCCTCAAACGTCAAAAAAAATATTTTATCATCACAACAAACCGTTCAAAAGTATGAATAAATACGATGAGTTCACGACCTATGAATAGGTCATGCCATGGCGAAAAGATTAGCCAGGCAGCAAGGTTAATAGCTTAGTATTTAGGACTAGGCTCGTTTTATTATTGGGACGTGGTATCGCCATTTAAATGGGCTCTATTATATTACTAACCAGTTTGTATATTGCCATTTGCTGAAGATCGTTTTTGTATACAAGAAATAAAGATCAAGTTGAGGAAGGCTATAGCCTGGATAGAGGTATGATAAATAAACATTTAGCATGGGCCTACCTCTCATCTTATTGTACCCCACTAGTCGCCAGGTAGCCACCAAGGTTCAAAAAAAGAGTGACACTCCGGGAGTGTCGACAGAAGTGAAAACTTGAACAAAAATACCTAACGCGCCTAAAGAAGTTTTCACTTCAATCCGCTACGCGATGCGCTACGAGTGCTACGATGCTACGCGTCGTAGCACTCGTAGCGGGTCGGTGTTGCGCGAGTTCAATAGTTTTTTTCCCATCTCAAAAATGCACAGTGCGCCTAAAGAAGCTTTCCCTTCAAAAACCATAAGCCATTTCTCACAATATTTTTTTTACTAAGTATAATTTTAAGAAGTTTTACTTATTATTTTCGAGTAAGTGTGTTGAAAAACGTCGTCTGATACCAGTGAACATTTGTCATTGCCCTAAGCTCCATGACGCCATCGCCGTACCTCTTATCAAATGACTCAGACAAATTAACGCTAACCTCAATAATAACCACACGTTTCTCTGACATATTAGCCCAAATCTAGTCCCACTAAAAACACTAACAAATATAAAATAATATTTAAAAATAAAATAATATTAAAGAAAAAATCTCAGCAAACCCTTTCATTTTGATACCCATAACATTGGATGCATAAAAAGCAACTAGTCGGCCATCTTCGCAAGTCCGCCATATTGGATTTAGAATGACGTCACTTAGCTAAACATGCATTGTCATCCAAACTAAATATGTATGCGAATTTCAGCAAAATCAAAATCATCGCAAACCGAAAAGTGGGTCATATATAACTTCTTAGATTTTTTTACATAGTAAGTCAATCTGCCTAGCCTTTTCCCAACTATCTTGGGGTCGGCTTCCAGTCTAACCGGATGCAGCTGAATACCAGTATTTTACATGGAGCGACTGCCTATCTGACCTCCACAACCCAGTTACTGGGTAATACGATACCCCTTGGTAAGACTGGTTATCAGACTTTCGGGCTTCTGACGACCCGTAACGACTGTCAAAGATCCACGATTGACAGCCGGGACCAACGGCTTAACGTGCTTTCCGAGGCCCGGAGGAGTCACGATATGTAAAGATGGTTACCCATCCACGGACCAACCTCGGCAAGCGTAGCTTAACCTGATGGATCGACCCGTGCGGCTGTTATTACTTTAACCACGAGCTCCTCCTTTTTTACATAGTAAGTAACAGGTAATAAATATAGGCACGTAATCTTTCTCAAAACTCAATGAAACACGACTCATTCGCGAGTTGACTCATGTTGGTCATATCGTTTAATCTGGCATCATTGCACTTTAATGAGTCTTTCCGTGTTGGGTTATGAATGGTCCTTTCCGAGACTCCTCCATGCCTTGGCAAGGTCCCGGCTTTTTTTTTTAGTTCGGGAAATCATCAGATAACTTCTTCCGTTCTGAATATCTCTGGAGCGGGAAAGCGTGTCAGACTCTTACTGACTAAATCCCAACTGAAGACAGTCTATGGCGTTCCAGGACCGCAGTGACTCTTTCGAACACACCCGCGACCCTTTTTTTTTTTTTTTGGTGGGTGGGAAATCATCCATTGACATCTCCCGCTCTGTGTGGAGCGGGAGGGCGTGTCAGACTCTTGCTGACTATAACCCACCCCTGTTCCTTCCCTGCCCTGAGTGGCCAGGGGTGTGGTAACTCTGTTTCGAATATATTCACAACCCCTGGGCAGGCATCGGCTCTTGGGCCTGATCCTGATCAGACGGCGAGCTACCTACTACTCGCCAGCCCGCGTCTACGGTGGCCGCAGATCGTCTCGCGACGTCCTAAGCCCACGGCGGCTCCTGCGGCGGCTGCTGCTGGGGGCGTGAGGGCGACTCTGTTGAGCCTCCCTCACCCGCTCCGCCTCCTTCTTCGCAAGCATTACTGCTTCGCAGAAGGAGGCGACTGCTTCCTATTCCCTCTCGCTCCGTACCATGGCTTGGACCAGGGCCGGACGCGAGAGATCGCTGCCGCGCGCCGATCGCTTCCACGAGGACACGACGGGGCTCCGCCCAAGTGGGGCAGATCTCCACCGTACGCTCCACTGTGTCCTCTGGGCGACCCTCACAGTGGTGACACCTGGGCGTTTCCCTCCGCCTCATCCTACACAGGAACCTCCCGAATGTTCCGTGTCCGGTGAGGACCTGCGTCAGGCGGAAGGTGAGGACGCCGTGGCGCCTCTCCAGCCACTCCTCAAAGAGGGGCCTTACCGCTGCAATTGCTGCGTGCCCATAGTTACTGGGTTCTGGAGGTCAGATAGGCAGTCACTCCATGTAAAATACTTGTTATTTTTTTTCTTTTTCACAATATGGCGTCTGGTTGTCACCATACTGTATTTTGATTACTGTCATATCTTTAGTAGCACTCGCAAAATTAAGACGAATCAATTGACGTAAGAATTATCAAAATCAGCCCACGCGTTTGGTCTCTATGTGCCACAAAGGAACAAACATACATACCTAAGGTCATAAACACATTACCCTCCCTTGCGTCGCGCAGTCGGGTAGAAAGGCTGATTGCTTTGAAGCACGTAATCTTTCTTAAAACACGACTATTTCGCCAGTTGACTCATGTTGGCACATTGTTTAATCTGGCGTTTCATTGCGCGTTAATTACTCTTTCCGTGTTAGGCAATGGTAATTAAGAGAATCGGGTTGTGTAATGTATGATATCACTGTTTGAGATTATAATCTTTAGCTAAGAGTTAACTTTAAGTTTTCTCTCTCTCAACTCAACTCAAATTTTCTTACGTTTTTTGCAATTTGCAGGTCAGTTTAAGGTTGTATCTTGGTCAAAATTTGATTCGCGGCCGTAGCAAGTATGTATTTATATGAAGAATAATTATAAGCATTAAAATCATCAGTACATCTCTCTCAGTTAGAATTGATGCCAAATGTAATGATTTCATGAAATATATAATAAGTTGTACTCTTAAAGTAACAGAGCTAACTTAGCCGTAATCATTTTCCTTCAAAGTTCGTTAATACTACCATAACGATTTTTTTTTCAGATTTTTCAAGCCAACAGTTCAGCTTTTGGTGGAGGCGGGACGCTCAACTTGAACAAAAATTTCACTTTAAAGTTTAATATTTCACAAACGAATCACTGAAGTCGTCAGAACCCTCACATAGGATAGGCGAGAAACCATAAAAAAACATATTTTTTTTTTAAATTTATTGTTTCGTTCTCATTGCGTGATTAATATACACCCATGCAAAATTGCAGCTCAGTAGTAACAGTCAATTTTTTTTTAAGCTATGTACGGACCGACCGAAACTATAAGGGTTCCTTGACCTTGTTAGGACTACGGAACCCTAAAAAGACTTGTGCTCAGTTGCTGTGAGCTGAGTGCTAAAGTATTTGCTGAGTGTGTTGATCAGGGTGATATTATTTTATTGCAACAGCTATGACGTGAGCCCAAGTTCACTTGAAAGTTAATCACCAGTCCTTTAAAAATAAAAATGTTGTGATTAAGACAATGTGTTTTATAATACAGCATGTAACAAAAATCCTGTCCGATCCAATAAAGGCGTCTTCAGGCGGTTTAACATACTTACTAGAAAAAGTTGTAAAAAAAATGTAACTAATAAAAGTCAAAAGATACAGATTTTATATTTTTATAAAATATGCGAAATTTAACACTAAATATGGCAAATTTTCATAAGTTGGCAACACTCCACCGGCCGGCGAAATCTATTCATTTTTACCTATTTTTATTTCAAACGATACCGCCCTGCACTAGCCGCGCTGTAGGCACTCTGTCTCGCTCAGGCGGCATCTTTGAAACGAAACAGTAGGTGAACTTTGTCGAGCGCTCAGTGTCGATTTTGATAAGTTTTTTTTTTAAATTTATTATTTTCGTTGGGAAAAAATAATTACCTCGTATCCATTAAATGATTACGTATATGTGTACGCAGTACGAGACCAAGTAATACCCTTCAGGATCGGACAGGGTTTTTATTACATGCTGTATATTAGTTCTGTAAATGATTACAAAAATTGTATTGTCAGCAGTAAATATACCTACAACTTTTTGACATCTTCAGAAAATAACTGAAAAACTAACTCATTAACTCAACTGTAAATAATAATTAAGTACCTACCTGAATAATAGTTATTTTAGTATATGCAAACATTCCGATACAACCTTACAACTTGAAACATAACAAAAATACTTGCCACGAAAATTCAAAATGGCCGCTGACCCGGCATTATGACGAAAGCATAGAATATCTTCATTTAATTAATAAACAGTGACACGGCCATCCACATTGTTTCGTCAAAATGATTAATGTTTCGGATTACTCGAAACTCAGTAAATAACCTTTCTGTATTAAATGTAGTTTTATATTTGCATTAAGATATTTAGCTTGGATAGACTTTGTTTATGTCTGGAAAGTGGTAAGCAAATATCAACATAGGTCATCATGCGGTGACATTTAAGACTGGGTTCATGAACTCTGGCCTATTCGTAAGACCCGGTTTGACTATCATAATCTAGAATTTCTTTCTGAACAATTTTTGCAAAGAACACTTTGACTCAAGGTGAAGGAAAAACGTCTTAAGATAATTCGGACCTTGTTTTCTAAAATAGCTACCACAGAACTTTGTTTCGTTTTGCCTTCGTGTTTTCGTTCGGTGTGCCTATTGGCAAAGGCCTCCTCCAATTATTTCTACTGTTGCCTGTCATGCACTTTTCTCCAGTTCGGCCCTGCTGTCAGTTTTTATTTCGTCTTCCAGCTTGTGTGTTGTCTTCAGTGTCTTCTTTTACAATACCTTTTTTAAGACTTCTCCCGCTCTCGGTGGAGCGGGAGGGAGTTTCAGACTCTTATTGACTCAAATTCTCTCGTATTCTTTCAGTTGCAACATGCGATCCAAAAAAAAAAATCCCCGATCCTCGTTTGCCCTCCCTTAAAGCTCCTACACACAGTGGCGCCGGCTCTGCCGCCGGTCTTGCCGCACAAAGGAGCCGCCTGCATGGCCGCCCGGCTATACCGCCGCGTGTCACGCGGGTTTCAAGGTCAATTCGCTGACGGCATTCGCGAGGTAGTGGTTGCACTTCACTTACGTTCTAATGTCTGTCACAACTGGATTGATGCTCGGCGGCTTTGTGCAATTTCCTGCGGAAAGTGCCGGCGGCACTAGACGCCCGGGAAAAGCCGGCGGCACTGTGTGTAGGAGCCTTTAGGTACCATTCTGGGCCTCTCTTGCTTCACTTTCCGACTTTATCGTGTATTATATCGCCTGAGTGACATACGAACAAAAAAGCAGTAGCAAGTAATCAGTACTTCCTACAAACAAACAAAAACATTATGTATATATAATATTTATTAGCTTAGGTTCGTATTGTGGATAAATGTGGATGGATGGAGAGAGCGAGGGAGGCCAAAGAAAAGATGGATGGATTGTGTGAGGAGTGATATGAAAAAAAAGGGAGTTAGTGATAGCGTGACGACTGATTTAAAGAAAAAAAAACGTGTTGTGCCGACCCCAAGTAACATGGGATATGGACAGGAAGATGATGATGTTCGTATTACCCAGTAACTGGGTTGTGGAAGTCAGATAGGCACTCGCTCCATGTAAAATACTGGTATTCAGCTGCATCCGTTTAGACTGGAAGCCGACCCCAAGATAGTTGGGAAAAGGCGCAGGCAGATTGATTGAATATCAGCTTAGATTCAACGAATATTCTTAAACTAATTAATACCCAAACGAAAAAAAACTAAATACTAAACACAGAATGTAACAAACGCAAGACCAAATAACAGAAAACAAGCTTACAAGTAATTATACCTTATAATAACTAACAATGCGTGGTATTCAGCCGTGGGAGCGATCAATAACTTTATACAATGTAAAGGAAAGTTATGGGAACATAATTCTATAGAACAATGAGTTCTCATGAAGAGAATACTTTTATTCTCGTTGTTATGATGGTTGATGAGAAAAATTAAGAAAAACAAATATTTTGCGGGCTCCTTAACTGTAATTAAGGTTATGATTAGGCTAAGAATGTACACCACAGTTAACACCACTTAGGTACCCCCGGTTTCTGAAATACATATTAAATTTTAATGCGTGGGCACTTTTTTTTTTAATTTTTGCTTCGCACGGTTTGTGCATATGTCAAGTTTAGAAAGTATTAAGTTTTAGATACACAATACTGTCACTTTTCCATTAGAATGCGGATTTAACACATTATAATGTTTTTGCAGTATTTGGCAGCAAATGAGTCGAGTCAGCCTTCTTGGCAAGCTTCGCTGAGGTAGTAAATACTACGACAAAAATTCTGAGCTTTATTTTACTGAGATCACGTCTGTTACAAAGATTCCACATATTGTCCAGTTGCGTAGACACTTGAGACACAAAACCACACCAATTTTACATCACAAGATCCACTAGGAATCAATTTGCGAATTAAAACAGCCACTGAACTTCACTCGAAAAAAGCCCGCCAAAAACCGTGGGCAACTTTATCATTACAGCCGAGACGGAATACGCATGCCCACGCCAACTGCAATGACAATAGCCCACGTTTATCAAACGACGTTTTTCAAGACACACGAAAATGAGTTAAGGCCTATGCACACTGGGACGGAATGGCAGAGGATTTTCCCACCGGTCAGCGTACACTAGCCGGTTAGATACTGTAGCATTCCGGCGGCCTACCAAGACATCCCGCGACGTGCCGTGGCATGCCGTGTCGGGCACAAATGTGGTGTGTATGTACTCCCGTTTGCATTGCCTCACGCCGCGGCATGTCTCGCCGTCCTTCGGCGTGCCGTTGCATACCGCAGTGCGCTGCGGTATCCCGTCGCGGGATCCCTTAGCGCGCTTTTCAATGCCGTGTCAAGAAATCCCGTTTGATGCCATGGAACCAATTTAAAAAATTGGCGCTTGGCATTGGCCTGTGTTGTTATCTGACATTATGCTGAGCTGAGGCCCTTTTGGCAATATTAATCTTTCTGTTTTTTTTTTCTTTTTAAGGTGTAATTATTACCATTTTTTGCTGTAATGCCAATAAACGCATTTTTCTTTCTGTCTTTATTCCTACTAGATAAGTTAGAATGTCCTTTGGTAAAAATAAATCCTCTGCCATTTCATCCCGGTGTGCGTAGGCCTTTACGAGTATGTTTGAGCCGTTTGGGGTTGAAACACTAAGGCCATAAGTAGGTGATATCACGAAAATCTCGATGTGCACATGGGTGCACATCAAGATTTTCGTGATATCAGCAAGCAGAAGTTATCGACTCTTCACTTGCCCAGTAAGCTGGCCTATTTTCTAGAAATAAGCTAAGTTCTCTCGAGATAGCCAGCTGCCATGAAGTTTTGATTTATTGTTAGATACTAGAACTTAATTCCCCTAGGGGATATGGTATTTGTTTCTTTATATTTTGATCTAGCATTGACTAGAGACTTATTAGTTTTTAGGGTTCCGTACCCGAAGGGGCTAAACGGAGCCCTATTGCTATCACTCACGTGTCCGTCTGTCTGGCCGTCGTCTGTCACACACAGGTTTTACAGCCAAACGGTTGGAGCAAAACGCGTGTGCGCGCGTGACGGGTTGGCTTGCAGTTTCCCATAATAATCGTACCATGCGCAAGATTTAATTCTTTCCTTCTAAACTTTTATTATAAAAATGTGCATGGTAAATCCCTCTCTTAATCTAATTAACCCTATAATATTAGTGAGATTATCAGTTTATATAATATTGTATACCTTGTTATTTATTAGTTTAGTTGTGTACAAAGAGAATTAAACAGTCTGTTGTGTATAAGATTATTGTAGTTATGTGAATTAAATAACTATTGATTAAACTGCTTCGTATCAAGAAGGGGATATAAACTCTTGAAATAAGGACATTGAAACCCTGAATGCATTGTTGAAATTCCAATCTTAAAAGAAAAGATTTTAATTACACTTTTGAATGAATCCTTGATGACACTCAACACACTGTTTCGTACTAATTAGCATTCCAGTCTTTCATCGTGCACTTCAAACTATTTCAAAACTATGAGATCATTTTAACTATGAGGTCACTCTCACTTCCAAATGAGTACCTACGATCATTATTATAATTAAACCAATGTCGATGGGCTGGTATGAGAAATTGAGGTTATACAAGGTGAAGACTACAATACTACAATAAATGAAAATACTGGCCATACTCGTCTTTATAAACAACTCTTCTATGAGGCAACTCGGAAAAAGTTTTTATTTTAGAAGTTCAGTGGCTGTTTTAATTATTCGTTTATTGATTCCTAGTGGATATTGTGATGTAAAATTAGTGTAGTTTTGTGTCTCAAGTGTCTACGCAACTGGACAATATGTGGAATCGTTGAAACAGGCGCGTTCTCGGTAAAATGGAGCTGAGAATTTTAGCTGAATTTGGGCTGACTGAAGGCTGACATTTGTTGCTAATTTCTCCAAAATACATTAGAATGTGTTACATCTGCATTCTAATGGAAAAAGAAATGTATTCTGTATTTAACTATGTATCCGACTGAAAGACTTGAATCTATGGTAATGAAAAAAATGGTACCTACTATTTTTTGTAAAAGTATTATATTTTTACTTTTTAGTTGCGATTCCCCATTAAATTGTGTCAACAATACATAAACAAACGATTGCAGTAATCGTGAGCCATTTGCTGTTAGTTATTGAAGAGTTCCATTGTTTATCTTCAAAGATCTTCATCAGATTCTAATATATTATATACTAAAACCTTCCTTGAAAAATATGCATTTGAATAACGAAAACCCCATCCAATTCGGATCAGTAGTTTACGAGAAAATCGCGAGCAAACAAGCATACATACATACATACGGGTCAAACACGGAACCTCCATTTTTGAAGTCGGGTAGAAAGAAACCCGTCCTTAATTTTTAATTTAATTTAATTTTTAAATTTAGAAATGTGAAATGTGTTAGCCCCATTTATCACGACCGTTTCCCCAAAAGCCACAAGTAAGTAGCCCCTGTGTCTAGGGTTGCCAACCGAACTCTAAAATAGAGTATTGTACTCTATTTCATGTAGGTGTACTTCATAATCTGTAATACTAATAGAGTACCTACCTACGCTAAAATACTCTTTTTTACACGATGGTTACTTTACTAATACCAGTCACGCATTGCATCCATTGTCAGAACCCAAAAATTTAACTGTTTACTGTTAATATTTTCATTGAAATTAATAAAAAATGAGCTCTTTATCTACATTAAAACTAAGATTTAGAATGTTTAGAGTCATAAAATTCTTTTAAAAATTATGAAAAATTGTTATGTGCTTCAAAAGGCCTTTAATTGAATTTTTAAAATACCTTTTAATAATTTAAATAAATGTACCCTTTTTTATAAGATGGTACTCTTTATTTACCCTCTCTGAAATCAGATATACTCTTTTTCTTTTAAAAAAAGTTGGTAACCCTACCTGTGTCCCAAAGATAATTAATGCCATAATCACAAGCTTAGCAGTTAAAATGGCGACGGTAACAATATGGCCGACGGACGCAGGTGGTACTACCGACCCTACCTGACAGTAATGACTTAGCCACCCTTAATAATACCCATGAGATCAGGCGGTAGGCCGGTGATCACATACCATTTGACAATGTTAAAGTATACGAATCGAGTTTGAAAAGGAAATGGTTATGAAAATTGGTGTGTATTTGGCGATGTACGCGCGAAATTTTCACATTATGGTGTCCGTGGCATCATAGCGGGCCTTAGCAGAATACCTGCGCTGCGTTATTTATTGTATAAATATCGCAGCATAATTATGCGCGGTTAGGCACCATTGTGGCCTTGCATAGTAAGTTCTTGTGTGAAGTACAAATAAAAATTTTCCTTCTTTTTTAAGGCTCCGTACCTGAAGGGTAACCAACGGGACCCTATTACTATGCCTCCGCTGTCCGTCCGTCTGTCAACGGGCTGTATCTCACGATCCGTAATAGCTACACAGTTGAAATTTTTACAGAATGTGTATTTCTGTTGCCGCCGTAAAAACAAATAATAAAAACAGAAATAAAAGGGAGCCCCCCTTAGTTAATAAAAATAAATTAAAAATTAATGGGGGCTCCCTACTAGAAGTTAAGAGTCTAGAGTTTTTGCTCGCTCTTAATAATGGCAACTTAAACGTATAGTCTTGTACGATGGTACGAAACCTTTCATGCGCGGGTCCGACTCGCACTTGGCCGGTTTTTTATCATTTTTACTGAAACTATAATATCATCTTTCATCGTTCATCATTTCATCGTTTAAACAAGCTAATATATTTTTTTTGTAAAAAAGTTTTTATTCTTCACTTTTTAACTATTATATCCCAGAACTAAAAACCCCAATAACATGGAACATGGAATTTAACATACTTGTAATTGGAAAAAACCAAAACGTCATCTATGTTTACATATTTTTCGTTTATGTTCAGTTTTTCAAAAAGCGCTGAAGCAATTTCGACAAAAAACTTATATACAACCACCTCGGGAGTATATTCTTTCGAATAAAAAAAGAATTTAGAAAATCGGTCCACAACTGACAGAGAAATCAGTGGGCATACATCAGTCGAACATAGAACCTCCGTCCTTTTTTCCCTTCTCCTCCTTTTTCCAAGTCTCCTCCTTTTTCAAAATAAATAAAATATGTAACTTCTCCCGCTCTGAATAGAGCTGGCGTGTCAGACTCTTACTGACTAAAACCTACCCGTGTTCCTGCAGGGCCTCGGTGACTCTTTTGATCACTCCCGGGAGCCTGCCAGGTTGGTGGATCCCTTCGATATTTTACTTATTAATGTACTTTCTCTTAAAGAAAACATATCACTAAAGAAACAATCAAGTGCCTATAAACGTAACGACAACTCTACAACTACACAATCAATCTGCCTAGCCTTTTCCCAACTATCTTGGGGTCGACTTCCAGACTAACCGAATGCAGCTGAATACCAGTATTTTACATGGAGCGACTGGCTATCTGACCTCCATAACCCAGTTACTTAGTAATACGATACTCCTTGGTAAGACTGGTTGTCAGTCTTTCGGGGTTCTGACGACCCGTAACGACTGTCAAAGATCCACGATTGACAGCCACCAACGGCTTAACGTGCTTTCCAAGGCACGGAGGAGACTCGGTATGTAAAGATGGTCACCCATCCATGGACCAACACCGGCAAGCGCAGCTTAACCTGATGGATCGATCCGTGCGGCTGTTATTACTTTAGCCTTGAGCTCGTCCACAACTACACCCCAACTACAAATACCAAAACAGCACTTACATAAAAATCCAAGTACCTCTGAGTACCGTTAAAGCGACCTCCTTTTTACATGCACTAGAGCCAAAGCTGACCGATTTCTACAAGACTTTGATTCGCCGCAGTCACGCGAACTAATATAAAAGAAAGTTAGCACGTATTTAACGTTATCCACGGTAGGCTACCGTTACTTATGGGATTAGCTGATTGCTAAACTGCTGCTGAAGCCTATCAAATCCTTGGGTAATAGGTACATCATCAGCCTATAATGTTTTCACTGGTGGGACTCGGACTTCCTCTAGAAGTAGTTAGCTATTATCCACCATAAGTTGGACCGATGACCTGGTTAGGGTCACGGGAATCCGATGAATCCGAGACGCACAGGACCGGTCGTTCTGGCGATACTTGGGAGAGGCCTATGTCCAGCAGTGGAAGACTTTGGGCTATTAAAATGTTGATTATGGGCCCAGTGCAGGTTGGTCACCGTAAATTGAGCATTAACATATTTAAATACATTAAAACCACGCCGAATTTTAATGCGAAAAGTTGTGTTACATCTCTTTTTTGTTTCTCATAAAGAGATGGAGTTTTATTTCTTTATGGAGTTTAAGGAGTTTATGGAGTTTTAAGTGGTCATAAAATGTTTCATCTTGATTCCTTCAAGTGACAAAATTTTAAATAAGTAATCCTTATTCCTTCAAATTGTATTCTTAGACTATAATCTGTTTGTTTGTTAGTGACAAAATCTTGTAGTCAAGACAAATACTAGTAAAGAAGTAAGACTGCCCAACTTACGTCGTGAAGCTCAGTCATCGCGTGACAAAATCCCCTAAGTCAAACCACTATCTTCAGAACTTCCGTTCCACAAACTTATTCCCCAGAATAAGCAAAACTTTGTCGTAAACTCCGCAAAAACAAACACAACTAGCTTATACACGGAACTAAAAAAAGCACAGAGGCCATCAGAGTTCGTCACGACACTTACACCGCCACTCCGAGAGCACTCTAGCGCTCTAGACACCGTAATACGACACTAAGAACACTGACCTAATTCTTGAGGAAGCGACTTGGATAAACGAGCAGAAAAATTTCGCCTCCATTTTGTTTTTCGAGATTAAAGCGGGAAAAGGGGAAAATATGTTCTGTGGTTTAAAAGACGGTTGAATACAAGCTTCGGTGGGTCTGTCAAGGTCAACGGAGAATGTTTGTAGTTTTCATTGTTTTTGTGTTATTAATGAAGAGGCTTGCGAATGGCGGAGTTTTTACTAGGGAAGACTTTTGATTAATATTTTAGTGTGTTTTTGGTGTCGCTGAATACAGATTTAGAGAAGTTATTTTTAGTGATAGTTGGCTTAAAAGTGGTGAAGAAATATTTAGTGAGGAAGTCAAATTTATTATCGCTCTATCTAAAATACTGTTATTCAGCCGCACCCGGTTAGACTGGAAGCTGACTTCTGAGAAAAGCCTAGACTTAACCTGATGAGTGATATCACCCATCCGCGCCCGCTCGGTCACGGAGATACCAGAGTCCCGGAAGAGGGAAAATAATGGGCTGATTTATATATATTTGAGCTATAGATAATTTCGTGCAACTGCTCGGTAAAACACGTACTCGTATTTGGGCTCCATCATCATTCTCCTGCCATTATCCCAATTTATTTGGGGTCGGTGCAACATGTCTTTTTCTTCCATACTCCCCTATTAGTCGTCATCTCTGTAGTCACCCCCTTTTTACCCATATCCTCTTTCACACAGTCCAACCATCGTTTCTTTGGCCTTCCCCTACTCTTATAGCCATCCACATCCATACACAAGACTTTCCTCACGACATTTTCTTCATTCTTCCGCATCACATGCCCATACCACGACAACCGATTTCCACACAAATTTTCAGTCAGCGGTGCCACTTTCAGACTTCCTCTTATATACTCATTCGTAATTCTATCCATGCGCGTAACACCACACATCGCTCTTAGCATTCTTATCTCAGCCGCATGCAATTGTTTTTCATTCATCCCTTTTGTGGCCCAACATTCTGAACCATACAAGACAGCAGGTCTGACTATTGGTTAATAAAAAAAAAACAGTGGCTCTCCGGGAGTGCCGACAGAAGTGAAAACTTGAACAAAAATGCCCAACGCGCCTAAAGAAGTTTTCACTTCAATCCGCTACAAGATCGACTACGAGTGCTACGCGTCGTAGAACTCTCTAACTATGAGTTCTCTCGTAGCAGTGTCGGTGTCGCGCTAGTTCATTATTTTTTCCCATCTCAAAAATGCCCAACGCGCCTAAAGAAGTTTTCACTTCAAAAACATTTGAACGAGGTTTTATCCCATAGGCAGCTGAATGTGATGAGGGAGACGTATGTTATCTTGAATTTAGAATCTGCTAATCAGTATTTAAGAGAGTTTTTTGGCGGGATTTTGTCGAGTGAAGTTTATTGGCTGTTTTAATTATTCGTTTATTGATTCCTAGTGGATATTGTGATGTAAAATTGGTGTAGTTTTGTCTCAAGTGTCAACGCAAATGGACAATATGTGGAATCATTGAAACAGGCGCGATCTTGGGAAAATGGAGCTGATAATTTTATTGTAGTATTGACTACCTCAGCGAAGTTTGCCGAGAAGGCTGACTCGACACATTTGTTACCAAATACTGCAAAAAACAATAGAATGTGTTACAACTGCATTCTAATGGAAAAAAAATATAAATACACTACGTAAGACTAGGCAATATGATCAAGAAGACTTTAGCCTTCCCTTTGGGGATAATAAAATAAAAAAAAAAAAAAAATCAGTATTTAAATTAAGCATATGGTTGTACAAAAAGGCTTTTATACAAAAGGGTGCTAGTACGAACCTAACAAAGGAAGAAGAATAAAGAACTAATAAAACAATACTATTTATTGTTGCGGTTAATCGACCTTCATAAGATATATTAAGGCCTATCGTAAAACCATCGATGAATGAACTGTAATGACCTCTAACTGTCCTTATAAAGATGAGGCGCCATGATTAATATTATTTTATGTATGTGAATATTTTAGGGTACCGTCAAAGTATTGAGTACAAAAATTAAAAAAATGGAAATTGTTTTAGTTAAATCTAAATTTGATGCCACCAACTGCGTAAGAGTGCATCAAAACTGAATTGGTTGTAAATTTCCAATTTTTTATTTCCTTTATTTTAGTGAACTTTATATTTTTAAACTTCTCTCTTCGAACTCTTTAATTTGATACCCCACATAGCCATGTCACAAAACATAAGATCACACCAAGGTAAGGTACCTTCTGTTGGCCGCAATTTTCTTTTTCATTCAAAAATTCATCAATCTTCAAAAATCATATAGCCTTTAACACTTCGGCTGTCAAGACCGATCTAATGATAAGTTATTTATTAAAATCCATCCAGCCGTTTAGGCTTTTTTTTTTGTGGGGTGGGAAATCATCCAATGACTTCTCCCGCTCTGGGTGGAGCAGGAGGGCGAGTCAGACTCTTACTGACTAAAACCCACCCCTGTTCCTTCCTGTCCTTAGTGCCCGGGGGCGAGGTAACTCTGTTTCGAATTTATCCTCAACCCCCGGGCAGGCATCGGCCATGACGGGCCCCGTCCTTATTGCTGACAACTTTGAGGCGCGCGTGGAACACTACGCGCCGTCGACTCGGGCCTGGTGCTGATTGGACGACGAGCTACCCATTACTCGCCGTTAGGCTACACGGTGTGCCAAAGAAATAGACCTCAAAACATACATACATAAAAACTTTACCCTCCTTCTGGGGTAGTCGAATAAAAAAACAGAAAATGAGAGAAATATAAAATTGCCTACAAAAACAATATTTTCTTTATATTTGTTGCGAGTAGAAACTACAAAGGTGACGTAAAATTAATCATCCAATTTGGTTTTTGAATAACTTTTTTTTGAGTGATGGAAATCTTTACTTGGACCTTTACATTTTTTCTGTTAAGTGAAAAAGATGATATCCGTCAAGTGGATGCCGCCAGTATTGATACTCATTTGTGCCCGTTTTATCACATTTCCCATGACTTTCCGCTAGATTTCCGGTGAAAACTGTTCCCATTCCTGTCTAATATTCTCCTAAGGGCTGCGATTATCTGAGGCTTGTTGGCATAAACCCGCGACTTCAAGTAGCCCTAAAGAAAGAAGTCTGGGATGAAAAAAAAAAACAAAAAATTCACACTGCGTCAACACCACCGACCGATTATTGGTCAAAAAAATCGACACAATTACGCTATCGCGGAGTATAGTATAACGCTCCAGTGCTTGTCTGTTTGTATTCTGCAGCTGTCTAGTTCATAAATGTCTAATATTATTGACGTACGACGTCTTCCGGTATGATGATTTTGCGCCACCTTGTATAATAATGGTTAACGCAGCGACTTGTCAGTTTCAGACTTCCAGGCAGACTTTTCAGCCCACCTTCTTGACAGAAATGTCGACTATAAGTTGCCTATAAAATATTCAATAACTGGCATAACAGGGGTGGCTATTTTTTAACCGACTTTCGAAAAAGGAGGAGGTTCTACATATGTTCGGCTGTATGTATGTTTTTTTTTTTATGTATGTCCGCCGATTTCTCCGTCACTTGTGGACCGATTTTCAAAATTCTTTTTTTATCTGAAAGCATATACTCCCGAGGTTGTCCCATAACTTTTATCGAAATTGCTTCAGCGTTTTTTGAGAAACTGAACAAAAACGAAAAATACGTATACCTAGATGACGTTTTTGTTTTCTCCGATTACGAGTATGTTTAAATTTCACGTTCCATGTTATTGGAGTTTTTAGTTCTAGGGTGTAACAACTAAAAATTTAAAAATAAAAAACTTTTTTATTGTAAAAAAGTTTTTTTTTTTAAAAACATTCCTCATTGTATAGAATACCTAGGCAAAGTTTGAGATAAAATATAACCGTCATTAATTTTTTATTTTTTTGTGACTGTGTTTTATTGTACATTATTTTGGTGAGATGCGAATTTGGTAAATTGCGATTCTGGTGAGTTGAGAATCTGGTGACTTGCTAATAAGCAGAAAATAATGACTAAAACAAAACACCCAACTCCTTATAATACAAGAAATCTACAATCCAAACAACAACTACTTTATTCATTAATCATACAAGTAAGAAACCAAAAGTATCAAAAACTCTCAGCCAACTTTTTATCTAATCACGAAGTTTTCTTCTATTTTTGCTTTGAGTGATTATCTCCCAACTTCTAGCCAGGACTTTTCCTGTTCAATCTCCACAACTTTTCGGGACATGTCCTAAGTTCCTGACTTTCGACACTTCTCATAATTAAACAGCAGCAACAAAAAGTAAACTATATTAATTATTCAATATACGGAACCGTTTTGACACACATTAGCAGTTATTTTTAAATTCGGAGTTTATCCTAATAGAACGTAATACTGGCATAAAATAAATGCCTGTATAAGATTTAATTTTTTTATTATGTAAGCTTTAAATTAGACCCTCTTCATCATGTGTAGATAGAAAGAAAGGCCGACCCTAAAATAGTTGGGCAAAGGCTAGGCAGGCAGATAGAAAGAAAGAAAAATTATTTATTTTGCACAGATTACAAACGCACATTTAATTTACAAAAGCCTAGTATCCAAGCAAAAATACAAAAAAAAACATGTAGGGTCACACCAAAGACAACCATAGACAATGCATGTCTAGGGCGTGGTGCACCACTACGCGCCATAGACGAAACGTAGCTCTATGACGCCTCGATCAACGACATTAGGATAAGATAGATTTAGTCTGGAATACCAAGGCTATAAATTTATAATGCGGGATGTCTCCACGCGGGCAAAACCGCTGGCAATAAGCTAGTACAAATATATTTTAAACAAAAAGGTCAGTAGCCAGTAGAGTAGGCTTTGTATAGTATTCGTCAAACTTAATGATATGTGCGAAGTTAGCTGCGAGTGCAACTGCGCGCAGTGTTTATCAGCCTATGTATGTGTGTTTGTTCCTTTGTGGTACTATAAAGACCAAACGCGTGGGCCGATTTTGATAATTCTTACGTCAATTGATTCGTCTTAATCTCGCGAGTGCTACTAAAGACGTGACAGTAATCAAAATACGATATGGCGACCACCATATTGTGAAAAATTAAAAAAATTAAAGTCGACGAACTTTACTAAGTGGGGTATCAAAATAAAGGGTTCGAGGAGGCGATTCCAAAAGTATAACTCACTTAAATGTAGAAAATAAAAAAATTAATATTTTCAAAAAACCCGCCCCCCCCCCTCCCCCTCCCCCAACTAAAATGTTCCAGACAAGTCACTTTTCAAGCAGTCTGATGCAGTTGGTGGCATGAAATCAATAATTGAACTAAAATAACTGCCACCAACTGCACCAGACTGCTTGAAAAGTGACTTGTTTGGAACTTTTTAATTGTTTTTATAGTCGGGTTTTTTTTTAAATATTCAATTTTTTTTTATAATTGTGACGAAGCTTTGTGAATATTTTTTTAGGGATATATGGTACCTACTTATTTGTCAGTTTGGAAGTTCGTGGTATTCCCAGTTTGACGAAAACTCAACATACGGAACCATTGACAAGCACAACATGTCCCAATCATTGAGCGGTTACATTAGAGCCCAATTGTGCGTGCAATGATACTGTTAATGTGTCCTCTTGTGGTCTGTGAATGTTAATTGTTCTGACATGACATCATGTTAGTAAATAATGAGGATAAGCTGTAGCGGCTAGCAGCTTTGTGACATGCTTGTTTTAGTTGATGAAGTAGGCACTCGCGAATCTCGTCACGAAGCCTCCTGCATGCCATAACTGTTTATTGACGAAAAATATTGGTTGGACCGTAAGTAAATTCATTCAACTTGCAAGTCGCCACTGCTAACACCATATGTGGGCGCCCAAGCAAAAGAGTCCAGTAGGGGTATTAATTTAATAACAGATTCGTTGTCTAGAATAGTTAATTAAAAAACAAAAAAAAAAAAAATCTGGTACTTAGAAACATCATCTATTATAAACACGATCCTTGAATAACATTATAACGACTCTAAAATACGTCTGTTGCATCCGGGGGCCAAACGAAGAAGAGAGCTCGACTGACTGCGCCGGCCTTAAGTCATTTACTATATGAACTTGTAGATAATTGAGAGAATCATCTTCCTGCCCTTATCCCATGTTACTTTGGAGATTTGTAGATAATTGAGAGCATTACTTAATTAGTCAATTAAAATCGCAAAATGCAATTTTTCACTCAACTTTACAAAACTGCGTCAATCTGCCCGCGCCTTTTCCCAACTATCTTAGGCTCGGCTTCCAGTCTAACCGGATGCAGCTGAATACCAGTATTTTACATGTAGCGACTGCCCATCTGACCTCCACAACCCAGTTACTGGGTAATACGATACCCCTTGGTAAGACTGGTTGTCAAACTTTCGGGCTTCTGACGACCCGTAACGACTGTAAAAGATACACGATTGATAACCGGGACCAACGGCTATTGCTATCTTTTTCTCTCTAATAAAACAAGAAAGAGATGGACGTAAATTAGAGCTGTCTAATTTAATTGAACTAATATTTCCATACAAATTAAGGGTACACCTAAAAACATGTCGACTAAAAACAAGGTGAAGCACAAGGCGTAAACTAGTTCAGACATCAGCTCTTGGTTCATATCTATAGCCGTCCTTTTCTCGCACTGCCTTTTAGTAAAAGATAGCGATTCTCTCATTTTACTTTAATTAAGAGAATTGGCACCATCTGTGCTATGACTAAACTAAATTCTAAAACAAAAGGTTACCTACCAAATTGTTGTAAAACAACAACAAGCCCTCACAGATAGTGCAAATGACATAAATATTGACGTTAGATAATTGAGTTCAGTTCCGACAGTGTTTGGTCACGGCTCGCTATGTGATGCTCAATAAATACACTGTATTGATTCTATTAATTGGAACCGAGTGGTCTAGTACATTGGCCGGTAGTAGATTATTTTCAGGGCATGAAAATAAATATTTCCCAAAGGGGCAAGCGGGTACACACCCAAACGTCAGTCATGTTATAAGTTACATGTAGGTTATAAGAGCAAGCCTTAAGCCAACTAAGCTAACATCCATATTTACTAATGTCATCCAGTAATGGCCCAGTGGTAACGGCCGCAACTTACAAGTTGTAGGTTGTGAGTTCAAACCAAGGCAGGCGCTTTACTTTGTGTAAATTATTTCTTCACCACTGCTCTCAAAACGGTGAAGGAAAACATCGTGAGGAAACCCGCATGTCCTAGAACCAAAAATTAAAAGACATGTGACATCCAAGAACCCCCATTGGGCCCGCGTGGTGGAGTACGGCCCATGCCCTCTCACAGAGAGGAGGCCTGAGTCCCAGCAGTGAGGACATTAAAAGGCTGATTATGATGTAAATAACAGTCGTATACTAACCTGAGAGACTATGATCTCATCATCATATCATTCCAGCCAAAAGTCCACTGCTGGACATAGGCCTCCCCAAAGTGTCGCCACAACGACCAGTCCTGTGCGTCTCGCTTCCGTCGGCTACCCGCGACCCTCAACAGGTCATCGGTCCACCTTCTGGGGAGGCCTCCCAACGCTGCGTCTTCCGGTGCGCGGTCGCTACTCCGGAACTTTGACGGCACGGTTGGCGCAGTGGTTGAGCGTTCGGCTGCTGCGCTGCGTGTCGCGGGTTCGATCCCCGCACGGAAAAAATATTTGTATGACCTGCAGATAGTTGTTCCGGGTCTGGGTGTCTTGTGTATGTGAATTTACATGTTTGTGAACGCACCCATGATACAGGAATATTCCTAGTGCGGGGCAACGTTTAAAAAAAAAAACTTTTCGGCCCCATCGACCATCTGTTCTGCGAGCAATGTGCCCTGCCCACTGCCACTTCAGTTTTGCGATTCTTCGGGCTATGGAGGTAACCTTGATTCTCTTGCGGATATATGTATTAAGATGAAAACGCTGCAATAAGTATAAAAGAAGGAGGTTCTGTGTTCGACTGTGTATGTTTTTTTTAAATGTAAATCCACCGATTTCTCTGTCAGTTGTGGACCGATTTTCAAAACTCTTATTTTATACGAAAGAGTATACTCCAGAGGTGGTCCCATTTATAAATCTTATATTTTATTAAAATTGCTTTAGCGCTTTTTGAAAATTTCAACAAAAACTAAAAAAAAAACTTGAGAGGTGTCAAGGGACACCCGGATGGAGCGAAGTTCCTTTCGATTAATTAGTGAAAGAATTGTAATATAATTTTATTTTTTTTAATTTATAATATTTTTTTTTTATTATTAACTACGCACACACGCACGCACGTAAGAAGTTATACTTCATCATCTCATCTCATCTCATCTCATCTCATCGCAGCTCAGCTCAGCTCAGCTCAGATCAGCTAAGCTCAGCTCAGCTCAGCTCAGCTCAGCTCAGCTCAGCTCAGCTCAGTCAGTCAGTTGAGTTGAGCAACTCAACTCAACTCTTTAGCAATAACAACAACTATAACAAAAGTAATTGTAATAAAATTTTATTTTTTTTACTATAGCAAAAAGTGTCGTGACAACTTTTCGTAAGAATTTTTTCCGTCTAGCCCCCTTTCACAACGCGCGATAAGGAACTTCGTTCCAACATGTATACATAGATGATGTTTTGGTTTCCTCCAATTACGAGTATGTTCAAATTACATGTTTCATGGTGTTCCATATCATTTAGTTTTAGTCCAGGGGTAGTAAAAGTACGTAAAGTAGTAGGGTCAATAAAATTCAAACACCGACTTCCGAAATTAAAGTTTTTAGTGTATTTTCAGGCGAAAGTACCAAAAACGGCCGTTTCTGACACTTTTGCCTACTACTTTAGATACGAAACATTCTGAGACCTGTTTTAAGAACGTAAAAATACTTTATCCTCTTTGTAACAAACGTGACGTTGGATTCTTTAATATTTATTTTCTGCTATGCTACGATTTTTATTCAATGAGGGCGCCACTTGGCCGGTAGTAGGGCTTTAAGACGCTATCTGATGTCGATTTCTCTGGGTTTTCCAAACGTAGTTTTCCACAACACTGCATTATCCACCGTTCGATTTTTTATCAAAGCTAGATTTTAATTACGCCGCAGACTTGGAAGAAATTTGTTTTTCTTTTTTAATAAACAGTGCCTTTGTAATCTTCTAGCTAAATACCTATAATTTTTGTTCTGTTTCTGCATAAATAGAGTGAATAGGTTACCTACTTCTAGCGTGCTCCGTCGTCACCCACATCATCGCTTATCTTCAGGTGAGATAGTGGTCAAACGCGAACCTATCAATTAAAAAAAAAACGAGTGAGCCTTACAGTAGTCGCATAATGATGTTTTAACATTTGACATTACACCAAGGTCATCATCATCATCATTTTCCTTTTTAATCTCTCGTCTCCTGCGGCGGCTGCTGCTGAGGGCGTGAGGGACTCTGTTGTTGAGCCTCACCCGTTACGCCTTCTCCTTCGCAAGCATTACTGCTTCGCAGAAGGAGGAGACTGCTTCCCATTCCCTCTCGCCCCGTACCATGGCCTGGACCAGGGCCGGGCGCGAAAGGTCGCTGCCACCGATCGCCTCCACCAGGACACGGCGGGGCTCCGCCAAAGCGTGTCCCTGTCCCTGGGTTCCTGTTACATACTTCCGTCTCATTTCACGAAATCACTCCCACAGTTTGCAGAAAAGCGACAGGTAAGATGTTACACATCAATAAATAAGGTCTACATTTTCAGGTTTTCCACACCACATCCTATTAACCTTACCCTAACATAATCAAATGCCACAAAACCGAATAAAATAACCCATCCCATAGCACTCGATACATTTCAATCCCCACAACGTAATATCACGACTCTCCTCTAAACTGCACCACGTAGACATCACGTAGATATGACGTAGTTACCTAGCTACGTAGAGAGACGTACATAGATAGAGCTCGCTACGTGACCGTAGCGTAGACGTAGTTATTGCGGTCGGGAAGGCGTACTGAAAATTGGGTGGGGACATGTCGATAGAGTGATATCGATGTGGAGGGTTCCTGTTTTATTTTTAGCTTTGTTTTATAAGAGTCGTCGTTTTTCGTAAAGGTTTTGACAGGGCGGAGGAAATGGGCTATTTCCTCCTAAAATAACTGACAAGAGGAAGCTATGCAGTGTTTTTTTTTTTGTTTTTTCTGGAATCTTTGCATTTGCTTTCTATCAGTGATAGCATTTCCGTAATTGTATCAGTTCTTGGAAGTTTTACCTTTTAGAAACATTTTATTTTATTATTGTCGTGTAATATCTATTCAACAAAACAAACAGTTCCACCCCCATTTAATATTAATTTAGTTGAACCTTAAGTATATTATTATCTTTTTTTTTCCTGCAACATTTGTGAGCCAACTTACTTGATTCTTAAATGTTCTACTAAAACTCTTGTACCAAAAAACAGCAAAGAAAGTGTCCAACAAAAATCTTTATCAAAAACTCCGACATCTTTTACACACATGCCTCTACATACAACCTAAACTACATAACGATACCTATGACATACCTGCTTTTAAGTCGAGTTCTTCCGCCATCATTACATGAACCGGGCTATGTAAGCTTATATCTTACAACATACGAGATTTATTATTTCGTTTATTCCACAATATGTACATATAAAATATATTTTTAAATATTTCATTAAAAAGATTAAAAAAAAACATTTCAAAATATAAAAAATAGTACTTCTCCGGTATTGGCAACAGGGTCCAAGCTACCCGCGGTCAGGACTCCCGAGAGAGGCACCGCCTGACAATGCGAGCCGTGTCCAGAAGTACAGGTTTCTGAATCAAGCCCTTGATCCTGTCGCCTAACGGAACCTCCTTTTTTTAGGCTAGGAATTCATCCTGTGACATCTCCCGCTCTGGGTGGAGCGGGCCCTCCCGCTTTCTCTAGAATTTTGACTAGGCCACGTCACGGGCCTTTTTTTAGAGGGAAATCATCACGTTTCTACTCCAGCTCTGGGTGGAGCGGGAGGGCGTCTCAGACTCTTACTGACTAAAACCCACCCCTGTTCCTTCCTTGCCTGACTGCCCAGGGGAGCGGTAACTCTGTTACGAATTTATCCGGTACCCCTGGACATAACGAAAGCCTCCTGAGGTGTTGGTCGAGGCTCGTGGCTACAAAGCAATTGGCTGACACGACTATCGGCACAATGATCGCTGAGTCCACATCCCACATGTCGACAACCTCGCGAGCCAAGTCAAGATACTTGATTTGCTTATCTTTCTCAGCTTTCACGAGGTCGAGATTTATTATTATTACTAAAACTGTGGTCGGAAATTATCCCAAAGACTCGAAGTACTCTTGGGGTAAAAAGCAACTTATTGGTATACTTGTCCAATGTCCAATATATTCATCAATTTATTTTATTCTATTTATTCATTTACAAATTATATTTGGCTTACAATGCATGTCGAGGAACCTCCATTTAGGCATAGAGAGCAATGAGCCCTGAGCAATGTCGGTAAACTTAGTTCTCTTGCGGATATCATCATTTCTGATTCTATCACGCAAGGAAACTCCGAGCATTGCCCTCTCCATTGCCCTTTGGGTGACTGTAAGCCTTCTGATGAGGCCCATTGTTAGCGACCATGTTTCGGTTCCATAAGTCATCACTGACAACACGCACTGGTCCTTTGGAGAGACCAGTGCGTGTTTCAGTGTCGACTTTCGTCTTGAGACACTGTGGTATATGAGACGAGAAGATACCACGCAACTTCCCGAACGCCGCCCAGCCGAGTCGGATTCAACGGTTGACCTCTTTCTCGAAGTTAGCCCTACCTAACTGGACCGTTTGTCCCAGGTAGACGTACTCGTCTACAACTTCGAGTGTAGAGTCTCCGATCTTGATAGGAGTGGGTGCTACATGGGTATTTACCATGACCTTGGTTTTGTCCATGTTCATTTTAAGACCTACTCTTTCGGAAGCTCTACTGAGGTCATCGAGCATTGTACTGAGGTCCTCCATAGTCTCAGCCATGACGACTATATCATCGGCAAATGGAAGATGAGTGATGTACTCGCCATTGATATTAATGCCTAGCCTCCTAGCTCTCCAGTCCAGGTCCTTGAAGACATCCTCCATTGCGGCCGTGAACTGTTTCGGAGAAATGACGTCTCCCTGCCTCACGCCCCGCTGTAGGAGGATAGGTTTCGAAGTCAGGTCCTGAAGTCGGACTGACATGGTGGCGTTTTCGTACAAATACTTCAACACCTCAATGTATCGATAGTCGATCTGGCACCTTTGGAGAGACTGCAGCACAGCCCAAGTCTCGATCGAATCGAAGGCTTTTTAATAGGTATAAAGGAAAAAAAAGTACATATTATATGATATACCTATCAGTATTTCAATTCAAATCATGTGAATGCGAGAACTATGTATGTCGTTATATTCATGTAGATTTTATGATTGTCTGGCAGTTTGAGTATTTTTTGCGGCCTACTCAAATGTCCTTACTTTGGTATTGTTCGTCGGTTCGTTGAGCACCTCAGAGTTCTGAGTTGAGCTTCGCGATGACTGACAAATGCTTGCACTGTCTGGACAGGTCCACTCGAATTCGTGTGTTGCTTTCTTCATAAAGCTCATCCCAGACATAAACGTACATGGTTCTCATATGATCTAACCAGTCCACATTGTATGGATTTGAACACTAAAAGAGACTTTGACCTCTGAGTTTGTTTCGGTGTTTCTTCTCAGGGTAGTCAGCTAGGAAACACCGGCCTCATCTAGCTTAAACTGACAAAAAACATTGACGTGTAAAAGTGTTCCTTGTAACCTATTTACTGAATAAACATCATTTATCATTTATCATTTAATTCAAATTCTTTATTGCGAACTAAGTGTACTTACATAATTTTGAAGATGTTAACAATATACAGGGTGTAACCGAAAGGTGTGGTCATATTTTAAGAACCGGTTCTGCCCATGGAAGTGAACAACTTTCTCTAAGAAAAAAAATAAATTCCCAAAAAAAAAATTGAACTTTCCATACAAAGTTATCATCAGCTGATCAATATTTGTATGGGAGGTAATATTTTTTTTTGAAAATTTCTTCAGGTTTTCTTGAAGAAAGTTGTTCATATCGATCGGCAGATGCAGTTCTTAAAATATGACCACACCTTTCCGTTACACCCTGTATAGGTTCTTAGAACTTAGTTGCCTTTAAAAATAATAAAAAGATATACATACTCAATATTTACAGATATACATTTTACATTAGGTACATTAGATTAATTATTATTGTTCATACATTTTATATTATATCGTACTATTCTTATAATCTATATCACATTATATTAAGTATCACAATCATTTCAAAATTCAGTAATTATTTTTCTTCAAGAAATTCTTTAACAGAGTAATATGCCTTTTTAATCAGGAAGTCTTTTAGCTTCCTTTTAAAAGTACCAATATAATTTAGGTTCTTAATGTCTACGGGTAACTTATTGTATATTTTTATGCCCATACAAAAATACTATTGCTTTAGGGTAACTTATTGTATATTTTTATGCCCATACAAAAAATACTATTGCTTTACTGCGGTGTGAGATGTTTTATTGCGTAATGTATTTTTAAGTCTACTGCTTGTCATACTACTGATGTTTGATTTAACTAAAATTGAGGCCGCGTATATTTAAAATAGCAGGGAAGGTTAATATTTTGACGTTTAGGAAATGAGGTTTACATGAATCTGTTCTGTCCCTTGACAATCCACACTGTTCATGCTGCCGTAACACCAAACGTTGCCAAATCTGGCTACACTTGACTGAAAACGGCAGAAAATCCAAAACACTGCCAGTTGCCAGTAAGCATTTCACGTAAAACTACAATTCCTTCAATACGTGTTCCAGAAAATTCTGGAAACATTCCAATTCCAAACTGCATAAAAACAAAATCGTTCCTATTTTTGTTTTTATTCGATTTTCAAATACGGAATAGCTGATGGCTAAATAATAACAGCCGTACTGGTAGATCTTGTCAAGGCCGGTCCATGAATGTAACACATAGCATGGTTCGAAAGAGTGTCCGCGGAGTTTTTTGTACGTTCTTCTTCATAGAGATCTACGCTTTAGCATGTGCAATTAGCTTCATCTTTCTGACTGACCAACTTAATGACACTTCAGAAGTGCCTGTAAAGGGTTCATTCGAAATAAATGCTTTGATTTGATTTGATGGTCGACTCCACTGTGGCTCGGATAGCACGTTTAACTGCTTCAGTCATTTGTAGATCTTTGACAGTCGTTATATCTGATACAATTGTAGCGACATCTCAAATCAGCCTTTTAATGTCTTCTCTGCTGGGGCACAGGCCTCCTCCCTGTAAGAGAGTGTGGACCGTAATCCACCACGCGGGCTCAATGCGGGTTGGTGTGCGACATCTAGATGACGCCACAAAAGAACTATACACACAAATTCTGCATAGCGCAAGCAGATCTCTCCGCGCGATTTGGACTTTATACAACAGTCCGAATCAATCACTGGGCAGTTGCCCGGACCAGACACAACACCCGTCTGGTCGGAGGATCCTCCCTTTTCAATGGAGGTTTGTGGGACTTTACACCCTGTTCCACATGCCTCTAAACCATTCTTACTAAAGGGGTATCGTGTTACCCAGTTACTGGGTTGTGGAAGTTAGATAGGCATCATGTAAAATACTGGCATTCAATCTGACTCCAGCAAAGATGGCAAAAGGCGAGGCAGATTGATTCGAAATTAGGATTTTCAAATACGGAATCGGGTCAGTCGTTCGTTTAATTAGTTCTAAAAATCTGGGTTAGGTCATTCGTTCCTATTTTAAATCATTCGTTCAATTTGGCTGTGTGTTCGTTTTATTAGCAGAATCGCGAGAATCAGGTTATCAGATCAGTGGGGCGTTGGAACTCGGTGTTTAATTGTTAGTGTGAGTGCTCCATTATGTATGGGGTGGCCAGACGTTTTGTTATTCTGGGATACGACCAAAGTGTACTTTTCTGAGTCAATAAAATAACATTTACTGTGAAGATGTTTGTGATGTTTTTGATTGTTGCTTTATATAACAGTATAAAGATTTATTAGTACAAGGTTTTCTCTTATACTTAAGGGGAAAATTTATAAAACAATGGTCTGACCTGCTGTCTTGTATGGTTCAGAATGTTGGGCAAAAGGGATGAATGAAAAGCAATTGCATGCAGCTGAGATGAGAATGCTAAGAGCGATGTGTGGTGTTACGCGCATGGATAGAATTACGAATAAGTATATAAGAGGAAGTCCGAAAGTGTCACCGCTGACTGAAAAGTTGTGTGGAAATCGGTTGTCGCGGTATGGGCATGTGATGCGGAGGAATGAAGAAAATGTCGTGAGGAAAGTCCTGTGTATGGATGTGGATGGTTATAAGAGTACAGGCAGGCCAAAGAAACTATGGATGGACTGTGTGAAAGAGGAAATGAGTAAAAAGGGGGTGACGGAGAATTATGGAAGAAAAAGCCATGTTGCGCCGACCCCAAATAAATTGGAATAAGGGCAGGAGAATGATGACAGTACAAGGTGACATATTCTACTTCCTACTAATATTTTAAATGTGATAGTTTTGATAAATGAATTGATGTTTGTTACTCAATTCCACCAGAACGGCTGCTTTGGTCTGAATGAAAGGCACAAAGGTAGATCACAGTCTGGAATAGCACATGGAATATGTTCTCTTGAGATAATTTTTGACTTTCACGCGGGAGAAGCCGCTGGCAGAAGCAAGTAGGTAAATAAAAGAGCTAAAGTCAGAAGAATGAAGGCCAAAGAAACGATGGGTGGATTGTGTGAAAGATGATATGGCAAGAAAGGGGTGGACTACTGAGATCGCGACTTACTGAGAAGTATGGAAGAAGTAGACATGTGATGCTGACTAAATAAATTGGCATAAGTGCAAGAGAATGATAAAACAGCTAAAGTTAGTGAAAATACAGAAAAAACTGGCCAAGTGTGTGTCGAATTTCGCACATTAAGGACCGCTTCGCTTTAGTGGCGTTTTTGGTACTTTGGATACGAAACATTTTGAGTCCTGTTTTAACAACGTAAAAATACGTCCTATTTGTAACAAATGCAACATAGGATTCTATAATTTTTATTTTCTATGCTATGATACGATTTTTTATTCATTTAGGGCGCCATTTGTCGAGTAGTAAACCCTTAAGGCTTGTATTCATGCCAACGGCCTTGAGTGGTTAGCTAAAGTTAGCTTGCCTGTTCTGTGCTGAGCTCATGCAACTTGTCGTACGTCCCCCAGTAATAGATCTCGCCCATCAAGGAGCGCTGTCCCAAATTAGACGCATTTTTAATTTATTATAGTAAAAATAATACATATTTTTTTAAAGTAACAAATCCAAATCAATTTTCTTTATAATACAAAGCAGTACCTATACATATGATATTTTTATAAAAATAAATAAAAAATGATGGAGTAAAATGGTTTCATCACAACGATTTGGAGGTTTTTTTCTTATTATGTGATATCGATAGAAAAATTACGGCTTAACCAAATTACGTATCAAATCATGTAGATTACTAACTATATTTTTCAGATGTAATTTCTCTGTAAGTGCCGACGAAAAGCTTCTTCACCTGCATGCTTTTTTCAAGCTTTTTTCGAGAGAGCAGCCTTATTATTACAATAAAATTATCAGCTTAGGTAATTTTACCGAGATCGCGCCTGTTTCAATGATTCCACATAATTATTGTCCAGTTGCATAGACACTCGTGACAAAGCATGATACACTCAAAGTAACCATAAACAATAACTCTATGGCGACAGATAACACACTTCTAAGCAATTAGTCGGACAAATTGACGTGCCATGACGTATAAAAAAACGAGCCGGATTGTTTGTTGCAACCATGCGATTGGCTAACTCAAGCAATTTATGCAAGCATCGTCTGAGCGAAATGTATGTTATTTTATACTATACAATTTACGTGTATTGTGTAAAACAGCGTTTTGAAACTTTTGAGCGTTATTGAAACCTTCTTTTGGTTTTAAAAGTTACATGTTTTTGGCTTATTCACAGAATATTGGTTATTATTTAATTTCTTAATGACAGTTAAATAAAATAAATTATTAATAAAATACCTTTAAAAACCTTTTCTCCTTCTTTTTTTTTAACTTCGACGGTACATCTGTATTTATAAAATTCAAAGTTCTGACTGACTGACAGACTGATATATTAACGCACAGCCTAAAGGCCTACGCAGACCGGGACTGAATGGCAAAGGAATTAAATTTTTGCCAAAAGGAGATTCAAACTTATCTAGTAGGAATACGACATATATATTGAAAGGGATTTCTCGATGCCACGGCATCAATTTAAAACATTGGAATCTATGTCGTATTCCTACTAGATAAGTTTGAATGTCTTTTGGCAAAAATTTAAATCCTTTGCCATTCCGTCCTGGTTTACGTAGGCCATAAGCCGCTGGTCCCAGAGACATGAAATCTGGAGGGTGTGTTCTTTGTGAAGAGTATATATCCACTAAGAAAGGGTTTTTCAAAATTCAACCCCCTTAAGGGGGTGAAAAAGGGGTTGCAAGTGTAGAACTGGGGAAATACTAAGGAAGCTGCTGACAGAAGCTAGTTATTTAATATAGGTGGTCTCGTTTATTGCTTTATCGGAGACGTTGCTCAGGTCATCTAGGGTGCAGGCCCATCTGAAAAAACGATTTATAAATAGAAAATAAATATCTGTCTGAAAAACTACCTCTTTATCTTTACAAAAGCCGCACTGAAACTTTATTAGAGATTGATCGTGCTGTCAGGAGTTTTTATTTTAAGGTCACATGATTCGTGAGGTTTTAAAATTGCTTTAAAACATGAGGTCGTGAAAGGTTGAGCGCGGCGGTGCTGTTTAAACCGTTACTTTTTTAATGTTTAGTTAGTTAATAAAAATATAGAGACTTTGACCTCTGAGTTTGTTTCGGTGTTTCTTTTCAGGGTAGTCAGCTAGGAAACACCGGCCTCATCTAGCTTAAACTGACAAAAAACATTGACGTGTAAAAGTGTTCCTTGTAACCTATTTACTGAATAAACATCATTTATCATTTATAATTATTATGCAGTTTTTACCACAAGTAGATAAGCTTAAGTCATTGACTGCCATGCAATGTGTCCCATATTATGACCCCCGAACAATAGATTTTTAACTGTGTCTGTTGTCTGGCAGTCTACGTGTTAATTTAGAATTTCTACAAAGCAGGTGCCTCCTTGACAAAGTCCTTAAAAGATTTGTTACTGTATCGCGTTTTATTTAAGTCTGTTACCATTTATTTATCTGTTTGCTTCAAGCAACACAGGCCCATTAACGTAGGAATACTAAAAAAAGAAAAAAAAAAGAAAAAAACTCGACTGCCGACTTTTCTTATTTATCACATTTTTGTGAGTTATATTTTTGGATTGGCCTCCTTGAGCCCTTTATTTAGATACCCCACATGATTATGTCGCAAAAATTACGACATCACTAACCTAATGCCGGCCGCCATTTTGTTATGTTTCGCAATCCAGTAATACATCATTGTTTAGGCTTCAGGGCGTGCCAAAGAAATAGACATACAAACATAAATACAAACTTTCCTTCTGAGGCAATCGGGTAAAAACCAATATGTTATTTGTCTGAACAATTTTTTTTTGAAATTACTAAAGCCATAGTACCTAATTTCATTGATTTACTCATACTCGCAAATAACAAGTAAAGTTCATATGTTAAACCAAAAGTTTTATTAAACCCACAGCACCTCGTATCTAGTTAACACGCGTCTAATTAAAAGCAAATGTTTGAGTACTAACTAAAATTAAATTAACGTTCAGTTTTGTGAGCTATAAAAGTTACTATAAGTTCGTGGAAAACCCACAAAATGGCTGAAGTTAAACTGAATAATGTAGTACTGAATCAGTATTTTTAGCGAACTTTTCATAATTTTTATTTCTTCTGGTTTATCTTTATCGTTTTTCATTTGTTTTTAGGGTGCCGTACCTAAAGGGTAAAACGAGACCCTTTTACTAAGACTCCGGTGTGTGTCCGTCCGTCTGTCTGTCTGTCCTTCTGTCACCAGGCTGTATCTCATGAACTGTGATAGTTAGACAGTTGAAATTTGCGTTGCCGTTGCCGCTATAACAACAAACACTAAAAAACAGAATAAAATAAATGTAAGGGGGCTCCCATACAACAAACGTGATTTTTTTGCCATTTTATAGATACGGTACGGAACCTTTCGTGCGCGAGTCCGACGCACACTTGGGCGGTTTTTTATGATTATAAAAGAAACCGACGGCATGGCCGAGTTTCTTTGCCGCAGTTGCTGTTTGCGGTTCCGCATCCAGTATATAATTATGTTAAAATATTTGGCTGAATTATAAAATAATATTTTCTCTTGAATATTATTAGATAGAATGCCCTACCGGGGTTCGAACTACGTACTACTAAACTACTCTTCAAGTAGACCATCCAAGTCGGTATATTATAAAAATATTCAGATTTTCACTTTATTTTGAAGTTAGTTACGACTTACTATGACTTAACAATTTTCATTGCTAGGCGACAACACTTGAAAAACTAACTCACTGACCCGTTTTCCATAAACAAAATACGAACGTCACAAAAGTCATCCTTTTTGAAGTCAGGGTTTCCTAAGACCTCCTCAATTTCCTTGGCAATTAATACATGGGTACATACTTACATTCTAAACTGGCTTCTGCAAGCAGCCCCGCGTGGATTTAGTATTTCCCTCATCATAAATTATAGCTTACTAGCGACGCACCTCAGCTTCGCATGGGTAAAAGTTATACACCTTCTTCATGAATCAGAAGTTGCAAGTGCGGTCGAGAAACAAAAAGAGGTGTCTGACACTGGGCACCCACTATTTGGTGCACAACTACCAACCCAGCGGCTGAAAAGCAGACACAGTTTCCTGAAAACTGCAGTTCAGGAAACCCGGCCGACACCCGCTGCAAACTGTGGCGGAACACTTTCTCCCACCCACCTAACTATTTAACACCATGTGAGCACCTTCCCGCAGAGTCTAATCTCCCGTGGGTCACTTGTCCCTGAACCGTCTTAGAACCGAAGTAGGAAAGTGCAACTCCAACCTCGCAAAGTGGGGCTATCTTGACGGAATGGCAGCAGGGTGTAGATGTGTAGCCGAGTTTCAAACTATGCTGCACTTGCTGTCCTGCTCTTTGTGCCCCAAAACATGTAGCATAAGTGACCTCTGCGTTGACATCGACGACGCCGTGGAAGTGGCAATGTTTTGGGCCAAAACCATTTGAAAGTACTGTCGTGAAAATGGTGCTATTCCAGATTATAAACTATCTCTCTACCAAATTTCACCCAGATTCGTTCGTTCTGGCGTGAATGAGCTATAATATAACCAACATCCATCCATCCATCCATCTTCCCAAAATTTTGCATTTATAATATTAGTAGGATAACTATTCAAAACCAAGAACAAAAGACTGCCGATGAAAGCATAACACTTCACTCACACATGGTCACCCTACTGCCCGATATGTCGTGCTCAGAATAATTGATGAGCCGCGCATTTGATGTCCACCTCGTGCCTAGCATGTTTACTTTACTATACAGGGTGTAACGGAAATACGTGGGCATTTTTTAAATACTGCTTCTGCAAATGAACAAATTTCAAGAAAGTCAAAGATAATTCTGAAAAAAAAAATCTATCTCCCATACCATTCTTCTATGGGGTACTGTGTAAAAGTTTATAACAATGTTTGTATTTCACTTCTTCGTTATTTGACACCGACTTCCAAAATTAAAGTTATTTTTTAATGTATTTTTTTTGGAAGTCGGTTGTTTTTTTTAAAAAAAGTTTTTATTTTTCACCTTTTAGTTGTTTTAGGTACCCTAGAACTAACCCCAATAACATGGAACGTGGAATTTAAACATTTGGAGAACACCAAAACGTCATCGAGGTATGCGTATTTTTCGTTTTTGTTCAGTTTCTCAAAAAAATTATATGGAACCACCTCGGGAGTATATTCTTTCAGATAAAAAAAATATTTTGAAAATCGGTCCACAACTGACGGAGAAATCGGCGGACATACATAATAAAAAAAAACATGCATACAGCCGAACATAGAACCTTCTCCTTTTTCGAAAGTCGGTTAAAATACCATTCTCGAGCTAAATGAGAAAAAATTTAAAACATGCATAAAACGCACACTAACAAGCATATTATAAATTGGAGGAATATATCCTTGATATAAAAAGCTTGGCTTAATGCCGGTCCTGCTCCGCAGTCACAGCCACTTCCACTAATTTTTTTTTTAAATATTTATACTATATTTGGAAGAGATGCTCTCCCTTTTATTTTTTTAGACGGTTTTATCATCTCTTATTTTTTGGAAATAATGCTTTTTTTTACTTTTCAACATTTTTTGACATGAACGAGCATGTCAGTTGAGAGTTTGTCTCGCTGATGGTGGCGCGTGTGCTGATCCACTCGTAATGTTCGTGGACGGGCGCCGTCAGTTGAGACTGGTCATCTCCTAACTGCCACTGGCTTGTTTTAATATTTTTTTTCTCAATTGTTTGTTTTGTTATTTATTTTTGTTTTACATTGTTCTCACATAATAGAAGCATCAAGAAATATGTAACCAGATATTTTGTAACAAATAACATGGTTTAAAAGAGTATCCATTTTTTTTTTTTTTGTGGGATGGGAAATCATCCAATGACTTCTCCCGCTCTGGGTGGAGCGGGAGGGCGTGTCAGACTTTTACTGACTAAAACCCACCCCTGTTCCTTCCTGCCTCGAGTGCCCAGGGGCGAGGTAACTCTGTTTCGAATTTATCCTCAACCCCCGGGCAGACATCGGCCATGACGGGCCCTGTCCCTATTGCTGACAACTCTTTGAGGCGCGCGTGGAACACTACGCGCCGTCGACTCTCGGGCCTGGTGCTAATCGGACGGCGAGCTACCCATTACTCGCCGTCCGCAGGCCCGGATCTACGGTGGCCGGAGATCGTCTCGCGGCGCCGGAAGTCCCAGGCGTCTCCTGAGGCGGATGCTGCTGAGAGCGTGAGGGCGACTCCGTTATTGAGTCTCCCTCACGCGTCCCGCCTCCGCCTTCGCAAGCATTACTGCTTCGCAGAAGGAGGAGACGGCTTCCTATTCCCTCTCGCTCCGTACCATGGCCTGAACCAGGGAAGGGCGCGAGAGGTCGCTGCCGCCTATCGCATCCACGAGGTCACGGCGGGGCTCTGCCCAAGCGGGGCAAACCTCCACCGTACGCTCCACCGTGTCCAAAAGAGTATCCATGCAGTGTCTTCTTCTCCATAGAGATCTACGCTTTTAGAATAGGCAATTAGCTTCATCTTTCTGACTGACCGACTTATTGACAATTCAAAAGTGCCTGTAAAGGGTTTATTTGAAATAAATGCTTTGAGTTTGAGTTAATTTTGATCAGCTGATGATCACTTTGTTCGGAGAGTCCATTTTGTTTTCGGGATTTTATTATGAATTCCTTGAAGAAAATTGTTCGTTTTATGGGCAAAAGCAGTATTTATAATATGACCACCCATTCCTTTAACACCCTGTATTAAATGTACATAAATCGATTTCACTGGCGGCAAATGGCTTTGAAACTATTTTCGGTGCATTTGATGTTTGGCAGTTTTTATGGGGCGAATGGGAACAGATGGGGTACATGGAGCTTTTTGATGGTGTTAAGATTTCATTGCGAAAGTCTGGTCTGGGTAACTTTGTTGTTTGTGAAGCAGTAGTAATGAATGGGTTATTTGAAATTGTAAAAATAAATTAATATTTTATATCTACTAATTTCTGCCAACGGCTTCGCCCGCATGATAAAAAGTAGCCTATATTTTAATCCAGGTTATAATCTATCTGTGTGCAAAATTTCATTCAAATCCCTTCAGCAATTTTTGCGTGATTGAAACACAAACCTACAAAGTTACAAACATACGAACTTTCACATTTATAATATTAGTAGGATTTCTGTGAGAATGATACGTTTTATTTTAATGTTTTTTTTCATCATTGATACGAATATTATAAAGAAGTTAAGTTTGTGAGGTTGTAGGGGGTAATCTCTGGATCTACTGAACTGATTTTGAAAATTCTTTTATCAATAGAAAGCCACGTTATTTGTGAGTTTTTGAAATCCAGGCGGATGAAGTCGCGAGCGATGTGCCATTGATACAAATGATGTGGTCGAAGATGGAGCACATTTGCCTTGAAGTAACCTATTCACTCTTGATTTTAACGGAAACTAAGACTTCTTTTGTGGTTTTCTTACTGTCTGTTTATATGTATATAACCTACACATAGTTTCCATTTTCCCTAGACAAGGTTTTGATACCTATATAATCGACTAAGTGCATTAGTTAATCTCAAGTTTGCGAGTGTTTCCACGTAGACGAAGTCACAAGAAAAAGCTATGGCGTAGCATGCCTGAACTTTTTAATGATACAAAAATGTTATTAAAAAGTTCAGGCATGCTACAGTTCAATTCCCCTTGAGTTATACGCACAACAATTTACATTTTGATCGAAATGCGAAATACGATGAAAATCGAGTTTCAACAATAACCAACGTCTCACACATGAATATAAATAACGCCAAAGCAAATAGAAAACAAGATAAGTACGCAAATATTGTTAACCTACATACATATAAATTTTTTATTAAAGGAATATCGATATCTCTTAATCACATCACTACGTTTAAGAAAGTCATCGTTTACGGTTCTATCGATATCGATATGGAGGCGGGATTTCTGTAGACTATCCGTTACATCTATTCTATCTATATTATCTATGGGCTGTCCTGAGTTATAGATTGTAGTGGAGGGGGGAAAGAGGAATCCCGTCGTTTTTGCTTCGTCTGTCCCTCAGATGGGTCTTTGTTTATTTTGGGGCTAATTGGATGTCTAGGAACGTAGGCGTGTTCTAGTGGATAGCTGAATATTTGCTGACACTGCGATAACTTTTGTTATTGAACGCCTCATGGCGCGGAATAATGCTTCAGATTTTTGAAGTGAAAACTCGAGCTGCGTTTAGCGAGAGGTAAAACTTATGTTGTCGTGTCGCGCAGTTTTTACTTCTGTTGGTAGTCTTTATGACTGCCTACGTTTGTTTAGAGGTCTTCATTTGTCCTTATTCGCAACTTAAGTTATCAATTTCTGCTAAGTAGAAATATGACGTACCGAAATAACTACAGGGTCGTTTTCTGCTTGTCGAGTTTCCTGTATAAATTACGTAAGTAATACCTGCCAACAAATCATTTCGGTGTTTACCCTATAGACTAGTATAAAACTTAATTCGTTATTTATTAAAACACTACCTTACAGTAGTCGCATATTATGATGTGTAACATTTAACACCTCACCTTGGTAATAAGCAACATTAACATTCTATCCTGAAAAATAAAATTAAAACGTTTGGTTCCCATTTCGACCGCGGGCAGACTTATCGTGTGCGCGCTCTACCATCTGACGGTCAACTCTACCACCGCGCGCACTCATTGGTCAAATCAAATAACGCGCGCCCATTGGTCAAATCAAATAACGCGCGCTTCGCCGGCTTCCTGTTATACCCTTCCGTCCCATTTATTTCACGAAATTACTGCCCTAGATTGCGAGAAAGCGAGAGGAAAGATGTTCCACATAAAAAAAAAACCTGGCACTCCGGGAGTACCGTCAGAAGTGAAAACAAAAAACTTGAACAAGAATGACCAACGCACCTCGCGATATGCTACGAGTGCTACGACGCTACGCTACGCGTCGTAGCACTCTCGTAGCGAATCACGTAGCGATGTCGGTGGCACGTGAGTTCAATTATTTTTTTCAACTACCCAACGCGCCTAAAGAAGTTTTCACTTCAAAAATAGCCGTCTGATTAGTGAACACTTCTTAGCAGTTTCTTATTTATACATTTTGTACCCGAAAGAAGAGTAAATATGTGTGGTAAAGATCTAATGATATAAAGGAGGTTTTGTCCTATACAGGTTGTAACGGAAAGGTGTGGTCATATTTTAAGAACTGCCTCTGCCCATCGATGTGAACAACTTTATTCAAGAAAACCTGACGAAATTCTAAAAAAACATTTTGCCTCCTATACAAATATTGATCAGTTGATGATAATTTTGTATGGAAAGTTCAATTTTTTTTTAAATTTTATATTTTTTCTTAGAGAAAGTTTTTCATTTCCATGGGCAGAACCGGTTCTTAAAATATGACCACACCTTTCCGTTACACCCTGTATAGGCTGTAAGGAACAAGATACCGCAAACTTCGCGAAAAGGTTACACCTAATGCCACTAACTAAATTATAATAGTCATCAATCTCGGTAATGATCGGTTACAGAAATTACCATATTTGAGCGCGCAATGTATTGTAAATAATGCGATACTACTTACCTACACTCGCGCAGGACGAGCGCACCGCGCGCCGTATGTATGTAGGTATTAGGTCAGCGTAATTAGAGTTTTAATTACTTTTCAATTAAAACTCTCATTGGGTTGGATAGGAATAACGATTTTGAACAGTCTAAAGTAAAAAAAATCCGGAAATAATTAAAAATTAAGGAAAACGCCGAAGAAAAATTACAACGCTAGGGGGTCCTGAATCATGTACTGATTCACTGGTACAAGTATGTGCGTTTATGTGCCTTACACGATGTGTACAGTTGAGTTTTGGACGTATGTATGTTATGTTGAATTTAGAGTTCACTAATCAGTGTTTGAACTAAGCATATGGTTAGCGAGCTTTATAAATAAGGCTGTACGCTGGAATAGCTTTTTCGTTTCTCATACTCGGAAAGTAGTGTTTGTTTGATCTGAGTAGAGTAGGGTGGAAAACGCTGTTTCCCTCCCTAGGGCGGGAAAAACTCATAGTAATTACTTCCCTCCCTAGGGCCGGAATGAATTTTAAAAAAAGAACTAAATTTGTAAGTATAAACAGCCAGTGTGAATTTTTTTTGTTATCGGACGGGAAATCATCAAATAACTTCACCCGCTCTGGGTGGAGCGGGAGGGCGTGTCAGACTCTTACTGACTAATATCCTAACGTATTCCCCGCACTGATTATTTTAAATACTCCCCCGAACCTGGCAGATACTGGCACAGCAGAAAGTTTGAAATAAACTTCGTAAAACTTCACCACATCGAACACATCATGATTTTCACGAACGATTAGTTTGCACGACAGCTTACAAACTTCAATATCGTGGCGTTTTCACAGAAAAATATTCCATCAAAGCGCGGATTGGACGGCTTATTTTATTGAACAAGTTTTTATAAGATAGTTATTAGGTTTTAATGTCGGCTGCGACTAAGCGGTTACAGTTGATAGGAGCAAGATTAACACGACATTACTATAGTAAATTAAAACACTGGTAATACTCATTATTGTAGTGTTTGTAAATAAACTTACGACTGGTTTCGAGCGCATACGTCGCTCTGTTAATAAATACCGATCCGAATGGTGGGGGAAGCAGTCGATGTCGGATTGTCGGCCTGTGCGGTGGTGCGTTGTCGACCCAAATACAATACTATTATTAGACAAACTGCGTGGATACTACAATCATTATGAAATTTTACCAACCCAGAAATTGCGAAAACAATATCAGCTGTTCTGTAGGTACATTTTATCGAGTTATGTTATTAAATAATATATGGGGTAGCTATTTTGGGGGTAATTATTTTCTCATAAAGTTTGTATGGAACAGCTTTTTCGATGATATCTCGAGAACGTGATGAGATTCATTTATTGATTTTTAGTATGAAATAAAAACGCCTTTTCCATCTATCTTAAGCATCTCTTTTAAATACTCGGACCCAGGATCTGCGGTCCCATTTGAGAGCTCTTCCTTTCCTATTTCCGTATTAAAGACACTAACAGTTATATCTCTTTGTTTCAGCTGCACTCGGAATACCGCAGCACGTACAAATGGCACGAGTACAAGGAGCAGCAGCAGGGCGTGGTGAAGCAGCCAGCTCCCACGCCCCCCTCCGCACTGCCCATACAGAGGGGTAAGCCAAAACACCCTTACATCTAGCCAGAGGCATAGGTCCAGCTTAACGAAACTACTTTAAAGAAGAATGGGAGAAGCAGTCAGTTCCCACAACCAATCCGCATTCCCCATACAGCTTTAGCCAGGGTCTAGCTTGACTGAACCACTAGCAGGATGGGAGAAACAGCCAGCTCTCATGGCCCCCTCCGCATTGCCCAAACAGAGGGGTAAGTTATATAACCCATTTGTTCAGTCATAAGCCAGGGGCCAGCTTCACTAAACCACTTTAAAGAAGGATGAGAGAAGCGGCCAGCTCCCATAACTCCCTCTGCACTGCCCAAACAGAGGGGCAAGTTATATAACCCATACATTCAGTCATATACAGCTATAGCCAGCAGCCAGCTTGCCTGAACCACTTTAAAGAAGCCAGCTCCAATAGCACTCCCTAAACAGAGGAGCCATTGAAAGATATCGTATATTTTGCGTGGATAAGCAGGCCATAGTTACAACAAATACTTTGAGATGTAATCAAGCTGTCAGTGCTCTTGCCTCCCTCCTCCACTGTGTCTATACAGAGGGGTCCATCGTGTCGGATTGCCGTCCCATCCGGCTATGAAAGTGCACCTGTGTTTGCAATGTGCATTATAATGTCTCCCACGCCGATGGCTAGTCTCCACCGAGATTGGCTGTGTGAAATCTGTCTGCAGGAATATTTAGCGACTAGAGAGGAAACGGCATGCCTGAACAACTTCTCAGAAAGATGGGAGAAAGAGCAGGTTCCCCTGAGTAGGAAGTTATACAGTCAATAAAGTCATGGCATCTATTCTATTCAGGCACAGCCAGAGGGCCGCTAAAAATGGATGAGAAAAGCAGTTAGCAACCGCAAATATGACCAGCTATGGTCATAGTGAGTAGATATCTTCTATATGGAACACTACTCCAGCAGTAGCTACGGGGTGATTCATATAGAATTGAATAAGATAGCACTGCTGCTTTTTAGTGGTGGTCTATATATAGAGGTGACAAAAACGCAGAATAGTTAGTAGACGTTCTTTAGGTCTAAGAATAGGCTTTTGTCTATTACCATTGGGACGGGTGACGTTCTACCACTATTTTTCATCCGTTATAAATGGAAAATTAACGCATCTGATCACATAAGGACACATTGATCAATGATGTTTCGAGAAAACGATTAAAACCATAAATATAGCCGACTACAAACTAGACAGTTACCTTTTCAAAAGGGGTTATTTTATGAATCGAAACCATGGCTATATTCTTCAAACACAAGGTGGACCGACGTGATTAGGGTCCCGGGGAGCCGATGGATACGAGACACACAGGACTGGTCGTTGTGGCGACACGTGGGGGAGGCCTAAGTCCAGCAGTGGACGTTCGGCTGAAATGATGATGCTGATTCTCCAAATTCAGGCTTTTGACATACATACCGCTAGTTTAGTTCTTATGCCTAATGACTGTTAAAACTTATACCAATGATACTTATTTTCTAGTACTTTTGTTCTCAGGTCCGATGGAACCAGCAATGCCTCGTCGCAAAAAGTACCCCGGTGTGGCGTACAAGACGAACGAGTTGTTCGACCCCGCGCCTGCTGACGACATCCGACCCCAGCAGACTTCCGCCTTCGACCGGGCCAGGGTAAGATCCTAAAATATTCCAGAAAGGTCATCATCATGAGCCTTCTAATGTCCCCACTGCTGAGGCACAGGCCTCCTCTCTATGAGAAGGTGTGGGCCGTAATCCACCACGCGAGAATAGTTTACACAAAGTAAAGCGCCTGCCTGGGTTTGAACTCACGACCTACCACTGGGCCACCACTGCCTTTCTGATTGGTTGATCCAAACACCACACCACATGATGGACCTCCCACCTACACGCACAAAACGTTTTAGGAACATATTCCTTGCCGGAGTCTGTGTTTCCTGATAGCTATAACCTGGGGGTCTTTGTTTGAATAGGTTACTTCTAGGTAAGCGTGCTCCATCGTCGACCACATCATTGCTTACCATCAGGTGAGATAGTGGGCAATCAGCCAATCATATCACTTCACATGGTATTTGACAATAAACTCAATAAAAATAATATTGTTGAAAACAAATACAAATAACATATTACACGAAGTTTAGTAAATTGACTAAGAACTTTAAATTATGGAAAACTCTTTAACTATCTTCATATTGATATCCTTTCGATAAAGACATAATTTTCAAACTTGAAAATATAACGCACAAAGAATGTAACCCATAACTTGCATAGAACCAACAACGCCATAGCATACATTTTCATTTCTGAACACAAACAGCAATTTTAAACAAAATAAAGGCATGAGTCAACATAGACACTGTGTAAACAAAGCGTGCTATGGCACTGTGGCACACGATACAAGAGTCAACAGAGCCTGCCAATAAACTAGGTTGCTGCACGTTATAAGTGAAATCCTTGTTTAACACAGTGGTTCCCAACCTGTGCTACGCAAAAGCTAAAATATGGTCCGCAAAATGTTTACAATTTCTTCGTATTCAACTGGAAAGTAACATTAAGGTAAATTGATTTTAAGTTTCTATCAGAAATGTTGTGATTTCTAGGACTCATTTTGTTTACTTTTAAAGATCTTATAAAGAACAAGTGAATCAAGTTTCTTATCCCTAAATTATAGTGAATAAGACAGACGTTATTGGACGATTTATTAAATTGTATAGCTACTTAGGAGTTTAAGTTATATTAAAATTAGTAATTAGCCAATAGGTTAGATTGTAATGTAAATATAGTATCACCTATTGTGATACTTATTATTGGAAAAATAGAACTTTTCTTTTAAAGAATAGATTAGATTAGATCAGACTAGACAGACCTGTGTTATAAGTTTTGAGTCCACATTTTTTTGTCTTTAGGACTTCCGGTCCCTGCTAACAACAATGAAACCAAAGTGGTCCTCGGTCAAAAAAAAAGTTGGGAACCACTGGTTTAACAGGTCGCCATTTTCGGATCATAAGGTTTCGGGAATCCGTACCCTTTGAAATATTAATGTAAAACTTATCCTTGCCAATTTCAGAAAGGCTTAGGGGGAACGAAATCAAATGGTGGATAAAACCAGCTATTTGAAGTTTATGCCCGGAACTTTTTCGACTGAAGTTCAGTGGCGTACTGTGATGTAAAATTAGTGTAGTTTTGTGCCTCAAGTGTACCACCAGTGTGTCAAGTGTATCTGGACAAAATGTGGAATCATAGAAACAGGCGCGATCTCGGTAAAATGAAGCTAATATTTTTATTGTAGTCTACCTCAGCGAAGCTTGCCGAGAAGGCAAAGAAGGCTCGACACATTTGCTGCCAAATACTGCAACATCCTCATTCTAATGAAAAACAAAGTTATTGTAGTCTGTATATAAAAACTATATACTTTCTGTACTTGACACTCGCTACATGCACAAATCGTGCGAAACCAAAAGTATTTTTTTCCAATGCGTATTTTTTTTCTGATATGTGGGTACTTAGTCAAAATTTCTTGATTGGTACTATAGAGTTAAAAGTAACAAAAGGTAGACAGAGTAGTGTAAAAGCATTTTCTAATCTGTTTTGAGAGCTGTGGTGGCCCAGTGGTAACGGCCGCGACTTACAAGTTGTAGGTCATGAGTTCAAACCCAGGCAGGCGCTTTACTTTGTGTAAATTATTTCATCACCACTGCTCTCAAAACGGTGAAAGAAAACATCCTTAGGAAACTGGCATGTCCTAGAACCAAAAATTCGAAGACGTGTGACATGCACCAACCCGCATTGGGCCCGCGTGGTGGATTACTCCCCACACCCTCTCACAGAGAAGAGGCCTGTGCTCAGCAGAGGAGACATAAAAAGGCTGATGATTATCTAATCTTATCTTAGTAGCCGGTTAGGTCCCACAGCTGGGCAAAGGCCTCCTTCTCCTTTTTCCTGATATAATCGTAATATATGTAAAAAGAATTATGTTAGAAAATTTATGACTTTCTAAATAGTCTGTATAAACGCAAGAGTTACTAAGAGTACTTATGATCTGCATTCAATCGAAAACAAAATTACTACTAATTTCTGTCGCTTGCTATTTAAATTTTTATTCATTAGTATTTGCGTGATAGTTTCTGCTGATTCTCAATTTGTTATCCACGTAAGACATAACTTTACAAATTAATTACACTAGGTTATAAAAATATTATTTCAAATATTCACATATCAAATTACGAAAAAAATTGTTTAGAGTAACGTGTATTTTTTCAAAGAAATAAGACTAGTCGTTTAGACGTGATGTTCAATTAAAAATTATATCTTCTCTGTGTACAGAGCGCGCAGAGGAATGATGCTGATCGCGCTGGGCGGCGCAGCAAGTCTGAGGGGCCTCGCCAGCCACGCTGGACCGACACCGTGGAACCCAAGGTACTGTAACGGCATCTATACCGCCACATACGAACTACAAAAATACCTTTTTTTTTTAGTGGAAACTTCTTTAGGCGCGTTGGGCATTTTTGAGATGGGATAAAACTATTGATCTCGCGCGACACGCCGACACCGCTACGAGTGCTACGACGCGTAGCACACAGTTTTCACTTCTGTCGGCATTCCCAGAGTGCCACTCTTTTTTTTTGTGGGTCACCCAAATTCTACATCGCGCTATCAAAGTTGACCACGCGATTTTTCTTTGTCTGTTTTTTTTTTTTTATAAACGTTACTTACACTAGAAATCACAAACATATAAACTCACATACACAAGACACCCAGACTGCCCAGGGGTTGATGATAAATTCGAAACCGAGTTACCTCGCCCCTGGGCACTCAGGGCAGGGAAGGAACAGGTGTGGGTTTTAGTTAGTAAGAGTCTGACACGCCCTCCCGCTCCACCCAGAGCGGGAGATGTCATTGGATGATTTCTCATCAAACACAAAAAAAAACAGACACCCAACCCGAAACAACTATTTGTAGGCCATACAAATATTTTCTTCCGTGCTGGAATCGAACCGACGACACGCAGCGCAGCAGCAATCGCGCAATCACTGCACCAACCATGGAACATACATAATATACAACAGCTCGACAACAACCATCGGGCTGTTGCCTACCAGACAGAACACCCGTCTAGTTGGAGGATACTGCCTTTTCAATGCGGGACATTACACACTGTTCTGCTATCCTCTATAGTACTGTAACAATCATATAGCATTGAGGCGCTTCGGTGACCAATGCTTAAGGCGCGGTATTACCTCAATAGTCAAATAATTGGTTTCTTGGATACTCGAGTATGACGTAATGCAATGAAAATATCCTTTGCAAAAAATGCAATGGGCAGAGAAGGGTTTAAAGAAAAATTTTAACCGAATAGAATAGTAAAAAATAGTTTGAAATTCCCATTAAAAAATTTGGAAATTGCTCCACAAAAATAAACTTTGGTGTCTGACATCTCTGTATTTTCAGCGACAACGTTATTTTTTTTAAGATTTGAATAGAATTAGCATTTTATTAAAACTTTTTAATTTATTGTGTATATTCTGGATAATCTAAAGAAAACCCGTATAAATAAATGCCTATTCGCATCGTCAACACAACTATTATGTTCAATTCTCAACCTTATTTGAAGCTATCCAAAATCGTAGTCAGTCCGCGCCTTAAGGGGCATAGTCAAAACTTTCCAAACAAACCAAGCGTGTCAGAAAGTGACCGTTTACTGAAGTGAAAATTTCTTTCGGCGCGTTGGGCATTTTTGAGATGGGAAAATCTATTGAACTCGCGCGCCACCGATACCGCTACGAGTGCTACGACCGGTAGCGTCGTAGCACTCGTAGCGGATCGCTTAGCGGATTGAAGTGAAAACTTCTTTAGGCGCGTTGGGCATTTTTGAGATGGGAAAAAACAATTGGACTCGCCACCGACACCGACACCGCTACGCGATCGAAGTGAAAACTTTTTTAGGCGCGTTGGACATTTTTGTTCAAGTTTTCACTTCTGTCGGCACTCCCGGAGTGCCACTCTTTTTTTTTCGAAAGAGTATACTACCTTTCAGTGATATGCTCGCGCTTGACCACTATCTCACCTGATGGTAGGCGATGATTTGGTCGACGATAGAGCACGCTTGCCTAGAAGTAACCTATTCAGTCTTGACTTGAAACACAGACTCCGGCATCCGGAATTCCACTCCTTACCTCGGAATTGAATGATAAGTCAAATCATTTATCACACTAATATAGAAAAAAAAAGAAAGAAAGAAAGAAAGAAAGAAAAGAAAGAAGGGAAGAAAGTTTGTGAGTGTGTATGTTTGTTACTTCTTCACGCTCAAATGGCTGGACTGTTATGGATGAATTTTGGAATGTAGGTAGCTTATACCCTGGATTAATACAAAGGCTACTTTTTATACTGGTCTACGCGTGTGAAACCGCGGGGCGCAGCTAGTAGTCAATAAAGATATGCATGCCTCCGATTGTGTGTTATCAACATCATGTTGCATTCAATTTCGAAGGACTACCATCGATATGTTTTACAGCCCTTAAGGTTTTAACTTATTTCTATCATCAAAACTGGCATTAGTTCAATTGACGTCAACGTCATGTTTACGTCATTATGTTTCATTTTCAAAGTAAAAGACCTAGCGGTCGGTGTTCCGAGATATAGTGTATTATCTATGGTTCCGAGCTCTGAGGCATAGCATAATAAATAATAATATATAATATATAATAAGTAATAATAAATGAGTAATAATAGAGGTTGAAAGCGAGCGAGTCGGCCGTCTCCTTAAGGAGACGGCGGGGCCTGACGACAGTAACAATTAACTAATCTGCATTCTGACGTTCCCACAGCTGGGACATAAGCCTCCTCTCTATGAGAGATAATGGACCTTAATCTACCTCGCGCGCCCAATGCGGGTTGGTGGATGTCACACGACTTCAAATTTTTGCTTCTAGGACATCGGTTTTCTTAAGATTTGTCCTTCACAATTTTGAGAGCAGTGATGATGAAATAACTTACATAAAGTCCCTGCCTGGGTTTGAACCCACGATCTACGACACGTAAGTCGGAGCCTTGACCACTGGGCTACCACTGTTTTAAAGCTCTGTCTGCTCTATGGCATACACTTACGTTATACCTAGGTATTCTGCAGCTTTGCTGGCATTTATAAAGCCTCCCGGGATGAAAAGAATAAATTAGATCCTTTTTCAGGATTAAGTGACCACTCCAAAAAAGGATCAATTCCGGGATACAATTTCGGCAGCCATTAGTTGAGATTATGAGGAAATTATTAAGAATATACGAGTGTTCACTCATAAAGGATTTTCTTTATAGCCCTAACGACGGTGATTGACGGTTATTACATAACCTCAAGAGCAGTGGTGGCCGAGTGGTAACGGCCACGACTTACAAGTTGTAGGTCGTGAGTTCAAACCCAGGCAGGCGCTTTACTTTCTGTTAATTATTTCATCACCACTGCTCTCAAAACGGTGAAGAAAAACATCGCAAGGAAACGGGCATGTCCTAGAACTAAAAATTCGATGTCATAAACAACCTAATAATTTATCACAATCCTTTCCTTGTCCAGGCGCTAGGTATCAATAAAAGACAAAAAGAAAATTTATCATCTGTAGTCTACATTTTTACGAGTTATGCAAAAAAATCTTAGAGTTTTGATGAAGTTTAAAAAATCAGGCAGTATGCATTATGAAACATATTATCTCTAAGCCACAATAATATTTAAAGTGGCAGTCGAAGCCGCTACCTCCTGCAGACAAGCCATTAACTCAGCCACTGTACCAACCATCGCGTGTGTGCTCTCACTTATTTCTTCACCAACCGTACAATAAACCTATTATCTCAGGTGCTCGCGTGTACCAACACAGTTATTATTTATTAGATTTCCTCACTGATCTATCTGAAGGAAAATATAGAGTACGGCACTGCTAATAAAACGGAAATTTGATTAAAGTGCCTTTCACTAATTAAATTAATCACTATATACATCATGTAACAAAAACCCTGTGCGATCCTGAAGGGTATTACTTGGTATCGTACTGCGTACACATATACGTAATCATTTAATGGATACGAGATAATTATTTGTGTAATGAAAATAATTAATTTAAAAAAAAATAAAAAATAATCAAAGGCAACACTGAGCGCTTGACAAAGTTCACCTACTGTTTCATGTCCAACATGCCGCCTGAGCGAGACAGAGTGCCTACAGCGCGGCTAGTGCAGGGAGGTATCGTTTGAAATAAAAATAGGTCAAAATGAAAAGATTTCGCCGGCTGGTGGAGTGTTGTCAACTTATGAAAATTTGCCATATTTAGTGTTAAATTTCGCATATTTTATAAAAATAAAAATCTATACTTTTGGTTTTCATGAGTTACATTTTATTACAACTTTTTCTAGTACGTATGTTAAACTAGGAATACGCCTATATTGGATCGGACAGGCTTTTTGTTACATGCTGTTGTATATTATAAAACATATTTCCCTGCCGCGTCTGTCTCTCTGTATTCATGTTCGCGATAAACTCAAATACTACTAAACGGACCAATAGACAGTGATTCATGATGAAGGTGTATAATTTGTAACCGTGCGGAGCCGGGGTTTAGACGCTAGTCATCTATAAGGTTATAACATGATTCAAAATGAGCCTAGAATTCCATTCTACGAGTGAGAGTTATTTGAAACTAATATTTTAAGGGCCAAGGGCTTTATTTATAAAAAAATAACCATGTGGTTAGGTTAAACACTGATTACAAAACTTTCAATGGTGAATTTGAATTTAGCATCCGCTAAGTACTATTTAAACTAAACATAAATATGCAACCATTTTGAAGTTATACTTCTTTTGGCGCGTTAGGGAAAAATTATGAAAGTAAATTTTTACGATGCGCGCGCACACCCTCACAAAAAACTGACACCCTGAAGTTAGCTATAGTCTGTGGTTCATGAAGAATGATTGTTTTCCTTTTGTAAACTTTGTGACAGTTTGTTTTTTTATCTTGTTACGCCAAAGGAGTATAACTTCTTACGTGCGTACATAAGTACACACACTTTTTTTTTACTTTTGGATTTGCACGGTTTGTGCATGCCAGTCTCAAGTTAAGAAAGTATCTAGTTTTTACAAGCAGAATACAGTCACATGGGTTTTTAGGATATTTAGTTAAACACTGCTTAGCAGGTTCTTATTTCAACATTTTCCACCCGGAATTTATCCTAAATCCTGTTGAATTTGCTTGATGAGACGTATCAATCTGCCTAGCCTTTTCCCAACTATCTTGGGGTCGGCTTCCAGTCTAACCTGATGCAGCTCAATACCAGTATTTTACATAGAGCGACTGCCTACCTGACCTCCACAACTCAGTTACTGGGTAATACGATACCCCTTGGTAAGACTGGTTGTCAGACTTTCGGGCTTCTAACGACACGTAACGACTGTCAAAGATCCACGATTGACAGCCGGGACCAACGGCTCAACGTGCTTTCCGAGGTACGGAGGAGTCTCGGTATGTAAAGATGGTCACCCATCCATGGACCAACCCCGGCAAGCGTAGTTTAACCTGATGGATCGAGCCGTGCGGCTGTAATTACTTTAGCCACGAGCTCCTCGATGAGACGTATGTTGTCTTTAATTTAGAATTTGCTAAATCAATACCTATTTAAACTAAGTTGCAAGAAAAACTTTTTTACAAACAAAAAAGTCTTGGAAGTCGGTTGTTTCTTTGTAAAAAGTTTTTTATTTTTCACTTTTTAGTTGTTATACCCCAGAACTAAAAACCCCAATAACATGGAACGTGGAATTTAAACATAGTCGTAATTGGAGAACACCGAAACGTCATCTAGGTAAACGTATTTTTCATTTTTGTTCAGTTTTTCTAAAAGCGCTGAAGCAATTTCGATAACATTTACATTAGACCACCTCGGGAGTATATCCTTTCGGATAAAAAAAGAATTTTGAAAATCGGTCCTCAATTGACAGAGAAATCGGTGGACATACATAGAAGAAAAAAAAACATAGAGTCGAACATAGAACCTCCTCCTTTTTCGAAGTCGGTTAAAAAATAGTTACGTGCTGATAACTATGACCAGCTACTTTCCTATGAATCTGCTAGTCCTTCAGCAGATTACATACAAAAAAAGAAAATCCACCGCAAACATAGCATCTGCATTTTCCCAAATGTAACGATGACGCAACCGTGAAAAACTGCAAACATTTCACTGTTTACCAATCCCGATATAATCTTATCTAGCGTTACGTGTGTGCATTATGTATACTGCAATGTTATCACTATATTTAGAAAGTAAAATCAGTGTGATTACGGTTTTCGGTTCGACTGGCGCCTGGTTATAGGCCCGAGTATAGTTCAAACTAGCAACACAACCCAGCTTCACAAGTGTACAAATTATACACATAAATCTTCCTCATTAATCACTCTGTCTATTGGTGAAAATTCCATGAAAATCCGTTCAGTAGTTTTTGAGTTAATCGTGAACAGACGGTATTTGTTTTATAATTTGTAGTGAAGTGGTTTATTGATCTCAATCTCGTTGAGGCCCGCAGAAACTAAACAATATTGATTTTATTTTTCTTTGTGTATTGCATCCGTTCATTGCTTATGTTTTTTTTAAAATAAATTGTTATTTTCTGTTATTATAGCTAGTTGTCGACTAGAGGAGCTCGTAGCTAAAGTAATATAACAGCCGCACGGGTCGATCCATCAGGTTAATCTACGCTTGCCGGGGTTGGTCCATGGATGGGTGACCATCTTTACATACCGAGACTTCTCCGTGCCTCGGAAAGCACGTTAAGACGTTGATCCCGGATGTCAATTGTGGATCTTTGACAGTTGTTACGGGTCGTCAGAAGCCCGAAAGTCTGACAACCTGTCTTACCAAGGGGTATCGTATTACCCAGTTACTGGGTTGTCAGATAGGCAGTCGCTCCATGTAAAATACTGGTATTCAGCTGCATCCGGTTAGACTGGAAGCCGACCCCAAGATAGTTGGGAAAAGGCTAGGCAGATTGATACGTCTCATCAAGCAAATTCAACAGGACTTAGGACAATTTCCGGGTGGAAAATGATGAAATAAGAACCTGCTAAACAGTGTCATACATCCGCATATTAATGGAAAACCAGGTGACTGTATTCTGCGTGTAAAAACTCCTCACACTCAACAGTTGCACTTGTGACCATAAGACCAGCCACTCGAAAAAAAAATCATGTCTGTTTTATGGGAGCCTCCTTAAATATTTATTTTATTCTGTGTTTTAGTATTTGTTGTTATAGCGGCAACAGAAATACATCATCTGTGAAAATTTCAACTGTCTAACTATCACTGTTCATGAGATACAGCCTGGTGACAGACGGGCGGACAACGGAGTCTTAGTAATAAGGTCCCGCTTTACCCTTTGGATACGGAACCCTAAAAATTTTCAAAGCATATTATTGCTCGCGACCTTTCTTTTTATCTCGATAGAAATGTGTGGATTACGTTGTAGAGATAGGGGTCAATTTATTTCATTTACTTTTCATCATATCATCACCATCATAATTTCTAGTTACTGAGTCACACTCACATTTAACTTTATTATCACATGATTTTATATTCACTTTATATCAAGGTACAGATTTCACGGTCACTCTCACTTTCTCTTAGAAAAAAAAAACAAGTTCTTATCTTACCACTTATCAGCGAGGATAATCTGCTGTGTTTTTATCAAGTGACATTATTACAAGTGATATAGTGTTATCAGTGGTCATCATAATGGCTGGTCGGATTTATCCTAAACATCAGGTTGGTCTCGTGATTAAATCTTTTCTTGATACAATCTTTTCTTTTAATTTTTGAAGTAAAATCTTCGTTAGGCGCGTTGGCTATTTTTGAGATGGGAAAATACTATTGAACTCGCGCGACCCCGACGCGCTACGAGTGCTACGATGCGTAGCGTCGTAGCACTAGTAGCGGATCGCGTAGCGGATTGAAGTGAAAACTTCTTTAGGCGCGTTGGGCATTTTTGTTCAAGTTTTCACTTCTATCGGCATTCCCGGAGTGCCACTCTTTTTTTTTCTACTACTTATTTGTGTTCTGGGACTCTGTCCGCCACCAAGTGATCCCAGGAAAGACGGTGGCACAGTGATCACCTACTGCTGTGTTATTACACCAATCGATTGATCGTCGATCGATGCCATCGGTCAACGTCGATAAATTGGTGTAATAGCTTTAGCTGACGGATACCGGTACACAAATCAATCGATCGATTGGTGTAATAACACACTCAGGGGATACCCATTTACAGTATTCCCAGGGATGTGCCCTTACTGCCCAGGGGTCGTCGATAATCGAAACAGAGTTACCGCGCCCCTGGGCACTCAGGGCAGGGAAGGAAAGAGGTGGATTAAAAAAGGGGTGGATTTTAGTCAGTAAAAGTCTGACACGCCCTCCCGCTAGAAGTCATAGGATGATTTACCACACCAAAAAAAAACCCTTCGTACACTCGATTAAAAATTTTAAAGTCTGCCACGAACAGGGGCGCGGTCCACACTTAAAATCCCGTATTCGACAAGCTCATCGGAACTGGTATCCGTGCCAAAAAGTTCGCTCTTGGCAAGACCCAAGTGCAGAATATGACTGCGTCCTGTGCCAAGCATTTACCGCAGTTAACGAGCTCCGAATTAAGTGCCTCGGTTAATTACCAGGCTATATTGCTTCGATACGAAATGGTCCCTTTTATCCTACGAAATATCGATGCATGTGTCATTTAATTAGTTAAAAGTTTAAATGGTGTATTACTTACCAAAGTCCCGTTCTTCTATCACAACAAAGTTACATAATAATTTATAACATTACCATACAGTCACACACGCCCAATAAAGCCCCTAACACACATACATACATACACACACCCACACGTCGCTCGCACGGACCAACACCACTCCACACATACACATGCCGTAACACACACCACCATGCATAAAATAAAAACAACCTAACTAATTAACAAAAGTTTATGGCTAAAATTTCCACTCGAGCCACAAATCTACTTAAAATGTTATTTTTTTATCATTTAGGTTGTCATAACAATATAAAATATATCTTTTTGTAAAAGGGCGGAGACCCTGGTGTCCTGAAATACAGGCCTTGAGCTTAGTTTAGGCACCAGTCTCGCTCCCACAACATTAAAAAGTTGTCTGACTCTGATACCATGTAATATGTTTAATGTAATATTGTAGTGAGAAAAAAAAATATTATTATTATTCCGTTTATTTCTCTGTAAACATATAAATTATATTTTTAAATATTTCAATAGAAAATATATAAAAAAACATTTAAAAATATAATAAATAGTATCCCACCGGTATCGGGAACAGGGTCCAAGCTACCCGGCGGTCAGGGCTCCAGAGAGAGGAACCGCCTGACAATGCGAGCCGTATCCAGAAGTACTGCTTTCTGAATCAAGCCCTTGATCCAGCCGCCTAACGAGAGCCTCCTGAGGTGTTGGTCGAGGCTCGGGGCTATTAAGCTATTGGCTGACACGATTATCGGTACAATGATCGCTGAGTCCACATCCCACATGTCGACAACCTCGCGAGCCAAGTCAATATACTGGATTTGTTTATCTTTCTCAGGTTTCACGAGGTTCTCGTCATGTGGGACGGTAATGTCAACAATCATTGCACACCTCTCGATTCGGTCCACCACCACTATATCAGGCTTATTGGCTACAATAGTCCTGTCAGTGATGATGGACAGATCCCAGTACAATGAGATATGACCATTATCGAGAACTGGGTCGGGCGCATATCTGTAGTACGGCACATCCGATTCCACAAGAGTATTTCAGAGCAAGTTGCTGATGGATAATCCTGGCTACGAGGTTGTGCCTATGCAAGTACTCACCGTTTGTTAGACGAGTACAACCAGAGATAATTTATTATTGTTTGGGTACTAGCGATCCGCCCCGGCTTCTAACGGGAGCAAAATTATTCCAAAGACACGTACCGTCCTCTACCGACCTAACGCAAATGTGACCGACGAAAGTTACTCTTGTTTCCGTCGAGAACAGTACATTTTCTGTATGAAAGGTACACTATGTCCTTTTCTGTACCGCTGTGTTTATGAAAAATTTCATGGTGATCGGTAACTTACTTTCACATTTATAATACAAGTTAGAATTCAGGATGATTTCCACCAAACGGCTCGCATCGCATCGGATCGGAAAGGATACGAACGGATGCGGCGACAGCCGATCGTGTCCAGTAGGAGGTTGCCCATGCTATCGGCTCCGTACCGTCGCTTGCGAAAACGTATTTGTTTCTACGCCTAGTCAAATAGTTTCATTCCTACCGGTTTGACGTCTTCTAATTTTTGAAAATAGTTGAAAGTTGACGTAGTATTGTTGGCTATTGCATTAAAAGAAGAAGAAAATAATCATAAAACACAGAAGAGAAAAATAAAAAATTGGATTGATTGAGAAAAGTTTCGAAAATGATTGGTGCCACCCGGCCACAGCTTTGAGCGCACACGACGACAGCCGAAAGGATCCGATCGGATACGACGACAGGCGAACGGAGCTGATCGCGCGTCGCAACATACTTTCGGCTACGCTCCTTATCAGTTATCAGGCGGGAGACCGTCCACATATTTAGGTAGGTATTGTAGAATCTGCAGGGCTCTAGCACTAATCTAATATTATTATTTCATTATTATTTCATTCAAATCTTAATATACGAACCATTCTTCAAATAATATCAACTGCCAGTTAAAGCCCGGTGCTCACACGCCGTCTATAGGCTGTATATACAAACGCCGCAGTACTACCAATACACTAAAATTAAGTTATAAATACTCAACAAATTCGTTCCGGTAAGCGACTGAGTTTATCTCGTAAAAGAAAACAACCGTGAAGGCACTTAATTATAAATTAATTAGTTTATCAATCATAACCAGCGTCCGCCTGACGTTAAGATAGTAATCAGGAGTTATCATCAATCAATCGACATGCAACCTGGAACGTATCTGTTATTAATTTTAACGAGATGTTCCTCTTGCCTACCACGGAGAAGGTGGCCGGAATAAGGAAGTTTTGGATTGAAAGAATCACTTTTCGGTCCATACCAAGTGCTGTTGTATATGATGCTTTCGTCTCGTCAAGAAATTAAAATTTACCCAACTTTTCGTACTAACATAACCAGTACACGGCAAAGCCTTGGTTATTCATGGGATCTGGAGGCCAAAGCCCTCGCGCTCCTCTGGGAGTGGCGCGAGAAGGCGAAACGGGTGAGGGAGACTCTACGGAGTAGCCCTCACGCCCCCAACCGCAGCCACCGCAGGAGACGCCCTGGGCGTCGCAGGTCCCAGGACGATCTCCGGCCACCGTAGACGGCGAGTAATGGGTAGCTCGCCGTCCGATCAGCACCAGGCCCGAGAGTCGACGGCGCGTAGTGTTCCACGCGCGCGTCATAGAGAATATGTCAGCCACCACTGACGGGGCCCATCATGGCCAATGCCTGCATGCCAAGGGGTAGCGGATAAATTCGTAACAGAGTTACCGCTCCCCTGGGCACTCAGGAAAGGAAGGAACAGGGGTGGGTTTTAGTCAGTAAGAGTCTGACACGCCCTCCCGCTCCACCCAGAGCGGTAGAAGTCATAGGATGATTTCAAAAACCCAAAAAAAAAAAAAAGAAGTCGGGTTATCAAGTTTTGTCAGGGTCAGAAAAAAAAAACTGACAAAACTTAACAACCCCTGCAGCCACCTGTGACATAAATTATCTTCTAGAAGGTGGTTAGTAAGCAAAACATCGAGCTACTGAAATATCGAAGCGGCATGTTTTACGTTTAATTTACTCAACTCTCTTCCATATCTTTCATCACTTCGGTATGTAATACACAGACACATTCTGAGTTTAATTTTATAGGTGAAATGAATTGAAGCCATTAATATTTGTTTATTCATTTATTTATATGCACACACTAAAACACTTAAAAGAGAAAAACAAATAAATACAGATAGATGAGCACAAAAGTGCTGTTTTTCAAAAGATATTTCTTCCAGCAGACCTACGACTGGAAAGTTGAATGAGAAATGTAGACACAGTGTGTATATATAGATATGGAAACATAAAATAGACTAGAATAAATAAGTAATTCATACATAAAATATACCTAACTTTACAATGAAAAAAGTACATTATTAAATATAAAATAAATATCTATAATAAATATAATTACGTCATAAATATAATTAAGTACGTTGTAATATCTTAACTGATTTACGTTAAATCACAGATAACCTGTCACTTCATATTCTCCTATCAAAAATGTTTTTCTATTAACCCATCTAATGCCCTACAATAGAGTCAACCTTTCCAGAAATCCTTCTAAAAAGATTTTTAAACGAATCACAACTCTTTGCAGGCAACAACCGCACTAGGCGACGTGATAGCAGCCAAGGAGCCGGAGATAGTGAGCACGGAGTACCGGAACCAGTTCGCGTGGCCCAAGGACACCACCGACGCACCCAGGAAGAGCATCTCCATGGGAGCTCTGAAGAAGGCCGCTGTGGCTGAAGGTAGGAAGTCGTCTTTAACTATGTATTCCCTCCTTGTCCTTTCAGAGGTCAGTATCATCTACTTTGTGGGTGAAGTGACACAAAATGGATTGAACTGGGCTCTTTATTTTAGAATCATATAGATATACATGTCTGAGTTGAATGATCTCTCCGCGACTTAAAGGTACAATTTAAACTATTTACTACCTACCTGCAAAGAATCCTGGTGTTTTTCGGTCAAAAGATGAACATAACCTAGAACATCTAATGGTTACTGGCAAGGTTGAAACACAGACTAGCAGCAATTCCACTCCTTAGCCGTACACACAACCAATGTGTTCTCAAAACGATTTTGTCTAGATTATAAGTAAATGCGCGGGTCATTCTATCGTAAATTAAGTGCATACGTCACATAATCGGAACTTAAGTTGAGAACTATGCAGCATACGCTGCGTTGTCATCAACAACTTGATATTTTACAACTGGAAATAGGGTTGCCTCTTCACTTACTTTATTTTATTGAGAGTCAGGAACAGCTATTTTACTTCTAAAGGTTATCTTGACGTTAATGGAAACTCATGCTGTGAAACACCATAATCATTCATTTACTTTTAAGAAACGTTGCTCCACACTAGAAATGTCTCAGATTCCTTCGTTCGCTTTCAGTTCCTGTAATAATTGCATCACTTGAAAGCCGCAACACCCCTACCAACTCCTGAGTTATTTAGATTAGTTCCACAACTCAGAACAGTGGCTGTAAGAAAATGCATTATTTATTAGTCGAAGCTCGTTCTCATAAAATATTTGGGCATTATTCAAATGACCGAGACTGCTGCCGAGAATGGTACTTGAGCATAAAATAAATAGCAATAGGAATGGTTGTGCTATGCTATTGGTATTAAACAGAAGAGTGGTGATTAAATATAGTTTGTGCTTCCCAAATGGTGGTACATGGGGTAGTGATGCCGCTCTATCTTGGTCCGTGAAGTTATTTTTTTTTAATTTCGGTTTCGTACGGTTTGTGCATTTAACCTGTGTCTAGTTTTGAAAGTATTCAGTTTTTAGATACAGAATACTTGTAGTCACTTTATTTTCCACTAGCTGCGCCCCGCGGTTTTACCCGCCTAGACCGGAATAAAAGGTAGCCTATATGTTAATCTAGGCTATAAGCTATCTACATACCGAATTTCATTCAAATCGGTCCAGCCATTTGAGCGTGAAGAAGTAACAAACATACACACTCACAAACTTTCACATTTATAATATTAGTAGGATTAGAATGCGGATGTAACACTTTCTAATGTTTTTGCAGTAATTGTCAGCAAATTTGTCGAGATAGCCTTCACGCCTGTTTTAATGATTCCACATACTGTCCAGTTGTGTAGACACTTGAGACACAAAACTACAATAATTTTGCGTGACAATATCCGCTTGGAAGTGGATCCATTTACGAATAATTAAATCATCATCGCCAAACCAAACCAAAATCCACTGAACTTCACTCGAAAAATTACGCCAGAAAACCCCTTGATGTTACCTAAAATCCTGCCATGGTAATTTTCATAACTTGAATGATATATTGACAGCAAGCATAAGAGGTTATTAATAAAGGAGCTGACAAAAATAGGTACAGTTTTCTTTTATCCTTTTGTCAACCTCTTCAACAAAAAAATTAACTACTAGCTTTTGCCCGCGACTTCGTCTGCGTAGACGTCCAAGCCAGTAATTAACTACACTAAAACATAAAACAAGATTTAAAACATTTAATAGTAAAAATAATACATCTTTACATTTACAAGAAACCAAGCATCATCTGGGGTTCCACAAAGGCTCCAGCAAAAAACTTAACCGTTTAAAAAATCTAACAAACTCAGATAATAGATTACAAATTCTAAAACGCCGTGAAATAAGTTGACAAAAACCTGACATTCACTTTTTTTCTCTCGACTAGTTCCGTTTACGAGATCAATGTCAAAGACCTGAGATAATGTAACTCTTGCGCCACTTTTAAGAGATATTGTTTCAACGAGGTCATTCAGACCAGATCTTGCATTTGTAATGTCTAAAGACTGATTTGTAGGTCATTTAGGTTTTATGAAAGGCATTAAAGTTAGACAAACTTGTATGACCACTTTTAATGAGATTCAAGTTGGTAGTCGTAACGAAATGAAGTTAATTATATAGCAATTATGATCACTTAAGAACACGAACAATGACAAAGATGATAATGATGATAAAAAGAGACAGACAGGCTTTATCCTACAAAACTGAAAGAGACCTAAGAAAAGTATTCTGATAGTAAAGATGGTAGCAAAGCTTCGAGTGTTGTCGCTCGTTAAAGCAGGTTAAACAAAACAACATTAAAGAGACACTCAAAGTGAAATAATAAACACAAATGAAATAAGAGACTCGGCAAACGACGGACAATAAAAGGACGAACTGCAAACCAAATTAACAGCTGACTGCCCAATAAAATGAACAAATAATAACTTACAAGTCTTAAACGATGCAGTAAAATTTTAATTGTAACATTATTCCTCTTTGAATACCGATTCAAGTGTATTGAAATGAATATAAAACAACAAGTATTACTTTCATAAAGTGATATAATGGAAACTTTTATTCAGTTGAACAACCCTGTTCCTTTGCGAGCACTTTGTTTTGAAACTTTGAGCTACAGAAATGGACTTCTTTTTCTGAGGGATTGGTCACATGGCTTTGGGATTACGAGTTTCTGTAGTTGAGTTATTAGGTACTTCTAAAATGGAAACTTTTCTAATCCCATGAAAACATTCTGTACTTACGTTTTTATGTTACTCATTTTTCTTATCATCATCATCAATATTAAGTGTTTCTGTTTTATCAACCGGATGTTCGAGGTCAATATTACCTACCTACCTTACCTTTTCCTTTTCAATCTTCTTTGTTTCTTTATTATTGGACAGAACTTGATGATGTATTACCTCAACGCACACGTCTAGAAGCTATTCATAATCGTTATTTTATTATAATCTTTCTGTCAATGTATCTTCAGGTGTATTTATATTTTTGAAGATGAAAACCAGTTTTATTTATTGTGGTGTCCCATATTTTTTTTTTTTTATCTTAAAATAACGTTGCCCCACACTAGGAATATTCCTGTATCGTGAGTGCGTTCACAAACATATAAAATCACATACACAAGACACTCAGACCCGAAACAACTATCTGCAGGTCATACAAATATTTGTTCCGTGCGGGGATCGAACCCGCGACACGCAGCGCAGCAGCCGAACGCTCAACCACTGCGCCAACCGTGCCGTAAAATTCTATATTAATCCCTCAATCCAAAAATTTCCAGGTTTAGTAGAAGCAGAACCGCTCATGAACCATGTGGATGGTGACCATGATGACCACAAGCGGTACATCGAAGACTATCTCTGGAATGGACAGAAGCCTGGAGTCCAGAGGTGGGTGTGCAACTACTTCCTATATATTATTTTGTATAAATGCGTCTATTTTTAATCGTTGGTTTATCTTGATGATACTATTGAAACTTTTGGAAATGATGAAATGGGTTTCCAAGTTTTGATTTAATTTAACTGTTAATTTAAATATAATTAAAAGTTTGTATATCACCGCAAGCTTTTTCATTTTCCGGTTCGATCTTAATCCGAAATAAACCAACTTCAACTTAGGTACATAATAAACGAATATATTAGAATAACATCAACATTAGAAATGTTTCTACAGAATTTCAAATACTTTTACTACGAAATTCTGAAAAAACATTTCCACTTTTACAAGCTTTAGCTTTTCACATTCCCATAATGACCAAAGCTTCCCATATCTTCTAGTCTACTTATAGATTGTTTCATATTTTATTATTTTTATTATATTCTATATTATTATCCGCATGCTTTTTAACTTAACACTCAACAGTAAAGTCATTGAGAAACAGTCTATAACCATCTACTATGACGATTTCATCATTGTCACGAAAATGCTTTGCTTTCGCTAAAGCAGCTGCTTCTTACCAAATTGAGTCATTAACAAGAACATCGAAATATTTGAGTTTCGAAATAACACCTTCACCAAAAACATTGAAAACACTGAAATCAAATTAACACTCAGTCACATGATAATTCGTTTCGTTAAAATCCGTGAGAATCCGGACATATACACTCAACACAATAGTTTTTATATAATACTTTATTATATCTCAACCATTAGATCTTGTACATATCTCTTAATATATAAAATGTAAATGAAATAATCCCAAAACTTTTTCAGGTGAAGACAATTTTTGATAATTTTAGTTTTCTAAAATTGCTATAGCTTTCAAATTTCTATGTGTTTAGCTTTGTGTAACTAACCTGGTTATGGAGGAAACTTTTTCAATTTTCTCATTACTACTAACTACTTTACTGACATGGGCTCTAACATCATAACCTCAAGTAAATTATTTTGCTCCTGTTTTAGAACTATCTTTATTTACAATACTATCTGCACAAACACCACACTTTACCTTAAGAATATACACGAATTCCGTAATAATGTAAATATCATCGTCAAGCTAACATAAACATAGTGGGCCTTATTTATAAAAAAGTAAATCATGTGATTAGTTTAAATACTGATTAGCACGTTCTAAATTCCACATTTTCTACCCAAAGAAGAATAGATGTGGATAGTTAAGTACTAATCATCATTTGAAGGAGATTTTGTCCCATAGACAGCTGAATTTGATGAATGAGACGTATGCTATCTTGAATTTAGAATCCGCTAATCACTATTTAAACTAAGCATATGGTTAGCTAGTTTTATAAATAAGAGTGAAAGTTTTAACTATATTAAAAAATATATATAAACCTCCTCGTTAAGCTTCAAAATTCAAAATGACACAGAAGCTTCAGTTAAGAAATATTTTGTCTCTGTAACTCCAATAACTTTCAAGATTTTAACAAAAAAAAAATGCAGTTTTCATTATTATAATTAAAAAGCCCAGAAATTTAATGTATTGTTATCTTTGTGCACTGAGACAGACAGAGTTTCCTTCACGACCGTGTTCTGCCCCCAATTCTTTACTCAAAGCCTTTCAAAGCAGAACAAAGTCTAAATTTCGTTTTTGATATTTGCTTAACATTAACTCCTCACGGTGGCGGTGTCTAGGCCGAGTAGATTTAGTTAAACAACAACTAACATTAGTACGGAATGACAGCTAGATTTTTTAATTACTCAATGTGTCTTGCACTTTTGTCGATGTGAACGTTCATGATAATGTTTTATTAGAACCTGTATGTCGATGTATCACCACACTTAAACACTGGAGTTAGTTTGTGAGAGGGCACAGGGCGGCAGCCCGCACTCTGTCGACACTCGGTCCTTCTAGACTCTTCTAGGTTTCGACATCCTAACCTCACCATTGCGAGCTTGACAATTATTTGAAGCATGTCTGTACTACTAACCCGGCTCGGCGCGAGTCGTTTCTGTTGCCACATCATCATCACAGACAACAACACCAGGCGTCTAAGACTTAAATGGAATTTTCCAGAAAATCGACGTTCCGTAACGCGCTATCGGCCCTCATATCCAACGGGGAGGATCGTTCCAAAGATAATAGGAAACGTTACAAAAGCGAGTACAAAAAGAAATTTAGACCGTTCTCTCAATACGTGTACGAGGCGTCTAAAGGGACATTTACGAAATGCAGGGGGAAAGGGAAGGCCAATGAGGAAGCGAGCGAGAGGATGCTGGGGGACGCGAAGCAGGGGGGGTCGGGGGCGAGCGCGGGGGTGGGTGGGGTAGCGGGTGCGGGGGGCGGAGGCGAGGACAGCGCTGACACGCTGCGCGCGGCTGGCCTGCAGCCGCTCGGCCTGGCCCAGGGCGACTCCTGGTACCGAGAGGTGCTGGACCTGCGCAAGCGCGCCGGCGAGTACAAGGTCTGCGCCTGACACTACTAATGTAATACCTGAGAATAGGTCCCGAGATCAAATGAAACCAAATTCTGATTGGAACGATAATGGACACAGAACAGAGAAGTTTTCATTCGAGACGGAAACCGCAGTTCAGGTTTGATGCAAATAAACGTACGTACCTACATCTAAAGCCTTTTACGGTAACTTAATTTTAACAAAATAAATAAATCAACAAAATTAACTAAGAAACTCCTAAAATTTCTCTGTCCTATGCTCCCAAAAAAATCTTATTTTAATAAAAAAAACCTTCTAAACTTAGTCTTAAACTAGGTAGGTCAATCAGTATCAGTTACCATAAAATTCAGACACATTTATCAAATGCTTTACCATGATCATGCTTGGTATTCAATATTGGCAATATTTCGACAGTACCGCGGCTGGGGGACAGAAATGGCGCCAGAACACATCACTCAGCTTTACAATAAGCAGATCGAACTCTGGTACCAAGTGTCCCGCCGATCCTCGCTGTCGGCCTTATCACTAGCTTCCACAAATCACAAGTAAGTGATGCACTAAGCGATTGGCTTGTACGGCTCGAAAGACCAGTTCTAAAGAAATATGGTTAGGACATTCCAAATTGAGTGCTAAAACCTAGGATTTAGAACTGTAGATTCGGATTTGGTTTCGATTAGGATGGTCATGATTTATCCGCAATGAAAAATCTCACAACTCATAGGTCGGTTCCTTATGAACATCATCTTAAGGAGAGGCAGTCTGGAGAGTATTTAACTATATAAAAGATATATTGACCACTAAACGTAGTTTCTAGGCCCTAGCAACAGGTGGATCCGTTGTAATACCAATCTTGAAAACAATATGGCTTGACGTAAAAAATTGGTCCAGAACACATAAACTTGAATTATTTGCAAATTCTGGTCCCTCGAGCCGGATGAATCGATCAGCTTTTATCTAATCATAAGTATATTTAGTGGCAATAAGGCTGATGCAATCAAAGAATGGCTTGAATGGCGGACGGAAGCCATGGTATACCATGCTAATCGTAGCGTAGATATCATCAGCCTTTTTAGTTTTATTTTAGAAAGGTGAGTGGGGAGCACGATATTTGTCCTAGGGCTGGTAAGTGGAAAGAGGAAGCATAAGGAAGTTTGGACAGTTTGGACTTCCAAAAACGTTACACATAGTATCAAAAGGGTTATTGCACAAGCAACTGTGAATATTGCACAGCAACAACAACTACAATAATTGAACAAGACATCCACCAGCGAATTATAAAATATAGGCGAATAATAACCATAAATTGTACATCTTTGTCCGTCAATTCCTCTGCTCAAATCACACTATTTCCTTTCCAGGGCACTGCCTCGCGACGAGAAGGATGGAAAGGAATCCAAGGGCCACTCCCCGAAGAAGTTCAGGTCGTTCAGATCGGCGCCTCACCAGTCGATCCACGCGAAGCTGCAGGAGACGAAGGCGCTGGAACGCTCGCCTCATAAGACCTCGCCCCAGAAGCAAAGGAAGAAGCTGCAGGGACATAGCTTCGATGAAGGTGCTACCCAGGATGGTAAGCTAGAGTATATGAACGAAACATTTTTTTATTTTATTTAGAAGGTGAATAATTTGTAAACGCACATTTAAATCGAATAGGCAAATATCCTTCCCAAGAGTGTTTTGAAGAGTCACCGCGGCCCTGGCATATGCAACTGAAGGAACACAGGTGGGTTTATTGTCAGTAAGAGTCTGACACGCCCTCCCGCTCCACCCAGAGCGGTAGCAGTTATCTGATGACTTTCCACCCTGAAAAAAAATACCTCTCCCCATTCCTTTCAATTCTCTTGATGTTGCGCTTCTTCTCACCGATTCTCGTGGTCACAATGAATTTGCTTTCATAATCATCACTCCAACATCTTCCTTCCAGGTGCGAAGACAGGAGACAATGCGGCCTTCAGGTCTCCCCGGAGGCGACCTCGGTCAGCCGACCCGGCGCCCGCTGCGGCGCACATCAAGCTCCTCGCCAACGGGCATGAGCCTCATCCAGTGCCCATTAAACCTACCGGTAAGACAGCCTTGCTTGCTTATCGCCTTCAAATCCTGAACATAGACCTCTATTGACGATCAGAGGATCCCTTAAAGCTAGAAGCTCAGATAGACTTCTATCAACAATTTTTTTAGTAGTGCAAGAAAAGTTTACCTCGATGACATACTGAGAACTTCACATCGTCTGTTAGGCTAAATCAGTTTCAAAAAGCGCTACTGACTTTTATTTTATGACAAAATTTTGCCAATACATAAGTTGGTACATATCTATTTCTTTCATCTATACGAATTACTGCCAATGTGGTACCACTGTGGAATCTGCAGAAATCCACGAAGACGGTCTATCGATGTTAGATGAAAATCTAGTTCTTGAAAACAAATCTGATTATAATGAAGACTTATACATTCTACTACCGAGACAAGACTACCCAATCTAGCTTGGAATAGCTTAATAGTAAAAGCTATATACAGTTAGTCAGTGGTTTAAGAATAAACCAAGCAATACTAACATTTACATGCAAACTTGCCAATGCACAATTTACAAACTCCTGGCAAGCAAAAATAAATCATACACCATGGGGCATTTTATGAGAATCATCTGGAAATCAACCGATTTACAAGTTATCATTGTTCAGGAATAGATAAAAACTGTCTAATTATTTTTCCTTAAGTTTCTAGCGAAACTATAGAACTAAGCTAGTGTACACTTGGGGCGATGCTCATCGTACCAAGCTACTCAGTAGTAAAATCTTTCTGTTTCTATTTCCTACTAGATTCTGTGTCTAGAAGTCTAGATATTATAACCAGCTAATCGATGTGTGTACTAATCTGTTGTATTCCTGCCTGATGCCTGTCCCCTTCCTCTGTGGCTAACTTCTGAGAATATGGCTCTCAACGTGCAAAAAGATATTAATATTTAAAAAAAAAAACTTAAAATAAATCAATTTGATAAAAAAAAATTGCATTAAAATGCCTAACCGGTGAAATAAAATAGTGACCGAAGGCAAAATGGATTTCGAAAAAAGAATTCTAGAAAACGTTTTGTTTCCTTTGTAATATTAAATCTAGCATTTGATTTTTTTATTTTGTAAACCCAAGAGCCGATTCTCTACAGCCAAGAACAGTAGCAAAAAAAAACTTTCTTCTGTAGGTTTGCAGTTGAATAGAGGAAGTAGTAATAGAGTTAGGTCGACATCAAGGGGCGGACGCTCGCCATCAGCGCCGAGCAAAACTGGGGCTACCGGGGCATCGGGGGCAACTGGGGCGACAGGGGCAAATGGGGTTCCAGGCCGAGGCCGTCGCAGCCGAAGCGTGTCCAAAGTTGGCATAAAGTTGGGTGCGTAACTATACAGGTGACAGTTAAGTTGCGTCGACGCTCTATGTTCTAAAATGATGCTTATAGCCCGTGGTGCTTCTGTCTTGGTCTGTTACGATTGGCTATGTTCTGTTTGGCCTACTGTGGCTTTGAGAATTGATGTTTTGATTGTTTTTACTGTCTCTTACTTAATTGAAAAGTGTTTTTGTGTTGTTAAAAATGTATTTAATTTGAAACTAATTTTGATTGGTAGGTACAGAGATAGTAAAAGCATTGATTTGGACATTTTAAAAATATCAGTTTAAAACATAGTCCTAACTAATTTATGGGTCACAATCAGCACGTTTTCACAACACCCATTGCCCAGCTGTTAAGTTCAATCCTTGCCCGGTGGGTCAAAATAGGCAATTCTTGCCCAAAATGCCCCATAAATCAGGAATATGTTTTAAACTTGGAATTTGGATTGAAGCTTCCGTGTTTTCTGTGAGCTTTATTTTGTATGTTATTTGGTTAGTGCGTCAACGCAACGTCTGATCACTGGAGAACGCATTGGCACCGACAATGGGAATGGCTTGACACGTCACAAGGTGTGGTTGTATGTCCGTAACGTCCGTGAGATCACCCTGCACACCCACCAGTAGCTGTACAAGTTTCCAAATTAGATTCAGCAACAATATTAGCTATGCAGAATCAATATCAATTCCAACCCTTGCAGAATTTTAGGGGAGTTGGGGCATGCAAAAAAGGAAATATTTATTTAATTATAATAAAGGTGTTTAAAAAATAAAGATTAACGGGTCCCACATGGTATGTTGGGGCAATTCGACCCAACGGGACCACAACATTTCGGGAAAATCGGATCCCTAATTGTTTTGGTAACAGGAATATTAACCGTATTAATCTACATTACTTGTTAAAATTTTCAAATTTTTTGAAAATAATTTGTATTTTAGTTTCAAATAAATTATTGAAAATTTGCCAGTTTAGGAATAATTAGGAGCAAAATATTAATGTTTCTGTGATTGTCCTTTTAGTGTGGTGTGTTTAGATGTTTATTTCACAAAAAATAGTGTTCTTGTTTGACAATGTTTTAATTTGCATGCAATGTGTACATTTACTTAGATTCAGCTGATTGGCAACTTTTTGAATGTTTGTTAGACTAGTTTTTGTACCTAATCTTCATTTAAAATAGTATACATATGTTTACTTATTTTTGTTTATTTATTATAATATTATGTACAAATTACAATTTTTGGAAATACCATGCGTATTTTTATCAGAATGTATAAAGATGGGGTGATGAAAAATTTATAAAACCGTAGTATAGCCAGAATATAAGTAGGTACTAGAAAAGTCCAAAGTATATGTGTTTTTTCGACCAACTCGGCTTAACCAATAAAGAATTCTCAATATTGGGATGAACGAGCAAAAAATTTACATCCATAACTTAATTCTGCAACAATTTGGGCACGACAGAATTTAAAGACTTGCTCTGCAGTTATATTCCGCAATAATAAAATCACTTTATTGAGATTAGACTAAAAATGCAGACAGAATAAAAAAAACAAATATAATAATTTATAAGTACTTTATAGACGTATATATACCGTAGTTGTAGATACCTTTTACTATCCTATCCTTTTCCTAATGAATGGACCACTCCATAATATCTACCAACACTGAATAATTTAGTTTATTAAGCAGTACATTTTCCACCAGTTTCTGAATTGCAATTTGGAATAGAGAATTTGTTAAGTATCGACATTAATGAAGAATTTATTACAAATCTAAAGACACTTCTTTAGAATTTGTAATAAATTCTTCATTAAAGTAGAGTTTCTAAAGTTTTCAACTTCAAATTCTCAATTTTGAAACCGGGGATTTGAGATGTCATGTAAGATATTATATAATTTATTGTAAATGTTAACACTGCAATGGTTTGATAGGCACTCAAATGTATGTCTCGTGATATGTATCGTTACTGAAGCCTAAATATGTAAGTCCTAATTTTTTAAATATTTTGATGGAAGCTGCCGCTTTTAGCTACTTTTTTTCTTGGAAAGTAAACTAAAGTTGTTTAGTGTCCGTCGCTTTAAATGTTAACTGCCTTTGATAATAAATGGTTCTCCTTTACTATTTACTTCTAAAAGGGGCAAGATGACTTCCACCAGCTCGATTGATGGGGTAAAACGGAGGTTTCTGATGACTATCTGTAATATAATGTTTAATAGCTCTCCTAAAAGCGCGCCGCACAGTTGCTAGAAATTTTATATAGTCTAGGCTGATTAAAATATCTGAAAATATAATTAAACAGACCCACAACAAAACTACTTGTTTAATTTCAATTAGCTTTTCTCCTAGATTTTAGTGTGCTGATTAATAATAGTAAAAAAAACATCACTTCGGAATTATCAAACAATTTTTTTTCATATTTCTATACGAACGTATCTCTAATGTAGGCTTGAAGTATATTGGTATAAACTTCAGGCCATCTGATTTTAAAGGATCAGCTAACTTAGGATAAAAAAAACTTCAAGTTCTGAGAAAATCAACAACTTTACATTTGAGCTACTTTCCTGATGACATAAGTGCATTTAGTGAGGAAAAATAAGAAATATTCCACCAGTATAAAAGGGGAATGGACCGAAGGTATCAAGGACCCTAAATAATTTAAGTTCGATCCAGCCGTCCCTTGCTGCCCTCCCCCCAGCGACGCCCTAAGCCCAGGCCCGTACCCCGCAGGAGGTGCCCGTAGCGTGTAGACGCATAGTTTTTATGTTTAAATTAAGCCTTGACTGGAGGTTTTATTAAATTAAAGCCACCACAGGCAAGTCCGGTTACGCAACCCACAACCTCATAGGTAGACCTGCGAGATGCCACTAAAAAAAAGGTATCAAGGAAAGTGTAATAAGGCGAACTGCTGTTGGTTGATGAAGGACTTACTAGAGAAAATCGCTCAAAACGTTAAAGCTTCGCAGAAAAAAACAAAACGTTTTACAAACCTCTGTAGTATTTTAAAATGTTGATTTACGCATAAACAATCGGATCTCCTCACTAACTTTTTGACTTCTGTGTTTTTGCTACCTGAATAAACCAATTTTTACGTCATCGTCATCATCAGCCTTTTAATGTCCCCACTGCTGAGGCACAGGCCTCCTCTCTGTGAGAGGGTGTGGGTCGTAATCTACCACGCGAGCCCAATGCGGGTTGGTGGATGTCACATGTCTTTGAATTTTTACGTGATTTCTATTTTATGTTTTTCTATTCTATTTAAACTCTGACGTGATAGAAAAAACTGATTTCAGATTCGTGTTTAGGAGGTCCTAAAACAAACCCTATAAATTAAATCAGCACCGAAGTCAAAAATTAAAATTTGTGGGTCTGTGTTATCTTGATTTGTACAATCAAGGTCTCAATCACTTTAGCATTAAAAATACATATGTATCTAATTACATAGGTATCTAGTAAAAAATATTTATTTCATATCATCGCCTCGATATTCTGTGCGACGCGTTTTCCTCCCAAGGCATCTGTAACGATACATGTCACCCACCACCCCACCAGCAAAAGCCCTAACCAACCTCACTTTGCAGACGACGAGATACCCTCGCACCGCAGCGCATCGGTAGCGAAGGACCACTTCTTCGACGACTCTCCGGTGGTCAAGTCACCCCCTGAACCGACCAGGGTCAAGTCCCCGGAGCAAATGAACATGAGGTCTCCGGACCCCGTGAACTGGACCGTTCCCTTGGACACAGGGAAGACGTTCACCGTGACGCAGAATGTGAAAAGCGGTGAGTGTAGGACTCTCCTTAGGTTGGGCGGAAAGTGTAGTTAGATTAAGTAGGAATAAGGTCGTGGAACTGGTTTTATGAAGGCCTTAGAATATTGTTTCCACAGTTCGTTTGAAGTTTTGTGAAAGTTTTTAGGATATTTTGAGAGTTTACACTCTTCGTGAGAATTTTTCATCATGCTTATATCATATTAGCTTAACTTCAAAGTCTTTTAAGGAAAAAACTTGTTAAGAATTATATCGGAATGACTGAGTAAGAAAGTAATGTACCTAAAACTCAAAATTCCCTTCGTAAGATTAGTTTCACTTTTATTGTGTACAAAGGAGTATCTTTTTCTCTTTGTAGGTAATTTTAGATTGGACCTACTTATGGTGATGGTGTTGCCATGTAAAAAATCGCACTTTATTTCCATTCTATCAACGTTTTACGAATAAGATACTCTTCGAATGAACAGTATTCTAAACTTAAATATAAGATCATTGACTTGTTATAATGTTGTAGGTAAGCTCTAGGATATAATTTTGAAGATCAATTATAAGCCATCACACTATCATGTCACGACACCTGGTAGCAAGAAGGAATCATGATCATTCAACCATTTTAAAGTGTGACCACCCTAGTACGGAACAAGTAGAGCTTGCAACACTGACACAACTGAACACAATGAAATCATGTGCATTGATACGAAATAGAGGGAAACACTCATAAAAATTCTGATCATTGAACATTTCACGTCTTTTGTTCGTACACAACAAGTCTTTTATTTAATTACTGTTCTAAATCCAATAAAATTGACACAGGCAACTTTTCACTAACAAATGTCATTTTGACATTGACGGCCCCACAAACCAGAAAATATAAGTTGGCAACTGTCAGTTTCCATGGACATAGAACGTAACGTTAGATCACTTCATCCGACCATACAACTCGCTCACCATTTCAGATGAGAGCATTAAGCGCCCTAGCTCTGAGTTTAAGGGTGGCTCCGTTGCCGAAGAAGCCACCGTGAAGCCGGCAGGTACGACGAACACCGCCACCGCCTAGACCATCGGCCATACACGTTTTAATGAGTGTGACAGACGATGCGACAGTGAACTCTATCCCTAACAAATAGAGTTCACTATCCCATAAGCACGACACACGATCGACACCAGAAAAAAAATATATAATCTGTTTTATATTATATCTATTGAATAGTTCATGATTAAATTGTGTTACTCCAATAATTGAGATGCTTTTATTTATTTTGACCGTACTCCGCTGAGGCGTCGACCACGTATGTATTCACTTGTCTGTGTGTGTCTGTTTCGATGTTTGCGTACACTGTCACTGTATGGCACCCGAATTCTTATTGTTTTCCCATGTCATTATACCTAATCGTTCACTTTTGCATGCTGCCTGTCCTTCTATCTATGGGAAACTTTCGGTGTTTGCTTCCATTTCATGAGAGTAGACTGTTAGACTCATATGGCCTATTGTCAGTTACAACGTTTATGAGCTAGTTAATTAGGAAATGTAGGTCTTAAGTACTTTGATATAATTATATATATTCTTATAAGCATTAATATTGTTACTGCATATTCATGAAGATTTTTAATAAAAAGAATAGTTTGCATGTCTTCTTCGTATAATAAGAAATTAGTCGAGCTATTTATTAGCATTTAAAAGTTTAGAAAGCAATACGCATGTTCTCTTGTTAGGGTACTCAAATATTAGACGGGAGCATGTATGGGTGGAGTAAAAGAGTCCACGAAACAGTGGAAAGTATTTCTTAAAATACCTAATAAATTAGGTACTAAAATTGCTGTCCCTTAAGGAAATGTAGGTGAGTAAAAAGATATAGATGCCAAAAGTAAAAGTTGAGCACCCTACAATAACAGGCTAGGAGACATCTCAACCTGTCAATCTTTCATCCTCCTTTATAAATCTACTAATGAATTCCACTTTCGTAATATTTTTAATATACTTAATTATAAATTCAGCTTTTGAATGAAAAAACCTCCTTTTTTGAAGTCGGTTAAAAATGGGAAAAAGGGTTATGAAAGATACTTTGTATGTGCTTAATTGGTGTACAATGGGAGTTTCAAAATGTAAAATATTACTAACAAACTAACAAATCATTTAATAACGTAAAAGTTTTTGTATCTAGCAAAATTTACTTACCTATTAGAAATATAAAACTAACTTTTGCAACTCCCAAAAACTTTATTAACAAGGGCAAATAACTAACAAATGTTTAAACTGTTCCAGAAATCGCTCCAATTCATCATCAGCAAATGTCGCCAATACGTTCGCTGAAAAAGAGCGAATCGCCCACAAGCTTGAGCAAGCGCACAGACAAGACTCCCACCACCCCGATAAGCCTTACCCCCATCGATGAGACTAAGGCCCTGGACATGAACAAAGTTAACGGAATCAATGGAATTAATGGCGTTAACGGCGTCAATGGCGTTAACAGCAATGATATTACCCCCGAAACCCCAACCCAAGAACCTATCCAAGAGAAGGAACTGATCAAGAAGTCGACTGAAGCTACCCAGATAGCTCCTGGAGTGGTTGACACAAATGTGGTGAATGAAACGCCCAATACTGGCGGTTTGACCGCCTCGGAGATATTAGACAGAGCCCGCACGAGGTTCGATAAGTTCTGGGGCAAAAAGGAAGAGGACAACGTTTAGTTGTTTCGAAGTTAGATTCGCTTTTCACTGCTGATTGTGACTAAATGGATTAATGAAAATTGTACGTTAACGTTTAGTTGTATCACAGGTTTAAATAATTGCTCCTTAGTATTCACTACAATAATTGTCATGATACAAATAAATGTTAAATAAAATATTAAAGCTTTAAAAAACGATCTTAGATAGCTAATTTTGATTCCAGTAGTCACAATTCTCAGTTGAAAAAGTTGAAAATCAATAAAAGTAGGGAAAATTAAACGCAGTGTTTAAAACCGAATAAAAATATGAAAAAAGCTTCGCTTTATAACGACGACTGTAATAATATGTATTTTACTATTATTTGGTATTTATGATCATAATAAAATCACTGTCTATTTAATAGGAGTGTGGTGGCTTGTGATAGTAGTAATGATGACAACTAGTTATTAATTATTGTATTTATTTATTATTGAGAATTCTTCAATTAATTTATTGTATTTATAACGACGTATGACAGATTTTCGATTTAAATACTTTTAGGATAAAACCCAAAATAATCTTGTTGAAACTTAAAACTCGGTACACTATTTCTTTCTGATTTGCTATCCTGTTTTACTTAATAATGTATTTTAAATGAAATTGTTAAAATGTAGGTAAATATTATTAATTAACGTTAAACTTTAGTACATATTACCTGAGATTAATTTATGAAAACGTTTTGTTTCTACAGCTTTACATGCGAAGCTTAGCCCCAATGTGTATAAATTCTATTAATTTCTATGATACGTTCCAAGCGAAATAGGTTACGCTCTACTGGTTCAACTTTAAAACGATACGTTCGAAAATAAAGCAGGAACATTTTTGTCAAGTACACTACAGTTAATTTCATTTCTAATCAAAAGGAATGCAATTAATAAGATTTATTAGTAAAAATACAGTAAACAAGGGCAAAGTATACATAACATAATTGAAAGCCGTCCATGTAGTGTTTATTGGCGAAAATTTATTTAAGTTGTCAATACAGTTTTCAAATAAGATTCTGAACGCATCTTGACTCAAATTTAGCCAATCACAGCGCTTCGTCAAACATGTCATTAGATTTTGGCGGTAATCTAAAAAAAAATAAAAAACCTAGGTCACTAGTGAAATTTTAATAAAAATCTTAATAAAAATGGAAATATCACGAAAGTCGTGTCGTTTATGTCTAACAGAAACCGAATTCAACGTGTCTCTATACAGTAACTACGGCCGAAGAACGAATATAGTAGACAAGATCTTAGTTTGTCTTAAAATAGTGATCGAAGAGGCAGATTTCCTGAACACGATCTGCTACAGATGCGCCGAAAACGTCGAAAGGTATTACGATTTTGTTATGTTCATAAAGAAATCACAGACAAAACTGGTCGAACCGCAGCGTAAAGTAGAAAATTCTGTCAATCGTCGTCTGATAGCGTCATACGTACGCGAACAAGTTTATGACGCAGACTTCACATTCTCATTCCTTGACAACGAAGAGAAAAAAGAACCGAAATCATCTAGTCCGTTCTTTTCATATTTCTCACCGCCAAACATGTTAGGAAAACGTACTGAGGAGGAGCCTGTGTGGAAAACGCCAAAGCCACGAAGGCAGGAAGTAGAAAAACATGAACTGAGACAGAATGACAAGCTAAAAAGACAATACAAGCCTGAGAGGCCCCGGCATCATTCCAGAGACTTGTTTGAGTCTCAATCTCAAGATGTAGATGAACCCGACCTAAAGCCTTTAGACTGGAAACTGACTCCAGATGATAATATTATTAAAAGGATCAGGGATAAATGTTTTGGACGATCTGATTTTTAGATTTTATGTTTCAACCTATATTACACTTTAATCTCCACCAAATAAGGTTGATTTTTATAATATAACATAGGGAAACTTTGTACTTGAATGTTATTATAGTATTTCATTAGGAGCCTATGTTGTTAGGTTTTATATAAAGAATAAATTCCAATTGTATGGCTTCATATCGTGTCGTAACTATTTTTACATTAAAAATATGATATTGACAGCGAGAAGTCACATATTTACAGATTGGCTAACATTCTTGGAAGTTTTTAAATTAACCAAAACTTTTACTAGACAGCATAAACCTAAAAGTTGTTTTTTTTTAATTGACAATATGGAAGTTCCTGGCATAATAATTGTAGTTATAAATTGATGATAACAATGAAATAGGTAAAAAAACATGAAAATAGTTCCTCATAGATATTAGTAAATTTTTCTGCTTTATGTCAAAAAGGATGGTGTAATGATTCCTAAATAACTCATATTTATACATAGCGTAGACAAGGCAGTAAAAATCAATAGAAAAATAAATTGGTCACTTTTCTGGTAGTTCCACTATTGAGTCTGGCTTTCAGCAGTCGAAGTAGTTGGGAATAGTCTGGCGGGCTCAATGTGGTTACTTATAAGTACAAGTCAGAGGACTACCTATAATTGTATTTACTGTGTATTATTTCCTTAAAATTGCTCCCTGTAAACCTATAGATTTTTCAACCAGACCATTTTATATAAATTATTGATATAATGTTATAATCAAAGTGTAATATGGGTTTTATAGTTTTTACAATGACATTGTTATGTTTATTAGAATTTTTAAACATAAATGATTGATTATATTTTAATAAAATTATAATGATTTCAGAGGAATTCCGTAGAGACAGGGTATTTGTAGATGTTGCTTTTATTACTGAACGGCTTAGTTGTTATGCTAAATATTATTGATTTTCTTCTTATTAAATGTTACTTGGTCAGAGTAGACATAAATTGACTACTGACTTAATTTATATGTATCTAAAAATGATTTAAAACTTTCAATAGCTTTTTTCCAAATCATCTTATGTGTGGACTGATGTCATTCAACATTCTAAGACCTAATTTAGCCTCCACACAGTTCAAGCTATTAAAAACTATTTCAGCAAAATTATTACCTATATATAAGATATAAACAAGCTAGATGTGCTAACACCATGAAAGAAATGCCCATAGATTTGAAAGCTCATGCAAAAATGTATGGATTTGTATGGAATTATTGTGAGCATTGTTTTGTAAGAAATGTATTCAATTGTGTAGAATGATATAAAGTAAAAGTAATATTTTTAATTTAGTTCCTATCGAAGTCCATTCTCGCATCCTTCCATAAAATATTAATAGTTGGTTCAGAAGTAAATGTCATTATTTTTTAAAGCTTTTTGCTCCTTCATGTGGAGTTAAGTACTTTGAAATTATTTTAGTAATATCTTAGCGGTCATTCTACTAGCATTCTTCAAGAATAAACTATTTGGAGGAACTTGTGTTAAGATTTATTCCACTTAAATCATTGCCTTCCCTATTCCAAAATCTATAAGAGAAGGAATAAGAATTGAGCATTTTGTCCATCTTCTAATAGCTTTAAATGTACACAAAATCTATCATTGCTAGGGCCTGCTTATAAGCACAAAGCAAGTTCCTTCACACCTCATAATCAAAACGAGATAGGCAGAAATGCAAAAGCTATTTGACAATAACAGTATTACTTCTGCTGAGAAAATACCATTTTCGAAGTACTTAACTTAACACACGGATATACCATCAAAAATTTATTGTAATCTAGAAATGTATGTACCATAAGTATAATAAATGTAATGGTCTGAATATCCTAGATCCATTTTGTTAATAGATGCCTACCCAATAATTTTATGGTCCCAAGTTGGTCCCAATTGTTAATCAGTTTTAAAACAAGTTGTTTTTGTGTAAGTTCCTATAAATGTCTATTTGTTTTCGCACAAAATGTTTTATTTTCATCTGTGGTGTATGTGTGAAGCCCTGCCCTATAAGAACCTAGTAATAAATACTCCCTCAATAGCTGATAATGATTACAAAATTTTTAGCTTTGCTACGGGTTTATAATAGCGTGTGTTAATTTTCAGTTGTTAACATCAAAATGGACACCTAAATAAATATTTGAAAATGTTTTTGCGTTTTATTTATTGAGAATATAAACTCATGAATCGATTAACTAAGACCTATACCAGTCCACTGCTGGATTTTTTTTATTTTGCCTATTTTGCGATTAACTCATCGATGATGTTGTGTATTCTGCCCGTCCTACCATACGGTGCTCAGACCTGGGCGCTGAAAGAGCCACTAAAGTTCCACTTTGGTGATTTTCAAAGAGCAATGGAGCGCAGCATTCTGGGAGCTAAAAGAGCTGTCAGGATACGAAATCATGCTGCGCAGAGGTGGAAAAACTGCATCAAAGGACGATAGCCCGATACCACCAGTTCTATCCACCTACAGAACATATTATATACCCTGCCCGTCAGCAAACTGCTCTGGAATAAGCATCTTGATTACAAACTCAACAAAAGCACAATCGCACTCTTCCAATCCCAAAAAAATAATGTTAGGGAAAACATAGGGAGAGTCCCCTTGTTTTTCCTATCATTTTTTCTCCAAAGATAACGTTGTGGCTCTACACAGCCATGATCAGACCAATGCTGACCTATGGCTCTCTGATGTGGTGGACGAGGACAAAACTCTCGACCACCGTTAACAGGCTACAGAAGTTCCAGAGGCTGGCTTGTTCAGCTATCACCGACTGTATGTAAACCACCCCAACTGCCACCGTAGACCCGGGCCTGCGGACGGCGAGTAGTGGGTAACTCGCCGTCCGACCAGCAACAGGCCCGAGAGTCGACGGCGCGTAGTGTTCCACGCGCGCCTCAAAGAGTTGTCAGCAAAGGGAAGGGGCCTGCCACGGCCGATGCCTGCCCAGGGGTGGAGGATAAATTCGAAAGAGTTACCTCGCCCCCGGGCACTCGAGGCAGGGAGGAACAGGGGTGGGTTTTAGTCAGTAAGAGTCTGACACGCCCTTCCGCTCCACCCTAGAGCGGAAGAAGTCATAGGATGATTTCCCACCCCCCAAAAAAAAAAAAAAAAAACCACCCCAACTGCAGCAATGGAGATAGTCCTGCAACTAACCCCCCTAGATTTATTCATACAGCAGGAGGCAGCACTAGCAGCCATCAGGCTTATGCACCTAGGAATATGGGGCGAGAACCGCACCAGTGCTCACACGGGTATCCTAGACGGGGCGATTGAGAGAAGATAGCATAATGTACTACGCGGTCGATTTTTTGTAACCACTTAAACATGGTCGGGTTACGACGGTCTTGCTATCCCTAATGACTTTTGTTTTATTATCTCATTAATTACTGTATGTACTACGCTGAAATTTTACAGGTATAAAACTGAACTAAGCAACTAATTATTGATCTATCATTAAGTTTATATATCCACATACAGGTTAATCGGTGGCCAAATAACTCCGCGCGCATTATGACCATGAACGTGGCGAATTTAATTTCATCATAATTTGTTAATTCCTAACAGGATGCAAATGAAACTTCACATACATTTGAAAACAGTTACAAGCTACAAAATACCGTTTAAAGTAAGTCTCTAGAGCTCTTATTCAAAGTGTTAGGACATATTGAAGTATTTTTATATTTAATTAAATAACCTTTGAACGGTACATTATTTTTGTTTTTTTATTGCACAACTAATTAAAACTAATTCTTAAGAAGGCATGTAAAAAAGATGATAAGAATCCGCCTATCCGTTTCAGAGATCCAGCAAAACCACAAACGTTACTCCAGCAGGATCTCGAATGACTTCGCAGCCGAAGAACGTACAAATGCAAAATAAGTTGCAACATTTACCTCGTCTAAACAACTAATTATATAGCTAATACTTATTTCGATATTCCCATTAAAAAAGAAAATGTCTGGCTGCAGTAACGTTACCCCAGCAGGAAATGTTTTTGTGAAATAACTAAAAAACTATAAGTGCAACAAATTTGAAAATGTGTGCAACAATTACAGAAGCTAGGCAACTAATTATCTATATAATTTAAATGACTAATTTCGACATTATCTGGCTGGGGTAACGTTCACCAAGATGGCTGGACAAATCTTCAAAATAGCTCGCATTTAAGTAGGTCAATAGGGCAGTTTATGTGACGGCTAAACACCCTTAATTTATGAATGTCACCTCGCCATGGAGAGTATTTCGTTATCAAACCGAGTCACCCTCCAGTGGATCAATGGGTATAGTAGATAGATCTAGGCAATGACACCGCGGAAGAACTTGCAAAGCAGGGCTGCCAGATTGTATAATTGGATACAAAAACTGTATAATTTGGTTACTGATTGTATCCTCTTTGTATCCTGGACCCTCATGTACTCGTATAATTGGATACAGAAAGCCTAAATTATATTATCTGAGTTTAACACAAAGACATCGTTTGAATTTCGGAGTAAAACTATTTATATTATTATTTATCACAATCTATGGTGATAATTTTTGAGTACCTTAGTAAATAAATAAAATAACGTAGTTCACGTGATTATTAAATATTGTGTATGTTTAAAAAAAACTAAGCACTGTTTGTATCCTGACATTCAATTTTGTATCATTTTAGAAACATTGCCGAATAATTTAAAAATATTTACTGGCAGCCCTGTTGCAAAGAGAGATTCCGAGACGAACCCACTCCTAGGCCCGTACCCACTCCTTCCCGTACCTTTCTTGCAATTTCGTACATGGATCCGCCAGAGATCAACTGAACTCCATAATAACAGATGGCCACGCGCAACAGACTGCAAGAAAGGCCATGCCGAGCCTACACCCACGAATACCCAAGAAACTGCAGTCTTAGTAACCTCAGAATAATAATAGGGACAATTACGGGCCTTTGCCTCTTGAACAAACATATTTTCAACCTTGGCGAGAATTGAAATTTGTATAGCAAAATTTCTCTCCACGCCGTCCCATCTTTGGTATAAAAGGTCTAGATGCGCGAGGATGTGCGAGGCGAGAATTGAAATATTTTTTAGTACAATATTGAACTTTATTACTCTAACAATTTTTTTTTTATGTTTGATAGGCTCGCGTTTGACCACTATCTCACCTGATGGTAATAGAGTATGTATTTACTTGACAGCGCGAACCGGCGCGAGTCAGCACTGGCCATCGCGAGACATCTTTCGGTGTAAAAGGGTAAGAGTGATTTCAATGCTCACCCATCCCATCCACTCCTCGCCTCGCCGGTGTAAAACCACCTTAACTGCCGACTAAATCGAAACGTAGTCCAAACTAAAGAGCCAATCAAAGGATTGTATATTCCTACTGACGTATTTAAGGGGCGGTATTACCTCAATAGTCAAAAAAAATGATTTTTTGGACAGTCGAGTATGACGTAATGAAATGAAAATATTCTTTGCAAAAAATACAGTGGACAGAGTAGGGTTTAAAGAAAAATTTTAACCGAATAGAATAGTAAAAAATAGTTTGATATTCTCAATAAAAAATTTGGAAATTGCTCCACAAAAATAAACTTTGGCGTCGAAAATCTCTGTATTTTCAGCGATAACAGCATTATTTTTTATAAGAATTGAATAGAATTGTCATTTTAGTAAAACTTTGACCGGACAATTATTTATTTTTTTGTGTATATTCTGGATAATCTAAAGAAAACCTGTAAAATAAATGACTATTTGCATCGTCAACACAATTATTACGTTCAATTCTCAACCTTATTTGAATGTATTTCAAATCGTAGTCAGTCCGCGCCTTAAACCAAATTAACTGTGGGAGATGGGCAAATACTATGTCTGAGACGTATTTTTGTGGTCGCGGAAGCGCATATCTGATGGTTTTGACAACCAACCAATCGCGCAGCCCGCTTGCAGTAGGCATGCACTTCTGAAGAGCGGACTGCGCAGTCGGTTAGCAGTTGCGATGCAGCTATATCAACTGCATTTTTCGGCTGGCGTGGAGTACAAACGCAGCCCGAATAAGGACCACAATCGCTCTATAAATAAATATCGTACCAACTAAGAGGTTTAAAATCAAACAAGATATAAGAACAGTTAAATCCATGACTTTATTTCATTATCCATTCAATTCATACACATTATCGTTACACTAGAGAAAATATTTCCTCACTAAACATATTTCTCGTTTATTTATAAATCACATTTAACATTTTAAACGCTAAGTTTACATTTAAACTATTACTGAAGTACAATTTATTTTGTATGGCAGACTAAAAAATGTGAAAGTAGGTATACTACCGCGCGACAGACATGTGACATTCCTGTCGCAAGTTTGCGCGACTCTTACATGAACACGCTTGATGCTATATCTGCCCAAATCGCGAGCAAAGCTGCTCATGCATGCTCAATTCCATAATATAGATTGCTTTCATACAATCAATTAAGAAATAATTATGATATAATCAAATAACATAGTGTTTAAAATCGTGGTCCCGAAAGCAATTTATACATACATACAATACGCTCAAAAATAATCTACAGAAAATTCATTGTTACATTTTGGTCTTCATTTAAAAAAATAGTTGCCATAATAATAATTTAATTGCTCATAGCGCGCGAAATTAACGTTTTTATGGGTAATCATATTTACACCCTGTGTTACCATGCACAAAAAACTAATTTTAGACTTAGCATAACCGATGAGTATTAGAAAATGATATTTTAACGATAACAAAATTAGTTTCAAACAATATCCAAAAAGCATGTTTTATAACGATTTTACGTACAAAATTGTCCTTACTATCAATATTGATTGGTTTTAAATTGATAAAAGGATACTTTGAACCAGAAATTATCCATTTTAAAGTAATTAGCTTATAGTTTCAATGGGCAGAACCACGGTTCTTCACAATCTTTTAGGATGTCGCTACACAGTTATATAATTCGTGTACAAGTTTTCATTTTTTTATCGTCTGTTACAACTAAACTATAAACTAATACCATAAACAAAAATACCGAACATTCTCTAAATATACTCGTTGTGGTGTTTCTGTTAAGCTGTTAGTCTGAAAACTTCATGAAACATGAATAGAACACTTATTCAATCTTGCAAACATACAAGAAATAGACAAGTGGTCCATTCATATACATCAAATTAAATAATTATAATATTTATAATCAATTATTTTTTTATAAACTGAAATAAATTGTTTATTCCTATAATCAAGATTGATTTTCTGACGGAATGTTTTATTTTTTTTCTAATTAATAAAACAATGATTTAATACATTTCGTAAATTTAAATTATTAGCTTCATAATGCTTTTTAAACTTAGGTACCTAATTCAAGCAAAAAATTTTTTTTAATAATCAAGTTTTACGGTATACGTAAATTAATGAATATTTCGCATCATTTTAACAACAGAATATTATTTACTATTAACAAAACTTTTCGCGCCTTTAGAATGAAAGTGACCGAACCAAAAAAATGCAATTTCTGATGGTTTGGAAACGAGCAAGAAAGTCTTAAAAATGTAGTGCTGATTTGGGTAAATTGAAATGTATGTTTCCCGTGTTTTTTTCTTACTCATAATTCGGGTTCTGTTTCACCACAGGGTAAGTAGTAGATTAGAGGTAAAATAGGCTTTTTTAAGGTGAGTTTACAGCGAAGTCAGAATTTACAGAAATTTTGAGTTAGATCACCATTCTCAGGGCTGAGTTTTCATGTTTCGGAAGACAGTTTATTGAGACCTCCGATTGTTTTTAAAAGTTGTAAATAAATGATATTATTAATATTTATTAGTAATCACTTACTATTGCAAAATTACCCAGTTTGTAACATCTCGCTTATATTACCTGAAGGGCCTGACAGAAGTGTATCGATCTACATTTCGACTGTTATATTTTGTCCCGTAGTAACTCAAGAAGTTAGTTCGTCTGCACACTAGTAAGTATAAAACTACTAGGTTTGCGATCTAAGCTTAAACTAATTTATCTTAGGTCATGATTGCAACCGGTTTATAAATCCCATTTAAGGGGGAATTAATCTGACGCAAATATTGGCCTTGTATTATAAAAAAATAACCAAGTGATTAGTTTTATACCCGGAAGGAGGAGATGTGGGTCATAAAGTGCTGACTAATCATTTACAGGTTTGATACTATATGTAACAAAAACCCGGTCCGATCCAATAAAGGCGTATTCCTGGTTTAACATACGTACTAAAAAAAAAGTAAACAAAAATTAACTCCTAAAAACCAAAAGTTATTGATTTTTTTATTTTTATAAAAAATGCAAATCTCCACCGGCCGGCGAAATCATTTTATTTTTACCTAATTTTATTTCAAAGTGTACCGCCCTGCACTAACCGGGCTGTAGGCACAATTTCTCGAATTGGCGGCACGCGACAAAGGGCGCATAACAAAGGATCAAAAATACCGTCTCGCTCAGGCGGCTTTTTCACACTAAACTGTAGGTGAACTTTGTCGAGTGACCAGTTTGACCTTTGACAAGTTTTTCTTTTTTTTTAAATTAATTATTTTCATTAGGAAAAAATAATAATCTCATTTCCATAAAATGGTTACGTATATGTGTACGCAGTACGATACCAAATTACCTTTTAGGATCGGACAGGATTTTGTTACATGCTGTACAATTGAGCTTAATATATGAGACGTGTGTTATCTTCCGTTTAGCATCTACAAATCAGTGTTTAAGCTAAGCATGTGGTTAGTACGTTTTATAAATATCGTTTTCAGCAATTACGATACGGTCTGCTGCTTAGCCTTTTCCCAACTATCTTTGGGCCGGCTGCCAGTCTTACCGGATGCAGCTGAATACCAGTATTTTACATGGAGCGACTGCCTATCTGACCTCCACAACCCAGTAACTGGGTAATACGATACCCCTTGGTAAGACTGGTTGTCAGAGTTTCGGGCTTCTGACGACCCGTAACGACTGTCAAAGATCCACGATTGACAACCGGTACCAACGGCTTAACGTGCTTTCCGAGGCACGGAGCAGTCTCGGTATGTAAAGATGGTCACCCATCCACGGACCAACCCCGGCAAGCGTAGATTAACCTGACGGATCGACCCGTGTGGCTGTTATTACTTTACCTTTAGAAATTACGATACGGTACTAGGTACAAACTGAGTAAGTTTCCAAGGTGTTAAAAATTTCAAGAGGCTCTTTCTATGGCACTGACTCTAACTTAGTGGAATGTAGACTAACATTGAAGATATCCTCGCTTAGTTGGTAATCAGAAGTGTAAAAACATATTAGTTAATTAGTTTCAACTAAAACAATGTTAATGAAACAATAAAATTATAGTGATATACACATATTAGTTTAAATAAAACGCAAACACAAACCGGTGTCTGATATGGTGTACATTTTAATAATCAAGTTATATCATGAGCTCTCGTTTTTTAGTTGAGCATATTATAGTTTTAAACATACAAGTTTTTTTACCGTATAATATTTGATTAACAGTTTCGGTTGTCTGGACAATACTTTGTAACTTATTTTAATTCCATGGCTAAAACAAGAAAAGTCAAGACGAACTTATTAAATTATTTTCAAAGTACGTGTATTTCTTTGTTTAAATAAAGTATATAATATAAACGCCATATAATAAACGTATGAAATGAATGATCATGTACACCACTAAAGACGAAGACTACAAAACTAAAACCAGGGTAAAAAAAAATATTGCATTAAAAGACATTAAGAAAGCATATTATTTTATCAAATATATCACATACGTCACAGGTCTTGTTCAGACATGTTTTACACTTAATATATCGCTCTATGTTAAGGGGACAGACAGGCTAGGTAGTGAATACTGAAAATGCATTTAAGATATGCAAAGATGACGATTTGAAAATGAGATCTAGTTTTTTATGCATTCACATGTTGAGTACCCCAGGTGTATGATTATAATTATTTTTATGCATTCACATGTTGAGTACCCCAGGTGTATGATTATAATTACTAGCCAGTCCATACGCATTTAAAAAAAATATTTACAAAAGAAAAGCGACTATTTCAATGTCAAACCACCGAACAGGACAAAACTAAAGGCTAAAAAATACAACACTACAAGGTAAAATCTAAACTAAAAATGAGATTTAATAAAAACTTACACAAGAAAAAAATTATATTAACATCAGTGCGCGAACAAACTCCATGTTATTAGAATAGATTAGTTATTTAACTAAATAAAAGTATGTTTTTTTTTAGTTTTTACCAACGCCTCAACTTTGTAATACTGAAAAGCGACATTTACAAATTAAATCGCGGCTAATATTCGTGCTGGCAACATTTTAGGGGACGCCATTTTGAACGTTCGATGACAGATAAGTGTTAATGCATGTACTCCGCCATCGTAGCGGGCCTCTGTGGCGGGCTGATAAAAAGCTATGAGTGGAATAAACGATGGATCAGGTCTACGATTGCCTGATCAATCTTGCTTTGAAAGCTGACAAATTATAGGTGATACTGATGCTGGCAGAGGGTCCCACACTTTGACTAATATAATTAGTAGTTTAATTTAGTATATTTTTCATTTATGTCTATTTCTTGGTCACCAAAATACAGTCACATTTTTGAAGAGCATCCCTCAAACCTGTCACCAACACGAAAAATATCTAATTCCCATTTTAATAACTAACACTATGAACAGTCTAAATGAAGCTTAAATATCTTTTTACAATAGTTTTTAGTTATTTTTTTCAATCACAACACTGAACGCCGGTTTGTTACACTTATGAATACTTGATAATTCTTATGTAACATCAAACCAGTATGTCCTAAAAGGTTAGACTGAGAAATCGACTATCATTTCGTAAGGTAAATTCTGTAATTAAGACCCGACCTATTGTCAAATACCGAAGACTAACCCGGAATCCGGGGTCGCGGATAAATTCGAAACGAGAGTTACCGCGCCCCTTTGCACTCAGGCAACTGAAGGAACAGGGGTCGGTTTTAGTCAGCAAAAGTCTGACACGCCCTTCCGCTCCACCCAGAGCGAGAAAAGTCATTTGATGGTTTCCCACCCCACAAAAAAATGGTGCTACTAAGATTTTTTTTAAATTAAAAAATCAAAACATACTAACAAACCCAAGTAAAAAATAGAATAGTAAAAAACCTCACGCCTAGCGCGACCACTACATCATTGTTTTACAACAGAATTATTAAATCTTCATAAGTGTTAATTGTTCGGTAGCTCGAGCGAATCTGACACATTATTATTAATTAAATTCTATACTAATTACGTGTAGAAAGGCAGAGACACGAGACTGTATAAATTAAACTTTGTAATTGCACTAAGACACCAATCGATTATAATTTTAAAGAGACAGCTTATAATCGTTTTAAAACAATATGCGGTATCAGTAAAATTTTAATTATATTTAAGAGTAGAAAAATACTTTAATGGAAACATGACAGTTTGATATAAAATCAAACAAAAAAAAACAATGTAAAACGCGAATCTCTGCCTATTATAATTATTTATCTAAAAAAACTATTTACACAGTCTAAGAAAATGTCGAACTACCCTCAAACCGGCGTATAAACACGTACGATCATAAAAACACATAGTAAACACATAACTGACACTTTAGTCTACTTCTCACTACTTGTCTCGCGAATTATTTATCTGCTTACCTCGTGTACAGCAGCCGTGATGATCATAAGAACTGTTTTGATATACAGTCGTTTTTATTTTATATAACATGTGTATTAAAATGAAGCAAGCACAATAATTAAACTGCTGTTAACATACCAGGCATATTTTTTCATAAAAGAGACATTTTTTTCCACTGTGATATTTAGTCATAAAATAACTTATTTAAGAAAACATCTCATTTTCATTTTAATACACATCCTGTATTTACAATCAAGCAAAGCTAAACACATCTAAAAATACGATAGATTACACTAAAATATCCCCCATCCATTTAAATCGCGACCTTACTATGTTACTTCATGACTTAAAAGCTTAATTTGACAACGGACATGTCTATCTTCTATCTCACTCGCACTTTGTAGATTCCCATAAGTCTAGTGCCTTCTATTCTTGACAGCGAACTAACTGATATATATTCATTTCACTCGCACTAAAAATCCCGTCAAATGTTCCACAATTATGCACTTAGAAAGTTCACGATTCCTCCTAAGAACTGTCAGAAATATGTCTATCTCACTCTCACTAATAAGGTTTACGTATGTCTGTCTTACTTCTCTCCGGATGAGGAACTTGAAGCTCTGCCGCGTCCCTTTTTGCCTCTTTTGTCGTCTGTGGACTCCTTTTCTGAGGGTTTCTCTTGAGGAGAAGGTTCTTGTTTGACTGGTTGCTGCGGCTGAGGGGGCAGGTTGCCGCTCTGGAAATTTGGTAAACTTTGTTTAGCATTTCTGGTGTGTAGTTGAAAACGAATATTGTTGGAAGAGGATTTAAAAGTTAATGACAAAAAAAAAACATATTTTAAACAAGTTTTTAAAATCATACACAATATTTCGTGTCTGTTCTGTTGACCGTCGAAGAGTTCCTATATCCGGAGCTAATCTGGAATGTCGATTCAGGTTGGAACTGAACCAACATGTTAAAATTCAATTTCATTAGTTATGAGGAAGTGGTTCTAAAGGCCCTTTTCCTGTCATGCGGGAGCCGCCTGCGTGCGGATCTGGTCGCGTGCGGTCTGCTGGTATCCTATCTTTTCCAACATGTTTTACCCATCACGCGGGGAGAGGATTGGCTGCGGGCGCGTACCCGTGCCACCCGCATGCGGTAGCGCGTTCTTTCGCCAGTGTAGTTTTTACTGTCGTGCAAGTCCCACGCATAGTCACAGTACAGTACGCAAAGTGCAACACGCACGACACTGCAGCGGCGAACGAAATTTTTGTCCTGCCTGTGGCCCGGACCGTGCTATCACCCACATGCGGACCAGAGCCTTTAGACAAAATACTTTTCTGTTAACGTTAACGCTAACGCTTCGTGCAAAATGTATGGCAAGGACATTACCTGCGGAGAGAACTGTCACGTGACTCACGCCCAGTAATGTCGTTGCCATACATTTTGCACATGAACACGAAAATAAAACACGAAATGTATTTTGTCTAAAGGCTCAGATCCGCACGCGGGCAGCTACCCGCATGACAGAAAAATGATAATAATACCCTAATTCAGTTTTTAACATTTGACACAAACAAACATTTGCAAGTTAAGTAAAAGCTTATAAAATTGATTTCCGGTGGAACTTAATTTGCGATTTTTGTCAAAGGTGACTAAGAGTTACTAATAATATATTATGATTGGCTTCAGCAACCTGTGCGTTAATTCAATTATACTTTTATCGCTAATTCCTGTTAGTCCGGTCAATCTAGACCAAAAAATGAGAGTGAAGGTATTTAAGTCCCAACAAGCTGAAAATCAGTAAAATTGTTCAAAACATAATTATAAACAATGTTTAAAAGTTCCCCATCATTCCCGTGTATGGAAAAAATTTTATTCAAGGTCAAAGGTAAAAAAAATGAGTTTTTCGCGATTTTCAGCAAAACGGTAAGTTTTATCATAAAATTACCTCAGACAAAAATTGTAGATCATAAAATTATCTATAAAAAATGTCTGAATACTTTTTTCTTACGAGCCACCGTTTCTGAGATATAACGATTCAAAAAGTTATAAAAGTTGTTATCGTCATAATAATGCACACATTTCCACGCCACATATGAGGTAGTTTTTATTTTTAGTATTTTTAGCGAAACATGCATATCGATGCTTATCTAAACAGGGACTTTATGTACCTTCGAATGTCTAAATTGACCGGACTATGTGACTGACACGTAATAATAGTGGTCTGCTTTCGATGCACAAGTCAGACAAAATTGACTAGGATTTTTGCCATCAAGAAATCCCTTTGGCGGATATGGGAGTGATGTCCTTTTTTTTTTTAAGTAAAAACTTCTTTAGACGCGTTGGGCATTTTTGAGATGGTAAAAACTATTTAACTCGCGCGTCACCGTCACCGACGAAAGTGAAAGTTTTTTAACTTATTGTATACTTATAAATCTTTCAATAAGAAATATCATTTATAAATATAAAAGATTGTAGCCAACCGGTATCGGGAACAAAGTCCAAGCTACGCGGTCAGGACTCCAAAAAGAAAAACCGCCTAACAATGCGAGCCGTGTCCCGAAGCATAGCATTCAGAATCGAGTTCGTGTCTATTAAGCTATTGACATAAGCTAAGCTTTAAGCTATTACAAGTTGTAGGTCGTGAGTTCAAACCCCGGCAGGCGCTTTACTTTGTGTAAATTATTTCATCACCACTGCTATCAAAACGGTGAAAGAAAACATCGTGAGGAAACCGGCATGTCCTAGAACTAAAAATTCGAAGACATGTGACAGCCACCATTCCGCATTGGGCCTGCGTGGTGGATTACGGCCCACACCCTCTCACAGAGAGGAGGCCTGTGCCCCAGCAGTGGGGACATTAAAAGGCTGATGATGAAGCTATTGACCGACACGACTATCGTATCGGTACAATGATCGCTGAATCCACATCCACATGTCGACAACCTCGCGAGCAAGGTCAACATATTTTTTTTGAAGTTCTACTTCTTTTGGCGCGTTAGGGAAAAATTATGAGAGTACATTTTTACGATGCGTGCGTACACCGCAACAAAAAACCGACAACCTGAAGTTAGCTACAGTCTGTGGTTCATGAAGAATGATTGTTTTCCTTTTGTAATCTTTGTGACAGTTTGTTTTTTTATCTTGTTACGCCAAAGAAGTATAACTTCTTACGTGCATACAAGTACACACACACTGGGGGTGGGAAGTCATCAGATGATTTCAGAGAGGGGAGGGGGTCTCTTTCGCCTAACATCAGTCAAGATACTTGATTTGATGATGTCATGTTATTATGTTATTCTTACCTTCTTCTTGCCGTGCTTATCGGCCTTCTTGCTGGCTCTGTGCTCCTCGTCGTCTCTGTCGCGGGTGCCTTTGCGCCCCATTACGCCCAGCAGTTTGCTGACCATGCTGTTCTTGCTGCGACCCTCAGATTCTAGTGGTTCTGGTGACTGTGGGGATGAAAATATAAAGTTAATATACGAATTTTGATCATTGCCACTTGGCGGTGACGTTACGAGCTTTCTGACATTAAATACGCTGTCATATTTTGGAATTGACTTTCTTGAAGAAAGTTTTTCATTACATAAAATATGACCACGAATTTCCGTTTCTATGTTATTTTATTAGTCTAGTTATTTTTTAGTATACTTTAGTTACTTGGTTTCTATTTAATTCTTTCCGAAGGGTCCAAACGGAGGCCTATTATTGGCACTCACGTGTCCGTCTGTCTGTCTGTCGTCTGTCACAAAATTTTGTTACGAATAATTTTTTAACTTCCCATTGACCTATGAACTTGAAATTTGGTGATAATGTTTATAAATATATAAATACCAATATTTGGTACGGAACCCTTAATGAGCGAAATCCACCACGCACTTGGCTAGTTTATTTCTTTGGTTCTCGTTATGTTGGTTCTATAAAACTGTAGAACGCTATTTGTGGTAGGATTACCCAGTGTTATTAAATATTTGAACCTACCTTGATCATGTCAACAGACTCTTGCTTCTTGAGCTCCATCCTCTTCACAGACTCGCTCCTCTTAGCTTCTATCTTCTCCTGTTTCTTCTCCTTTTCCATTTTTTTATCTTTTTCCTGCTTCTCAACCTTTTTGATAGAGCCAGTCCTTTCCATAGCCTTATCTTTCGCTTTATCTTCCTTTAAAACAGCAGAATAGTTTCTTTCTTCAATTTTTTCCGCGAAGGAATCTTGTTTCTTCAATTCTGGTTTTTCTTGCTTCGACTTCTGTTTCTCTTTCGTCTTCAAGTCTTCTTCTTTGAGACTTGAGTCAGACTTCTTTCTGGCTTTCTGTGCGACTTCAACAGTGGGTTGTTCTTGTGTTTGTTGTGGCTTTTTCGGCTTTTCTATCTTTTCCTCGATTATTATGCTGGTGTCTGTGCTTGCTCGGCTGTCATCTGTAAAAAAGCAAGATTTACAATCATGTCCAGTTCAAATTACACTTGATTTTATTGAGATTCATTAAGCACTTTACACAGGTGGCGAAACCGTGATGATCACACAGAAACACTAAAACTAGTCATCCTCATCATAATTTCACCCGGATAACGTCCACTGCTGGACATAGAGCTTCCCCAAGTATAGTCACAACGACAGGTCCTGTGCGTCTCGCATCGCTCTGCGATGACCTCATCAGTCGACTTTGTGGGTGGCCTTTCAACGCTGCGTCTTCCGGTTCGCGGCCGACACTCCAAACTGAACTGAAGTGGCATATTCCTCGCAGAACAGATAGTCGATGGGGTCGAAAAGTTCTTGAAAACTAGTGTAGTAGACCAATTCTAGTTTTCATTTTTCTTTTAGGAATGTATGTAGGTAACCCCTATATTTTCCATATGCGATGGTTAACTCAGCTCTACTAATAATACTCTGCTCTTGTCAAATAAATTCCCCTTCCAAGATGAGGCTTAAGTTCCGGTAATAGGAACTTAATCTCAGGAATATGTGGTCAAGTAATATTAAGTTATTCTCAAACAATTCGTTCGATCATGAATAAAAGAAAAAATAAAAACTACATAGTATAAATAAAAGTCACTTTTCACATCTGTCTGTTGCTCCGCTAACTCCATATAAACCACGCAACGAATTTTTATGCGGTTATCACCAGAGGTCGGAATTAGGTAGAGTTATTTATTTACTTGAATCGAAATGTTGTAACGTAGTGGCGTTACAATTCTAATAAAACATAAACATACTGAATAAATCCAGAGACCAAAAGCCATTGTGATGCCTTTGGTAGGCATAGACAATTTTAGTTGACTGACAACACTATTGTCTTTGAATTCTATGACATCTGTCAATGACGGCGTAGATATAAAAACCCGATAAACGACATCGTGGTCCCTTTCTTTTCGAATCTTAATCCAGCTGCGGGCGTGAGACTCACACTCTTGTTCTGTCGAACACCCTTGAGCCGTGAAGCGATCGCCAAATCCTAGCAGTTGCACGTTTGCATTGGCAAATATTTGCCAATTTAATTACGTGTTCTTCAACCCCTGTAATTGGGTGAGTGTTTGAACAGCATACAGGTAGCTTTGTGCATTCTGTGTTCCTAATCTTGTGTAATTCTCTCCAGAACATGTCTTTCCTAATTTCTTTTCTTAGCATTGTATAATCAAGGCTCATAACCTACAAAAGATCTGTCGCACATTGTAATCACGCCTTCCGCGGGATTAGCTTTACTATGCACATACATATAGCCTTAGCTATGTACATGCTGACTTGCGCGTGGCTGCTGCTGCTCTTGAATGTCATCATGCTTTTCCTCCTCACCTTTGTAAACTCCGTCTGATTTTGACAACCACACAAATTAGCGCACGTACAGCCGCTTTGCTCATGCTTAGGTGTCAAAATCAGCGGAGAAGCTCATTCAGCCATCATTGACACGCTGGACATTGTTCCCAGGGTCCTAGATCCGGATTACCAGTTCCAGTGTTCCAGACCCGGATTCCTCAATTAGGAAGATGGAGGGAGAGGACTTGGAGCCCTGCACACTGGGCACGCACCTGCATCGTCCTCCATCGCGGCCATCCTGCCGCAGTGCCTCGTGGCGCGGCCACTAGGCCACTCACCACGGCGGCTCGCTCCACGCCGGGTGCATATTTACCCGCGTGGCCTCAGCAGGCCGTCTCCGAGCCGGCTAGACCACCTGCCGGCCGGCCCATCCTGGCTCCTGTCGACCCTGCGAGCCGGCGCTGCCGCCTGCCGGCCAACACCTCCGGGGGCAAGCGCAACGTGGCTTCCCCGAGACACCAAGGCTGAGCCAGGGCAGTAGCGTGCTATCTCCCGGGGAATGTTGAATAATGTGACTGCAGACCTACCCACACCCTTTCTCTATTTAAAATATATTTATTTAACGTTGACCGAGTTACGTGTTGTTCTTTTTTCTATCCCACGAAGGCTCCTTACGTCACAATGTTGATATTAATATGGATCTGCCCGGGATTTCTAATGGACAATCCCGTGTGGCCAACAATATTACAAATAAATAATAATAACCTCTATTGTTTTCTTTTGTTCTCACAAGCTATGCTGTGTGAACTACAAATGTGGCAAAATCGCGCGTGTGCGCTTTGGAATTTTGCAACTTCGGACATCCGATGTCGTTGATGTAAATTTGGCAACGTCGCGCGTGCAGTGGTTTATATTTTGTAAAAGTAAATAGTTTTTTTTATTCAATAAATCACGGGATTTTTCTGCTAATTAAAATTAATCTTGGGATTTAAGCCATATCCACTTTATTCTTTCGCTGTATGAAATCAATGTAAGTACCTCTGGTTATCACTACAAGAAAGAGTGGTTAACGAGGAAGGTTTGTGTGTATAATTAGTGCCCCGAGGGCGGGTCTCTAGTCTAAATTATAAGCGTTACTCACCCAAATAAACGTCTCTGGAGGTATCCAAGTTCGACAGATCAGCCGAAGTGTCGATGAAGGACTCGTCGGACAGCGAGAGGGACGCAAACGAGGCGGACGCGTCGAACGCTGACTTGTCCAGGCGTGTCTTGGGCGATGATGTGAAGATCGACGGGGTGGACTGCTTGGCCGGCGGCGTCCTGGTAGGGGTGGGGTGGTTAATACTACATGTAGGTGTTAAGGCCGAAAATTACGGGTTCATTAACTACGAGATATTCTACTCAATTGAAGCGCGTTTGTACATTTTTTAACTTTTGGCTTTTTGCATTTAGCCAGTGTCAATTTTAAAAAGTAACAATGTGTTACTACGTATTCACGTATGTAACACATTCTAATGTTTTTGCAGTATTTGGAAGCAAATCTGTCGAGTCAACCTTCTCGGCAAGCATCGTTGAGGTAGAAAATTCTTAGCTTCATTTTATAGAGATCGTGTGTCAATGATTTCTCCTGTTGCGTAGACACTTGAGACACAAAAGTACACTAATTTTACATCAAAATATCTATCTACTTGGAATCAAATTGCGAATAGTTAAAACAGCCACTGAACTTCCTCTAAAAAAGCCCGTCAAAAACTGTATGAAGGTTTATTTAGTTTCGTAACTCTAAATTAAATCTACTGTCAGTTTCACGCTAATTCAAGTTAAAATTGATACAAATACGGAGCAAATAAGAGGCAAACTTCCTTCCGATCAATTTTGAATGTGTTGAGAATAATTATTAAAATTTTATTATTATTGTGTAACTGACATTAGTTCTATAACAAACAATCTACTACTACATAATTTTATTAGACTGGTTGAAATGAACTTTGGAAAATGGAGATTTAGTAAAGCAAAGTTTACAGATCCAATTTTAAGTTGATTTTCATGACACAAATAGGTCCCTAGGTATGAAAATAATAGTTCCATTTAATTCGTAAGTTAGATTGTCAAATAATATTGGACATGTATTTTCCCTATAGCAAATCAACAAAAAATGACAAAGATAAAACACATCAAAGTATGGGCACGGGGTCTCATCTCGAACAAAGAAAATTTAGTTCAAACAAACAAACAATAGATGGCGTAATATGCATCGATTTCTTATTGAAGTTTAAGTAACATTAATATTTTGATAAAAAAATATGGTAAAAACTGTATTTTATTATTTAATGAACTACCAGCATAAAATTGTGGAATAATTGGCTCCTAATTCAAATTTTGATGTTTATTGGAACGAATCCTTAGACATTTTTATTTCTTGTACCAATAGATGGCGCTGTTTGAAGTTCTAGAGTTTATCCGTTCGCCTCTTTAAAATTTGTATAGTGAAACATATTGAAACAGTAAAACTGTTATGAAGTGCCAAAAATACTATAAAGTAATTCCTCAATGTGTGAGAAAATATTGGTTAGACTTTATGTAAATTCATTCAACTTGCAAGCCGTCGCTGCTAACACCATCTAGCGAGGTGTAGAGGACGGGCCCAAACGAAGAACAAAATTGCTTGTGCAAGTCGAAAACCTGTAGTTACGGCGGTACCGTTTCTTTGTATGGGATGAGGCATCTGTACGCTAGTATTATATTATCTGTGGTATGAGTCAGAATGTTGGGCTGTGTAAAAGACGCGATGAAAAAAGATTGCATGTGGCGGAGATGAGAATGTTGAAATGGATGTGTGGAATAACGAGAATGGATAAAGTGAGAAATGAGTACATTAGAGGTAGTTTAAAAGTGGCGCCAGTCACAGAAAAGTTGAAAGGGAACCTCTTATCTTGGTATGGTCATGTAAAGAGCAGGGATGAAACACATGTAACGAGAAGAGTTATGAATATAAATGTGGATGGATGGAGAGGGGGAGGGAGACCAAAGAAAGGATGGATAAATGGATTGTGTGAGGAGTGATATGAAAGAAAAGAGAGTTAATGAAAGCATGACGGCTGACAGGACAGAACGGAAGAAAAAAACGTGTTGCGCTGACCCTAAGTAACATGGGATAAGGGCAGGAAGATGATGATGAAAACGCATCAAAGTTTAGGAGGTGGGAGCTTGTTACGTTACAAAGTGTATTGAACGAGATATGACGTCACGCGACATTTCAATGCACTGTATCGTCCTCTTCTTTCGTTTACGTGACCAAAAAAAACAATACGTATCCAAAAATTTTTGTAATCTAATAGACGAAATAATTAGATTTTTTTTAGGAAACTAGCCTGTTAATCGTTAATTTTTCCAGATGATAAGTTACCTTCGTTGACTCTAAGCTGAAATAAAAAAAAAATTAGAAAATCATTACCTGTTGGGCAAGTTCCTGGCATGATGCGTGGGCGAGTCCTTCTCCTCAGCGATGCGCGGCAGCGGCGCCGGCGCGTCGTCCTGCTTGTCGGGCGGCGGCGGCGTGGTGGGGGGGGGAGGGGCCGCGGCGCGCCACACCACGCCGCGGCGGGCGCCGGCCGGGGGCGCGCCGCCGCAGCACAGCGGCGAGATGGAGCACTTGGACTCCGCCGAGCGGGGATGCAGTCTGTGGGCCAGTGAAGTGGTTCGAGGAACATTTTTTTTTTTTTGTAAAATTTACCTATGTAACTCTCAATAATTCTGTTCGAGGTAGCTTATTTTTGTACAAATCTATGTAACTCTCAAAAGTTCTTGTAGTTGAAGTTGTTAAATAAAAATTACTCTAAAACGACACACAATTTTGTTGGGTTTTTTTTTTTTAAGAGAATCAAAAACAAATAAAATACTCTTTAAAGACACAGTGCCGCCGGCTTTTCCCGGCCGGCACTTGGCCGCAGAACGAGCACCCAGGCGGCCATGTCGGCAGCTCTTTTATGCGGCAAAGCGGGTTTATAAGGCACCGAATGCACCGCGACAAGACACTGTGTGGAGCCTTTACGAATCTTTTATAAAGATTTATAAAAAAATATATACTACAGAAATCACAAAAAAAAACTACGGAAAACCTATAACGAAATGAAACAAACAAATATATAACTACATACTAGCATATTATTTCAAAAGTGCCTCAGACGAACTATTTCCAAAATAAAAATAAAACATTGATAATTATTATAAATAATAAAAAAAAACATGAAAACAGTAATGACAACATAAAATGAAAAGCATGCGTTCAACGCAAACATTCAAAGCACATAACAATATTCACACGAAAGCATAGACGAATAGTTATTAACGAAATAGAAATACACACAGACAAACGATTAGAAAGACCAAACTTACCTCCCATTTAGATGAAAAGGTTATGCGCAGGAGTCAAATGTTTGTGATCGGTGGAAGACGTCCACTGATGGTCATAAGCCTCCCCAAGTGTCCCCACGGCAAGCGGCTACCCACGACCCTCACCCATATGTATTCGCTAATTCGGTGAACATCAATTTGATAGGCACTTTGCAGTACATTGCTGCTTTGACGTATAGAAAAACAAGAATGTGCTACGTTGTGCCTATTATAATCGATATCTACCAAACGTAGCAGCAATGTACTGCAAAGTGCCTATCAAATTGATGTCAACTGAGTTAGCGAATACACCTGGGTCATCGGTTCACCTTGTGAGACCGTTTCGTACATAAAATCAATGCTTACCTGTTAGACTCGAGTCTTTCTCAACAGCAGAGAACCAAAATCTAGAACGATTGGTCTATTTTACAAACAAATCTGACAATCTCCTCTCTCACCTGTTTGATGGCAAGGTTCTCACTTAACTAATGATATACCTACTTTATAAGGACACCACACTAATCTTCCATCCTTATCTATCTGGTGACAAAGCTCTCTGGAACAGCAAAATAACAGTATCCAAACTGACCAATAGTCACTTTCAAACATAAACCAAACATACGAACCTTTGTAAGTTACTGCTGATGGTAAGCGATGACTGTGGTTCTCGATGGAATAAGTAGGTGCTTTGGGAATCTTAATTTCTCCCGCTCTGGGTGGAGCGTGAAGGCATGCCAGACTCTTACTGACTAAAACCCACCAGTGTCAGTTGCCTGTGCCAAGGCAATTCTTTCAAATACTCCCGCGACCTTGAAAGACTGTTTTTGGGAGTCTAAGAACACTAAAGCCCAACGCAGACCAGGACGGAATGGCTAAAGATTTAATTTTTTGCCAAAGGACATTCAAACTTATCTAGTAGGAATACGACATAAATTCCAATGTTTTAAATTGATGCCGTGGCATCGAGAAATCACTTGAATTTATGTCGTATTCCTACTAGATAAGTTTGAATGAAATTGAGAGATAGAGAGCAGTGGTGGCCCAGTGGTATTGGCCGCGACTTACAAATTGCAGGTCGTGAGTTCAAACCCAGACAGGCGCTTTACTTTGTATAAATTATTTCATCACCACTGCTCTCAAAACGGTGAAGGAAAACATCGTGAGGAAACCGGCATGTCCTAGAACCAAAAATTCGTAGACATGTGACATCCACCAACCCGCATTGGGCCCGCGTGGTAGATGACGGCCCACACCCTCTCACAGAGAGGAGGCCTGTGCCCCAAGGTTAATGATGATGATGAAGTTTGAATGTCCTTTGGCAAAAAAATGAAATCCTTTGCCATTCCGTCGCGGTCTGCGTAGGTCATTAGTCGTTTTGTGTTTACCTGTCGGGTGAGAGGGCTCTCCGCAGCAGTGGCGAGGCGGGGTCCCGGCGAGGCCAGGCGCGACGTCCGCCCGGGCCGCCCGCGTCCCGCACGGCCAGGGGCGAGGGGCTGCGGGCCTCGCAGCGGCTAGGAGTCGAGTGTTAGTTTGTGTGAGTGAGAATGGTTTTGTTTGTGGCTGTTGTTATATTATACATGCTAGATACTAGTACAGAGGTTTTGAGTGGTGCAAATTGGGGCTTTAATATACGTCGTGGTATGAGAAGATACGCGAAATTAAATTTCTTTACATATTTTAAAACGCAACGCCGTAAGTGGCAGATCTGTGAGTATATTAACATTTACATAACTTGAACTTTATCGGATTTGTGATAACTTCGTTCGTAATTGTTGGTTAGAGAATTTATATTTTTTTGGGGAAAGTGAGATAACAGACAAATTATGTTGTTCAATAAGTGAAATAAAAAATGGCGTTATAACCATGACTCTAATTTATTATTGCAATAATGAGTTCAAAGGTGCTGTTCTACAATTAATGGAGACTTTTTTACATTCCCTAAATGTATAAATAGATACGTTATTTTGTGGTAGTCACTCATGCACATAGATCATAGACAAACACAGACATAGACAATATGGTAATGAGACATTTATTTCCCATGAGAGCATGGTACATGTAAATGAATGCTATAAATACAGATACAAAAAAAAAACATCTTTAGAACGTCGATCAAAATATTCGAAAGCATAATCTAATATTTAGTTTTCCTCTGTCTTTCTAAAAACTTTGTGAAATGACTGATTGGCTGATTCAACCAATCACAGCAATGACAGTTGTAATTTTTTTTTTTTTGGACTTTGGGAAACCATCCAATGACATCTCCCGCTCTGGGTGGAGCGAGAGGGCGTGTCAGACTCTTACTGACTGAAACCCACCCCTGTTCCTTCCCTGCCCTGAATGCCCAGGGGCGAGGTAACTCTTTCGAATTTATCCTCAACCCCTGGGCAGAAAGAGGTACAGTTGGTGGTTGCTTCGAGTCAGCATCCAGACGTGAATTTCTTGTAAAGAGAGATGCAAATAAATTTGCTTTCTTTTCTAATTGCAGAGTGAGCCAGCGATCCATCAGATTTCAACATTGAAGTCAACGTAATAATATAAGCGAATAGTTTATTCTTCTGTCAAAAAACACATAATGCAATTGTTTTATGTAAGTAGATATATTGTATTGGGTGCTTACCTGGTCGGGGACGCGGGCTGCGGCTGCGGCGAGGGCGAGGGCGTGCGGGCCAGCGGCGACAGCGGCATGTGCTGCAGCGACGCGCGCCGGACGTCGCCCGCGGAGCCCACGGACCCTCCCGCCACCAGCTTGTGCTTGAGTCCGTGCAGGGATGACGGCCTGGGGACAACGGAATATTACTCAAGAAGAGTTTTCGCTTGCTCCCATAGGCAAAGGTGTTAAAATTCAAATTCAAAATCATTTTTTTTTTTTTTTTTTTATATATTTGATAGGTTTGCGTTTGACCACTATCTCACCTGATGGCAAGCGATGATGTGGTCGAAGATGGAGCACGCTTGCCTAGAAGTAACCTATTCACTCTTGACTTAAAGACTCCCAGGTTATAGCTATCAGGAAACACAGACTCCGGTAGGGAATTCCACTCACTAGCTGTACGCACAATGAATGTTTTCTCAAAACGCTTTGTGCGTATGGATGGGATGAACCGGTGGCACTTCGCCGTACGTCTTGTGGTCCTTTGATGAAACGGGCTTGGCGGAATCAAATCATGCAATTCCGTAGCACACTCCCCAAAATGTAACCGATAGAAAACCGACAGGCTAGCAACTCGGCGTCTATGTTCAAGACTTTGGAGTTTCGACTCAACGAGTCTATCATTGCTGTCAAATTCTTTATTGCATCCATAATGTACATAGAGATGGTAATTTTTTTGTATATTTACTGAAACAATTATGGACCCTGTCAGGCACAGCAAAATTTAAAAGTAGGAGAGGGGAAGAGCACTTTAATATTATCCTTTTTTATTTATGTACTAAATTCAATTTCAGTTTTTCATATCTGTCTTATTATTATTACTATTTGTTTTAGTTTGAAGCGACATCTATTATCTTTATACCCTGTTCCCGCATACGTCCACAAATAAATGTACGTAAGAGCTTTTCCGGTGCATTATTCGTTTCGCCTTATATGTTTATTTTTTAAATTTCAATTTGTTGAGAGTAGTTTTTACAGCGCAGAAATTAGTATTAAAATGGGGTACATTCATTCTTTGTTTCGTCTACAAAACCTGTTGTAGTTGTCATAAATTTACATAATTATGATGTGGCGTTTTGAGATACCGCGTAAACTCTTTTTTTATATTATGAATAGGCTCGCGTTCGTTCACGTGAATACATGTTCTGCGATTTCGGCGGTCTTTCCAGTTCTGAAGCTATAGTGCTAGATGGCGCGCTTCTCCCAGTCTGCTCCGATTTTCGGTATCTCGGTTCACTCGTGCAAAGCGATAGCGAAATAGATCAGACTGTTAAGCACAGAATTAACACTGGATGGATGAAATGGCGGCAGGTCACCGGGACTATCTGCGACTCCCGCATTCCCCTTAAACTTAAGGGGAAGATTTATAAAACAATGGTCAGACCTGCTGTCTTGTATGGTTCAGAATGTTGGGCCACAAAAGAGATGAATGAAAAGCAATTGCATGCAGCTGAGATGAGAATGCTAAGAGCGATGTGTGGTGTTACGCGCATGAATAGAATTAGGAATGAGTACATAAGAGGAAGTCTGAAAGTGGCACCGCTGACTGAAAAGTTGTGTGGAAATCGGTTGTGGTGGTATGGGCATGTGATGTGGAAGAATGAAGAAAATGTCGTGAGGAAAGTCTTGTGTATGGATGTGGATGGATATAAGAGTAGGGGAAGGCAAAGAAACGATGATTAGACTGTATGAAAGAGGATATGGGTAAAAAGGGGATGACTACAGAGATGACGACTAATAGAGGAGTATGGAAGAAAAAGACATGTTGCGCCGACCCCAAATAAATTGGGATAAGGGCAGGAGAATGATGATAATAGGCTCGCGTTCGACCGCTATCTCACCTGATGGTAAGCGATGATGTAGTCGAGGATGGAGCACGCTTGTCTAGAAGTAACCTATTCACTCTTCACCTGAAGAGGCAGGGAATTCCACTCCTTAGATGTACGCTCAATGAATGTGTTCCCAAAAAGATTTGTGCGTGTGGTTGGAATAATAATAATAATTTATTAACATAATCCACAGGGTTTGTGTAGGTGGAATGTCCATCATGTACCGGTGGCGCATCGCATCGCGTCTTATCATTATTATCTCAAACCATTTCATTTCCTGTGGGTAGTAAATAGTAACAGTAGTATCATATCTTACCGTTGGTAGTGTGTGGTGGTGGTGTTGTGCAGAGGACTGTCGGCAGCGGGAGAGGCGGGCGCCGGCGACGGAGATGACGCGCACTCGCCTGACGACACCATCTGTACGTAACACAAATTGTAGATAACAGCAAGCCGATATTTTTTTAGTATTGATGAAGCACGAGTTATATATTTTCAAGAGGCTGAAAGTTTTGGTTCTAGGAGAAAAGTTCATTGTTCTGTCAATAATTCATACGATCCATGGCATTCAACATTTCTGAAACTGAGTTATTTGTTCTTCAGTTTACAAATTATTTGACGTTAAACTTTATGTCGACTTTGTTATTGTTTTGAGTAATCAATATAACAATAGGTCTCATTTGTAACCGACTTCAAAAAAGAGGAGGTTCTCAATACGTCAACATAAACAAAAAATATGTATACACAGATGACGTTTTGTTTGTCTTTAAATTCCATGTTATTGCGGTTATCCATTCGGGCATAACTTTAATATTTAGTTTTACTTCTGGGGTACAACAACTAAAAAGTGAGAAATAAAAGTCGGTGTCAAATAACGGAGAAAAAAAATACACATACAAACACCGACTTCCGAAATTAAAGTTATTTTGGAATTTTTAGAAGTCGGTTGTATTTTTTGTAAAAAAGTTTTTTGTATGATTTACAAATACTCAGTATGATCTGACTAAGGATTTATTTATTGAAAAAATTATATGATATAAAAGTATAAAGAAGGATTTAATGCCTTAGGCATTCTCTGCCAGTTAACCAAGGATTGATGAACTTTTATTATATAATTTTATGTTTAAATATTATTGTGTGGAATGAGAGATGCACAAGTGTGCTTGTCGCATAGCAAGACACACAATCATCATCATCAGCCTTTTAATGTCCCCACTGCTGGGGCACAGGCCTCCTCTCTGTGAGAGGGTATGGGCCGTAATCCACCACGCGGGCCCAATGCGGGTTGGTGGATGTCACATGGCTTCGAATTTTTGGTTCTAGGACATGCCGGTTGCCTCACGATGTTTTTCGCCACCGTTTTGAGGGCAGACACAAAATGTTATAATATAAATAGTGTGTGTTACCTGGTGCATTTCCTGCGAGGCCCTCTTGGTGGAGATGCGGCGGAACAGCGAGCATCTCCTGCGGGGGCGTGGACGCGGGGGTGCGGTGGCGCGGCGGCCGCACCACGCTCGGCGGCGACCTCCCGCCTGGGGGGAAGAGGTAAAGGTTTCACTTACTGGGTACGAGCACCAGGATCGCAGTACTGATCGAAAGTGTAGTGGAACACGTGTGGATTTTAGAGCTGATTTCACCATTCGCTATGAAAACTAAGTTTTATTGAACAAAGCTTAGCGTAATCTTATTTTACCATATAATTACCATAAAAAAAGATTATAGTGAGTTAACCTTATGTTGAGTATTATATTTATTGCTGTGTTATTATTACGTCGTTATAACATCGGTTTAGATAAATATTTTGAAGAAATATTACGTAATAACATTTTTATCAAGGTCAGCCGATTTTATTCGTATTGTTATTGTGAGCGTGAATGATGTGAGCTTGTATGTGTTATTCAAAGTTTGAGGGTATGTATTTATTCTAAGGTAGTTATTACATAGTATTAGAAAAAAAACGCAACACAAAACGCAACGCAAACGCAGAAACGCAATTTGAAAAAGCAGTTACTTTGTTTTGTTTCCGTAATATGAAGTTTGAGTATGAATAATAGGAAAATATTTTATCGGACTGTACAAAAAAAACAATGTTATTAGTTTACTTGTCTATTCATAGTGTAACATGCAAAATTTCGTGTAGATTGATACAGTGGTTTTATCAGAAACCAACTTATCACGTGAACAGACACTATTCCCGCCAAATCGTTTATAACAGCATTTGATTAGAATTCAACTCTCGTAACACAAGTATTGTTTACATTTTATTATAAGGTCTGTTTATTCAACAACCCAAAAAAAAATACTTCAAGTACCTCGCACCAATAGAAGCGTCAGCGATTCGTTTTATGTAAACAAAGTCGTAAACATGTCAATGGCGGGAAACAGCGCGGATGTTGACGGATGTGGCGGTTTCGCGCGAAAAGATGTTCACAGGTTAAAAGAGACATATGCTGTCGCGGCTGGGACTCGCCGATGTGGCGGCACTGGATGAGACTTCACACTGAGGGTGGTCGCGTCCAAGGCCTGGCATAAACTGGCATTCCTGTGCGGTGCCACTTTGTGATTTCTGTGTCTTTTTATTGTATGTACTAACAATAGCTTATAAGGTTTTTTGTGTTACTAACAGTATATGAACTACGTCCGAAATAAATGTCTTATTATTATTAGAACTTTAAAAGGAGAACAATTCCGTCATACATAATGTTTGCGTAACTTTAACCGTTTCAGCAGCGCACGCAATTGAAGCTCTCAAAAGAATTTTGTTCCCATTTTTGCCACATTTTTCATTCATGCTCCGCTCCTGTTGGTCGCAGCGTGATGTTACATAGCCTATAGCCTTCCTCGATAAATGGACTATTCAAAACAAAAATATTTTTTCAATTCGATCCAGTAGTTCCTGAGATTAGCGCGTTCAACCAAAAACCGAGATTAAACGTCGAAAACTGGGCATTTAGAATTGGTGAAATCGGCCCTTAGTCAGTGAGAGTCTGACACGTCCTCCCGCTCCACTCAGAGCGGGAAAAGTTATTTGATGGTTTCTAAACCAAAAAAAAATGTATTAACTTTATTTTCTGTTGTATTGTATAATCGAAAACTGACATAACATAATTTACTTTGACATAACAACTATAATTTGACATGACATAATAATTATAATTTGATTGTGATTTTTCTTTTGTTAAATTTTCTTTTTTTTTCTGTTTCTTATTATTTATACATATTAATGATGAGTAATGATAACTAACATACTACTTACACTTATTACTTTATGAGCATGACTCATATTTCTTTTTTTTTTCCTTAAAAATGTTATTCTCAAATGTAATTTTATAAAGTCTCAATATTGTTAACGTTAATTAAGGGAAGGAGCGAAGCAACCCCAACACAAGTACACGTATTATTAATTACTTACTGGGGCTGTTTCATTCACATTTGTAAATGTAACCATTTGAGACACAATTAACATTTTAATTTTTTTTTTAATACTCAGCAGCGAGCAATGGTTCGTTTGTTTGCGGTGCCCTAACAGGGTTTATGTGCAAAACCGACAATCATAAAATTGTAACATGTGTTGTGTGCATGAGAGCAAGTAAATAAATAAATAAACCTATAAAAATAAAAGGTACGAGCACGTATCTGTTTCCAGCAAGGAATAGGCTGTGAGAAAACGTATTCCGTGTTCATTACTAAACTACGATAGACAAGAGATTGATTGATCCTTCGCGTCTCTTTGAATACGTCAACAACAATACAATTAGTTCACCTCTATAGACAAACTGCCCTATTACAACATTTATCGATCATTATTGTGTACAAATAATATCAATAATTACGGTTCGTTTAACAAATACGTATGTTGGAAATCCGCGCGTAGACAGATTAGTACTGAAATAAATATTCATACCTGAATAGTAGTCTGATCCAATGGAGTAGCTCGTAGCGTAGCGTGAGGAGCGGCCAGTAGCAACCGGAGAACCTGGACAAATACAAAATATAATTAGATACCAAAATAAAAACAATATTCATGACATATTGTATTCACTTATCACATTTAAATTTAATGATTTACGCACGCAAATGTACTTAGGCGCAGATAATATAATAATATCGTACAAATGCCTCATCCCATACAAAGAAACGGTACCGTAACTACGGGTTTTCGACTGGCACAAGCAACTTTTGTTCTTCGTTCACCTCTACACCTCGCTACATGGTGTTAGCAGCGACGGCTTGCAAGTTGAATGAATTTACTTAAAGTCTTACCAATATTTTCTCACACGTTGAGGAATTATTTTATAGTATTTTTGACACTTCATAGTAGTTTTACTATATCAAAATGTGTCAATATACAAAGTTTAAAGAGTGGAATGGATTAACTCTAAAACTTCAAACAGCGCCATCTATTGGTACAAGAAAAAGGATTCGTTCCAATAATCGTCTAAATTTGAATTACAAGCCAATTATTCCACAATTTTATGATTGGGGCGGTTTATTAAATAAGAAAATACAGTTTTTACAATATGTAATTTCAAAATATTTATATTACTTGAGACTTCAATAAGAAATCGATGCATATTACGCCATCTATTGAGATTTACATGAACTAAATTTACTTTGTTCGAGATGAGACCCCGTGACTAAGGCGTATAACGTAACAACATAAGACATTTTAAATAGTCAACCAGTTACTCAAGAGACTATATTCTAGTTACAATTATTTATGAACCAAAAAGGCTGATACAAATAAAAAGAGAACATACCTGTGTGTGCAGAAGACCTTGCACGGACTCTCCGTTGAGCTGCGTGATGAGATCTCCGGCCCGCAAGCCGGCTGCCCAAGCTGCGCCTTGCTCGTTCACGGCCTACAAAGAATAAACACAATTTAAAAACGGGCCAAATGCGTGTCGTACTTTGCACATTTAGGGTTCCGTACCCTAAGAGGAAAATTAATATTTTGGTATTTGTTAGTAAAATATACGAAATAATAAACATGATCATCATCATCAGCCTTTTAAAGTCCCCACTGCTGGGGCACAGGCCTCCTGTCTGTGAGAGGGTGTGGGCCATAATCCACCACGCGGGCCCAATGCGGGTTGGTGGATGTCACATCTCTTCGAATTTTTGGTTCTAGGACATGCCGGTTTCCTCACGATGTTTTCCTTCACCGTTTTGAGAGCAGTGGTGATGAAATAATTTACACAAAGTAAAGCGCCTGCCTGGGTTTGAACTCACGACCTACACTTGTAAGTCGCAGCCGTTACCACTGGGCCACCACTGCTCGCAACAATAAACATTATCACCAAATTTCAAGTTCATAGGTCAATGGGAAGTTAAAAATTTCTTCGGAACAAAATTTTGTGACAGACGGACACGTGAGTGACAGCTCCATTATCAGCAATAGGGATCCCTTTAGGTACAGAACCCTAAAAAGGACCCCACGCACAGTAGCAGCGCTAGCGAAGAAGGCCAATGAGGCAGTTTCCTTATTATATTTTCGTCTTCGATAACTCACGAGACTACTACTTTATCCTAGTATTACTTTATCCAGTAAGCCTGGAGTCTTAATCAATAATAATAATTGTAAGAGGAACGGCCACATGTGTTCTAACTAAAGTAAAATAAATAGAAGCTGTGGGCCCGTATATCGCAAGACTGCAGCCCTGACACAGCTAGACGAGGTCGCGGCAGACCGAGGAGAAGATGACGGGACGCCTTCCTGGCGAATTGGTGTGAAGAAGCACAGCTCGGAGAGAAGTAGAAGGAATGGGAGAGTTCTTTGCCCAGGAATGACAGATCAGGCTTGCTAAAATAAATAGCTGTTCATCATCATCATCATTTCAGCCGAAAGACGTCCACTGCTGGGCATAGGCCTCCCCCAACTGTCACCACAACGACCGGTCCTGTGCGTCTCGCATCCATCGGCTACCCACGACCCTAACCAGGTCATCGGTCCACCTTGAGGCCTTCCGACGCTGCGTCTTCCGGTACGCGATCGCCACTCCAGAACTTTTGGGTCCTATCGACCATCTGTTTTGCAAGCAATGTTCCCTGCCCACTGCCACTTCAGTTTGGCGATTCTTCGGAACCAATAAATAGAAGTTACACTCACCGAAACCAAATGATGCATAGTATAGTAGTCGGTATCACCGTAGTACACACGGACTGTGTGGATGGTGAAGCCAAAACCGCGGGGGCCACGACGGACCACTATCGGCGGCTTTGAAGACTGGATCAACCTGTTGACATTCAAAATACACAAGGATTATAAAATAAACTGTTAAGAGGGAACAGGGGCTGCGATTCTCCTTACAAACGTATTCCCCTTTTTTCTTCCTGAACAATCTCTGTGCCTAATGTAATGCCTCTATAACAATCATTTTTTTTTTAAATTCAAGGTCTGCTGTAGTCCCTGTCATTTTTTTGACCGACTTCGAAAAAGGTGGCAAGTGGGAAGGAGGTTTTATGTTCGACTGTATGTACGAGTATCTTTTTTTTTATGTATGTCCACCGATTTCTCTGTCATTTTTGGACCGATTTTCAAAATTCTTTTTTTATCCGAAAGTGTATACTCCCGAGGTGGTCCCATATAAATTTTATCGAAATTGCTTCAGCGGTGTTTGAAAAACTGAACAAAAACGAAAAATATGTATACCTAGATGACGTTTTGGTTTTCTCCAATTACGAGTATGTTTAAATTCAATGTTCCATGTTATTGGGGTTTTGAGTTCTGGGGTATAACAACTAAAAAGTGAAAAATAAAAAACTTTTTTACAAAAAAAAAGACGGAAGTCTGTTTTTTTTTTTTTGTAAAATATTTTTTCAGAAACTAATAAATAAAGAAAATATGACCCTTCAAATATTACAAAAAATGGCTCATTTTTACCGCCGTGAATAGAAGATATTCGAAAAGTTTTTAAACAGACTCTCGTCTCTTTCTTAAAAATTTTGTGTCAGTAAAAAACTTTTTTACAAAAAAATAGAACCGACTTCCAAAAAAAGTGCAAAATAACTTTAATTTCGGCAGTCGGTGTCAAAAAACGAAGACACAAAACAGGAACACCGACTTCCGAAATTAAAGTTATTTTGCACTTTTTTTGGAAAAGTTTTTTATTTTTCACTTTTTAGTTGTGGTTCCCCATACGATAGCAGCAATCGCGGTTGATTTGCTGTCAATTTTTGAAGAGTTCCGATGTCTGTTTCCGAAACCCATCGTCAGATCTTTTTGAAATTTAAATGGGACCATTTCGGAATAAACCCCTTTCGAACAAAAGAAGAATTTTGCAAATCTGTCAATATATGACGGAGTTATGCCCGAACATACATAAAAAAAAAAAATACAAACATTCGAATTGATAACCTCCTCCTTTTTCGAAGTCGGTTAAAAATAATTGAATCGGCTCAGTTTTCGTGGAGAAAAAAGGTGAATACGAAACGTCGATCTCGTCAAATATATAATTATGTATACTCACGAATGACTAGGCAGCGCGAACGGTGACGGCGGGTCGCGACAGGGAGAGGAGTCTCTCGAAGAGTTGGTGGAAGATGTGTTGCCGGCGCACGGGGAGCCCGCGCCTATGCTGAGTGTGCTGTCATCTGCTGAGGGGAAGCGGGGGATTAGTTCACTTAAAATATGGCATAAAGTATGAAGAACTTGGTAACTCTGAGATTAACACGTCAGGCCCCTCGCGTCGCCATAACAATAGGTTTTTAATTGTGTCTGCTAATGAGTATTGCGAGTTCAATTTTATAATGTTCACACCTCACACAGGGAGGTGGTCCTGCTGCTGTGTCCCACTGCTGTCCCAGCAGTGGGACACAAGCCTCCTCTCTGTGTGAGGAAGTGGACCGTAATCCACCACGCGGGCCCAGTGCGGGTTGATGAATGTCTTTGATTTTTTTGGCTCTAGGACATGTGTTGCTGTTGATTTCTACATTGTGCCTCAATTATTGTGCGTTGAACTGCTTGTATATATATCAATTCAAAGTATCAGTAGCTGTGCTTTCACAGTAACGATGTGTCCAGAAATAGTAGTATTGATCACATCATCTGCCCGCGCCTTTTCCCAACTATCTCGGGGTCGGCTTCCAGTCTAACCGGATGCAGCTGAATACCAGTATTTTACATGGAGCGACTGCCTATCTGACCCACAACCCAGTTACTGAGTAATACGATACCCCTTGGTAAGACTGGATGTCAGACTTTCGGGCTTCTGACGACCCGTAACGACTGTCAAAGATCCGCGATTGACAGCCGGGACCAACGGCTTAACGTGCTTTCCGAGGCACGGAGGAGTCTCGGTATGTAAAGATGGTCACACATCCACGGACTAACCCCGGCAAGCGTAGCTTAACCTGATGGATCGACCCATGCGGCTATTATTACTTTAGCCACGAGCTCCTCAAATAGTAGTATTGATCACCTCAAAACCTATTCGATATTCCTTATCGATTGATGATCGATTTGGACAATTAGTGACGACCTCGGTCGATCGTAATCGTGCAGCCATTCACCCTTTGGCCTGGTCCATCGACAACATATTTGTACAGGACCTCAAATAAGTAAGCCAGTAAGGCTAGCCGCTGACTTGTGATTTTTGTCACCGTGACTTTATGTTACCCAGTCGAGTGCTATGAAAGATATATGGGAGTGCGCTGACGTGACAATACGGTGACAAATAGTTCCAAGGTGACTGAATTTTGAAGGATACTGACGTAGTTTAGAATATAAAGTGCAAAATTTTCCTTGAAACAATCTTTCAGTGTATATAGGATGCACCCAGTAGCGTTTTTTTTTTTCGTTTCATTTTTCTTCTTCTTATTTCAAGAGTACTTATTACAGCAATCTGTACGAAATCCATTTCAAGATTGAGCGGGTTTTGCCCAGTGACTTTTCATGTGCGCGTCGTGGGTGACAGTAGGTAACAGTGACAAAAAGTCACGCGACAAAAATATCACAAGTCAGCGGCTGGCTCAACATGTAATAGCCACGAAATTGACTTATAATTTTCACATGTTTTACCTGGGTGTATAACCAGTGACAGTCCAGAGGTGCTGGCAGACCGTCTCATGGACTTGGCGACGATGGCGGTGGGTCTGGTCTTGTCCGGTCGCTCCGGCCGTTCTGGGCGCTCGGGCTTGTCCGGCTTGTCGGGCCGGTCCAGGCTTATGCTCTTGTGCTCGTCCTTCTTTGATATGTCGGAGCTGTGGATGAAAATTAATAATTAGAAAGTTTTATAGGTGGTAATTTTTTTTTCAAAGATTTGGGACGCGTTTCTTATGGGTTGTGAACCTTACACATACCAATGTTAATGTTTAAAGTTTTTGAGTTACGTCAGATAAAAAAATTTCAGCGAAAAACATCGATTAATCTTTGAATAAAGTAACGTATACTTAAGGTGGAAGTGCCAATGTAGCCCGCGAAATTCAAATTTTCTTACGTTTTTTGTAATTTGCAGGTCAGTGTCAGGTTGTATCTAAGTTAAAATTGGATTTGCGGGCGTAGCAAGTATGTATTTATAGAATTATAATAATTAAAATCATCAATACAACTCTTTCAGTTAGAATTGATGCCAAATCTAAGTGAGACAGTTGTATTGATGATGTTAATTATTACAGTTCTGTAGATACGTACTTGCTACGGCCGCGAATCGCATTTTAACCAACATACAACCTGATACTGCAAATTCCATAAAACGTAAGAAAATTTTAATTTCGCGGGCTAGAGCTTTCACCTTAAAGAACTTTTCTAAAACCATCAAAACGTAATAAAAGTACCCAACGAACTTCTTATGAGTTGATTTTGATAACTATCAAAAGTACGGGGTATTTTCAAAATAATAATAAATAATTTACTTGACACTTCAAGTAAATGATTTACACGAGCGCGATACATATCTCAACTATGAGTGAATAACTATTTTTGGTTGATATCCATCCGGATGTACCACCAACAAGCTCACTGCATGAGTCTGCGAGTGTTGCTGGTGCGAGCAACATTCTCATGTTACTTATAAAGGTGCTCGAAACCAGAAGCATTCGCCTGTAATGTAATATGTCAGATTCGATTTTGAGCATTACATTACAATACAGCCTCACTGACTGACGAGCATTCGGTTGTAATGTAACAATTCAAAAACATTTTGAGCATTTGCTTCTAGCTGAATTAGTTGTTTGATGTTACAAGTCGTATCAATATGTTACAGATTGTATCATTACAGGTTGCGCACTGTAACGCTCGGTTCTCCTCACTCTCTGATGTAATGCTCGACTCTGTAACGTTACATTACAGGCGAATGCTTCCGGTGAGGGAGCACCTTAATGTTAATAATATCGTGTCACACTCACAGTCTTGGCACGAGCGCCATGGACGTCGCCGGCGGTGGATGTGCGGCTAACAAGCTGACCGCGTGCGGGTGCGGGCCCGCATGCGTGCCGAGTGCGGGCTGCGCCAGCGGGTGAGAGTGCAGCGAGTGTTGGTGGTGCGGGCGCAGGGCGGCGCGGCGGCGCGCTGCGGGGGACACGTCGTCGCTGTCCGTCTGAGAAGATTCTGCTGTCGATGTGCCGCCTATCATCTGGAATTGGGAGAAAAACTTTCATTAGATATATGTTTTGTTAGGCACAAGGACCATTAGGCAAGGAAACTGCAGTGGCCTATATGGAAAGTACTAAATCAGCTGCGTACCCAGGTAGGCCGCTGCAAATACAACTAGGCAAAATGGGGTTTTATAGACTCGTCTGATATAGTGTGTGTGGTGTGGTCCAGAACATGACTCACATACTGGAATACCCCAAGTGCCCATACTCTTACACTATGGAGGACCTGATGAACGCTACAGACGCTGCAATTGATGTGGCCAGTTCCTGGGCCCAAAGAATTTGAAAGTTAGGGAACCATGGATTCAAAAGAAGAAGAAGAAGGCACAAGGAATATGTCAAAGGCGAAGCAACAGTTGGCCAAACTGTCATCGCGGTGCGTCATTCGGTCAGAACACAAAGCGGGTAGCCACGTAAAAATCACGCGATCGAAACCCAGTAAGTAGTGCCGCTGCCCAAATAGTATCTTGGAAATATATTTTTAACCAGTAAAGAAGTCTCTAAGGGCATTTTATCAGACTTCTCCATTGACAAATTAGGCCGCCTAGAAGATAAATTTTAAAGAAATGGATCCGAAATATTGTTTAAAGATGCAAAATACCAAAAAAACTGTGCCTTGATCATAATATTTAATGGAAATTTTACATTAAAATATATTTATATGTATTTTTGTTTTTAAAATGAGTTAAATACAAAATAATTATGCTACCTCTCTGAGATCTGTAAATAACCCACTCAAATTGTAGTTCCGAAAAAGACAAATATAGTCCATAATAGAGTGTTATTACATCGATCGATAGTAGAATGGATTAGTCGGCGTCGATGTTTCTACTACACCAATCGATCGATGGTAGAATGAATTAGTCGACTGTCGATCGATGTCAATCAAAGGCATCGATTGACGGTCGATCAATTCTTTCTCGACCAGTATCCGTAGATCAACCAAAGCTATCACACCAATCGATCAACGTCTTGGTGTAATAACACACTAATCCCAGTAAAAAAAAGTAATTTTATTCTAATTCAGCTGAGAGTCAGCACATTTTGAATGTCAAAGTTTACAAAAAGACAAAAATTGAGTCTCTCAAAGTTCCCCACCACCACTTCCTAGTGTTATAGCTGAAAAGCAGAAGTAACGCAACAACTCCCCAGTAATCTGTCTTTTATGCCGGATTTCCTAAATAAACGCAGAACTATTGCTAAGAATGAATCCTTATACAGCAATAAACACATCAAATCTTCTCTTACATTAAGAATACAAGTCTCCCACTTACCGGACACTTAGGATGATGGTGCAGCGGCGCCGTAGGGGTCGTAGGGGGGCCCGCACTGTCGGGGGTCCCCGGCCAGCTGTCGGTGCTCTGTTAACGAATAACGGCAAATAAACAAGAAGGTCGCAAGCAAACATGGAGCTACTGAACTGATGGTCAGAAAGTGATATGTTATCTACATGATGTATTTCGTTTTAAAACTTATTCTATCTTACGAAGTCTGGAGTGTTTAGTGTCATAGAAAAAACATAGGTGTTTGTATTTTATTTCTTTGTTGACACCGACTTTCGAAATTTAAGTTATTTTTTAATTTTTAGTGTATTTTTTTTTTTTGAAGACGGTTGTTTTTTTTTGAGGAGCACGTGGCTAAAGTAATAACAGCCGTACGGGTCGATCTGTCAGGTTAAGCTACGCTTGCCGGGGTTGGTCCGTAGATGGGTGACCAGTAACCATCTTGACATACCGAGACTTCTCCGTGCCTCGGAAAGCACGTTAAGCCGTTGGTCCCGGCTGTCAATCGTGGATCTTTGACAGTCGTTACGGGTCGTCAGAAGCCCGAAAGTCTGACATCCAGTCTTACCAAGGGGTATCGTATTACCCAGTGACTGGGTTGTGGAGGTCAGATAGGCAGTCACTCCATGTAAAATAATGGTATTCAGCTGCATCTGGTTAGACTGGAAGCCGACCCCAAGATAGTTGGGAAAAGGCGCGGGCAGATTGGTGGTTTTTTTTGTAAAAAAGTTTTTTATTTTTACTTTTTAGTTGTTATACCCCAGAACTAAAAACCCCAATAACATGGAACGTGGAATTTAAACATACTCGTAATTGGAGAAAACCAATACGTCTTCTATCTATAGGTACGTATTTTTTGTTTTTGTTCAGTTTTTCAAAAAGCACTGAAGCAATTTCAATAAAATTTATATGGGACCATTTCGGAAGAATTTTGAAAATCGGTCCACAACTGACGGAGAAATCGGTGGACATACATAAAAAAAAAACATACATACAGCGAACATAGAACCTCCTCCTTTTTTCGAAAGTCGATTAAAAATAGCTTATGCACACAGAAATAAAAGTGTAGGTGAACTTACACACACATCCGAGACCAACCAGACTTCGTGAGATAGAATAACTGTAGTAATATTTTAATAATAAAATGGGGCACATTTATTACAGAAGGTTCGAAATCAAAGGTTGGTTTACCTGATTTCATGATCAGACAATATTTTTCAACGGCGAAAACCGTTGCTTTGCAGCGACTCGCATAAAATTCCTTGGAATGTGAAATTTAAAGACTGATGAAATAGGTGATTATTGTTTAAAAACTGCTTCAACCTATCGACATGAACAACTTTCACTAAGAAAGTTATAGTAAATTCCAAAAAAAAAAATTGGACTTTCCACATAAATTTATCAACATGAGGAGCTCATGGCTAAAGTAATAACAGCTGCATGGGTTGATCCATCAAGTTAAGCTACGCTTGCCGGGGTTGGTCCATGGATGGGTGACCATCTTTAAATGGCGAGACTCCTCCGTGCCTCGGAAAGCTCGTTAAACCGTTGGTCCCGGCTATCAATCGTGGATCTTTGACAGTGTCGTTACAAGTCGTCAGAAGCCCGAAAGTCTGAAGTCTTACCCAGTAACTGGGTTGTGGAGGTCAGTTAGGCAGTCGCTCCATGAAATATATTGGTATTCAGCTGCATCCGGTTAGACTGGGAGCCGACCCCAAGATAGTAGGGAAAAGGCTAGGCAGATTGATATAAATTTATCATCAGCTGACCAAAATTAATTAGTTAATTTGACAGGGTAACTATGATGAGTAGAAACAGACAAGTATTGTTCAAAGCAAATTAACATAAATCTATGAGAAATAGGTTATATAGAATCTACATGTGATATCTAGTAGAATTTCTATGCCATTGGGATAAGCACACATTTACGGAATACCTGTTACTGGTGTGGCTGCAAAGAACCTTTGTCTGCAGACACTCTTCGATTGATAAACAGCCTCCTCCATAACACGATTTCTGTATTCCACTGGACATATGCCTCTTAATCTGATACACATGTTCCGATCGCCAAAGGACTTAAGAACATTTAGAAACACAACTGCCATTACAAGTAGCGGCACGAAACTTTAGCGCTGACCGTTATTGCGCAGAAGTAAAAATTAAGGTACCTGAGGGGGCTAGCGGGATGAAGGGCGAGCGTGCGTAGCGCCGATTGGCTCTCCAGTCGCATTCTGTTCCCCGCGCGCCACCCGCGCCCCCCACCCATGCGCAGCAATTATCGTTCAGCGCTAGACTTACGTGCCGCTACTTGTACGTTGCTTAGCTAACAACACCGCTCAAGTCATGTTGAGTAACGTTTTAGTACAGCGAAAAATCTGAATAATTTATTTTAATGAATGTATTAGAGCGCTGTGACAACTATTTGAATACTGACATTTAATTTTTCAATATATTTATGTAACGATAGAAATGAGTACATTAGAGTTAGTTTAAAAGTGGCGCCAGTCACAGAAAAGTTGAAAGGGAACCGCTTATCTTGGTATGATCATGTGAAGAGGGATAAAACACATGTAACTAAAACAGTTATGAATATAAATGTGGATGGATGGAGATGGAGAGGGAGACCAAAGAAAGGATGGATGGATTGTGTGAGGAGTGATATGATAGAAAAGAGAGTTAGTGATAGCGTGACGGCTGACAGGACAGAATGGAAGAAAAAAACGTGTTGCGCCGACCCCAAGTAACACGGGATAAGGGCAGGCAGATGATGATTGATGTATCGATATAAAATACCAACTATCGAAAAGGTATAAAAATCATTTTCTTTTTCAGACCGACAATCATACTACTTACGTTTTTACTTTACTATATTTTACAGCTCATTAAAAAATATGTTCGTTATTCTTTATTACTTAGTTTATTATTGACTTTAATTACCTCGTAACTTAGGATGATTAAAGTATGTTAGGATAAATACTCATTTTTAGAGCGCGAATATTTTTTTTTGCAATTATACCGGATATGGAACTCTCTACCTGCGTCTGTATTTCCGAATGCATACAACCCTAATCTCTTCAAAGTTAGAGTGAACAGGCTTCTTCTGGGTAAGCTCGCTCCATCATCGACTCTGTCAATGTCACCTCTGACCTAGACTAGAGTCAAGAGCAAACCCATCTAAAATAAAAATAAAATATATCGATATTTAAAAACTTTCACAATTTTAATATCGATATTTCTAAATAATATCGATACGATATATATCAATACTTATTTGCATTTCCGACATCCCTATATTGGCCTGTTTGGTTGTTCGCTCGCCTAAAGTTTAATACCGTCATTTTGATTCGCGACAATGAATTTTCGACTTGAGCGGTGTTGTTTACTAAGCGACGATTCGATTTTTTCGGCGCGACTTACCTTTTGTTAGCAACATTCAGCTGGAACCGAACTCAACATAGTTGGGAAAAGGTATCCTGGACTCCTGGAGTTATCACCTGTTTGTCTTCTACACATACGGCTGTTGAAATACTGTTCTAAGCTGTTCTGTACTGTTTAATCAATAACATATTTTGTGCCATAGCATGGATGACCAAGGCAAATGCAAGTAAATACCTGGCCGGGGGAGCGTGATGAAATGCGCAAGCACATCAGTGCTCCAGCCAAAGGTAACTGCATAACACCATGTGGTTTTAGTCAGTAAGTCTAACAGACCACTGTAGTCGCCCCGGGGCGGAGGACATCCGTAAAGATTGCCACTGACTAAGGCTACCTGTTCTTGAAGCAGCCTGGTCTTTCGGCACAGTAGTTGATCTACTCACCCTAGAGTCATGTTCCACGCAGGAGTGGTGGTAATGTCTTCTCCACTGAGGAGATGTGCTGGAGAAGGCGGCGAAGAGACCAGCTTCTTCGGCAGGTTCTGGGGGCTCCGCTGCCTCGTCAGTATCCACTTCGCTGTGGTTGTATCGGTCGCAGCGAGCTGGGAAAGGAAAAAATTGGTGAGTCAGACTTTCTTTAAAGATCTTCTTTCTTTTATCTTTCTTTCGTTATAATCATAAATTCACGCTTTTTTTAGCTTAGGTCTAGAAAGAGGATAATTTTGTAATATCGTCATGTAGGGTGTAAAAATAATTATTAGACCTGTCATACTGTATGGATCAGAATGTTGGGCTGTGAAAAAGACGGATGAAAAAAGATTGCATATGGCAGAGGAGATGAGAATATTGAGATGATGTATGGAGTAACGAGAATGGATAAAGTGAGAAATGAGTACATTAGAGGTAGTTTAAAAGTGTATTATAAGAGTTATGAATATAAATGTGGATGGATGGAGAAGGAGAGGGAGGTCAAAGAAAAGATGGATGGATTGTGTGAGGAGTGATATGAAAGAAAAGGGAGTTAGTGATAGCGTGACGGCTGACAGGACATAATGGAAGGAAAAAACGTGTTGCGTCGACCCCAAGTAATATGGGATAAGGGCAGGAATATGATGATGCCGAGCCCTAAAATATAAGTCATAAAAATGTAGTAAATACAAACAAGTCACTTTTCAAGCAGTCTGATGCAGTTGGTAGCATCAAATCTATGATTGAACTAAAATAAATTCCACCAACTGCTTGGAAAGTGACTTGTTGACGTGCAGTTATTAAAAGTACCAAAAACGGCCGTTTTTTGACACTTTTGCTTACTACTTTGGATACGAAACACTTTAAGTCCTGTTTTAACAACATAAAAATACATTATCCTATTTGTAACAAACGCAACATAGGATTCTTTATTCTTTATTTTCTAGGCTAAGATACGAATTTTTATTCAATGAGGGCGCCACTTATAGGGAGGTAGGCCCTTAAAAGTGACGTAACAAACCCCCATTCTTGAACCCCTGTTAATTATTAAAGATTGCTGCGGCAAAAAATACGTGTATCTTTTACCTAGAAATCATCCCTATTTTTGTGACCAGTCCTTCTTTGTAGCTTTAAAATCCAATATGTTAGGTCCAGCCCATTTTGGATAGGGCATAGGTTATTCCTATCAGATTCCTGCCAATGCTAGAGAAAAAGTTTGGTAGTACTTACTATCAAAATAGCTAGTATCCTCATCATTGTCTAACTGAGGAATGAACTCTGCTTTCCTCCTCAATAGATTGTTCCAGTCCAGGCCACAGAAGTATACGTGATCCTGTGGAGAATATAAAAAAAGAAACCATTATTAATTGCACTTTTTTTATGGGTTGGTAAACAAGTCGAAAGCACACCAGACGTATCCAAAGATCCGGGGTCTCATCTCAAACAAAGAAAATTTAGTTCAAATAAATGTCAATAGATGGCGTAATATGCATCGATTTATTATTGAAGTTGTAATATTATTATTTTGAAAATAAATATGGTAAAAACTGTAGTTACTTATTTATTACACTGCCCTAAGCATAAAATTGTAGATTAATTGGTTTGTAATTCAAATTTAGACGATTATTGGAACGAATCCGTAGACATCTATATTTCTTGTACAAATAGATGGCGCTGTTTGAAGTTTTAGAGTTCATCCATTCGCCTCTTTTTTGAATAGTGACACATTTTGATACAGTAAAACTGCTACGAAGTGCCAAAAATACTATAAAACAATTCCTCAATGTGTGAGAAAATATTGGTAAAACTTTCAAGTAAATTCATTCAGCTTGCAAGCCGTCGCTGCTAACACCTTCTAGCGAGGTGTAGAGGACGGACCCGAACGAAGAACAAAAGTTACTTGTGCCAGACGAAAACCCGTAGTTACGGCGGTACCATTTCTTTGTATGGGATGAGGCATCTGTACGCTAGTATTATATTATCTGTGGTTTGGACAAGGTTTGTAGAAGTTTTTTTTTTCTTAAATGGGTTAATTAATTTGCGCTCGTGCGAAGCGGGGCGGTATTTTAATAATTCAAATAAAGTTTTACAGTTTCTTCAAACAAAATAAATTGAAGAATTTACCTTGACTTGATGCGTGCCGCCCGTTCCCAGCCTGTCCCGAGGGTTGCGCGAGAGCAGCTCCGTGATGATCGCTCTAGCTTCTACAGCGATAGGGAAGTCTTCCTCTGATGGCCACTCGATGTCGTCTGAAATGATAAGTGCTTAGAGTACAGGGGCCCAATTCTGTAAAATAACTAACTTGTCAATAGTGTGTCGGTAGTGTGTCAGTGGTGTCTCAATAGAATAGTCATTGACATTTGGTATTCTATAAAATTGGAGTCAGATTAATTATTCATCGAACCCTGGGTCGAAACAATTATTTATGGTCGTTGACTTGCCACTGTAGTGCCATTGAAACGCCTTAATAAGACTATTGTAATAATTGGTAGTCTGGTCTACTATAATATGTCAATATCATTTTGAAGTTATTGCAGAATACCAAATTTGCAACAGTGGCAAAATAATGTCTGTTGTGTGTCGATAGAGTGTCGATGGCGTGTTGCTTAACTCAAAGTTACAGAATTGGGCCCGTGGTCGATTCAAACACGGCACGGCACGGTTGGCACAGTGGTTGAGTGCTGCTGCGCTTCGTGTCGCAGGTTCGATCCCCGCACGGAACAAATATTTACTTGGCCTACAGATTGTTGATCCGGGACTGGGTGTCTTGTGCATGTGAGTTTACATGTTAGTAAAAGCACCCACGATACAGGAGTAATTCCTAGAGTGCGGTAACTTTTTTTTTTACTTTAGCGACGTCTGTGAAGTTCGCTTTTTCTTTCGTAGTACCCTACCCCTCACCCACGCTGTGTTTTACGGGCCCACAACTCGTCAGGCATGCGGCAGACATGTCCTGCCCAGTCCTATTTAAGATGGGCAGCCTTTTGAGCTACATCAACGATTTACTTTTTGGTGCGCAGTGTATTGTTTCGAACGTGATCTGTTTATTAACACCTATTACTGCGCTCCATAGCACGCTGGAAAACCTTGAGTTAGGACTTATGGATGAATTAAATCATCATCATCTTAATTTCAACCGAAAGACGTCCACTGCTGGGCATAATCATCAGCCTTTTAATGTCCCTACTGCTGGGGCACAGGCCTCCTCTGTGTGAGAGGGTGTGGGCCGTAATCCACTACGGAGGCCCAAGTCGGATTGGTGGATGTCACATGTCTTCGAATTTTTGGTTCTAGGACATGCCGGTTTCCTCACGATGTTTTCCTTCACCGTTTTGAGAGCAACGGTGATGAAATAATTTACACAAAGTAAAGCGCCTGCCTGAGTTTGAACTTACGACCTACAACTTGTAAGTCGCGGCTAATACCACTGGGCCACCACTGCTGCTGGACATAGGCCTCCCCAAAGTCTTGACACAGCGTCTCGCACCCATCGGATATCCGCGACCCGCACCAGATCATCGGTCCACCTTGGAGGCTTTCTAACGCTTCAGTTTGACGATTCTTTGGGCTATGTCGGTAACCTATGAATGTTATACTTATTTTGCGTAACAAGATAACAAACCAAACTGTTACAAAGTTTACAAAAGGAAAACAATCATTCTTCATGAACCACAGACCATAGCTAACTTCAGGATGGTGTCGGCTCTAGCTAACTTCAACCTGTGAATTTTGTGTGACATTCATGCGCGCGCATCTTAAAATTTCACTTTCATCATTTTTTCATAACGCGCCTAAAGAAGTATAACTTCAAAAATATGTTATTATTTTGACTCACCATTCACAGTATGCGCGAACAACTCCTCGGGCGTATCTCCGAAGAAGGGTACACATCCTACGAGGAACTCGTAAAGAATGATACCCATCGACCACCAGTCCACGGGCTTGCCATAACCCTGCAATAAATGAGTTATTAAGATATTTGTTTACATTAGTGGCGCAGTGATTGAGCGTTCGGCTGCTGCACTGCGGGTGGCGAGTTCGATTCCCGCATGGAACAAATATTTGTATGGCCCACAGATAGTTTCCATTCCGTCCGATCAGCCGTCACGCTATCACTAACTCCCTTTTCTTTCATGCCACTTCTCACACCATCCATACATCTTTTCTTTGGCCTCCCTCTCCCTCTCCATCCATCAACACATATGAGATGGCTAGTCTCACCTGTCTGAGAATGACTTCGGGCGCGATATACTCGGGCGTGCCGCACACTTGCTTGTCAGAGAACTGGCGCGCTTCTCTGTCGGCGTACTCTTCGTACAGGTTCGTCGCCACTGGGGAATAAAGCCATTCATAAATACATTTCATACAAAACACGTTTAAAGTAGTAAGCCCTGGACCAGTCTGGTCCAGGGGTTATTTAAAATACCTCTAAGAAAGCAATAGTGAATTCCAAAAATAAAAATATTGTACTTCCCACACTATTTTTTATCAGCTGATGATAACTTTGTTCGGAAAGTCCTATTTTTTTTTTTTTTTGGGTTTTTTCTAAAACTTTCTTGAAGAAAGCAGTTCATTCCGAGGCACGACCAAATCTCGAAATGTCAAGATGGTTCCCCAGCCACGGACCAACCTCGGCAAGCATTGCTTCGTAAACGTAGGGACTAAGTACCCACTCACGTCTGTCTGTGTAAACGACACTATATTCAATGGCAGATGTTATTTTGGATCGATGTGTCGAAATAGGTGGATTTTGAGGCAATGATATGACCCAGTTCAATTATCCGAGTACCGCGTTCAGTACTCCTACGACTTAGTAATGTTCCAATAACACATAAACAAAATAAACTAAAAATTTTGACTTCAGGGCCATCTAGACCCACGAGCAGACCGTATAAGATCGATCCGTGAGGCTGTTCTTATAAAAGCTCTATGCTCTATTTAAGTTAGGTAGTGATAATAATGAAATAACTTACATGACATGAGCCCCATTTTACTGAGCCCAAAGTCCGTTAGCTTTATGTGACCGGTCGCCGTGATCAGCAAACTGAAATATACAAACGTAATATTTTAGTACGAAAATTACACATTGATGTATGTGTGTTGCAGTGGTGTGTGTGTTAGAGCAGTGGCGGCCCAGTGGTAACAGACACAGAAGAGCAGTGGTAATGTCCGCGACTTTACAAGTTGTACGTCATGAGTTGAAACCCAGGCAGGTGCTTCACTTTGTGTAAATTATTTCATCACCACTGCTCTCAAAACGGTGAAGGAAAACATCGTGAGGAAACCGGCATTTCTTAGAACCAAAAATTCGAAGACATGTGACATCCACCAACCCGCATTGGGCCCGCGTGGTGGATTACGGCCCAGACCCTCTCACAGAGAGGAGGCCTGTGCCCCAGTAGTTGATAGACCCAAGATTGACATAGGCAAGTTTATATCCCGACATAATGCCCAATAGGGTATTTGACTACTATCAAAGATCTACATAGCATTCGGAATAAACCCATTTCGAACAAAAAAAAAAAAATTTACAAATCCGTCTATATATGACGAAGTTATTCCCGAACATACATAAAAAAAAAATGTAAACATCCGAATTGATAACCTCTTCCTTTTTGCAGTCGGTTAAAAAGAACTTACTTATCAGGTTTAAGATCTCTGTGTACAATGCCATAGGAGTGTAGATACTCCACAGCTAGGACGGCTTCTGCGAAGTAATGTCTAGCCATGTCGGCGGGCAGCGGTCCGGCGCGCAGCAGTGTGGCGCAGTCGCCTCCCTCCACGAACTCGAGGACGAAGCACAGATGGCGCTTCGTTTCGAACGAGCAGTACATTGTTAAAAACAACTTACTTGTCAGGTTTAAGATCTCTGTGTACAATGCCATAGGAGTGTAGATACTCCACAGCTAGGACGGCTTCTGCGAAGTAATGTCTAGCCATGTCGGCGGGCAGCGGTCCGGCGCGCAGCAGTGTGGCGCAGTCGCCTCCCTCCACGAACTCGAGGACGAAGCACAGATGGCGCTTCGTTTCGAACGAGCAGTACATTGTTAAAAACAACTTACTTGTCAGGTTTAAGATCTCTGTGTACAATGCCATAGGAGTGTAGATACTCCACAGCTAGGACGGCTTCTGCGAAGTAATGTCTAGCCATGTCGGCGGGCAGCGGTCCGGCGCGCAGCAGTGTGGCGCAGTCGCCTCCCTCCACGAACTCGAGGACGAAGCACAGATGGCGCTTCGTTTCGAACGAGCAGTACATTGTTAAAAACAACTTACTTGTCAGGTTTAAGATCTCTGTGTACAATGCCATAGGAGTGTAGATACTCCACAGCTAGGACGGCTTCTGCGAAGTAATGTCTAGCCATGTCGGCGGGCAGCGGTCCGGCGCGCAGCAGTGTGGCGCAGTCGCCTCCCTCCACGAACTCGAGGACGAAGCACAGATGGCGCTTCGTTTCGAACGAGCAGTACATTGTTACCTGGAAAAGTAGGTTGTGAGATGATCTTTATAGAGATGATTGATTTTTAATGATGATTTTTATAGAAATGAATGGTATTTAATGATGATTTTTATAGAGATGAATGATTTTTGCCGATTGTGTAACGGAAAGGTGTGGTCATATTTTAAGAACCGGTTCTGCCCATGGAAGAGAACAACTTTCTCTAAGAAAAAACAAAAAACCCAAAAAAAATTGCACTTTCCATACAAAGTTATCATCAGCTGATCAATATTTGTAATAATTGTAATTTCCACAGATTTTCTTGAAGAAAGTTGTTCATATCGATGGCCAGATGCAGTTCTTAAAATATGATTACACCTTTCCGTTACACCTGTAGATATGAACGATTTTTGATGATAGTTTTAGATAAAGAGATGAAGGATTTTTGATGATGATTTTTATAGAGATGAATGATTTTTGATGATGATCTTTATAGAGATGGTTTTTTCATGGTGAAAATCCCACCTATACGCACAAAACGGTTTTGAAACAACTTTAATTTTGCGTACAGCTAAGGAGAGGCATTCCCTCCCAGAGTCTATGTTTCCTGATAGCTACAACATGAGGGGTTTGTTTGAAATAATTAAATAAATATTTCCTAAGATTAATAAAGAGTCAATAACTGAATCGGACCGATTGGTTTGTATTCTCGCTTACGTCATAAGTCAACAAGGTCATCTCCTATTTCAAAAATGAAGAGCTGGAATTTACGAGCATCGCTCGCTATTCCATTTGGTTTTGGTTTCTATCCAGCTTTTCTGCGAAAATGGTGCGAAGCACTTTGCCGCCTCGGGCAGCAACAGGCTTAATCAGCCACTAGAAGTAAATTCCTGTCTACGGCCTTCATCTCTTAATAAATTTCTATTCGATGTGACGTGCTAACGCCCAGACACTAAGGGTGCGTTTTCACTGAAACGGAGCTGGGCTGAGCGAAGCGAGACGTGCAGGATCGACCAATCACAATGGTTGAAATCCTCATAGCGCCCCTGGTCGCGTGATCGAGCCGAATTTTCGGTCACATTGGCAAACTGGCCGAAAACGAAACCGAACCTTCGGTCGAACACAATTTTTTACACACTGGTGCAAACCCGCTCACGAACGGAATTGATTACAAATCATTACCAAGACGAAATTATTCGGAAATACTTCACGGTAAATATACACTTCTGGACACATCTATTGGCCCACCTTGTATTTTCAGTTTCGTTTGGTCCTAGCTAAAATTTTATATTAGGTCGAGCAAAATGTTTTTATGCAGTTTTGAACCTGGCATATTCACAATTTCATTCAATAGTCTTTTTTTAAATTTCGAACACAGAATTTAAAGAAACAAAAGACAATTTGGAGCCTGTTTGTTGATATCAAACAATCGAATACTAAGAAAATTTGGTTTGCTTGGTTTTATTGGTTTACTTGGATTTAATTCTTGAAAAAGTGATTGATATCTTTGGTTTTGCAACAAACATTACTTATTCTTAACATTAAGGTGAGGTTCTATCAATAATCTATGGATACTTCACCTGAAGTCGCCGCCCAAGCTGTGGCACTTATTCAGGCCGGACACAGCCAAAGAAACGTGAGTGCTCAACTTAATTTAAGTCGATCTGCGGTCCGAAATGTTTATCGGAGGTACCTAGAGACTGGCGGCTTTGTTCGTCGCCAAGGAAGGCCACGATCTCGGGTCACAACTGAAAGGCAGGATCGATTCATCGTGACGACCAGCTTGAGAAATCGTCACCTTACCTCCATTGAGATACAAAACCAACTTCGCGACTTCCACGGAGTATCTGTGAGCGCTCGAACTGTTCGGAGAAGGTTAAAAGAACGCGATATGGTACCACACAAGCCAGCTAATAGGCCCAAACTAACGCGAGCCCACCGAACAGCGCGCCTTCATTTCGCACGCAGTCATTTAAATTGGACACAGCAAGATTGGAGCCGTGTACTCTTTTCTGATGAGTCTAAAATTGTGTTACATGGCAATGATGGAAGGAAGAAGGTCTACCGACGTAAGGGAGAGCGTTTCGCACAATGCTGCTTTGAAGAGAGGGTTGCTTATGGCGGTGGCTCATGGACTGTCTGGGGCGGTATATCCGCGAGCGGCAAAACTCAACTTGAGGTTGTTACAGGACCACGGCTGCCAACATTAAATGCTGAAAGGTACATTCGTGAGTGCTTAGAACCTCACGTGATACCATATGCGGACTATGTGGGCCCAAATTTCCTTTTTATGCATGATAATGCAAGAGCCCATGCGGCCGGCATCGTCAGGGAATATCTTCGGGATGTGAACATCACAGTTATGGACTGGCCAGCCAGAAGCCCAGACATGAACCCCATTGAGCACATGTGGGACGAGCTAAAAAGACGTGTTAGGGCTCGTCAGCCAGTTGCCCGAGAGACGATGCAGGAGTTGAAAACTGCCATAGAAGAGGAATGGGAGATGATCCCTCAAAATTTCATAGAGCGGTTGATAAACTCTATGCCTAATCGTATGAGAGCTGTGGTAGATGCCCATGGAGGCAACACGCGTTATTAAATTAAACCTTTATTTGATAAAACATGTTTTTTATTCAAAAATCAATTGCCTTTAACAAGGCGCATATCCGACTTGTTAGGCGTAGCTCCATGTCGTATGGTATTCTGAATTCAAATTTAAAACAATACGATCGAAAAAGATGGTAAAATGTATCAGGTTTAAAACTGCATCAACAGTTTTTGTTCAATCTAGCAATCATATTTCAGTAGGGGCCATCGAAACCTAAACTCTAAGGTGGGCCAATAGATGTGTCCAGAAGTGTATAATAAAATCTTATCAAAGTAACGGCTATAATTTGTAATTCGATTCAACATTAATGTTATGATGTGTGATTTCTGATTGATTGACCACGAACCGGTACAAGTGTGGCGGCCATGACATGCTGTGAGGTGTGACGTCAGAGATGACTTAAGTCATGTTAAGCTGCGTGCGAGTGGTTTAAAGCTGTTAGTTGTCTATGAGGGGGACCTATTTTCAAAATTAGAAGTAGTAGAGTAATAGTAATAGAGCAGGAAAAGTAGAAGTAGTTTATGGAAGTATTGATGTGTCTTCATTATTTCAAAGACCTCGTGTAATGAGAGTTACGGAATTATCGAAATATAGGATGTATTTAAATATAATAAGTTATTTATTAAGTAAAAAAACATTTTTAAGACAAGCTTTGAAATTCATACACAATATTACGTGTCTGTGCTTTAGACCGTTGAATGTCGGTTTAGGTCATGCATACCATAAAAATGTATTGTCATTGGTACTAAATAACTGAAACAACATTTAAAAATTGAACTCTAGTAGGATAGGGGCCGTTCAATTATTACGTAAGCACTATAGGGGGGCAGGTGGTCTATGTTTTGCTTATTTTTGATGACATGGGGGTAGGGGGTCTAGATGGTGATTACGTCAGCAGTAATTATTTAGTTTTACATATGGACACACCGCACATGATAATGTGCGGTGTGCTTGAAAACGAAACGCATATTCGGTGATTTGCACAAATAATGAATACGTTTAAGTACTATACAAGGTTTAACGGAAAGGTGTGGTCATATTAGGAACCGGTTCTGCCCATGGAAATGAACAACATTCTCTAAGAAGAAATGAAAATCAAAATCCCAAAAAAAAAAAAATTGTACTTTCCATACAAAATTATCGTCACCTAATCAATATTCGTATGGAAGGGAAAAATTTTTTTGAGAATTTTCTCAGGAGGGGGGTAAGAGCTTTGCTTACTTTGCTGACAAGGGGTAGGAGAGGGGGGGGGGGGGTAAATAATTGTCATAAATCTGCTTACGTAATAGTTGAACGGCCCCTAAGAGGAAGTGGTTACATTGCAAGTAAAAACTTGTAAAATCAAGGTATTTATTTTGATTGAGAAAAAAATTGTAGGCGTGCTGTAGATACTTGAATTTAGTATTCGAGATAATTTTCAAATGTTGACTTTATATCATACATGACAACATTCAAATTCCATTGCAACCCATACTGTTTTTAGGGCGTTTTTAATACAAATGATCACATAAAACTCAGCTTAAAATACACGACGCTAAAGTCGATACTTCATTTGGTGGAGATTGATTTAAATTATATCGAATAATAATTTCAAGTATACTGGGTATAACGGTAATGCGTGTTCATATTTTAAATACTTCTATAGAACTGACAAAAAACTTCCTTCAAGAAATTCTAAGTAAATTCCCAATAACAAAAATTGGGATTATCCGTACAAAGTTACCATGAATCTGCCTAGCCATTTTCTCAACTATCTTGGGGTCGGCTTCCAGTCTAACCGGATGCAGCTGAATACCTGTATTTTACATGAAGCGACTGCCTATCTGACTTCCACAACCCAGTAACTGGGTAATACGATACCCCTTGGTAAGAAGACTGGTTGTCAGACTTTCGGGCTTCTGACGACCCGTAACGACTGTTAAAAATCCACGATTGACAGCCGAGACCAACGGCTTAACGTGCTTTCCGAGTCATGGAGGAGTCTCGGTATGTAAATATGGTTACCCATTTTTTTATTTTGTGGGTTGGGAAATCATCCAATGACATCTTCCGCTTTAGGGTGGAGCGGGAGGGCATGTCAGACTCTTACTGACTAAAACCCACCCCTGTTCCTTCCCTGCCCTGAATGCCCAGAGGCGAGGTAACTCTTTCGAATTTATCCTTAACCCCTGGGCAGATCGAGGATCGCCCAGAGGACACGGTGGAGCATACGGTGGAGGTCTGCCCCGCTTGGGCAGAGCACCGCCGTGTCCTCGTGGATGCGATAGGCGGCAGCGACCTCTCGCGCCCTGCCCTGGTTCAGGCCATGGTACGGAGCGAGAAGGAATGGGAAGCCGTCTCCTCCTTCTGCGAAGCAGTAATGCTCGCGAAGAGGGAGGCGGCATACGCTAGGGAGACTCGAACACAGCCGAGTCGCCCTAGCGCCCCCAGCCGCAGCCGCCGCATTAGACGCCAGGGGGTTCGGGCGCCGCGAGACGATCTCCGGCCACCGTAGACCCGGGCCTGCGGACGGCGAGTAGTGGGTAACTCGCCGTCCGATCAGCACCAGGCCCGAGAGTCGACGGCGCGTAGTGTTCCACGCGCGCCTCAAAGAGTTGTCAGCAAAGGGACGGGGCCTGTCACGGCCGATGCCTGCCCGGGGGTGGAGGATAAATTCGAAAGAGTTACCTCGCCCCCGGGCACTCGAGGCAGGGAGGAACAGGGGTGGGTTTTAGTCAGTAAGAGTCTGACACGCCCTTCCGCTCCACCCTAGAGCGGAAGAAGTCATAGGATGATTTCCCACCCCCCAAAAAAAAATAAAAAAACCCCTGGGCAGATTTATCCTCAACCCCTGGTCACCCATGCATGGACCAACCCCGGCAAGCGTAGCTTAACCTGATGGTTCGACCCGTGTGGCTGTTATTACTTTAGCCACGAGTCGTACAAGTTACCATCAGCTGATCTAAATCAGTATGAGGTCCAATTTTTTTTTTGTTTTTTTTTTTACTTTCTTGAAGAAACTTGTTCATTTCCATGGGCTGAAGCGTTATTTAAAATATGATCACGCATTTCCGTTACTTCCTGTAGGCTTACAAGCAAAAATCAGTATGTTTTTATTGGCCGGCTTTGGAATAAAGGTGGTGACTAAACGTTTAACTTACCACAAAAGGGTTGTCAGCGAAGCTAAGAATGTCTCGTTCAGCGAATGCTTGCTCAACTTGATTCCTGAGAATCAAGTTGTTTTTACTGATCTTCTTCATCGCGTACCTGCAAATTGAGACCAAGGAAAAAGTTTAAGTTTTGTTGTCAGTGGCTTCTCGTTTTATTATTTTTGTCTACATTGTGTCCCAGTGCTGGGCAAAAGCCCCCCCCCTTTTTCCTTCCAAACCTCTCTGTCTTGGGCGATTTCTGGCCAAGTTTGCTCGCAAACATATCGACGGCGACGTTCTCCCTCTGGCGTCCAATGAGTGACGATCCTTGCCCACCTGTACGGGTGCATTCTTGCAACGTGGCCAGCCCACCCCTACTTCAGCCTGGTTGTTTTTTCCCCAACATCCACTACTTGAGACTTTATTTTAATTCCTCAAAATGTTGTTGGATTAATCATAATCATTTCAGCTCAAGAAATACTATTTATTTGCTTCAAAATACATAACCTGATATAATTTTTAAGTCTACAATCCGCATGTTATGGAGTAGCACAAAAGCATGCATATTTTAGAAACACGTACAGAACATTTACAAACTTTTTAGTTCGCTAGTCAAATCAAGTCATAATATGATGAATATGATGATAGTATGATGAAATCATAGTATGGCCGCAGAGGGTGACAGGTTCACCGTGAATTCATGCGGGTCAATACCTAGCCGGGGGAGCGTGACAAAATGCGCAAGCACTCCAGCGCCCCGGGTAGAGTCTGACTAACACCTGCGCCTCGGGGCGTAAGACACTCCAGTGCCCCGGGAAGAGTCTGACTAACACCTGCGCCTCGGGGCGTAAGACACTCCAGTGCCCCGGGTAGAGTCTGACTAACACCTGCGCCCCGGGGCGTAAGACACTCCAGTGCCCCGGGTAGAGTCTGACTAACACCTGCGCCCCGGGGCGTAAGACACTCCAGTGCCCCGGGTAGAGTCTGACTAACACCTGCGCCCCGGGGCGTAAGACACTCCAGTGCCCCGGGTAGAGTCTGACTAACACCTGCGCCCCGGGGCGTAAGACACTCCAGTGCCCCGGGTAGAGTCTGACTAACACCTGCGCCCCGGGGCGTATGACACTCCAGTGCCCCGGGTAGAGTCTGACTAACACCTGCGCCCCGGGGCGTAAGACACTCCAGTGCCCCGGGTAGAGTCTGACTAACACCTGCGCCCCGGGGCGTAAGACACTCCAGTGCCCCGGGTAGAGTCTGACTAACACCTGCGCCCCGGGGCGTATGACACTCCAGTGCCCCGGGTAGAGTCTGACTAACACCTGCGCCCCGGGGCGTAAGACATCCATGAGAATTTCCACACAGTAAAAAAAAATATGATTATTGATCTGCTCATGTGTAAGCAAGGACACATAGGAGCTGATAAAATGACCGAGTGAATAGGTTACTTCTAGGCAAGCGTGCTCCACCTTCGACCACATCATCGCTTACCATAAGGTGAGGTAGTAGTCAAACGCGAGCCTCATCATCTGCCCGCGCCTTTTCCCAACTATCTTGGGGTCGGCTTCCAGTCTAGCCGGATGCAGCTGAATACCAGTATTTTACATGGAGGGACTGCCTATCTGACCTCAACAACCCAGTAACTGGGTAATACAATACCCCTTGGTAAGATTGGATGGAAGTCTTTCGGGCTTCTGACGACCCTCAACGACTGTCAAAGATCCGCGATTGCCAGCCGGGACCAACGGTTTCACGTGTTTTCTGGAGAAGTCTCGGTATGTAAAGTCACCCATCCGCGGACCAACCCCGGCAAGCGTGGCTTAACCTGATGGATCGACCCATGCGGCTGTTATTACTTTAGCCACGAGCTCCTCGTCAAACGCGAGCGTATCAATGTTAAAACAATACTGACCTAGTCCTCGTCTGCTTGTGTTTGACGAGGTACACGGCGCCGTACGCTCCGTTCGAGATGAGCTTGATAACGTGGTAGTCGTTCTCTGAGGGAGGAGCGTTGTTCGTGTTCGAGCCGCTTGGAGGAGACTGGCGGCCTCGTGTCCTAAGGAAAGAAAAACGTATTTGTTGAGTGTCACACTAGAACCCTTGTTTGGCCCCCAAGTTATTGGAGTCAAAATCGTTGCAAATTAGCTCTAGAATATCCTATTTGAGGAATGCTCAATTACCGATAACCTTATACAAGCTAGAGACGACAATACAATGAAATGAAAACACTGAACTGTACAACTTTTACTTTGAGATCAACCCAGAAATAGCCAAAAGAAAAAGAAATGGCACTCCGGGAGTGCCGACAGAAGTGAAAACTTGAGTCGGTGTCGGTGGCGAGTTCAATAGGAAGCGTGCAAAAAATATAGATGGCAGCACATACATGTCAATGACAAGTAATTAAGCAGTAAAAGTTGCGGATTTCACTCACTAGATGCCAGTCTACGTTATGCGAGCTGCATGTGTGCATAGTGTATGTGTGTATACACATATGGCACGGAAATGTCAATGACAAGTTTTTAAAGTGTAAAAGTTTCGGATTTACTCCACTAGATGGCACAGACTGCGCCGTCCACGTTCCCTATAGTTTTTTCCAATCTCAAAAAAGTCCAACGCGCTTAAAGAAGTTTTTACTTCAAAAATCAGCCGTTTAGCACATTTTGTCGAGTTATGCAAACATAAATGTATGAGACAGCTGAATTTTTTTTCGCGATTTCAGTGTTGGTCCCATATTATTGTATTGTCGTCTGCTCCTTGTATACAGTAAACTTTAAAAAAAACTTTATTTTTTCTCTTTTAGCCAATCTTACACTTCCTAAGGTTTACAACCTTTAAGGTTACAACCTTGGGTTACTACTACAAAATTGTCAATTTTGAGGAGAGAGTTTCAATGTTTTTTAAAGTTTAGACAATAACAGTACGAAAACAAATTTTATACGGTATTACTTATGAATAGATTCTTTGTTTTGGTATTTACGAGTACCTTTGTTTTCGTACTGTTCTTCTCGGTCTAAACTTTAAAAAACTTTGAAACTCTCTCCTCAAATTTGTCAATTTTGTAGTTAGTGTAATTGTGAACTAAGGTATCGATATAGCCGATTAAACAGCCTCGGCAAGAAATCAACCTTCGGTAGTAGGACACTAGTTCTAAAGTTGTATACTCACTTGGAAGGCGAAGTGTTCTGTGGCAATGGGGGAGGTGGTGGTGCTTGCAGTTCAGCTAGGGGGTCCCGTGATAGCCCCAGCTTGTGGATTATGTATTGAGGGATGTCCGTCGTTATGCCCTGAGGAATATGGTACATGATTAATAAACTCAATGATATTCGTTGAACTCCTTTAAGTTCTGGGGGTCTACTCCGAAGTGTTTTTACAAAGTATCGGCCGAATGTTCGAACATATTTGTGTGAAGTGTTAAAGTGAATGTGCCATACTTAAAATTGTAGCGAAATGGCATTACGTATGTTTTAGGTGGAAGAAGCTCTCAGAGAAGAGCTACAATTTTAGGTATGGCACATTCACTTTAACACTTCACACAAATACGTCCGAACATTCGGCCGATACTTCTTAAAAACTACTTCGGAGTAGACCCCCTGATTTGCGTGAGCTACGCGATAAGTGAGAAACGCTTGAACTGTCTGGACAGGTCCACTCAAGTCTGTTTAGAGTTTTTTTTTTCAAAGTACTACGAGAATCTGTGTTTCCTGATAGCTACAACCTGGGAATATTTAAGTCAAGAGGGAATAGGTTACTTCTAGGCAACCGTGCTCTATCGTCGACCACATCATCGCTTATCATCTGGTGAGATAGTGGTCAAACGCGTGCCTATCAATGATAAAAAATCTTTTTTTACAAAAAATACAACCGAACTGAACCGAAAAAATACTTTTTCACTTATTAGTTGTTATGCTGACCCAAGAACTCAAAACCAAACCTCAATAACATAGAACGTGGAATTTAAAACATACCGACTCTTAATTGGAGGAAACCAAAACGTCATGTCATAATTATGTACACGTATTTTCCGTTTTTGTTCAGTTTTTCAAAAAGCGCTCAAATTGCTCTCGGGAGTATATTCTTTCGGATACAAAATGAATTTTGAAAATCGGTCCACAACTGACAGAGAAATCGGTGGAAATACTATATGGTTCTCATAATTATGATTTGTACCAGTACGGATTGTATGAACTTTAAGAGACTTTGACCTCTGAATTTGTTTCAGTGTTTCTTCACAAAAAAACAAAAAAAAAACCGTAGTCAGCTAGGAAAACCGGAATCGTCTAGTTTAAGTTGACAAAAAACGGGTGTATGCTTATTAAGGCCACACACGATAGAAATAAAAACTTCTAATTTTCTAATTCTAAAATATGTACTGTACCGATGACTGGAGCAGAATATACAGATTCAGTGTGTCAGCGACCCGAGCGCACTTGATGCCGAGCAGAGCCGAGTAGACCCGATTCAGCGCCACCGACCCGACCGTGACGGTTCACTTACGTTCACACTTCTGCAAAACGCGCCTAAAGAAGTTTTCTACTAACCTGTTGGTGTTTCGCATGACCCTCAGCAGCTTCTAACAGTCTATAGAAGCGCTCAGGATCGAACTCCAGACACTCTAGTAGTCGTGCTGGTCGTGCCATGGCGAGTATTAGTCGTGTCACTAATGGTGCGACTTGGTTTCCAGCTTCTGCTGACTTTTCTCGTGTCTGTTGAGAATAATATTAAGATTCAAGCAAAGACCGCTAGCGAAGGTCACCAGTATCACAGATAATATAATACTAGCCTACAGATGCCTCATCCCATACAAAGAAACGGTACCGACGTAACTACGGGTTTTTTTCTGGCGCAAGTAACTTTTGTTCTTCGTTCGGGCCCGTCCTCTACACCTCGCTAGATGGTGTTAGCAGCGACGGTTTGCAAGCTGAATGAATTTACATTAAGTCTTACCAATATTTTCTCACACATTGAGGAATTATTTTATAGTATTTTTGGCACATTATAGCAGTTTTACTGTATCAAAATGTGTCACTATTAAAATTTTAAAGAAGCGAAAGGATAAACTCAAACTTCAAACAGCGCCATCTATTGGTACAATAAATATAGATGTCTAAGGATTCGTTATAATAATCGTCCAAATTTGAATTACAAGCCCATTATTCCACAATTTTATACTTAGGGCAGTTTATTAAATAATAAAATACGGTTTTTACCATATTTATTTGCAAAATATTAATATTACTTAAACTTCAATAAGAAATCGATGCATATTACGCCATCTATTGAGATTTATTTGAACTAAATTTTCTTTGTTCGAGATGAGACCCCGTGCCAGTATAGAGGTATGCAGAGCAAACCTCCATTGAAAAGGGAGGATCCTCCGACCAGACAGGTGTTGTCTGGTCCGGACAACTGCCCAATGGTTTATTTCGGACTGTTGTATATTATGTTCAAATCGCGCGGAGAACTTCGATTGCGCGATGCAGGATTTGTGTTTAGTTCGTTTGTGGCCACATAGATGTCGCTACACCTTTTTTCAGAGGTTTATTTACTGTACACAGTATACACTCACTTGCTAAAATGTGTCCCGTTAGCCTTCAAAGCAAGAGTGTACACGTTTTGGAGTGATTTTTTTCAGGTGAAGGTCAACGGCTATCTTTTTATTCGCAAATTGATTCCTAGTGGATATTTTGATGTGAAATCGTGTAGTTTTGTAACTCAAAGTCTGCGCCACTGGACAATATGTGGATTCATAGAAACAGGCGCGATCTCGGTAAAGTGGGACTGAGAATTTTATTGTAGAATTCACTACCTTAGCGAAGCTAGCCGAGAAGGCTGACATCTGCGTTCTAATGCAAAACAAGTCTTGGTTTAAAGTGTGAAAAACTAAAGACTTGAATTGACTGTGTTAAGCCGTGGATCCTGGCCGTCTTTTGAAGATCTTTGTCCTTACGGTGGTCAGAAGACATAAAATCTGACACTAGTCTTGCCAAGGGGTTTCGTGTTACCCAGTTACTGGGTTATGGAGTTCAGTTAGGCAGTCGCTCCAAGTAAAATACTGGTGCCCAGCAGCATCCGGTTGAACTGGATGCCCACCCCAAATCTTGGGGCATCCGGTTAAACTGGATCCCTACCCCAAATCTTGGGATATTCTTCGCCATATCGATGATTCCAAAATTATCAGTATTACAGATGGGGTAACAAGCTAGGCAGGTTGATGGTATACGTTACCTCAGCCAGCAGCCTGTCCAAGCTGTCAGCCATGTCGTAAAAGTACGTGCTGGTGACCTGCTTGGACTCCGACTTGTGCAGGCAGTCGCGAGCCATCTCCAGTACCTGCGAACATTCACATTAAACTTGTATTACTTACATTATATTACTAGCGGCTGCCCTGGGCCCGCTCGCACTCCTGGGTGCCAATTATATGTTTCCGTTAATGCGCGTAAATCAGCTAGAGTGCAGATTAACTGGCCGAGTTCGTTAAAGTGCGAAAAAATGTTTTAGTTCTCAGATTAACCAGTTAATATGCAGATTACCTAGGTAATCTGCAAACTAACGACCAAGCATACGGTTAAGTTAATAAAACAGGTTCTTTGTTTGAATAAAACATTCGAATTCATTGTAATAAGTTATATAATTTGTTAGTTGAATTGAGTAACTAAAAACTCCAAGAGAGAGTGGCAGCAGACAGAAATAAGAGCCCCGCGTAGCGGGGCTTCGTCGACGTATCTTGCGACCGTCGCGTCGTTAGCACATCACCGGCTGAAAATCCGGCATGGTATAGAATGTTGGCAAAGTATAGAATAAATAATATTACAGTGCCACCCAGTCCAAAACAGAAGTAAAAAGTCGCTAATGCGCAGATTAACTCGATAATGTGCAGAAATTTGTTACTTTCACTATAATTTCGCACTTTAACGGATCGTAGAGGGTAATGTGCAGATTACCTAGTCAATGTGCATATTAACGTATTCCGCACTCTAACGGTAACAAATATACCAAATTTCTTCGTTTACCGCTCTTTCTATTAATGACGGGCGAGAAAGATAGACGCGGAAGGCGACTGCGTTTTATACAACATTTTTTTAAATGGGAAATTAACTCTGTCTATTTGATAAGTCCTAACGGCTTAACGGATTTTGATGAAGCTTGGCACGGTAGACATGTCCTTGAATTGCTCATTACCTATTTTAACCTGGCAGCCGTTCGTCTTTATCTTTGACTAGCACTTCGCCCGCGACTTCGGGCGCGTGGACTTCGAAAATAAATATAATGTTTATTTTCATAATAATGGTGGAAGAATTTTCAAAATAGGTTCGGTAGTTCCAGAGATTACTTCCTACAAACAAACTTACAAACTTTACCTCTTTATAATATTAGTATAAATAAGGACTGACATATAAATATAGGAAAAGAAGTTTTATCAACAGTTAATTACTGCGCGAAATAAAGTGTGAGTCTTTATAATGTGCACATATCGAAATAAAAAAATATCTAAACATTTTTTTATATATTAAAAAACAAACGAAAACAAAAAGGTGTAACTTTTTAACTAAATGATCTATCGCGATAAAACAAACCATAGTGATTGGACGTAATTAGGCATCCTCATGAAAATTGTGAAAAAAAAACTAAATTTTTTTAACAAAAATCTGAAAGAAAGTAAGTCATCAATTTTAAACAACAGATTCTTTTTAGATTTTTTTAATATTTTTTCCGTCGATAAAATTAAGCATACATTCCTTCACTTCGATATGTACACATTATAAAGACTCAAGACTGTATTTTGTGATTGTAGTTAAATGTACAATATTAATTTATTTAAACTTCATGTACAATAGTGGCGAATTTAATGCAACAAGGCATTCTTTACCAGTCAACCTTTGGGTTAAAGAGACTACGTTCTTCTTAGCGTGTCGACGGCATTAACTCTTTGCGCGTCTAGGAGGCACATGGTGGGCGAGACACATTTAAAATATATTGTCTTGATTAATAATGCATTTAATTATTATTTATTATTCCATTGCCTGGCCCACTATTCGGCCTGGGCAATGCCGTCAAATGACGCTGTCATTAGATCCTTATACGCATATGGGCATATGGCGTTAGATCGAAGATGGGACATGGTCTATGGAGAGACGCCACACAAACACTTTTTGTTTTTTTAGGGACTACTACTACTACCGAAAATAAAATAAGATTATAAAAAGAAAGAATCGAAAATTTACTGTAAATTAAATATTAAATTTAAAAAAAACATAATTGAATTATATAATTAACTTTGTTGCATGCTAATCAAATAATTGTAAAACTGCATGAAAAAATGAGAAATAATAAAAGGCTGAACTAGTATAATTAATTATTATTATGGACTACTTTACCTGTCTCTGAACAAATCTCTCGATGGGTGGCCTATCTGGTTTCTTGTCCAACTCCAACACTTCATCGATCAACCCCCGTAACCTGAAAATAACAAGCTTATTACATTCTGTTTCATAATGAAATGTTTTCATTGTGTAATTTTATTAAATAATAAACTATATCATGGCAGAATATTTTGATCTTTTGAATTGCTAAATTGACCCTTAAGACGTAAGCCCGATAGTCTATTGCACAATAATGAAAAATACTCTGATATGTTTATATAATTCATCATAATTCTTAATTCACAATTTCACACAGAGGTCAAGGGTCAGAATATCGACTAACTATTTATTGTTTGTGTAATTTTGGGTTTTTTGTATTCTTACAAAAGTATCTACAAAAATAAAATATTTAATTACTTGGATTGAAGCGATACTGGGTTTATCACTACAACATATTATAAAACAAAGTCCTCCGCCGCGTCTGTCTGTTTGTTCTCGATAAACTTCAAAACTCCTGAATGGATTTTGATGCGGATTTCACCAAAATACAGAGCGATTTATGAGGAAGGTTTAAATGTATAATCTGTACCCGTGTGAAGCTGGGGCGGGTCGCCAGTAATGAATATATCGTCTCTTGAAAAGCACGTCAAGCCGTTAGTCCTGGCTGCCCTTATACAGGGTGTAACGGAAAGGTGTGGTCATATTTTAAGAACTGCATCTGCCCATCGTTATGAACAACTTTCTTCAAGAAAATCTGAGGAAATTTACAAATTTTTTTTTTACCTCCCGTACAAATGTTGATCAGCTGATGATAACTTTGTATTGAAAGTACAATTTTTTTCTTGGGAATTTTCTGTTTTTTCTTAGAGAAAGTTGTTCATATCCATGGGCAGGGCCGGTTCCTAAAATATGACCACACCTTTCCGTTACACCCTGTATAGATCTTTGGCAGGCGTTATGTGTAGAAGTATCGTGTTACGGAGAACTGGGTTATGGCAGTCCCTCCATGCAAAATACTGGTATACAGCTGCATGAGGTTAGACTGAAAACCGACTAGCATGGTTGGGTTTTTTTTTTTTTTTTGGGGGGGTGGGAAATCATCTTATGACTTCTTCCGCTCTAGGGTGGAGCGGAAGGGCGTGTCAGTCTTACTGACTAAAACCCACCCCTATACCTCCCTGCCCTACATGCCCAGGGGCGAGGTAACTCTTTCGAATTTATCCTCAACCCCCGGGCAGGCATTGGCCGTGGCAGGCCCCGTCCTTTTGCTGACAACTCTTTGAGGCGCGCGTGGAACACTACGCGCCGTCAACTCTCGGGCCTGGTGCTGATCGGACGGCGAGTTACCCACTACTCGCCGTCCGCAGGCCCGGGTAACATGGTTGGGTAAAGGCTTAAAAAAAAAAAAAAAAAAAGGGAGGTTGGGAATTCATCAGACGATCTCCCGCTCTTCGTGTCAGACTTTTACTGACTAAAACCCACCCTTGTTCCTTCAGTTGCTTGTACCAGGGCCGCGATAGCTCTTTTTTAAATTTATCAGGCAGATGATCATACACTTATCACGCATTTTACCCGACAAACTTATCATCCATGGCTCTCTGCGCTGCGGGGAACCTTGCGGCAAAGAGCGGAGAATGCGTCATCTTTTGACCAACCACCGGTACATAATTAACTAGACTAGTCCTGATGGTACATACTTGTCATCCATTGCTTTCTGCGCCGCGGGGAACCTTGCGGCAAAGAGCGCAGACATGGCGGAGACTGCGTCATCTCTTGAACCGGATCCGCCGCTCGAACCGCTGCCGCCTCCGGTGCGGGATGGTGAACTGGAAAAAAAGGGACGTCCGTTTAGAAATATATACAAAGGATTCGACGTAGATCGACCAATCGTCGATCGATGCCATCGATCGATGGTAGAATGAATTAGTCGATCGATAGTTTCTACTGGGTACACCAATCGATCGAGTGTCGATCGATGGTAGAATGGATTAGTGAACATAGACCGATCGATTGTTTATCGACCTGTATCCGTCGATCAGCTAAAACTATGGCATCAATCCACGATCGATCGATTGGTGTGATAACACCCTACGTGCCGCTACCGGTAAAACTAAATAATTTATCAGGTGTGTGGCATTATGGCACATGAGTCAGTGACGACCGCGTCGAATGCTAGGAATCTTGGCAACCGTATTGTTTACTGTGCAATACTTAGTGGATGTGATGTCAGTTGTGGGTGTGTTTTGAATGGTTATGGTCGTTAAGTGAGAGGCTTCGATCGAAGGCTTTGAGAGACTACAATCACAATGCTGACGTACTTAAGCTAGTGCCTTTATCTGACATTTGGCGGGTTTTCGTTTTTTGATACCACGGTAATCAGCAATAAATCTCTTATTGAGTGGAGCGGGAGGGCGTGTCAGACTTTTACTAACTAAAATCCATCCGTTTTTCTTCAGTAGCATGTGCCAGGCCCAGGCTGACTATTTCAAACACTCCCGAAACCCTGGAAGACCTCTAGCCTAAGTGACGAACTGGTGGCGTAAACTTTCCTGAAAACCTTTATTGCCTTCAGAACACCGCTTTACTGAGATGGTGCCTGAGCTACACGTGCTGACCAACGGAGGAGTCAACGCCCCTCCCTCACCGCGCAGCTAACCTCAGGCACTTCTCAGTTAAATGACCTGTAGATGATTATCAAGTATTTACCTCAAGCTTCGACTCCGGACTCTTCTGGCTGGGCTCTGTGGCGAGGGCGCACGCGCAGCAGTGTTCCCACTGCCGCCACTGTCTGACAACGACGCCCAGTTGTTCATGCCGCTGCCTTGTGAAGAGCTGCAAGGACAGAAATTGCTTAGTAGAAAAAAAATTGAGTATTTTCAAAAAATCCGACTGTAAAAAACAACTGACTGGCCTGTTGGTCTAGTGGTTAGTGACCCTGACTGCTATGCCGGAGGTCGTGGGTTCGATTCCCACCCAGGACAAATGTTTGTGTAAGCACGATCATTTGTTCTGTGTCTGGGTGTAATTTATCTATAATATGTATGTATTTAGAAATATATAAGTATGTTTATCAGTTGTCTAGTACCCATAACACAAGCTCTGCTTAGCTTGGGACTAGATGGCGTTGTGTGATAGTTGTGGAATATTATTATTATTTATTTATTTAACTAAAAAGTTCCAAACAAGTCACTTTCCAAGCAGTCTGGTGCAGTTGGTAGCAGTTATTTTAGTTCTATTATTGATTTCACGCCACCAACTCCATCAGATTGCTTGAAAAGTGACTCGTTTGGCACTTTTTAATTGTTTACAGTCGGGTTATTTGAAAAATTTTTTTTTTAGTATTTTCTAAATCTTACTGAGTTATATTTTTGGAATCGCCTCCTCGAACCCTTTATTTTAATACCCCACTTAACTACTAGTTCGACGACTATCATTTTTTTAATTTTCACAATATAGCGTCTGGTTGTCGCCATATTGTTTTTTGATTTCTGTCATGTCTTTAGCAGCACTCGCAAGTGTAAGACGAATCAATTGACGTAAGAATTATCAAAATCGGCTCACGCGTTTGGTCTCTATAGTGCCACAAAGGAACAAACATACATATATACATAGGCTGATAAACACATTACCCTCTCTTGCGTCGCGTTGTCGGGTAAAAATACAGAAATATGTGAAGATACAGTACGCAAACACAATACCTACATCCTTGGACGTAGATCGTAGAATTATGAGACTCCAGCACGATACGGTAGATTCCTATAAAAATCTATTTAGTCCGTCAGTTAGAATCTTTGTTTACAGCGAAAAAGAGATGACGCTATCCGTCCTGTAAAGCTTCATCCCTCTCATACTGGAACATATACGATAGCTCTGGATCCGCCTGCACTCTGTCTTCGTCAACCACTTACTTCAACGAGTTCTGGTGCTGATGGCAGTGGGGACATGGTGCTCTCGGTGGCTCGCATACCGCCTGCACTGCGAGAAGCCTCTCCTGGGATGAGCATTGCGACTGCAACAAGGTGATACAACACATTAACATGACATTCATTAGAGAATCACTATATCCTAAAAAGTAGCCGGCCCTACGACTGACCAAACTTCAGTTGCAGAAAGTCACAGCCGTTACAACTGGCCATGGGTCTTTTAATAAGCATCTCTCTGTCATAGGAGTCACAGACAGTCCACTCTTCAGAGCCTGCATGGAGGAGGACGAGACAGCGGCTCATCTGCTGCTAAGCTGCCCAGTAGTCGCTGCATACAGGGCAAAACACTTCGGACATCCCGGTAACCTAAGCGAGATGGTCAGTAACACCAGGGTGCTGCTGGCCTTCCTCGAGGAGCTGGGGTGGATCGAATGACAATGCAGTCCCACCTGTACGCAAAATACGCGCCTTGGGCGTGGAGTTGCGGAAACCAGCCCGACATACATACATACATACAACAAGTAGGGGGGCCGTCCCCGTTAAACATGGCGACGCACCGTTTTGGCAAAAACGACGAGCATCGGAATGACGTGGAGCGAAGTGAAGCGTGAAACTCAAGACCGTTCGCGATGGAGGACTACTGTGGACACCCTCTGCCCCAGCTAGGGGACATAGGATTTTAAGTCAAGATAAAAAATTATCTGAAGCCTGAAATTCACAGATGTGACACGTCTTTAATTACTCCTTTACTGTTCTTAATCTTTTATATCTGATGGTTTCTGTTTCGAACAAACTCCTCTTCACCATTCCTCCTATCATTCTCTCCGGTAACATCATGAGTGTAGTTAAAAGAGAGGAGTGCTCATGATCAATTGAGCTGAGCGAATTTCGAGCCCATTTTCTCGTGTATATGTTGTGCAAAACGCAATATGGAATTTAAGTGAACACAATAAGCTTTGTTTTTATTTTTATTTTGTGGTTGGGAAATCATCCAATGACATCTCCCACTCTAGGGTGGAGCGGGAGGGCGTGTCAGACTCTTACTGACTAAAACCCACCCCTGTTCCTTCCCTGCCCTGAGTGCCCAGAGGCGAGGTAAATCTGTTTCGAATATATCCTCAACCCCTGGGCAGGCATCGGCCATGACGGGCGCCGTCATTATTGCTGAAAACTCTTTGAGGCGCGCGTGGAACACTACGCGCCGTCCACTCTCGGGCCTGGTCCTGATCGGACGGCGAGCTACCCATTACTCGCCGTCCGCAGGCCCGGGTAACACAATAAGCTAGAGTGGAGATAGCAACTGGTATACCAGACCACAAGGGATTAGGCATAGGCCACACCCACATCACACGAAGACCTACGGTTAACGATGACAAATAACAGTGCGTGCACAAATACACAATTCTAGGCCATTGGGAATTGAAGGCGTGACAGCATATTCTATTAGACACACCTAAACAAATGTTTTCATGGTTACATACAAAAATGTGTAAATATTGCCGACCTTATAAGAATTATGAAGTTTAAAAATCTGTTTTGCGCCTTCAGACGACATCAAATCAGTTTCCAAGCGACCTTCAGATCATTCCTCTCGTCTCCAGCCGAATAGGACGCAGAATACTCCTTAATATAGTTACGTCGAACGTATTACACTGGAACGTTCGAGAATGTGGTCGAACTTTCCAGAAGTTACCACTACGTTCGAGAACATTCCATTGTGGTATTGTGTAGAAGTTCATAGATCATCATTCTCCTGCCCTTATCCCAATTTATTTGGGGTCGGCGCAACATGTCTTTTTCTTCCATACTCCTCTATTAGTCGTCATCTCTGTAGTCACCCCTTTTTTACCCATATCCTCTTTCACACAGTCCAACCATCGTTTCTTTGGCCTTCCCCTACTCTTATAGCCATCCACATCTATACACAAGACTTTCCTCACGACATTTTCTTCATTCCTCCGCATCACATGCCCATACCACGACAACCGATTTCCACACAACTTTTCAGTCAGCGGTGCCACTTTCAGACTTCCTCTTATATACTCATTCCTAATTCTATCTGCGCATAACACCACACATCGCTCTTAGAAGTGTATGTGTAGAAGTTCATAGATGTTTCTAGAATATTCCATTAAGGGATAGTTCGACAATGTTCTGGAAACTTCTATGACTGTATAAATAGGCGGGGCGGCCGGCGAGTTAGTCTGTTTTCGACTACGGATGCGGACGGATGTTTATACAAGCGATTACGAAGAGAATAGTGATTATTAGCGAATTAGTGTTTGTGTAAATAAGTTGTTGAGTTAATAATGGATATTTGTTTTTTGGGGGGTTAAATTAATTTATCCCATACCCAGCTCGTAACAATATCATCATTTCAACCGAAAGACGTGTTGCTTGCTGGGCATTGGTCATCCAAAGCGTCTCCTCATCGACTGGCACTTTTTAGCTGGATGCCTCAATGATCGCCACTCCATCTGGTGCTTTTCCACTGCGAGCAGCACAGGAATATACCCATATTCTATCTCATTGTTGATCTTGTCAAGGGAGAGAAGAGGACTAGGCACTCCTTATCAAAAGGTGTTCCTAAGCTTAGTCAGATACTCATTGCGAGTACAACTGTCGAATCGGTCCACGCATGAATCTAGATCCAACTCGAAAGACCATGTACAAAACCGTACAAAGATGCCTATACTATGATTTTGGCAATAAAACAAGACGATGCTGTTTTGGATTTTACTGTAGTGGTTTTATCTTCCCTGATCACCGTCACTAACACTCACGTACAGGGGTACTCCAATGAGCCACAATACGATTACGGAGCTACGCCCCAATTTATGCCTCACTTTTTGTCATGCCTTCTGTGCAACAACACCTGTACTTTGCGAGGAAAATGCTAACGCTATCAACGTGGCAAAATTTTGGTCAAAAGATATTTAATTTTGGAATCATTGATAGGACGAAGAAGAAGTAGCTTAAAGATTGTGATGTTACCAGAAATTCTGGTGATGGAACATTTTCTGACCGTTACCACCAGTTACAATGACGACATATCAACCGTTTCACATAAAACACAACATATTCAAGATGTCGTAAAGCTAGTACCGGCATCAAATCTCAAGTTGGTAAACAAAAGGTAGGTTGGTTTCATTCGTATGCACTAGTAAGTATGCGCAAGAGTTTCCTCGTTCACGCTGTGAATACTAACGGCCGGATCAATTTGGCTGTTTGGACACGATCATCTTGAGACAATAGCTTTGTTTTTATATTTATTTTATTTAAAACATGTATTGCAGGTTCACAGCTACTGACTTTAAATTGTGTTGCAATTTCGAAAAGGTGCTGCCAAATACACTCGTAGACTTTTTTCTTTTATATATTTTTATTCTGTGTTCCGTGAGTGTGTCCCTCCCTCATCACAGGCCCTATCGGACCATCGCTGCGTTATTTTTATTTTTTTAATATAGCAGCACTAGCACTTCGCCCGCGACTTCATCGGCGTGGAATTCAATTTTATAGCCTGTGACACTCACAAATAACGTATTGGTAAAAGAATTTTATAAATCGGCTCAGGAGATCCGGAGATTACCCCCTACAACCCTCACTGTATTTTTGGCCTCGTACAGGTCTTTTCTATGTTGTTATTTTTTACCATTAGTTAGTTAATAGTTGTCATGCCTTTTGTCACAAATAAAATTTTCTTTTTTTTTACTTTCTCATTTCTTTCTTTCTTAGATTGTGTTGTGTTGTTTCGTAATACGTGCACTTCCCATCATGGTTACTGCTCGCTATGAATCCCTTCGTAACTTCTACTTTAACATTCACTGGTGTAGATTGGTGTAAAGAAGAGAAGGCTGATCCCAGAGGCTAACCCCATGCCTACTCCAACTTTCTCTTCCAATAACACTTTTCTAAAACAACAAGCGATGGAGGTACAGCGACTTCTCTCGCTAGTTGGTTGGATGGCCTATGTCGCGCAGTGAACTGCTGTAGCTGATGAATAATTCTAAAACTCTCACTCGCATTGGCTCCTGGTAATCTATGTTATCACTGTAGATAAGTGAAGAGAGATCGAGACTGAGACAGTAGTTCGTTTTGATTCTGGTAATCATTCACCTGTCACCTAAATATGTTTCTTTTGTAATAAATATGTGCCAGCCACCTACGAGTATGATATCTCAGAAAATATATGTCGTTATACATATCTCAGATATTAATAGACATTTCTGAAGATAAACAGAGATTTAGCGATCAACAACACATCACAAACGTCTTGGATACGTTTCAAATAGTGTATGACATATCTATGCTAAAATGATAATGAACTCTATGACTAAGAGATGAAGGTCCTGATTCTGTTGATAAGATATTGTTTCGGCAACTAATATTCACCTCATGATAATTTATATTTATTCTAGTTCACATTAAGTGTGTTAATATTAGTTTTGTCAACAAATATGAGTTCGCACCTATTTAGTTTTTTATTACGACTGTGCCCCAAATGTTTAGTTCATTTCCTGGAACATAAACCGCACGAAACTTTTATTGAATTTTATTCATGGTGGAGACGATAAAGGATGTGCGTTTGTTCCTCTTTTACGCAAAAACTTTAACTTAACAGTAATATTGCTTATACATCATTTGTTCTGTGTCTGGGTGTAATTTATCTATAATATGTATGTATTTAGAATTATATAAGTATGTTTATCAGTTGTCTAGTACCCATAACACAAGCTCTGCTTAACTTGGGACTAGATGGCGTTGTGTGATAGTTGTGGAATAAAAAAAAAAAAAAAAAAAAACATCATAATAACATCTAGGGTATAATATATAACGGGGGGGAAGTACTAATACGACGCAGGCGAAGCCGCCGGCAGAAATTGTTTCATAATAAAACACATTTTGCACACGGGTGCAAAAGCGAAAATATAACTGTTTTATCAACACTTCCTAGTTCCTTGGTTTTTCAGATATTGTCAACATCAATTGCCAGTATTGGACCTCCTATAAGACCAATCAATCTGCCTAGATTTTTTTTTTAATTTACATTATTTAAAAAAAAAAGAAACTGGGACCACGCTAGGAATTACTCCTGTATTGTGGGTGCGTTCACAAACATATAAACCCACTTACACAAGACACTGAGTCCTGGAATAACTATCTAATTATTCCCTCAGTAAGATTACCAAAAAAAATTGGACACGTATTATTTTTTGTTTAATCACGTAAACAAAAAATGAGGACGACACAATGCGTTGAAATTTCGCGTGACGTCATGGTGTGCGACACTTTTTACCACCAAGTGACGTAACAAGCCCCCACTCCTAAACTTTGATGCGTTTTATCATTGTAATTTTTTAATAGAATTATTACTTTCATACCCAGGAAACTAACCAATGTCATCACCTGACACCTCTTTAAGGAATTCTACGCCCGTCCTTACCCTACCGGGTCTCCGGTTATCCGCCTCACTCATTTACTTATCTAATGAAACGGAAAAGCTGTGAGGGGCTTCTGACGATGACCACCCTAATAGAACCCAATCACTTAGGAAAGTGGGGTAAGGGGATTAGTTTTTTAGCATCATTGCAATTGACTGTTTGTCGAAAGATAATTACCCTAGCCTGGTGTTCCATAGAGACTGGGTATGCAATTTATACCAGATATTTGAAAAGCAATCCGCTTTTCAAGATATTAGAGGAGCTCGTGGCTAAAGTAATAACAGCCGCACAGGTCGATCCATCAGGTTAAGCTACGCTTGCCGTGGTTGGTCCATATATGGGTGACCATCTTTACACACCGAGACTTCTCCGTGCCTCTTAAAGCACGTTAAGCTGTTGGTCCCGGCAGTCAATCGTGGATCTTTGACAGTCGTTACGGGTCGTCAGAAGCCCGAAAGTGTGACCACCAGTCTTTCCAAGGGGTATCGTACCCAGTAACTGGGTTGTGGAGGTCAGATAGGCAGTCGCTCCATGTAAAATACTGGTTTTCAGTTGCATCCGGTTAGACTGCAAGCCGACCCCAAGATAGTTGAGAAAAGGCTAGGCAAATTGATTTTTTTGAGGCTAAGAAAGTACTCAATCGGTTGCGTACCCATGCAGGTAGGCCCTACAACAACTTGGCAAAGAGGGGTTTTATAGACTCGTCTGATATCCAGTGTGCGGTGCCCCTGTCCAGAACATGACTCACATACTGGAATGCTCCAAGAACCCATACACCAGCACTTTAGAGGACCTGATGAAAACTACTAACCTAAGCTCTGGTCCTAAAGTATTTAAAAAATTCAAAACCATCCGATTCGAAAGAAGAATATTGAGGTTAAGTATTTATAGTGCAGATCGATCTAGAAACTTTATTTATCTGGCTAAAATGGGCATGTCAAATGCGGTAGACCTACACCGTGTGTCTGATGACCGACAGTTGAGACCTGTATTTTTTTTTAATTATGCTAAACTAGCCTTTGCGATCATGTCTAGCCAGCTTGCCAGAGGCTTCGCCCGTGTGGTTTTAGTAATTCCCCGACTATAAATTATAGCCTATGTGCTGTTCCAGACTATAATCTATCTCTGTACCAAATTTCATCCAGATCCGTTCAGCCGTTCTGGCGTGATGGAGGAACAGACATCCATCCAAACTTTCGCATTTCTATATAAGTAGAATAGTAGGATGGAGATCAGAGATCAGACGCTCCGTGTTAAAATAATATCTAGTGACACCTGTTCATCATCAGCCTTTTTTAATGTCTCCACTGCTGGGGCACAGGCCTCCTCTCTGTGAGAGGGTGTGGGCTGTAATCCACCACGCGGGCCCAATGCGGGTTGGTGGATGTCACATGTCCTCGAATTTTTGGTTCTAGGACATGCCGGTTTCCTCACGATGTTTTCCTTCACCGTTTTGACAGCAGTGGTGATGAAATAACTTACACAAAGTAAAGTGCCTGTACAACTTGTAAGTCGCGGCTGTTACCACTGGGCCACCACTGCTCTCTCAAAAATTACAATGGTGAGACAGAAATAATAAACCTCCTAAGAAAAGAATAATGTATTTGTCTTTCATTAGAGAAAGCATACAAATAATAAAAAAGAATGCCTCTTTTCTGGCTATTTCGCGGAAATGTTTACGAATTAGTCGGCACTTGTCACCAAACAGTTAAGACACAGAAGGTCAGCTCGATGTAAGGCTAGCTACTGACTTGTAATTTTTGTCACCGTGATTTTTTGTTACCCAGTCGAGTGTTATGAAGATACATGGGAGTGCGCTGATCATGGTGACGTGACAATACGGTGACAAATAGTTCCTAGGTGACTGAATTTTGAAGAATACTGATGTAGTTTAGAATATAGTGTAAAATTTTCCTTGAATCAATCTTTCAGTGTATACATGATGAACCCAGTAGCGTTTTTTTTTTTTCGTTTCATTTTTCTTCTGCTTATTTCAAGAGCACTTATTACAGCAATATGTATGAAATCCATTTCAAGAATAAGTGCGTTTTCTTGCCCAGTGACTTTTCAAGTGGGCGCATCGTGGGTGACAGTAGGTGACAGTGACAAAAAGGCACAGTGACAAAAATCACAAGTCAGCGACTAGCCTAACAAGCGAATACAGACGCAAGCTGGCACAGACGCGTCTGCCAGGGTCGCGGGTGTAATTGAAAGAGTCACCTTGCCCTGGCACAGGCAACTGAAGAAACACGGGTGGGTTTTAGTCAGTAAGAGTCTGACACGCCCTCCCTCTGCAACCAGAGCGGGAGAAGCTATTTGATGATTTCCTACCCCAAAGAAAAAGGCATAGACGCGTACTCAATAATATTCCAGACCGATTTTCGGTCACGGCGTGTGTGCGCTAACACAGGTGCACTCTCTGTTCTTTTACTCTCATAGTCCGATAGGACAACACTCACATACAACAGGGTAAAGATCAGACGCAGGACCAAGAGCTTCGTGCTTACCGAGGTACGGGAGGGCGGAGGGGGAAGGACTTCCAAATTTCGGGCCACTGAGAAACTCCTAATAGAAAAACTCAATATCACTTGGCCTGACCTGGTATTCGAACCCTGGACTCGAAAACGGGTACTACGGCAATCTCAAACTTTAATAATAATAATATAATAATAATAAATCTCAAACTTTGCCAAACAAATGCCAAGTTGCTTGTACTGACTGTACGTTCAGCTTGTTTTTTTCTTTAATAGCTTCCTGCCCCATCCTCGCACGGGTGCAACTTCACTCCTCCTCCTCGTCTGTATCGCTATTTCTATTGTAGAAAACAGTATCAAAATCCATTGCGTAGTTTAGTGGATTTACAAAAAAACCGACGCGGAAAGTGACTTTGTTTTACGAGTCTTCTTCTTCTTCTTCTTTTGAATCGATGGTTTCCTAACTTTCTAAATACTTTGGGCCCAGAAGCTGGCCACATTAATTGCAGCGTCAGTAGCGTTCATCAGGTCCTCCATAGAGCAGGTGTATGGCGAGTATACTGCAGAGATTGTACACAAAAGTTTAACTACAATAAGTAAGTAAATGTAGGTAGTTCGTAAGTGAGTTACTTTTTTTTTTCTTTTTTGTGGGTTGGGAAATCATCCAATGACTTCTCCCGCTCTGGGTGGAGCCGGAGGGCGTGTCAAACTCTTACTGACTAAAACCCACCCCTGTTCCTCCCTGCCCTGAATGCCCAGGGGCGAGGTAACTCTTTCGAATTTATCCTCAACCCCCGGGGCAGGCATCTGCCATGACAGGCCCGTCCTGTTTGCTGACAACTCTTTGAGGCGCGCGTGGAACACTACGCGCTGTCGACTCTCGGGCCTGGTGCTGATCGGACGGCGAGTTACCGACTACTCGCCGTCCGCAGGCCCGGGTGTAAGTTACTTTAAAGCTTGTCTATGTGTGCGTGCATTTTCGCTAGTTATATGGAGTGAGCCTTCTGAACCTATCTATTCTGTGACACATGTGGCTGTTCTATGTGTCACTGTGTCGAGTTCGGTAATTAGTTTCAGAGTTGGACAGTGATTCATTGTTCACGGAATCGGTGCATATGTTACCGATATTATGTAGAACATTTAATAGTCATTTGTGTTAGCATGTTGTCTGAAAACCGGTAGTCATGGTATGAGTACATGTTGTGGAGGTATGAGAGACACATCGTGAGTTTTTTGAGTATGAATGTTGGTTAAGGCGGCTATAAGAGTAGAGGCAGACTATAGTAATGGAGGATTGTTTGAAAGATGATATGACTAAAAACAGATGGTCACTCAGAAATGAAGATATCCGCAGGAGAACCAAGGTTACCGACATAGCCCGAAGAATCACCATACTTAAGTGGCGGTCGATAGCCGAAATGTTTTGAAGTGGCGATCGCGTATCGAAAGACGTAGCGTTGGAAGGCCTCCTACAAAGTGAACCGATGACCTGGCGTGGGACGCGGGAATCCGATGGACGTGAGACGCACAGGACCGGTCGTTGTGGTGACACATGGGGGAGGCCTATGTCCAGTAGTGGACGTCTTTCGGCTGAAATGATAATGATGAGGGCAAGAAAGAGGGCGAATACTAAGATGTTAACTGATAAGTATCTTTCTGTCAGTTCTTCGCCAGAACAAGAACATTGACTGCCTAAAACTACATGGATGACTCATGGATCCTTAGTTAGGTATTTTATTTGTACGATGACATGCAGACTGATAGCTTGCTTTGCCACGCCCGGAAGGATTACGATAAGAACAGTCCTTGATCTGTCCGTGGCGAGTTCAGGTTAATCCTCGCTATTGGATCGATTTGAGCCGTTCTGTATTGCCAGAAGCTGCAAAGGGATGGACGTGAGTTCACAAGCGCGAGCGATGTAGATGGTGGACTCATAATTGAAAGCCTGAACTGCCAACTGTCACACTAACATTCAATCCATTTTCTTCTTCTTTGCGTCTCAATATTCTTTGATGTCAATTCTCACATAATACATCCATCTTCCTTCTGGTCCAAATAAGAAGCGACTTACAAGTTGCAGGTCGTGGGTTCTAACCCAGGCAAGAACTTTACTTTGTGTAAATTATTTCATCATCACTGCTCTCAAAACGGTGAAGGACCCTGTGAGAAAACCGGCTGTGAACCAAAATCTTCGAAGACATGTGACTTTCACCAACCCGCATTAGGCCCGTATGGTAGATTACGGCCCACAACCTCTCACAGAGGAGGCGTATGTCCCAGCAGTGGGAAAAATAAGTATGAAAAATGATACACTTACTGATAGACTAGAGCTCCCAGGAGTGGTCCCGTAGCCGGAAGACGGGAGCGATGCCACCGACCACCTGCGACCATCGCTGCACACAAACAAACAAACATTAGTATTAGACACTAACCACTTATTACAAGAAACAGAAAGAGAATGTGAAAGTGATTACTTAACTAGGTTCGGTGTCAAAATGAGATGCTTGTCCATTTAGAGTAAGATCCCAGAGCTCCCAGACATTACTTATTTTCTGATTAACATTTTGGGTCGTCGGTTCAAACTAGCGTTTCAAACTGCGTACGTTCTAGGTAAATACTAACAGTACTCAATTCCACAAATTTTGTGAATCCGAAAAAAAAGTTATGTCTGACGGCTCTCAGACCTTACTCTATTAGTATTAGACACTGACCACCTATAACAAGAAACCGAAAGAGAATGTGTGAGTGATGACTTATACAGTTTCTCTATTCCTACGAGGGTCCCCAAAATTACTAATGCTACATTTACATTCAGCCGAAGTGAGCAGGGAAGTGGGCAGGACGAGTGTAAACACGATACTTCTCAAGCCACTGCCATTGCCACTCGTGCTGCTCGGCGCTCCCCAAAAGAGCGTGTGGGGAAGTCAAAGGACAAAGGCAGCGCGAGGGGCAGCGGCAGGGGCTGAATGTAAATGTAGCATAACAGTCTGGTGCAAAAATGAGATGCTTGTCCATTTAGAGTAATATAAAGTAAGATCCCAGAGTCCTCAGACATAATTGGGAGGGTAGTAAACCCCTTGTTTGGTTTTCCAAATATGATCTACATGCATACAAAAAAAAATCGTAAAAAATAATTTATAAAAATTAATTCCCAAGTACTCAATCCGTTAATCAGAAAATATCTGGTCTGGCGGCTCTCGGATCTTCTTATTATTTGTAAGAAACCGAAAGAGAATGTGCGAGTGATGAGTAGGTTCTCTATTCCTGCAACGGTCTAGTGCAAAAATGAGGTGCTTGTCCATTACTTCGAAATGGGCCCTAAACAAAGTGACGATTGTCAAAAGCCAACAATGTTTTTGATTGACCAATGAGCAGACACAAGAAGTAAAATAGAAAACACTATTTTATTACTCTAAAGCGGCCCCGACACGTTCAATCGATTGTCAAAGTGCTACGTTATTGACAATTGCAATTGAAGGTGCCATTGATGCACTTCAATTGCAATTGTCAATTGTTTGCGCTAACTCTGGAAGATCGCGTTATAAATTCCCGGTCCTCGATATTACGTGGGGTATCCGCCATGCTTGTTTTCACTGCTGTCAGACGCACAAATGACGGAAACGATTGTCAATGACTTAGTTAAACGATCAATTAGCAGCTTCAATGGCTCGTCAATGAGCATCAATCAAATTTTTCATCAATTGCTTTCAAACACGTAACTGCGATTGACAATCTCTTCAATTGTACTCGTAAACGATCAATCGCAATTGACAATGACGTAAAATTGACAATCCCAATTGAACGTTTCGGGGCCGCTTAAGAATCGAGTCAAAATGGGCATAGCATGTATCTGATGTATCATTGGGAGTTCCAACACATTAACGTAGTTGAATTTTGAAACAGAAACTTTTAAGAGGCGTATTTTTAAAAAGCAACAAGCATTATATTGGTCCTTTTATACGCACAACAATACTGACGGTTTTGAATCATTGAAATCTGAAAAGATTCACGAAAGCGTAAGCAAGTGTTCCTTAAGGCGCAGACACACGACTTCTAATGATTTTTAATTGAACATCACGTCTAAACGACTAGTCTCATATCTTTGAAAAAAATATATGTTACTCTAGACAATTTCTGTCGTCATTTGAACTGTGAATATTTGAAATTATATTTTTATATCATAGTGTAATTAATTTATAAAGTTATGTCTAACGCGGATAAAAAATTGAGAATCACGCAAAATCTATTAAGCGTATTTTTTATGAAACCTTCACCATTTTAAAGATAATTTAATTATTTATCGTTTAGTATACGTGTTTTAGTGTAATACCTGTTGTTTTATGAATAATAAATTAATAAAGCGTCTAATTTGCGACAGCGCTCCTTGATGGGCGAGTCCTATAACTAGGTGGACGTACGACGCGTTGCGTGAGGTCAGCACAGCACACGCAAGCTAACCACTCAAGACCGTTGGCATTTAATAGCGCCTTAAGTTCGGGAGTTCGTTGCTATACTCAATCTTATCCATCACAGTTCGTTTTAAGGGTGTTCATGTCGCACATGAACGCATTGAGTGCCCGCCTTCAGTGCTCAACTCATACGCATGTTAAACTATTTGGGGTTCTTGTTACTTATAAGTAATCTTCTGTAGGGGTCAGTTCCTTATCTTGACATACATCAGGCTTAAAAAAAAAACCAGTCGTTTTATCTGGACTTCAACAGCCTTGTTTAGTGCTCAGTTTAACTACTAACTGATTAGCGGATTCTAAATTCAAAATCATCCATCAGTCATCAAATGCCGCTGTCAAAAGGAAGCTGTCACAAGTCCAACATTTAAAACGAACCTAGAATCGCTTATTTTTTTTTTTTTATTCTTGATAGACACGCGTTTGACCACTATCAAACCTGATAGTAAGCGATGATGTGGTCGAAGATGGAGCACGCTTGCCTAGAAGTAACCTATTCACTCTTGACTTAAAGACTCCTAGGTTGTAGCTATCAGGAAACACAGAATCCGACAGGGCAATACACTCCTTAGCTGCACGCACAGTGAATGTTCTCAAAACGTTTTGTGCGTGTGGATGGGATGTTCACCATGTACCGGTGGCACTTCGCCGTACGTCTTGTGGTCCGAAGATGGAACGGGCTTGGCGGCATCAAATTATGCAATTCCGTCGCATACTCCCCAAAATGTAACCGATAGAAAACCGACAGGCTAGCAACTCTGCGTCTGAACAATGAATAATACGTCTGTTTTATTTATTGTCCTGAGACAGCGACACGCCGGTTTACGCTGAAAACCAGCGCCGTGGATTCGTGCCTGCGTGCATGGGCCGCTGCAAAAAGCTGAGTGTCTACGCCTGAACGCAGCTCTTCTTTAAAAATTTGACGTTATTACGAACGCACCCTAAGAACATCGCTCGCAGCGGACTTCACGGCGAAGGAACGCGACTAACTTAACTTCGCTTTGCACGACGAAAGGAACGAACCGCCATATTTTGTCGCGATCACATTTTACCTGTGTTTTTTACTTTTTACCACTGTAATTTTCAAAAATAAATCTTTGAACCTAAAATCGAGGTCGGTCTTTGTTGTATCGCCCACACTGAGCGTTAGCCGTTTTGCGTAGTAGTGGCGCATATATTCGTCTAGGATATATTATGTATTAATTGTTTATGTAACAAAATGTATGTGCGTAGCTTTCACGTGAATAAACAGTTTTCTTTCTTTCTTTTTCTTTTCTATGCTCAAGACTTTGGAGCTTCGACTCGACGAGCCTATCATTGCCGATGATCCTTTTGGCTCGTTTCTCAATTGTCTCAAGCTGGTAATATCAATTAGTTATTAGCTGAACCGTACAACATTGGAACTGAAACTAATTAATTACTCCGCGATGACTTAATTAATTCACGTCATGCGTAAGAAATGCTTCGCCATTATTATATTCAGTTCAATGTCGCAATATTTTTGACTGGAGCACGCATTATCGATTTTGTTCTAGAAATAACTTGGTAATTCCCCCCACTATAAATTATAGCATAGGTATGTGTTATTCTGATGTATAAGCAATATTACGGTTAATTTTCATCAAAATCCGGTCAGTAGTTTTTGCGTGAAAGAGTAACAAACATACAACATCCTCACAAACTTTCACATTTATAATATTTGTAGGATTGTAGTGTTAATAACACGCTTATATTAGATTCACATATGACTGTGTAAAAAAAAATCTAAGAAGTTAAATGTGACCCACTTTCTGGTTTTCAAATTTTGCATACGTTTAGTTTGGATGGCAATGGTGCCTATTCTCTTGTTCAATAACTTAACTAAAATTAGATAATCGCTATCTTTTACTAAAAGGCGGTGCGAGAAAAGGACGGCTATAGCTATGAAATAAGTTAGAGATGTCAAACTAGTTTACGCCTTGCGCTTCACCGTGTTTTTAATCGACATGTTTTTACGTGTACACTTAATTTGTATGGAAATATTAGTACAACTAAATTTGACAGCTTTAATTTATGTCCGTCTCTGGCACGGATTCTCTTGTTCAATTACTAAACTAAAATTACAGAATTGCTATCTTTTACTAAAAGGCAGTGCGAGAAAAGGACGGCTATAGCTATGCACTAAGTTAGAGATGTCAAACTAGTTTACGCCAAGCGCTTCGCCGTGTTTAAGACGAAATGTTTTTACGTGTACCCTTAATTTGTATGGAAATATTAGTTCAAACTAAATTTGACAGCTCTAATTTACGTCCGTCTCTTTCTTGTTTTATTCGAGAGAGAAAAAGATAGCAATAGCCTAAATTAAGTTTAGTTTGTGCATAACAGAATCAATACCTCTGTCTTGTTTTATTAGAGAGAAAAAGATAGGAATAGGAATAGCGGACTAGTCTTTTTGTAGATATGCATTAAGTGTTTGCTGAGGAGAGTGCGAAAAAGACTTGGGTTACCTATGAAACTGGCGTTTTTTCTCACAAATAGAGAACGTCGTCACTTCAATGAATTAAAATATTCATCAATTGATGTTATATCGAATAATGACCATCATAGACAACTGCCAATAGTAAAAAAAACCTTATTACTTATAGTTTTTTAAACAAAAAAATACCTTAATAATTAGAAAGAAAGAAAAATAAGAATTAATTTGCCACAAATTATCGACATACACAACAATACAATTTTGCTAACTTAACCCTTATCGATAGTGTTAGTAGATCTTATATTTCTATGTCACTACACTAACACTAACTACTTAACTACTAATTACTACTAATTACTTAACTTTTTGTTAGCAGAAAAGACCACTATTTGTTTTAACTTAGCCACAACTTATTTTTGTTGCTTAATCTAAGTGGCATACGTTATCTTAGTTTTTAAACATTATTGCATGAAAGTTCTAAAACATTAGTGTTCATAGTTGTTAAATAAATTAAGAAAATGTTAGTATGAAAAATGCAACTTCTCTAAAATTCTCCATACAAAACGCTGATTTCATAGGTCCCCCCTAATATTAAATTTAATTCTAATTTATTAAACTATATTTATGATAATTCCACACATGTCTTCATAATTACAGATGATGATGCTTCCTAATGAGAAGTAATAACGAAACATGACGCTAATTACGGAAAATAAAAGAATATGTACAGTACACATATACTTACATATCCTTAGTTCTAATTCGGTTAGACATGTAGGCAATACAATAGAGACATTAGACAACTCTGTTACCCATTTAGATTTTTTAAATGATTTGACGAAAGACCATCTGCAGGACTAACTTGTGACTATGACATTACCACATGTTTTGACAGGGTGAATTTTTAGAAAATGTTCGGCTGATCTAAGAACGTTTGCTTGTAGCTACAACGCTTATGTCCTTACTACCTCTTCTCAAACAGGGCAGTGGTGGCCCAGTGGTACTGGCCGCGACTTACAAGTTGTAGGTCGTGGGTTCAAACCCAGGCAGGCGCTTTAAATTGTGTAAATTATTTCATCACCACTGTTCTCAAAACGGAACGGTGAAGAAAAACATCGTGAGGAAACCGGCATGTCCTAGAAACCAAAACCTTCGAAGACATGTGACACTCACCAACCCACATTGGGCCGGCGTTGGGGATTACGACTCACACCCTCTTACAGAGAGAAAGCCTGTGTCCCAGCAGTGGGAACTTTAAAAGACTTATTGCTACCTCTTTTCAAAAATACACCCTGTGTATTGCGATCAAACCATGCCTGGTGGTATTGTCCAAGCTAGAAAAAATGTCTTCACAGAAGACGAAAGATCTTCTGCAGATAGTCTTTGTAGAAATGCAAAAAATAGTTGTAGAATTTGAAAGATCGACTTTGATGGGAAGCGTAAATGAAAGTCGATCTTATTAAAATCATTGTAGTCCCTTTTAGGATATTCCCTTCATCCTAAAATATTCTGGACAAACGGTTTGGTGACCGCAGAGATAAAAAAAATGGTTCTAAAAATGATCTTTAAGAGTATGATACTATTCAAAGATATTACGAAAAAAAATATAAAATAATGTGAAGGTACAAACCTATCATATAGTTGAAAATGTGAATGATGGGCTTATAATCCCAAATGCAAAAATTTGTAAGTAAAATATGATTGATTGAAAATCATGCAAAAATAAAATTGACGGAGTTTTCACTAAAAGCCTAGAGCCTTACCTACTCAAAATTCAGTGTTTATGCATAAAATAATAGAAAATTGACGTGAAGATTGATATGGGTAAAATGGCCACTACTGATCCTAGATAGAAATAACCTGAGCCAGAAGTTTGTCCAACGTTGCCATACATGAAACAGAATAGTTTACAGAAAAGGGACAGCACACATAGATATAGTATTTTGCAAGTTCAGTCACATTGTCATTTGCGTCCACTTGAAGGGTTTTGGGGAATTTGGTTGACATACAGCATTTAGACATCAAGAGGTTTTTCTGTGTGCTCTGGAAGAATGATCAGCTTTTGGCAAAGGACATCAGAAACTTAATACTTACAATGATCAGCTTTCGGCAAAAGACATTGAAGCTAGAGACTTTAAAACTTACAATGCTCAGCTTTTGCCAAAGGACATTGAAGCTAGAGACTTTTAAAACTAACAATGAGCAGCTTTTGGCAAAGGACATTGAAGCTAGACTTTTAAAACTTACAATGATCAGCTTTTGTCAAAGGACATTGAAGCTAGAGACTTTTAAAACTTACAATGATCAGCTTTCGGCAAAGGACATTGAAGCTAGACTTAAAACTAACAATGATCAGCTTTTGGCAAAGGACATTGAAGCCAGAGACTTTTAAAACTTACAATGAGCAGCTTTTGGCAAAGGACATTGAAGCTAAGACTTTTAAAACTTACAATGATCAGCTTTTGGCAAAGGACATTGAAGCCAGAGACTTTTAAAACTTACAATGAGCAGCTTTTGGCAAAGGACAATGAAACTAGAGACTTTTAAAACTTACAATGATCAGCTTTTGCCAAAGGACATTGAAGCTAGACTTTTAAAACTTACAATGATCAGCTTTTGCCAAAGGAAATTGAAGCTAGAGACTTTTAAAACTTACAATGAGCAGCTTTTGCCGAAGGACATTGAAGCTAGAGACTTTTTAAACTTACAATGATCAGCTTTTGGCAAAGGACATTGAAACTAAAGATTTTTAAAACTTACAATGATCAGCTTTTGGCAAACGACATTGAAACTAATTTTTTTTAAATCTTACAATGATCAGCTTTTGCCAAAGGACATTTAAGGTAGAGACTTTTAAAACTCACAATGATCAGCTTTTGCCGAAGGACATTGAAGCTAGAGACTTTTTAAACTTACAATGATCAGCTTTTAACAAAGGAAATTGAAGCTAGCCTTTTAAAACTTACAATGATCAGCATTTGCCAAAGGACATTGAAGCTAGAGACTTTTAAAACTTACAATGATCAGCTTTTGCCAAAGGACATTGAAGCTAGAGACTATTAAAAATTTACAATGATCAGCTTTTGCCAAAGGACATTGAAGCTAAAGACTTTTAAAACTTACAATGATCAGCTTTTGCCAAAGGACATTGAAGCTAAAGACTATTAAAAACTTACAATGATCAGCTTTTGCCAAAGGACATTGTAGCTAGACTCTTTTAAAATTTACAATGATCAGCTTTTGCCAAAGGACATTAAAGCTAGAAACTTTTAAAACTTTCTCGTTAGAAAGTATTGTATTTTCAACTTACATAACTACTTCTAACATTCGACCATTCCTCCAAGGAACACAGAAAAGAGGAACAAATTGCAACCGATGACATCGACCGATTGCGGTGCATAGCAGCTGGATTACGTTCCTCGATTTAAGACTGGTCTATACACTATACAGATAGTAACGGAAAGGTGTGGTCATATTTTAAAAATTGTTTCTGCTCATAGAAGTGGTTCCACTTTCATTGAGGAAGCCATAGTCAAACCCCAAAACATTTTTTTTTTTGTATTTTCCGGACAAAACGAATTGACGAACGGACGAAAAAAAATTTGTATGGGAGATATTTTTTTTTTTGAAGTTATACTTCTTTTGGCGCGTTAGGGAAAAATGATGAGAGTAAATTTTTACGATGCGCGCGCACACCGTCACAAAAAACCTACAGCTTGAAGTGAGCTTGAATCGACACCCTGAAGTTAGCTATGGTCTGTGGTTCATGAAGAATGATTGTTTCCTTTTGTAAACTTTGTGACAGTTTGGTTTTTATCTTGTTACGCCAAAGAAGTATAACTTCTTACGTGCGTACATAAGTACACACACACTTTTTTTTTTGGAAATTTACGATGTCTTCAGTCTTCCTAGCTTTATGATGGTCAGAACTAGTTTTTTTTTTTTTAAATATGACCACCCTTTTCTGTTAGGTACACCTTGTACAGTAACTGATCCACGCCAATCGACCACAACCTAGTTGCACCTATAAGGCTGGCGTTAAATCTCCTGCAATTGTGGAATTCCTCCCAGATACTCACAGCTCCTTCCCCCGTTTGACGCTGGATGACAGAAGGGCGTGGTGCAGTGGGTGTGGATGGTGCACGTGCGGCCAGCGTGGCCCCTCGGCTGGTGACAGTGGCCCAGTGCCCGGGGAACTGCAGCGGCCCGACCCGACCTGGAAAGAAGAGAGAACAGGTGTTATTTGTTATGTTTACTTTATTGGAAGTACATAACAGGACAAACCTTTGTAAAAATAGGTGAGATAGTGGTCAAATGCGAGCTTTTTCATGATTTATAAAAAAACAAGTGTACAATGGTGTTTTTGTGATAGGAAACTGCATTTTTTAAGTCGTGTTTACGAGTCCTTTAAGGCCGAGACGTGATTTAGAACGCGGTCACTCTCGGACTGCATAGAAAAGAAAGAGATGCGCTACGACAAATGCTCGCAATTTATTGCAAAATATGAAGTATTTTATCGATTTATTTAGTATTTACCTACTAATTTATTTATAAAAAATAATCAATTCAATTCAATTCAAATTCTTTATTGCATCCATAATGTACATAGAGATGGTAATTTTTTAGTATATTTACTGAAACAATTATGGACCCTGTCGGGCACAGCAAAATTTAAAAGTAGGAGAGGGGAAGACCACTTTAATATTATCCTTTTGAATTTATGTACTAAATTCAATTTCAGTTTTTCATATCTGTCTTATTAATATTACTATTTGTTTTACTTATATTATATAATTATTATAATGTTATTTTATAAATTATCTATTTTATATTAAATTAAATATTATTATCCATTCGCTTACATATTTTGTAAATCTATTCATCATCATCATTCTCCTGCCCTTATCCCAATTTATTTGGGGTCGGCGCAACATGTCTTTTTCTTCCATACTCCTCTATTAGTCGTCATCTCTGTAGTCACCCCCTTTTTACCCATATCCTCTTTCACACAGTCCAACCATCTTTTCTTTGGCCTTCCCCTACTCTTATAGCCATCCACATCCATACACAAGACTTTCCTCACGACATTTTCTTCATTCCTCCGCATCACATGCCCATACCACGACAACCGATTTCCACACAATTTTTCAGTCAGCGGTGCCACTTTCAGACTTCCTCTTATATACTCATTCCTAATTCTATCCATGCGCGTAACACCACACATCGCTCTTAGCATTCTCATCTCAGCTACATGCAATTGCTTTTCATTCATCCCTTTTGTGGCCCAACATTCTGAACCATACAAGACAGCAGGTCTGACCATTGTTTTATAAATCTTCCCCTTAAGTTTTAGGGGAATGCGGGAGTCACAGATAGTCCCGGTGACCTGCCGCCATTTCATCCATCCAATGTTAATTCTGTGCTTAACAGTCCGATCTATTTCGCCATCGCTTTGCACGAGTGAACCGAGATACCCGAGATAGAGATTTTGTAAATCTATTATTGTATTTATTATTTCAATTAATATTTAATATGTTCGTCTATTTTAACTCGTTTATTTTTTATTTATCAAGTAAACTGTTTTATCTATTTATTATTGAATTTATCCGTTAGATATTCGTCAATTGTATAATAGTTTTTAGTAATTAAAAATTGTTTTAGTTTATTTAAAAATATACTTATTTTATTTTCTTTTTTTAAGTGTTCCGGTAATTTATTGTATATTTTTATTGACATAGCATATGGACTGGAAGAGTGCAATTTAAGGCGGGATGGAGGTAAATTTAGTCTGTTTTTATGGCGCAGCGAATATTTTGTTTGTATTTCTGCCCGGGTGGTGTAGAAATCTGGGTGTTTGCGGACTAGTTTGCATAATTCTAAAATATAAATATCAATTAAGGTAAGGATTTTGTGTTTCCTGAAGTGAGGCTTGCAACTATCTGTTTGATCTATGTTGGTTATTATTCGTATGAGCTTTTTTTGTAGTGTAAATAGGGAGGGTGCGTCTGTGCTATTTCCCCATAAAATAATGCCATAGCTGAACCAAGCGTGCGCATACGCATAGTATGTGACTAGTGCGGTCTGCAAGTTTGTAGTCTTTTTAATTTCACGAAGGGCATAAGAGAACTTTAAAATTTTTAATTTAACTTGCTGTATGTGTACTTTCCAGTCTATGTGTGTGTCTATTGTCAAACCTAGCAAAGTAAAATCGTTCACTGCTTCTATTTTATGTTGGTTAAATGTAAAATTTATATCTAATCCATCACTGGATGCAGTTTAGTATTTGAAATTTTATGGTATAACGATTATAATTGTTAATTAAGGGATAAACTGCTTATAAAGAAATAATTAAGAGGAATGTTAGAAGAGATTTTTGATGCATTAAAGTATGTTAAATTATCTTTTGAGTTCCATCACTGTATATTATTTTTTGTCCAAAATTATTTACGGTTTAAGAGATACACTGCTTTAAAAAAAACCCTTTTTAACTGTTTTGGGAATCTCCGTCTTAAAAAGGGTCGGAAAGTGTAAAACGACCGTTCTTGGCACCTTTTTTTCTGGATATTTTTTTTAAGCAAAATCGATTGACTTAATATTATAAACTGCTATGATATTTTTTGTTTAATTTGCCATATTATTATGTCATTACTTCCCAGAATTTTATCCAATTTACCGATACAATCGGACCTACCAGGACCGCAGAGGTGGATTTAAAAAAATAACTAGTCCGCCATCTTTGGGAGTTCGCCATATTGGATTTCGAATGACGTCACTTAGCCAATGAAAAAAAAAACATAAATGCAAAATTTCAGCTCAATCGGAAACCGGGAAGTGGGTCAAATTTAACTTCTAATATTTTTTACAGTTTTGCAGGTGAAGCTAAAAATAACGTGTTTAAAAAACCTCTTTTAATGAGCCGATAATAATACCTCGTATTTGCAATGTTATCCACAGAGAAACGGTTAATTTTAATTTCACATAACTGCCTATTGCCCAAAAATTATTCGTGATTGTATCATTAACGACCTATCGACCAAATAATCGATACTTTTATGTTTTTTTTTTTATATCATCACGTGTACACATAACGGGGCTACCATAAAGGTAGGCCTTGAGTGTTCCAAAAATATTTGTAGAAAGTACAGAAGTTTCATTTCGGTCAAGACATAAGCTACCGTCACCAGCAACCACGCGTAGGGTTGCCATCCGTACTTTATTATAAGGTATTGTACTTTATTTTGGGCAAATGTTTTTTTATACTTAATGAGGGCAATCATCATCATCATCAGCCCTTTATTGTCCTCACTGCTGGGGCACAAGCCTCCTCTCTGTGAGAGGGTGTGGGCCGTAATCCACCACGCGGGCCCAATGCAGATTGGTGGATGTCACATGTTTTCGAATTTTTGGTTCTAGGACATGCCAGTTTCCTCACGATGTTTTCCTTCACCGTTTTGAGAGCAGTGGTGATGAAATAACTTACACAAAGTAAAGCGCCTGCCTGGGTTTGAACTCACGACCTACAACTTGTAAGTCGCGGCCAATACCACTGGGCCACCACTGAGGGCAATACTGGACGCTAATACTTTATTTTTAATAATTTCACTCACAATAATTGCCTCTTTTCACTGTGCAACACAAAAAGTAATGTTGAATATTATGCATTTTATTCACTAAGTTAAAACATTGAAACTGTAAGAATTTATTATTAACGTACTGTTACGAGCTGGGTATGGGATAAATTATTTTACACCAATTAATTAACTAAATATCCTTTATTAACTCAACAACTTATTTACACAAACACTAAATTGCTTATAATCACTATTCTCTTCGTAATCGCTTGTATTCGCTTCCGTTCGCATCCGTAGTCGAACAGACTGACTGACTCACTCGCCCGCCGCCCGTCCAGCCTATTTATATAGTCATGGAAGTTTCTAGAACATTGTCGAACTATCCTATACTGGAATATTCTAGAAACATCTATGAACTTCTACACTGTACCACAATGGAATGTTCTCGAACGTAGTGGAAACTTCTGGAAACTTCGACTATATTCTCGAACGTTCCAGACGTAACAATACGTACGTACAACGTAACAATATTATATGACGAGATTACTTTATTAAATTAAATAGATAATTCATTAAAAATAAATAATACTAAAGATTTTTCGATATCATCCACATCACTTTTTCTCTGATGTGATTAATGATAAGTAGCGGGATGAACAAAATCGATCATTTCTAAAGTTAATAAAAAAATAACTATTTATTCACAAGTAACAAATATTTTAGATGTTGCTAGAAAAAACCAAAAAAAAATTGGAAAACATAGTGCAAAAATAAATAATACATAATTGTCAGATGTAGTATATTTGAACTATATTTTTTAACGTATGACTTTATTTTTTAACCTAAGAAAAGTAAACATACACAATTTGCCTAAAAAAAGGTTGCAACCCCAGTCAAGATAATAACCTACCGTTACCAGTTCCCCCGGGCGCGTAGGGCAGGGAGGAACAGGGGTGGGTTTTAGTCAGTAAGAGTCTGACACGCCCTTCCGCTCCACCCCAGAGCGGAAAGAGTCATTAGATGATTTCCCACCCCCCAAAAAAAAAAAAAAAACCGTTACCAGTTACCACTCACAATGGTCTGCCATGGACTGAGTGCGGAAACCAGATCACCAGATGGATAGATAGAAGTTACCATTTGAAAAGACCAACGAAACGTTCCAACACAAAACCCATTATAAAAGTTTTGAGAACGAATGGATAGCCCTGAAGTGGTTCAGGAAACTGTTTTTTCTCTTTTTTATTTAGTTTCTAACTTAATTAAAAGACGTCACAAAGGACCTTTAATTAGGTACGCTTAAAGTTTTTGCGGTTTAAAATGGTTCCCATGCAGTTTCTTGCGCGTTCTTCTCCCTAAAGGTCTACGTTTTGGAATGGGCAATTAGCTTCCTCTTTCTGACTGACCGACTTATTGACAATTCAAAAGTGCCTGTAAAGGTTTTATTTGAAATAAATGCTTTGATTTGATTTGCGTGTTTGTACTAAAGCAGACGGTTACACACTGCAGGGGGAAGCATTCTCCATTTGTGCGGATCGCCCAGAGGACACGGTGGAAATCTGCCCCGCTTAGGCGGAGCACCGCCGTGTCCTCGTGGAGGCGATCGGCGGCAGCGACCTCTCGCGCCCGGCCCTGGTCAAAGCCATGGTACGGAGCGAGAGGGAATGGGAAGCAGGAATGGGAAGCAGTCTCCTCCTTCTGCGAAGCAGTAATGCTTGCGAAGGAGGAGGCGGAACGGGTGAGGGAGACTCAACGAAGTCGCCCTCACGCCCCTAGCAGCAGCCGCCACAGGAGACGCCCTGGGCATCGGCGGTCGCGAGACGATCTCCGGCCACCGTAGACGCCGGCCTGCGGACGGCGAGTAATGGGCAGCTCACCATCCGATCAGCACCAGGCCCGAGAGTCGACGGCACGTAGTTTTCCACGCGCGCCTCAAAGAGATGTCAGCAAATCAGAACGGGGCCCGTGATGGCCGATGCCTGCATGCCAAGGGGTCACGGATAAATTCGCAACAGAATTACCGCGCGAAGGTGCCTAAGGAACCCACCCCTGTTGGTTTTAGGCAGTAAAGCGGCCCCGACACGTTCAATTGCGATTGCCAATGTGTTACGTTATTGACAATTGCAATTGAAGGTGCCATTGATGCACTTCAATTCCAATTGTTTGCGCTAACTCTGGACGATCGCGTTATAAATTCCCGGTCCTCGATATTACGTGGGGTATCCGCCATGTTTGTTTTCACTGCTGTCAGACGCACAAATGACAGAAACGATTGTCAATGACTCAGTTAAACGATCAATTAGCAGCTTCAATGGCTCGTCAATGAGCATCAATCAAATTTTTCATCAATTGCTTTCAATCACGTAATTGCGATTGACAATCTCTTCAATTGTACTCGTAAACGATCAATCGCAATTGGCAATGACGTAAAATTGACAATCCCAATTGAACGTTTCAGGGCCTCTTAAGAGTCTGACACGCCCTCCCGCTCCACCCAGAGCGAAAGAAGTCATAGGTTGGTTTGATGATTTCCAACCCTTAAAAAAAAAGGGGAAGCATTCTAAAGGTGTAACGAAAATGCAGTTTACGCAGATTTTAAATACTGCTACAGCCCATAGAAATGAAAAATTGTCTTCAAGAAACTAATTGTCAATTCCGAAAAACAAACTGACCTCCCATACTAATTATGATCAGCTGATGATAACTTTGGAGTGGAACTCATGGCTAAAGTAATAACAGCCGCACGGGTCGATCCATAAGGTTAAACTACGCTTGCTGAGGTTGGTCCATAGATGGGTGACCATCTATACATACCGAGACTCCTCTGTGCCTCAGAAAGCACATTAAGCCGCTGGTCCCGGCTGTAAATCGTGGATCTTTGACAGTCTGGTTGTCAGCCGAAAGTCTGACAACCAGTCGTCTTACCAACGGGTATCGTATTACCCAGTAACTGGGTTGTGGAGGTCAGATAGGCAATCCCCAGTAACTGGGTTGTGGAGGTCAGATAGGCAATCGCTCCATGTAAAATACTGGTATTCAGCTGCATCCGGTTAGACTGGAAGCCGACCCCAAGATAGTTGGGAAAAGGGTAGGCAGATTGATTTTTTGATGATTACTCTGTACGTAAAGTTCAATTTACTTTGAGAATGTTCTGTCTTCTTAAAGAAAAACAGAACAGTGAACAGTATCTAAAATGTGTCCTGTTTCCGTTACAGTCTGTCTATTATTTGCTGTTTGTTCTTGTTTCAAGTGGACCTTCTGTTTTGTGGTTTACAATAGCACAAAGTAAAAAAATTGTAAGAGTTTTTTGCTATTTATCACATAGAACATCTACACAGTACCTATCAGTACGGACAAACTTGTTTCTTGACAATGAGTACAATGGCCTTTAGATAGACCGTGTAGTGATCCATCTATGTAGTCAGCTTAGTGCGAACCTAATCCTATATTTTCTAGACAAGTTGGTGCCAAAGCAAATCAAAACTATCAAATAAAAAAAGTGAAAAATAAAGAACTTTTTTACAAAAAAAACAACCAACTTCCAAAAAAAAAAATACACTGAAAATTAAAAAATAACTTTAATTTCGGAAGTCGGTCTTTGTATTACTTCTTCGTTATTTGACACCGACTTCCGAAATTAAAGTTATTTTTTAATTTTCAGTTTATTTTTTTTTTGGAAGTCGGTTGTTTTTTTTTGTAAAAAAAGTTCTTTATTTTTCACTTTTTAGTTGTATACCCCAGAACTACTACCATGGAACGTGGAATTTAAACATTTGGAGAACACCAATACGTCATCGAGGTATACATAATTTTCGTTTTTGTTCATATATGGGACCAATTTGGGAGTATATTCTTTCGGATAAAAAAAGAATTTTGAAAATCGGTTCACAACTGACGGAGAAATCGGCGGACATACACAGAAAAAAAAAAAAAAAAACATACGTACAGTAGAACATAGAACCTCCACCTTTTTCGAAAGTCGGTTAAAAATTTACAGCTTTTTAAACTTTCTATTACAGAGGAAACGTTCCAGAACCAAAAATTCAAAGACGAGAAGTGCCATCCACCAACCCACACTGGGCCCGCTTAGGGTTAAGTCTCATTCCTTCACACAGAGAGGAGGCCTATATCCCAGCAATGGGAACGTTAAAAGGCTTTAGGTTTATTAAAGACAAAAATTTCAATCCATTAAAAGCAAAAAAAAATGTAAAAAAAAAAAACAAAATTGAATTCTACAAGATCGTAACTTTAACTTTTGTATTTTCTTCATAATCAAACAGAAACTTATAAAGGTCAATTTGTGAAACAAATGGAATCACAACACAACTGCAAACTTTACAAGAGGAGGTCGGGGGAATTTGTAACAGTTCAAAGATAATGTTTTAAAATAACAACCGAGTTCTACCATACTTTAGTTCAAAAGATAATAACATCTTTGTTGGTCGAGCGTTGGCATTGTAATTTAATTTAGCATGGTTTTAATGCTTGAAAACTTGAGATAATTATGCAGGTAGAAAATTCTACGAATTATATTTTGAATTATGGAAATATGTAGATTCCATCTAAACTAAGGAGGTAATTTTTTTCATTAAAGCCTCCAGGGCCAGACATGTCTACCGCATGTCAAACGAAAAATAGACAAAAAGAATGGGTCCCATTAAATACCAGACGACATCGCAGCAGACCAAGGCGAAGATGGCGGGACGAGCTCGACTGGCCCGTACTAGCAAAAGACAGAGGTTGTGTAAGGGGGAAAGCGAGGCCTCTGCCCAGCAGTGGGACAAAATAGGCTAGTAAGTTAGTAAATTGTAATTAATTGGTGTGGAGTAGCCTCGAGAAGAACTGATCCGATTACAGTTCACTGATAGGATCGCTATCGCTGAGTCCCATAGGTTACTTTTAATCCCGAAAAAATAGACGGTTTCTGTAGGTTTGGCCACGGGAAGAAGCTGATAAGCTCCAATTTTTGAAGTGATTTTTTTTAGACGCATTGAGCAGCGACTTGCTAGTTCGAAGTTTCAAGTTTTTACTTCTGTCGGCAGTCCCCATGACTGTCCATTTTTTTTTTTGGTAAGCAATTTTGTAAGCTTGCCTAAATGTTACCTATTCACTTGAGACTTTATATACCCAGGTTACAGCTATCAGGAAAATGAGTATGTTCGGGAGTTCATTACTTGGTTTATGGGTGTTTTAGCTTAGATATTTATATAGTTGAATGGTTGTGAGGGTCGAAATTTTATTATCTTAAGTGTTCTTCAAGGTCCTCTTTGTTTGAATTCACGGATTGTGATTACACCAAAAAGGTCATGATACTCGTGATTAGTTCCTACATTCATGGTGATTTCGCTTTTATTACAACTAGGAAGTATTAGCATTTATAGGATACTCAGCGTTTTTTAATGTTCCAACTGCTGTAACCTCCTCTCTGTGAGAGGGTGTGGGCCGTAATCCACCATGCGGGCCCAATGCGGGTAACGGGTTGAAATTGCGGGTAGGAAGAATAATAAAAAGTTATTGGTTATATAGAACTGCGGCAACTGTCGTCTCACCTAGATTTTTTAATTGACAAGCTACAATTTTTTTTTGTGCATTTTGCAATGTTTCATAATTTCACCGCACAAATGAGAAACCATGATGATTTTTCTGTCCCTGTCAATGAAGCCCGACGTTTAATTAATCGGTCTTTGGTATTCGAGAAGATTCCCACTAACCTTTTAACGGAGATGCATATAGATAGCAGATTAAAGGGCAACTAACCTTTTAATATATTTGCATTATCGATCACCCCACGAGCAGCCATCTTCGAGATATTTCTAATTAGCGGTACCGGAAATACGTCTCGAGATAAAGAAATTAATAACTTAGTTAACTCTGGGTAAACATAATTACATAATGTATGTGTTTACATAAATAACAGCTGTGTGCTACAGTACCGATAATCTTAATTAATCCGAAGATGTAAGTAATAACTTGGCATTACCTTAAGAAGCTTACGTAGTTAATTTAGATATTGAATAGGTTTGATAGAGGATCAAAGTCATCATCACATAGAAGTTACAGAGAGCCTACTCAGTAAAACCTGCATGGAGGAAGACGATACAGTAGCTCATCTGCTACTAAGCTGCTCAGTGGTCGCTAAATACAGGGCAAAATACTTCGGAAACCCAGGTAAACTTCGTGAGACAGTCAGTAACACCAGGGCGCTGCTGGCCTTCCTTGAGTTCGTTGGGATGAATCGAATTAAAAACCTGCCCCCCCCCTCCCCCCCGTACGCAAAATACGCGCTATGGACGTGGAGTTGCGAACACCAGCCTGTCATATCTTCAATATAAAATCATCATCGTCTTTATTCCCTTGTCCCATTGTACTTGGGGTCGGTGCAGCTCGTTTTCTACTTCCATCCTCCCCAGTCAACCGTCACACTACTACTTAGATGTCGAATCAAAGAACGGGTTAAAAATCTAACTAAAGGTGCTTAACCTTTTTATACCTACGTGATTCAACATTCTCTCCAAGGTACACTATAAGTAATACATCGTCTGCGAAAACAAAACACTGCACTAGTTTTCCTCAACAACAGTCTAACAAAGGTCTAATTTACCTGGTACTGGCTACCGCACGTCTAGACTTTTTAACCGACTTCAAAAAAAGGAGGAGGTTCTCAATTGGACTGTTTTTTTTTTTTTTTTATGTGTGTTACCTCATAGCTTCTTACTACGTGAACCGATTTTGAAGGTTTTTTTTTATTTGAAAGGTGTTACTTCACATTTGGTCCCATTTTAATTTGTTGAAGATCTGATGAAGAACTTCGGAGATACACAATGGAACTCTTCAATAAATGATAGCAGATCTTCCAGAATTGCTGCAATCGCATGTCTGTACATTGTTTTCACCACTTCACAACATTACATCACGCTGATACGCTCTGAAGGGGTATACAGATTTGTACAGTTCACCCTGATACACCGTAATTTCACCAACTACGTTCAAATTCCCTATTTTTGGGGCTATCAATTCGGGCATAGCTTTACTATTAATTTAGTTTTAGAATGGGGTACAACAACTAAAAAGTGAAAAATAAAAAACTTTTTACAAAAAAAAATACAACCGACTTCCATAAATAAAACTAAAAAATGCAAAATAACTTTAATTTCGGAAGTCGGTGTCAAATAACGAAGAAACCAAACTAGAAACACCGAGTTCCGAAATTAAAGTTATTTTGCATTTTTTAGTTTTATTTATGGAAGTCGGTTGTATTTTTTTTTTGTAAAAAGTTTTTTTTTAAGTATTGGAATCAGATGACTTCTCCCGCTAGCGGAGCGGGAGAGGCGTCAAAATCTTACTGATTAAAACCCACCCATGCTCCTTCAGTTGCCCTTTGCGTTCCGGGGCCGCGGTAAATCTTTCGCACAATCCCGCATTTTCGAACAACCCCGCAATTTCGAACAATCCCGCAATTTCGAACAATCCCGTAATTTCGATCAATTCCGCAATTTCGAACAATCCCGCAATTTCAAACAACCCCCAAACACACGTCTATGCTAACAATGAGAGTTAACCGAGCCTATATCTGTAGCAATAAGTGCGATATTTGTAGTTCACGTGAGGTTGACTGTACGTACAATTTTTTGCTTAAAGTTTCACCTTGACAGATCTTTGACTCCATGAGTCACATCACGGCATGGCCATAACAGTTCGCTACGGGCATTTGTTATTGTTTTTATAGAGGAACTTGTTCTGTTTGTTATAATACAGTTTTTTTTTCTGTTTTTTTTTTCTTACGTAATTACGATTTAATGTCTAGATAGAAGATGGTATGATAATATGCTAAGTAAGTGACATATAAATTGTCTGATTATGTCAGGTGTTCTACGGTAGTGGAATAATATGATATGCTGTTAGAATTTTAATGTTAATTTTATGACGTTTATCAATGCTCATCATCATAATAATAGGCCGTTACATCTGAGCTTAATAAACGCATGAGATTGTCCAAAGAATATAGTCCTGCTTGTGATAAACTTTATTTGTTATTGAAACTTTCATAAAAATAAGACAAAGTCCTCAATCTATTTACTAAAAAATCTTTTAGTATAAATCTCTGTCCATATATCCCCATTCTACCCACTAAAAGATACATCTATCAAAATCTATCACTCAATTATACCAAAAAAAGAAACTAACTTTCTATATCAAAACATAAACAAACCAGTTTTAAAAACTTGCCATCTTCAATCAATACTATCGAAATGGAAAAGATAAGAAGATAAGAAGAACAACAATCAGAGAGATAAACAATGGATGGCATAACGATAGGGTTGTGTGAACTTGTGTGTGTAGATTTAAAACAAACTTATCTTGAATGCATCGATAAGCCGTGCTGGTTTTCATTTCCTAGTAAACGTTAAAGATTCATTGGTCTTGAAATATGGAGATTTATTTATTTATTAAGGCGCTATTAGCTGCCAATGACCTTGAGTGGTTAGCTTGCGTGTTCTGCGCTGAGCTCACGTAACGGGTCGTATGTCCACCCAGTAATAGGACTCGCCCATCAAGAAGCGCTGTCCGAAATTAGACGCATAATTTTACATACTTATACAAGAAGATTATTTGTGATTGCTTTATTTTTCACAAGTAAACGACTTAGTTTGATAATACCGCAATAGTCAAACAAATACGGAAAAATACCAGTCTAACAAAAATAGAAAAAATTAAAGTATATAAACCAAAGGATTCGATACTCAAGATATTCCAGCAAAGAGCTTAGAAAAAGAACCTACGTACATAAAAACCACATACCTAGACACACGCCTCTTAGGACTAAACAATCAGACAACGATTTCCAGTCTTATTTATAAAACTTGCTAACCATATACTTAGTTTAAATATTGATTAGCGGACCCTAAACCCCAAAAAAATACAAAAAAAAAAAAAAAAAGGAAAAAAAGAGCATACCTACGTCTCATCCATCACATTCAGCTGTCTACAGGACAATACCACCTTCAAATGATTCCTCAGTACTTTACTACCGACATCTATCCTTTTTCCGGGTAGAAAATGTTTTAAAGGGCCTAATGCATAGAAAAAAGAAAAAAAAGCTTTTAACAAAAAATACAACCGACTAAAAAATTGCAAAATAACTTTAATTTCGGAAGTCGGTGTTTGTATGTGTATTTTTTCTTCGTTATTGACACCGACTTCCGAAATTAAAATTATTTTGCAATTTTTATCTCGGTTGTATTTTTTGTAAAAAGTTTTTTATTTTTCACTTTTTAGTTGTTGTACCCCAGAAGTAAAACTAAATATTGAAAGTTATGCCCGAATGGATAACCCCAATAACATGGAATTTGAACATAATTGGAGACAACCAAAACGTCATCTGTGTATACATATTTTTTGTTTAGATAATTTATGTTGATTTTTTCAAAAAGTGCCGAATCAATTTGGATAAAATTTATATGGGACCACCTGGGAAGCCCTATACCTATACCCTTTCAAAAAAAAAAACTAAATCCAAATCGGTCCAGCCAATTTCGAGTAATCGGATAAAATACATAAAAAAAAGGTTCCGACGAATTGAATGAGACTTCGGAAGGACTTTACAATAGGGATAGGTATATATGTATATATTTGAGGGGGGGAGGGGGAGGGGGGAGGGGGTAGACCCTCCCACCGTGGTGGAAAAGTTTAGGAAATGCATAGTTTTTTTTTTATGAATTTTTAAAAATCTCATTTTGAGGTTATGTTTTTGGGAAGCACTTTCATTTAGCGCCAATCGCGGACTATTTCTAGACTATTTCCAAGCAATAATACGATCAATGGCATCTTCAAGGTCAAGATTAACACCCTAAAAGCCGCAGGTCAAGTTCATTCGTTGAAGGGCAAAGGCATTTTTTATTTTATTATAATGTTTTAGGTTTGCATGTCGATGCAGCCACGTATCGACGGAGCCCCGCTTCGCGGGGCTCCTACTTCTGAGTGGTTTATAAAAAAAATAACCACGAAGGGGATGGCGGGGTCTGTTCGCTCGCTTCGCTCGCTCTCTTGACCCCGCCATCCCCTTCTAACCTAACCTGTCCGAGTCGGGGTGCCCTAAGTCCCGAGCTCGCTTCGCTCGCTCTTGCATCCTGGTCCTGGCTCGACAGAGTCCAAAACACCCGTCACTTCAGTAAATACGGAGGAAGGAGCATGCGGCTCGACAGAGTCCAAAACACGCGTCACTTTGGTAAATACGGAGGAAGGAGCATGCGGCTCGACAGAGTCCAAAACACGCGTCACTTCACTTGTTGCTCGCAGCGGACTTGATCCAGAGGATGAAGACATGATGGCAGAGTATTCAATGTTGTTCTCAAGCGCGATGGCAAATGCTCTCAAACGCGAGTACCTACAGACATTGAGGCTGGTTTTATAGTCACGCCGCTAGACGCGCCGTTGGGCAGCGCGCTGTTGAACAGCGCGCGTTTGAACAGCGATGCACTATAAAACGACATTAGTAAGGCGCGTTTCGCTGCTGTGAGACAGTCGTGTACAAACATACTAAATGAACGGCAATGCGGTTAGAGTACTGGCTATTTACTTTTTATAGAAAAAAGGCAACAACAACGTCGAAGAACAGTAACTGTTGATCCTTATAACGCTGTAAGGTTACTGAGAGGCGAACACGTAACAACTTTTTCTGATTTACGAGAAAATAGTTATAAATTTTATAAATATTTTCGCCTATCAACCAGCAGTTTCGACGAATTACTGTGCAAGTTAGAGTTTTCTTTACGAAGATCCAGCTTACGTCGCATCCCCATAGCTCCAGTGGAAAAATTGGCGATTACTCTAAGGTAAGTGAAATAAAAGAGTAGGTTTTGTAATAAATTATAATATTTGTTTGGTTTGTTAATTTCTTCCCAGGCTTTATTTTTTGCGTCCTTATTCTTATAAAATTCATCGGCCGGGTCCCATAAACATCTTCTAAATCGCACTTCCTCAATTACTCGTCCTGTATCGATGTGATTCATTTTGTACACAACAGTACCTAACGGCGCGTCTCAACGGCGTCACACTAAAACGCACAATGGCCGTAGAAGCGCATGAGCGGCGCGCGCTTCGACAGCGCCGCGCGAATAGGACGCGTTCACCGAACGGCGCTGCTCAAGCGCGCGAATTTGAAACGCTACTACTACCCCAATACATATCCGAGCGCGCGCGCTCCGACGGCGCTGCTGAAACGCGTGACTATAAAATCAGCCTGAATGACATGACACTAAAAAAACGGCGCCAAAAATTAAATTTTGCGTTTCGTTTCACCTTAAATGGATACCATCAGAATAAAAAATAATAACTTTAGATTGTCAATAAATCAAAATTTTAATAGATAATCACCCAAAAAACACAAATCACTGACAAATTATTAAACCCAAATGAAATAACTAAAAATAATGCGAATTTTGAAAAAAAAAACTAATTACTCGTCAACATATAATTTGCAAAATCAAAACGCATTATTAAAACTCCATAAAATAGCAACCCTTGCTCTCCAAATTACGTCAAAAGTAATAAAATAGTGCGAAATTTGAGGTTATTTTAACAAAGTTTGATATTTTTTATCTCCGAAAGCATTTATTTCCTAAACTTGAAACTTCGGGATATTGCTCAAGATAACAAGTACTTTGCACAAAAAAAAATTGAAGAGTCTACTCAAAGGTCCTTATTGTAAAGTTGAGCCGAAACATTTAATGGCGCGCATGACAGTACAATCGACTCGAATGCCGTGACGCTGTCGTGCGACGATGCCCCCACTACGCCGCCGCTCTCGACTCCCTTCTCGCTAGAAACATCTATGCAAAAAAACTAACAACAACAACACAATACCACCAACAACAACCAACAACAACAACACCAACAACAACTAACAAAAATTTTGAATTCTAATATAAAATAGATGTTTCACATCTGCGTGCCTCCCGTGACGGGCAAATGTTTGTCTATGCATTAAGCCCTTTATTTCAACGTAATACTGAGTTAAACAGATGTCAACACTCAACCAAACCAAAACAGCTGTTCCCCCAAAAGTAAAGATGTTAATAAATCACCCATCTCGTTAACGGCAGCCCTGTTAACAGTTTGTATGTAAACAGTAGGGAATAAGTGGGCTATTATACGGGTCGTGACGAAGCCACTTAACGAGCTTATGGCGGAGACGATATGTGGTGTGAACTGTTCATCTGAAATCTGACATTGGAGCCGATTCTCTTGTTCAATAACTAAACTAAAATTAGAGAATCTTTTACTAAAAGGCAGTGCGAGAAAAGGACGGCTATAGCTATGAACTGAATTAGAGATGTCAAACTAGTTTACGCCTTGCGCTTTACCGTGTTTTTAGTGGACATGTTTCACGTGTACCCTTAATTTGTAGGGAAATGTTTTTTAAATTTAGTTCACCTAAATTTGACAGCTCTAATTTACGTCCGTCTCTTTTTTGTTTTATTAAAGATAAAAAGATAGCCATCAAGTCAAAAACGGCCGTTTTTGGTACTTTTGCCTACTATTTTGGGATACGAATTTTTATTCAATGAGGGCGCCACTTATGGGGAGGTAGGCCACATAACACATGGGGTACATAAACATAATTAAGGCAACGTATAATAAAGTATCATGTAGGTATAACGGAACCTTTTTGCATGAAGAGGAGGGAAAACAAAGAGAGAAAAAAGTTTATTTGTGACTCGCACAGAAAAAACACAACTTGCCATAACAACTAACTAATGATAAAAATAACAGCATAATAATACAGAAAATACAGTCATGTGCGAGGCCAAAAAGGCTCCTATGCTGTGATATTTATAAAAATAAATAACGCAGCGCTGGTATTCTGATAGGGCTATGGTTGCCAACTGTACTCTAAAATAGAGTATTGTACTCTATTTCATGTAGGTGTACTCTATAATCTGTAATAATAATAATAATAATTTATTTGAAAAAAAAAACCCTTATACACTAATAACAGATTAATAATACCAATACAGTACGCTAAAATGTTCTTTTTTCACAATGTTTCCTATAATAATACCAGTCATGTATACCCGTTGTCATAACCCAAAAATGTAACGTTTACTGTTAATATGTCCATTGAAATTAATAAAAAATAAGCTAAAAAAATAGATTTAATAATGTTTGGAGTCATGTAATTCTTTTAAAAATGATGAAAAATTGTTATGTGCCGCAAGAAGCACAAAAAATATCTTTTCAAAATTAAAAATAAATGTACTCTTTTTTTTTAAGGTGGTATACTCTTTATTTACCCTTTCTGAAATCAGACATACTCAATTTCTTTTTAAAAAAATTGGCAACCCTAGATAGGGCACGTGAATCCTGTGATGCCACGGACACACTCACAGAACACAGACTATAATATAATACTCTCATTTCTACATTAAGCTCCTAATGCATAAACAAAAGCAAACCGTATCTATCTACCTTACACATTTAAAAAATAAACACCCATTTGAATACCAAGAGAACTCCTGAAATTGGATTAGTTTTTACAGCCTTTACTTCGAGTCCAGGACTTATTTTACTTTTTACATTTACCGACGAACCGAACCCTTTTTTACAGCGTTCATGGTCGAAAGTAGATACAGCTGTAAAACTTTAATTTCTTCGTTTAAGGCGCAGTTAGTTATACCGACTTCTAATGGCTTTTAATTGAACATCACGTCTAAACGACTAGTCTTATTTCTTTGAAAAAAATATGTTACTCTAGACAACTTCCGTCATGATTTGATATGTGAATATTTGAAATTATATTTTTTATAATATAGTGTAATTAATTTGTAAAGTTATGTCTAACGCGGATAAAACATAACACTGAGAATCACGCAAAAACTATAAAGCGTATTTTTATGAAACCTTCACCATTTTAAAGATCATTTAACTATTTATATTTTAGTGTACGTGTTTTACTAGAATACCTGTTGTTTTATGTATAATAAATTAATAATGCGTCTAAATTTCGGACAGCGCTCCTTGATGGGGTCCTATTACTGGGTGGACGTAAGACGCGTTACGTGAGCTCAGCATAGAACACGCAAGCTAACCACTCAAGGTCATTAGCAGTTAATAGCGCCTTAATATTGATGGTAATACTAGTAGTGAGAGTTTTTACGATGCTGCTCTTACAGTTTGTTAAAATGAAATCTCCCGATGCTAGGTAAAATCACGTTTCAGCCTCATGTTTCTAGCATTTTAATAGATACTAGTGACCCTCGCCGGCTCCGTACGAGTGTAAAATTATATACACAAACCTTCTTCGTTTATCGCTCTGTCTGTTAGTGAAATCTACATCAAAAATCCGTTGCGCGAAGGAGTTAGCGGGAAAACAGACAGATAGATATTGATCGCGCTTTTATACTACCATCATGTCAGACAAAAGAGGTCCACTCAAATCTGCAATCTGCCCGCGCCTTCTCTCAACTATCTTTTTTTTTGGAGGGGTGGGAAATCATCCAATGACTTCTCTCGCTCTGGGTGGAGCGGGAGGGCGTGTCAGACTCTTACTGACTAAAACCCACCCTGTTCCTTCCCTGCCTGAGTGCCCAGGGGTGCGGTTACTCATTTTCAGAATTTATCCGCTACCCCTAGGCATGCAGGCACCGGCCACGATGCACCCGTCAGTGGTGGCTGACACTAATCTCTTTGAGGCGCGCGTGGAATACTACGCGCCGTCGACTCACGGGCCTGGTGCTGATTGGACGGCCAGCTACCCACTGCTCGCCGTCCGCAGGCCCGGATCTACGGTGGCCGGAGATCGTGTCGCGACGTCCTACGCCCAGTACGCCCAGTACCTCTCCTGCGGTGGTAGCGGCCGGGGCCGTGAGGGCTACTCCGTTGAGCCTCCCTCATGCGTCCCGCCTCCGCCTTCGCGAGGATTACTGCTTCCCATTCCCTCTCGCTCTGTACCATAGCCTGAACCAGGGCCGGGCGCGAGAGGCCGCCGCCAGCTATCGCATCCACTAAGACACAGCGGTGCTCCGCCCAAGCGGGGCAGACCTCCACCGTATGCTCCACCGTGTCTTCTGGGCGATCTGCGTCCCAACTATCTTGGGGTCGGCTTCCAGTCTAACCAGATGCAGCTGAACACTAGTACTTTACATAGAGCGACTGCGTATCTGACCTCCACAACCCAGTTACTGGGTAATACGATACCCCTTGGTAAGACTGCTTGTCAGACTTTCGGACTTCTGACGACCCGTAACGACTGTCAAAGATCCACGATTGACAGCCGGGAACAACGGCTTAACGTGCTTTCCGAGGCACGGAGGAGTCTCGGTATGTAAAGATGGTCACCCATCCACGGACCAACCCCGGCAAGCGCAGCTTAACCTGATGGATCGACTCGTGCGGCTGTTATTACTTTAGCCACGAGCTCCACAAAAGAGGTCCACTCTTAGGGTATTATTACACCAATCAATCAATGTAATAGCTTTGACTGATCGACGGATACCGGTCGATAAACAATCGATCGGTCGGAGTCGACTAATCCATTCTAGCATCGATCGACGCTCGATCGATTGGTGTACCTAGTAGAAACTATCGATCGAAGTCGACTAATTGATTGGTATAATAGAAACTATCGATCGACGTCGACTAATGCATTCTACCATCGATCAACGACCGATAGATTGGTGTAACAACACCCTTAGATCATCCAGCTGATCTGATGATGGTGCCGGGATGTAGGGGTTGGAACTTCGTGATGGCAAACGGTAGGACAGTATTTTTATTTTTTATTTGAGATGGGTTTGAAGAGTTGAGGGTTTAAAGCTTGTTTTAAATTATCTCTTTAGATTTTCTATCTATATCAAACTGTAGATGTTGGATAAGTCACCTCTGTGTTTGTCCACTTTATCAGTCATCGCGTTGCACTATCAAGTTGTTGTCAGCACATTATAAGATTGTGGATCTCGATTTAGCGAGCAACAGACGTCACAAAGCTTATTTAGTTTTTTAATTCAGTACCTACACTGTACAAGCGATTCTGAGTTTCTGCCAGGTGATATTTTAGATTTAGCACTTGTTGATTTGCTACTATCTTGAAGACCTTTAAAATTACAGCGGCCAATAATCATGAATTCATAATTTTTTGCTCAGGCCAACTGTTTTCAACCGACTTTAAAATAGGAGGTTCTGTATTCGACCCGTATATGTATTATGCTTGTTTGTCCGCGATTTTCCCGAAAACTACTGATCCGATTTGGATGGGGTTTTCGTTATTCAACTGCATAGTTTTCAAGGAAGGTTTTATTTAGTATATAATACGGATGTGATGAAGATATTCCGAGATAGACAGTGGAACTCTTCAATAACTAACAGCAAATGACTCGCGATTACTGCTATCGTTCATCTATGTATTGTTAACACAATGTAATAGGGAACCACAACTAAAAAGTGAAAAATAATAACAAAAAATAGAAGAGATTTCCGAAACTAAAGTAATTTTGCAGTTTTTTTTTTTTTTGGAAGTCCGTTCTATTTTTCGTAAAAAAGTTTTTTTAGTTTTTCCAGTTTTTTTTCATCGTCATCATTCTATCCTAATTTATTAGGGGTCGGTCAATATCTCTTCTTTTTCCATGCTTCTCTTTTTGTCGTCATTTCAGTAGTCATCCCCTTTCTAGACACATCGCATTGGAAAGCTCATGAAACTAGTTAGTCATTTTACTAATTTGTACGCCGACAGTCGTAAAGTTTTTTTTTTTTCAATAAAGTACGTTGATTTTCGGGCAAAATGCATAAAATTAAAATTATTACCTTAATAAAATATAAATAATAACCTTTTATGTCTGCGATTATGTAAGTTTTGGGCAAGCATTTTTTTTAATGATCACTCAATTATTTAGCATTCAGAAAAGTATCAGTTAAATGTTTAGAGTGAAGAAGTATTTACATAATTAATTGTTGTTGGTAACAAGTCAGAAAAATTCGAGGAGGAGTGGAATTCCCTGCCAGAGTCTGTGTTTCCTGACAGCTAAAACCTGGGAGTCTTTAAGTCAAAGAGTGAATAGGTTACTTCTAGGCAAGCGTGCTCCATCTTCGACCACATCATCGCTTACCATCAGGTGAGATAGCGGTCAAACGCGTGCCTATAAATGATAAAAATAATAAAATTGAAAAAAATCTAAAAAATCGAAGAACCGACACAGCTCGGTCGCCATCCAATTTTGACCCCTAGTCAACTGGACCTAAGTTGTTGCTAATGAGCTCTAGTATAATAACCCCTTTCAAGGCATAGGTCGAGTTTCCCTTTCAACCTGTATACTCAAAACCAATAGTAATCTATGCTCAAAACTTTCAGACTTTACCTTTAGTCATTCACTGTTTAAATTCTTTGTCCAATATCGTATCAAAATTTTAAGTTCTAATGGGTGTGTATGGAGAGTACCATTACTCCAACATTTTACATGACGGTACTGTATGACTGTACTCATAATTACCATTTTATCTATTCTTCAAGATGATGCACATCTGATTCACACATTCTCTTAAAACTCTCAATCTTCTTCATCCGGTTATTAGTCATAACTAGTCTAATATGCGTCTCATATACAATACAAATATATTCTCTGCAGACGGGAAGGCGCTGCCAATCGATTATAATGACGCTGTTCATTTAAGTATTTAACCTAAGATTGAACTATCAATTAGTCTACTGTATTTGTTCTATGTTTTTGAATGAATGTTTCCTTTATTGGTTTTCTGTTGTTTGTTTAATCTTCAGGATGTGTAGAAGGACCATTTTCAAGATTAGAAGCTATCCTTTTGTCTTTCGTTTTGTTATCATCTTCTACAGTTACAGAAATGAGACAGCCTATTGTCTAATGTGGGTCTCAGCAAAAACAATCGAATTTATAAGTTCTCATAAGGCCAGTTTCAGTATCTAAAACCAGGCTCGGGTCAACTCAAGCTCGATTTGCATGATAGCAGAAATGGTTTTAATCTCGATAAAACCCATGAATTTTCGGTATAGGCATTCATTGATTACAGTGGAAGCAAAAGATCGTGGTATCATGACACAAGCAAGCAATGCAATTCCTTCACAAAGTTCGCCCTAGGAATAGACGAAGGAAACGCTTTTATAATAAACTAGCGACCCGCCCCAGCTTCGCTCGGGTACAAATTATAAATGTAAACCTTCCTCTTTAATCACTCTATCTATTAAAAAAAACCGCATCAAAATCCGTTGCGTAGTTTTAAAGATTTAAGCATACATAGGGATATAGGGACAGAGAAAGCGGCTTTGTTTTATACTATGTAGTGAAGTGATAGTGATAGTGATAACCCTCACGGGTGACGAGCCAGAAGTCCAGAACCTAATTCCACATATAATTAACGCACAATTGTGGTCATTAAAACGTTGAGTTTATCACCTACTGTCTATACGTCTTGTATAGTATAATGAGAGTGCTTTTCCACTAAAGCTGTGCGAGGTGGCGTGGCGGCGCGAGGATGCGTAGCGGACTCTTTTTGGCTGTGTAGTACGCGCCATATTCCTCGCTCGCGTCCCTCGCAGACATTCCTCGCCCGCGTTCGAAACACATTCTTCGCCCGCGTCCCTCGCATTCAAATATTTTTGCCCCGCATCCCTCGCACACAACTTTCGCTTTTTCTACGTAAAAATACCTAGTACCTTACTTCGAGCTCTAAGTAAGGTTAAAAAAATTAAGTGATCACATTAGCGGCAATTTTCCTCGCGTATATCCACGCTATCTCGCACGTCTTTGGTGGAAAAGCACCCTTATTCTTATGACACCCACGAGAATAGGGCTGACCTATTCTTAGATGCGCGTGCAATAACTTTATAACCCTCTCAGACTTGGTTTAATAAGGTGAGAGATTTAAACAAGATAGTGTCGCATAGAAGCTTATAGCAGAAAGTTTTATGTACAAACAAACGACCGTCAGTAGTAAAGAATTAATGGAGTCTATAAATGTTTCACAGAACAAAAAACTGGTCAAGTGCGTATCGGATTTCGCACATTAAGGGTTCCGTACCAAATATTGGTATTTGTTAGTAAAGTACACGTTATAATAAACATTATCACTAAATTTCAAGTTCATAGGTCACTGGGAAGTTAAAAAATTCTTCGTAACAAAATTTTGTGACAGACGACGGACGAACAGACAGACAGACGGACACGTGAGTGACAACAATAGGGCTCCGTTTGAACCCTTCGGGTAAGGAACCCAAAAAATGGAATTCCACCGGACCAATTATCACCGGACTTACGTAAGGATGCCAAATTTCAGCTTTATCGGCCACAGTGGACGAAAAATGGTTTGCAAATTTTGAAGTGATCAACTTACATACGAACATTGCAATTTAAATAGAAGGTTGTAAAAAGTACCTACCGTAAAACTACGGTTTGAAAGAAATGCTAAGACTGAAGAGAAAGAAAGAAAAACGAAACAAAACGATTATATGAAGAATTAAGTCGAGAGCCCTCATTGTTTCGGAGCAAAGCAAACCACGACAATCGTGCCGATTCTGTTGTGCACAAAATAAACTTAATTTAGGCTATTGTCATCTTTTTCTCTCTAATAAAACAAGAAAGAGACGGACGTAAATTAGAGCTGTCAAGTTTAGTTAAACTAATATTTCCCTACAATGGTGCCGATTCTGCTATGCACAAACTAAACTTAATTTAGGCTATTGCTATTTTTTTCTCTCTAATAAAACAAGAAAGAGACGGACGTAAATTAGAGCTGTCAAATTTAGTTTACTAATATTTCCATACAAATTAAGGGTACACGTAAAAACATGTCGACTATAAAACACGGTAAAGCGCAAGGCATAAACTAGTTTGACATCTCTAACTTTTTTTTTTTGTATTGTTGATAGGCACGCGTTTGACCACTATCTCACCTGATGGTAAGCGATGATGTGCTCGAAGATGGAGCACGCATGCCTAGAAGTAACCTATTCACTCTTGACTTAAGGCCCTTCTCGCGGTCCAGTGGCGCCCTCATTAATAAAAAATCAAAAAAAAAAATGTTCCAAAGTAGTAGGCGAAAGTGCCAAAAACGGCCGTTTCTGACACTTTTGCCTACTACTTTGGATACGAAACATTTTGAGACCTGTTTTAACAACATAAAAATTCTTTATCCTCTTTGTAACAAACGTGAAGTTGGATTTTTTAATATTTATTTTCTGTGCTATGCTACGATTTTTTATTCAATGAGGGCGCCACTGGACCGCGAGAAGGGCCTTAAAGATTCCCAGGTTAACTTAGATCATAGCTATAGCCGTCCTTTTCTCGCACTGCGTTTTAGTAAAAGATACGATTCTCTAATTTTAGTTTAGTTATTTTACAAGAGAATCGGCACCAATATCGTGAAAATCATAAGTAAAATTTTCTTAGCATTTGATTGTCAGATAAACACATAATGCAAGGTTTCCAACATAGCCTGAAGAATCGCGGTAACGGTTTAAGAGTATCCTGAATAACCCGAAGACTCATTTATAACGACAGCCAAACCCATTTGACAAACTGAACTGAATATATATAAACCCGACACATCGTCTGAGCATTACCGGTATTACATACTTGTTTATTTTAGTTCCCGAACACAACACGTAATACTGAATAAAATGTGGACCATCTTGAAATAATAGTCCACAGTCACGCGATGGATGAGTAGTACAAAATTTTATTTACGTACAACTGAATATTTTTATTGGTGCTAATTTTGGAGAGATCTCTTCTGTGTGGGACTTGATCACTATCATATACAATCTGCCTAGCCTTTTCCCAAGTGGGTTGGGAAATCATCCAATGACACCCAGAGCTGGGAGGGCGTGTCAGACTCTTACTGACTAAAACCCACCTCTGTTCCTTTCCTGCCCTGATTGCCCAGGGGCGAGGTAACTCTGTTTCGAATTTATCCTCAACCCCTGAGCATTTTCCAACTATCTTGAGGTCGGCTTCCAGTCTAACCGGATGCAGCTGATAACCAGTATTTTACATGGAGCGGGGCAGTCACCTATCTGACCTCCATAATCCAGTTACTGGGTAATACGATACTCCTTGGTAAGACTGGATGTCACACTTTCGGGCTTCTGACGACCCGTAACGACTGTCAAAGATCCACGATTGACAGCCGGGACCAACGGCTTAACGTGCTTTCCGAGGCACGAACGAGTCTCGGTATATAAAGATCCCACCCGTCCATGGACCAACCCCGGCAAGCGCAGCTAGATGGACCCGCGCGGCTGTTCTTACTTTACCCACGATCACTATCACATACCAAGTATTATAAAACAAAGTCGGGCCCGTCTGTCTGTCTGTTCGCGATAAACTCAAAAACTACTGAACAGATTTTCATGCGGTTTTCACCAATAAACAGAGTGATTCATGAGGAAGATCTAGGTGTATAATTTGTAGCCGTGTGAAGCTGGGGCGGGTAGCTAGCTTGGAATATATCTGCTGACGTTGTTCTTGATTTATATACTGAGTGACGTTATACTAGTATATATGTTTTTATTGCAATAGTACGCTTTGTCGGCCATGCGCTCAATGCAGAACTAGTTTGTTTAGACACGGACACAAGATTGTCAAGTTCATGGCTTTTTATGGAGTCACCATGGAAATCTCAGCTGCCTGTTATTGAACGTACGTCCGGTGCATCATTTGTTTACCATGGCATTAGCTATTTTCAAGCATGTCCATGCTTTCGTGTTTGTAGTCTTTAGTTTAGTGACTTATACTGAAACATTTTATTTATTAAATTACAAACACTCTCTGTATTTATAATTCAAAACCAACACGTGCAGATAGTCAACAATTTTAGTAGGTACGTAGTTATTAAATTAAAATGCAGAAAAATTAAATTAAATCAATATAAACTAAACACATAAAAATTAAACTAAGTCACAAAATACAGACACAAACAATTTACATAAAATAAAATTTAAAGGATATAATTAATTATATTTAAATAATAAAAAATAATTTGAATTAAGTAATCGATTTCTCTAGTGGCTAAAACATTCGTTACTGAATAAATGAATTTGTTACTTTAACCTTACCTAAATTATATAATTTGTCGAGAGAGAACATCCAGTCTCTCTCGACACACAGTGACCCTGCGACACAGGGTGGGACCCAGTGTCACACCTTTTATAACGAAATCAATAAAACTTATTGAACTTATATCTTAATTATTCCTACTAAGATTATAAATTAGAAAGTTTGGGTGGATGGATATTTGTTACTCAATCACACAGAACGGCTTAAGGCCCCTCTCGTGGTCCAGTGGCGCCCTCATTGAATAAAAAATCGTAGCATAGCACAGAAAATAAATATTAAAAAATCCAACTTGACGTTTGTTACAAAGAGGATAAAGAATTTTTACGTTGTTAAAACAGGTCTCAAAATGTTTCGTATCCAAAGTAGTAGGCAAAAGTGCCAAAAACGGGCGTTTCTAGTTGGATTTTTTAATATTTATTTTCTGTGCTATGCTACGATTTTTTATTCAATGAGGGCGCCACTGGACCGCGAGAAGGCCCTTAACGGATCTGGATGAAATTTGGCACAGAGATAGATTATAGTCTGAAATAGCACATAGGCTATAATTTATAAAGAGAGAAGTACTAATTCCACGCGGGCGAAGCCGCTAGTGAGATTATAAGTCGCCAAACATTGGAATTAACCGCCATGTCGTAATATAATGTTAGGTACGAGTACTATTCTCAAGAGTCTTTTTTATCAAATTAATGAGAAACCAACATTCCAAGACATTAAGAAACTAGGCCACCGAGGCCCAGTTTCCAACTTCCGAGCTCACCAAACCAAATCAAATGACTCCGATGTTTACATCCTTTTACCATAAACCCAATTACAAACGTCTTACGTCAAAATGATTTCTTAATGTCTTCCATTTTATTATAGAGCTAACGAAGCAGTGATTAAGAGCATTTCCTCAAGTACGCCTGACCTTAACCATCACCGTAATCAGAGATTACGTAACTTGCATAACAACGGCTATTGTGGGAAAAAAATATAAAATAATAACAAACATAATTATCGTAGGTAGGGATCGAACTCGCGGTGAAGTGTCGTTCAAAACAGACATAGTACAATATTGCTTACCCCCCTTAACAAATAGCGTGAAAATTTATAGCCTATATATTGACCAGACCTTTATGGAACATTTGTGCAAAATTTGAACAGAATCGGTTCAATAATTTTGCGTCAAATGAAAACATCGCTCCACATTTCTACTGTTTTATTAAAACGGGTGTAAAAAGATAGTTTCCGAAGCCGAAAGCGACATATTCTACCCATTATTTGAATTTTTTTTTCCCACTAGACCATACCTGGGAATCCACTGATTCTGGAGATATTGAAGGTCAAAGTCGCAATTTTTTTTTTTACTTTTTTACGAAAATTTATTCCGTGTTATTACTAAACTTTTTTCCATACAAACGTTACCTGAATTTCATTTCTTTTTCGAATTTTCGAAGTTACTCATTTGAAGTTACAAAAACGCAATGAATATCAATCGTATCCGACAAGTACCTACGCGGCTTAGAGCGAAGGGGCGGGGTCAACTCCGCTTGCCTGGGTTCGCGTTACATTGCGCGAAATAAAAAAAACCTTTTTTTTTTTCATACTTAAAAATAAAGGTCGTTTCACAGCAATAATTTTTGCGCAAAGCTACTTTTTTAGATGTACAGTATGCGTAGTTGACGGCTATATGATGTATTTTTTTATATCCGGTACATAGTCTATCATTTTATTACGAAGTTAACGAAGCAATGATTAAGAGCATTTCCTCAAGTACGCGTGACCTTAACCGTCATGTAATCGGAGATTACTTAATTTGCATAACATCGGCTATTGTGGAAACGATTTTCTGCTTGTAACAATGTGCGATTACTGTTATTTGCTTCAAGGATGTTATGATGTGAAATTGAAGGTAGTAATTGTTTCTTGTTGTTAGGCTTTGTGAAAAACACTTCTTTTAATTCCGCCAAGCCCGTTCCATCATCGGACCACTAGACGTACGGCGATGCGCCACCGGTACAAGGTGGATATTCCACCGGCCCACGCAATAAGTTTTGGAAACACATTCGTGCGTATACAGCTAAGGAGTGGAATCCCCTGCCGGAGTCTGTGTTTCCTGATAGCTATAACTTGGAGAGTGAATAGGTTATTTCAAGGCAAGCTTGCTCAAGCGCGAGCCTTTAAAAACAAAAGCAGAAAAATGATTCTGGTGACAATGTTTTTAAGGGAAACGAACTGAACACCGAAGCAATGACTTTTCAATAGTCTTCCATAGAACTTTGCCTTTATCACTTTTAAAAGCTGTAACACACGCTCAGATTTGGTCTGACGGATTTGGTGGAAATCTGAGCGTGTGTTACAAGGCTTTTTAACCGACTTTCGAAAAAGGAGGAGGTTTTATGTTCGACGGTATGTATGTTTTTTTTTATGTTTGTGGGCCGATATTCAAAATTCTTTTTTTATCCGAAAGAGTGTACTCCCGAGGTGGTCCCATATAAATTTTATCGAAATTACTTCAGCACTTTTTGAGAAACTGAACAAAGAACGAAAAATACGTGTACCTCGATGACGTTTTGGTGTTCTCCAAATGTTTAAATTCCACGTTCCATGTTATTGGGGATTTTAGTTCTGGGGTATAATAACTTAAAAGTGAAAAATAAAAGACTTTTTTTACAAAAAAAAAACAAACGACTTCCAAAAAAAAAAAACACACTTAAAATTAAAAAATAACTTTAATTTCGGAAGTCGGTGTCAAATAACAAAGAAGAAAAATACAAACACCGACTGTTGTTTTTTTGGAAAAAAGTTTTTAACTACCACGAAGTCAGTCGGAAAAAAAAACTGTTGTCTTACGTGTGAAAAACTTAGATCATATAAATACAGTTTCTTAGAGTCATAATTGTAACGCGCATGATAATGTAAGCGGCATGTATGCTTCACCTTATATGGTATCTAGGACAGTTTTTTAACACAACCATGTCAATAGTAGAAAAAGAACATTACGGCTACAAGATTACCATTTTCGTATGGGAATGGTAGAAACAATGTATCAATTGCTTGTCATCTTGGTAGTGTCAATTATCTCGTTGGTGGGCAAAAAAATATGGAGTACCAAGACATCTAGACCAGCAGACTTCCATCTATTATATTATGGAATTGTGGTTTTTGACATTGGTTAAGGCGTATATAGCCGCCAAGTGGCGCCCTCATTGAATAAAAAATCGTAGCAAAGCGTAGAAAATAAAGATTAAAGAATCCTACGTTGCGTTTGTTACAAAGAGGATAAGGTATTTTTATGAGTTTTGAGTCCTGTTTTATCAACGTATGATTAAAGAATCCTACGTTGATAAAACAGGACTCAAAGTGTTTCGTATCCAAAGTGGTAAGCAAAAGTGTCAAAAACGGCCGTTTTTGGTTTCTTTTACGTACCTTATCCTCTTTTTAACAAACGTAACATAGGATTCTTTAATCTTTATTTTCTATGCTAAGACACGAATTTTTATTCAATGAGGGCGCTACTTATGGGGATGTAAGCCCATAACTGTTTGTTTCTTTAATATACTTGGAAAGGCTCATTATATTAATAACTAGCGCCTCGCCTTGGCTCCACACGGATGCAAATTATAGTATACACAAACCTTCCTCGTTTATCACTCAAAGATTTATATTAGTGAAAACCGCCTCAAAATCCGCTGCGCGGTTTAGGAGCAGTCAGCGGATAAGCAGACAGACGTGGAACGCGACTTTGGGAATGGGAAGCTACCAACTCCTTTTGCGAAGCTGTAATGCTCGCGAAGGAGGAGGCGGAACGCGTGAGTGAGACTCAACGGAGACACCCTCACGCCCCTAGCAGCCGCCGCAGGAGACGGCCTGGGCTTCGGGCGTCGCAAGCCGATTCCATGCCACCGTATGGCGCGGGCGAGTAATGGGTAGCTCGCATCCGATAAGGAATTAAAAGTCAAAGACGTTGTGACCAATATACGTATTTATTACGAGTATTATAGTCTTTTACACTTTTCTCATTCACTTAAGGCGCAATTATACGACTTTTAATGGTTTTTTATTGAACATCACGTCTAAACGACTAGTCTTATTTCTTTGAAAAAAATATATGTTACTCTAGACAATTTCCGTCGTAATTTGATCTCAGAATATTTGAAATTATATTTTTATAACATAGTGTAATTAATTTGTAAAGTTATGTCTAACGCGGATAAAAAATTGAGAACCACGCAAAATCTATAAAGCGTATTTTTATGAAACTTTCACCATTTTAAAGATCAATTAATTATTTATAATTTAGTCTCAGTGTTTTAGTTTAATACTTGTTGTTTTATGTGTAATAAATTAATAATGCGTTTAATTTCGGACAGTGCTCCTTGATGCGCGAGTACTGGGTGGACATACGACGCGTTACGTGAGCACAGCGCAGAACACGCAAGCTAACCACTCAAGGTCATTAGCAGCTAATAGCGCCTTAATACAGAATATACTATACTAGGCTCCACAATTAAGTCAATATGTCGCAGCCAGGCCCGAGTCGACGGCGCGTTGTGTTCCACGCGCGCCTCAATGAGATGTCCGCCAGGACCGATGCCTATCTGGCTCGCGGATAAATTCAAAAGAAAGTTACCGCGGCCCTCGGCACAGGCAACTGAAGGAACAAAGGTGGGTTTTAGTCAGTAAAAGTCTGACACGCCCTCCCGCTCCACCCAGAGCAGGAGAAGTCATTGGATGATTTCGAACGCTCAAAAAAAAAAAAGTTACACTAGAGGGCATTTCGATAGTCCTGACAATCTAAGGATGAAGAATTGTTCTTGTTGACCCAGGTGGGAACAAACACAAGGCAGGAATCTGGATAGTCGGGTTTTCGCAAGTCACGGTCTAAGCACACATGGTCCTGTCCTATGTTTTCAACACGTCGACCCTGAGACATGATATGACAAATCTGGGAACACTAGTCTGAAAAGAAACATCTGTTCATGTCATCCGAGATTGAAAACAGGTTGCATGTGAATCCTTGAATGCTGTTAATCACATAATTGATATTAAGTAAACAGTTGTAGGAGTATCGATGACAGGATTGAACGTTATCAGGCAAGTAAACAATCACTGTGGGCAGGCCGGTGACAAGATGACTCAACACACATATAAATCAAACTTAGCAGGAAGACTTGGTACTAGATTTGTGTAAAATATGGAAGAATAGAGTAAAATAAACGAGATAAATCCTCTACAATAATATTCCGCAGGAGAACCAAGGTTACCTACATAGCCCGAAGAACTGCCAAGCTTAAGTGGCATTGGGCAGGGCACATTGCTCGTAGAATAGATGGTCGATGGGGCCGAAAAGTTTTGGAGAGGCGACCGCGTACCGGAAGACGCAGCGTTGGAAGGTGGACCGATGACCTGGTGAGGGTCGCGGGTAGCCGATGAATGCGAGACGCACAGGACCGATCATTGTGGCGACACTTGGGGGAGGCCTATGTACAGCAGTGGACGTCTTTTGGCTCAAATAATGATGATAGCGAGAGGGTTTACACGACAGAACGGAAGAATGACCGCTAGTAACATGAGCCAAGGGCAGTAAGATGACTAAGAACTTGCTAAAGTATGAATGGAACGGTAGTAAAAAAGGCAGACCAAAGAAATACGGATTGATGCCGTGAAGGTTGATATGGCAAAGAAGAATGAGAAAACTGGGATGACTGTTTAAAAACATATGCAGTGGGACAATGTCAATAGTATGCTAACAGAACAGGACTAATAAAATTGTTGAGAGGCCTGGTTTTGGAGGGTGGGAAATCATCAAATGACTTCTCCTGCTCTGGGTGGAGCTGGAGGGCGTGTCAGGCTCTTACTGACTAAAACCCACCCCTGTTCCTTCAGTTGCCTGTGCCAATGGCCGCGGTAACTCTCTTTCGAATTTATCCGCGACTCTAGGCAGGCATTGGCCCTAGCGGAACCCGTCAATTACTACGCGCCGTCGACTCGGGCCTTGTCCTTACCGGACGGCGAGCTACCCGTTAAGTCCGGAATACACATGCTACTTAATAGCACATAAGCACGCTAGTTTAGAGCAAATGCTACGTAGTAGCATACAATAAGCACGTGTATACGGGCTAATTAATACGGCGAAGTGCCACCGGTTCATAGTGGACATCCCATCCATACGCACAAAGCGTTTTGAGAAAACATTCATTGTGCGTACAGCTAGGGAGTGGAATTCCCTACCCGAGTCTGTGTTTCCTGATAGCTATAACCTTTAAGGGTGCCCTAGTCGGTCATTCTTCCATACAAACGTAGTATGGCGATTACTCCACTGTATGATGGTGTACGTACAAAATAAAAAATGATATTAATTCATCTCATCATTATCTAGCCCTATAGGGAAACATAATAGTAAAAAAAATATACATTTGAAAGTTATGAGCGTCGAAAATTCCATATTTTTACACTAATTTTAACGCATCTTTGGGTGGAAATAAATACCATAAGACGAAAAAAACTTGCAAAATAGTTAACATACAGGGATAGATTAGTTGTTCAAAAATGCGAATAATTTTATTTTGAACAGATACATTCAATAGATTTTTCATGACATCCATACTACCAAAGGTCTGTTTATAAAATTTTGCGCGCTCGTTTTCGTCGTAAATCATCGTGCATTTCGCTACAAGTTGCCTCCCCGGTCAGTGGGACGGAGGGGAGGCACGCAGCGCGCACCCACACATGCTCACTAGGTTAGCTATTGCCCGGCCGGCACTCGCGCCCTGCACCGCGCGGCGCGCAGTCGACTGCCAGTACGTCAACGTAATTACGCGCGTGCTGTGGTAACTGGTATTGTGCTATCGTATTCGTCTATTTTTATTTTATAACATTGACCCCTGGCTTGAACTTTGGATTCCGATATTCCTTTATTGATAGTTTGTGTCGATTATTTTGAATTTGTCTCAAATTTTACTGATTCTGTGACATTGGACTTTGGATTCCGATTTGATAGTGTTTTTTTACGGACGACGATGATGATGATGATGATGATGATGATGATGATGATGACGATGACGATGATGATGATGATGATGATGATGATGATGATGATGGTGGGATGATGATGATGATGACGATGGATGATGATGGATGATGATGATGATGATGATGATGACGATGATGATGATGATGATGATGGTCGGATGATGATGATGATGACGATGGATGATGATGGATGATGATGATGATGATGACGATGATGATGATGATGATGATGATGATGATGATGATGATGGTGGTGGTGGTGGGATGATGAAGATGATGATGATGATGATGATGATGATGATGATGATGATGGTGGGATGATGATGATGATGACGATGGATGATGATGGATGATGATGACGATGGATGATGATGGATGATGATGATGATGACGATGATGATGATGATGATGATGATGATGATGATGAAGATGATGATGATGATGATGATGATGATGATGATGATGGTGGTGGTGGGATGATGACGATGATGAGGATGATGATGAAGATGACAGATGATGATACAGGCACCGGCGGTAAATAATGCATATATTTTGGAAAAATAAGCTAGTTTCGGCTTCGTAGAGCGTTATCTCTGTCGCACACTAACTTTGTGACGTTTGTCGCTGGTCCGTCTTCGTGCGACAAAGATAACTCTATCTGTAGGTACAAGTAGGTACAGTCGTCCAACGCCTTTGAAGTCTGACGAAATGCCGCCTCCGATACGTGATTGCCGCAGGGTTTTCACATTTTTAGGGTTCCGTACCCAAAGAGTCAAACGGGACCCTATTACTAAGACTCCGCTGTCCGTCTGTCAGCAGGCTGTATCTCATGAACCGTGATAGCTACACAGTTGAATTTTTTACAGAATGTGTATTTTATAGTTGCTGCTATAGAAATACATGCTGTGTGAAAATTTCAGCTGTCTATCTATTAAGGATCATGAGATACAGCCCAAAAAAAACTGCAGTTTATGGTACGGAACCCTTCGTGTGCGAGTCCGACTCGCGCTTGGCCGGTTTTCTTTCTTTTTCTGTATGTATAGCCGTATCGTACCTATTTGCCTATGGATATGTGTGCGTAGAGTACCAGGAAATTAAATACTTACTACAAATAATTATTATGCTAAATAGTTTTATTATAAACAAAAATCACAAAGTAGTTATGTTACCTTGCGCGCCCGCAAATCCCGCACGATTACTTAGGTACCTTAGTTTTAGTTCTTTGGACTTCTAGAAGTAGGGAAGACTGTGCTGTTACTATTCCGTTTACGATACTATTTTGGCAGACGTTTGTGCTAGTCCCTATGGTGACACAATGGCTAGTTTTGTTATCTGTATACTACGAGAATATTACAAACCGCTATTGTAAACAAACAATCAATTTACAATAGAACATAGTTCTTTTTATTTGATGTACCTACATAAATAACAAGATTCACAAATCAGTCGCGCTGTCGAAAAAGAAGTTATCCTGATTCAGGTTGTTATAATAATACTTACGGTGAGTCACCTGTAGGTTATTATAGCTAACTAGCTAGGGTTTTTTTTTTTTTTGGGGGGGGGTCGGAAATCATCCAATGACTTCTCCCGCTCTGGGTGGAGCGGGAGGGCCTGTCAGACTACTGACTAAAATCCAACCCTGTTCCTTCCCTGCCTGAGTGCCCAGGGGTGCGGTAACTCATTTTCAGAATTTATCCGCTACCCCTAGGCATGCAGGCAACGGCCACGATGGGCCCCGTCAGTGGTGGCTGACACTAATCTCTTTGAGGCGCGCGTGGAACACTACGCGCCGTCGACTCACGGGCCTGGTGCTGATCGGACGGCGAGCTACCCACTGCTCGCCGTCCGCAGGCCCGGGTCTACGGTGGCCGGAGATCGTCTCGCGACGTCCTACGCCCAGTACGCCCAGTAACTCTCCTGCGGTGGTAGCGGCCAGGGCCGTAATGGGCACTCCGTTGAGCTTCCCTCACGCGTCCCGCCTCCGCCTTCGCGAGCATTACTGCTTCGCAGAAGGCGAAGACTGCTTCCCATTCCCTCTCGTTCCGTATCATGGCCTGAACCAGGGCCGGGAACTAGCTAGGGTAAGTAAATACCTATTTTTCAACACATTTGCTCGAAAAATACATTTACGAAGCCTATATAGTATACATTGTTCGAAAGTTCAAAATTATGCAACATACAATGGAACGTGTGGTAAAATAGGTACTCTCACCTAAGTAGGTCCCTAGTTGACCGCAGTGACCGCACGCTCCGTTGTATAGCGCTGTGCGTATCCTTTACGGTATTTTTTAATTTCCTAAAATATTTAAGAATTCTACCAAGGAGTTTCACCTTACGAGAATAAAACTATTGGCAGTACTGTTTTCTCGCAAATGTGTTGAAAAACGTTGTGTAACCGGACTAGTATCATAAATAACTGTATCATATCGCTGTATAATATCTGTATCTGCACAACATACAATAAAATACAAAAGCATAAAGAAAAAAAAGTAAAAACTCAAATCAATTATTTGTTGTTAGCAATGTTCTTCTACATACATTCACATTTTCGCAAAAGAACTCTATCACGTGAGCAAAGTCGCGGGTCGATATTATGGTACCTTTCATAACAACAACTAAATTGGGTGCATAATAATTACGTTTCACACAGTGATAATCCTAAGTTCTAACACTTATTTGTTTGAGTTTATGTTGTCATTCAAACAAATAAGAATGTTGAATGTTGAACGCAGACGCGTCACGCGCCACCGATGTGGCGTTATCGCGTACCTACCTACGCAATGACGCCGCACCCACACGCCGCTCTGCAACCACTCTTCAATGAAATCGCGCATGTATGCGTCACTCAGCGTTAGGAGTGTGTATGTGTACGCGCACTAGCTTCTTACTGCTCATCACAGCGTCTATCTCTCTCGCACGTGGTGTCGGATGAGATAGCATGCATTTTAACCCCGCCCACCAAATAGTTCGTGCGGCCGACTAGTGTACCCTTAAGTCTTTAAGTCAAGAGTGAATAGGTTACTTCTAGGCAAGCGTGCTCCATCTTCGACCACATCATCGCGTACCATCAGGTGAGATGGTGGTCAAACGCGTGCCTACCAATAATAATTTAAAAAAAACAATGAAAGATAAATAATACGATTTACCTAATAAAGTTATCGAGTTGTAAATGAATGCGTGATAAGTTTCCAATTACTTGGTAGTGCGGTTACTGCAAGGACATACGGTGTCATTGCGGTGAAGTAAGAGGTCCGTAAAATTGATATCTACACAGATAATGTTTATTTATTATTGCATGAGTTGCAATGAGTAATGGTTAGCAGTAATATGTCGTGACAAAGCGCTATTACAAGGCTTCAGACCTATAATATCTAGCGTCTTACGGACACGTTATTTCTATTTTGTCATCACCATTTTCTCAGCATCAGTTAGATGTTCAAAGCTAAACTTGGACAAATTGAATCATCATCATCTTAAATCATTTTGTTGCCCTTATACCAATTTATTTGGAATCTGTACATCATCACAAATAAAAATGTAACCAAAACAGTTATGAATATAAATGTGGATGGATGGAGAGGGAGGTCAAAGAAAAGATGGATGGATTGTGCGAGGAGTGATATGAAAGAAAAGGGAATCAGTGATAGCAAGGCGGCTGTCAGGACAGCATGGAAGAAAACAACGTGTTGCGACGACCCCAAGTAACATGGGATAAGGGCAGGAAGATGATGATGAAAAATATCCTAGCCAGAGGTTGGCTTTAGTCATCCAGGACAAGAAACATCTACAAAGATCAGTCTTTAGCTGCTTTTAAAACGGCCTCCTTCTACCTTCATCAGGTAGGGTTCTTCTTCTTAGCTTATCTTTAATCATTAAGATTGGCCCAGTATTCAGCAACAGCATTGCTGATGCTGCCACATGTACAGATGACAATGCGGCGCAAGATGAGATGGGGCCATGGTCTGCGGAGAGACGCCACATAAACGTGTGTTAAAATCCTGTCATAAAAAAGCGATTTTTTTTATAAAAAATATCTCATCAACGACCTTGCAATGACATTATGGATGACATCAGACTCGCCTGACATTTATGGAGTATCAATGAGCAGCTTTATCTTACCAAGATAACTATCTACTGATTGAACAGACTCTGATTAAATTTCAACTAATATCCACTCATAAAATTGAAGATAAAAATGCTTCAGATTGAATAAAGGATCGCATTTTATTAATAGCTTGCAAGATTAGTATCTTGCATTAGAGCAGGGATGGCGAACCTATGGCACCCGTGCCAGCCGTGACACGCGGCATAATAATTCGGGCGCCAGTGAGATATTAAAAAACTAGAAAATTTGAAACAACAGAAATCACACTGATTTTCTCTATTTAATAAACATAGTATACGACTGTAAAGGTTACGAAAATCGCTGTACTAATTTCGGGTTGCAAAGTGACGGTTAATAGGATCTAGTTTATTTTTGTGCATTCTTTGGTGGCATATCTTGGCCACATAATTATTTTTTTAAATATTTAATGTCACGTTCTCTAATGCAGGTTCGCCATCCCTGCACTACAGGCTTATCTGTTCAATCTAGTCCCTATCTCTCTCTTTCTTTCGCCTTCAATCTATCTCTTTTAGACTAAACATGGGGGCTTTAATTCTTTTATTCTTTATTGTACACTGAAGCAACATAAATACACAATGAAAATACAGTTCATATACAATGGCGAGCTTAACTCACAGTTGAGGTTTCTTCCAGCAAACCACAAAGACTGAAAAATTACAACAGAGGAAAGGATCTAGTGTACAAAGCCCCTCATTAGCAGACACAATTAAAAACCTATTGTCGCGTCTCCAGGGGCCTGATGGATTAATATAACAACTTAACTAAAATAAAATAATACATAAAAAAAAAAATTCATACTATTTCTTTCCACATGCATTCATAAAATTATTACATATATAAAAATAGCGCTCAATCTTTTTGAGGCAAGATTATGTGCGCCATCGATTTAGCTTGGTTACTTGCTCACAGTCCTTTGTCAAAAAAAAACATAAATATCCATTTCCATTTTCTTATCTATACTGATATTATAAAGTGCTAAAATTTGTTTTGTAAGTTTGTATGTAGGGGGTAATCTCAGGAACTCCTAAACCGATTTTGAAAATTCTGTCACCAGTAGAAAGCTACATTATTTGTGAGTGCTATTGGCTGTAAATATTTTTAAAATTCACGGAGACGAAGTCGCGGGCGGAGTGCTAGTTTTTTATATTGGCTTGATTTTGACCACTATCTCACCTGGTGCTAAGCGATGATGTTGTCGACGATGGAGCACGCTTGCCTAGAAGGAACCTATTCACTCTTGGTTCTCATAATATACTACACAGTCATCATCATTTCAACCGAAGCCCGAAACACGCCCACTGCTGGACATAGGCCTCCTCCAACCGTCGCCACATCGACCGATCCTGACACCGGATTCTATACAATACATATTCAAATATCCTTCTTAGGGTTCCGTGCCCGAAGGATAATCAACGGGACCCTATTACTGAGCCTTCGCTGTCCGTCCGTCCATCCGTCTGTCTGACAGCGGGCTGTATCTCATGATCAGGGTTGATAGGTAGACAGTTGAAATTTTCACAGAATGTGTATTTCTATTGCAACAACAAATAATAAAAATTAATTTAAAATTAAAGGAGACTCGTACTTAAAACGTATTTTTTGCTTTTTTGCTCGATCTTAATAATGGCAACAAGTGTCTACGCGTATAATCTTGTACGATAGTACGGAACCCTTCATGCACGAGTCCGACTCGCACTTGGCCGGCTTTTTTTTTACAAAGTAACTTTTTATTAAAATTTTATACTTGTAATTCTACACTACGCCATACTACATATTACACTATTTCAAACGTATTTCAGTGTTACCTAAATCTTGAATATCTCCTGGGATATCACTATGTATATCAAAGCATACATTTCCAAGGTATTCCTTGTGGAATATTAGTTACGCTTACGAGTAGAGTTGCCGTGAATACTCGCTATTATTCGGTATTCGGCATTACTCGACATTTTTTTGTTAGTCGTCGAATACCGAATAATAGCTAGCATAATTCGATATTCGGAGCATAGTTGTCTAAAATAAACTTTTAATGAACAAAAAAAACTATAGACTTAAAAATAATCAAACTTTAATTTAACTTAAAACATAACATAATATTTATTATAGTTAGCCAAAAATGAGACGTATTCTTTCACTTCATTGTTCAAAATTTTAAATTTCAGTAACAAATTAATGATTGGTAAGTTCAAAACTACTACAAGCGTGATATTTTTATTTGATAACAAATAAATGGATTTATTTTTAGATTATTTCTGTACTTATTATACTAAACTAATTAATAACTTAATAAATAAAATATGTACAAGCGGCATAAAAGATCCGGTAGGAGTACAGCTCATTGGGCATCAAAAAATTCGTCCACATCGCTGTCAATGGAAAAAGTGCCCAGAACGCTGGCAGCATAAATTATTTTTATATTCCTTTTTTTTTGTCGAATAATAATGGCGAGTTATCGAGTATTCGCCATAGGACATGGCGATTAATTGGTATTCGACTATTCGCTATAACAATTACTATTCACGGCATCTCTAGTCACGAGCCAACTGAAAGCTCTCCCGCAAATTGCCTGCAATGTTACTGTACAAATCTGAGAATGTCAGATATATTCGTTATACTGTTAAGTTTATGAATAAGGTTTTTGACGGGATTTTCTCGAGTGAAGTTCAGTGGCTGTTTTAATTATTCGCTTATTGATTCCTAGTGGATATTGTGATGTAAAATTGGTGTAGTTTTGTGTCTCAAGTGTCTACGCAACTGGACAATATGTGGAATCATTGAAACAGGCGCGATCTCGGTAAAATGGAGCTGAGAATTTTATTGTAGTAAAGACTACCTCAGCGAAGTTTGCCGAGAAGGCTGACTCGACACATTTGTTGCCAAATACTGCAAAGTACATTAGAATGTGTTACATCTGCATTCTAATGGGAATAAAGAAAAAGTGATAGTGATCAAATTAAGACTTGGCTTAAAGGTCTTGTAACCAAGCCAGTGGCATAGCCACAATTGTTAAAAAAAAAAATTGTTTCTATCTGTTGATATTTTAAAAAGAGCTTCTATTGCGTAGGTCGTTCAAAATTAGACTCTAGGACGAGCAGGTTTAGGCTGTGCGTTGATATATCAGTCAGTCAGTCAGTCAGTCAGGACTTTGAATCCATACTAATATTACAAATGCGATTGCAACTATGTCAATTACCTCTTAACGTCTTAACAGCTGAACGGATTTCGATGAAACTTGACATACGGGTAGATTAGGTCCTGGAATAGGAAATAGGATACTTTTCATCCCAGGAGTATGTTCCCTTGGGATGATTTTTACCTATCATGCGGGCAAAGCCGCTGGGAGAAGCCAGTTTTATATTATACAGATTTTATGGAATGCCTTCTCTCACATTAACTTTAATCATGATAGTAAGTTATTCAGTGGCATATACTCCTAGAAATAGTCCAGACAAATTCCACTATCCAGAAAGGAGCAAAGAACTTTATTCGTCCTTTTATAACCTCTAGTGAGTGGGGACGAAACAAATTAAGATTTATACCGGTGCGAGAGTAATGCCCCTCTAGTGAGTTAAAAACCTTCACTTCAACTGGAAGTTTCTCGAAACTACGTTACAGTGTATCCTTCACATATTCTCGAAGGCTTCCCTGATAATGCTCTTAGCTCGCTTTTCAGAGTTCCGGCTTTTCAGAGAACTTAAGCCAATTAAAAGGTTGAATGTAGTTTGTAGAATGGCCAGACCTGCTGTCTTGTATGGTTCAGAATGTTGGGCCACAAAAGGGATGAATGAAAAGCAATTGCATGCAGCTGAGATGAGAATGCTAAGAGCGATGTGTGGATAGAATTAGGAATTAGTATATAAGAGGAAGTCTGAAAGTGGCACCGCTGACTGAAAAGTTGTGTGGAAATCGGTTGTCGTGGTATGGGCATGTGATGAGGAGGAATGAAGAAAATGTCGTGAGGAAAGTCTTGTGTATGGATGTGGATGGCTATAAGAGTAGGGGAAAGCCAAATAAACGATGGTTGGACAGTGTGAAAGAGGATATGGGTAAAAAGGGGGTGACTACAGAGATGCTGACTAATAGAGGAGTATGGAAGAAAAGGACATGTTGCGCCGACCCCAAATAAATTGGGATAAGGGCAGGAGAATGATGAATGTAGTTTGTAGAACTAAGTACCGGGAACAGAGATGAATGATATTTTATGATGAAACTACAGACAATCCTAGTGAAATATAGTAATGGAAAGTATTAGTCAAGGAATGGAAATTGTTAAGCTAATTAAGGATATCTTTAGTTGCAATCACAATTTTTTCAGGTATTTTTTCTTATACCCGCGAACTAGATTATAGAGAACAGACAGGAAGTCGCTCCATGAAAAATACTGGAAATCAACTGAATCCAGTTAGTCAGGCAACATTTTAAAATGAAAATGAAACCGACCCGATATATCAAGATAATTAATCGGTTTGTTGTTTGGAGTCGATTCAAAATTAGTCTAAAACAAAAAATAATAATAATAATAAAGCTCGTCTAGCTAACGGAGACTATTTCCATAGACACAACCTTGTAGCCAGGATTATCCACCAGCAACTTGCTTTTAAATACAATCTTGTGGAATCCGAAGTACCGTACTATAGGTATGAGCCCCACCCAGTTCTCGAAAATGGCAATATCACGTTATATTGGGATCGATCATCATCACTGACAGGACTACTGTTGCCAATAAGCCTGACATAGTGGTGATAGATAGATTAGAGCGTCGCACAATGATTGTTGATATAGCTGTCCCTCATGACGAGAACCTCGTGAAAGCTGAGAAAGATAAACAAAGTATCTTGATCTGGCTCGCGAGGTTGTCAACATGTGGGAGGTGGATACAGCAGTCATTGTGCCGATAGTCGTGACGGCCAATGGTTTAATAGTCAAGAGCCTCGACGAACACCTAAGGAGACTCTCCTTAGGCGGCTGGATCAAGGGATTGATACAGAAAGCGGTACTCCTGGACGCGGCGCGTATTGTTAGGAGATTCCTTTCTTAGGAGCCCTGACCACCGGTAGCTTGGACCCTATCCCGATGCCGGTGGGCTACTATTTTTTATATTTTTTAATGTTTTTATAATTTTATATTTGAATATTTAAAAATGTAAATAGTATGTACATAAAGTTCAACAAATGGAATAATAATAATAATAATAATTATAATAAGTAGTATTTTTTTTTTGTGACTCTCATCATTGTTTATCTAACTTCTAATTATTTAGAAAAGGTATGGTTTCCATAATCATGTCAGCTTCATGATGTGATGATTCCTAAACGCAAATACTTGATTAAGTTATGAAAAGTAAACAGTACCGTACCATCCTAAAAGATTATACGCGTCTACTTATTGACTTTATTAAGATCGAAAAGCCAAAAAAAAAACACGTTTCTAGTAGGTATAATATTTATACCTACTAGAAATAATTTTATTTTATTATTTGTTGATAGAGCAGCAACAGAAATACACATTCTGTGAAAATTTCAACTGTCTACCTATTACGGATCATGAGATACAGCCCGCTGACAGACATACGAAAGACGGACGGATGGACAGACGGACGGAGAGCGGAGGCTGAGGAATAGGGTTCGTTGGCTACCTTTCGGGTACGGAACCCTAAAAAAAAATCATCAAAATCGGTTCATAAATATCATGGCCGATGCCTGCATGCCAAGGGGTAGCGGATAAATTCGTAACAGAGTTTTACCCCTCTCCTAGGCACTCAGGCAAGGAAGGAACAGGGGTGGGTTTTAGTCAGTAAGTCTGACACCCCTCCCGGTCCACCCAGAGCGGAAGAAGTCATAGGATGATTACTCATCTCTCAAAAAAAAAAAAAAATGTACGGTCGAATTGAGAACCTCCTTCTTTTTTCGCTCCGAATCTAAATCAGAAGGTCTAACAAAAACAAAGCATATTATAATGAGAAACCTCGATTCATCTCAATGAAAATACTTACCGAGAGAAAGTGTTATTCGTAAACAATTACTTTATTCAATGAGTCATGTTTTATTGCCGACAAATATGGAATTCTTATTTTTAGGATTCCGTACCCGAAGGGTCCCAACGGAGCCCTATTGCTGTCACTCACGTGTCCGTCTGTCTGTGTGTCAGTCTGTCTGTCCGTCGTCTGTCATAAAATTTAATTCCGAAGAATTTTTTAACTACCCAATCACCTATGAACTTGAAATTTGGTGATAACGTTTATTATTATGTATATTTTTACTAACAAATACCAATTTATTGATAAATCAATTTTTGGAACGAAGTTCCTTATCGCGCGTTGTGAAAGGGGGCTAGACGGAAAAAATTCTTACGAAAAGTTGTCACGACACTAATGAGGCTGTCCATCCAAAAAGATTGTGTTGGAAAAACAATCTAATAAAAACTTCTTGTATTGTTGGTGGGTAGGTACAAAGTTTGCAAGCAGATCAAGCATTATCTAACCAATTTCGTGTGTTAAATCTAGCGTAGCTTGGAACAAAGCTGAGCTGAGCTGAGCTGAGCTTAGCTGATCTGAGCTGAGCTGCGATGAGATGAGATGATGAAGTATAACTTCTTACGTGCGTGCGTGTGTGCGTAGTTAATAATAAAAAAAAAATTATAAATTAAAAAAAATAAAATAAAATTACAATTCCTTCACTAATTAATCGAAAGGAACTTCGTTCCATCCGGGTGTCCCTTGACACCTCTCAAGTTTATTTTTTTTTATAATTCCCTCATTTGGTACGGAACCCTAAACGTGCGAAGTCCGACACGCAGCTGGTTTTTATTATAATCTAGTTGTGATTATTCGAAGTAGACAGGGTGAAACGGAAATGAACATCATCTTCAAGTATACGTATAATAGTCACGACACGGTTGGCGTAGTGGTTGAGCGTTCGGCTGCTGCGCTGCGTGTCGCGGGTTCGATCCCCGCACTGAACAAATATTTGTATGGCCTTCAGATAGTTGTTCCGGGTCCAGACCACACCCACCCAGGTGTCTTATGTATGTGAGTTTACATGTTTGAGAACGCACACACGATACAGGTGTTAATCCTAGTGTGGGGCAAAGTTTAAAAAAAACAAACAAAGTTATCATTAATAGTTATCATTAAATTAGTATGGGGAGTCCAATTATTTTTTTGAATTGTCTGGGTCTGAAAAGGTTGGGCACCACCAGATTTTGACAATACTTTTAGAATGAAGAATTTGGCGTTCTCCCGCTTTACTACAAAAAAGCATCAGATGAGAAAGATTTATTGGTAATGTTTGTAATATACTCAGTCATCGTGAATTTCCTAGAAACCTCTACGGATATCGATTTATCATTTTCGTGAACCCACACGTCATTGTTAGTTACAATCACGAAAGCTATTACCGACTACTTTCGCTATCTCTTCTCAGAATATATTTAAGCACATACCTAGGGTACATGTACACCTAATTATATCGTAGTCGTTGACAATTTTAAGCTTAATTTAAAAACCTACAAATTACAGCCGGGACCAACGGCTTAACGTGCTTTCCATGGTATAGCGGAATCTCGGTATGTAAAGAAGGTCACCCATCCACAGACCGACCTTGGCAAGTGTTGCTTAACCTTGGAGACCGACCTGTTATTATATAAGGTGTTAAAAAATTAACTCTCGAAACTTTAAGGAGTGCTTTGGACCATCGAACTGATTATTCAGTTCCAAAGCACTCCTTAAAGTTTCGAGAGTTAATTTTTTAACACCCTATAATAACCACGAGCACCTCCAATGATAATGAATAAGCCATCTAATAAGCTACATTCATCATCATCATCGTTTCAGTCGAAAGACGGCCCACAGCTGGACATAGACAAGAGTCACCACAACGACCGGTCCTGTGCGTCTCGCATCCATCGGCTACTCGCGTCCCTCACCGGGTCATCGGTCCACCTTGCGGGAGGCCTTCCAACACTGCGTCTTCTACTACTACTCTACAAGCTACATTATAACTAAGTGCCTCCATAGACGGACTGCTTGGAGCAGTCAGTGACGACAGCTTCAAGCGGTTGCTGTTGGACGTTCTGCAGTTTAAATACAAAATTGACATTCGCCATACACAGATCGCTCAAGCATTTCCTTTGCAGTCGCAATCAAAAATGTATTGACGGCTCCAAGCAGTCCGTCTATGGAGGCTTCAACCGCAACACGACTGGGGCCCAATTCTGTAAAATAACTAACTTTTCAATAGTGTGTCGGTAGTGTGTTAGTGGTGTCTCAATAGAATAGTCATTGACATTTGGTGTTCTATAAATTATTTATGGTCATTGACTTGCCACTGTAGTGTTATTGAAACGCCATAATAAGACTATTGTAATAATTGGTAGTCTGGTCTACTATATGTCAATATCATTTTGAAGTTTTTGCAGAATACCAAATTTGCAACAGTGGCAAAATAATGTTTGTTGTGTGTCGATAGTGTCGATGGCATGTTGCTTAACTCAAAGTTACAGAATTGGGCCCCTGCTCTCGTGCAGTTGGTCTCGACTGCTCTAAACAGTACGTCTATGGAGGGCCTAAGTAAATCCTCACCACTAGTGAAAGCCGGTGGTGCGGGGGCGGCGGCGGCAGCCTCGATGGCCGCCGAGACACCGCGCACGTCTCCTTCTGCGAACACATGATCATGCTTGTTACTACTACCATCTACTACACTACTAATTTTGTTTCACTAACTACATAGACAATCATAGATGGGGATCAGGAACCGCGGCAGTGAGGAGCAGCGATGGCTCAGTCCCCCCCCCCCCCCCCCCTAAAATCAAACCTAGGCGGTTGTTTTTCTGTTTTCTTAAATCTGTCTGTCTCTATTCGTCTTATAACTGCAGTAAATTGACTGGAGGCAGCCGCGGCCGCAGATTAAAGGAAAGGGGTGACCAAAGAAGTTTGCCCCCCGTCATGGAGTACTTTCGCGGTCCCTGAAGGAGGACTACCGGTATAGGAATACAGTCTAAAGCAGGGAATTCACTTGCGAAGTTCACGCTCCGTAGTCGCGCTTGCGTTCACGAGACCAACGAGGTAGTCAAACCATCGATCAGACGATAGCCTTTTCATATACCCACCTCACGAATATTTGATTTCACTTGACCAACTTCTTGTCACTTATGACTACCACACAGTTCCTTTTTCTGTTTTCTTTGTGTAGGTTAAAAAACTGCACAGAGGGGTTAGACAAAATACTTTTCTGTTAACGTTAACGCTAACGCTTCGTGCAAAATGTATGGCAACGACATTACTGGGCATGAGTCACGTAACAGTTCTCTCCGCAGGTAATGTCGTTGCCATACATTTTGCACGAAGCGTTAGCGCTATTATAAAAGTTATTTGGCTAGGGGGGTCTTCGGTGTACCTGAGCAGGTACACCCTTACAGGCAAGACCTCACCGGTAAACCAGAGCGTGTGTGGCGGACATTAGAAGGAGAGTTTTGAACTTCTGAAGAGTCGTCAAGCTAAGTAAATACCTATCACGAACTTTACATATGATCTACATTATCGTGCCCACGTCGTTAAATCACAATTTGATCCTCAATGACTCCTCAAACGCCTACAAGTTTACGTACTCATTAACAAGTAATTATGTGTTTGTACGCCCACTCTAGTGTGGTGAAATTGTGCCATGAAATAGTAGTAGCGAAACTCTAGGATTCTGAGAAAACTTCAAGTGGGTGGTTGGTCGGAGTAGCTTTCTTAGTCAAGCCGTGTGGGTTTGTGAGCTAGAAAATACTCTTTACTTTGTGATGTTCAAGTTAACAATATATGTATTGGTTTGGTTCTAAAATAAGTTTGATGACTACACTTAGATTAAATGCCAAAAAATACGTGCGAGGAAGATGAGGTGCGTTGAAATTTCGCGTAACGTCATACCTACCTACGTCAAAAATGTACCACTTTTTACCTAGAAGTGACATAACATAACAAGCTTCAAAGTTTAGCAGTGGGGGCTTCGTGCGAGAATCTTTGTTAGTTTTTAATGGTTAGGTAAAGCATAAAATACGAGTCCAATATTTTTTGATAATTTATCTAAGTAACTAAATAGAATTATTATTTTTTTGTACACAGGAATCATGGCTGTTGGGTACTATTACATTCTTCATCAGCGCCACTCATCCATATGGACAGTCAAAGAAAAATTGCCACCACGACGCTTGACAAATGGTTCGGTCATTTCAGAGGTAGCAATATCCTCCTATCTACTAAGACAGGAGGATAATTGCTACCTATCAGCTGGTTGGGAACTCATCAAATAACTTCTCCCGCTCTGGGTGGAGCGGAAGGGGGTGACTCTTACTGACTAAAACCCACCAGTGTTCCTTCAGTTGCCTGCCAGGGCCGTGGTGACTCTTTCGATCTCCCCGCGACCCTGGCAGGTTGTATGGCACTTATGGTGAAATTAACATCTATCTCTTTACTGAAAATCGCACGGAACGGATTTCTTAAGGCGCAATTATAAAACTTTTAATGGTTTCTAATTGAACATCACGTCTAAACGACTAGTCTCATTTCTTTGAAAAAAAAAATTAATTGAACATCACGTCTAAACGACTAGTCTCATTTCTTTGAAAAAAAAATTATGTTAGGTACTTCTAGAGTAACATATATTTTAACAACAAACATAATGATTTATACAACGTGATTTAAGGCGTAGTTGTGCGACTTCTAATGATTTTTAATTGACCATCACGTCTAAACAACTAGTCTCATTTCTTTGAAAAAATTTATGTTACTCTGGACAATTTCCTTCGTAATTTGATATATGAATATTTGAAATTGTATTTTTATTACATAGTGTAATTAATTTGTAAACTTATGTATAACGCGGATAAAAAAAATGAGAATCACGCAAAAACTATAAAGCGTATTTTTATGAAACCTTCACCATTTTAAAGATCATTTAATTATTTATATTTTAGTATACTTGTTTTAGTACAATAGCTGTTGTTTTATGTTTAATAAATTAATAATGCGTCTAATTACGGGCAGCTCTCCTTGATGGGCGAGTTCTATCACTGGGTGGACGTACGACGTGTTACGTGAGCTCAGCACAGAACACGCAAGCTAACCACTCAAGGTTGTTTGGCAGTTAATAGCGACTTAAGGAAACACGAACCTAAGTTACCAAAATAAACACAATGTCTTTCTGCGAACAGATGGCAATTAATAGTACCTAACTAGACACGAGTTATAAGATCACAAGTAATGAGTCATACACGCCCACCGCGGCTTTGAAAGTGAACTTAAAAGGAGCTTAAGTCCTATTAGTTGTGGAGCTGTAAGCCGGCGATATGGCAACTCATCTCCGTTTTGACGAGGGGGTTTGTTGTGCCACATCTTCACAGCTAAAACACTAAGAAATGGTGACGGGCGGGCGTTTTTGGGGGACTGTCTTTATGTAGAACTTCGACGTTCAAAAAGTGCTAGCTCTCGGCCATTGAATAAAAGACTTTTGATTTTGACAGCTCTTTTTAGAATTCATTGCTTACCAGGCGATAAAGGGTGGCCATCCAGTAGTTTACCTGATTTTGGGATGCTAGTATTTCATGCCAGACAGCAGTCCAAAGTACCTCCTCCAAATGGCTACCATAGGCTGGTGTTTTAAAAATTTAATATACCTAGTGCTCAAGGAGCTGATCTTTTGTCATGTCACACTTTATAGGTGGAAAGCTCGCTTCTTCACGAAGAAATGAGTTTCCTTCCTATGCAAGAGGCATCATTCTTCGCTGGAAAAGCCTACCAATTCCACCAGCGGATTGTCATAGGTCGTTCATTCCTTCATACATAAGAACAAATAAAATATACTCACGACGTGAACAGAGAGCGTGGGTGCGGACTTCCCAAGCGCGGACCTGCGCATACGCACGAGGTTCGACAGCCGAGGAGTTGTCGTCGCATCTGTAACAACAAACATAATGATTTATACAACGTGATTTAAGGCGCAGTTGTACGACTTCTAATGATTTTTAATTGAACATCACGTCTAAACGACTAGTTTTATTTCTTTGAAAAAATATATGTTATTCTAGACAATTTCCTTCGTAATTTGGTATGTGAATATTTGAAATTATATTTTTATAACATAGTGTAATTAATTTGTAAAGTTATGTCTAACGCGGACAAAAAATTGAGAATCACGCAAAAACTATAAAGCGTATTTTTATGAAACCTTCCCGATTTTAAATATCATTTAATTATTTATGTTTTAATATAATACTTGTTGTTTTATGTATAATAAATTAATAATGCGTCTAATTTCGGACAGCGCTCCTTGATGGGCGAGTCCTATTACTGGGTGGACGAACGACGCGTTACGTGAGCTCAGCACAGAACACGCAACCTAACCACTCAAGGTCGTTGGCAGTTAATAGCGCCTTAATGCCTGTGCTAATGAAAGTAAGGAAGCTGGAATCGGATCACCTCCTTTACAATGTCTGCCAGGTTCACAACGTCTTGCCTTGGCACAAGCAACTGAAGGAACACGGGTTGGTTTTAGCCAGTCAGAATCTGACACGCCTTCCCGCTCCACCCAAAGCGGGAGAATTTATTTGATGATTTCACCCCCTAAATAATCAAAATCAAATGTCATTTATTCAAACTAGGCTGAGAGCCAGCTCTTTTTAACCGACTTCAAAAAAAGGAGGAGGTTCTCAATTCGACTGTATTTTTTTTTTTTTTTTTTTATGTGTGTTACCTCATAACTTCTAACTACGTGAACCGATTTTGAAGATTTTTTTTTTATTTGAAAGCTGTTGCTTTACATTTGGTCCTATTTTAATTTGGTGAAGATCTGATGAAGGACTTCGGAGATACACAACGGAACTCTTCAATAAATGATAGCAAACCTTCCAGAATTGCTGCAATCGCATGTCTGTATATTGTTTTCACCACTCCACAACATTACATCACGCTGATGCGCTCTGAAGGGGTATACAGATTTGTACAGTTCACCCTGATACACCCTAATTTCACCAACTACGTTCAAATTCCCTATTTTTGGGGCTATCAATTCGGGCATAACTTTACTATTAATTTAGTTTTAGAATGGGGTAAAACAACTAAAAAGTGAAAAATAAAAAACTTTTTACAAAAAAAATACAACCGACTTCCATAAAATAATACTAAAAAATGCAAAATAACTTTAATTTCGGAAGTCGGTGTCAAATAACGAAGAAACCAAACTAGAAACACCGACTTCCGAAATTAAAGTTATTTTGCATTTTTTAGTATTATTTTATGGAAGTCGGTTGTATTTTTTTTGTAAAAAGATTTTTATTGTACGTCAAAGTTCTACATAAAGACAGTCGCCCAAAAATGCCTGCCCGTCACCACTTCCTAGTGTTTTAGCTGGTAAGAAGAAGTGGCCAACAAACTCCCCAGCAACGCATCTGTCTGTTAAGTTTGAAGAACTTGAATCTATATAATTATATGCAACAATCCTAGCATATTTGTATGTAACGGATGTAAAACAGAAAAATAAAAAACCCTTTGCTGTAGCAGCTGATTTGATATACTTTCAGAAATGTGACTAACATTCAAAATATTGGACAGACGCAGTCATATTAACCTTCAGATGGTTAACAATATAATTCCATTACTGTACTTAACATTAATGTATGAGTGTTAAGTAAACGATTTATGTATCTTGTATACAGCATGCAAACATAAGTGGGTAGTTATTTTATTACTTACAAATGGCTATGAATAAGTGTTATGTTGTTTATGTTATAGGCTAACAGCTGTTATTTAAAACACATTGTACGTTAAAACCTAGATTGTTAATAACATAGAATATGTAAGTTTCTTCTTGTTAATATATTTTTTTATCTTTCCTCTCGCTTTCCTGCAAATCTGTGGGAGTGATGGTAGAGCGCGCGCACGATAAATCGGAACGTTTTAATTTTATTTTTCGGGATAGTATGTTGGTTGCTTATTACCAAGATGAGGTGTCAAATGTTACACATCATATGCGACTACTGAAGGGCTCGCTCGTTTTTTTTTGTAAACATCTAGGAGTTTGCTCCCTATACTTGTAAAAAACCACTGGGCCCTTATTGGCTGATCTGTCAGACAACAGACACAAAAGAAAATCTATTGTTCGTGGTCACATATGACCTACGAGTACGTGACAGATGAGGTTTTATATGATCTCACCGTCAAAACTCAGGTAAAGTGAGTTGTTAATCCGTATAAATAAAATCAAAGTCCTGACTGACTAATACATTAATGCTCAGCCTAAATCGCTGGTCCTGGAGACATACAATTTGGAGGGTGTGTTCTTTGTGAAGAGTAGGTATCCACTAAGAAAGAGTTTTTCAAAATTCAACCTAAGGGGGTGCAAGTTTTGGCCACCGCAGACCCGGGCCTACGGACGGCGAGCAGTGGGTAGCTCGCCGTCCGATCAGCACCAGGCCCGTGAGTCGACGGCGCGTAGAGTTCCACGCGCGCCTCAAAGAGATGTTTGTCAGCCACCACTGACGGGGACCCCTCATGGCCGGTGCCTGCATGCCCAGGGGTAGCGGATAAATTCGTAACAGAGTAACCGCTCCCCTGGGCACTCAGGCAAGAAAGGAACAGGGGTGGGTTTTAGTCAGTAAGAGTCTGACACGCCCTCGCGCTCCACCCAGAGCGGGAGATGTCATTAGATGACTTCCCACCCCAAAAAAAAAGGGGGTGAAAGTTTATAACGGGGGAAGTACTAATTCCACGTGGGCGAAGCCGCTGGTAGAAGCTAGTACCTAATATACCTAAGGTGGAATGACAGCTCACTGCACCTAAGACTGGTTGTTTTTGGAACGAAGTTCCTTATCGCGCGTTGTGAAAGGGGGCTAGACGGAAAAAATTCTTACGATAAGTTGTCACGACACTTTTTGGTAGAGTAAAAAAAAAAAATTATTACAATTACTTTTGTTATAGTTGTTGTTATTGCTAAAGAGTTGAGTTGAGTTGAGCTGAGCTGAGCTTAGCTGATCTGAGCTGAGCTGAGCTGCGATGAGATGACATGAGATGAGATGATGAAGTATAACTTCTTACGTGCGTGCGTGTGTGCGTAGTTAATAATAAAAAAAATATTATAAATTAAAAAAAATAAAATTACATTACAATTCCTTCACTAATTAATCGAAAGGAACTTCGTTCCATCCGGGTGTCCCTTGACACCTCTCAAGTTTTTTTTTTTTGTGGGGTGGGAGATCAGCCAATGACATCTCCGACTCTTACTGACTAAAACCCACCCCTGTTCCTTCCCTGCCCTGAGTGCCCAGGGGCGCGGTATCTCTGTTTCGAATTTATCCACAACCCCTGAGCAGAAGACTGGTTGTTGCCCCGGCCTTTTTAGCTTCCCTAGGTGCGCAGTTCATTTTATTTCGTGGTGGGCCGGATTTGCATTTGCAGGTTGACCTCGTTTTTACGTAAGCAGCTTGTTTGTTACCAAAAACAATATCTACTTTTTCTTTTTTTAGGAAATTCTGCTTTAACCGCACGAAAGACCGTGCCGCGCACTGTATGCATACTCGTAATAAGTAGTTGTTCTGTCCCACCAAGGCGGGATGGTCTTGGATGTCTGTGAGGGTCTACCCTTTATAGCAGAACTTTTTACGTCATAATATTATTTTGCATAACAGCGGATAGCATCTTCATGTCGCAGAAAATCGTTTGGCAAACACTCATTTATCAATAATGAAGTCAGAATCATCTTTATGCATAAATTTCATATCCATGCCATTGTGAATTCGGACATAACATTCGGCCAAAAAATAATTTATTAAATAATTTTTATGTCTTCTTTTTCAATAATAATCCGATTAAAAATATGTTTTCACTTCAGAAAGCTGCACTATCGCTGAGTGTCGTGAGCTTGTTATCCCGGAAAAATACAATGCTGCTAGGGGATAGAACACGAGCAAAGCCGCAGGAAAACGCTAGTTAAGTGATAAAACAGCTAAATGACAGTGATTTGTACATATTTAACGTAATAGCTGACCTATTTTTGACATGATAAATATTTTAATGAGGCTATGTATAGATCCCGAACTGTCAAACTGTATTAAAAATAAACATACGTACTACTAAAATTTAAATAGCCCCATTTCCCCAAACAAGATTGACATAAATACCGAGACGAATTTGTCGGTGGAGGCCAGGTTTAGAATATAAGATTAGAATCGATTTAGTTAGCTCCGCAACATTTACCTTATGTTTAGAGCAAAACTAAGGTAAAGTATTTTGTCTATCATTCTACAGCATGTAACAAAAACCCTGTCCCATCCAATAAAGGCGTATTCCTGGTTTAACATACGTACTAGAAAAAATAGTAAAAAAAATGTAACTCATTAAAACCAACAGTTATAGATTTTTTATTTTTATAAAATATGCGATATTTAAAACTAAATATGGCAAATTTTCATAAGTTGATAACACTCCACCGGCCGGCGAACACTTTTCATTTTTACCTATTTTCATTTCAAACGATGCCGCACTGCACTAGCCGCGCTGTAGGCACTCTATCTCGCTCAGGCGGCATCTTCGAAACGAAACAGTAGGTGAACTTTGTCGAGCGCTCAGTGTTGCCTTTGATAAGTTTTTCTTTTTGTTTTAAATTAATTATTTTCATTGGGGAAAAATAGTAATCTCGTATCCATTAAATGATTACTTATATGTGTAGGCAGTACGATATCAAATAATACCCTTCAGGATCGGACAGGGTTTTTGTTACATGCTGTATACCTAAATGTATGTCTAGTTAATACCAAAAATGGATAATTTTGGTATTTGTCAATTACCACGCGGGCCTCAGCGTGCGTTAGGAATTCCAATTTGTTTGGAGTTGCAATATGTCTCCTCCCATTCTGTACACAGTATTTACACGAAAGCAAATTATATACACAAACCTTCCTCGTTTATCGCTCTTTATAGTAGTGAAAACCGCATCAAAATCCGTTGTGTAGTTTAGGAGGAGTAAGCAGAGAAACGGACAGACGCGTAAAGCAACTTTTTTATACTATGTAGTAGAGATTAGGCGTCATCTCAGTGGTAAGTAGTTACTTTCTATACATACCATTTTCAAACACACAACAAACTAAGTCCATGCATCATGTCTTTAATCTTCCCACAGAATATGAAGACACCAATTTTCTCCTTCACCAAAGATGCTGGTCCAAGATAACCAAAATAACGGCCGTAAGGAACAGTTTTTCTGATAATTTCTGTCAACAGGATTAGAGTCTCGAAAATGCAACAAATACATGTAATAAAAAATGTAAAAAACAAAACAAAATACGAGACAACATTTTTTTCATATTTCACTTCTCTTCAGTTTTTAATGTTTTAAAACATATATTATAATTTTTATCCGTTAAAATACACATAGTATATTTTTACACGAATTGTTTCGCTCGATATCGTGGCAAAGTTGAGTTGCTTTGCTCTAAGCTCTAGCACCAAATATCTTAACGGCGACTACACGATCAATATTTTTACACTCATAATATTTGCCTAATCCAAGCACACTCAATTGCAATACAAACAACCATCCATGTTTATTATGGATTTTAATCACGCCTGCACTTACATCATCTGTATAATGTATACAGAACTACTGAAAGTGAACGTGAAGAGAAAAGAACATCCTATAAATATGCAAAGGGTATACGCTGGTGCGTACAATCGAGGAATAGCAAGGTTCAACACGTATGGGTCAACAATAGGCTAGTTTCCCAAAAAATCGAATTAATCCGTCAGTTAGATTAACAAAAAATATTGGACACGTATTATGAGGACGATATCGTGTGTTACTTCGCGTGACGTCATACCTCGATACACTTCGTACCGTTTAGTGACGTAACACGCCCCCACCCCTGAACTTTGGTTTTATCTTTGTAATTTTTTATTGGTTTTACCACGGTACAGCATAAAATTTTATTGGTTTTACCACGGTACAGCATAAAATTTTATTGGTTTTACCACGGTACAGCATAAAATACGTGTCCAATATTATTTGATAATCTAACTTACGGACTACATAGAATTTTTATTTTTACACCCAGGAAACCTCCCTATTGTTACGTCGACCGTATTACACTGGAACGTTCGAGAATGTGGTCGAAGTTTCCAGAAGTTTCCACTAGGTTCGAGAACATTCCATTGTGGTACTGTGTAGAAGTTCATAGATGTTTCTAGAATACTCCACTATAGGATAGTTCGACAATGTTCTGGAAACTTCCATGACTGTATAAATAGGCTGAACGGCGGGCGAGTGAGTCAGTCTGTTTTCGACTACGGATGCGAACGGATGCGAAAACAAGCGATTACGAAGAGAATAGTGATTATTAGTGAATTAGTGTTTGTGTAAATAAGTTGTTGAGTTAATAAAGGATATTTGGTTAAATAATAGGTGTAAAATAATTTATCCCATATCCAGCTCGTAACACTATTATACAGGGTTATGGGAAACTCGACGTATTCCCGGCAGGATTTGATAATGTGACCTATTTGAAACAATCAAGCATCCAAGATTTTCCCAGAAATCTTTACCGAACTTATTTCTTTGAAACTGCTACTTGAAAACTTGGATTTTCAAGAAACCCATGGGTTTCCACCTAGGCCTTCTCGAGTGCTTACTTGTTGCATATAGGCCACACTATCATGTCCTGCCTGGAATACGTCGAGTTACCAATAACCCTTAATTACTTGCACCGTGTCATTCATCACTCTCCTGCCCTTATCCCAATTTATTTGGGGTCGGCGCAACACGTCTTTTTCTTCCATACTCCTCTATTAGTCGTCATCTCTGTAGTCATCTCCTTGTTATCCATATCCTCTTTCACACAGTCCAACCATCGTTTCTTTGGCCTTCCTCTACTTTTTAGCCATTCACATCCATACACAAGACTTTCCTCACGACATTTTCTTCATTCCTCCGCATCACATGTCCATACCACGACAACCGATTTCAACCACACAACTTTTCGAATACAGAACCCCCTTTTTAGGGTCCCGTACCCAAAGGGTTAAACTGGACCCTATTACTAATACTCCGCTGTCTGTCCGTCAGTCACCAGGCAGTATCTCATGAACCGTGATAGTTACACATTTGAAATTTTCACAGATGTATTTCTGTTGCTGCTATAACAACAATTACTAAAAAACAGAATTAAATAAATATTTAAGGGGCTCCCATACAATAAACGTGATTTATATTTATCTATTTAATCATTTATGTACACACAGAGACACAGTAACAATAAACATAATTATAAATATAGTACAAAGGAACTGATTTTTTTGTCGTTTTTATAGATAACGGTACGGAACCTTTCGTGCGCGAGTCCGACTCGCACTTGGCCGGTTTTTTCTTTACTGTAGTATGCCAACATAAGTATGACCAGCCAACGTAACAGAGCGGTATAAACTGCACTATCTATCTGAAAGCAGTCTAAACAGGTTCCAGCCACCTAACTTGTTTACTTACACGTTACACGTTATCTTAAACACTAGCATATCAATGAATCACTGTGTTGAGCGTGCGTCTAGACTCCTAGTTATAGGGGTGACAGATGTCTAGCTGTATCCGCTTTGAAATGTGCGCCATGTAGACCTTGTGTCCGGTAGTGAAACTATCATTATTCTTATGCAGACTCATCTAGGTATCTTCATCATCCATTATATATCATCATCATCTTTTCAGCCGAAAGACATCCACTGCTAGACATATGCTTCCCTCAAGTGTAGCCACAAGGACCGGTCCTGTGCATCTCGCATCCATCGTCTACCCGCGACCCTCACCAGGGACAGACGGTCACTGATGGTAGTTGGAGCAAATTATAAAAAAGTTAACCATCGACTCGAATAGAACTGACGGGAGGAGCAAGATTAGATCTCAGGCTCATCAGAAATCTATATCGGTTGAAGAAAGACCTACACACCTCATTGCCGAAAATGCAGATGAAAGAACAATGACAAACGAGAGAAGGTTAAGCTCAGTTAAAGAGCTCAAGACAGTTGCTATACAGGTTGAAGATGAAGATGAAAAGGACGATAAACTTTTCTGTGTAAAAGTAATATCATTGAAGGTCACACTGCATAATCATTAAAATTTTGCTACAGAAGCTCAGGAGACCATATCGGTTGAAGAAAGACCACTCTACAAACCTGGTTGCAGACAATGTACCTACATAAGAACGCATTGTCACAAGAGAGAACGTCAAGGTCAGTTAATAAGCCCAAGTCAGTTGTAAAGAGTAAAGATGAAGATGCAAAGGACGATAAACTTTTCTGTGTAGAAGTAATAACATTGAAGGCCACGCTGCAAATTATGCAGCAGGTCTCCTGAGCCTCTGTAGCAAAATGTTGATAATTAATCAACATTTTGCTACAGAGGCTCAGGAGACCATATCGATTGCAGAAAGATCACTACACACCTGGTTGCAGACAATGCACATAAGAGCGCATTACCATAAGAGAAATCGTCAAGGTCAGTTAAAGAGCGCAAGTCATTTGCTATATGGGTTGAAGATGAAGTTGAAAAGGAAGATACACTATTGTATGTAGAAGTAACAGCATAGAAGACCAGGGACCCTTTTTTTAAAATTATAGACGAGTTTGCTCTTGACTCTAGTCTCTACTAGGTCAGATGTGACAGAGACAAAGTCGACGATGGAGCGAGCTTACTCAGAAGAAGCCTATTCATTCTAGCTTTGAAGAGAGACACTCATCAAAATGTTGTTACAGAAGCACAAAAGGTTTTGGGAACACATTAACCGTGGGTACAGCTAAGAAGAGGAACTCCCTGCCGGAGTCTGTGTTTCTTTAAGTCAAGAGTGGATGGGTTACTTCTAGGCAAGCGTGTTCCATCATCGACCACATCATCGCTTACCATCAGGTGAGATAGTGGTCAAACGCGTGCCTATAAATAATAATAAAAAATAAGCTTAATAGCTGAACAACAGTTACGAGGAAAAAATTAATACCCTTGGACTTCTGACCTTTCTTTTTTACAACCCTAGCAAACGAAGCACATAATTGTGTACTCGTCCGTTCCCCTTAAGTCGTAAAGGGATGAAATATTGCACCGTTATTTACTCAAACGTCCAATTTAGTAATGAATGTCAAATAAGTACGTCCCTTATTGCCTGAGACAGAGAATTGGCTGTCTGAAAATATGGGGACTGTTCTATGTAGACATTTAAATGGATTAGAAATTTGTGTCTGGTGTGAAAGGACATTCCTTGAGGGAAGTTTTCAGAATGATTGTGGAGTGAACAGTGGTCCAGAACATGTCGAGATAAAAAATAATTGAACAACGAAAGAGAAATGACAAAGAATCGATACAACAGAAGGATTGTGTGATAGATGATATAGCTAGAAATAATAAGAAGTTAAGATGTGATTTATCAAAGAAGAGAAGAAGTTGGAATGATACGTTTGAGCCAAGGCAAAAGTGGATGATTACATCAGGGGCAAGCGTGCTCACCACCTGCCTAGGGGTTGAGGATAAATTCGAAAGAGTTACCTCGCCCCTGGGCATTCAGTGCAGGGAGGAACAGGGGTGGGTTTTAGTCAGTAAGAGTCTGACACGCCTTTCCGCTCCACCCTAGAGCGGGAGAAGTCATTGGACGATTTCCCACACCCCAAAAAAAAAGAAAAAAAAAGCGTGCTCACCACCGCTTAGCAACAGGTGAGATAGGTCATAAGCGAACCGGTGAATACAAAAAAAAAACCCAACTAGCTATAAGGTTGGTATTAATTAACAGCCAGATCTTGAAAACTACATCTTAAAAGCAATATCACGTTCTGAACAGTATACATAATCAACGATCCAACCCCACAAACAGTAGTCTTTAGTCCTTACCACGTACACAATCAATCTGCCCGCGCCTTTTCCCAACTATCTTGGGGTCGGCTTCCAGTCTAACCGGATGCAGCTGAATACCAGTATTTTACATGGAACGACTGCCTATCCAACCCAGTTACTGGGTAATACGATACCCCTAGGTAAGACTGGTTGTCAGACCTTCGGGCTTCTGACGACCCGTAACGACTGTCAAAGATGCACGATTGACAGCCGGTACCAACGGCTTAACGTGCTTTCCGAGGCACGGAGGAGTCTCGGTATGTAAAGATGGTCACACATCCATGGACCAACCCCGGCAAACGTAGCTTAACCTGATGGATCGACCCGTGCGGCTGTTATTACTTTAGCCACGAGTCCTTACCACGTTCAAATCTTTAAATAGTACAAAACAAAGTCGTTGTCTGCATCTGTCTGTTTTTCCACCTACTTCTTCTATACCACGCAACGGATCCTGATACGGTTTTCACTAATAAAAAGAGGGATAAACGAGGAAGGTTTGTGTGTATAATTTGTACCCGTGTGGAGCCGGCGAGGGTTGCTAGTTGGTACTAAATCCATTACGGCATTGTTAGGCCCCGTATCCTCAACCCCCGGGCAGAGTATGTGGGTATGCGTAGTTTAAGGGTGGGTTTTAGGCAGTAAGAGTGTGACACACCCTCCCGCTCCACCCAGAGTGGGAGAAGTCATTGGATGATTTCCCACCCCAAAAAAAAAAAAAAGCCCGTACAATTAAAATAGTCTGAATGTCAGTCAATGCAATGGCGCCAAAAATTACGCCCAAATACGACGCCATAATTAAAATATATTGCGCTAGTCATTTAACATGATAAATGGTTTGCTCACTAATCTACATTACTTGTTTTCAGTGTTACTGACGAAGTCAAAGATAAATAGTAAAAAAAAAAACCAAAGTGCAACTCGGACTCGCGCACGAAGGGTGCCCCGTACCATTCATCTATAAAACGGCACAAAAATCATGTCTGTTGTATGGGAGCCCCACTTAAATATTATATTATTCTGTTTTTTAGTCATCATCATCATCAGCCTTATAATGTCCCCACTGCTGGGGCACAGGCCTCCTCTTTCTGAGAGGGTACGGGCCGTAATCCACCACGCAATCTATTTCAATGTTTGCGCCACCAAGTCTGCTTCTAAAAATGTAAGGTGTATGGAGTTTGTGTTGATTTTTTATGCCACTTTTTATTTTCTTTTAATAAAGAACGCGACTTTCTACAGGTAAATGGGGTCCATCATCATCAGCCTTTTAATGTTGCCACTGCTGGGGCACAGGCCTCGGCGTGAGCCGTAATCCACCATGCGGTCCCAATGCGGATTGGTGGATGTCACATGTCTTCGAATTTTTGGTTCTAGGACATGCCGGTTTCCTCACGATGTTTTCCTTCACCGTTTTGAGAGCAGTGGTGATGAAATAATTTACACAAAGTAAAGCGACTGCCTGGGTTTGAACTCACGACCTACAACTAGTAAGTCGCGGCCAATAACACTGGGCCACTCTGCTGTTTTTTAGTTTTGTCTTTTTAGTTTGTTATTTGTGAAAATTTCATCTGTGTAACTATCACGGGTCATGAGATACAGCATGGTGTCAGACGGACAAACGGACGGACAGCGGAGTCTTAGTAATAGGGTCCCGTTTTACCCTTTGGATACGGAACTCTAAAAAAAAAAATTGGTTGCCTGTAAAGTCGGTATACGGGCGAAAGTTTTACGTGACAACGACTTTGAGTGGTAAAATAATTTTAATGTTGCCCGAGTGGAAGGGACGCGTGCCTCTCACTCGCTCTCATTGTGAGCGCATAACGTGAGCGGAGCGTAACGCAGTTTCTTGAAGTGTCACCCGGCAAACCAATTTATAAGACGTTGTCACGTCAAAAAGAACTAAAACATGCTTTGAGTGACGTCATTTAATTTTTCGTATTCTTCCTCAGTAAACCCTTTCATTTCTTTCTCTCGATCTTGGGGCGGTGGATACGACTGCACGCAGTCAAGTAGACATTCCCGGGATCGGTGAGCCTCACGCTTTGAATAAATGTTACTACTAACACTAGTTTATAAGTTACTGTTACTAACAAATATGGAAAAAATATTCTGAAATATTTTTAACCGACTAGCGACTTCGAAAAAGGAGGAGGTTATCAATTCGGATGTTTGTATTTTTTTTTATGTATGTTCGAGCATAACTCCGTCATATATTGACGGATTTGCAAAATTCTTTTTTTGTTCGAAAGGGGTTTATTCCGAAATGGTCCCATTTAAAATTTCAAAAAGATCTGATGATGGGTTTTGGAGACAGACAACGGAACTCTTCAAAAATTGACAGCAAATCAACCGCGATTGCTGCTATCGTATGTTTATGAATTGTTAACACAGTTTAATGGGGAACCACAACTAAAAAGTGAAAAATAAAAAACTTTAATTTCGGAAGTCGGTGTTCTTGTTTTGTGTCTTCGTTTTTTGACACCGACTTCCGAAATTAAAGTTATTTTGCACTTTTTTTGGAAGTCGGTTCTATTTTTTTGTAAAAAAGTTTTTTTTATTATTATTATTATAATTAGTCCGCCATCTTTGGGAGTCCGCCATATTGGATTTAGAATGACACTAAGCTAACCATGCATTGTCATCCAAACTAAAAATGTATGCAATATTTCAACTCAATCGGAAACCGAGAAGTGGATCAACTTTAACTTCTAAGATTTTTTTACAGAGTTAATTATTTACAGATGAAGCTAAAAAAGGTGTTACAAGTTGTAGAAGTGGATTACTTCTGCGCTCATAAATTCTTGAAGCGCCTTATTAAAAATCTATGGAGCTGCAAGCTAGGAATATTTATAGCATCATGTCCCCTGCTAGACAGATGTATCGAGCTGGTGGGGTCGAAGGAGCATGGTTTTATGCGATGCAGAACTGCTATAGGTACATATATTTTCTGAAGGTAAAAATTTTCGCAAAAAAAAAATGGAACAATGTCGCCCTACCATTGCATGCAATCAATCATTATATCGCGAACAGAATATTTTGGGCAAAAAAAATCATGCGGTGATATTCTTGTTTATACCTCTGAGATAAGGTAGCTGATAAAGCTGAAGAAGCAAGTTAGCAAAGGAGATTAACCAAGATCTAAAACCATGCCTTTGTTGTGCCTGTCCTTTACCGAAACAACAAATTTTATGAAAAAAATAGACCAAGGGCCTTATACATAAGTATAACTTCAAAAATTACCATGTTTAGTTTAGATATGTACTGATTAGCAGGTTCTTAATTTTAAATAAAAAACTTTTATACAAAAAAACAACAGACTTCCAAAAAACAGAAGAACAGAAGTCGGTGTTTGTATTTTATTTCTTCGTTATTTGACACCGCCTTCCGAAATTAACGTTATTTTTTAATTTTTAGTGTATATTATATTCTTTTTTGGAAGTCGGTTGTTTTCTTGTATAAAAGTTTTTTATTTTTCACTATTTAGTTGTTATACCCCAGAACTAAAAACCCCAATAACATGGAACGTGGAATTTAAACATACTCGTAATTGGAGAAAACCAAAACGTCACCTATGTATATGTTTTTCGTTTTTGTTCAGTTTTTCAAAAAGCGCTGAAGCAATTTCGATAAAATTTATATGGGACCACCTCGGGAGTATATTCTTTCGGATAAAAAAAGAATTTTGAATATCGGTCCACAACTTTAAAAAATATGGATGATTTGAACTTAGAATCCCAATATACAAATACGAGTATACCTACAAACAAAGACTAAAATATTACCCTTCTTCTAGGGCAGTAGGATAAAAAGTACCAGGTAACCAGACAACCACAAGAGCCAACAGAAACTGCATAAATTCAAGGCGCGGCAGGGGTGTTTCACAGTTGATATTAAACATGATAATTACGGACAAATCCGTGACAATAGTTCAACAGTTATCTCAGCTATAAATAACGATAAAGCTGTGCTTTGTTTGTTAATTAACATCCGTTTATATTGTTTATGATTCGCGCAACACTGTCTGGAGTTTATTGCTTGTTTGTAATAATTCAGGTTTGAAAAGAAAATATACGGAGACCGTTCTGTACACCAGCGAATCTACTCTTTTTTGTTTGTTTTTTTGTGGGGTGGGAAATCGTCCAATGACATCTCCCGCTCTAGGGTGGAGCGGGAGGGCGTGTCAGACTCTTACCGACTAAAACCCACCCCTGTTCCTTCCCTGCCCTTAGTGCCCAGGAGCGCGGTAACTCTGTTTCGAATTTATCCACAACCCATGGGCAGAGCGAACCTACTCTTCAGTTTTGACATTTGATGCAGGAGCTAATTATCTGTTAACTTTTTGTTGAATGCGCCATCGGTACATGGTGGACACACCCACACGCACCAAACGTTTTGGGAACACATTTATTTTGCGTACAGCTAAGGAGTGGAATTCCCTGCCGGAGTATGTGTTTCCTGATAGCTACAACCCGGGGGTCTTTAAGTCAAGAGTGAATAGGTTACTTCTAGGCAAGCGTGCTCCAACGTCGACCACATCATCGCTTACCATCAGGTGAGATTGCAGTCAAGAGCGAGCCTATCAATTATTAAAAAAGTGAAAATCGTAGAAGTATAATTTCCCGTCACTGTACACAGTCCCTTTGTTTTCATATGACGTCTGTCTCCAGCATTGGACCATGATAAGCTGTTGACTGATCAATTATATCGAGATTCTAATCAGTTGTCAGTACACTGAACACGTTGACAACTGGTTCTAACCTTAGAATGCAGGTCAGATTGGTCGAAGGTCAGAAGATATTCGTTCCGCGAAAACAGTTGTATCTTGTACTAGATTTGGGTCAGTTCGAAAAATAATGGTAAAAAAAATTTAAAGCAACGAAAACTTACAGCTCTGTAGATCCCAAATACCAGGAATCGAGCACAGGTCTAGTGTTCTAGTTCAGAAAGAGATGGCGGGAAGAGCGACTCTTTCTCAAAGGACTGGCCCAAAAAGGCAACGGTACAGATAATGTGGAAAAAGGTAAGGGAGGCTTTTGCCCGACAGTGGGACAGTATAAAAATACAAAAACTAATATCATCTTTGTACATAAACATTTAATTTCAAGCGTTTCCTTTCCGAAGCACGACTTGAAGTAAGATTGCCCGATTTGGCGCCGTTTGGTCAAACGTTTAATCAGATACGCCAATACGCCAACACGATTACACGACGCTGTGATCAGAGCCGATGACTTAGATAGATATTTGTGGACAGACTTGGTGTATGAAGCAGCTTTTGCGTAATCTTATAAAGTAGAAATAGATGGTAATAAAAATAAGTAGGTTATAAAAATAGGTAAGGAGTGGGTTTGAGATGAATTCGTGTGGGTTGCTGCTGGGAAAACACATCTATTGGGTAAAGTAAAGACTCAAGCCAAACCAAATGATTGGCAGTAGCCACCAGCTTGCGACATCTGATGACTGGTGACTCACGGATTTGAAAGGAATGCAATGACACAATGACACAGCATACAACCGAAAGCATTTTCCTGAAAATGCTAACTGAATTTCAGCTGTTGGAGAGACATCTCCCAGGATCGCGGGCGTATTCCAAAGAGGCATCTGAAGAAACACGAGTGGGTTTTAGTGCTGCGCGCTTTCCGCCCTCTATCTCAAAAACGATTGTGCGCATGACAAAATGCTTGAAACAAAATCCGTCGCAAATTTTATGCTCTACAATTTTTTATTAGATGTTCACATCATTGGAGCTATAGAAACAGAGATAGTGGTGAAAAAGGGATTTTTGTGACCTTAACCTTGAATAACTACGACGCAGACACAAGATTTTATGAGACTTTTGAGACAACTTTTAGAACGCCAAAATGAAGGAATATACGAAAATTCTGCTTATGATCTCCCATTCCGAGGTTGATCGCTAATTTGACTGAACTAGGTAACCGAGTTTAACCGACAATCATGTCCGCATTGCTCCATTGTAGACGTTCCAGCCTGGTATGAGTTTAGATCCACGACTCAGCATTAAAAGTTGTATATCATTCGGAAATTAGACCCAGATTCGGAGATGAGAACCGTTTCCATTTCCGATACTCGTCTCTCAGCAAGATTATCGAAATCGATTAAGATTTGAGTGTAATCTAGCTTAAAGATGTTTTGATTAGAATAATGATGTTAGGGTACAGAGTAGCACCAACCTGTTTGTTGCCCAGGGGTTGAGGATAAATTCGAAACAGAGTTACCTCGCCCCTGGGCACTCAGGGCAGGCAGTAACAGGGGTGGATTTTAGTCAGTAAGTGTCTGATACGCCTTCCCGCTCCACCCAGAGCGGGAGAAGTCATTAGATGATTTCCCACCCCACAAAAAAGGGGTGGGTTTTAGTCAGTAAGAGTCTGACACGCCCTTCCCCTCCATCCTAGAGCGGGAGATGTCATTGGATGATTTCCCACCCCACCAAAAAAAAAAAACCAAGCTGTTTGTTAATTATAATAGCTTTTATTGACGATCGCATCTGCATAATTATGACTCACAATTAGCGATAAAATTATATGTTTATTTTTTGGCTCTAATTACTACGATTTTTTATATGATAGGTAACATACTAATAGCATAATTGGCCTTTTAATGATTCCACTGCTGGGACACAGGCCTCCTCTCTGTGAGAGGGAGTGGGGCCAATGCGGGTTGGTGGATGTCACATGTCTAAAGTTTTTGTGTCTCGGACATGATGGTTTCCTCTCGATGTTTTCCTTCACCGTTTTGAGAGCACTGGTGATAAAATTATTTACACGAAGTAAAGCCTGGTTGAGTTCGAATCCACGACCAAAAACTTGTTAGACCCGGCCGTTACCACTGCTTATGCATATGGATAGAAAGTAGGTGTTAATTGAGCTTAAGGCGCTATTAACTGCCAATGACCTTGAGTGGTTAGCTTGCGTGTTCTGTGCTGAGCTCACGTAACGCGTCGTACGTCCACCCAGTAATAGGACTCGCCCATCAAGGAGCGCTGTCCGAACTGCTGTTAGACGCATTATTAATTTATTACACATAAAACAACAGGTATTAAACTAAAACACTTAAGACTTAATTAGAAATAATTAATGATCTTTAAAATGGTGAAGGTTTCATAAAAATACGCTTTATAGTTTTTGCGTGATTCTCATTTTTTTATCCGCGTTAGACATAACTTTACAAATTACAATATGTTATAAAAATATAATTACAAACATTTACGACGGAAATTGTCTAGAGTAACAAATATTTTTTCGTTCGTTAGGTGGTAATCCACTCAGATGGTCGGACCAAATTCGCTCGACGTTAATAAGCACTAAGGTTCATGATGCGCTTCACGATGCCAATGATAGGAACAGGTGGCGCAACATCATCATCAAGTTTACTCCACGTTCAGGGGATCACGACCCTCAGCAATGAGAAATACGATACGAGGAGGCGAGGAGTTGACTATCATATTATGCTGTTAGACAATATACGATGAATCGCGTACAGCGTGCGCTTATCACGCCAAAAGCCAATATAGGCCCATACTTCTTGAGACTCCGCTTGTTCCCATTATTTGGGGTCGGGTCCTCACAATTCTGCGCCAGCATATTCTACCCTGGGTTGTCGCCTCTGGTAATTGGGTTAACTTGAGGTCTCTCTCGATTTTGGACCTCCAGGTCAGTGGCGGGTGGCCTCTGCCTTTTTACGGTTCCGTACCCAAAGAGTAAAACGGGACCCTATTACTAAGACTCCGCTGTCCGTCCGTCAGTCTGTCTGTCGTCTGTCACCAGGCTGTATCTCATGAACTGTGATAGTTAGACAGTTGAAATTTTCACAGATGATGTATTTCTGTTGCCGCTATAATAACAAATACTAAAAATCAGAATAAAATAAATATTTAAGGGGGCTCCCATACAACAAACGTGTTTTTTTGCCGTTTTTCTAGATATAAAAAGCTTTTTTACAAACTTTATTTTCGGAAGTCGGTGTTTCTGGTTTTGTGTCTTCGTTTTTTGACACCCACTTCCGAAATTAAAATAAATTAAAGTGCACTTTTTTTGGAAGTCGGTTCTATTTTTTTGTAAAAAAAATAGAATATTTTTCACTTTTTAGTTGTGGTTCCCCATTAAACTGTGTTAACAATTCATGGAAATACGATCGCGGTTGATTTGCTGTCAATTTTTGAAGAGTTCCGTTGTCTGTCTCCGAAAACCCTCATCAGATTTATATGAAATTTAAATGGAACCTTTTCGGAACAAACTTCTTTCGGACAAAAACATAATTTTGCAAATCCGTCAATATATGACGGAGTTGTACCCGAACATACATAATAAAAAAATTCAATTAAAAAAATACAAACATCCGAATTGATAACCTCCTTCTTTTTGAAGTCGGTTAAAAATACGGCACCCTTCGTGCGCGAGACCGACTCGCACTTGGCCGGTTTGTTTCTGTTCTGCAGATTTAGCGCTATTTTTACAACATGGTCCTCGCTCCTTCTCCTAACATGTCCATAACATCTGAGGTGGTTGGCCCCTACATATCCCAGTAAACATAGTACCTAACTTACTCGTATTTGTAAAATTACAAGTCCATAGAAAGTATTAGCTGTAATTTAGCGTTGAACAGCTCTTCGTTAACCGTAGTTGGTTAACCTCTGTTTATCTGCTCACAAGAACCCGCTAACTGTGACCGCAGCAGTTAAAGTAGTTATCTTAACGGACAGAGTTATAAATCATAAACAATATGAGTTATCAACTAATTAGAGTGTTGCTGAGATTTTATCGTTGGAATTATAAATTACGTATCATTAAAACGTTATGAACGTTCGGAAATAGACTCTATAAAGATAGCATAGAATCGTTTTTTTAATTTCACACAAGTTCTAATATAAAAAGAAGGTAGGTATGCAGGATTTATTATGTGTGAGTAAAAGGGCTTATAATATTCTTTCATACTATGTAATTCATAATATATTGCCAACTAAATAAAATAAGATAGCAAAGTGGTAAAGAACTACGGATAAATTTCTAATCCTAATCTATCACTAATTTCCTTAATGTCGATAAAAATAATAAAAAAGCGGCCAAGTGCGAGTTGGAATCGCGTGTACAGGGTTCCATTCAGTACCATTATCTATAAAAACGGTAAAAAAAATCACGTTTGGTGTATGGGAGCCCCCTTAAATATTTATTTTATTCTGTTTTTTAGTATTTCAGGTTATAGCGGCAACAAAAATACATCATCTGTGAAAATTTCAACTGTGCTGCTATTACGGATCGTGAGATACAGCCCGCTGACAGACGTACGGACAGCGGAGGCATAGTAATAGGGTCCCGTTGGTCACCTTTCGGGTACTTCCGGAACCCTAAAAATTGACAGAGTTAATAAGAGAGGGAAATGAAGATATCCGCAGGAGAACCAAGGTTATCGACATAGACCGAAGGATCGCCAAACTTAAGTAGTGGGCAGGGCACCTGGTCGCAGAACAGATGAAGCCAAAAGTTCTGGAGTGGCGCGACCGCATACCGGAAGACGCACCGTCAAAAGGCCTACTAGGTGGACTGATGACCTGGTGAGGGTTACAGGTAGCCGATGAATGCGAGATGTACAGGACCGGTCGTTGTGGCGACACTTGGGGGAGGCCCATATCCAGCAGTGGACGTCTTTCGGCTGAAATGATGATGTCATGATTATAGCGCCTGATGCAAGTCATTGATCAGGGAACCTACTCTATCTGCCCGCGCCTTTTCCCAACTATCTTGGGGTCGGTTTCCAATCTAACCGGATGCAGCTGAATACCAGTATTTTACATGGAGCAACTGCCTATATCTGACCTCCACAACCCAGTTACTGGGTTAACGATACCCATTGGTAAGACTGGTTGTCAGACTTTCGGGCTTCTGACTACCCGTAATGACTGTCAAAAAATCCACGATTGACAGCCGGGACCAACGGCTTAACGTACTTTCCGAGGCGCGGGGGAGTCTCGGTATGTAAAGATGGTCACCCATCCATGAACCAATCCCGCCAAGCGTAGCTTAACCTGATGGATCGACCCGTGCGGCTGTTATTACTTTAGCCACGAGCTCGATTAGGGAACCTACTGTTAAATTTAAATCTCTGTGTGTGATGTGATAACTTTTGTGGACTCTCAATTTGAATCGGTTTAAAAAAATGCCTAGATTCGGTAATATCTCCAGACTCCCAGAGGCTAGAATGTCTAGCGTACTCCCAAATAGGCTAGCTCGACTAATATTAATAAACTAGATATGTAAACTGCCGTGCATACCTCGGCTCACGTGCCTGTATCAAAATACCCGGCACGTGAGAAACTGGGCGCGTTTCCAAGTATTAACTTTTTTTAAACCATTTTTATAATAAAGAAGTAAAATTGTTTGTTTGTTTGTTTGTTTGTTTGTAGAAGATAGTATCTGGAAGTAATGACCTGATTAAGAAAAACCTGCCAAGAGCGAGTCGTACTCGCGTGCATAGGGTTCCCAACTAATCATACCAATTGGCTTGTTCTGTGTAAGCTCGCTCCATCTTCGACTTTTTCTCTGTCACCTCTGACCTAGTCTTGAGTCAAGAGCTAACCAATCTCTAATAAATAAATATTAATTTAAAAAAAAACAGGATTTTTTAAATGTATTTTTATTTCTTATAGGTTTTCCTGTAATCTATAGACAAAAAACTACCTCCGGATTTTTTTTTTTTCAAAGTTTTAGGTTCATCTATTTCTTTTTTCTTTTTCTTAAAAAATATATAATTATTTAAAAATTACGAAAAAAGAAAACTAAATAATAAAGTTATGCCCAAATGGATAACCCGAATATCATGGAATTTGAACATAATTGGAGACAACCAAAACGTCATCTGTGTACAAAAAAAAGAATCATCAAAATCTATTCACAAGTGGCGGAGAAATCGCGTAACATACACACAATAAAAAACTTTTTAACAAAAATTCAACCGACGAAAAAGAACTAAAAACCAAAAAATAAATAAACCTTTTAAGTCTTGAGTATTGAGCTTATTTACCTACATAAAATATCAAATTTTATATAAACTAATTTTGAGTGGGCGCCAAACAACAATCTGATTATTAAATATCTAAATTTTATAAGTACTTACAAAAGAAGAAGGCTGTAAGTAGGTAATTAATCATTTTATTAATTGGCGCCGACTCAAAATTAGTATAAAATTTGATATTTTATGTAGGTAAATAAGCTCAATACTCAAGACTTAAAAGGTTTATTTTTTTTTTTGCTTTTTAGTTCTTTTTCGTCGGTTGAATTTTTTGTTAAAAAGTTTTTTATTTTATGATTTTTTGTGACTCGCATCATCTTTTAATACTCTGGGCTAATTTCTAATTCTTCATCATTCCTCTTGCCACTGAGCTGATGATGTAACCATCCTTCCATGAAGTTCTCAGGATATTGACCAGTTGAGGTTACCTCCAATATTGTAAAGACGTCTTTTCTTCAAAGCATATTAAGTGGTATTTGTCACTAAAACCAGTTTTTATATCTAACTTCTATTGTTTAGGAAAGGTATGGTTTCCATCATCAGCTCAGTTTCATGGTGTGATGATTCCTAAATGCAAATACTTACCTGATTAAGTTATGAAAAGTAAACAGAAACAATATTAGTGCCCTATTTTCGAGGTTTTCTCTCAATTTTATCAGGATTCAATTATCAGATCCTGATGTCCTTGATATGGGACCACCCTTGAGATATACTCTATCTAACAAAAAAAGAATCATCAAAATCGGTTCATAAATGACGGAATGACGGCTGAACATACACAAAAAAAAAATGTATATATACGGTCGAATTGAGAACCTCCTCCTTTTTTTCGTCGGTTAAAAAGAAAAAAAATCTTACGGACGAATTCAAAAAGAGAAAAAATATATATATACAGGATGTAACGTAAAGGTGTGGTCATATTTTAGGAACCGCTTCTGCCCATAGATATGAACAACTTTCTCTTAAGTAAAAACTGAAAATTCCCAAAAAAAAAATTGGAATTTCCATACAAAGTTGTCATAAGCTGTTCAATATTTGTATGGGAGGTAAATTTTTTTTTGTGAATTTCCTCAGGTTTTCTTGAAGAAAGTTGTTCATATCGATGGGCAGATGCAGTTCTTAACATATGACCACACCTTTCCGTTAGACCCTGTATACAATAAGATATTGGACTACCCGTACAAAGTTAGTACGGGAGGTCCAATTTCTTATTGAAATGACTTTCTTGAAGTAAGTTGTTAGTTTCTACTTTTTTAAAAATTAACACGCAATTCGGTTACACCCTATATAACACTTCTAAAGTCGTAACTGAAACATAAGTTTGTATAAGTCACACTGAAATTATACGTTGAAGATAATATTTATACCGACGTAAATTTATGTGACTAGACAGTTGTTAAGGCGCAATTATATGACTTTTAATGGTTTTTAATTGAACATCACGTCTAAACGACTTCTCTTATTTCTCTGAAAAAAATATATGTTTCTCTAGACAATTTCCGTCGCAATTTGATCTCAGAATATTTGAAATTATATTTTATAACATAGTGTAATTAATTAGTAAAGTTATGTCTAACTCGGATAAAAAATTGAGAATCACGCAAAAACTATGAAACGTATTTTTATGAAACCCTTCACCATTTTTAAGATCTTTTAATTATTTATAATTTAGTCTCAGTGTTTAAGTTTAATACTTGTTGTTTTGTATGTAATAAATTAATAATGCGTCTAATTTCGGACAGCGCTCCTTGATCGGCGAGTCCTATTACTGGGTGGACATAACGACGCGTTACGTGAGCTCAGCGCAGAACACGCAAGCTAACCACTCAAGGTCGTTGGCAGCTAATAGCGCCTTAATTCTAATTCTGGCGATAAAATAGGTTGACAAGACAACTTAAAACATAATTTTCTTTTTATTAGATGTCTGAGTTTATTATTACTAAATCTATTTCAATGTTTGCGCCAACAAGTCTACTTCTAAAAATGTAAGGTGTATGAAGTTTGTGTTGATTTTTTTATGCCACTTTTTTTAAATAAAGAACGCAACTTTCTACAGGTAAATGGGGTCCATCATCATCAGCCTTTAAATGTCCCCACTGCTGGGGCACAGGTCTCGGCGTGAACCGTAATCCACCATGCGGACCCAAGGCGGGTTGGTGGAAGTCACATATCTTCAAATTTTGGTTCTAGGACATGCCGGTTTCCTCACGATGTTTCCCTTCACCGTTTTGAGAGCAGTGGTGATGAAATAATTTACACAAAGTAAAGCGCCTGCCTGGGTTTGAACTCACGACCTACAACTTGTAAGTCGCGGCCACTGGGCCACCACTACTCTAATGGAGGACCCCATTAGAGTAGTGGTAGACCAGTGCTAGAGTATAAAAAAAAATTATTCATCGTAATATCCTACTAGTAACATTATAAATGTGGAAGTTTGGATGAATGTATGGATGAAAGAAAGAAAATACGATTATTTGCGGTAAACATGACGCAATAAATGACCAAACAACAAAAAAGAAAAATCATGCGTCACATCCACGCAAAACTGCCATCCCTCAGCATAATGATGCGACCCTATGCGAGACAGAGCCCCAGCGCTGATTTTCAGCGACAGCCGGATGGATGTTTGTTACTCAATCGAGCCAGAACGGCTGAACAGATCTGGATGAAAGGCACAGAGCACACAGTGCACAGTGGGCTATAATTTATAGCGGTGAACGCAAGCGAAGTCGCTGACAGGAACACAGTCGAAACAACGAAAATTTCCCTAGCAAATAGAATTACAGTCTAATCAAACCTCATGTTTATTCGTCTCCCACACATTGCTTCAACAATTCCCTACAAACAGCTAAATTGTAATGATGTACTGTATATTTTCAGCTTTCAAAATTACACTTGAAAGCCAAGAAATGCCGGGAAACTTCCAGCTATTACCACAGTAGATTACACGGTTACGTTACACTAATAAAACATTTATTTGACGCCAAATTGCAGGGTATAGTAACGTGCCTTCAATAATGTAAGGGTCAGCTTACACTGAGACGCTTAGCGACGCGACGCGACGCTGAGCACACTTTTTAAACGACTTTAAAAAAGGAGGTTCTGTATTCGAAAAGACCGTATGTATGTATGCTTGTTTGTCCGCGATTTTCTCGAAAACTACTGATCCGATTTCGATGGGGTTTTCGTTATTCAAATGCATATTTTTCAAGGAAGGTTTTAGTAAAATAATACATTAGGATCTGATGAAAATTTTTGGAGATTGAACTCTTCAATAACTAACAGCAAATGTCTCGCGGTTACTGTGATCGTTAGACTATGTAATTTCAACACAATTTACTAAGGAACCACTACTGAAACTGAAATATAAAAAACTTTTTAACAAAAAATAGAACCGACTTCCAAAAAACGTTTTTTATTTTTCACTTTTTTTAAGGTAAGCAAAAGATATTTTAGTGTACAAACGTGTGCGCAAACGCAGGTACACTCTCTGTTCCATTACTGTCATAGTCCGATGGGACGGCAATCCGACACGACCGGGGAGAGATCAGGCGAAGGACCAACGGCTTTACGTGATTGCCGAGGCACGGAGATGTCACACCACCAGCATCCAAACTCCGGGCTACTAATTAGTAACTCCTAATGGAAAATCTAATAGCACTTTTCGCCCGACCAAGGAATCGAACCCGAGCAGGAACGAGACCAGCGAGGCAGTTACATGCAGTCATCATCATCTTAATTATTTGAATTCTCTCACGGAAATGATTACCTTTTTGTCAAGTTAATAAAGTCCTATACAATATAGCATCGTTGCTTCTTGGTGTGAGCTAACCCTAACACAAAATACTCGTGGTTGTAACAAGCAAAAATGCCTTAAACAATGTTAATCTAAATATACTTTAATTACTAGGTACTGAAAGTTTTAGTATAGTGAGACAAACTCCGAAGAACTATAAATAAGAACGAAAACTAAAAGAAAGTTCTTTGAATTGGAAACGTAAACTTCCTCGTAAACTGTCGTAAGTGGTGAAGAAAGTCGTACCTAATACCCGTTTTCATTAACAGTAGGTGACACTTTTTTGTGGTGATGACTTCTCCCGCTCTGGGTGGAGCGGGGAGGGCGTGTCAGACTCTTACTGACTAAAACCCACACCCAACAAAAAAAACACCTGTTCCTTCCTTGCCTGAGTGCCCAGGGGTGCGGTAACTGTTTCGCATTTATCCGCGACCCCCTGGCGTGCATGCATTGACGGGTCCCGTCAGTGGTGGCTGACATCTCTTTGAGGCGCGCGTGGAACACTACGCGCCGTCGACTACCCGTTTTCACTTACAGTAGGTGACACTTTTTTGTGGTGGTTAATCATCAGCCCCTTTAGCCAAATAACTTTTATAATAGCGCTAACGCTAACGCTTCGTGCAAAATGTATGGCAACGATGTTACCTGCGGAGAGAACTGTCACGTGACTCACGCCCAGTAATGTCATGCCATACATTTTGCACGAATCGTTAGCGTTAAGGCGTATATATCCGCCACGTGGCGCCCTCATTGAATAAAAAATCGTAGCAAAGCGTAGAAAATAAAGATTATAGAATCCTATGTTGCGTTTGTTACAAAGAGGATAAGGTATTTTTACGTGGTTAAAAAAATACTCAAAATGTTTCGTATCCAAAGTAGTAGGCAAAAGTACCAAAAATGGCCGTTTTGGACAGTTTTGCTTACTACTTTGGATACGAAACACTTTGAGTCCTGTTTTAACAATGTAAAAATACCTTAACCTATTTGTAACAAACGCAACATAGGATTCTTTAATCTTTACTTTCTATGTTAAGATACGAATTTTTATTCAATGAGGGCACCACTTATGGGGAGGTAGGCCCTTAATGTAACAGAAAAGTATTTTGTCTAACCCCTCAGATGACTTGTCCCAGGGCGTGTGAGACTCTTACTGACTAAAACCCACCTGTGTTCCTTCAGTTGCCTGTGCCAGGGCAAGGTGACTCCTTTAAAAACTCTGGACCTTCTGACCCTGGCAGAAAAGGTGACACCTAGGCAAAGGCAAGGCATTTCGATTTTCAATACTCAGGTCAGCGCCAAGAGTTGAAAATAAACGTCGATTTTTTAAATAGGTATTAGCGACCCGCCCCGGCCCCGCACGGATAAAAATTATACTCACAAACCTTCCTCGTTTATCGCTCTTTCTTTTAGTGAAAACCGCATTAAAATACGTTGTGTGGTTTAGGAGGAGTTAGCGGAGAAACAAACAGACACGGCAAGCGACTTTGATTTATACTGTGTAGGGATTCAGATTTAAAACATCTTTTACTATATTTTATGTTTAAGGTGGAAGCTCCAGGGTAGCCCGCGAAATTCAATTTTTTTTAAATTTTTTGCAATTTGCAAGTCAGTGTCAGATTGTATTTTGGTCGAAATTTAATTCGCGGCCGTAGCAAGTATGTATTATTAGAAAATGTATTATTAAAATCATCAATACATCTCTCTCAGTTAGAATTGATGCCAAATGTCATGAATTCATGAAATACTTTTGGTATACATTTGGTACCAATTCTAACTTGGAGAGTTGTATTGATGATTGTAATGATTATAATTTTATAAATACATACTTGCTACGGCCGCGAATCAAATTTTGACTAAGATACAACCTGACACTGACCTGCAAATTGCAAACAACGTAAGAAAATTTGAATTTCGCGGGCTACCCTGGAGCATTCACCTTAAAATTATGTTAGCAGATTTAAAATAGTTTTATACAACTGACTGAAAAGTGTAAGTATGTAGAAAAAAAATGCGATGGTACTTTTAGCATATTATTTACGACGATTTTTTTGATGACGCGAAACTACGCAAAATGTCACCTTACAGACCGAATTACATACAACGTGACTTCGAAATCATTAGATATTGTATTACCGGTAAAAAAACACTTGTAAACATTATTGTTTGGAATAACACATTTACGGGTATTTTAATTACAGCGGCAAAATGCCAGCGTTGGCTCTGCGACAATATTTCCAACTGTTTACTTCAGTTACTACCTCAGTGGTTACCAAACTTTTAATACACGTGCCTAGTCTTCTCCTAAAATTACTATGTATAGTTAGGGGCTCAAGGAGCCAATGATGTGCGCCAAATTGTATGCAATAATAAGGTCAAGGTCATTTTAGAAAAAAAAAACGAGCGAGTCTTACACTAGTCGCATATGATGTGTAATATTTGACATCTTACCTAGGTAAAATTAAAACGTTTAGTTCCGATTTCGACCGCGCGCACACCTATCGTGCGCGAGCTCTACCATCTGAAGGCCAACTCTACCACCGCGCGCGCTCATTGGTCAAATCAAATAACACGCGCTTCCCCAGCTTCCTGTAACACACTTCCGTCCCATTTCACAACAAAAGCACATATTTTAGATACTACTTCTGCCCTTCAGTATGTGAGGCCCAATTTTTAACCGACGACGTCAAAAAGGAGGAGGTTATCAATTAGGATGTTTAGTTTTTTTTGTATGTATATTTTTGTATATTCGGGCATAACTTCGTCATTTATTGACGGATTTACAATTTTTGGAACGAAGTTCCTTATCGCGCGTTGTGAAAGGGGGCTAGACGGAAAAAATTCTTACGAAAAGTTGTCACGACACTAATGAGGCTGTCCATCCAAAAAGATTGTGTTGGAAAAACAATCTAATAAAAACTTCTTGTATTTTGGTGGGTAGGTACAAAGTTTGCAAGCAGATCAAGCATTATCTAACCAATTTCGTGTGTTAAATCTAGCGGAGCTTGGAACAATCTAACTTCGACTGAGCTGAGCTGAGCTGAGCTTAGCTGAGCTGAGCTTAGCTGAGCTGAGCTTAGCTGATCTGAGCTGAGCTGCGATGAGATGAGATGAGATGATGAAGTATAACTTCTTACGTGCGTGCGTGTGTGCGTAGTTAATAATAAAAAAAATATTATAAATTAAATTATATTACAATTCCTTCACTAATTAATCGAAAGGAACTTCGTTCCATCCGGGTGTCCCTTGACACCTCTCAAGTTTTTTTTTTGTTCGAAAGGGGTTTATTCCGAAATGGTCCCATTTAAATTTCATATCAGATCTATATGAAATTTCATTTCATTATTAATTTGATGATGATGAATTTCGGAGACAGACAACGGAACTCTTCAAAAAATGACAGCAAATCAACCGCGATTGCTGCTATTGCGTAAATATACATTGTTAACACAATTTAATGGGGAATCACAACTAAAAAGTGAAAATAAAAACTTTTTTACATAAAATAGAACCGACTTCCAAAAGAAAACAAAAAAAGTGCAAAATAAATTTAATTTCGGAAGTCGGTGTTTCTGGTTTTATTTCTTCGTTTTTGAAAACGACTTCCGAAATTAAAGTCATTTTGCCCTTTTTTTGTTTTCTTTTGGAAGGCGGTTCTACTTTTTTGTAAAAAAAAAAATATTTTTTTCGCAATTGACTAGAACTTTCTTGAAGAAAGTTGTTGAATTGATGTGCAGAAGCAGTTTCTCAAATATGAGCACCTTTTTCCGTTACACCCTGTATAGAAAAAAAAAATAGAAAATGAAAATGAAAGCGTTGTCGCATTGTCGCATCGTGTCTGTCTGCGAGGGCCCACATGAACCGAAAAATGCTGACGATAAGAAACAGCATTTTTACAATGCTTACTCACATGTTCAGAGTATGAAAACAATGGAAAGAATTTCCAGCAAGGTTGAGTTATAAATCTGAACAAATACGCTGGCAGAATATCAAGCAAATATTTGGAGCAGCCACAGTTTTTATTTGAGGTCATATTCGGTGCAAGATTAAAAATATTATAAACTGAAAAATAATATTCAATGTTTAGACTAGGAGTTCATCATTATCTTTGCATAAATAAATATTTTCAAGTTGAACTTCTGGCAAACAAATAAATATGATATAAGAAAAAGAACACGTCATAAAATAACATTACACCTGCTCACGCCACGCAAAATTGTTTATTTGCTTGTGAAGGTAGGTAATCTTTGAACATACAGATACGAAAATTATTTACTAATAGAAAACTGACGCGTGACTTTGTCTGTCTATCAGTCTGTCTGTCTCTCTGTCACCGGATTTGGATGAAACTTGGCCCACGGGTAGACCATATCCTGGCATAGACCATAGCGACAGCGAAGTGCCAATAACTCCTAACTGACGAAGTCGAGAATTTACAAGATTTGAAAAAAACGTTTAATCTCTTGAGAAGTTGAAAATTAATTATTTATTTATTTATTAAGAAAAATAATAACATTATGCTTTCATTATTATGGTGTATTAAGATATTTTATGATAGTGTAGTAGTACCATAAAATTAGAGGTAATGGTGCCGATTCTCTTGTTGAATATCTAAACTAAAATTAGAGAATCGCTATCTTTTACTAAACGGGAGTGCGAGAAAAGGACGGCTATAGCTATGAACTAAGTTAGAGATGTCAAATTAGTTTACGCCTTGTACTTTACCGTGTTTTTAGTCGACATGGTTTTACGTGTACCCTAAATTTGTATGGTAACATTGGTTCAACTAAATTTGACAGCTCTAATTTACGTCCGTCTCTTTCTTGTTTTATTAGAGAGAAAAAGATAGTAATAGCCTAAATTAAGTTTAGTTTGTGCATAACAGAATCGGCACCAATGCCATAAGACAGACACGTTGGTTTAGTTAGGAGGTATTTCCTCATTTTAATTTAGTTCATTTGCAACTAAAAATACACTTCGGAGATTTCACAAATACATGCGAAAAACGCCCTTATGGAGGCCGTACACGAAATTGTGGCCGAATCCACTAATTTACATGATTTTACAGATGTGATTTTACAGTTAAAATAATGCATTTCTAAAAATTTTAATGCACTACATGAAAGATCATTTCAATTATGATCTAATGAATGAGCTAGATTCAAAGCTTGCGTTGCGTATTATACGAGGGCGGGTCAATAAGTCCGTGACTTTTGGAATAAAACACCGATTTTTTGATAAATAAATCATTTTATATTTCAACGTAGTCTCCCTTGAGCTCTATACACTTTGTCCAACGCTTCTCTAATTTTTTTATCCCTTTCAAAAATATGATTTGTCGAGGTCCTCAAAATAGGCCTTTGTTTGCGAGATGACTTCATCATTGGAGTCAAATCTTTTTCCACCAAGCCATTTCTTCAGGTTTGGGAACAAGAAGTAGTCACTCGGAGCCAAATCTGGAGAATAGCGCGGATGAGGGAGCAATTCATAGCCCAATTCATGGATTTTTGCCATGGCAACTGCACATGTGTGCACCCTTGCATTGTCTTGGTGGATAAGAACTTTTTTCTTGGCCAAATGAGGTCGGTTTTTTTTTCAAATCGTCATTGAATCGGTCCAATAAGTTGGCATAATATTCCCCATTGATTGTTCTTCCCTTTTGAAGGTAGTCAATGTGGATTATCCCGCGTGCATCCCAAAAAACAGTCGCCATAACTTTATTGGCTGACAAACCCACCTTGGCCTTCTTTGGCGCCGATTCACCCTTAGAAACCCACTGTTTTGACTGTTGTTTGGTCTCTGGTGTGTTGTGATGGGTCCATGTTTCGTCCACGGTTACAAAACGGCGCAAAAACTCCTCCATATTGCGATTAAACAACGCCAAACCTTCCTTTGAAGTTGTTACACGATTGCGTTTGTGGTCGACTGTGAGCAAACGCGGCACCCATCTTGTGGAAAGCTTTCTCATGCCCAAGTGATCATTCAAAATTAAAACCACTGAGCCATGCGAGATCCCTACGGCTTCCACAATCTCTTGCACTTTCAATCTTCGGTCGGTCAACACCATATCGTGAATTTTTTCGATTGTTTCGGGTGAAGAGACCTCAACTGGGCGTCCAGAACGTTCGGCATCTTCAGTGCTTGTACGGCCACAACGAAATTCAGTAAACCACTTTTTTACCATTGAAATCGATGGTGCAGAGTCCCCATAGTATTTATCAAGCTTAGCCTTGGTCTCGGTAATGTTTTTTTTTTTCGCAAAAAATAATGCTTAATAAGCACACGAAATTCACTTTTTTTTTCATTTTTTCCTCAAATTACTGGGTAGTCTGATAAAGATAGCTGTCAAACACAAACTAACTGACGCAGCAAGTTCAAATTTTGACAGGAGTCAACTGACAGATGCCTGTTGACAGGAGTAGTGTTGCTTTTTCAGTAAAGAGGTCAGAAATTCAAAAAGTCACGGACTTATTGACCCGCCTTCGTAAGTCGAGATTTGGGTTGTTTTAAAGATGTTTTGTTGCCAAAGTGTTGTAATTTATACATTTTATTCTCAAGCAATGGATTGATGGTGAACTGAAGTTTATTTTTACCTGTTTTAATTTTATGAACGAGAGTTCTATATAGCCAAAATCAAAAGCAATTCTTTGCCCATTTTCTCTAAATTTTTACAAAGTTAAATATTTTTTACTCAAATTTTTTATGCAAAAGTTGTAAAAAGTGATTCACACATTATAGACGACTTTTGTAACAATACATTCTAATTTTATCATACCGTTTAGACGCAAAACGATTCGAAATTATGTGATATTCTAAACCCCTTACAGCAAAAATTCACATAACCGTCGTCGGTTTGTAGTCGATTAATCGTAATTATAATAAAAAACTAGCTCAAACATTGGATAATAATTGAAATGATCTTTCATGATATGCATTAAAACTTTTAGAAATACATTATTTTAACTGTAAAATAACATTAATCAGCGAAATCGGCAAAATTTAGTGTACGGTCTCTTAACTTTCAAAGTGATTATCCCGAAAAATGTCAGTTAGAAGGTATTGGCACTTCACCGTCGATAGCATATCTTTTTATCCCGGGAGTATGTTCTCTTGTGATGATTTTCAACTTTCAACGGGCGAAGCCGGAGCAGGAGCCAGTATTAAATAACGATCCGATAATCCAAGCAATGAATGAGTATCATTTTAGCTAAAACGAATGTTCCACTTACGTTCAAACAATGGTCAATTAATTTATATCATACCACTAACGAACTACCATATTTTCTAAGACATACCGGTTATTATTAGAGCTCAAACAAACGTATAATAGATCATTATACACCTGCTTACGACACGCTAGGAATATGTCGCAATACATTCTATTATTTATCTCTTAAAAGGCTCTCGTGGCTAAAGTAATAACAGACGCACGGGTCGATCCATCAGGTTACGCTACGCTTGCCGGGGTTGGTCCATGGATGGGTGCCTCGGAATGCACGTTAAGCCGTTGGTCCCGGCTGTCAATCGTGGATCTTTGACAGTCGTTACGGGTCGTCAGAAGCCCGAAAATGTGACAACCAGTCTTACCAAGCGGTATCATATTACCCAGTAACTGGGTTGTGGAGGTCAGATAGGCAGTCGATCCATGTAAAATACTGGTATTTAGCTGCATCTGGTTAGACTGGAAGCTGACCCCAAGATAGTTGGAAAAGGCGCGGGGAGATTGATTGAAAGTCTATTATCTCTAACACATTCCTGCCACAGTCTTATTATGCCTTTTTTTTTTGTTGGTTGGCATTCATCGAATAACATCTCCCGCTCTAGGGTGGAGCGGGTGGTACGAAGTGGATGGTGGACCCATCCACATACCGGGCTCGGCAAGCATTGCTTTAACTTGGAAATTGACCCGTGCGGCTGGTCAATTGTCTTCACCTGTAACTATGTAAAATTTCCGATTGGGCTGAATAATGCATACATGTTTAGTTTGGATGACAGTGCCTGGTTAGCTAAGTGACATCATTCTAAATACAATATGGCGGACTAGTTATTTTTTATGCATTCCCATGATGTGGGTACCAAATGAAAGAATTTGCTGAGAAGAATGCAAACGGCGTGTTTTTTAGATTTTTATGCTATAATATTATTATTATACACCTACACGTATGTAGACACGGTAAGAATATCGCAATGATATATTTTATAAACTCTTGCGCATTCCTTCCACGACCTTATAACGTCAGCATTAAAGTTTTCAGAAAATAAATCAGACTGTTTATGAAGACGTTTCAGACTCGATATTATTTATGAAAATTGGATGTATTCATAAAAGGTAGGTACTTACTCTAAATCACGTCTCAAAATGCAGTATATTATTGACTACAGTTACGTTAATTTACACTGGAAAATACAAGGCTAATGCAGACATGTGCGACGAACAATGAGACTAAGCGTCTTCGTATATTATACCGTCTACATATTATAAAACGTCCCTCGACGCGTTTGTTTGTTCGCCATAAACTCAAAAACCACTGAACGGATTTTCATACGATTTACACCAATAGACAGAGTGATTCATGAGGACGGTTTAGGTGTTTAATTTGTACCCGTGCGAAGCTGGTGCTGTTCGCGTTTTTTTTCTCCAATTACGAGTACAGTACACGCCAAACTTCTTGGCCGCTCTGAAGTTCGCTACAATGGCTGCGCAGTAGTAAATCTCATACTCGCGCTGCGCCTTGCGCATCGGAAATATAACTTCAGGGCGGCCAAGATGTTTGGCGAGAACTATATGTTTAAATTCCACGTTCCATGCTATTGGGGTTTTAATAAAAAACATTTTAAAAAAAAAACCGACTTCCATAAAAGAAAATACACTAAAAATAAAAAATAAACTTTAATTTATGAAGTCGGTGTCAAATAACGAAGAAATAAGATACAAACACCAACTTCCGAAATTAAAGTTATTTTTAAATTTTTAGTGTATTTTCTTTTTTGGAAGTCGGTTGTTTTTTCGTAAAAATGTTTTTTTTATGGAAACCATAGCCGCTTGCCGCATTGCATTGTCGCGCCTGTCTGTAGGAGCCTCAATATTTCAATAAACACTGTGACAGTGAATTGAGAGTAGTACGTACTTTATCCGTTTACTCTTCTCCTGATTCTATTATCTTCACACGATTTATTATCTAACAGACTGGAACAATCGAAGCATTTCCCTAAGGACACGCTGCGTCAAGTATTCAGTTTCCATCAAAAGAGTAATTGTAGAAGATAAACTTTTTTTTTCTTTATTGGCCCAGTGGTAACGGCCCGCGACTTACAAGTTGTAGGTCGTGAGTTCAAACCCAGGCAGGCGCTTTACTTTGTGCAAATTATTTCATTACTACTGCTCTCAAAACGGTGAAGGAAAACATCGTGAGGCAACCGGCATGTCCTAGAACCAAAAATTCGAAGACATGTGACATCCACCAACCCGCATTGGGCCCGCGTGGTGGATTACGGCCCACACCCTCGCAGAGAAAAGAGGTCTGTGGCCCAGCAGTGGGGACATTAAAAGGCTGATGATGAAACCTTTTTCCAGGAGTGAAAATTCCAGCATCACTAGTTGATTACGCGTGGAAAGCAGAATATTACACGAAAAGACAAAACTCAAATTAACACTTTAATACCGTCGAATCTCATTTTTAACATGACCTGTAACTATGTACAAAATCTTAGAAGTTATATTAGGCCCACTTCCTGATTTCCGATTGAGCTGAAATTTTGCATACATGTTTAGTTTGGATGACAATGCATGGTTATCTAAGTCATTCTAAATCCAATATGAAGATTCCTCCATCTTTGGGGGTCCCCAAAGATGGTGGAACAGTTATTTTTTATGTATTCCCATGATATAGAGTATCAAATGAAAGGGTTTACCTACTGTGAAGAATACAAAAAATAAAATGGCATCACTCTAAGCATTATTTTTAGTTTTTAGGGTTCCGTACCCAAAGGGTAAGACGGGACCCTATTACTAAGACTCCACTGTACGTCCGTCTGTCACCAGGCTGTATCTCATGAACCGTAATAGTTAGACAGTTGAAATTTTCACAGATGATGTATTTCTGTTGCCGCTATAACAACAAATACTAAAACCAGAAATGAGATCACTAAGCAATTAGTTGAGTTTTATTTTATTTTTGCTTGGATACTAGGCTTTTGTAAATTAATGTGCGTTTGTAATCTGTGCAAAATAAATAATTTTTCTTTCTTTCTTTCATTCTTTTCTACAAAATAGTATAAAATTAATATTTAAGGCTCCTATACAGCAAATGTGATTTTTGTACCGTTTTTATGGATAATGGTACGGAACCTTTCGTGCGCGAGTCCAACTCGCACTTGGCCGGTTTTTTTTTTTAACTAATAATAATATTCAAGTACGAGTATATTATTCTAGTACATATTACACATCCAAATCAAACACAATTTATCCACAAAACAAATTGTAAATTCACATCGTCGACCTAATCAAGTCGATATTAAAGTATCTACTAAATAATTCTGAATGTTTACTATTTACGAGCGTACGACCCCGCTTTATATCCAATCGTACTGAAAATAAAATATTCTCTGATAAAACAACTCGCCCGGGTTTGTTTACTAACGATATTTTTTGATACTGGGTTTTAATATGAAGCAGATATCATGGTTTTGCGATAAAGTTGTTATTTTTATTTTGGACGCGGTCGCGTTTTAACACTATCTCCCGTATTTATTAAACTCGCTTACCTCAAGCTTAGTTTAAATACTGTAAATTCAAGATTTTAGGGTTCCGAAAGTTTGAATGAAAAAACGGAACCCTTAAAGGATCACTCGTGTGTCCGTCCGTCTGTCACAGCCAATTTCCTCCGAATCTACTGGACCGACAGATTTGTTTGGTACACATATGAATATCTGTAACCCAAACACGAGACTGTAGCCTGAATAAATTAATTTGGAATTTTGGGGTGAAAATCGGCAAATTAAAAAACAAAGTTTTTTAAACTGTGCCGTGCGAAATATCAAATGAAAGGGCCACATTGCGAGGGTCTCGAATGTATTTTTTCCATAATTTTGAAATATACAGTTTTAAAGTTATTCAAGAATATAGATGAAAAATGACCATGACATTCCCCCCATTGTAAAGATGGTCACTCAGCCATGAACCAACCCCGGCAAGCGTAGCTTAACCTGATGGATCGACCCGTGCGGCTGTTATTACTTTAGCCACGAGCTCCTCACTTTAACCATCGATCCGAAAGAACAGATTCCATCTAGCAAACTTTATTTTTATGTTGATCAAATAATCCAGTTTCTCAAGTCACAGGAATACGTTCCTTTGATACTTATTTTGTACACGTGCGCAATATTGAGTTCCCTGTGTACATAGTTCCTGAATATCAAACATGCTATCGTAAACATATATCGTTCATGCAATATTCAAATTCACTACAAATCTCTCTCGTAAGGACTCACAAATCCATTCTTATTGCAAATATGTACATCGATGTTTTCAATAACAGACAAAACAATTTAAAATAAGCAGTTATACAACTTTTTTTAATTGAACAACACGTCTAATCGACTAGTCGTATTTCTTTGAAAACAATATATGTTACTCTACACTTAGACAATTTCCTTCGTAATTTGATAATAACAAAGTGTAATTAATTTGTAAAGTTATGTCTAAGGCGGATAAAAAATTAAGAATCACGCAAAAACTATAAAGCGTATTTTTTATGAAACCTTCACCATTTTGTACCTCTCATAGTAATTTTGATCAGCTGACGATAACTTTGTACGGAAAGTCCAATTTTTTTTTTTTCGAAAGACGTCCTCTGCTGGGACATAGGCCTCCCAAGTGTCGCCATAACGACCGGTCTTGTACGTCTCGCATCCATCGGCTACCTGCGACCCTAACCAGGTCATCGGTCCACCTTGTGGGAGGCCTTCCAACACTGCGTCTTCCGGTACGCAGTCACCAATCCAAAACTTTTCGTCCCCATCGACCATCTGTTCTGCGAGCAATGTGCCCTGCCCACTGACAGTTCAGTTTGGCGATTCTTCGGGCTATGTCGGTAACCTTAGTACTCTTGCGGATATCATCAATTCTGATTCTAGCACGCAAGGAAACTCCGAGCATTGCCCTCTCCATTGCCCTTTGGGTGACTTTAAGCCTTCTGATGAAGCCCATTGTGAGCGACCACGCGTCGGTTCCATAAGTCATCTATGACCAGTGCGTGTTGCCAGTGATGACTGATAACTGTCAAATACCTCAGCTTAATTTTGGAAAGAACAACAGCTGTAGTTCAATAAAAGCACGTGTTTTTTACAGGAATGCCACTCCTCCAAAACACACCCGTACAGCAATTTCGACAAATACTACAGCATATATGCATGCAAAGCTATTCAAATTGTGTTCTGAACACGCCATGTTAGACACAGCACAGGGGAGAGGGGAAACGTTTATAGAAAGTAGGCCACATAGGGGAAGCCAATGTCCTGTGTGAGTTGCATTATGGAGGAAATGGCTTTTAAATCCTTTGTTTCAATCGAAGGAACGTGGAGTTCAAGACTAGACTAGCTTCTTAGGAGTGAAGCGTATTTATCGTAACAGATACAAATCACAGGTATTCGTAGATACTAGATAACAGTTATTCCTGTGATATCTCAGATCAGATACCTGTTAAAAATATTATTCATAATACACAATACTCAATCACTACACTTCAGTCTCAGTAGGTTATTTCTTCTTCGTATATCTGTCTCGCTCACACTCGCTTGATTGAATCTTGTTAAAACGAGAAGCACCTATTATTATTACCCGAAATTCAAATTGTAGTCTTACAAGAAGATGATTATCTTCTTGAAAGACAATTATCCTTGAAGAATGACAACTATTTCTAATCGTATTATCTTTTCTGTTCCTAACTTTCAGTTCGGAATCACTGCAAGAATAATGCTAACATTACTACGTGTACTGTACGGGATTTATTTACCGGCAGACCGTGCTTAGAAAAATAACAGGCTGTTATTTAATAACAGGTATTATTATTGCGTAACAATAACAGGAATAACAGGTATCTTGTTTGACCTGTTATAACCTAAGTCCGTAGCTTCTGCCAGCGTCTTCGCCCGTTGGAATTAGTACTTCCCCCGTTATAAACTACCCCCTTAAGAGTTGAATTTCGAAAAACCCCAATACTCACCTGCACATTGCAAAAAACGTAAGAAAATTTGAATTTCGCGGGCTACCCTGGAGCTACCTTAAGACTTTTTGTCACACACGAGTGGGTTTTAGTCAGTAAGTTTTAACCCTCCAGAGCAGGAGAAGTCATCTGATGTATTGCCACCCACAAGAAAAACGGCTCTCAAAAGATCTTTCACAATTAAGTTTCTAGTGTTACTACACAACAATAGCCTCTCCATACAAGCAAGTCAATAAAACATTTACACAAAACAATTCAGCCTTGGAACAAATATCTCCCAAGGAACACAAATATTTATCTGACACGGAAATGAAACACGCTACCCTGAGCTTAAGAACCAACGACACTGTGCCAACTGATACAGAAAGTCAGGTCAAGGGATTTGTGAACTTATCTAGTGTATTTTGGAAACTACACTTATCAAAAAAAGTTTAGCACCACTTGTAGGAAGTGTAATTCCTTGTTTAAAAAAAAACTATTATTGTTTTTTGTTTTCGGGGATAGAAAATATAAATTAATCATTTATTTCTAGGCCATATTATTAGTCTGTGTACACTATTTAGCATCCTAACCTTACACTATTTAGTGTATAATTAAGGTGATTTTGAAAAACAAACGATATTCAATGAAACAGGTTTTTCTGACTAAGGTCGCCGATAAATTCGTAACAAGAGTTCCCGCGGCCCTTGGCACTCAGACAACTGAAGGAACAGGGGTGGATTTTAGTCAGTAAAAGTCTAACACACCCTCCCGCTTCACCCAGAGCGGGAGGGAGGAGAGGAGTCATTGGATGATTACCCAAACCAAAAAAAAAAACTATACTGCATTTTAGGTTACTATGATAGGATGGGAAAGGCAAGTGATTTTTTACTTTATCTGCTGTTGGCAGGGTTGTGATATTTTGATATTAACGGTGCCAACATTTTTAAACTACACATGTTTTCTGAATTTCAAGAGATGAAGGAACATATTAGGTGCAACCACATCCAGACGTTAAGAAACTTAGATCCTAAACCTAAAGGCCAATCTTATAAGTCTCTGACATCATTTCAAGGAACAAAAAAAAGTTAATCTAAAGTAAGACAAATCCTGTGAGGCTCCGAGGAGACTTCAGGAAGCGGTCGGTAAAAAAAAACAGTAATGTTCGATCTCAACGTCACAATGCACTGACGCGTATCACAATACAGTAACAAAAACGATGTAAAATTGAGGCGTACGTTGTCAAACGCAAGCTGCTCTCCATAGATCACGGACTGCAAGCGTGAATAATTCATGGCGTTACGGTCCAGTGAGTCGAGACCTTAGCAACAGACCACGAAACACCACTTGAGCCTCTACAAAGAAAATGTGAGTAAGGAATGACAGGAGGGGGGGGACTCTATTGAAGGACATTCATTGATCTTATTGAAGTCCTTCATAAAGCTTTTTTGGTCAGATATCTCACAATCAATAGCTACGAGTAAGCAGATGTTTAATTTCCTTACAAGCTTTTATAATATATTTGCAATGTTCAGTAAGTTGTCCGCTTCAAAATTTGCAATCCATATTTAGACCACTTGTTGGTTTCCGATAGAGCTGAAATTTGGCATAGATATGTAAGTCCGGTGACAATGTAATATTATGATACCAACGGGCTGATCTGATGATGGCGCCTCCCTGATGGCAAATGGTAGGGTAGTTGAACTTGGCTAGTATTTTTTGTTAACATGTGTACTTTCCATTACACAAGATGACGTGAGTCTAAAACGTGTTTAAAAAAAAAAATGGGGTGGTGTCACTAAGGAGCCCTGTCACCTGATGTTAGCGATGATACTGTCGCAACTCGACGATGATGCTCTTATGAATGTAGACGATGTTTTTTTTTTTAAATGTTGTGGCTATGCCACCGGCTTGGTAACAAGACCTTTTAAGCCAAATCTTAATTTGAACACTGTCACTTTTTTTTTTGTTCTACATTAGAATGCAGGTGTAACACATTATAATGTTTTTGCAGTATTCGGCAGTAAATGTATGGAGTCAGCCATATCGGCATATGTTTTAGGTGGGAAATCATCAAATAATTTCTTCCGCTCTGGGTGGAGCAGGAGGGCGTGTCACACTCTTACTGACTAAAACCAACCCGTGTTTCTTCAGTTGCCTGCGCCAGGGCAAGGTGACTCGTTGAAACACACCAGCGACCTTGCAACAGCACTTACGCGAACTGTTCATGAAGTACCCACAGAAATACATTTTACTAATCAAAAAGCAATCAATTTAATAACCTTTAACCCTGCTACACCCGAATGCAATACAAACCGAACTATTGTTGGTACACAAAAGATCTGGCATCGTTTTCAATGTCGAGCCGAAGGTGTGACGCGATGATTACGTAACGCGACACGTTACGTCTTGGTCAGCGTCTCACGAGATGAGTTTTATACAGCTTCTGTTACTGAGGTCAGGTTTTCTTATGTTTGTTACGTAGGCGAGAGAAGGTTAAGATTGTGTTTGTGGTGTGGGTAGTGAAAGATATATTGTGATATTAATGTGAGTTTGTTACGTGTGGTCGCCTTATGAAAATACTAGCTTCTGTCAGCGGATTTACCCGCCCGCGTGGTATTAGTGTTTCCCCGCATTATAAATTATAGACTGTGTTATTCTGATGTATAAGCAATTTTTAACCGACATCAAAAAAGAGGAGGTTTGTATTATGTATGTTCGGGCATAACTCCGTCATATACATATATGTAGACGTATATGCAAAAATCTTTTTTTGTTCGAAAGGGCTTTATTCCGAAATGGTCCCATTTAAATTTCATATAGATCTGATGATGAGTTTCGGAGACAGACAACGGAACTCTTCAAAAAATTACAGCAAATCAACTGCGATTGCTGCGATCGTATGTCTATGTAGTGTGAACACAATTTAATGGGGAACCACAACTAAAAAGTGAATAAGGAAGTTATTCACTTCCTTATTCCTTTTGGAAGTAAGTTAAAATAAAAAAAACTTTTTTACAAAAAAATAGAACAGACTTCCAAAAAAAGTCCAAATAACGTTAATTTCGGAAGGGTTTCTGGTTTTTTGGACTGCCGAAATTAAAGTTATTTTGCACTTTTTTTGGAAGTCGGTTCTATTTTTTTGTAAAAAAGTTTTACTGTAAAGTTTCATCAACATTCGTTCAGTAGTTTTTGCGTGAAAGAGTAACAAACATACATCCTCACAAACTTTCACATTTATAATATTGGTAAGATTTACGTCTGTGCTAAAAGGCCGGATGTATGAGAGATCTTAATAAAGTTTCCTCTTTTATATAATTTTATTATGAAGACCTTGAAATACATTTCGATTGAGGCCATTTTAGAAAATGTTTCGGTTCATTCGGCACCATACAGACTGATAAGTGTGATAACTTGGAATCTCGGATGGATCAATTTACCGCCCCTGTTGATAACCGGCCACTGGAAATGATAAAGTTGTTTTCAAAATACTTGTCAATATAGTAAGGTAATTAAGGTTAGGATGCTAAATGATAACATCAATATAACAAAGGTGACTGTCACGCTATCAACGCCATATTCATCAATAAATTTACAGCATTTTTAGGGTTCTCGAAGGGTCCAAACCGAGCCCTATTGCTGTCACTCACGTGTCTGTCTGTCCGTCGTCTGTCACAAAATTTTGTTCCGAAGAGTTTTTTAACTTCCCATTGACCTATGAACTTGAAATTTGGTGGTAATATTTATTATTATGTATTTTAGTAACAAATACCATTATACTGATAAATCAGTTTTTTTCTTTGATAATTCCCTCATTTGGTACGGAACCCTAAATGTGCGAAGTCCTACACGCACTTGGCTCTTTGCCAATCACTACCCTACTGTATTTCCTGCTGGGGAGGGGCTGCAAAGACAGTGATGAAGCCTATAGAGATCGCTCAAAGAGCTACACTTAAAGTTGCCTCCTTTCGCCCTATCTTATTTCCAACGACCGAACTTTATAAATCCTGGAACGTTTTAAATGTCCGACAACAGTACATTTTACATATAGTTTTACTCCAACATTCCAGAACACCATATAGACCTATCTCTAAACGTCGGAAAGACATAATCTGCACAATTCCACCTCCACGTACCTCTTTCGTAAAACGATTCTCTTTGTATCTTGCTCCATCTCTCTATAATAAAATTAATGCTAAATGTCAAATCTATAAACTCTCACTCTACAACTGTAAAAAAACTGTACGGACACTCCTTTTGGACCTCAATTATAATGACAATGAATTATTCCTCTCAAATTAATCACGTAAACACACACATATACACACGCACACACCCACATATACACATATACACACTTAACACATAAATGCACCTACACACACATACCCACATACTATATATTTTTTTTTTTTTGTATAAATAATAATAAAAATAACTATTGTATAGTAACTACACTTATGTCCAGATACTGTTTCAAATTTCAAACCTCTAATTTTATATTAAGTACCTACACACTACTTTTATAACAATCCGCCAATCAGGGGACCGGCACTGTCTCTCCTTAACACAGGCTAAATTTTAGCCTATCTAGGAGAACAGTACTTCACCTGTTTCTATTGTATAAATTAAACTCAAAAATGTATAAATGCAACATTTTGTAAACTCTGCAATCCCATTATGAATAAACTTGGCTGATTTTATATTTTTTGTTTTCTTTGATAGGCTCACGCTTGACCACTATCTCACCTGATGGTAAGCGATGATGTGGTCGAAGACTGAGCGCGCTTGCCTAGAAGTAACCTATTCACTCTTGAATGAGACTCCCAGGTTATAGCTATCAGGAAACAGACTCTGGCAGGGAATTCCACTTCCTAGCTGTACGCACAATGAATGTGTTTCCAAAACGTTTAGTTAATCCGTAATTTTACAGCATTGCACAGCAAAAATCGAATCTTAGTGATATAAGACAGTTTGCATTTGATTTGATATCAGAACAACCGAGTCCTCTAAACAGGTCAATACTGATAGATGAGGACGTGTCTGATAGCTAGGTAATAAAACGCACTATTTACTTGTATTATGTGAGCCGTTTTCAACCTTATTGCGTTGAGTGAAAGTTGAAATTGGAGAGACGGACTTTGAATGCAATCTCAGACTAGGGGAATTTATCGTGAGGTGCGGTTCAGGACTCTATTGAACTTTCGAAGTTCCTTTCGTCGAGTCATTTCAGAATACATTTTGATTTATGCCAGTCTAGTTTCTACAGAGTAGTTACGATAACTAATATCAACCGATAATGTTTCAACAAAGTCAAGAGTGAATAGGTTACTTCTAGGCAAGCGTGCTCCATAGATCCACGAGATAGTGGTCAAAAGCGTGCCTATCAACAGTAAAAAAAGAGATTGAGCAGTTGCCCGGACCAGACACCACACCAGTCTGGTCGGAGGATCCTCCTTTTTCAATACTTGATAGCCTTAGGACTTTACACCCTATTCCGCATATCTCTATAATTATGCTGATACACGTCACATTCATACAAATTTTAAAGTGAATGTAGAACGAAAATATAATCGCACGACCACGGTCTATTGCAGCACAGCTTCATTAAGGCGCAGTTATACGACTTTTAACGATTTTTAATTGAAGATCACGTCTAAACGACTAGTCTTATTTCTTTGAATATTTGAACATATATTTTTGTAACATAGTGTAATTAATTTGTAAAGTTATGTATAACGCGGATAAAAAATTGAGAATCACGCAAAAACTACAAAGCGTATTTTTATGAAACTTACACCATTTTAAAGATGATTTAATTATTTATATTTTAGTATACGTGTTTTAGTATAATATCTGTTGTTTTATGTACGTATAATAAATTATTATTGCGTCTAATTTGGGACAGCGTTCCTTGATGGGCGAGTCCTATTACTGGGTGGACGTACGACGCGTTACGTGAGCTCAGCACAGAACACGCAAGCAAACCCGCCTTAAATGAAAGAAACAGTAAGTAAATTAATTGCACGACGGTCTCATAGAACTATATCGATTGAATTCAAAAGTTATTTTTAAACACAAGTTATTAAATAGTAATAGGAACCGACACCGGAAACTTATAAGTTATCGATTTATTTCCATCAAAGGCTGCACGGTTCATGTATACTTAGCACTAGCTTCTGCCAGCGACTTCGCCTGCGTGAAATTAGTACTTCCCTTACTATAAATGTGCTATTCCAGACTATAATCTATCTCTTTGCCAAATTTCATTCAGATCCGTTCAGCCGTTCTGGCGTGATTGAGTAACAAACATCCATCCATCTATTTAAACTTTCGTATTTATAATATTAGTAGGATAAGTAGGATTCTTGGAAAAAGGATGAGACAGTTTGAGGTTCATAGACGAGACGTCACTTCTAAAAACTTAGCTCCATCAGTAAAACCAAAAGAATTCGTTAACGCTAAGCTAATGCATAGGAATCTTCAAAAGTTGCGCGACGTCACTGATTTTTCTTCCAGTTTTACCTTTCCCCCCAAGAATCCGAACAGAAAAAAAGAGTGTGCCGGCAGAAGTGAAAACTTGAACATTAACGTTGTGCATTTTTGAATATTTTGGAATCGTCTTACGAATTCTCGACCAGAGCCAAATACATTTCTGTTATCGTTAACGCTTCGTGCAAAATGTATGGCAAAGACATTACTGGGCGTGACAGTTCTCTGTCTAAAACTTCGTGCAATTTGTCGTAGCCATACATTTTGCACGAAGCGTTAGCGTTAACGTTAAAATAAATGTATTTTGGCTAAGGGGGCTGGTCACGTGTGCTGACGCGAGTTTAACATTTTATACCCATCCCAAAAAAAGTGCTCAACGACGCTAAAGAAGTTTTCACTTCAAAAACTATCACAGCTGGTTTCTTAAAGTCAGCTTTTAATCTTACTAGGAATGAGTCCATCAAACTCAAAGTATTTATTTAAACAAAACCACTTACAGGCACTTCTGAATTTTCAAGGAATTGGTCAGTTAGTCAGAAAGTTAAAAGTTATATACACGTTCCAGAACGTAGCTCGCTATGGAGAAGAATATGCAAAAAAAAACTTCATGACACTCTTTTAAATCAGGTTACTAAAAACAAAAGCCTGGTTTCCTATGGATGTTGAAGAGTATTAAAGAAAAACAGAATTTTCTAACAGCTAAAGTAATCTGACTACTGCTGGCCCCCTACCCAGGCATAGATTAGTTTCTCAAGAACCCATAAGAATTCCCCCTAGTTCAAAACTAATTCATAACTGAGGAAATCATAAATGCAGAGATTTAATTAATATACTTCATGCACACTGCAATTATAACAGCTAACAGACTTTTAAACTGTTACGATTACAGTGTGCAGAAGCATATATGTGGGCGATACAATAAAGACCGACCTCGATTTTAGGTTCAAAAGATTTATTTTTGAAAATTACAGTGGTAAAAAAACAGGTAAATTGTGATCGCGACAAAAATATATGGCGGTTCGTTCCTTTGTCGTAATTGTCGTGCCAAGCGAAGTCAGTTAGTCGCGATCCGCCGCCGTGAAGCCCGCAGCGAGCGATGTTCTTAGGGTGCGTTCGTAATAACGTCAAATTTTAAAGAAGAGCTGCGTTCAGGCGTAGACAATATAAATTAAATCTTTTAGCACATATGATATCCATAACAGTTATGAATTACTTTTGAACTTTAGTATAACTTAAGCATAATCATCCCACTGCTGGGACACAGGCCTCCTCTCTGCGAGAGGGTGTGGGCCGTAAGCCGTAATCCACCACGCCAATGCTAGTTTCAAAGTAAAACACGATAATGCTACAATCTTGTGTAAGCTCTCACTGAGATTAGTGTGAGTAGTAAGGTATTATGACGTCACGTGCTAGATGCACATAAACCTGACTTCAGGCACTTGCCTGAAGCTTAGTCAACTTGTTGCAAAAGCTGACCAGCGTAAAGGTGCGTTTCCACTGGAGCGGATCGTAGACGTGTCAGGAATCGTCCAATCATAGACGAGACGAGTGACGCATTGAGGATTTCAACCATTGCGATTGGTCGATTCCCGCACATCTCCGCTCCGCTCAGCTTTCAGTGGAAACGCACCCTTTAATGTCACGTTGGTACCAGGGATTGTGTGGACAGCTGCCTGAAGCTTAGTCAACTTGTTGTAAAAGCTGACCAGCGTAAGGGTGTGTTTCCACTGAAGCGGAGCTGGGCGGAGCGGAGCGGAGACGTGCAGGAATCTTCCAATCACAGACGAGACGAGTGACGCGATGATGATTTCAACCATTGTGATTGGTCGATTCCTGCACGTCTCCGCTCCGCTCAGCTTTCAGTGTAAACTCACCCTTAATGTCACGTTGGTACCAGGGATTGTGTGGACAGCTGCCTGAAGCTTAGTCAACTTGTAAAAGCTGACCAGCGTAAGGGTGTGTTTCCACTGAAGCGGAGCTGGGCGGAGCGGAGCGGAGACGTGCAGGAATCTTCCAATCACAGACGAGACGAGTGACGCGATGAGGATTTCAACCATTGTGATTGGTCGATTCCTCCACGTCTCCGCTCCGCTCAGCTTTCAGTGTAAACTCACCCTTAATGTCACGTTGGTACCAGGGATTGTGTGGACAGCTGCCTGAAGCTTAGTCAACTTGTTGCAAAAGCTGACCAGCGTAAATGTCACGTAGGTACCAGGGATTAAGTGGACAGCAGCTTTGTGCACAGATTTTATAGATATTTAGTGTAGGGAATCGGAATGTAAACGTAGAATATGATCTGCCCGGGGATGGAGGATAAATTCGAAAGAGTTACCTCGCCCCTGGGCACTCAAGGCAGGGAGGAACAGGGGTGGGTTTTTAGTCAGTAAGAGTCTGACACGCCCTTCCGCTCCACCCTAGAGCGGAAGAAGTCATAGGATGATTTCCCACCCCCAAAAAAAAAAACCGTAGAATATGATGATGATAACCGCAATAGGGTAGATGATAAAAATATCTATCTATTCGGTCGTCTCAGTTAGATTATAAAAAAATATTGGTCATGTATTACGTCACGTCGTCACGTCACGTAAACAAAAAAATGTCACGACACCCACGTCAAAAATGTACCACTTTTTACCTAGAAGTGAAGTAAGAAGCACTTCTGAACTTTGATGCGTTTTTATCTTTGTAATATTTTAATGGTTTGGTAAAGCACAAAATAGGTACGTTTTTGTTCTGAGGAATCCTCCCTATTATTTACTTATTTATAGATAGGAAAATTTAAGGATGTCGAAAAGGAAATAGGTAGATGGAAAGTAAGGACCGCTGCTGATACGAATCTGGTCTAAATATGCATTACAAATTGAGTCAATGCCCATCTGTATATATAAAATTCAAAGTGCTGGGTTCCTGACTGACTGATATCAACGCACAGCCTAAACCGCTAGTCCTAGAGATATGAAATTTGGAGGGTGTATTCTTTGTGAAGAGCAGGTATCCACAAAGAAAAGGTTTTTCGAAATTCAACCCTTAAGGGGGTGAAAAAGGGGTTCAAAGTTGAATCTAACTTTACTAATCTCGATCGACACTAATCCCACGCGGGCGAAGGCCCTGACAGAAGCTAGTAATTTATAATGATAAACCAAAACATTACAATGGTGTCGATTCTGTTATGCACAAACTAAAATTAATTTAAGCTATTGCTAACTTTTTCTCTCTAATAAAACAAGAAAGAGACGGACGTAAATTAGAGCTGTCAAATTTAGTTGAACCAATGTTACCATACAAATTTAGGGTACACGTAAAAACATGTCGACTAAAAACACGGTAAAGTACTAGGCGTAAACTAATTTGACATCTCTAACTTAGTTCATAGCTATAGCCGTCCTTTTCTCGCACTGCCGTTTAGTAAAAGATATAGTAGTATAAGAGATATTCAACAAGAGAATCGGCACCAATACCTTCTTAGTGAGCTCTACCACTTGAAATAAGGATGTAAGTTAGAATATTGAGGACCCGACAAAGAAACGATTACACTGATAACTACTAACTAGAGCGTGAGCCAGTGTCGTAACTTCGCAAAAAACTTTCAAATACCAACCACAGGAAGGATAAACGAATTTCGGAACCATAGCACATACATTTTTTTAAGATTTTCGAAACGCACGTTCAGATGATATAACTAAATCAAATCTGCCTAGCCTTTTTCCCAACTATCTTGGGGTCGGCTTCCAGTCTAACCGGAAGCAGCTGAATACCAGTATTTTACACGGAGCGACTGCCTATTTGACCTCCACAACCCAATTACTGGGTAATACGATTCCCCTTGGTAAGACTGGTTGTCAGACTTTCGGGCTTCTGACGACCCGTAACGACTGTTAAAGATCCACGATTGACAGCCTGGACCAACGGCTTAACGTGCTTTCCGAGGCACGGAGGAGTCTCGGTATGTGAAGATGGTCACCCATCCATGGACCAACCACGGCAAGCGTAGCTTAACCTGATGGATCGACCCGTGCGGCGGTTATTACTTTAGCCACGAGCTATATAATTATATAACTAAATACGTGCTCCGATATACCACGGTGCAAAACAGAGTTAAACATTGTAAAGGAGGCAACGGCAGATGAAAGTTGTCTGTCACGACCTCGTTCTATGCTGCCATTGGAAACTATTCCTTTCAATGATTGGAGAGCAATCGATCAAAGTAATCTGGGTCAGACGCCTACCAAGCAATTATAATGATGACTAATGTGATGATTAGTAAACAGTTCTTAATGCTAGATCATTGTTTTGCTTGTAATGATTTGCATACTGTTCAAAATTCATTAAATCTTTATTGTGATTGAAACTGGCACGGCTCAGTCTTCCTACTTCCGACTATTATTCATTATCAGCCTTTTAATGTTTTTTTTTTTTTTTGTGGGGTGGGAAATCATCCAATGACTTCTCTCGCTATGGGTGGAGCGGGAGGGTGTGTCAGACTCTTACTGACTAAAACCCACCCCTGTTCCTTCCCTGCCTGAGTGCCCAGGGGTGCGGTAACTCATTTTCAGAATTTATCCGCTACCCCTAGGCATGCAGGCACCGGCCACGATGGGCCCCGTCTGTGGTGGCTGACACTAATCTCTTTGAGGCCCGCGTGGAACACTACGCGCCGTCGATTTACGGGCCTGGTGCTGATCGGACGGCGAGCTACCCACTGCTCGCCGTCCGCAGGCCCGGGTAAATTAAATAAAAAAAATAGCCTTTTAATGTCCCCACTGCTGGAGCACAGGCCTCCTCTCTGTGAGAGGGTGTGGGCCCAATGCGGGTTGGTGGATGTCACATGTCTTCGAATTTTTGGTTCTATAACATGCCGGTTTCTTCACGGTGATTTCCTTCACAGTTTTGAGAGCAGTTGTGATCAAATAATTTACACAAAGTAAAGCGCCTGTCTGGGTTTAAGCCGACTATTATTATTATAATGTTTCCAAAATTTATTTTTCTCAGGTAAAACTTGGTATTATATTATTGAAACAAGCATTATTAATATTTATTGTGAGCCTCTGCTGTTCCACAGCTGGGCAAAGGCCTCCCTTGCCTCCTGCCACTGTCCCCAGTCTCCTAAAATTATTGCCATTGCTTTGAAAAGAAGTCCAACTCATCCCGCCATCTCTTTCAGGGCTGCCGCTTTGTTATCCCTTCCCTTGCGACTATAAATAAGTACTCTTAAGGCACGTCATGTGGCCTTTACTGGAACATGAACACCAATCAGTTATTGGGTATGGGAGTGGTATAAAAGAACCTTTAAGAGTGACGATACTACACGATACGCTAGTCCGGCGCACCCTATGAGGTCACGGCATGTGTTAATATTCTCGTTAAAACCACTTAAAAAAACGAAATAATCGTTTGAGCATTCTGTCTAGATATAGATAGTAGACCACATGGCGACATAGAGAAGCCAACTCCTAACAAATTGGGATAAGGGCAAGACGATCTTCTTCTCCCTCGCTCTTTTACATATCATGTTTTTCTGGCGCCAGGACCATTTTTCCTGGGTTATCGGGTAGGGTAGTTCTTCCTCTGATAGGAGTTTCATCATGCTGGTCCACCACGTAGCAGGACATCGTCTTCTACCTCTCTTCTGTTCAGGCAAGTGCAATGTTTTGTGTTTTTCACTACATGATTCTCGTCTCTTCGCATCACATGACCATACCATCTGAGCTCTCGGTTAGTTTCTCTGATATAAGGGCGATTTAGAAACTACCGATAAGGGCAAGACGATGATAACGAATATTCTTGTTACGTTTGATCCAGCCAGCTTCCTCACTCTCAGTCCTACAAGCTCATCTTCAAGAGATAACACATATTCTCCCTCACGTCCCCAGCCGCAGCCGCCGCAGCGCAGCCGCCGCAGGAGACGCCCTGGGCGTCGGGGTCGCTAGACGATCTCCGGCCACCATAGACGCGGGACTGCGGACGGCGACTAATGGCTCCGATCAGCACCAGGCCCGAGAGCCGACGGCGCGTAGTGTTCCATGCGCGCCTCAATAAGATGACAGCCAACACTGACGGGGCCCATCATAGCCGATGCCTACATGCCAATGGGTCACGGATAAATTCGTAACAGAGTTACCGTGTCTCTGGGCACTCAGGCAAGGAAGGAACAGGGGTGGGTTTTAGTCAGTAAAAGTCTGACACGCCCTCCCGCTCCACCCAGAGCGGAAGAAGTCATAGGATGATTTCCCACAACAACAAAAAAAGGAGATAGCACATATAACCGCATCACACCTTGACTTAGTGCCAAGGTCCGCTTCCCAGCCAGTATTAAGGCTAGCCCATAACTCTTGCGCTCGCAAACAGTGCACTATATCTGCCAAAAGTTGCACGCAAATCAAATAAACAAGCCACTGAAATAATATGAGATATTTGGAGATTTACTGTGGTACTTAAGAATATTCGACTGAATTTCTCGGATCAATTTGTATCAGTAAATGTAGTGGTTACTTTGTAAGGACAGTGTTATGCAATGAGGTAACAACTGGAAATACTACTTTTATTAAATACAAGCTTCTGGCAACGGCTTCGCCGCGTGAAATTAGTACATCCTCTACTAAAAATTATAGCCTATGTGCTTTTCCAGACTATAATATATCTCTGTGCCAAATTTCATCGAAATCCATTCAGCCATGATTGAATACCAAACATCCATCCACCCATTCAAACTTTCGCATTTATAATTAACTAGCGACCCGCCCCAGCTTCGCTCGGGTACAAATTATACATCTAAACCTTCCTTATGAATCTCTCTGTCTATTGGTGAAAATCGCATGAAAATCCGTTCAGTAGTTTTTGAGTTTATCGCGTACAGACAGACTTTGTTTTATAATAATTATACCATTCAAGACCTAATTAGCATGATGTACTGAAACTGTTACCAGCCTACACTGTTCCCGAATGATAAATTATGGATGTACGACCCACTCCCTCTCACTGACAGGAAGTCTGTATCCCAGCAGTGGGATCATTATAAGCTGTTTATGCACTGGTAAGTGCCACTTCATCAACTTGGCTTAGAACTATGCAAATGCATCCTATTTTGGGACACCTTTTCGCAGCAGTAGACAGCAATACATTAAGCTAAGCTGTTCTTTCTGAGATAAGGATTTATACAGGTGCCTTACTGTTCCTGATTAGTAGACTTGGATGGCAACCATGGGCCAGAATGTCTGCACTTGTCCCAGAAAGGTAAGCAACCATGTAGATATGTTCAATAATATGCATTGAATTTAAACAAGCATTATAATGGCAGGATGTTAGCTCATCGCCTTAAGAACATATGGTACCAAGCGATGAGGTAAGCGGTTTTCGTAGTCTTGGGCCATTGGTTTTTCTATAGAAAGATGAGCATAATTTATGAACATGATAACGGAAGAACAATATAGAGTAGCGATGTCACGATTTATAGCTGAAAAAATCCGGCCAAGTGTGTATCGGACTTCTTCATTTAGGGTTGGCTTTGGGTCAACAAGATGCTTATACTGTGAAATTTTGAAGACTGTAGCTCCAAAAGTCTGGCAGTAAAACCTGTGTGAGAGACGACGGACACGTGAGTGACAGCAATAGGGCACCGTTTGGACCCTTCGGGTACGGAACCCTAAAAACGAAATGTTATATTTTTAAAAAAAAACTCATTTTTTTTTCGTTTTTGTTACAGCATACCCTTTCATTTGATACCCTAAAAATAACTAGTCCTCCATCTTTGGGAGTCCGCCATAGTAGATTTTGAATGACGTCACTTAGCTAACCATGCACCGTCATCCGAACTAAACATGTATGCTAAATTTCAGCTCAATCGGAAACCCAGAAGTGGGTCAATATTACTTCTAAGATTTTTTTACATAGTCAGTTATTTACAGGCTAATAAAAGCGTGTAAAAAAAACTAAAAAATGAAAAATGAAAAACTTTTTTCAAAAAATACAACCGACTTCTAAAAATTGTAAAATAACTTTGTAGATTATTTTTTATATATTTTTTATTTTTGTTGTACACCAGAAGTAAAACTAAATATTAAAGTTATGTCCGAATATCGATAACACCAATAGCATGGAATTTGAACATTTGGAGACAACCAAAACGTCATCTGTGTATACATATTTTTTGTTTATGTTGATTTTTTCAAAAAGTGCTTAATCAATTTCGATAAGATTTATATGGGACCACCTCTGAAGTATGACCTTATTACCTGAAGTTATAACCACAAATAAAGAATCATCAAAATCTATTCGCAAATGGCGGAGATATCGCGTAACAAACATACAAAAAAAAAACATATAGACGAATTGAGAACCTCCTCTTTTGAAGTCGGTTAAAAACAGATGAAATTACTCAGCATGAAATGAATCCTAATCATAAATATGAAGGAAACTCAACTGAAGATATAACCGAACGTGTAGTTTCAAATAAAACTGAACTTGCTAACTCCACATTATAATATAAACAAATATACAGACCATTACTAAACGGTCAAGTGCGTACTATACTGTAAACATGTATGATATTGTGATAAGCATCAATTTAACTGATTTTAAGCGATAATAGACAATCATACCATGTAGCGAGAACAGGGCTGTTCCATGTGACATATGTCAAGGTATTTGTGGAATATTGTATGACAGACTGGACAAAGTTAACACAAATGTCTTCTTGATACGATACAACAATAGGACAAAACAGTCTTGCAACCAATATTGGGCTTTCTCCAGGTGGAAATTGTGACATTCTTTAGCGCTTAACAAAGCTTAGTCTTTATTTATTTACCTGCAAAGCCTTCATTCGTTCGCTTGTATTAACTTAACCAATTCAAAGCCTTTGGGATGATCTAGGAGTCCCCTGTTTACTCAGCTCTCCACAAATCTACCAATCTTGCTGCAGTTTCCATAACGGGGACCACGATACGATACAAGCCTTACTTCTTATCGCTCTGTATGACAGGGGGTCTACTCCGAAGTGTTTTTACGAAGTATCGGCCGAATGTTCGGACATATTTGTGCCTAAAATTGTAGCAAAATGACATTACGTATGATTTTGGTGGACGAAGCTCTCAGAGAAGAGCTACAATAGGGGATATGCATGATATTTTTTTATTTGTTCAATTGAATTCTTATTAACTATAGTGAACAAATATGAAGGGATTTTCAAAATATCATCATCAGCGACGAAGTTTTTTTTTTTTTCTTTTTAAAAAAACGTTGCCCCACACTAGGAATTACTCCTGTATCGTGGGTGTAAGTTATAAAGCTTTAAAGTTGATAATTAGAAAGAGAAGTCCGACGTGTTCTTTGACGTCAAAGGACATGACGCCCATACAACTGCCATAGAAAACAGCGTTTTCGAGAGAGGAACCGATATATTTGTTTAAAATTGTTATATCTCGTTTAATTTTCGATCAATTTTGATTCTGCTTTCACTGTTCGTACTCTATTTTAGTATATTCATCGATAAACCGGTTAGATAACAAATATTGTTTTCATGCATATTCCTTATTTTAGGTATGGCACATTCACTTTAACACTTCACACAAATATGTCCGAACATTCGGCCGATACTTCGTAAAAACACTTCGGAGTAGATCTAGTTTCAGTTTCATAAGTACGCCAATCTTTCTCCGATTTTCATAATTCAACATGGCGACCCTAACTGACCGTAACCTACATGTGCCTGGTCTCTGATAAATGACAATCAATCAGCCACAAAGCTGCGTGAAGGGCGGTGAACTGCTAACTAAGTCACGGCCATTAGGCAAGTCGTTCGCGAAGGAATTTATGAGTTCGTGTCTTGGACTTATTTGGGCATACGTCTATCGTTTATTGATGTTGACAACATTCTTGTTAGCGATTGTTGTTAAGAGTTATCTCGGCTCTGGAACGCAAAGGGCGTAAAAAACGTCAAATAACGAAGAAATAAAATCAAACACGGACTTCTGAAACTATATTCATTTTTAAATTTTAAGTATACCTACCTATTTTCTTTTTTGGAAGTCGGTTGTATTTTTGGAAAAAAGTTTTTTGTTTTTCACTTTTTATTTGTTATATACCAGAACTAGAATTAAATATTAATGTTACGCCCGAATTGATAACCCCAATAACTTCATATGGAACATGGAATTTGAACATGCCTACTGGTAATTGGAGGAAACCAGAACGTCACCTATGTATACATATTTTTTGTTTTTGTTGATTATTTAAAAAAACACTGAAGCAATTTCGATAAAAATTTTATGGGAGCACCTCTGGAGTATACTCTTTCAAATAAAAAAAGAATTTTGAAAATCGGTCCACAACTGACAGAGAAATCGGTGGACATACATATTATTAAAAAAAAAACATACATACAATCGAACATAGAACCTCCTCCTTTTTGCGAAGTCTGTTAATGAAGGAACACGGGTGGTCAGTAAAAGTCTGACACTCCAAGTCAGAACTCATCTGGTGATTTCCCACCCTCAAAAGATAGGGGCGGTGACCTACTAACTAAGTCACGGCCATTAGGCAAGTCGTTCGCGAAGGGAATTTATGAGTCGTGTCTTGGACTTATTTGGGCATACGTCTATCGTTTATTGATGTTTTCCACATTCTTGTTAGTGATTTAGAGTTTGTTGTGACGGTTTTGGGCATGGCTTGGCTACGGCGAATCGATCGAGGCTATGGTTGGGCAAGTTTGTGTGTAAAAGGTTATGACTTGCATTTTTTCCTTTCGTTAAAAGGTTTTGCAGCTCATGCTTGAGGTTCGAGCAAGTATCATTGTGATTTTACCAATTTATATGTACTTTTTAAGTTTAAATTGGTCCTCTCTGACAGCGGTGAGGGAAATATCGTGAGGAAACAAGATGTCAGAAATCACGCGCCTTAAGCAAGCGTGGTGATAAATGCTCATCCCTTCTCAGTATGAGAAGAGGCGTTTGTCTTGCATTGGGATAATTACAAGCTGTTATCCATACTAATATTATAAATGCTAAAGTAACTGTCTGTTTGTTTCCGTCTGTTTTGTTTGTTTGCTACGGTTTCAAGCCTAAACCACTAACCAGCTGGATTTTGGTTGAGAGATGGATTGTTATGGTTTTTTTTTGTGTGTGTGTTGTTGTGAATTTATTTTTAATTTACCGTTATTTTAGTTGTTATGTTACTATTTTTAGCTATGTAGCTTCTTTTCGTTTGTCCGTTGTTGTGTGCCTTTATATTTGTGCCAAATAAAAGAATTTTCTTTCTTTTCTTTATTGGACCTTGGAGGAGGATATATAGGATAATTTCTGATATTCACATGAGCGAAGTTCCTAACATGAACCCAAGAATGACAGAACGCTACGCTAGTAAGGCGAGAAATATAGTATCACATTATTGGTTAGTATTTAAATGCAGGAACCTATTTATTTAGGTATTTAATATCTACCTACCAAATGTTAAAATACCTAATTATATGGCTGTACTTTTTATGATAAATAAAAATTTATTTATCATTATAGAATGAAGACAGTACCTGTTAAGCCCTGCGACTCACTGGTGAGACGGACAAAAAAAAAAAAATATTAAAGAGAAAAAAAAAAGAAAAAAAAATCGGCTGTCAACCCGGGTTGTCGTCGGGGTTCAATTTGACAACCCGGATTTGGCCGCGGGGGTTGAAGGGTTTCAATCGTGGATCTTTGACAGTCGTAACGGGTCGTCAGAAGCCCGAAAGTCTGACAACCAGTCTTACCAAGGGGTATCGTATTACCCAGTAACTGGGTTGTGGAGGTCAGATAGGCAATCGCTCCGTGTAAAATACTGGTATTCAGCTGCATCCGGTTAGACTGGAAGCCGACCCCAAGATAGTTGGGAAAAGGCGCGGGAAGATGATGATGATGAAGATAGTACCTACCTATTTACCTAAGCATCAGTTGAGAGGAATCTATGAAAACAGTATTTGTCAGGGTCTACTTTTTTTCCTCAAAGAATGTAAAAGAGGTCATAATAATTGTTAATCAATCTCAAGAATTGATAGTGGTGTTGATTCTGTTGTGCACAAACTAAACTTAATTTAGGCTACTGCTATCTTTTTCTCTCTAATAAAACAAGAAAGAGACGGACGTAAATTAGAGCTGTCAAATTTAGTTTGAACTAATATTTCCATACAATACACGTTTAAACATGTCGTCTAAAAACACGGCGAAGCGCAAGGCGTAAACTAGTTCATCTCTAACTTAGTTCATAGCTATAGCCGTCCTTTTCTCGCACTGCCTTTTAGTAAAAGATAGCGATTCTCTAATTTTAGTTTAGTTATTGAACAAGAGAATCCGTGCCAGTATCGTATTTAGTTAGCAAAGGCAGCATTATAATCTGATAATAATTAGCTACAGATTGTCTAGATATTGTGATTAATTATGGCTTGATTGTAATGATTTTCTTGTAGCGATCTTGGCATACTGAGATTGTTAGGTACCTACTAGCAACTGATTGTTCCTCCACCAATGGAATGAAAACAGATATCACTGACTGCTGTCATTGCAGTTCCGCTGGCTGTGTCCACAGACAAATTAATTGATCAATTTACTGTTCTAGAACATAGAAACCCTTTGTAAAGTACCAGCGAACCACCTCAACTTCGCACGAGTAAAAATTATACAACTAAACTTTCCTCATGAATCACTCTGTCTATTGGTAAAAACCGCATGAAAATCCGTTCAATAGTTTTCGAGTTTGTCGCGAACAGACAGACAGACGTGACGGAGGACTTTGTTTTATAATATGTAGTGATAGATACCTATCTAACCCGGGCCTGCGGACGGCGAGTAATGGGGAGCTCGCCGTCCGATCAGCACCAGGCCCGAGAGTCGACAACGCGTAGTGTTCCACACGCGCCTCAAAGAGTTGTCAGCAATAAGGACGGGGCCCGTCATGGCCGGTGCCTGCCCGGGGGTTGAGGATAAATTCAAACAGTTACCTCGCCCCTGGGCACTCAGGGCAGGAAGGAATAGGGGTGGGTTTTAGTCAGTAAGAGTCTGACACGCCCTCCCGCTCCACCCTAGAGCAGGAGAAGTTATTGGATGATTTCCCACCCCACAAAAAAAAAGATACCTATCTAAAGAAACATCAAAAACACAACACAGCACAAATGCAAAACAGTATTGACATCAATTAAACATCGACCAAATTATGCATGCGGTTTGGGAAGCTATTCGATCGAACTGACCATAATTTTTAGAGTATAAATTAATTTGGTGTGTAATTTGACCACTTGTAATCATGTTTTGACCACAGCTGTAGTTCCAAAAGTTGGTAAAGTACTAGTCCGACCGACACCATTTTCAGCCGAAACCGAATAAGCGTAACAGAATATTCGGCTCCTCTTACTTGGTACTTTTAGGATTCTGTACCCGAACGGTAACCAACGGGACCCTATTACTAAGCCACCGCTGTCCGTCCGTCTGTCTGTCAGCCGGATGTATCTCATGATCAGTAATAGGTAGACAGTTGCAATTTTCACAGAATGTGTATTTCTGTTGCCGCTAAAACAACAAAAAAAAAAACTTGAGAGGTGTCAAGGGACACCCGGATGGAACGAAGTTCCTTTCGATTAATTAGTGAAGGAATTGTAATATAATTTTATTTTATTTTATAATATTTTTTTTATTATTAACTACGCACACACGCACGCACGTAAGAAGTTATACTTCATCATCTCATCGCATCTCATCTCATCTCATCTCATCGCAGCTCAGCTCAGCTCAGCTCAGATCAGCTAAGCTCAGCTCAGCTCAGCTCAGCTCAACTCAACTCTTTAGCAATAACAACAACTATAACAAAAGTAATTGTAATAATTTTTTTTTTTTTTTACTGTAGCAAAAAGTGTCGTGACAACTTTTTTCGTAAGAATTTTTTCCGTCTAGCCCCCTTTCACAACGCGCGATAAGGAACTTCGTTCCAATAATAAAATAAAATTAAGAATTAAAGTAGGCCCCCCATACAAGATATGCATTTTTTTCTCTGTATGGTACGGAACCCTTTATGCGAGAGTCCGATTCGCACTTGGCCGGTTTTTTCTTATTTATGTGTGAGCCTTTAAACTGGAGGAGCTCGTGGCTAAGTAATAACAGCCGCACGGGTCGATCCATCAGGTTAAGCTACGCTTACCGGGGTTGGTCCATGAATGGGTGACCATCTTTACATACCGAGACTCCTCCGTGCCTCGGAAAGCACGTTAAGCCGTTGGTCCCGGCTGTGAATCGTGGATCTTTGACAGTCGTTACGGGTCGTCAGAAGCCCGAAAGTCTGACAACTAGTCTTACCAAGGGGTATCGTGTTACCCAGTTACTGGGTTGTGGGGGTCAGATAGGCAGTCGCTCCATGTAAAATACTGGTATTCAGCTGCATCCTGTTAGACTGGAAGCCGACCCCAAGATAGTTGGGGAAAAGGCTAGGCAGGCAGGCCATTAAAACTGTGGCAAATAAATGTTTTTTTCTTTCTTTCTCTTCCAGTTCCGGTTTTGGTCGTAACTGGAAATCTTTTAGATTTCGTTCGAGCTGCATGTTTGGCGACTTTTTAACTGAAACAGAAACTCCAGCCAAAACCAGTTTTTTTGTCCGAAATCGAACCTTCGGTCGATAATTATAAATTACAACTGTACTAAATTCAAAATCCTGACTGACTGATATATCAACGCACAGCCTAAACCGCTGGTCCTAGAGACGTGAAATTTGGAGAGTGTATTCTTTGTGAAGAGTAGGTATCCACTAAGAAAGGGGTTTTTCGAAATTTAACCTTTAAGGGGGTGAAAAAGGGGTTGATCGGAGGAAGTACTAATTCCACGCGGGCGAAGCCGCTAAGAGAAACTATTTGGTTATATTTGGATTCTTAAATGAACGAAACAAACGGTAAAACAGTGAATGTGCTCTTATCTTCCGGGATTCTTGCTATTTTAGGGTTCCGTACCCAAATGGTAGAACGGGACCCTATTACTAAAGACTCCGCTGTCCGTCCGTCTGTCTGTCTGTCCGTCTGTCACCAGGCTGTATCTCAAGAACCGTGATAGTTAGTTGAAATTTTCACAGATGATGTATTTCTGTTGCCGCTATAACAACAAATACTAAAAAACAGAATAAAATACATATTTAAGGGGGTTCCCATACAACAAACGTGATTTTTTGCCGTTTTTATAAATAATGGTACGGAACCCTTCGTGCGCGAGTCCGACTCGCACTTGGCCGGTTTTATCGGTTTGAGGTGCCTTATATCACGAGGAAACCCTACAAGTCCCCCGTCCAAAAAAGGCACCCAGACAGGGTATGCCTACTGAGTAAAAATGCTCTGAAATGTTGATTACTACAGCTCAAAAAGAACCTAAAGCATTTATTTCAATTAAAGCATTTACAGGCTTAACTCTATGGACACTCTTTTAAATCAATAAATATTGACGGCTTTCAATTTATCCATAAGTGCACACCTCCGAAGCTCGCCATTCGTCAAACGTAAACATCCGTCAAGCCCCGCCCGCATACGACAAACCGGATTTCAAGTGTCAGTTTGACATTTTTTCTCAGTTATGACAGCATATATTTTTGTCGGAGGGCACCTCAGACGACCAATAATGTCTATGACCAAGCGTGTAAATGTTGCCACAGCATAAAATACATTGCGTTTTGGTAATAATAGGTAATAAACGAGTGAATCGCAAAACTCACTGGTGAGTTTCAGTGCTCAACGGTTTTCGGTCAATGAAACTCACCAGTGAGTTTCCGGGCTCTACAGGTAATGAAACAAATGATAAATGCGGCGAAAACGGAATAAAAAGTGGGGCGAAAACGGAAAACCAAAAATGAGGCGAACTTTGTGTGGCGAATTCGGAACAAACGCAAAAACTAGATATGGCAACGATCGCACGTGACTTGACCACCAGCTACGTTCGCTATCAAAACAGAAACAACAAAGCATACTTTTTTCTTTAAAAAAAAAAAGACGTAGGAATTATTTCTGTATCGTGGGTGCGTTCAAAAACATGTAAACTCACATACACAAGACACCCAGAACCGGAACAACTATCTGTAGGCCATACAAATATTTGTTCCGTGCGGGGATCGAACCCGCGACACGCAGCGCAGCAGCCGAACACTCAACCACTGCGCCAACCGTGCCGTCAAAATATAAAATATTAGATGAATACTGATTGATAACTTTATGTCGAGATCGATTCCATTGTTTTTATCGTTATCGAATGCACTCCAACAAACACTGACCGAGTGATATTATCGATAAGATAGTGAGGCGAATGTTTGTGCCAAAATGTGATGTCTAGATCGATACAAACACAGTTCCAAGTCGATTCCATTGTTTTTATCGTTATCAAATGCACTCCAACAAACACTGACCCGAGTGATTATTATCGATAAGATAGTGAGGCGAATGCTTGTGCCAAAATGTATAAGAGATTTATTTTTGTTTATAGTTTTACTATCAGTAAATAAGATTAAGAATATTCGGGACGTTTTTTTAGGTTGTTATTTACGTCATAATTCGATAGGTAATACTGATATCAGGCAGTTTTTTTTTTCCAACGGCAGGGCAAAGACCTCTACTCAAACAGAAGCCCCTTACAGCCTTCTACGTGTGGCGATTCCAGACTTATAGATTTAGGTTTGTGTACTTTTTACCATATCTACTTAGGTAAATTTATTTGGGTTCCGCATCCGAAGGGTAACCAAAGAAACCTTATTACTAAGCCTCCGCTGTCCATCCGTTCGTTTGTCTGTCACCGGGCTGTATCTCATGAACCGTAGCTAGAAAATTTAAATTTTCACAAAGTAAAGCCCTTTGCGTGCGAGTCCGACTTGCTTTGGGCCTGTTTTTTTTAGGGTTCCGTACCTAAGTAACGGAACCCTATTACTAAGGCTCCACTGTACGTCTATCTGTCTGTTAGCAGGTTGTATCTTATGAACCGTAATAGGTAGCCTGTTGCTTTTTTTTTTTACTTTACTTATTAAGTCACAACATACCAGGTTTTGATTGAATCCAAAACTTACAAGAAATCCCGATCCAGTATCTTAGTGATTTCCTCGACTCGACTCGGCCTTCCTCAATAAAATAAAGTTACAGCTTGTTATTTATTGATATAACCGTCCTCGACTCGAGACTGAGAGTAAAATGGCGTGGAGGAAGTTTAAGTTGGTTAGATATTTATCACTTAATGAAATACTGAAAATCAGCGCCGTGCTGTGGGTCCCCCACGGTATAGCATTATGCTGAGTGGAAGCCTTCTTGCCACAGCCACGACATGCATCTGTTTTTTATTTATTTCTACCTACCTATTTCACTTTTTTTTTTTTCTTTCCTTTTTTTGTTAAACTTGTTACTAACATAGAAATATAAGATCTACTAACACTATCGATAAGGGTTAAGACTTAAGTTAGCAAAATCATATTGTTGTGTATGTCGTTAATTTGTGGCAAATAAATACTTTTTCTTTCTTTCTTTTTCTAAATAAGAATTTTGAAAATCGGTCCAAAACTGACGGAGAAACAGGCGGACATAAATAAAAAAAACATACAGTCGAACATAGAACCTCCTCCTTTTTTGAAAGTCGGTTAAAAATATCTTCCATCTGTACTTACATACATTCCACATTACCTACATAGTTTTAAGTAACGACATGACATCACCCCACTTGGTTTACACTTGTGCAATCAAAGTACAGTCGGGTATAGTGTTATCTGTGTTATAATATTAACGGTACCGATTGTAAAATAAACGATCTATTGAAGGTGATTAGAGGTTGATAGAATGACTGTGATATGGAATGGCGATTATACAGTTTACTGAATTTAATAAAGATTAATTTATTTATTTTACACTGGCTTTTGCCGCTCACCTACAGGTCGAACGTTATCCCACCCAAACCTAAGTCCCAAGTCACGGTCTAAACGTGTACCAATTTTCATAAAAAATGCTATCAGCCGTTCAGAAGTGATTAATTAATAAACACACAGACTTTCACATTTATAATATTTTACATTATAAAACATCGTAAAGACAGAAACTCGACGTATCTAGGAAGAAATTGTGTAAATGGCGAATGTGAAGAAACTCAGACGAAATGATTAGCAACATTAGTAACTATTTAAATAACCAAAATAAAACGACACTAAAATATAACTCACGCATATGACTTGTAACTTTTCTGAACCAAACATAAGATAACTATTATTAGCAAAGTGATAAAAATATGCGAAACTATAATCATGTTTATTTATTTACGAGACCCAAACGAGGTTAAAACAATAAAAATAAAAATGTTAATGATTATCGCTTTTTTTATTACAAATCGGAAGATCGTATCGGAAATGCTTCTAACGATTGCGTAACCGACTGTACATGTTGACATAGTACATCGATTTGAATCTAAATCAGGTATTGATTATGTAAGGTGGTAGCGAAGTAGCTAAGTATAATATACGTTTAATTTCCCTTGTAGTACTCGTATAACTAGTAGATACTGAGGTAAATAAAATTATGGCCACATTTTCTCAAGTACAATCTCAGCATAACATAATCAGCCTATAATGTTCCCACTGCTGGGACGCAGGCCTCCTCTCTGTGAGAGGGTGTGGACCATAATCCACCACGCGGGCCCAATGCAGGTTGATGGATGTCACATGTCTTTGAAGTTTTGGTTCTAGGACATGCCGGTTTCCTCACGATGTTTTCCTTCAATGTTTTAAGAGCAGTGGTGATGATATAATTTATACAAAGTAAAGCGCCTGACTGGGTTCCAACCCCATGACCTGCAACTTGTAAGTTGCGGGCGTTACCACTAGGCCACCATTGCTCACAGCACACATCTTGAGAAATAAGATTTAGCATGTGGAAATTCTCATACCAATCATTCTCATGCCGACTAAAACAACATGGTGGTCTGTCTTCGGCTGCAGGACGGAGTGGAAGAGTCGTGAAGTGAAGTAAAGAGTCACACATTCATTGTGCGTACAGCTAAGCAGTGGAATTCCCTGTCGGGGTCTGTGTTTCCTGATAGCTATAACCTGGAGGTCTTTAAGTCAAGAGTGAATAGGTTACTTCTAGGCAAACGTGCTCCATCGTCGACCACATCATCACTTACCATCAGGTGAGATAGTAGTCAAAGGCGAGCCTATAAATGATAAAAAAAACCGGCCAAGAGCGTGTCGGACTTCGCACATTTAGGGTTCCGTACCAAATGAGGGAAAAAATAATTTATCAAATGATTTAACTGTAACAATAACAAAAATTTCAAGATCATAGGACAAAGGGAAGTCAAAAAAATCTTCAGAACAAAATTTTGTGACAGACGACGGCGACGGACAGAAAGACGGACAGACGGACACGTGAGTGACAGCAATAGGGCTTCGTTTGGACATTTCTGGTACGCAACTCTAAAAACTATCATCAATCATATTCCTTATTGTGGATCCTAGACTGGTACAGTGCCTATACAGTTGATTTACAGAGTGATCAGTTAAGTGGCGCTACGTGTCTTTAGAGTCATTTTGCTCCCGTGCGAGACCGGAGCAGGTAGCTAGTATTATAATATTATCCACATTAAACTTTTGGACACAAAATCTAATCAATCTGCCTAGCCTTTTCCCAACTATCTTCGGGTCGGCTTACAGTCTAACCGGATGCAGCTGAATACCAGTATTTTACATGAAGCGACTGCCTATCTGACCTCCACAACCCAGTTACAGAGTAATACGACATCCCTTGGTAAGACTGGATGTCAGACTTTCGGGCTTCTGACGACCCGTAACGACTGCCAAAGATCCACGATTGACAGCCGGGACCAACGGCCTCGGTATGTAAAGATGGTCACCCATCTATGGACCAACCCCGGCAAGCGTAGCTTAACCTGATGGATCGACCCGTGCGGCTGTTATTACTTTAGCCACGAGCTCCTCAAAATCTAATCAAAACACAAAATGAAATACAATTAATAAAGCTGATTACAAGCACATACCTAATTTCTAAAAGACATAAATTCAGAAGCGAACCCAAAATTCGCATGCACTTCACTAAATAAAATATCCAGACAAAAAAAAAAACTAAAACCATCGACCCGCTAACCCGACGCCGAGCTACAAACCATTAATATTGCAAAAGAGGGTAGTTACCTCAGAACGGTAACCTCTTGCCCCCAGCGCGGCCGGAATACAAATTAATGTTTTAAAGTCTATTAAAATGCCTATATCGATTACGTGGGTTTAGGGAAAACTATCAAACGCAAACTGGTTTGGATAAATGGGCTTTTAAGGGGAAAATACTGGGTGATTCATTCCAGAATTGTCACTATATCATGAACCTAAAAGTGAATCAAAACTTAATATTACAAATTTTTTCAGATTTTTAATAAAAATTTGGATGGATGGATGTTTGTGTTACAGAGCAGTGGTGGCCCAGTGGTAACGGCCGCGACTTACCAAGTTGTAGGTCGTGAGTTCAAACCCAGGCAGGCGCTTTACTTTGTGTACAATATTTCATCACCACTGTTCTCAAAACGGTGAAGGAAAACATCGTGAGGAAACCGGCATGTCCTAGAACCAAAAAATCGAAGACATGTGACATCCACCAATTCGCATTAGGCCCGCGTGGTGGATTACGGCCCACACCCTCTCACAGAGAGGAGGTCTGTCTCCGAAACTCATCGCCAGATCTATATGAAAAAAAAATAGGACCATTTCGGAATATACCCCTTTCGAACTAAAATAGAATTTTAGAAATCCGTGTATATATAATAATATAACGAAGTTATGCCCGAACATAATTAAAAAAATATATATAAACATCCGAATTGATAACCTCCTCTTTTTTGAAGTCGGTTAAAAACGTACTACGTAGTGCCTATCAAATTGATGTCAACTGAGTTAACGAATACGCCTGCTGAATGGATTTTAATTTTTTTCATTTTTTAATTTTAATTTAATATACAGGGTGTAACGGAAAGGTGTGGTCATATTTTAAGAACTGCATCTGCCCATCAATATGAACAACTTTCTTCAAGAAAGGCCGAGAAAATTAAAAAAAAAAAAATTACCTCCCATACAAATATTGATCAGCTGATGATAACTATGTATCGAAAGTACAATTTTTATTTCAGGAATTTTATATTTTTTCTTAGAGAAATTTGTTCATTTCCATGGGCAGAACCGGCTCTTAAAATATGACCACACCTTTCCGTTACACCCTGTATTGACATTTGTAAATTAATCTATTGACATTTTTAATTTAACTTATTGATTATCTTAATTTCAGTTTTGTGTCATAATGGTTTAATTAAAGTGCGTAATTCTGAATATGTTTTTTTGTTTGTTTTAATAGTACAGTCACAATAATAATAAGGGTAGTAAAATCTGTATGCAAATCCTGACAAATTATAAATCTTGGTGGATGTATTGTGTTAAATAATTTTTGCATGCCGTAAGGCAAAATGTATCGGGACTATCCTTAAAATTAAGATCTTATCTGTTTACCTACGTTAATGGCAAATAAATGATTTATGATTATGATTATGCTGTTTTCATTTCACCAATAGACTCGACTGATTCATGAAGAAGGCTGTATATAATTTGTACCCGTGCTAAGCTGGGGCGGGCTGCAAGTTTGGGTTATAGGTGCAGGACGATGACGATGGCAGTCGTCAGCATTTTTTTAACCATTGAATATTAATGGCGGCCCAAAATCAGGGTGCAAAGATAAAAGGAAAACCCTCAAATAATTAAAAATGCAAATTCTAACCCCAAACGTCATTGTTTACACAGGCTTTCTAACGCTGCCTGCAAAGCCAGCACATTTTATGGGTTAAAGAACATTAGAGCAAACTCGATGGTTTTCGGAGCTATTATTTTGAATAGCATGGTTATTTTTAGGGTTCCATACCCAAATGGTAAAAGGAACCCTTGTGGCGCGACTTTAAGGTGGGGCTACCTTGACGGCAGCAGTGTGGGTGTGGAGCTGAGTTGCAAACTATGCTGCACTTGCTGTCCTGCCCTCTGTGCCCCAAATATGCAGCACCAGTGACCTCTGCGCTGCCACCGAAGACGCCGAGGAAATGGAAGCGTTTTGGACCAAATAAAATTAAAACTCTATCCTGCCAGCGACACAGAGAAGAAGTCTTTCCGTCTGTCTATATTAGCTGCGTATTCGAGGAACTACTACCGCTATCGTCTTTATTAGGGTTCCGTACCCGAAGGGAAACCAATGGGACCCTATTAATAAGCCTCCGCTGTCCGTCCGCTGACAGACAGACGTCTGTCAGTGGGCTGTATCTCAAACCGTAACTACCTTTTACGGCTTACTTTCTTTTACAGATGAAATTTTCACAGAATATGTATTTCTGTTGCAGCTATAACAACAAACTACCTAGCCCTACTAGAAACGTGTTTTTTTTTGGCTTTTTTGCTCGATTTTAAAAATGGCAACAAGAAGACGCGTATAATCTTGTACTTAAAGATGGTACGGAACCCTTCATGCGCGAGTCCGACTTGTACTTACCCGGTTTCTTGTCTAACTTAAGATCGAGTACCGCAGCTTCGCACGTTGTTCGTGAAATCGTGACTGGCAGTGGCGTAACTATAGGGTGGCAGGACTGGCAAAATGCCACGGGCCTCCAACTGACGAGGCCCCCGGCCCGAGAGGCTGCGAGCTCGACAAAATAGGCTATCTAACTTGGCTATTCTGTCTATTGAAAATTCTTTGACCCGATCTTTAAACTTTGATGATGTTATTGATACTTTTGCTGAACAGAAAGCTCGGAGAAAAGAATTTTAATAATAAATATCTTGTTAACATTAATTATTAATGTTACTATTGGGTAACTATCTCAGTGATTTTTAAAACTAAATTAAAATGTGACGAGTTTTCTTTGGGCCCCATGCAATGGATTTGCCAGGGGCCTCAGATGGTATAGTTACGCCACTGGTGACTGGGGCCCTCCGGTGATTTTCTCTGGCCATTTGAGATGAAGCCGAGGCTTTGATTTGAATGCCTTGACCCTAAATTAGATCTAACCCTTATAAACTGACAGGGGTAAGTTGCCGGGGAGTAACTTCTTCTTTCTAGTTTAAACAATGGGATGTTTTTAACCGACTTCGAAAAAGGAGGAGGTTCTATGTTCGGCTGTATGTATGTTTTTTTTTTTTTTATGTATGTCCGCCCATTTCTCTGTCAATTGATGACCGATTTTCAAAATTCTTTTTTTGATTTAAAGGATGGATAGCCTTTTGTAAACTTAAAAAAAAAAAACAATTATTCACTTTGAATTATTTAGACCTTCTAGACTTCTAGGGAGCAGTGGTGGCCCAGTGGTATTGGCCACGACTTACAAGTTGTAGGTCGTGAGTTCCAACCCAGGCAGGCGCTTTACTTTGTGTAAATTATTTCATCACCACTGCTCTCAAAACGGTGAAGGAAAACATGCACATGTTCTAGAACCACAAATTCGAAGACATGTGACATCCACCAATCCGCATTGGGCCCGCGTGGTGGATTACAGCCCACACCCTCTCACAGAGAGGAGGCCTGTGCCCCAGCAGTGGGGACATTAAAAGGCTGATGATGAGACTTCTAGGTCACTACTTAGTGGGTGGACCAAATGAGTCTTCGACACGAGAGGAAGATGCTTTCTTTTTTTATGTCTTTAGTATCAAGTGGGTCTTTTGCCCGGAAGTCGAACAGCCTTATTTGTTTTTTTTGAAGGGTGGGATATCATCCAATGACTTCTCCCGCTCGCTCCCGTGGAGCGGGAGGGCGTGTCAGACTTTTACTGACTACCCACCCTTTTTCCTTAAATTGCCTGTGACACCCGCGTGGCGACTCTCTTTCGAATTTATCCACGACCCCTAGGCAGGCATCGGCCTCGGCGAGCTCCGTCAGTTATGGCTGACATTATTTTTTTCTTTGAGGCGCGCGTGGAACACTACGCACTGTCGACTTGGGCCTGTTCCTTATCAGACGGCCAGCTATCCATTACTCACCCTCGGCAAGCCTGCGCCTACTGTGGCCGGGAGTCGGCCTGCGCTATCCGACGCTCTGGCTTGTCTATCTATCTAGCCTATACCATGTCCCAGCTGAGCAAAGGCCTACCTCTCCCCATTCCACACAATTCTATATTGTACCAGCGAAATATAGAATTCATAAGATATCGATTATGTGTCAGGGGACTTAGACAAAGTAACAATTTAAAAACGATAACGAAGTTAGAAAAGACTAAAATGTATGAGATTGACATAAACCGCGCTAAGTCACGTGGTCAGTCGACATCGTTATCGCAAGTTGGTAGACAATGTTATAATTCGTAACGAAACCATAAAGAAACGAATTGCTATCGTGTTTATCCCATCCAAATGCGTAGACAAGCAGCGCTTTCAGAGTTCGCCTTCGCCTCGATCGTGATCGCCAAAAAAGATAACGAAGGAACGTTAACGCTAGGAAATGTTTATCGATATCTCAGAGACGATGACGAATTTAGATATCGCTTCGCTACGAAGCGATGTTACTTTGTCTACAGGCCCTGACCCTAAATTGAGACTAACCGGTCTAACTTCAAATGGGGAGACAAAACGAGGTTCAGTGAAAACCAGAGCTCTTAGCGAACAACACGTCGCCGGTCGAGAACCAGAGACAACAAAAGCTTACAACAATATGAAGCACACGCTCTGATTCACCGTACAGGTTACTAGACAATGTTTTTGATATCACTAACTGTGGGACTATGTTTTACTGTTTGTTTGTAGATTTCTGTGCAAATCTTGGTTTCAAATATTTTGCAGGTGTTTCACGCAAGGATGGTTTTTTTTAAATTGTTGATAGGCACGCGTTTGACCACTATCTCACCTGATGGTAAGCGATGATGTGGTCGAAGATGGAGCACGCTTGCTTAGAAGTAACCTATTCACTCTTGACTTAAAGACTCCCAGGTTGTAGCTACCAGGAAACACAGACTCCGGCAGGGAATTCCACTCCCTAGCTGAAAAGAAGTGGTAATTCCAAGTTCTTCAGAAGTTTTTCTAAAGGGCTACTTTTACTTCTACTACTACTTGTGGCTGGTGAAGAAGACGAAGAAACAAAATGGCGTCGAGAAACTAAGGGTGTTACTTATTACACCAATCGATCGATGTCGATCGATAGCATCGATCGACGATCGATCGAATGGTGTATAACACCCATCGATCACTAATAAAAAAAAATTTAAGTAAAGTTAAAGTAAAAGTAAAGTTTTTTATTAGTGATCGATGATAACACCCTAATGAAGTCAAGAATAAATTCGCGTGAAGCGTTGAATTTTGCTACACAAACCGTGAATGACATATGAACTTAAAATTTATTTTTGCCTTCCTAGCTTTCAACATAATTATTAATGATATCATCGGTGTCAAAAATATTATTACAGTAATTAATAACGATTTTTTTGAGAATTAGGTACCTACGACGTATTCTACGTAATTGAATAGACTTTGAGACTAGATTCTCACAGTCATGGTCCCATTGTGTATCTCAAAAGAAACTAAAAAATAATGCGCTTAGCATCACAAAACCAGTAAATTACATTATCATCTTCGACCAGACAATGAACGAGAAATTCTATTCTATTTATATCATACTTAATATTATAAAAACGAAACTTTGGATGGATGGATGTTTGTATCTCAATCACGCCAGAACAGTTGAACGGATCTGGATGAAATTTGGCACAGAGATAGATCTAGAATAGCACATAAGCGTCAGTATTTCCGAATGCATACAACCCTAATCTTTTCAAAGTTAGAGTGAACAGGCTTCTCCTGGGTAAGCTCGCTCCATCTTCGACTTTGTCTCTATCACCTCTGACCTAGACTAGAGACAAGAGCAAACCCATAAAAAAAGGCTATCATTCATACTGGGGAAGTACTAACTCCACGCAGACGAAGTCGCTGGTCGATGCTAGTGAGTTCATAAGTCAAGTTGTAGGCGTTGGGCCAACATCATGTCTGCTGACACTAATTAGTTAACGTGCTATTAAAATGCTCGAACACAATACGTCATCTACTAAGATAGGGACACCTATTAAGGTGGATGCGCCAGGGTAGCTCGCGAAATTCACATTTTCTTACGTTTTCTGCAATTTGCAGGTTAGTATCAGGTTGTATGTTGGTCTAAATACGATTCGCGGCCGTAGCAAGTACGTATTTACAGACCTGTAATCATTAAAATCATCAATACAACTGTCTCACTTAGAATTGATGCCAAATGTCATCATTTCATGAAATACTTACATTTGGCATCAATTCTAACTGAGAGAGTTGTATTGATGATTTTAATTGCTATAATTCTATAAATACATACTTGCTACGGCCGCGAATCAAATGTTGATCAAGATACAACCTGACACTGACCTGCAAATAGCGAAAAACGTAAGAAAATTTGAATTTCGCGGGCTAGGGTGGAGCTTTCACCTTAAGGGAGATTTAGGAAATTAGGAAAGCCGACCCTTAGCCGTATAATGGCGCTTTTCCTGTAACTGAATAGTTATTTGGCAGAATGTGTAACTTCAGTTTTGTGCGTTGGAAGGCCAACAAGGTGAACCGATGACCTGGTGAGGGTCGCGGGTAGCCGATGGATGCGAGACGCACAAGGCCGGGCGTTGTGGCGACACTTGGGTCTTTGCCCAGCAGTGGACGTCTTTTGACTGAAATGGTGATAATGATGAGTTTTGTGCCAATGAACTTCCGAAGGTAGAAGAATGTTTAAAAAAAATTAAGTACATTTTTTGAAGTGCTGACCTTGGAGCGACTGCCTATCTGACCTCCACAACCCAGTTACTGGGTAATACGATACCCCTTGGTAAGACTGGTTGTCAGACTTTCGCGCTTACGACCCGTAACGACTGTCAAAGATCCACGATTGAAAGGCGGGCACAACGGCTTAACGTGCTCTCCAAGGCACGAAGGAGTCACGGTATGTAAAGTTGGTCACCCATCCATGGACAAACCCCGGCAAGCGTAGCTTAACCTGATGGATCGACCCGTGTGGCTGTTATTACTTTAGCCACGAGCTTCTCTGCGTGGTACATATGTCAGTTAATTAATTAAAGTATTTTATGACACAGACATCTAAGCTGTAGGTACTCTACCTTTAATGTAAAATATCGTAATAGTAAACACAATATTTCTTAAAACCGCAGAGCAAAACTTGCCCACAATAAAGTTGCAGGAAAGTCATTAACAACATCAAGGCGAAAACAATAAACATTAGGAATTAAATGACTGGGAAAACCGCCAGCTTATTTTGGTTTTCATTACCATGTAAACGGTATTTTACTTGCAAAATAACATCATACAACTTTTTACCCATACAATCAGAAGTTTAGAAATTGTACGTACGGAACCAGTTTTTAACAGACTGCAAAAAAGGAGGTTCTGTATTCGACCCATATGTATGTATGATGTTCGTTAGTGCGCGATTTTTTCGAAAACTGCTGATCCGATTTAGATGAGGTTTTCGTTATTCAAATGCATATTTTTCTAGGAAGGTTTTGGTATACATTAGGATCTGATGAAGATTTTCGGAGATAGACTATAGACCTCTTCAATAACTAACAGCATATGATTCGCGATTACTGCGATCGTTTGTCTATGTATTGTTAACACAACATAAAAGTGAAAGACAAAAAAATGTTTTACAAAAAATAGAACTGACTTCCAAAAAAAAACAAATAGACAAGTGCAAAATAACTTTAATTTCGAGTTTTTTTTGCGGGTCACCAACTACCGTGGCCCACCTGGAAATCTCTAAATCGACTACGAAGCGCTGCAGGCAAAACTTAAGTCAGATGGGGGTACTACAATGAGCCACAATGCGATTGCGGAGCTACGTCCCAAACGTTCCTAATGCGTTTAAATTTATGCTCTTTTTTTTTAAATTATGGTCTGATATTTCTTTTTGGTCAATGGTTTCGTTCTCACACAATTTAATTATAACTTTGATGGACTACTAACCTATCGAAAACGTACATCTTAGAGTCGAGTCCCAGTTTCTTTAATGGTCATTCTTTAAATTAAAACACTTAATGTTTAGTTTGACGATGAAGATAATGGTAATTATAGTGGAGAGAGGTAACGAACTTAATTATTTTCATGTTAGTTTGGAAAGTAAAATGTTGTGGCAGCCATATTGGGAGGATTATACAATCTTAGATATTTTCAAGATTGCACAGTGCAACCCAGCCATCTACCATTTGTAGATTCTTCTTCATTTTTCACAAAAATCATGATCTTTGGCAGTGAGGCGAAAATCTGTAACAGATCAAGGACAAAGATCAAGTTCTCCTCGCGAATGGATGCGGAGAACCAACTGGATAGTTTGGGCTATCATGAACTCATGACCAGTTTTGTGAGACATAAAACGAATGACCTTATTCGAGATTTCATACAAAACTACACAAACCAGACAAACTTCGAGAGAGTTTGACAAGATTTTCTTATTTTATAGATCAGATAGTATTCTCTTCATGGATGGGTGACCATCTTTACATACCGAGACTCCTCCGTGCCTCGGAAAGCACGTTAAGCCGTTGGTCCCGGCTGTCAATCGTGGATCTTTGACAGTCGTTACGGGTCGTCAGAAAGTCTGACAACCAGTCCTACTAAGGGCTATCGTATTACCCAGTAACTGGGTTGTCGAGGTCAGATAGGCAGTCGCTCCATGTAAAATACTGGTATTGAGCTGCATCTGGTTAGACTGGAAGCCGACCCCAAGATAGTTGGGAAAAGGCTAGGCAGATTGATTCTCTTCGCTGTATTCGAAGACGAAGCAACCCAGTCTTTATTTTCTTTCCTGAACCCCTGATGCTTAGACAAGCAAAAAGAGTAGTGAGAAGGGTAGCACGAACGAGCGTAGTAGTTTCTGCCTACACACCCTTAGGGAAAAAAAAAGTGTTACTTTAATGTACTATTGCTTTTTACGTTTTCGGGCCAATGCGTAGCCTAGGGTGTAAATTCCTACGTCATTAATTAAAACATTTTTACAACTAGTTCTCAGCGGACTTCGCCCAGTGCGACCGCACCTTACACGCAATAATAAATTACCATATTAATTATTATTCGCATGTAATTAGGTGAAATGCATTGTTTCTATTTTTTATTTTATGTTTGTAATACTTGTTTGTTATGTGACTACTATGAAATGTTGATGGAAACATAGAAATTAGAAATAACTGGATGCTTGTGCCAAATTTCTGAATACCCCACGGTTGCGACTTGTCGCGCGAGTCTGCGAATAGTCGTTGATATAGGATCGCGTGCGACTTTTTAACCGACTTCGAAAAAGGAGGAGGTTCTATGTTCGACTGTATGTATGTTTTTTTTTTATGTATGTCCACCGATTTCTCTGTCAATTGAGGACCGATTTTCAAAGTTCTTTTTTTATCCGATAGAATATACTCCCGAGGTGGTCTCATACAAATTTTATCGAAATTACTTCAGCGCTTTTTGAAAAACTGAACAAAAACGAAAAATACGTATACCTAGATGACGTTTTGGTTTTCTCCAATTATTGCCAATTCTCCAATTGTTCCATGTTATTGTGGTTTTTAGTTCTGGGGTATAACAACTAAAAAGTGAAAAGTAAAAAACTTTTTTTACAAAAAAAACAACAGACTTCAAAAAAAAAATATACACTAAAATTTAAAAAATAACTAATTTCGGAAGTCGGTGTCAAATAACGAAGAAATAAAATACAAACACCGACTTCCGAAATTAAAGTTATTTTTAATTTTTAGTGTATTTATTTTTTTGGAAGTCTGTAGTTTTTTTTGTAAAAAAGTTTTATAACTTGACTAGCGACCCGCCCTGGCTCTGCACGGGTACATAATATATGTATACAAAAACCTTCTTAATTTATCGCTCTTTCTATTAGTGAAAACCGTATCAAAATCGGTTGGGTAGTTTAGAAGAAGTAAGCGGAGAAACAGACAGACGCAAACAACGACTTTGTTTTATACCATTTAGAGATTATCATAATCGCATTGTGGCATCGCGTCTGTTAGTGGGAAATTTTAATGGTAACACAGTGTATCTATACTCTTGCTAGGGCCGAGGGATTGTTTAAAAGAATTACAACAGCCCTAGACCGCAAATGGGAATTTGAAGGAACACTGGTGAGATTTAGTCAGTAAGAGTCTGACACGCTCTCCCGCTCCGCCCAGAGCGGGAGAAGTTACTTGATGATTTGCCACCATAAAAAATAAGAGTATCTACACTAGAACTGAGAATCTATATCAGCATGAGCTAACTAACGACAAAAAAATAACAATAATCTGCTAACAATACTACATTTCACAACTCACAACTTCCAAGATTAAATGACTCACTCTATTTTTTAATAATTTTGATAATTGTTAATTATGTACTCAGAATTGAAGTGTGTGACTTAATTAATTGTGATAAAATTATCATAAATATTGAGGAGGATATGAGATATACTTAGTGTTAATTATCAGATTGCATTTGAATCATTGTACTACATTCCAAAACGCAGATTGCTAAAGTGGCAAAGAAGTCTGCTTTACTCAAATGGGCCATGCAATGTCTACCGCATGCTGAATGAGCGGTGGGCCCGGAGAACTCAAGATTGATGCCCTGAAACCATAAACCTAGTCCAAAATGAAGCATGACAGAGATGATACTCGCAATTATGTGCCTACTTACCTTATAGCAATGCTAACCTATAAAGTATTTGTTTATATTCATGTTGTTGGTATCCTCATTTCCTTATACAACATTATTATAACTACCGTTACATTCTATGTGAGTAACATTGACAGTATTATTATTTATAGACTGCTTGCGAGGAGAGGATAAACATCAACCCCCGTCAGGCCACGCGCTTCCCACATGTGAAATGCAAAAATAGGTTTTCAATTGTATCTGTTATTCCGGGGCCTGACGGATTAAGGGCCTTATTTATAACCATTAACCATGTGATTAGTTTAACCCGTCAAGCCCCTCATTAGCAGACACAATTAAAAACCTATGACCTATCTATGAGGGGCCTGACGGATTAAGCACTGATTAGCAAGTTCTTATTTCAAAACTTTCTACGTGATAGAAGGGTAGATGTGTGTAGTAAAATACTGACTTATCATTTGAAGGGGTGTTGTCCTCTATACAGTTGAATGTGATGGGTGAGACGTTTGTTATCTTGAAATTAGAGACGGCTAACCAGTATTTAAACTAAGCATATAGTTATATGAAAGAAAAGGGAGTTAGTTATAGCGTGACGGCTGACAGGACAGAATGGAAGATGATATAGTTAGTGAGTTTTATAAATAAGGCTGTGGACAATTCCAAGAGAAAACACAGAAACAGCCATCATATTTCAAAAACCAGTTAACAGATACAATACCATGGGTTTTAAGTCACTAAAATTTAATTGACCAAGATTTGATGATTTTGTTTGTTTGATGAGATAATTTGAAAGGTACTCAGTTTTATTTCAATCTACCTCCAATTTGAGTTTCAATTTGCATGACAGATAAAAAATTATTGTTGTCTTTTTTTACAATCTCTATTTTACTTTGCCTTGTTAGTTACGTTGGGCCATATTTATAAAAAAAAAACGTTAACTTTAAGATTGGTTTAAACACTGAATTAAAAAGTTCAATCAATCTGCAGCAATCATTAACAAGTTCGTATTCAAAAAGTTATATGGAGAATTTGAATTTAGAATCTGCTAACCAGTATTTAACCCGTCAAGCCCCCCTCATTAGCAGATACAATTAAAAACCTACTGTCGCCTAAGGGCCTGACAGATCAAACTAAGCATATGGCTTGCATGTGGTTAGCGGGCAATAGTACGTATGAGTCAGATCTAGTAACTGATTTTTAAAACTGTAGTTAACCTAAACTGATTAAGCTGAAACTTTGTATAAATGTTTGGTAACAACGCATGGTTAGATAGTAAAAACTGGTTTTAAAGTTTTTTTTTAAATAACCAATTTATTAAAAAAAATAAAAGTAGGTCTATGGTGTATACTTTAGACTAAAAAGTGTTACCAAGAAGTGGTTTTTACGGCTTTTAGATAAGACACAAAATATTAGCAAAATTACCTACTTACTCATATGCAAAAGAACATTTGAAATATTTTACAAAAACCATCTTTTAGCAAGCAATTGTTTAAAGAATTATATATTGCCGTTTTCAAGAACACCTGTGTAAACATTATTTATCCAAAAATGGGCAAGTAGAACAGTATATTATTATTATTTATTATGCATAATTTAATCATTTATATTCATATATTAAACAAGTTATTGGCTGTAACATATGATTATGTACCTAAGTTTTGTTTCACTGGACTTCTTAAGAAGGAAGCGCCAGGGTGACCCACAAAATTCAAATTTTCAGTATCAGGTTGTGTAATGATCAAATTATGATTAACGGCTGTAGCAAATACGTATTTACAAACTATATTAAAATTAATAGTGTTAACTTAACTTTGACATAAAATGTTTTACATCCCTGCTTCTACGAACCTCTTTTTTCTAATGCTACAATGAATTACCATAAAAAAATACCGGTTCATTACTACACAACTTTAGGACCAATTCAATCCCATTGTGTACTCCAGTTTCTATAAACATGAACACCTTGTGAAGTTAGGCTACTTAGTACCACTTTCAGAGTCATTCTACCTAGCTTTTGTCCTTTGGAGATGGCTCCCAGTCATACAAATGCAGCTGAATACCAGCATTTGACCTAAAATAATCGCTATCTGACCTCCACAACTCTATTTATATGGGTATGACAATCCAATAAGACTCAACAATACACATTGAACAGCTATTTAATTTTATTCTTTAGATTATGGTGGTAAATTATGTGCATGCTTTTACACTTTTTTAAGTATTTTTTATAGTCAATGAATTGTACAAAATTGGTTCTAATCATATGAATTAAAACTGTAATAAAATTGGTCAAGGCTTTAGGCAGTTTCTGTAATCACAGATGTCAAGTAATAGATAAGCTTCTTATTTTATGTTCAAATAAGAATTTATATCGTTTTTTTTTACGTATTTTGCTACAAAGATAAAGCGTAAGCTTTAATCTATAACTTTAAATTATTATCAGAGAAATGATCATCTGGGTCATTATAATGCAATTATAAGTTTCGCAATCACAACACGATCGTGGGGTAGGCGTCAATGATAATAACTTGTAGTTTTACTTTGGCGCACAAACACGATCCGCCAATAAGAATCAGCCGTTCATTCACGCCCTCGCAATTAAATTGACAGCAGATAAACCTTGAAAACAACGAAACCGCGCTCCAATCACCAATTTCACACATATTGCCAACCATAATATTGATAATTTCACCGACCTTCAGCGCTCTGGTTCAACGACAATGGCGCTCCAGCCGACGCAAGATCCTTCTTCTGTCCGACTTTAGGCGGATCAGAGTCCGAATCGTCGAACACTAATGTTCGGACGGACTGGGAACACCGACGATCCATCGTAAACTCTCACTGCACAACACAGAAATGCACTAATATTACCCCCATTTAACACCCCGAATAAAACTTGACGAATCTACGGTCTATTAACATGACACCAATAAAATTAAGCGCGAAACATTGATTAAAATCAAGGCATTCATAAACGATTCGCGATTGTAAATGCAAATATTTTTTATGCCATGATAAATATCACGAGCGACACACGACTTCGCACAAATCGAAAAATGACACTTTTGAATGAAGGGCTAGCCGCCAGTATTGCCATTAAACAGAGAAATAGTCCCCAAAGTGTTGTCAGCACTACTAGTTTTTTCAAAAACCTGAAGAAGGGAAAGTGTACGCAAAATGAGGAGCATAGACGGCGTCATCAGCACAACCAAATAGTAAACAATGCGACTGGGAATATTTGTATTTTTTTTAAATATTAGATAGATACATACACATAAACAAAAATTTTGCATTAAGTTCGACAACGCACCACTATTGCTTACTTAGCACAATTTATTTGGGGTCGGCGCTACATGTCTCATTTTTCCATACTTCTCCATTAGTCGTCATCTCTGTAGCCACTATTGTACATGAAGCAAGCAAATAAATAAGCTCAGAATGAGATTCAATCAATTAGTCAATCCTTTTCCCAACCATGTCGGAGTTGGTTTTCAGCTTAGCCGGAAGCATCTGAATACCAGTCTATGGTAGTAGGTATATATATATTATAAAGAGGAAAGATTTTTTTGTATGTTTATTTGTTTGTACCAAATAAGCTCCGAAACTACTGGACTGATTTTAATAATTTTTTCACTACTATAAAACTAAATTATCTGCGAGTTTAAATTTGGTATTTAATTTTCTTACTTCTTGAAATTTTCAATACAATAATGTAGAACTCATGGATTATCGTTCAGATTTACAGATCAATTAAAAAAAAAAGATTATTTGTTTCAAATGATTCTTCGAGATTTTTAACTATTAGCGCTGCTCGCGTGAAGATTGACAGTATATTCTCCTCCCACTCCAGTGAAATAATCAATTTCAAATGGGGAGAATTTATTTTATGAAATGGTAACTCTAGAATCGCGTTCCAGTTCTATTACTTCCGTTACTTTGATTTTTATTCAATGATAATCACAGCAACTTTTTGGTGGCGATGTAGACGAATAATAACTAAGAGTATTTTGTTTAATTATATGTACGTAGTTAGGTTAAGATTTTTAGTTGTAATGTAGACAAAGTCAGTTATTCCTACTATTATTTTAGATGCGAAAGTTTGTAATTAGAAGTATAGTTCTAAGTTTGTATGTTTGTGTTTCAATCACAAATAAATGGCTGGAGAGATTTGAATGAAATTTTGCACACAGATAGATTATAACCTGGATTAAAACATAGGCTACTTTTTACCATGCGAGTGAAGTCGCTAGCAGAAGCTATTAGTTTATAAATAGGTTTTGTTTACAGTTGATACAATACTAAATCATCATTCTCCTGCCCTGATCCCAATTTATTTGGGGTCGGCGCAACATGTCTTTTTCTTCCATACTCTTCTATTAGTCGTGGTCTCTGTAGTCACCCCCTTTATAGCTATATCTTCTTTCACACAGTCCAACCATCGTTTCTTTGGCCTTCCCCTACTCTTATAGCCATCCACATCCATACATAAGACTTTCCTCACGACATTTTCTTCATTCCTCCGCATCACATGCCCATACCACGACAACCGATTTCCACACAACTTTTCAGTCAGCGAGGCCACTTTCAGACTTCCTCTTATCACTCATTCCTAATTCTATCCATGCGCTTAACACCACACATTGCTCTTAGCATTCTCATCTCAGCCGCATGCAATTGCTTTTCATTCATCCCTTTTGTGGCCCAACATTCTGAACCATACAAGACAGCAGGTCTGACCGTTGTTTTATAAATTTTTTTTTTTTTTTTTTATTGAATTCCCCTTAAGTTTTAGGGGAATGCGGGAGTCACAGATAGTCCCGGTGACCTGCCGCCATTTCGTCCATCCAGTGTTAATTCTGTGCTTAACAGTCCGATCTATTTCGCCATTGCTTTGCACGAGTGAACTGAGATACCGAAAATCGGAGCAGACTGGGAGAAGCGCGCCATCTAGCACTACAGCTTCAGAACTGGAGAGACCGCCGAAATCGCAGAACATGTATTTAGTTTTGGTTCTGCTGATTTTCATGCCAACTTTCTCCAGATTCTGTTGCCATTTCTCCAATCTGCTCTGGATCTCAGGTCCATCTTCACTGACCAGAACAATGTCGTCGGCAAACAGCATGCACCAGGTGCCTCTTCCTGTATTTCCGACGTAAGAGCGTCCATAATCAACAGGAAGAGGTAAGGACTTAAAGCCGACCCTTGATGTAAGCCTACAGCCACACTAAACTCATCGGTGTTGCCAGCAGCTGACCGGACGTAGGTAAGTACTAGATTGTCTGTACATAGCACGAATCAACTCAACATACTTCCCAGGCAAACCTTTCTCTTTCAAGGCCCACCACAACACATCCCGAGGTACCCTATCATACGCTGACTGGCCTGTTGGTCTAGTGGTTAGTGACCCTGACTGCTATGACGGAGGTCGTGGGTTCGATTCCCACCCAGGACAAATGTTTGTGTGATGAGCACGACCATTTGTTCTGTGTCTGGGTGTAATTTATCTATAATATGTATGTATTTAGAAATATATAAGTATGTTTATCAGTTGTCTAGTACCCATAACACAAGCTCTGCTTAACTTGGGACTAGATGGCGTTGTGTGATAGTTGTGGAATATTATTATTATTATTATTATTATACGCTTTCTCAAGATCAATGAACACCATGTGCAGTTTCTTGTGCACACGTCTGTACTTCTCGCACAATTGACGGAGAGCGCAGGTGGCGTCCATTGTCCCTCGACCTGGCATAAACCCAAACTGGTTCGGGGTAATCTCACTATCCTCTCGCAATCTTTTCTCTATCACTTTCTCCCATACTTTCATAGTATGTGACATGAGCTTTATCCCTCGATAGTTGTTGCAGTCCAGCCGGTCAATTCTGCTAACAGCTCACCGTGAAAACTTAGGTGGAGTGAGCGTGAAGTGAACTGTCATTCCGCCTTGATTGTATGGATTGACAGCCCACTTCACGTTCACTTCACCTAAGTTATCACGGTGAGATTTTACAGAATAGCACTACAGTACATCCCATTTTTTCTTGAAGATGGGCACTAGCGAACTATTGCACCATTCTTGTGGGATCACTTCTTCATACAACAACTTATTGAAGAATAAAGTCAGCCACATACGTCCATCCTCTTTTAAACTCTTCCATACTTCTACTGGTATGTCATCAGGGCCCATGGCTTTTCCATTTTTCATACATTGAACAGCCTTTCTTACTTCATCCATGCTAATTTCTCTCACCAAACCCTTAATTACTTGTACCTCTGAGCACACCATTCCATTCATTCTCTTCGTTCATCAACTTGACACAATACTAAATATTTAGAAAAATAGTAAATTTATTAAAATAAAATAAAGGTAACAGAATATGCGTCATGCATGTTAAAACGTTTGTATTTAATAGAAATAAACATAAAATAATTTGCAGACTGCCTGCACTAGGGTAGGCCTGCCCCGCAGGAAGCTAATAAGATTACAGGAATAACAATTCCGATTATTGCGCAAAATAAAAAATGTTACTTTCTTTGTTAGTTTTAACAAAGGAAGTAACATAAAACTAAGTCTAAGCTAGAGTGCGCGCACGATAAATCTGGCCGCGGTTGGTGGCGCTGCTTCAAGTAACCAGCTAGTCTATTTTCCTTCATATAATAAAATCGATATTACGTAACTCAAATTGTAATTGGTAGAATTAAATATATAAGTATAATTATATTTTATAGGATAGTACATTAATTATACCGTGCGCGTACTCTAACAAGGACATAATAAAATCAGAGAAGTGCCTCCGCAGCCGGTGGTGGTACCCAAAAATAACGCCGTTGGGATCCAGCAGTACTTTTTTTTAAATATTTAGTCCAAGAGCAAGCGCAGAACTCGGGAACTTAGGGCACCCCGACACGAATCGATTAGGTTCGAAGAGGATGAAGAAGCCTAGAGTGAGCGAACGAAGCTCCCTTCATCACCTTCGTGTTAGGTTCCTTTAAACCCTGCAGACAGGAATAGCCACACAAAAAAAAAAAGCGGGGCTCCAACATTTTTCTTATTTACGACCGTCGTTAGCACATTACACCTCCCTATTTTGACTGTTTTGTTACAGGTGAGCTAGCCGAGAGGTTGCGTCTAGTGATCCGTACACTTGTGATTGCAAATTGAAATCTAGCTTGTACACGTTCTTCTTTTATAATTTTTTGGGAGTTGTTTTTGAAGATTTTTATGCAAAGAACAGTATTATTGTAACTCCGGCCAGGGCACGTCCACCGTGCGCCGGTCGAGCCAGTCATTCATGCTACACCGGGCTGTCACCGTGTTGCGATCGGGCCGTGCCCCGGCCGTTCCCCGTCAAACATGAATCACTTCATACAAAAAGTATACAATAGATGTTTGACCGTGTCCCGGCCGAGGCACGTCTGGGCCCGGCGCACACGTTCATGTTACAACGTGACGGGGCCGGGCCGAGCCCCGGCCGGCAAACAATACCCACTGACATTTCGACGCCGTGCCCCGGCCGGGGCACGGTCAAGCATGAATCACTTCATACAAAAAGTATACCATAAATATTTGACCATGTCCCGGCCGGGGCACAGCCCGGTCGCCACACGGTGTAACGTAAATCATCCTTCAGCATCGGTTAGTTAACCAATAAACAATCGAAGTTAGTTACGACAGCAAAAGTTAACTTTGTATGTAACAGTAGCAGTGTGCGGTTATTTAACAAAGCAGTAATTTTTTTATATATTACATTTTCTTGATAATTTTATAATTTCCTTTTCGTATCCAGTATGTAATAAAGATCATTGAAAATTGTGGGGGTCAGATACTTGTTGGTTCTCTTACCTTAGCTAGTATTTTTTTACTGGTACTCGCACGAACTTACGTTCTCTCACGCGTTTTCTGGTATTATAAGCGTTTTGCAAATAGCAAAATTGCTCTAGAACCACCAAGTATTTGACCTTCTTCTGTACAGGAAGCAACAACAGATTTTCATAATTATCTTTACACTCAAGTCCAGATATTGTTCCAACCAGATATTTCATGAAACGAATTTTATGCTATTCAAATAGGTTAGGTGCGACCATACGTTTCTAATCCATAACTTAGCAAGGACTCGGCGAGGGCAAAATAAATAACACGTAGCATTTTCCTCTAAGGAACGTGCACGGCGTAGTCTGTGCCATCTAGTGGAGTAAATTCGAAACTTTTACCCTTAAAAAAATTGTCATTGTCATTTTCACACACGCATCATGCACACATGCAGCACGCGTAACGTAGACTGCAATCTATTGCGTGAAATCCACAACTTGTACTGTAGAAATACTTGACATTGACATTTATGTGCACCTTCACGCTCCCTATTCAACGGTGCCTTTAGAGTCGTAGAACTTGAAGAATGACTTAAGCTGTTTAGTTGTACACACTGTGTCAACCTGTGTCTTCTAGTTAATGTTACAATCAACCTACAAACCCAGATGAAATCGAACGAATCGGATCGAAATTAAAAAAAATCGACAAATGCATTAATTGACACTGCTCACGTGCATGGATTCGTGTGTGTGGCCCACGATACCGATATCCTCACTACAGAAATTCTTTGCCACGTGGTTGTGCGGCGAATGCACACGCATCACTTTCGTCTTAGTTATATTTAGTATGATACTGTTATCGTATGCCCATCGGGTAATATTATCGAAGTCAGCCTCCAATACAGCCCTGGCACATGTCGTCCGCATACATATACACACGACATTTCCCCTCCACATTACTGACGCTACTATGCCATGCATGCCATGACATAACCACACGGAACCAGTCGGTACTCCCAGGTCCACCGCAGTCAAACCTGTTATGCAGGTCTGTATGGTTCTGCCACTGAGGTAATTCCGGAACCACATGTTTGTGAGGCCCATTATTCCACACTCGTCCATAGCCTGCATTAGCACGTTGTGGTCCAATGTGATAAAAGCCTTTTTGTAGTCGATGAACAGCATGAATAAAGGGTACATCCCTGAATAAAACTTCAATGGCTTTTTTCTTTTTTTGATCTTAGAGTTTGCGCACGATAAGTCTGCGTGCTGGATATTTGTTCTGTGATTAAATAACGTAATAAACAATCTAAGGTTACATGCATTTATTATTTTAACACTATTTGTGTCATACGGTATGATACATTTTTCGCTTTTTCTCAAACTGTTAGTTAGTGAAACTATTTTTACGGTTTTGGCAATGCTAAAGAACTGCGAAATCACATGGTTGTAAGAGAGAAAAATTAAAAACATCAATATTTTTTTACTGCTGGCATTACCGTAAACTAACAGGTGTAAAATCCTTCATCCTTTTATTTTTTAAATTTGTGTTAGCGCCCTCTAGTAATGTTTTAGGGGTACTTGAGGAACATTACTTACCATATTCAAAAATTTTATTAAAGTGACAATGTAATGTTGCTATGTTCTAATTGTTTATAAACGCATTATTTATTATTTGTGCGTTTAGTGCAAATCATGATTATGTTTATTGGAGATAACAAAAAATATTGAATTCAATTTTAAAATTGTAATTCTAGGAAAGAGAAGATAATGGATTCTTTTTTTCACGCACGTTCTGCCATCTAGTGGTCAAAAGTGTCAAAATAAAGTTGTTACGTCAAAAGAAACGGAAAAACACGAGTGTGCGTCGCCTCGGTAGATATCAGTTGAATTATTCGGCTAAAATGCCCTGGCACGGGCATACGTAGTCGTCGGTCCGCCATTACGACGCAGCCGAAGACACGTTCGTCGTATTTAGTTAAATATTTTCGTTTATAAATGAGTAATAACGCTCATGAACTAAGTAATCGACTTCTGAATGCGTTGGATAACAATTACAATGTAAGTTTCAGAGTTTTGATGATCGTAAGTCCGATAAACTAGATGAGATACGAAACGGTCCACGAGCCCATGACACCCGACTCGAAGTTGCGATTGGGACACTCGCGAGGTTGTCTCAGGAGTGCCTTGTGCTGTGCTAAGATCACGAGATGTGTTGATAACCGTACAAACTATAAATCGGAATATAGTGCGGATCGCGGAACGGAAACTGACCGTGTGGATACGTGAGCGTGCGAGTTAGAGGGGCCACTGACGTCGCCAGCCCGCCGCCTCGTCCCTCCGTCCCTAGTGCCAAAAATTTTGCAATGTGAAAGTATGGAATTGTGCCACGCGCGACCTTTCTCGTTTATCTTCTCCGTTGGTGTGACTAAGCGACTGGGCTGCTGCAAATATGTGTTTTTTTGTACTGATTGACCTTACGTGAGTACGAACGTAGCTGTAGGTGTTGTGGCGGCATCAGGCGCCCCGCGTGCCGTATGCTGTTCCTCATCACGCTCTTACCTTCCTTGTAATCTATATTTGAGGCCTGTTCTTGTTTGCTGGTTGTGCAATAAGTTATTGGTCGGTATTTTAGCGATTACTTAGCACACTCGTGTTATTTTCCTTGCCACTGGCTGTTGCTAAGCCCTGCATGGCAGCAGGTGGATTGATTGTTGAGGCAAGTGGTCAGTGTTATGACAGTTGTTTTAGAAACTTTTTGTTATCTTAAAGTTGTTATCACTGTGGTGGGATTATTTTAATTCTGCTATCTCATTATTTTTGGACTGTTTCTTTCCTTGTTTTGTCTTAATAGGGTTGCTATGCTAATATCTGCTCAAATGGCGGGATAATTGAGGTTAGAGTCTAAAACTCCCTGCTAAAGATGTTACTTACTATTTAAACCAAAATTGTGTAGGGAAGATCAGTTAAGGTTGTACTAAAGTCGCTACAATGTGATGCAACCAACTACCTTTGATACATAACAAGCTTTATAGCGTACAAACTGAGTGATTATGCTTTAAACACACTCTAAAAGTTTCATAAATGTAGTTATGTAAAATATCAGCTGATTCCTTAAAATAATTTTGTATGTATGTTGGGCTGGTTTCTGCAACTCCACACTCAAGACGCGTATTTTGTGTACAGTCCGCAGATGATTATAATAAAACCATTCTTCTTCCTAAGTAGCATGACGTTAGAGGTTTTTACCCTATGAGGTCCACAAAATCAACAAGTTATCAAGTTAATAGTTAAAAATTATTTTTTAAACAAGCTTTTATACCGGCTATCACAATTAAATGTGTACACAATATTTCATGGCCGTGCTGTTGAGCATTGAATAGTTTCTTTATCTGGAACTAATCCTGGATGTTGATTCTGGTCATGCTTACCATAAAAATTCATTGCCATTGGAACTAAACAACCATGTAAAAATTCAACTCCATAAGATAGGAGAAACGGTTCTAATTCAGTTTGCAAAACTTGACCCGAATACACATAGATACATTGCAAGTTAAAAAAAAGCCACATGCTATCCAGAATATCACACACACCCGCACTGTAACCAAGAAACATAACCTTATTTCCCTTGAGGTCTGGAATCAAAAAACCACATGTAATCCAGAATATTCAGTCGGATTCATTCATTCAGGTAATGATTTTTAGGCACATGCCTAGTTTTGCTAAATGCAGCTTAATTGATATATAACAATAAATGCAGCGTATTTTTACATATAGCCTACTGCCTATCTGACTTCAACAGCTAGAATATTCATTACAATTATATATTTAGGCTTGCGTTTAACCAATATCTCAGCTGATGGTAAGCGATGATGTGGTAGACGAAGAAGCATGTTTGCCTAGAAGTAACCTATTCACTCTTTACTTAAAGACCTTCAGGATGTAGCTATCAGGAAACATAGACTATGGCAGGGAATTCCACTCCTTAGCTGTAAACACAATTAATGTGTCTATCACATCAATGTTTATATTCATTCATACATATCATCATTCTCCTGCCCTTATCCCAAGTTATTTGGGGTTGGTGCAACATGTCTTTTTCTTCCATACTCCTCTATTAGTCGTCATCTCTGTAGTCACCCCCCTTTTTAACCATATCCTCTTTCCTTTTTACACCCGATATAGCATCAGCAAATTATTTAATGTAGTAGCGATATGGTAGTTAGTATTAGGTAGTACATACTGCACTCCTTAAGCAATCCATATATAAGAATCGCTATCAAGTTTCTGTGAAATATGATACTATATAAGTTGACAAATCGCATGAGGCAGCATTTACAACTAAGTTTCATTTGAAAGGAGTTTATTGTGTACTTGCGAATACCTTTTTTAGTAACAATGTTCCTTTCATACTTATTATTAAATTCTGGATATGTTTGGGTGACTATTAAACCATTTGAGTCCAAATAAAGCCAAACAGTGCTTCTACTTTTATAGAATAACTTTTAGTCTGTTGGTATCATATTGTAGCTACAGAAAATCTGGAAATTGTGTAATCATAATCAAAACCTAGTTTTTGCTAAAGTTAGGTCTAAATCTCATTCGTCCATATTTAGCTTAGCTTTTATCTTCCTATCAGTATCATTATATCCTTTGTCCCATATTACTTGGGTTTTCTTCCATTCTCCTAAATTTAAATACAGTTACTGTAACTTAACTGTAAAGTGTATGTTATAGTGGCTTCTGCCAGTGACTTCCCCCGTGTAGAATTAGTACTCCGCCCACTGTAAATTATAGCCTATCTGCTATTCCAGGTTATAATCTACCTTTGTTTCAAATTTCATCCAGATCCATTCAGCTGTTCTGGAGTGATAGAGGAACAAACATCCATCCAAATTTTCGCATTTATAATATTAGTAGGATTAAAAAAAGGGATTAAAAAAGATTAAAAAGGGATACTTATATAAACCAAGTAAACATGCTTCTTACAACATCTGTATGTATTGTAAAACAAATGCCTTGGCCAGGATCAGTTGAAAATCAGGTCTATACGATTAGCATAACTGTTTTAAACTCATACAAGACTTGTCCAGGGTCATCATCATCTTCCTGCCCTTATCTCATGTTACTTGGGGTCCGTGAAACACGTTTTTTTCTTCCATTCTGTCCTGTCAGCCGTCATGCTATCACTAACTCCCTTTTCTTTCATATCACTCCTCACACAATCCATCCATACTTTCTTTGACCTCCCTCTCCCTCTACATCCATCCACATCCTGGACAAGACTTGTCCAGGGTAGTCTTCTTTTATTCTTTTTAATAATTTTGAATTTAACCACTTCAGAAAGTAAGCATAATCAGCCTTTTAATGTTACCACTGCTTGGACACAGTGTCACCTGTCTGTGAGAGGGTGTGGGCTGTAATCTACCATGCGGGCCCAATGCGTGTTAGTAAAAAGTAGCCATATTATTCCTTAATCTTTCAAGTCTTGCTCTGATATTTCACAACATTAGGAAATATTAACCTGAGTTGCCAAATATACATAAAAAAGTATAGTCTTATTTTTTACTTGTTTATTCAATATTCAGAAAAAAACAGTTGTTCAAATACACTCAACGCTTTGGTGATTGATTACAAAAACATTATTTTAAGAGCCATCTCATATTCACGTACAATGGTCCACCATGGACTAAATACTTAGTCCACCATCACCATATGGTGATACTAAGTCCACCTACAATCACTGTACGGTGATTGTAGGTGACTTAGTATGATCGTGACAGATAGATCCATCTCATATTCACGTACAATGGTCTACCATGGACTAAATACTTAGTCCACCATCACCATATGGTGATACTAAGTACCATCATACTAAGTCTACCTACAATCACCATTCGGTGATTGTAGGTGACTTAGTATGATTGTGACAGATAGATCCATCTCATATTTATCATGGTTTAAATTCAATTGTTGGTGAGATAAGCCTGATCAAGTCTTTAATCAATGAACTACCTGTATAGACCAATGTTCAATATCATTCAAAGTCAACAAAAGTTCCTTTTGGGACATTTAAGACGTCAAGAAGTAGAATATAATTTATTTATCAAAAATGGGTACAATTAATCTATCCTAATCAAAAACACTATAAATACAAAAGGTTTTGTTATATTTTAAGGTGAACAATGATTTCTGTACTAGTATAAACTGTGTTACAGACACTGCAGTAATGGACTGCCTCAGGGTAATCTTTTCAATCTAGAGTAGTACCATATTTCATGAAAAATATCATCCCCTGACTAGGTACACAATTTCCCTTTTGTCTCACTTATTCAATACCTTGTCTTTTAAGAATTAAAATGGTATTTTTCATTGATAACATGGCAACACTTAATTATTCATTAGGGTAAATGACCTCTTTTATTTACAATTAACATGTGAATAATACCTTTAGTTATGCATTAATACAGCATTGGAACAATTTTGAATGTCAATGATTTTACAAGGATATGTATTGTAAAATCATTGACATTCAAAACGGTTCGAGTAGAAACATCAATTACAAAGTCTTTTTCAAACAAGTCTTCTTCAAACTCCTGTAATTGAAGGAGTGCACTTTTCTTTTTGTGTTAATTGACTTAACTTTTAAATTTTGCCCGAGATGTGCACTAGACTAATATACTTAATTTTGTTTATGTACTCAGTTGTTGATAAATGCTGAACATTGACCCCCAAAGCAAGTTTGATTTATAAAACCACACTTGAAAAAAGAGACAGTAGCACTTATAGATTGACTCTATTTAATCATACTCTTAATTCTACTCCTCCCATAAAAATACTTAGTATTTATGAAGTTAAACAAGGAAATTGTTTTCATAGGAATGCATTTAATAGCTTGTGATTTCCTCTGAGGTTATGTCAGAGCAATGCCACTTACCTATAACTATTAATATGCGTTTTTGTGTCTATTAAACACAATGTTTTCATAATTTAGGGAATGAGTGTAGCCTATGGAGGATATGCTCAATTCCAGCATCAGTTTCTCCTCATCATCCCGTTACTACCAAATTTAGGGTTTAGGTACACAGTTGGTTATGTGTTGTTCTTCCATATGATCATCAAATCATGACAGTTAATTGTGTCTTTATCCATAGTTAATTATGTCCATAGCCATATTGTGTAACAAGCCTCTCATTTTATATCCATGGACGATGGAACTGTTCTAAAAGTAAAATGTGAGTGTTTGATCTTGACTGTTGTTTAATATAGTTTAAAAAGCATAATAGCAAATTTTAACAAAATTTGCAAGTATTGACAAAAGAACAACTTTTAATAAACTGTTTTACAGTTTGGCAGAATGAATTAATGTACTTACTATTGAAAACTCATTTTAAATACATAAATAATCATCTCTATTTTGGCAACAGGCTTTTTAAGATTAATTTTTTTTGTTCTGTTTGTGATTGTTAGGGTAAAGTTTGTATGAAAGAAAAGATTGGGTTTTGTGACGGTGTGCGCGCGCATCGTAAAAATTTATTCTCATCAGTTTTCCCTAACGCGCCAATAGAAGTATAACTTCAAAAAATTTATTGCACCCGTGCAAAACCGGGGCGGATTGCTAGTTAATATTAATAATAAATTAAGTTTAGGTTATGTGGACTGCAATAGGCTGAATACTGCACAGAAACTCAATCTAAAATTAGTGTTAGCCTACCAACTAATTAGAGAAAGCTAGAATAAATCTAGTCACATAACTGTTCTACTTAATTTGTACTTTATTTGTTAGAGTTCGATTTTTTATCTAGAAATAAAGAAATTCTTAAGTTGAGTGATAATTTGAGCTGATTGCATACATATTACAGTAGTTTAGTGGCCGGCGTGGAATAAGTTCTTCCCCCATTATAAATTTAGCTTAGCTTATATCTGTACCAAATTTAGCTTAGCTTATATCTGTACCAAATTTAGCTTAGCTTATATCTGTACCAAATTTAGCTTAGCTTATATCTGTACCAAATTTAGCTTAGCTTATATCTGTACCAAATTTCATCCAGATCCATTCAACCGTTCTGCAGCCCTACCATGACGTTTTAAAACCATCATCTTTTCGGTGAGAGAGAGAGACGTCGTTATACAGGACGAATAGCACTATCCCTTTCTCTTTCTTTCTGCGTTTGAGTAACAAACATCCATCCAAACTTTCGCATTTGTAATATTAGAAGGATGACAGTTTATGGCTATTTTAAGGCTCCGCCTAGTGTGGGAGAAGTCATTTGATTATTTCTCACACACAAAAAAAAAGGCATCTCTGCCATATCAAATCCATTTTTAGGGTTGCGAACCCAAAGGGTAACCAACGGGACCTTATTACTAAGACTCCGCTGTCCGTCTGTCTGTCAGCGGGCTGTATCTCACGATCCGTAATAGCTCAGAGTTGAATAACACGTTTCTATTTTTGTTGGTTTTTTTTTCCGTTTATGGTACGGAACCCATCGTGTGCGATTCCTACTCGCAGTTGGCCGGTTTTTTGGATTACTATCAAATGCTCTCATTTCTTTCACTACAATGTTAATTTACTAGCCCTGAAAGTCTCCTTCACTTTAACTTATCTAAGAAGGCTTATCATTTCTATGTATATTTGCTCCACTACTTCCTGCATTTGCTTATTTTATCAACTTTGTAGTACAAGTCTTATTCCTAATTTACTTTTACACAAAGCCTCAATTCATCAAATACGGGCCACCCGCCCCCCCTGTAATAAATTCGAAACAGAGTTACCGCGCCCCTGGGTACTCAGGGCAGGGAAGAAACAGGGGTGGGTTTTAGTCAGTAAGAGTCTGACACGCCCTCGCTCCACCCAGAGCGGAAGATGTCATTGGATGACTTCCCAACCCCCCCCTCCCCTCCCCCCAATAAAAAAAGGGGTTAATCTCTGGATCTACTGAACCGATTTAAAAAATTATTTTACCAATAGAAAGCCACGTTATTTGTGAGTGAATTTTTGAAATCCACGTGGACGAAGTCGCAAGCGAAGTGCTAGTGTGAAATAAAAATATTTTGATTCTCAAATCAAGAACCATCAACCAAAACTTATGGGGGCGCAGTCATAAATTCTTGTCCCTACAAAATTTAACTAAAACAAAGTCATTTAAGAAATGCCCTTTTCATTGATTTATTGTTAAAGCCAGCTATGTGTAGAATTTCCAATTCTGCCTTGACCTAGAAACCGATTTTCATTTACAGACTGCACTGAAACCTGAAACAGTGTTCTAACTATTAATTGTTTTCTAAAAATAGATTTTTTGTTATGCAAGTGTTATTAACAGTGGAGATTATTTTAGACTATAAAAACATGTTTTATGAAATACTAATTTTTTTCCCGGTGCATTTTTCCGGAATAAAGCCTATCTATGTCACAGTTTTAGCGCATAAATAAGTATTACCAGCATTTTAATGTTCCCATTGCCTGGGACACAGGCTTCCTCTCTGTGAGAAGGTGTGGGCCGTAATCCACCACGCGGGCTATAGCGGGTTGGTGGATGTCACAGGACTTCGAAGCTTTCTATTAGTGAACGAATTTTAGTTATACTTTTAGTACTTTCAGGGATCCACTTTTGCCAACAATTTGACCTCTTTATTATAGATGTTTAAATAACATATTGAAGCTAAATTAAACTACTCTGTCTACTACCCAATCTTCTCTAATCTCTATAATTTCTAAATAGTATAAATCAAAGTCACTTTCCGTGTCTGTCTGTATCTCCGCTAACTCCTAAACCACGCAAGGGATTTTAATGCGGTTTTCACTAATATAAAGAGCGTTAAACGAGGAAGGTTTGCGTATACCTACAATTTGCACCCGTGCGAATCCGGGGCGGGTCACTAGTCTATACTAATAATATTATAAAAAGGAAAGATTTTGTTTGTTTGTACTGAATAAGCTCCGAAACTACTGGACCGATTTCAACCATTTTGTCACCAATAGAAAGCTAAATTATCAGTGAGTAATATAGGCTTTTTAACCCGGAAAAAATAACAGTTCCCGCGGGATAGGTCACGGGAGCGAAACCGCGGGCAAAGTGCAAGTGTTCAATAATTATAACGAAATTTTTAATTATCTAAGAATCAAACTTGTACCTCTGAGTCACTGTACGCGAGCTGCAATCATAGGAAACGGTCGATAGTTATTTTTTTCTGCCTTTGATTGCGGAACGTCGTAAAATCGTGAAACCAAGAAATACCATAAAATGAACTAAAAACAGTGCTTTTTTACCGGATTTTTATACATTGTATGTAATTTTCTTTTTCATTTTTAACCGACTTCGAAAAAGGAGGAGGTTATCAATTCGGATGTTTGTATTATTATTTTTTTTTTATTTTTTTTTATTTATGTATGTTCGGGCATAACTCCGTCATATATTGACGGATTTGCAAAATTCTTTTTTTGTTCGAAAGGGGTTTATTCCGAAATGGTCCCATTTAAATTTCAAAAAGATCTGATGATGGGTTTCGGAGACAGACAACGGAACTCTTCAAAAATTGACAGCAAATCAACCGCGATTGCTGCTATCGTATGTCTATGAATTGTTAACACAGTTTAATGGGGAACCAACACCAAAAAGTGAAAAATAAAAAACTTTTTTATAAAAAAATAGAACCGACTTCCAAAAAAAGTGCAAAATAACTTTAATTTCGGAAGTCGGTGTCAAAAAACAAAGACACAAAACAGGAACACCGACTTCCGAAATTAAAGTTATTTTGCACTTTTTTTTGGAAGTCGGTTCTATTTTTTTGTAAAAAAAGTTTTTTATCATGTGTAAATTTTTGTATCTCTATTTACTTGGGTTTTTTCTCAAAACGGTGACGGAAAACATCGTGAGGAAACCGGGATGTCCTGGAACCAAAACATTGAAGACATTAACCAACCCGTACTGGGCCCGCGTGGTGGTATACGGTCCGTTCCTAATCTCAGAGAGGAGGCCTGTGTCCCAGCCGTGGACATTGCAGACTGATTATGCTGTCCATCTTTCTAAAATGTAGGCAGTTGATTAAAATAATTATTTCCTTGTCCACCTGTGGGATTGGAAAACTTTATCTATTTTATTATTGTAGCTATTCAAAAAATAAATAATTTTCTACTCAATTTTCTGATAACGCCATAGTTTGTTTTTGTTTACAAAGAAGAATTTTCCGTAGTTCTAAAAAAATAATACTTAGCGCTATTAACGATGACAATAATGTAAATTCGCTTCTAATATAAGGATCATAGGAAGGTCATCATCATTTCAGCCGAAAGATGTCCACTGCTGGACATAGGCCTCCCTCAAGTGTCACCACAACGACCGGTCCTGTGCGTTTCGCATCTATCGTCTACCCGCGACTCTCACCAGGTCATCGGTCCACATTGTGGGAGGCCTTCCAGTACTTGACGTCATAGCAGGTCAGGTGGCATTCTGTAATTTCTGCCTACTCCCATGGCAAAATAAACGTGAATTTATGCAAGGGTCTATTGATACCCATCGGGCCAGTAGCGAACGGTTATAGGCAAAAACTGATAAGCACAGTCTCCATTACCAGTTAAACCTTTTTATAGAATCCTGCTTTCTGATTTATCTTTGATTTCAATGGCTTTTACACAGTTGTTATCAGGCCCATTAAGCAGATCGAGTTATAGATAAAGATTGGGCTGTTAAGCTATTACCATGACTTTTTTTTCCGCGGTGGGTGAAGCGGAAGGGCGTGTCAGACTCTTACTGACTAAAACCCATTCGTTTTCCTGCAGTTGCCAGGGCCGCGGTGACTATTTCGTACACTCCTGCGACCCTGACAAGAACCATTACCATGTCTGAAATTTTGAAGTTTTTTGCAGGTCTGGGTACCTGTAATATTGTTCTTAATATAAGTTGCGTTGGTTTTGATCAATCTCTTAGCCTCCTTGAAGTCCTATCAGCCTTAGTTGTCGCAAGTTTGGTGTTCTTCGTAGATTCGTAGTATTTTCTCAGACAGTCGGTCCTTGTCTGGTTCTTCTTGGGTACCTGTAATATTGTTCTTAATAAAAGTTGCGTTGGTTTTGATCAATCTCTTAGCCTCCTTGAAGTCCTATCAGCCTTAGTTGTCGCAAGTTTGGTGTTCTTCGTAGATTCGTAGTATTTTCTCAGACAGTCGGTCCTTGTCTGGTTCTTCTTGGGTACCTGTAATATTGTTCTTAATAAAAGTTGCGTTGGTTTTGATCAATCTCTTAGCCTCCTTGAAGTCCTATCAGCCTTAGTTGTCGCAAGTTTGGTGTTCTTCGTAGATTCGTAGTATTTTCTCAGACAGTCGGTCCTTGTCTGGTTCTTCTTGGGTACCTGTAATATTGTTCTTAATAAAAGTTGCGTTAGTTTTGATCAATCTCTTAGCCTCCTTGAAGTCCTATCAGCCTTAGTTGTCGCAAGTTTGGTGTTCTTCGTAGATTCGTAGTATTTTCTCAGACAGTCGGTCCTTGTCTGGTTCTTCTTGGGTACCTGTAATATTGTTCTTAATAAAAGTTGCGTTGGTTTTGATCAATCTCTTAGCCTCCTTGAAGTCCTATCAGCCTTAGTTGTCGCAAGTTTGGTGTTCTTCGTAGATTCGTAGTATTTTCTCAGACAGTCGGTCCTTGTCTGGTTCTTCTTGGGTACCTGTAATATTGTTCTTAATAAAAGTTGCGTTGGTTTTGATCAATCTCTTAGCCTCCTTGAAGTCCTATCAGCCTTAGTTGTCGCAAGTTTGGTGTTCTTCGTAGATTCGTAGTATTTTCTCAGACAGTCGGTCCTTGTCTGGTTCTTCTTGGGTACCTGTAATATTGTTCTTAATAAAAGTTGCGTTGGTTTTGATCAATCTCTTAGCCTCCTTGAAGTCCTATCAGCCTTAGTTGTCGCAAGTTTGGTGTTCTTCGTAGATTCGTAGTATTTTCTCAGACAGTCGGTCCTTGTCTGGTTCTTCTTGGGTACCTGTAATATTGTTCTTAATAAAAGTTGCGTTGGTTTTGATCAATCTCTTAGCCTCCTTGAAGTCCTATCAGCCTTAGTTGTCGCAAGTTTGGTGTTCTTCGTAGATTCGTAGTATTTTCTCAGACAGTCGGTCCTTGTCTGGTTCTTCTTGGGTACCTGTAATATTGTTCTTAATAAAAGTTGCGTTAGTTTTGATCAATCTCTTAGCCTCCTTGAAGTCCTATCAGCCTTAGTTGTCGCAAGTTTGGTGTTCTTCGTAGATTCGTAGTATTTTCTCAGACAGTCGGTCCTTGTCTGGTTCTTCTTGGGTACCTGTAATATTGTTCTTAATAAAAGTTGCGTTGGTTTTGATCAATCTCTTAGCCTCCTTGAAGTCCTATCAGCCTTAGTTGTCGCAAGTTTGGTGTTCTTCGTAGATTCGTAGTATTTTCTCAGACAGTCGGTCCTTGCCTGGTTCTTCTTTACTTCATTTTCCTTCTTTGTTGTCAATGGGAGACTCAGTATTATCTGACGAGTAATGTTGTTACAGCTCTGTCGTTTGCCTCGTTCTAACTCTGAAAGGTATAAGTTGTATCTTAAGTCGTATGACCTAATATTATCCATTGGCTAATACCAGTTTGGATGGCTTCGTAGATTAGTTGAGAAGGTTAATAGACGTTCCATCTTTGTCGGAGGAATTGTGGATCTATCTCAATGCATTTTGACATTCAGTATTAAACTGTGTTAAGTTTAGCTTTTGGCATACTAGGGTCAAACAAGGTCCTTCATGGGCTCGCAACGTATCACTGTGTTAATATAACTTGGCAAAAAAGAGATTGGGGCTCGGGGGGGTCAGCACCAGGCCCGAGAGTCGACGGCGCGTAGTGTTCCACGCGCGCCTCAAAGAGTTGTCAGCAAACACGACGGGGCCCGTCATGGCCGGTGCCTGCCCGGGGGTTGAGGATAAATTTGAAAGAGTTACCTCGCCCCTGGGCATTCAGGGCAGGGAGGAACAGGGGTGGGTTTTAGTCAGTAAGAGTCTGACACGCCCTTCCGCTCCACCCTAGAGCGGGAGATGTCATTGGATGATTTCCCACCCCACAAAAAAAAAGGTGGCTTTGTCCAGAACATGACTTATATTGGAATGCCCCAACACCTGCACTATAGAGTACCTAATGGACACTACTGACGCTGCAATTAATGTGGCCAGCTTCTGGGCTCGAAGTATTCAAAAAAGTTAGGAAACCATCGTCTCGAAAGAAGAAGACTGTAATTAATAAATACCGTTTCGTATTAATATTGCTGGGATTTCGGTTAATTTCAAAACAGTAAGAGGGAGAAAAGGTAGCCTCAAAGAACCAATTTTGAATACTTAGTCCTTTAGTACCTGAACTCCGTATCAAAGTAGTCAAAATCTAAGAAAACTCCGTTGCATCTTCAATAAACATAAACCGATACCTCAATTTAGACATTCGCGGAATCTAAATAACTTAAACTTATCGGACTAACGTGTACGGCAAGTATTGATTTAATGCAGATTAGGTCATCTATAATAAAACTAGACTATCCAATCTAAAAATACATTCTACCGGTTAAAGTGGACGCAGTTATAACCGGACAAGTTAAAATGTCGATATTTGCGACCCCTACCGCTGACCCGGTTCTAAAATTGGTGACCTATTGCCTAAAAACTCTGCCTAGAGATGAAGCGTGGGTATCGAGCTTGGACCAGATTCTTCGCTTTTAGAAAAGAACGAAGTATAGTAGGTATAGTATTCGTCAAATTTATTGGCGTGTGGGAATAGGTGAATCTCCAGGCGTTAGGCTGATAATAATGGCACTTTAATACTGTACTGTAGTGTACTTTAATACTAGTGCATTCAAGTTCAATTTACCAAGATTCGTCATTGTTGGCAACAGTCTGTCATTATTATCAGCCTAACGCCTGGAGATTCACCCAATACCACCAACTTCCAAACCCACAAATAAGTAGGTACTACCATACACACCTAAAAATATTCACACAACTTCCACACAGTTATAAAAATCATTAAATGGCCTAAATTATTGTCGACTTGATTGTACCCGCGCGCAGTTGCACTCGCAGCTAACTTCGCACACGCCATTAAGTTTGACGAATACTGTACCTGGGCGATCAGGTGGGACAGTGACACAGTGATCACGTTCCGTCGTGCACATCGAGGCTCAGGCTTAACAGTGTTAGGGATGGGCCCTAACAGGCGATGTACAGAGGGAAATCTGAGGGGGCCTCTTTCATGAGCTGATGGTGATCATCGGGATGGTTTTTTCCCCAAAAGCCTAGGCGCCTTTTGAAGATTTCCCAGAAACCGAGGTATAGAAAGAGACAGTCATACAGGTATGAGTGAGAGGCGACGTTCTACAAAGCCGAACATAGTTCTTAAACATGATGTGCCTTGTAAACGGCTGCGTTCTATGTAAGCTCTATAACGGTTTTATGGCGGGATTTTTTCGAGTGAAGTTCAGTGGCTGTTTTAATATTCGCAAATTGATTCCTAGTCGATATTGTGATGCAAAATTGGTGTTGTTTTGTGTCGCAAGTGTCTACGCAACTGGACGAGAAATCATTGAAACGGGCGCGATCTCAGTAAAATGAAGCTGAGAATTTTATTGTAGCGTTGACTACCTCAGCAAAGCTTGCCGAGAAAGCTGAAAAAAGACATTTGTTTGCAAATACTGCAAAAACATTTTAGAATGTGTTACATCCGCATTCTAATGGAAAACAAAGTGACTGTATTCTGTATCTAAATACTTTTTGAACTTGATACTGACCGTGCGAAGGCGAAAAAAAACCTAAGTTATATAACATCACGCTTGTCTGCCCCGAAGGGTTGGACAGAGGTGAAGTGTTACTGAAGCTTACTAATTAATTTATTGTTAACATTTTCAGGTTGTCGACATGCATACTGTCAACGAAATTATTTCCGTATTGGAGAGAATCAATATCACAAAAGAGCTGTTGGAGGTAAGACATTATTATAATCTATACTATATATAATACTATAAAGCTAAAGAGTTTGTTTGGTTGAACGCGCTAATCTCAGGAACTACGGGATCGAATTGAAAAATTATTTTTGTGTTGAATGCTGCCACCAATAGGAGCGGAGCATCAATGAAAAATGTGGCAAAATCGTCCAAAAAATATTCCTTTTGAGAGCTTCCGTCGCGTGCGCTGCGTAAACGGTTAAAGTTACGTAAAAATTATTTATGACGGAATTGTTCCCCTTAAAAAGTTCTAAAAAAAAGTCCGCGACAGCCTAAGTCTTATCTTTTAAGGTTAACTCATTATAATCTTTTTTATGGTGGTCTTTTTTTTGTGTGGTGGTTTTTTATGGTGGTTCAAACTTGTTCTAAAATAATGCATTATTTGCGAAGGTGTTTTTATAAACATGATATTAATCCTTGTCCAAATAAATTAGTTATTCATCATAAGTATTTAATTCTGAACAAAATTGCCCTTGACATCATTAGATTTCAAAGAATATCTTGGAGTTATTATAGTTTTAATCAAGTACCACGCGCACATTCATGATGCAAGGCGGGCGATGATGAGGGATGTGGGGGTGCACTTGCGCTGGCCAGCCGCCGCCAGTAGCTCTACGAGGTACCATTTTGCACTGTATAGCTAGTTTGGGAGGCAGGGTTTACTAATTATTGGATACAGATTTCTGCAACAATTATCTCTGGCAATGTTCGATGCTAACCCAACCTAAGTATTGAAATTATATCTTGTTTTATTTTTACTCTGTAATAGTTTACCATAATCTGTAATTTTTGAAGAAAAATAAATTATTTATTATTATAGCCTATTTATTGAGGAAGGTTGACTTTATAACATAACACTACGACACAGTAACCATAAACGCGAGTGTAACCGCGGGCACAGCTAGTCTAATATATAAATATCCCGTGTCACTGTGTTTGTGGTTTCACTCCTCCGAAATGGCTCGACCGATTTTAATGTTTTTTTTTTTTTGTATATTTGGTTGGTATGAGAATAGGTCGTACAATATTTTTTACCCTCCTACCCCAAACGGGTCAGCTAGTTTAGATATTATAGTTTTTTACTCATGGCCTCGCTCCCTTGGTCAGTCCTATAGGAAACTTGCATTTTTACGGGGTAAAAATAGCCTATGGTCTTCGGTGATAGATTGCAGTGAATGAATTACCTCCCGAGATTACGCCCTAGGCTCCCCTACATCCCAACTAATAAACTTTTTTTTTTACTATTGCCACGCTCTCGTTTATTTTTTACCGCTATCTCAACTGATGGTAAGCAATCCTCTGCGACACGGTTGGCACATTGGCTGAGCGATTTACTGCTACGCTGCGTGTCGCGAGTTCGAATCCCGTACGAAACAAATATTTGTATGGCATTCTAATATTTGTTGTGGTGTTTTTAAAACGCACCCACGATACAGGAATATTCCTAGACTAATGTTAAAAAATATGTATGTGGTCGAAGTTGGATAACGCTTGCCTAGAGTCCCCTCCCTCCCAACGTCTCTATAAGATTTGTGTAGAAAAAATCTCTAACAATGTTTGGCTTTCATTGGTGCCGATTCTCTTGTTCAATAACTAAACTAAAATTAGAGAATCGATATCTTTTACTAAATAGCAGTGCGAGAAAAGGACGGCTATAGCAAGTTAGAGATGTCAAATTAGTTTACGCCATGCGCTTTACCGTGTTTTTAGTCGACAATTTTTTTACGTATATCCTTAATTTGTATGGAAGTATTAGTTCAACTAAATTTTTCAGCTAATTAATTTACGTCTGTCTCTTTCTTGTTTTATTAGAGAGAAAAAGATAGCAATAATTAAGTTTAGTTTGTGTACAACGGAATCGGCACCTTAATACCTTACTTACAAAATCTGTTGCTATAGCAGATTTAAATACGCGCGGGGTTCGGTTGACCTAAATAACTGTTGACTATTGCCGAAATAAACAAGCATAAAATTTAACTATTTAACAGTTAGTTAACTATGCATAATTTCTTGTAGGTACTATAGTTCAACTGAAGCTTGTAAATTGTATTCATGTAACAATAGGGCTGGCCTTTTATAAAAAAAAAAACCCGCAAAACAACTATAGAGTTCCAACTAAGATACTTTTCAGTCTGATGCAGTTGGTGGTAAATGTTTTAGTTAAATTCATATAGCCTATGCCACTTCGGCTGGACAGACAAATCTAATGATCATATTTTGTTAAAATCCATCTGGCCGTTTAGGCTACAAAGAAATAGCCATACATACATACTTTCCAAAACATTAACCTCTTTCTTAGGTAGTCGGGTAAGAAGAAAACTGAAACTGGGGGTTAACTTTATAGTTGTATGGTATAATCGACTGTAGTTTTATAGGCAAATATTCGTAGTAATATACTCCAATCTATGTTCGACTGTATGTGTTTTTATTTTTTTATGTATGTCCACCGATTTCTCTGTAAGTTGTGGACCGATTTTCAAATTTCTTTTTTTATCCGAAAGAATATACTCCCGAGGTGGTCCCATAGTTGTCGAAATTGCTTCAACGCTTTTTGAAAAAATGAACAAAAATGAAAATATGTATACATAGATGACGTTTTGGTTTCCTCCAATTACGTTTATGTTTAAATTCCACATTTCATGTTATTTGGGTTTTGAGGAGGGTATAATAACAAAAAAAATACACTAAAAATTTAAAAATAACTTTAATTTCGGCAGTCGGTGTCAAATAACGAAGAAATAAAATACAAACACCGACTTCCGAAATTTAAGTCGGTTGTTTTTTTTTGTAAAAAGTTTTTTTTTTACAAGCATTCAACCACCCTATTTCCCTTAAAGTAATCCTTAACTATTGCTAGTTAAAATTATCAGTTAAAAAAAATGCTGATATGTTTTATTGCTGAGTTTTAGGAAAATAAAGCCATTAAATAATTACTATTTTGTTGGGTTAATGTAGAATGAGATGATTACACAAAAATTAAGTTAACGACCTCACTGGGCAATGAGTTATTTGTATCTATTTATTTATTAAAACTTTATGTACAATAGTGGTACATAGGCAGACTTAATACAACAAGGCAACATAATGGCCTGTCCGTAATTTTGTTATTTAAGATCCCCAAAATTTCAGATTCAGTAATGCAAAAAATGTCTATTGTTGAAAAGTATAGTCATACAAAGCCAAAAGAGTATGCAAATGCAGTACATAAATATGGGTTAAATAAAAATAATAAATACATGAATACATGTTCTGCGATTTCGGCGGTCTCCAGTTCTGAAGCTATAGTGCTAGATGGCGCGCTTCTCCCAGTCTGCTCCGATTTTCGGTATCTCGGTTCACTCGTGCAAAGCGATGGCGAAATAGATCGGACTGTTAAGCACAGAATTAACACTGGATGGATGAAATGGCGGCAGGTCATCGGGACTATCTGCGACCTTAAACTTAAGGGGAAGATTTATAAAACAATGGTCAGACCTGCTGTCTTGTATGGTTCAGAATGTTGGGCCACAAAAGGGATGAATGAAAAGCAATTGCATGCGGCTGAGATAAGAATGCTAAGAGCGATGTGTGGTGTTACGCGCATGGATAATTAGGAATCACTACATAGTATAAAACAAAGTCGCTTTCTCTGTCCCTATATCCCTATGTATGCTTAAATCTTTAAAACTACGCAACGGATTTTGATGCGGTTTTTTTTAATAGATAGAGTGATTGAAGAGGAAGGTTTATATGTATAATTTGTACCCGAGCGAAGCTGGGGCGGGTCGCTAGTGAGTATATAAGAGGAAGTCTGAAAGTGGCACCGCTGACTGAAAAGCTGTGTGGATTGTCGTGGTATGGGCATGTGATGCGGAGGAATGAAGAAAATGTCGTGAGGAAAGTCTTGTGTATGGATGTGGATGGCTATAAGAGTAGGGGAAGGCCAAAGAAACGATGGTTGGACTGTGTGAAAGAGGATATGAGTAAAAAGGGCACCCCCCTTTTTACCCATATCCTCTTTCACAAAGTTCTAGACTACAGAGATGACGACTAATAGAGGAGTATGGAAGAAAAAGACATGTTGCGCCGACCCCAAATAAATTGGGATAAGGGCAGGAGAATGAAGATGAAATATAAAAAAAAACAGTTATTTATTTATTTAAGTATTTAACCATTACAAAAATATAATTTTTTGCCCTTTGTGTTCCAGACCACCCGATTGGGCAAACACGTGAACGAGCTACGTCGGAAGACTGCTGACCCGACCCTCGCGCGCCGTGCCAAAGTGCTGGTGAAGCGATGGCGGGACCTCGTCATACCCACCGTAGCCTCGCCCGGACACACAGGTACCTTGGATGATTAGATGTAAGACCAACTAGATCTTCTCTCATTTGAAGATCTTTGACAATCGTTATGGTAGTCAGAAGCTATAAAATCTGACAAGAATTTTGCTGTGGGGTATCGTGTTACCCAGTTACTGGGTTGTGGAGGTCAGATAGGTAGTCTCTCCATACAATAGGGAAAATACATGATATTTTTTTATTTGTTCAATTGAAGACTTATTTCATATAGTGAACAAATATGAAGGAATTTTCAAAATTTAATATCATCAATGAAGTTATACAGCTTTAAAGTTGATAATTAGAAAGAGAAGTCCGACGTGTTCTTTGACGTCAAAGGACATGACGCCCATACAACTACCATAGAAAACGGCGTTTTCGAGAGAGAGAGACAGATATATTTGTTAAAAATTGTTATATCTCGTTTAATTTTTAATCAATTTTGATTCTGCTTTCACTGTTCGTACTCTATTTTAGTATATTCATCGATAAACCGGTTAGATAACAAATATTTTTTTCATGCATATTCCCTATTACTGGAACTAAACTGCATTCATTAACTAGAAACTCCCTATTAAGGAAGCGACGCCAATATAGTTGAATTGGCCCTTGATCTTCTCCATGCTGAAATCTTGATGACATCCAAGCATTCTCTAATAGCAACTAAAGGCTCTCTTCAATAGCTAGAACTCTTTGCAGACCCTGCCAGAGTCCCTGGAGTGAACAATTTGTTGATTTCCCGCTCTAAAAAAAAGTGCCTAATGACCTAACTTTGTGCTGTCTCCCGCTTGATTAGGAGGGAAGTGGAAATCATGTCTTTCTTACTCCTCCGCTGTCTTCTCTGATTAATTTCGTTGCGGGACCCAAGACAGTTTAATCGTTTCTCTGGGACTCATCGAGCTTCATTGCCTCGGCGTTTTTTCTGGTGGCTGCCACTGTTGGTTCTGGCTTACAGAAGTTACAGTGGGAATAGTGTGGCGGGCTTCCCCCATCTGCTTGAGTACCTATGTTGGTACAACTTCACTCGAGGCTGTTCTATGCAGCCCATTACTTCATAAAAAAAAGTTCCATAGTGGCCACCAAAAGGGACCTATTACTATTACTACATATTATAGAACGGAAGTCCCCACCCGCCTCATCTGGTCTGTCTGTCTGTTCGCTATAAACTCAAAAACTACTCAAGGGATTTTCATGCGGTTTTCAACAATATACAGAGTTATTCATGAGGAAGGTTTAGGTGTATAATTTGTACCGAGTGAAGCTGGGGCGAGTTGTTAGTTATTTTTATAAAACTCACGCCAAGCATAGAAGAAAATACCTAGCCACCACACACTTTAAAAGAGAACTCTGAGTTTGCTTCGGTGTTTCTTCTCAGGGTAGTCAGCTAGGAAACACCGGCCTCATCTAGCTAAAACTGACAAAAAAAAAATGTTCACGTGTAAAAGTGTTGTTAAAACCTATTTACAAAAATTAAATCATTTATCACAGACAACGTAAAGTAAATCAGGCAGATAGATACTCGTATAAACTATAAATACAAGTATTGTAACAATTAAAAATTGAATAAATTTGGATTCATGGAATAATGCGGTTTTGACAATAGCAAAAGGCTCCGTACACAAGCATCCACGTGTCCAGAAATGCCCAGGATTAGATGACCACGGCATAGATGCCGCTTGAGGACCTCTGAACTGGACCTATAATCTTCAAACGATAGGGTAAAAAGTGATTCATCATATTGTAAGTGTGACATACAATTTTCTGAATACTGAGTGCTATCTGGTGTGATGCAGTGTTGAAAATAAACGTGATATATGTGAAGACCAAATCTAAGGACTCTTATTTACTACATACACACCTCATGCAATAAACCCGAAGATTGGTAACCAGGGTCTCATGCCATAAATATCTCTGACGCTAGCCGGTGGAAGAAATATTTCTTTACAGTATAATATTTGTATGGCCTACAGATAGTTGTTCCGAGATCTGGGTGTCTTGTGTATGTGAGATTACATGTTAGTGAACGCACCCACGGTACAGGAGTAATTTCTAGTGTGGTGACATGATTAAAAAAACTTTTATCGATTGTTCTCTACAAGAAGATTCATCTGGGTTCTAAAATTCGAGTAAATTGTTTAAAAAACATCATTCCCATACCTTAATTCGAAATAGCCAATAAGGGGGTGTCCATTAATTACGTGAGGTGTTTATGGCCGAATCTCACCCAATCTCACGTGGGAAAGAGAGAACTCGGCAAGTGTGACGTAATTAAAAACAAAAATTAACTGACGTAAGTAATGGACGCGTCCTAACGCCATCTATCGTCACCATCTAGAACCCCGACACATCCCAGAGACCCCGACACATCCCAGAGCTATGCTCTCTACACAAAAGCATGTCGCAACCAGTTGCTACACAGTCGTGATCGGACAATTCGATCGCAATTACTACTCCAATGGCACTTACGAAACACTAACTCTGAATCATGGTACACTTACGTAATTTTGTGTTTTTTTGTCAATACCATGGCTGTTTAGTAATGGAAAATAGATAAATGAGAAAATAGTTTTATGTTGAATAGCTTTGAATGTTGGATTAAGCAAGTTGTTCGTGAAACTTGTTACTCTCTGTAGGAGCGGATCTATACAAGGGCTTTTAGGGCTGCAACCCACGGTTGCGAAGGTTCACACAGTGTTGGCAATGTCGGGAAACGTCAAAACCGGGTCCTGAATGAGCCCGTGTTTATCCTTACGCTTTTTTATAAGTATTCAAAAAGAAAATTTAACCTATTAGCCCTTTTAACCCAGGGCCCCACCCCCCACCCCTGACTCACTGAGACATTCTAAGATAGTCTAAGATGCTATAGATGTGGTAAAAAAAAAACTGAAGGAAAACGGACAAGGGAATAATATAATAATAAAATAATAATAATTATTATCTATTATTATAGATTTGGAAAAAAACACTGAAGGAAAACGGACAAGGGAATGTATGGGACACAATGCAAAAGAAGTAAAAAATATAGTGACAAATGTTTTCCATCTGAGTGCGAAGAGGCATGTGTAAAGCAGTAGTAGAAAAGATATATGTACTTACATAAGTTTATTTAAGTACCAAATAAAAAAAATAAAAAAATATATTTCGGGCTAAGCCCATAATATTGATACAACAGTATAACATTAAATAACTTGAATTACATTTGGTTGATTTAATACAGGGATATAAATAATAAAATTACAAATATTAGACAGTGCAGAAGTATCTTGAATTGTTAAAATGAGTGTTTACAGACTTCATCTTTAAACATGATGCCCGAAACTGTATAACATTGAATATTTGTAGTAACTAAAATTCATGCACACAGTAATGCATTAATCATAGGTCTACACCAGTAAAAAAAAAACCGGCCAAGTGTGTGTCGGACTTCACGCATTTAGGGTTCCGTACCAAATGTGTTTTTAACTACTTTTATGACTGGGTCAACAAGAACCTTATACTGTGAAAATTTGGAGACTGTAGCTCTAACCGTTTGGCTGTAAAACCTGTGTGAGAGACGACGGACAGACAGACAGACGGACACGTGAGTGACAGCAATAGGGCTCCGTTTGGACCCTCCGGGTACGGAACCCTAAAAAACGTCCTACGCGTCGCGAGACATCACGCCGCATGCGATGCGCGACGCCCCGCGTCTCGTAAACGAGGCCTAATGCATTAATCATAGGTTTATATTGTTGTAAAAAACGAGAAAAATACAAAAAAACAGCTTTTAAAGACATCCAACTACCTACCCTTCGTTACTACTACTAGCTTAGTTTTCACCTCGTCCCGTAAATGTATCCGTGGCATCACAGGGTCCTAACAGAATACCAGCGCTGCATTATTTATTTTTTAAATCTCGCAGCTTATGCTGACTTTGGCGCCTTTTTGACCTCTCACAGTCTATTCCTATTTTTTATTTTGTATTGTTAGTATTAAGTATTTGTGTGAGAGGTACAAATGTTTTTCTTTCTTTACTAAATAACATGAATATCTTCATCCCCAGGTTCAAATCGGTCATCGGCAGAGAGGACGACGGTGCGGGCGCGTCTCGGCGGCACCCCTCTGACATCGCCGGCGCTCTCGCGGGTACGTCTACAAGACTTACTTATACGTCTGAGCGACTTCTTTTAAAATACGTCGTAGACGAGATAAAGAAACAAAATAGCCTGGTCAAAAAATAACTTGTATACATTTTTCACAAAACATCAACTGAATAGGTGTTCCCAAATTGTATGTGTAACATGAATAATGCAAATAAAATAGACATAAGAATAATTCTTGATAACTGATATTTTTTGTGGGGATTCAACATAAATAATTCAGTTGCTAGAGACAACCAGTTTTGAGATGCAGGGGAGATGGTAGTTTTAAATAAATGAATAGTTTAAAACTTTAAAAAACTTTTATACCAACTATCATTATCAAAATATTGTACCTGTACTGTTGACCGTTCTGAATCCTGGACACATCCTGGATGTCCATTCAGGCCATGCTTACTATAAAAAAACTTTTTTACAAAAAAAAAAAAAAAACAACCGAGTTCCAAAAAAGAAAAAACACTAAAAATTAAAAATAAACTTTTTTCAGAAGTCGGTGTTTGTATTTTATTTCTTCGTTTTTGACACCGACTTCCGAAATTAAATTAATTTGTGAAAAATTAATAACTTTTTACAAAAAAAATAGAACCGACTTCCAATACTAGAAAATAACTAACAATTTCGGATTTCGGTTTCAAAAAACGAAGACACAAAACCAGCAACACCGACTTCCGAAATTAATGTTATTTTGCACTTTTTTTGGAAGTCCATTCTATTTTTGTAAAACAGTTTTTTTTTGCAATTAATGGTACGACGTATAACGGCCTGTCTTGTCAAATCGATTGATTTAAGATCTGCGCATAAGCAGTTATTAAAAAACAGAACACGAAACGTCGAATGCTTGTTCGCAAACAAATCATAAAACTTTTTACCCTAGCTTCTAATGAACAACTTTCTTCAAGAAATAATAAGCAATGCCGAAAAAAAAAAATTGGACCTCATACGAATTTGAGAGGAGCTCATGGCTAAAGTTATAACAGCCGCACGGGTCGATCCATCAGGTTAAGCTACGCTTGCCGGGGTTGACCCATGAATGGGTGACCATCTTTACATACCGAGACTCCTCCGTGCCTCGGAAAGCAAGTTAAGCCGTTGGTCCCGGCTGTCAATCGTGGATCTTTAACAGTCGTTACGGTTACGTCAGAAGCCCGAAGTCTGAGAACTAGTTTTACCAAGGGGTATCGTTTTACCCAGTAACTGGGTTGTGGAGGTCAGCTAGGCAGTCGCTCCATATCAAATACTGGTATTCAGCTGCATCCGGTTAGACAGGAAGCCAACCCCAAGATAGTTGGGAAAAAGATAGGCTGATTGATACTAATTTTGATCAGCTGATGATTCATATGGCAAGTCATCAATCACCTGCCCTTATCCCAACTTATTTGGGGTCGGCGCAACATGTCTTTTTCTTCCATACTCCTCTGTCAGTCGTCATCTCTGTAGTCACTCCCTTTTTACCCATATCATCTTTCACACAGTCCAACCATCGTTGCTTTGGCCTTCCCCTACTCTTATAGCCATCCACATCCATACACAAGACTTTCCTCACGACATTTTCTTCATTCATATGGCAAGTCCAATTTTTATTAATCTACTATGAATTAAAGAAAGTTGTTCATTTCCATGGAAACATAAGGTGTATAAAGTTGTCTCACAGAATATAATGGATTCCTATCCCTGAATATTGTTCGTAGCACCTCTAAGTCTTATGACCAGCATTCTTTATCTAGAGTAACAGCTCAGGCGAAGGTCTTATGTCTATAGAAAATACTCTTGGTAGTAAAGCAATTCTGTGTGATATTACAGCAGGTGGTGAGCCCGGCGGTGAACAGTCCACGACCACCGTCCAGACCTGGTCAGTATTTACCTGATAGCTTTATATTTTGCCTATTCCAATGTACATAATACATACTGCATAAGGAACACGATATTGCGCTCTAAAGACACTTGCTGCAAGGAATAGGGATGTTTCCTTGGTTTTTATCTTTTCTCCTTTTATTTAATTTAGATTATCAAAAAATATTGGATTTATTTTTTGCTTTATCAAACTAATCAAAAATAACGGATAAAGGTGCGAATTCTCTTGTTTAATATCTAAACAAAAATTAGAGAATTGCTATCTTTTACTAAAAGGCTGTGCGAGAAAAGGACGGCTATAGCTATGAACTAAGTTAGAGATGTCAAACTAGTTTACGCCTTGCGCTTCGCCGTGTTTTTAGACGACATGTTTTTACGTGTACCCTTAATTTGTATGGAAATATTAGTTCAAACTAAATTTGACAGCACTAATTTACGTCCGTCTCTTTCTTGTTTTATTAGAGAGAAAAAGATAACAATAGCCTAAATTAAGTTTAGTTTTTGCACAACAGAATCAACACCAAAATCCATCAAAGTTCAGGAATCTGGCTCGTTATGTCACTGCGTGGCGTGGTAAAAAGTGTAGCACGGTGTGCCGTCACGCGAAATTTAAACGCAATATGTCGTCCTCATTTTTGTTTACGTGGCACAAGAAAAATACGTGTCCAATTTATTTTTTTGGTAATTTAACGGACCAGTAGATTTTTTTAGGAAACTACCCTATTATGGGCTAAACCTATCGCAACACAACATTTGTCGTTGAGAACTTCCAAGACAAAGATGGCGGAACGATCTTGATCTCTAAAAGCGGGTCTCTTTGTTAGGTCAGATGGAAAAGAAAGGTTTTGAAAAATGAATCGATTAGTTTCAAAAGGGGCAATCGGGCGATTTTCTGAAAATTGAGTTTTTGGTATGGCACCACAAAGATAATTTTGAATACTAGACATTTGCCTTTGGCATTCAGTACCAAAACCGGCGACATGTCATTGGAAATGCTCCTTTTAATTTAAGGATAATTTAAAGATAAAAATAAAAAAAAAATTAAAATCCGCCATATTTTTTTTTCGATTTACCAACGTTTATCAAATAACTACTTTTCCGCTGAGTTACAATGCTGGAAATAGTACAAGCTAAACCCAAAAAATAAGAGAAAATGTTGTCTGACTTCTTGAAAGGCATGAATGCCCGAAACACAGAACCTCAAGGTTCAAACCTTCAAATATAAATAGTGACAGTGTAACATATTAACATAGTACTTGATATTCCAGCATGGGGCGGGTACGAGTCGGACTCGCAGGATGTGATCCTGGTGGACGATGAGCCGTCGCCGGCGCCGGCGCCCCTGCCTGCGCCGGCGCAGCCGCAGGCTTCCACGTCCTTCACACCGGTGCCCTCCACGTCCGCCAACTCACACGGACCCTCCACGTCCGCCAACTCACTCGGACCCTCAACGTTCGCCAACTCACACGGACCCTCAACGTTCACCAACTCACATGGGCCCTCCACGTTCGCCAATTCACACGGACCCTCCACGTTCGCCAACTCACACAAGCCGCTCACTCCTCGTAAGTACTCAATCAAAATTGTAAACATATTAATAATCTCACTTTTCATATCACTGTGAGCAGTGATAGCCCAGTGGTAACACCACTGTTCTCAAAATTCTGAAGAAAAACATAGTGAAGAAACCCGTCTTGGGCCACATTTATTACCGCTGAGTGTACTTGGCCTCCCGGTTTTGGAAAAAATGAATCAAAAGAAGTGTAGGCAAACCTTACAGCGCTAGAAAAGTCCCACTTATTAGCTACACCTGTAACTACGTAAAAAACAGCTGTAACTACGTAAAAAACAGTGGCACTCTAGGAGTGCCGACAGAAGTGAAGACTTGAACAAAAATGCCCAACGCGCCTAAAGAAGTTTTCACTTCATTTCGGTACGAGTGCTACGCGTCGTAGCACTCGTAGCAGATCGCGTAGCGGTGTCGGTAACAGTGTCGAGAGTTAAATAGGGTATTTTACTGAAAATAATCTAATTAGTCCATTTATTTATGAACACATTTTGTTTACGAAAGCAATAAAAATTACAAAGATCATCAAAGTTCAGGAGTGGGGGCTCGTTACATCACTTTGGTGGTTAAAAGTGTCTCGCAGCGTGACGTCACGCGAAATTTCAACGCACTGTATCGCCCTCATATTTTGTTTCCGTTACAATAGACAAAATACCGTGTCCAATATTTTTTGGTTATTTAACTGACGGGGATAATTAGATTTTTTTAGTAAATTGCCCGATTGTCCAACGCGCCTAAAGAAGTTTTCACTTGAAAAATCTTAGAAGTTTTTGACCCACTTCCCGGTTTCCGATTGAGCTGAAATTTTGTAAAAATGATTACAGTACAACTATTTCCTTAATGTCCCTTTGGCAATCATTGCATTTCCGAATACAAACGTATGCTAATTTCCATGTCCATCAAATATTAGATCTATCGTGTGTACTAAGTACATTATTGTAGTTTTGATTTCCGTGTAAGCTAAGTACATAATTCTGAATTTAAATTATTATACTCTTCAAGTATTAATACGTCATCTGTTTTTGACCAGTAATCATTAAGTTATCTATACAAGCAATCATAGCGATAATGACGATGGTCACTTGAGTGTGTTATTGATAAGAAAATACAAAACATTATGTTAAGGTCAAGATAACGTATGCCAGGGTCGCGGGAGTGATCGTAAGTCACCACGACCCTGGCACAGGCGACTGAAGGAACAAGGGTGGGTTTTAGTCAGTAAGAGTCTTGACACGCTCTCCCGCTACACCTAGAGCGGGAGAACTTTTCCACCCAAAAAAAGTCATGATAACGTAACATCACGCCAAAAAATTTTGAATTGTCTCCTAAAGTTTCCACCCTGTATATACAACCATTGTTTTTTTTTATTACATAGTGTCCCACTGCTGGGCAAAGGCCTCCCCTGTCTCCCTCCCAAGCTCTCTGTCTTGGGCGATTTCTAGCCAAGTTTGACCCCCAAGAAAAAAAAAACAGCTAGGCTGAAGTGGGAGTGGGCTGGCCACGTTGCAAGAATGCACCCAGACAGGTGGGCAAGTATCGTCACTCATTGGATGCCAGATGAGGACGTCGCCGTCGAGGTCTACCGCGGCGAAGATACATCAAATTAATTGAAAAATATTTTTGTTACAGCCGTAAAAAGGCCGCCTTCGACAGAACCTTTGTTTGATGAAAAAAAGGCGAAAAGAGACAAAAAACCTAAGAAAAAAAGGTAAGTTTCAATAAACCTTGTTCAAGCATGTCTTACAAGATTGTTCATAGTGTCCTAGAAGCGTTTCGAAACTAAACTTACGGTTTACTTCAAACAGTAAAAACGTACACCAAACGTACAATATAGGGTGACTGGTAATTAGTGACCGATACTTAAACACGTGATTGTACTCATGATTACGAACAACTTTCCCAAAGTAACTTATTTTTTTATACGTATTCACTTTTTTCACAATAACAACAGTTTGAAATTCGCGCGCGCGTTCCTAGATATTTTGTAGTTATGCGGACATACGTTGCATCTTAAAAGTATTAGTCAAACACGCTGTCTTTGAAAATATTTTTTTTATTTAGCAACATCCGAAACATGTAGGTACCTACACTGCTTAGGTACACCGAAAACGGCACGTGGTGCCCGGCCGAGCGGGCTTGCGAGCCGTGCTCTGTACGATACGAGACCGCGTCTAACAGCTGATTGCAGCGGTCACTGCCCTCGCGTGCGCTCATATTTCAAACTGTTATTGTGATAAAAGTTAATAAGTTAAAAAAAAATGTTTTTTTGGGAAAGTTGTTTATAATCATGAGTACAATCACGTGTTTAAGTATCGGCCACTAATAACCAGTCACCCTATATATTGACATTTGTTAATTAATCTATTGACATTTTTAATTTAACTTATTGATTATCTTAATTTCAGTTCAGTTCATATACAGAAAGTTTTATTTTGTTGACATCTGCATTTTAAATATTTTTAATGTTATTTTTAAATATCAAATCTTAACATACCCCATTGTACTGAATTTAAGTTTATTATTGTTTTGTGTCATAGTTTTCATTAATTTTTAAATAGTATAGTATAATAATAATAAGGGTAGTGTAATTAAGATAATCAATAAGTTAAATTGTATGCAAATGCTGACAAATAGTAGCAATCTTGGTAGATGTATTGTGTTAAATAATTTTGCATGCCGTAAGGCAAAATGTATCGGGACTATCCTTAAAATTAACATCTTATCTGTTTGCCTTCATTATTGGCAAATAAATGATTTCTGATTTCAAATAGGGATGATACTCAGAATTTTTTTAACGTCAAAAATTACATAACTCGGTCTCCTAAAACGCCAGTCCGTCAAGAACTGGCGGAACAAACTCCTCAGCAACACATCTGTCTGTAAGAGGTCATATTATTTACTTACTACTTACTTGACGACACGGTTGGCGCAGTGGTTGAGCGTTCGGCTGCTGCGCTACGTGTCGCGGGTTCGATTCCCGCACATAGTTGTGCCGGGTCTGGGTGTCTTGTGTATGTGAGGATACATGTTTGTGAACGCACCCACGACACAGGAGTAATTCCTAGTGTGGGGCAAAGTTTAAAAAAAAAAACATTCAAATAATTAAGTAGGAATATCAGTTCGAAATTGCTGTTACAACTGCACAGAGATCTAAACAGGGAACAGACATCTTAACGTACAAGTAGCTCTTTGTTTCTCTGAGTATTTGTTTTTTGTATGCACAGAGGCCACAGTCGAGCCGGCTCTGGCACGGAAGCGACAGGTCCGGTGGCTCCGGCGGCGACAGCGGCGCCGGCGGCCCCGTCGGGCCCCGCCGGCAGCTCGGGGGGCCCGGCGGCCGCGTGGGCGGGCCGCAACGGCACCACGCACGACCGCCGCCGGAACGGCACCAAGCGGGAAGCGATGGACTCCTACGCCGCGCTTGTTAACAGGATGCCGCCTGCTGGCGCTAAGAAGGTATGAAACATTCATTTATATACTAGATCCTGCCAGCGGCTTCGCCCGTGTTATTATTACTTCTCCCTATTATAAATTATAGCCTGTGTTATTCTGATGTACAGGGTGTATCGGAAAGGTGTGGTCATATTTTAAGAACTGCTTCTGCCCATCCATATGAACAACTTCGTTCAAGAAAACTTCGTTCGCTCAAAAAAAAAATTTACCTCCCATACAAATGTTGATCAGCTGACGATAACTTTGTATGGAAAGTCCAATTTTTTTTTGGGAATTTTCTATTTTTTTTTAGAGAAAATTATTCACATCCATGGGCTGAATCGGTTCTCAAAATATGACCACATCTTTCCGTTACATCCTGTATATGCAATATTACTGTAAAGTTTCATCAAAATCGTTCTGTAGTTTTTACGTGAAAGAATAACAAACATACATCCTCACAGACCACATTTATAATATGTATTAGTAGGATTCGAAAATTACGCGGACGGAGGAGTAAAGTTTTCATGGAGAAGGAGAGCAGAAAGCTAATAATTTTATAAAATATGCATAATTTTTTTTTTTTTTTTAATATCTGTAGATACGTAATTGTACAAACATATCGTCCATACCAATTATGTTGTTACAATAGACAAAGATCGACTGTGTTCTTTATGCGGCCTACCCCCAAATGTTCGTCGGATCGTGGTACTCTTTAAAGTTATGAGTTGAGTTACACGATATTTGACAAATGCTTGCACTGTCTGGATAGGTCTTTTCTCAAAAAACTAAATGTCCTCTTTCTTCATGGTTCTCTTATGATCAGATCAGTATACATTTTATTAACTTTAAAAGGGACATTGGTCTCTGTTCTTCTTAGGGTTGTCAGCTAGGAAATACTTATCTAGTTTAATCTGACAAAAATATAGACGTGTAAAAAGTGTTATTTGTAACCTAACTATTTACAAAATAAATATCATTTTATTAATCATTTATGATCGCAGAAAGTTTATCATGTCGCATCATAGTGATGTCATTAGGATGATGCGGTTACATAAAACGCACCATAGTGCGTTATGTGTCAACAGCCTGGCTTCTGTGTTGACTAATCCACTGGAACACCGCTGACTGAAAAAACAGTATACATGGGACATGTTTTGATATAGTCGAGTAACAAGTAGAGGGTAGGCTCTCAATGGAGGACCGTACTCGAACCGCTAACGAGCACAGAAAGCCAAAAAGCAAGCAAACAAACAAAAAAGAAAGAAAGAAAAACATTTATTTATACCTCTCACACAAATACTTAATACTAACAATACAAAATAAAAAATAGGAATTGACAAGCAAGCAAGCTAGTGGCTTGTGAAGCCGATCGTAAATTAACGTTAGAAAAAAACCGGCCAAGTGCGAGTCTGACTCGCGTACGAAGGGTTCCGTACCATTCTATCTATAAAAACGGCAAAAAAATCACGTTTGTTGTATGGTGAGGGCTACCATAATTTATTTTATTCTGTTTTTTAGTATTTGTTGATATAGCGGCAACAGAAATGATAGAGCAACAGATGTGATGACTTTGGAACCGAAACGTGGTCGCTCACGATGGGCCTCATCAGAAGGCTTACAGTCACCCAAAGGGCAATGGAGAGGGCAATGCTCGGCGTTTCCTTGCGTGATAGAATCAGAAATGATGATATCCGCGAGAGAACTAACTGACATAGCCCGAATAATCGCCAAACTGAAGTGGCAGTGGGCAGGGCACATTGCTCGCAGAACAGATGGTCGATGGAGCCGAAAAGTTCTGGAATGGCGACCGCGTACTGGAAGACGCAGTGTTGGAAGGCCTCCCACAAGGAGGACCGATGACCTGGTGATGATGCGAGACGCACAGGACCGATCATTTGGCGACACTTGGTGGAGGCCTATGTCCAGCAATGGACGTCTTTCGGCTGAAATGATGATGCTGATGAAAATTTCAATTGTCTAACTATCACGGTTCATGAGATACAGCCTGGTGACAGAAGGACAAACAGACAGACAGACGGACGGACAGCGGAGTCTTAGTAATAGGGTCCCGTTTTACCCTTTGGGTACAGAACCCTAAAAAAGAAATACTTGTATAAACACGTGGAAACACTGCTGTTCTATGACAACTTTGACATGTATATCTCAACGTACTATTCTTCAGGTGAAAACGACAAAGGAGCTGTTGGAACAGATCCAGTCGCGCGGCAGCAAGGCGGCGGCGTCGCCGGCGCCCGCGTCGCCGCCGTCCCCGCAGGAGCCCGCCTCGCCCGACGTCATGCTGATAGAGCCCGACAGTATGTATCACACAAGTTTTTTTTTTTGTCTTTAAAAATACGTTGCTCCACACTAGGAATTACTCCTGTGTCGTGGGTGCGTTCACAAACATAATTATAAACTCACGTAAACAATACACCTACACCCGGAACGGGTAGGACATACAAATATTTGTTCCATACGGGAAGCGAACCCGCGACACGTAGCGCAGCAGCCAATCGCTCAACCACTGCGTTTACCGTCTTGCCAAAGTTTCATGTCTTTCTTCCTTTCGTTGGTACATTGCTTAAGGATTAAAAAAATATTCAAAAACTGGCACATTTTTTTTTTATCAGACATTTGACGTTAAAATTCAAACCAAAAAAAAAAGAAACAGCGAAAATTAAATTTCTTTTACTTAGAAATATCATATAAAGTCATTTACTATATGTGATCTTGTAGATAATTGAACACTAAAATTTGTATTACTTAGAAATATCATATAAAGTCATTTACTATATGTGATCTTGTAGATAATTGAGCACTAAATAATAATCAGTTAAAATCATGTAAAGTCATTTGATCTTGTAGATAATTGAGCACTAAATAATAATCAGTTAAAATCATGTAAAGTCATTTGATCTTGTAGATAATTGAGCACTAAATAATAATCAGTTAAAATCGCGAAATGCAGTTTTTTTACCCAACTTTATAAAACTGTATCTCGGAAACTAAATGCCAATACAAATAGTCAATTCCGATACAACATTTGGACCTGACATACCAGTTTTGATCAATCGTAGATAACTTTGTACGAAAAGTCCTATTTTTGATATGAAACATCTATTGGCGCGGCTTAAATGCCGTGACGGCAAACGGCATGACGCTGTCGTGCCACGATACCCTCACTACGCTGCCGCTCTCAACTCCCTTGTCTCTAGAAATATCTATGCGAAAAAAAGTAACACAACTATAACAAAAACTACAACACCAACAATAACTAACAACAATTTTTAATTCTAATATTAAAATAGATGTTCCACATGTCGGGGTCCTGTGACGGCCAACTTTTTTTTTTTTTAGGGATTTTTTGTGACTTCCGTGATGAAAATTGTTAATTTCCATTAGCACAAGCAGTATCTAAATATGAGCACGCATTTCCGTTGCATCCTATATAAAGTTGTCGTGTTACTACTACATAATCTGTGGGTTGGGGTGAACTTGAAAAATAATGACGGAGTGTTGCCGAGAATGACGAATCATAGGAAATTCAACTTAAATACACTAGTATTAAAGTACACTATTAGTACTAGGCAATGAATACTACTAGTGTACTGTAATACAAGTGTATTAACACGTTGGCTGCCAGAAAAACAGACACAATTAAAAATCTATTGTTTGGGGGTCACCATGTGTCCCCCATGGCGGTCAATGTATTAAAGTTGAATTTTCCACGATTCGTCCGTCAACACTCCATCATTATTTTCTGCAAAACGTCAGGAGATTGACCCGTTTGGGCCACATTTATTGCTGCTCAGTGTTGTCAAATCAATATATAATTTCAACTTTCTTACAAATTGACTGTATTCCACAGCTGTCGTGAAGGTGGACTCTCCTTTACGGAACGGCGCCGTGACACCGCGGCCTCCCTCGCCGCCGGCTTCCCCGCAGCCGCCCATGTCGCCTCTGGAGGAGCCGCGCGAGTACCACGCCTGCACGTGCGGCGAGGAGCCCGACGACACGTGCCCGGCCGCCGACGAGCGCGTCGTGCGCCCGCGACACGTGCACGCGCTGCACCACGCGCACGTGCCCGGCGTCAACGGCACGCGCGCGCCCGCGCTCCCGCACCGCTTTGCCGTGCGACCCGCGGAGGACCCCGAGCGCCCCGGCCTGTTCAACAGCGTCGTGCCGCTCTACAAGTATTCCGACTACGCAGACGATTACTGCGCCAAGAACTTGTCGCAAGTGCAACTGTGCTCCCATCTACCCTGGACCAGCTTCGCGCCGCCTCCACCCGATCTCCCTCCGCCGCCGGAGCCTCCGCCGCTGAGGCCGTACCCGGAACCCGACCCCGAACCCGTCGAGCAAGACGAGGACGCCGACGAGTCGGACGTGAAGCCCGAAATCAAGCGGGAACCTGTGGTCAAGGAGGAGATCGAGGTCGAAGCCGAGATGGTCGGCTTGCCGACGCTCGAGCCCAGCGAGAGACTGAAGGCGCCGATCCTGATGCCGGAGGACGAGACGTCGTTCGGCGTGGCGGCCCGCGCCGCCGCCGCCGCCGTGGAGCAGCACGCCACCGCGGCGCCGCAGCACCGCAGCGTGCCGCGGACGAAAGAGCAGCCCGGCGGCGCCGCGCTGGTGGCCGCCGTCCGCGCCACCAGCGCCGCCGTGCCGCACGACTACGCGCAGCTGCTGCCGGCGCCCGTGCTGCCGCGTGCCGCCCTGCGCTCCGACGAGGCGCTGGCGGCGGCGCTGGACGCCGGCGCCGACTCGCGCGACTCGCTCGGCCGCCCGACGCCCGCCGCCAAGTTCGCCGAGTGGCACGAGTGCGCGACGCTGGGCGAGCTGGTCGCGCTGCCCTACGTGGTGATCGACTGACCGTCTAGTGCCAAATGTGCGTGTCGCCCGCCCGGCGTCCGCCACACCCAAGTGTCCTTACGTTAGTTATAGTGGCCGGCCGACGCGCCCCGAGAGCATACATGCCTAGTCATATATTTATTTTGTAAAGGCCGATTAACAAAAGAATTAGTAGCGGGCGGGTCATTGTGATATTATAATTATAGTATGTGCCGCACATACATTCCCGGCCCCGCCATGACTGAAGCGTGAAGCGCTGAGCGTGCTCGATATGTTTAGCGTCGAGTGCTGGACGACGATGGCGGCTCGCCGTCCACACGCTGGCCGCTCGCCGTCCACACGCTGGCCGTGTGCCAGCACCACACGAGGCCACACCGCGCACGCTCAGCACGCTCTCACAAATGACGATTCAGATAATAATCTCCCGACTGTACTGTTTCGTGAGTCGAGTGCTCGATGTCGCCACGTTCGTTACCTTTTGTGATTTTTAAAATGAAAGAAAGAAAAGTAAATTAGGTAATTAATAAATATAATTATAATATTAAATAGGAGTTCCAATTGTATATTATACATAATGATTGCATGTATCGTGCATATCAACGATAAGGAGAAGAGAATGTTACATTTGATAAATATAAACGTTTACTATATGAAAAGTTGTACCAAATTGTTGTTGTTGAAGACACTGTTATGTACCTTAGGAACTTTTGTATATAGTTTAATCTACCTATGAGTTGCACATGAGCTTCGACAATTAGTGTTCTATAATAGAACTCGGATTTGTACACATTTATAAATGCTTTTGTAACTGATAACTTAACAAGTGATGGGATTCCAACCGGATAAATACTCAAAATGGATAAATACTCATAAATATCCATTATTAATAGAGTATCTATCCAAAATAGCGGATAAATAGTTTTAAACGTATAGTTCCTGTTTCTAGTATAATATACATACAGTACGACATTAAACTTGTTTATTTTACAAATAAAAGGTTTAGTTATTAAAAGAAAATATAGATATTCTCATTATTTTAATCACCTAAACAATAAAACAATCCTATAGTAAGAATTGTATCACTACAATTATATACATTTTCATCAATCACTCTCAATATTAGAAGATTGTTAATCATCATAATTAGGACTACAATTAACAAAGCTTCCCGATTTTCTCAAATCCACTGATTCTTCATCAGTACCACTCGGTACTGGACGTGGCGATGAAATATCGTCTTCGTCGCTGCCTGCACTCTTGGAAGTTTTCGCCTTTTTTGTGGTCAGGTGATTAATTTTTTTTGCTATGAAACACCGTTCGGTTGCGGCAGAAGTACAAGACTTGTTCGTAAAACATATTCCTTTCTACTAGGTCAAGGAGCTTATTAATTAAATGTTCTTCCAAATTAACGATTTTCCACAAACACATTCCTTCGCCTTATAGGCTGCTAATTTTGGCATAATTTCCTTATTCAACATACCAGCCATCCCTTTAATAAAATCCATGATTTTCGGTTCTTCGTCTTGATTTAATTCGAGACCTTGAGTTTTTGGGTCTGAAAGATACGCAGAAAAATACATTTATCTACCTTTTTGGGTAAATATCCGGTAAAAACGGGTAAAAATAAGTATTTATCCATTTCTGATATACAGGGTTTAACGGAAAGGTGTGCTCATATTTAAGATACTCCTTGTCCATGGAGATGAACAATTTTCTTCAAGGAAATCACATTCCTAGTAAAAAATTGGACTTTTCGTACCAAGTTATCGTCGACTGATTAAAATTAGTATGAGAGGTCCAACATATTTATTGGAGAAAGTTGTTCATTTCGGTTACACTCTGTATACCCAAGTATTTGTGTTTCGAGTATTTATCCACCGGCCATCACTACCAGTAACTGTTATGCTCTATAATGCGCGCAACATCAAATGAATATCACCTACCTATCTACTCGTATGATGAGGGAATGAAGTGAAACAGTTCCAAACATCCTGTATGAATGACAATTTGGTAAATTTTTCAGTTTCTTGTATGATTGTATGTTTTGTGTACCTCTCTATAGTTGAATATTGTTACATACGGTGCGGTGTGCACGTCGATGCCACGTTGATGCTGATGCTGATGCCAAATTATGATGATGTGTTGTGTTACGGCATACGGCATCTCAGATTGTGATGCGGGCGCATATATGTTCGAGCTGAATAATACAGCTATGTTTTTGTAAAACTGTTGTTCTGTTTATTTTCATGTGAAATGATTTCCGTTAGGTTTATGTGTGTATGTGTCGTTTTGTTTGACTGAGCGGGTGAGTGTTAATGGTGGCGCTGCAATAGTACACAGGTACCAACATTGTGGTGATATTCAAGTATAGATTGCGAGTGTCGCACTGTCGCACTGTCGCGCTGTCGCAGTGTGATGGAGGCCTTACGTGCGTGCTGCGGGTGAAGCTGCGGAACAAGTGTAGTACTGTAGTGCGGCGGCGACGAACCCCATCACTGCCTTGTTGGACGAGATCCAAAAACTGACAAGCGAAACAAACGAAAATATATATATCCAGGTGTTTTTATTACCAGAGCGTTTTATTTTTTGCTGAACCGATTCACTTAATACACACACATTACACACACTTTTATCATTCAACGTCTGCTCACTACGAGCTCTGCCTCTGCCTTGCGAACAGTTTCTCACAATCATTCGGTAAGTAGTAGAAATTATGTGAGCCTGTCGTGTCCCACTGCTGGGCAAAGGCTTCCGTGTCTTCATTTAGCTTCTGTTACATAACACAATAGCTGATCATTCACAAGAGCAACCGAGACTCGAGCGAGACAAGAACGAAATGCTTTCGTTCAGAAACACATTAATGAGATCTTTTTAGAAGCAAACATATCTCTATAAGCCCTACCGACCTAGTCTTGTTCTTCGGGAACTGTTTGGCAGACACGGTACAAGTTAACATAGTTATTTGAATAACTAAGACGAAGGGCTTTTTGTTACGAGTCTGTCTTAGTTTCGAGCTTATCTCAGAAACTGCTGTACGCATTTTCATACGGTTTTCACCATCAGAAAGAGGAACTGTCTTGAAAGGTTATGGGCTTTAATTTATGAACATTTTGCGAAAACAAGCTACGGCTGTGATTTTGTGAACGCAAGTCTGAAAAAATAGCTTTTTTGGAGAGCTTCCGTGGCATGCGCTACGTAAATAGTGCAAGTTACACAAAAAAAAAAATGTTTGGTAGAAAAGTAGCTCTCAAAAAGTTCTAATAAATAGTCCGCGATAGCATATCTTTTAAGGTTGACTCACAATAATCAAATTTGTTTAAAAATAATGCTTTATTTTCGAAGGTGTTATCATCGATACAGTATTAATCCTTATCTAAATAAATATTTTAGTCATCTTGAGTATTTAATTTGGACCAAAATTGCCCTTTACACACAACATTTAGACGAATAACTCGCGCAACAAAATAATGTATGGGGCATATTATGGGGACACACTGCAGTAATGGCGCAGTGGTTATATAAAGGTTCGCCTCTCTTGCTCGAGGCTATAGGTCGTGGGTTCACTTCCGAATGTGATTTTTCAATTTACCTATTCTAAAACTGTAGTTGAAAAAAAGGAGGAATAATGCTTTTCTATCCCAACCGCAACCTAAGTATAGTATGTTTTTATCGGCTATGTTAGCAATGGTCATGCTCAACACCGGTCGGCCGGCCACCCCCGCTGGTCTACCCTGATTCCGCTCATCAAGTTGATGCTGTCTGCCTCTCTTCAGTACTTCATAGTTCCTGGTGAAACTGTTCCCTGTTTTTCATCGCAAAATGAGTATGAACTTATGAAGGTACCTAATAAATAAGAATATAGACTTTGATAGAGATTAATATTACATCCATGGTGGTTTTCGGAGTGAACAAAACGTTTGAATAGGTAACGGTCTTCTAGTCGATTACCCACTTGCATCAATCAAAATGTTCTATTTTCGAAGAACATTTTCATTTCAGAGTGTGTACAGCCATCTAGTAGCTCAGCGTAGAACTAACGTGAAAGCGTGTGAATTAATTAACTTCATTCAACATTATTGTGGATATTGGTCAATAGATGGAGTTGTTGTAAGTCCGTGAATGTGTTATGTGAGGTAAAATTTAAGTAACTTTTAATTTACCTGGACTATACCTGGAACCATAGTTTTAGTCAAGACAAAATCGACAAGCAGCATTTTCTTGTTTAGTACGTAAGAATATTTATTTGCAAAAACATACTGTGTAGGTACACGTACAAGAATACTAGTGAATGCAAGATAACATAAAAAAAATAAGTTCGGACATGTCTATGGTACCCTTCTGGCTCTATCATCACCGCCTAGTTTAATGACACTTGTCAGAAAGTAGGTACATATCCAATGAGTCTAAACACGAATATGCTATTTTATACGGTTGAAAACCCTATAGAAATAATCAGACCACTAGTCAGTACAATTCAATAAACCCAAACACGATAGTGCTATCTTGTTTAGTTGAGGAGCTGTTATAGTCACCTTCCGGTTTTATCATCAACCCTGGGAACCACCACCACTAAATGTAATATCGCTCGTCATTATATATTCAATAAGCTGAAACACGATGGTGCTATCTTGTTTGGTTGCGGAGATCTAATAGCCACATTTCAGCACCATCATTAGACCCCAGGCACTTCAATACTTATCGAATGAGCCCAAACGCGATGGTGCTATCTTATTTGGCTGCAGAGATCCTTTAGCCACCTTCCGACTGCAACATCAGACCCTGGGTACTAAGTGAAAAATCACTTTTCAAAACACATCGAAGGAGTTCAAACACGATGGTTCTATCATTTTTGGTTGTGGAGATCCTAGGTACACATTTCGGCTCCATCACCAGACCTTAGGCATCACCTAGTCTAACGTAACTTGTCAAAACATATGCAATGAGACCAAACACGATGGTGCCATCTTGGTTGGTTGAGGAGTTCCTATGCCACCTTCCAGCTCCATCATCAGACCAGCTTCATAGTACTATATTATTGCATTAGGCACTTTATTTTATAAGTAATGCAAGTTTCAGCTTAATCAAAGACCAGAAAGTGGTTGAACGATGGGTTACTAATTTGTAATCCGATACAAACAAAACCAAAGCAAGTTAGTATAAAGTTTGTAAAAATGTAGACTTCTCATAGGTTTTCCTGTAATATTAAAGAACTATTTCCTGTATTTTTTTTTCGAAATTTTAGGCTCAGTAGTTTCGGAGAAATGGTCAATTTTCGTTTATTTTCTTAGATTATTTTAACATTATGAAAAAAATAATATTTCAGACCCTCACAATGCGCCCTTCCATTTGATATGTGGCATGGTAAATTTTGAAAAACTTTATTTTAAAATTTGCCTATTTGCCCCCCAAAAGTGACCCCCATATTCCAAATAAATTTATTTACTTTACTTGCCCATGTTTGGGTCATAGAAGTACACTTGTGTAGATAATTTCAACTTAATCGGACCAGTAGATTCGGAGTAAATTGGCTGTGACAGCCGGACAGACAGACGCACGACTGATCCTATAGGGGTTTCCTTTTTACATTTGGATGTTCGGAACCCTAAAAATGATAAAAAACCATGTCTAGAAAAATAAATGGGTGAGCATCCCTTTCAAACATAGGTATTTTATACTATAAAAGAACTAACTAGTGGACCCACGTGGCTGTGGAGCAGGACCAGCAACAGACGAAATGACATTCGCAAAAAACTAAAAAATTACTGGTTTTCTTGAAAAAAATTAACCAAATATTAATTTTGTTTGAAGCTGCAGAAAAATATTGCTATTGTTACGTCGTACGTATTACACTGGAACGTTCGAGAATGTAGTCGAAGTTTCCAGAAGTTTCCACTATGTTCGAGAACATTCCATTGTGGTACTGTGTGGAAGTTCATGGATGTTTCTAGAATATTCCAGTATAGGATAGTTCGACAATGTTCTAGAAACTTCCATAACTGTATAAATAGGCCGGACGGCGGGCGAGTGAGTCAGTCTGTTTTCGACTACGGATGCGAACGGAAGTGATTACAAGCGATTACGAAGAGAATAGTGATTATTAGCGATTTAGTATTTGTATAAAATAATAAGTTGTTGAGTTAATAAAGGATATTTGGTTAATCAATTGGTGTAAAATAATTTATCCCATACCCAGCTCGTAACACTATTTTGACTATATTTCTGAGAACTTTGTTGTTTTCGAAAAACGTTGAAAAAAAATAAAATCCTCGATAAAAATGATCGTCAAACTTACCACTGATTTTGACTTTTTTATAAAAATCCCGTATTATTATATCTAACGTACCTACGTCGGTAATAATGAATCGAATCTTAATGCAAAACTTTGCTGTTTTAGATTTTTAATAGCTAAACTCAGTTTTGAGTAAATCGATAAAATGCTTCATAAGTTGCAATAAATTGCAAGCATCGTCGCGCATCTCTTTCTCTTCTATGCAGTCCAAGAGACATGTCACGCTCTTAATCACCATTAAAGTTAAATATTGTGATTGCAACTAAACTAGTACCGTATTGAATGCCCAGTGGTATTGGCTGCGACTAACAAGTTGTAGGTCGTGAGTTCATGGTTCAAACCCAGGCAGACGCTTTACTTTGTGTACATTATTTCATCACCACTGCTCTCAGAACGGTGAAGGATAATATCGTGCGAAACCGGCATGTCCTAGAACCAAAAATACGAAGACATGTGACGGCTCACATCCTCTCACAGAGAGGAGTCCTGTGCCCCAGCAGTGGGGACATTAAAAGGCTGATGATGATGAAGTAGGTAGGTACTGAATAAATTAACATACACCCTTCTCACTAACCCTTCACGAGTTGCGTGGGATAATTTATTGGTAAACACTTCAACACAAATTACTGAGACCTTAAATCACGCCAATACATGAGATTACCGTTCTAAATACTAGTTAAATTCATTAATAGGTACGAGTATAAACGATCGCTGTAGTTTCTAAATGTACTGATTTAACACGAGAAACGTGTTGTTAAGATCGTGGATCGTGTAATTTTATAATCATATGCCTGGAGCAGGGGTAGAGAACTTTTTCAAAACATGTTTACTATTTTTATCTGTCTGTCTGTCTGTGTTCGCGATAAACTTAAAAACTACTGAACGGATTTTCATGCAGTTTTCAGCAATATACAAAATGATGAAGGTTGGTACTGGTAGTCACTAGTAAATATAAACTTTTTTTTCAAAAATTTGTCAAATAACGAAGAAACAAAACTGTACACCGAATTCCGAAATTAAAGTTATTTTGCATTTTTAACCGACGAAAAAAAAGGAGGAGGTTCTCAATTCGACCGTATATATGTTTTTTTTTTTTTTTTTTTTTGTGTTCTTTTTTAAAGTCGATTGGTTTTATTTTTTTTACCTACCGTACAATATTATAATGACATGATAAAAAACGTTCCATGTTATATGGGACATTGCAGAATGTGGTTATTTGATAAACATGATATTCACTGAAAGTATAGGCAATAAGGCCATTCGGGGAATAGGCCACCCTATTCCCCGAATGTCCTAGATGACTAAAAAAATGTTTTTGATCCGTCAGTTGGAAGAATAAAAAACATTCTTTTTGTCACGTAAAAAAATATGTGGACGATACAGTGCGTTGAATGTCGCGTAACGTCACACAATACAAATGTAAACAAGGTATCACATTTTCCCTAGAAGTGACATAACAATGCCCCACTCTGAACTTTGATGCTTTTTATCTTTGTAATTTTTTATTGAATTGGTAAAGCAACGTGTCCAATATTTTTTCTTAACCTCTAAAACCCGAAGACGCGTCACGTTTCAGCATCTGTCAGTCCCCGTTGACAGGCGGCCATCGTGTAACTACAGACTTTGTCAGGTTCCGGGTGTATGAACCTTGTCACAGGTCTAAAGATTTTGGCTAATAGTGATAATAGCGGTTAAAAACGCGTGAATCGGGTTTTGGCAAAATTTTTGGCAAGGCAAACTAGCGGAAAACTAGCGGCACACATGAGAGCCGCTGGGGTAAATAGAATTATTATTATTGAATTCAGGAATCATCCCTACTTAGGATTGATGTTACCTACGGAAAATAGCAGTGGGCAGCACATTGCTCGCAGAATAGATGATCGATGGGGCCCAAAGGTTCTGGAGTGGCACCCGCGTACCAGAAGACGCAGCGTTGAAAGGCGTCTTACAAGGTGGACCGATGATCAGCAGGCGTATTCGCTAACTCAGTGGACATCAATTTGGTAGGTACTGTAGGAACCCAAGCTCTCTTGTGAGCTACAGGGCACCTTGGAGGCACTTCGACGTTATCGGGGGCGTCGCGTAGCTCGGCGACTCGTTGCCGCGGTGCGAGAGGACTATATGGAAGGGATCTGTCTACGGGCGGATAAGTTAAACTGCTGAGGGCGACTTCAATTAACTATATTGTAGTAATAGGGAAAACACACATATGCCCACTTGGACGGACTCGCTGAACTCTAACTAACTGACACATCCGTCAAGCCTATCATTTATTCTAATTTTATTTCAAACGGCTTTCCAAGACTTCTAGAATATTCTAACTTGCCAGTCGCCAACATAAGGCCGCCAACATAAGGTTGTGACTATAATTGTCACAGTACTTTGCAGTACATTGCTTGGTGGACATCGATTATAATAGCGCTACGTAGAACATTTTTGTTTTCTTATACGTCAAAGCAGCAATGTACTGCATACTGCCTATCAAATTGATGTCAAGTTAGCGAAAACACCTGCTGGTGCGGGTCGTGGGTAGCCGATGATTGCGAGATGCACAATACCGGTCATTGTGGTGATACTTGGGGGAGGCCTATGTCCAGCAGTGGACGTCTTTTGGTTGAAATGATAGGCGATAACCGGCCATTCGGAAAATTTAGGATTAAAATGATAAATGATATTTATTTTGCAAACAGGTTACAAATAACACTTTTAAAATCAATGTATTTTTGTCAGTTTAAGCTACATGAGGCCGGTGTTTCCTACCTGACTACCCTGAGAAGTAACACCATTAGATTGATGTTCATCATGTTCCTGCCCTTATCCCATGTTACTTGGGGTTGGCGCAACACGTTTTTTTCTTCCATTCTGTCCTCTCAGTCGTCACGCTATCACTAACTGCCTTTTCTTTCATATCACTAATCACACAATCCATCCATACTTTCTTTGGCCTCCCTCGCCCTCATGTTACCTACGGAAAATAATCGATTTTATATTAAAATGACTTTAATACCAAGGGTGGCACGCCATAGGTTTACAATCTCTGCTTTTTCTAAAGGGCCAACCACACTTGTAGCACCCGACTTTACTGCACGCGTGATTTTAGGTCGCATTACGAACTTGCCTGCTACTTTCTCGTGAACCATAGACTAGCGTGTTACAAGTGTATCCCAAGCTTAAGTTATGATAGTGTGTAGTCTAGGTATTAGGTTTTCGTAATCTAGATTGTGACCTGTTCGGCTTACGGGAATATTTGGCCGTAATGTTAGGTTGGTGTGTGATTTATGTTAATGTTTCGTGATAGATAGATCTATGTTAAGTACTTATTTCTACAATATACATGTTCGGTTCTAAATTACATGCTACCTATATTGGTTTAATTTCTTCATCGCAGCTTAATCTTATCTCGATCTCTATCTGTATAGGTATATAAAATTCAAAGTCCTGACTGACTGACTGCCTGATATATCGTTGGCACAGCCTAAACTGCTGGTCCTAGAGACATGAAATTTAGAGGGTGTGTTCTTTGTGAAGAGTAGGTATTCACTAAGAAAGGGACTTTCGAAATTCAACCCTTAAGGGGGTGAAGAGGGGGATTGAAAGTTTATAACGGGGGAAGTATTAATAACACGGGCGAAGCCGCTGACAAAAGCTATAGGTATAAAAATCAAAGTAGCTTTCCGCGTCGGTCTGTTTCTCCGCTAAGTCCTCCTAAACCAGTTTTCACTAATGGAAAGAGCTATAAACGTGGAAGGTTTGTATGTATAACTAGCTTTTTTTTTCCTGCCCTTATCCCATGTTACTTGTGGTCGGCGCAACACGTTTCTTTCTTCCATTCTGTCCTGTCAGCCGTCAGGCTATCATTAACTCCCTTTTCTTACATATCACTCCTCACACAATCCATCCATCTTTTCTTTGACCTCCCTTTCCCTCTCCATGCATCCACATTTATATTTATAACTCTTTTAGTTACATGTGTTTCATCCCTCCTCTTCACATGACCATACCAAGATAAGCGGTTCCCTTTCAACTTTTCTTTGACTGGCGCCATTTTTAAACTACCTCGAATGTACTCATTTCTCACTTTATCCATTCTTGTTACTCCACACACCCATCTCAACATTCTTATCTCCGCCACATGCAATCTTTTTTCATCCGTCTTTTTCACAACCCAACATTCTGATCCATACAGTACGACAGGTCTAATCACGGACTTATAGATTTTCCCTTTTAACTTAAAGAGCATCCGTCAGTCGCAAGTTGGTCCAGTGACCTGTCGCCATTTCATCCATCCTGAGTTGATCCTGTGTGTTACGTCTCGGTCTATATCGCCATCTCCCTGAACAAGCGACCTGAGGTACCGAAAGGTAAAGAAGAGCAGATCGGTATAGGCGTTCCGTTGAGAGCTACACAAAATTTCTCTTTGACCCTTTCGTCACATCATACAGCCTCAGTCAATAAATGAATCCGGTCTCGAGATACTTATTAACAAAAAACCCCTAGACATGTATTGACTACGGTTGTCTGTCGGTGTGACCATAAAGTAAATGAGATCACTAGGAAATTTAGTTTAGATTTTTTTTGTATTGTTTGAATACAAGGCTTTTGTAAATTTCGAAGTGCGTTTGTCTGCGCAAAATAAATAAATTTAATGATGACGTAATGATAATAATGACGTGATTTAATTTTTCATCCAAATGACATCTCCCGCTCTAGGGTGGAGCGGGAGGGCGTGTCATACTCTTACTGACTAAAACCCACCCCTGTTCCTTCCCTGCCCTGAGTGCCCAGGGGCGAGGTAACTGTTTCGAATTTATCCTAAACCACTGGGTCGGAAAACACTTTCATCTACATACAAAAACCCTACATTCTTACCGGATTATACGTTCCCTAGCTATTTCGCTAGACGCAATCAAGATCTGCGGGTCACAGCGTGGCCATTATTACTAGTATAGGCCTTGTCGACTACTAGAAACGTTAAAATTTCCTACTCTCCTTTTCCTCTTCCTAAACCTCTACTGCAATGGTTATATAATCATCAGCCTTTTGTGTGGGCCGTAATCCACCACGCGGGCCCAATGCGGATTGATGGATGACACATGTCTTCGAATTTTTGGTTCTAGGACATGCCGGTTTCCTCACGACGTTTTCCTTCACCGTTTTGAGTACTGCATTGGTTGCCTTTGGAAAAGCTCTAAGAAAACTATGGTTTCAAGAAAACATGTTAAAAAAAAAATCGTTCGGAACACGACACTACACTACAGACAAATGCTCAGTTTTTTTTACAGCATTTCTATGTAATGTATCGTTCTTGCGAATGTTCGACGCTGTGTTCGAAATGCTCACGGCGAGTGAGCATTTACCTCTATGTTGATATGTCGGACCTACAAGTTGCGTGCTATTGCTCGATAAAATGTTACACCAAAATGCTCATTGGTTTTTAAAATCAGGTTGTAACAAAACATCGAGCGTCATTTTAGAAGTGTGGTTCGAGTTAATTTAAAAACAGCGAATGCTCGATGTTCATTTACTAGTAACACACCTTTAGCCGTTTAAGCTTCTTCTGGGGCAATCGTCGGGTAAAAAGATAATCCATTTAAAGTACAAAACACAGTTCATCAAGAAAACTAGACCTATCCAACATCAACATCACTTCTGATCCACCTACAAAACTAGACCTATCTAACATAGCTCGCCGTCCGATCAGCACCAGGTCCGAGAGTCGACGGCGCGTAGTGTTCCACGCGCGCCTCAAAGAGTTGTCAGCAAACAGGACGGGGCCCGTCATGGCCGATGCCTGCCCGGGGGTTGAGGATAAATTCGAAAGAGTTACCTCGCCCCTGGGCATTCAGGGCAGGGAGGAACAGGGGTGGGTTTTAGTCAGTAAGAGTCTGACACGCCCTCCCGCTCCACCCAGAGCGGGAGAAGTCATTGGATGATTTCCCACCCAAAAAAAAAGACCTATCCAACATCAACATCACTTCTGATCCACATATAAAACTAGACCTACCCAACATCAACATCACTTCTGATCCACATACAAAACTAGACCTACCCAACATCAACATCACTTCTGATCCACATACAAAACTGGACCTACCCAACATCAACATCACTTCTGATCCACATACAAAACTAGACCTATCCAACATCAACATCACTTCTGATCCACATACATAACTGGACCTATCCAACATCAACATCACTTCTGATCCACATACAAAACTAGACCTACCCAACATCAACATCACTTCTGATCCACATACAAAACTGGACCTACCCAACATCAACATCACTTCTGATCCACATACATAACTGGACCTATCCAACATCAACATCACTTCTGATCCACATACAAAACTGGACCTACCCAACATCAACATCACTTCTGATCCACATACAAAACTAGACCTATCCAACATCAACATCACTTCTGATCCACATACATAACTGGACCTATCCAACATCAACATCACTTCTGATCCACATACAAAACTAGACCTACCCAACATCAACATCACTTCTGATCCACATACAAAACTGGACCTACCCAACATCAACATCACTTCTGATCCACATACATAACTGGACCTATCCAACATCAACATCACTTCTGATCCACATACAAAACTAGACCTATCCAACATCAACATCACTTCTGATCCACATACATAACTGGACCTATCCAACATCAACATCACTTCTGATCCACATACAAAACTAGACCTATCCAACATCACTTCTGATCCACATACAAAACTAGACCTATCCAACATCAACATCACTTCTGATCCATATACAAAACTAGACCTATCCAACATCAACATCACTTCTGATCCACATACAAATCTAGACCTATCCAACATCACTTCTGATCCACATACAAAACTGGACCTACCCAACATCAACATCACTTCTGATCCACATACAAAACTGGACCTATCCAACATCAACATCACTTCTGATCCACATACAAAACTGGACCTATCCAACATCAACATCACTTCTGATCCACATACAAAACTGGACCTATCCAACATCAACATCACTTCTGATCCACATACAAAACCATAAATTCCTACCTGATACTTACGTTCCCCAGGTATTTCACCAGACGCGATCAAGATCTGCAGGTCACAGCGCGGCCATTATTACTAATAGAGGCCTTGTCGACTATTAGACGCGTTAAAATTACACCTCTACTGCAATGGTTGCCTTTTACAGAGTACGACACGACTGCGATACGGGAATGATAGACAGTTTAATTTCCTTTGCAAGGAGTCTGTGTATTGTTGTTTGAATGTCATCTTTGGAGTACTTTGACACTGGTACCGATTCTGTTGTGCACAAACTAAATTTAATTTAGGCTATTGCTATCTTTTTCCCTTGAATAAAACTAGAAAGAGACGGACGTTAATTAGAGCTGTTAAATTTAGTTGAACTATTCTTTCCATACAAATTAAGGGTAAACGTAAAAAATGTCGACTAAAAACATAGTGAAGTGCAAGGCGTAAACTAGTTTGACAACTCTAACTTAGTTCTTAGCTATAGCCGTCGTGCAAGGCGTAAACTAGTTTGACAACTCTAGCTTAGTTCTTAGCTATAGCCGTCCTTTTCTCGCAATGCCTTTTAGTAAAAGATAGCGATTCTCTAATTTTAGTTTCGTTATTGAATAAGAGAATCGGCGCCACTGTCTACTACTTTAATTTTAAAGGCAGTGCTTGGTAAGTCTACTTGCTAAGTTAGGAAACTGATTGGCGGATTCCGAAATTAAATTATCCTTATAATATCCTGAATAAAGAACCTGCCAAGCAATGTTTAAACTAATCATAGTATAAAGTCAAAGTCGGTTTCCGACACACATACATACGTACCTACATATACATAAGCTGATTAACATATTACCCTCCTTTGCGTCGCGCAGTCGGGTAAATAAAATAATATTTCAGATAAAGTCAATTTACAGAAGACAAAGTCTAGGCTTCGACAAGCAGGCAAACTCTTGTTCTTGGTGTATAAAAATTCTGACTGTTCTCTATTTCTACTTAGTATAAATCAAAGTCGCTGTCCGCGTCTGTTTGTTCTCCGCTAACTCCTAAACCACGCAATGGATTTTAATGCGGTCAGTGGTTATTGAAAAAGTAATAGAAAGAGCGATAAACGAGGATAATGTTATACTAGCGTATAATTTGGTGATGATTAAGCGCAGGAGCGATGAAATAAAGATGCCTTTTTTTTTTTTTTTCTTTTTCTTCCGAGGACACGGTGGAGGTCTGACCCGCTCGGGCGGAGTACCGCCGTGTACTCGTGGATGCGATAGGTGGCGGCTCTCCTCGAAGCAGTAATGCTCGCGAAGGCGGAGGCGGGACGCGTGAGGAAAGATCAACGGAGTGGCCCTCTGTTCCACGCGCGTCTCAAAGAGATGGTTGTCAGCCACCACTGACGGGGCCCATCGTGGCCGGTGCCTGCATGCCTTGGTGCAGCGGATAAATTCGTAACAGAGTTACCGCGCCCCTGGGCACTCAGTCACGGAAGGAACATGTTGTTGTGTTTTAGTCATTAAGAGTCTGACGTGTCCTCCCGCTCCACCCAGAGGGGAGATGTCATTGGATGATTTCCCAGCCCACAAAAAAACCGGTCTTATAATTCCGTACTGTTTTTAAGTAGACCTATAATCACTTGGTCTGGCAAAAATACGGAGAATTTCTCGATGGAAACTGTTTTCGTAATAAAATAATCAAATAAATCACCAATTTATTTATCCTCGTTTCATCTGTGCGAACTTATTTATAGTTTTAATAAATAACAACAGTTTTGGAAATCCTATCCTTCTTGCGTGATGTAAAACCCACTACTACTTAGAAAGGATTTAACTAGCCATGTCGTAAGCGTGAGATAATCCCGCCATAACTTAAACATGGTTGCGATGATTAAGCTGATATTTAGAACGGGTGACGAAATAAACCACTATACACACCATCACGCTTTATCCTAAATGCTGCCCAGCCGTGCTGAATTCGACGGTTGACCTCTTTCTCGAAGTTAGGACCTATGTATATCTTGTGTAAAAAGACAGTTTCCGAAGCCGAAAGCCACATATTCTACCCATTATTTGGATCATTTTTTTCACTAGAACATACCTGGAAATCCACTGGTTCTGGAGATATTTAAGGTCAAAGTAGCAATATTTTTTTTTACTTTTTAGTTGATCATTCTCATTTCCATACATAATAACCCCACCCCCCCCCTTCCCTACCCTTATAATAAGGGGTATGGAAATATTAGTTCAACTAAATTAGCCAGCACTAATTTACGTGTGTCTCTTTCTTGCACAACAGAATCGGCACCATTGTCATCTAAACTAAACATGTATACCAGCTCAATCGGAAACCGGGAAGTCAAATTTAACTTCTATGACTTTTTACATAGTTACAGGTGAAGCTAAATAAAAACGTGGTAAAATCGATAATGGTGCCGATTCTCTTGTTCAATAATTAAAGTAAAATTAGAGAATCGCCATCTTTTACTAAAAGGCAGTGCGAGAAAGGGCTATAGCTATAAACTAAGTTAGCGATGTCAAACTAGTTTACGCCTTGCGCTTTACCGTGTTTTTAGTCGACATGTTTTTACGTGTAGGTACACTTAATATGTATGGAAAATATTAGTTACAATCGAATCGGTACCAATACCAACATTACCAACCAATGACCTATTTATGTCCAAAATCCCGCACGTTGTAAAAACAAAGTTACTACAAAGGCGATTGAACCTCAATATGATTTATTGACTTATTATGTGACCGTCGACGTCTTAATTAGGTGCACGTTACTTTGTTAGTAATAAAATAATAATGAAAATAGCCTTTCACTGCGTTAGGAAAATTGTGTGGTTTCTGTTTTAAATTATAGGTTGGTTCTCTGTGTTTTTGTATACAGAGTGTAACGGAAAGGTGTGGTCTTATTTTAAGAACTGCGTCTGCCTATCGATATGAACAACTTTATTCAAGAAAACCTGAGGAAATTTAAAAAAACAAAGTTTTGACCTTCCATACAAAGTTATCATCAGCTGATCAATATTCCCGCCTACAAATATTGATCAGCTGATGATAACTTTGTATGGAAAGTTTAATTTTTTTTTGGGAATTTTCTATTTTTTCTTAGAGAAAGTTGTTCATTTCCATGGGCAGAACCGGTTCTTAAAATATGACCACGCCTTTCCGTTACACCCTGTATATGTAGAGGGGTGAGCACTGAACACTTGGAACGGGTTTTCCTTTTCATGGGGTACTGAAAATGACTATTTGATACCCTGTGAAAATTAGATATAATTTCCGTGCGTTCAAGCGTTTTTGCCATCCCTATTTTGTATCAAACGTAGCCCACAATTTAGGACCCATTATGGTATTTATTAGTTTAGAGAGTAGAGAAGCTCGTGGCTAAAGTAATAACAGCCGCACGGGTGATCCGTCAGGTTAAGCTACGCTAGCCGGGATTGGTCCATGGATGGGATGACTATCTTTTCATACCGAGACTCCTCCGTGTCTCGGAAAGCAGATCAGATAGGCAGTCGCTCCATATAAAATACTGGTATTCAGCTGCATCCGGTTAGACAGGCAGCCGACCCCAAGATAGTTGGGAAAAGGCGCGGGCAGATGATGATGTATATTGTAATCAATAACCTTTTCCAAGTAAAATGTGTTTTAATCCGTGGTGCTTGGCAACTGGGCTTGCCCCAGATGTAATTATCCCTTTGTGCCTATTGGCCTAGCTTTGTTCTGTCTCCTGTTTGATAAGGAGGTAAGTGGAAATTATGTGTTTCTTACTCCTCCGCTGTTCTTTTCTGATTGATTGCCTTGCAGGACACAAGATAGTTTAATCGTTTCTCCCGGACTCGTCGAGCTTCATCACCTCGGCGTTTATCTGGTGACAGCCTCTGTTGATTCTGGCTTTCAGGAGTTAATAAAAAGATATATACTTTGCAGAATTTGGTCATTAAGAGCAACTGGGAAACCAACTGCTGAAAAAGTAGGTACATAACCAACTTCGCCTGCAGTTGGATTCCCAGTTCCAATAGTCCATAGATTTCCTCAAAAATCTGTTCTGGTCTAACAAGTCCCCTCTTCGCCCTCACTTACCCTGTCACTACACTCTGACCACCTAGTAAGGTTGTTTCTTTATTTTGTGGCGTGGTATTCCATGACTTTTCTATTTTCGCTGGTTGCAGATTGACACAACTTGCTAAATCTTTATTCATAATCTGCATAACCTCTCGCCAACTATTTTGAGATCGACTTCCAGTCTAACCGAGTATTTCTAAGTATCAGTATGGTCATATCTTTACTCTCTTCCTTTTCCTACCCTTATCCCAATATTAGGGGTCGGCTCTCCTCGTCAATCTTCGCCAGACGTGTCTGTGCAGGGTCGTTGAAACATCCAAACTACCTGCCTTCAGGTCGTTGTTTACGACGGACATCCTGGTTAAAGGAGGTCTTAAACGTTTTTTCGGATCGGTGTCGATGCTCAGGACTTCACTGGTCATGTGTTCTTCGGGTCTTCTCATCACACGTACCATATCAGACGTGTATCGGAGAGTTCTTGATGGATTTGGCGGACCTTAAAACTGCCACGGATATGCTCTTTTTTTACCCTGTCATGCAGAGTGCCACCTTCTGCCCTTCCAACATCTTTATCTCCGTCGTTTGCAGTTTCATGGTGTGGACCTTTATCATAGGCACGCATTCGGCATCATAGATGATCGCAGGGCGCACCGCGGTTTTGTAGGCTTCTCCCTTTGCTCGTTCTGGTATTCTGCTATCGCATAACACGCATGCACATAGTTCTCGCCATTTTATTCACCCAGTGCTTATGCGGTGGGTTATTTCGGCGTCAACAGGACCATCATTTGCAATTACAGAGCCTAGGGTACTTCAAATGATCGACTTCCTTCAGCTGGTGGCTCACCCAGTGGTGTAGGTTGGATGTTGAGTAGCACCGCATGTATTCGTGTTTTATTTAACTTGCAACGTTTACTTGTTCGGGTCAAATTGGTTCGGTTACAAGCTGAATTAGACTTTCTCTTATCCTACGGAGTTAAATTTTGACATGTTGTTTAGTTACGATGATAACGCATTTTTGTGGTAATAGCATGAAATATATAATGCACTTATGAAAAAAATTAAATATATTAGCACCTATGAAAATAATTAAGTATATGAGCACCTATGAAAATAATTAAATATATCAGCACCTATGAAAATAATTAAATATATCAGCACCTATGAAAACAATCAAATATAATAGCACCTATGAAAATAATTAAGTATATTAGTACCTATGAAAATGATTAAATATATTAGCACCTATGAAAATAATTAAGTATATTAGTACCTATGAAAATGATTAAATATATTAGCACCTATGAAAATGATTAAATATAATAGCACCTATAAAATAATTAAATATAATAACACCTATGAAAATAATTAAATATATTAGCACCTATGAAAATAATTAAATATATTAGCACCTATGAAAATGATTAAATATAATAGCACCTATAAAATAATTAAATATAATAGCACCTATGAAAATAATTAAATATATTAGCACCTATGAAAATAATTATAAGGAATCGACATCTGTTTGGGATTAGCTCCTGATTAACGAAATTTAACACTCAATACTCAATACTCAATATCTTTATTGCACACACAACACAACAACACAGAACACAACACACAACACAACACAAACACACAACAGCACAGATACGTTTTGTGTTCGTATTTAATTATGATAGCCAGTATAAAGGTTTTATTTTAAAAAGTTTTTAAACTATTAACTTTTACGACTAATTTTTAAACCAGCAGAATCCATGGTCAATTCTTTACTGTTAGGTACATAATTTCTGATTTTCTTATCAAGTTATTTTAGTAGGTACCTAACCAAGTCCCTGGATTTCAACAATGTTTCAAAGCTCTACATTTTATGTAGGTAGGTATTCTTGTTACGTCACAACTTTATATACCTTGGTTTACAAGCTTTTAAAAGTGCTCGTTTTATGGATATTAACAACTTAATACCTGTAAATATATAAGTACCTATTGTACCTACTTGTTTAGGGTTTATTTTAGCCGCGATTTTTAAGTTGAAGCATAAAAAAAAATTATTTTCAAAAAACCCGGTTAAAAGCAGCTAAAAAGTTCCAAACAAGTATCTTTTGAAGCAGTCTCATGCAGTTGTGGTATGATATGGTGGTGGCATGAAATCATTATTTCATGCCATGCATTTTTTTGAAAATATTCAATTTTAATTTTCTACATTTTAGTGAGTTACCTATATTTTTGGAATTGCCTCCTCGAACCCTTTATTTTGATACCCCACCTACGTTGACTTTCATTTTTTTCGTTTTCATTCTGTCATGGCTTTAGTAGCACTCGCAAGATTAAGGTGAATCAATTGACGAAAGAAAAAGGAATTCTACAAAAAAAGAGAAGACATACAAACTAAATTTACTTTAAGACATAAAAATAGATTAAACATACCTACATCCCGATTAAAAATGCACTCTTCAAGTACCTATGTTACATCGATAAAAATAATAATATAACAGGTTACCAGAAGAAATAAGAAATATAAATAAATACAATATTTTTATTAATAAATTAAAACTATTTCTATTAAACAAAAGCTATTATAATATAAAAGAATACTTAAATGAAAGACTATAATTGCATTAAATACATTCTTTTATAATATAAATGTGTATCTTTACCAAGAAGATTTGATTTAACATAATACTTGTATACACATTATGTAAATTATTAAATGTTACCTACTGAATATATAAATTGTCTCTAACAGTAAAACTGATCTCTTAATTAATAATCGGTAATCTTACCTAAACTTATATAACTATATTACTACTGTTGATGTAATAATAATATTTTAAGAAAATAACTACCTACTTGCCAAAATAGATTTACTTATTTTATTATTATTAACTTTTATTCAGATTTCATGTATATGTTTATTTTCAATTTTATTTTCTACGATGTAAATTTTTAACTTTATATATGTAATAGCTTTAATAACAATAACAAAAAATTTGTTGTGTCCTGACAGGGTCTACAACGGCTCTTTGATCTAAGCCTTTTGTAACATCCTATTTTACCTTATGGAACGCAAATAAATGAATATGAAATAATCCTTTCGTCAATTGATTCGTCTTAATCTTGCCCTCGCCGTCGGCCTCGCGTTTGGTCTCTATAGTGCCACAAAGGAACGAACATACATAGGCTGATAATAAACACATTACCCTTCCTAGCGTCGCGCAGTCGCGTTAAAAGCGTAATTTTACTTGAAAATGTAGAAAAATCTTCAAATGCTTAAGGCTACCTATTGGTCCTTAATTTCCCTTGATAGGCTTCTAATGTTTCATAATGTAGAAGACTACGAGCGGTTGCGCACTACGTCCGTTATATATCCGAACAATTTGTATGGTAGGTTACGCACTATCGATCCGAGTTCGGTCCGAGTTTTTTATAGATCTGTATTTTGACGGATAAGTATTGGATGTAGTGCGCAACCGCTTTACGTCTCAATATTCTAGAACATACTTGGTCAATCTAGCATAAGATAAGTTGATAATGGGAACTCTGGATGCTAGGAATCAGAAGGTAAAATTAAATTCCTTGGCTTTAAAACCAGCTGCGAAACAAGAGCGGAGCTGAGTTAGTTTACTTCAGCTATGCGAGTTAAGTCAAAATAACTTAGCTTAGCTCTTGGCCTGCCATTGACTTCAGTGTTTTTTTAATTTGCCGGTCTAAATATAGAAAACCCTCCATCAAAATACCTCTAGTGGAAATGACGATATTTTGCAATTTCTGTGCATAGCTAAGTACTGCAAAAGTTGTACCAATCAGCTAACGAGATCAGACAGACACTCGCATTACCAGCCTACGCACCGCCATTTCTTTAGTCCACCTCGAGATAAAACGTCGAACTAATATCTTCCTGTGTAATTAAAATAGAAATCCTGTAAAATATGTGTGGTGTTGGATCATAGAAATAGAAACTATGTAATATACTATTGGACTATGAGAATGTTCAAGTTACCTTTGGACATTGAATCAGCACTCGGCCCGGCTGACGCGCGGCCCAATTAAAATAATAATTTGGTTGCATCTTACACGCATAGGACACAAAGATTTTTGCATAATAGTGTGTGTTAAGCACAACTACACTTTATCTGTAACATATTGTAAATAAATCAGATTTGAATTTTATATTCTTATCTCATTACATCTCACTGTGGCCAAGACACCTTTAGCCATCTCTGATCGGTCTCGTGAGTCTGCGGGTCTGGTAGTGAGTGTACCCTTCCCGAACCTGGAATTCCTGTCCACTATCCATGTGTAACCTTAGGTCGCATGGTGCAGACTTCCTGAACTTATCTATATATATTTATTTATCACATACTAGGTATATGATAGGTTAGGGCTATAGGGCTGATAGGTCTTAGGGTCCTAGGGACTGTTAGGCTGGTAGGTCTGAGTAGGTCCTTTAACTTTTCTTATAATTTTTATGTACAGTCACACCCTTAAGGCGCTATTAACTGCCAATGACTGTGAGTGGTTAGCTTGCGTGTTCTGTGCTGAACTAGACTAGAAGTCGTATAACTGCGCCTTAACACTACTGCGGCCGTACGTGATAGGGTTGGGCGTACATATAGCGAGATAAAGGAACAGAGAATGCCTCTGAGCTTGCGCACACGCTTGTGCACTAATTTCTCCTGCGTCGGCCTAATCTCCGTTAAATTGGCCACCGTGATCGAAATTTGGTCGAGAAGATTAGGTACTTAAGTATAAGTTAAGTACATAATCTTCCCGACCAAATTTCTTATTTTCCAAATAAAAAAAAATAAAAAAACTTAATAAGTAATAGTTTTTATTTTCAAATTTTTTATTTTTTTTTATTTTCTTATTTTCTATTCTTAAGTTATAAGTACTTAAGTTATACTTAGATAAGTTATACTTAAGATTATGTACTTAAGTTATGCGTGTAATTTTTTGTTTTCTAGAAAGCCCTTGGTCTTATGTCGGCTGTACACGCTCGTCGACACACCACGAGACAGGCTGGGTACGAGTGTGTAGATGGTGCCCTTGTCACGTAGAGACGCGACAAGGGCACCATCTCATCTCATCATCCGAGAGCGGTGGCTCTCGTGTAGAGCCTCTACGCGACGAGAACCACGCGATGCGAACGAGACGAGCGTGTACAGCCGGCATTAGACAAGTCTTAGATAGTCCCTCGTGGTCTCGTGGAGGTAATTTCAAAAGGTACTGAAGTGACATATTGTGTACTCCTTTTACACGCCAAACGATCAGGAAGATCCAGGAAGCACGTTTACCACGAGATACTTTATTACGTCTTTCATTTTGACAATTCAACAACATTCATTGCGTTATTTACGTCGTCTATTAGAAAAAGTTTTCAAACATATGCACAATGGGAAGCAAGTTTCTTCAAAAGCTTTCGGATCATTACAAGTCTGGTGTGAGAGAGAGACAGAGCAATGCCGTATAGCACCATCTCTTTCTCACACCGGATTCATGATGGTTTAAGACGTCATGGTTTGGTCATAAAATTATGTAAGTGGAGAAAGAACAAGGGATATAATAGGAATATCCCTATTCATTATCATCAGTCATCGGTCCACCTTGTGGGAGGCCTTCCAACGCTGCGTCATACGGTACGCGGTTGCCACTCAAGAACTAAGAAGTAACCCTATTATACCCTATCGTACAATATCGTTAAGGGTTTATCATATTGTTCTACTCCGTTGTATGTCGTTAATTTGTGGCAAATGAATACTTTTTCTTTCTCTCTTCTTTCTTTAGTATTCGTCAAACTTAATGGCGTGTGCGAAGTTAGCTGCGAGTGCTGCGCGCAGGTACAGTTAAGTTGACAACAATTTAGGCTATTTAACGATTTTTATAACTGTGTGGAAGCTGTGTAAATATTTTTTAGGTATGTGTGGTTACCTACTTATTTGTCAGATTGGAAGTTGGTGGTATTCTTATTCAGCTAGGGAGTGGAATTCCCTGCCGGAGTCTATGTTTCCTGATAGCTACAACCTAGGAGTCTTCTAGGCAAGCGTGCTTCATCTTCGACCATATTATCGCGTACCATCAGGTGAGACAGTGGGCAAACGCGTGCCTATCAACAAAAATAAAAAAAACCCACACGCCATTAAGTTTGAGGAATCCTATACTTTAACAGAAGTGTGAAAATTACTGGAAAACTAGTAATAGTTATGAAAGTTTGGTAGCGCGCAATAAATCATTTTTTTGTAAGCCGGGTGGCTTACAAAAAAATGATTTATAGCACGCTACCAAACTTAGGAATAACTTTCAATATCTCAACGGGTTTTTTGTTTTGCCTTACAAATGTATCTACTAAATGCTTAGAGGAGTGGCTGGAGAGGCGCCATGGCGCCCTCACCTTCCGCCTGACGCAGGTCCTCACCGGACATGGCTGTTTTGGGAGGTACCTGTGTCGGATCAAGGCGGAAGTGACCCCTGCGTGTTTCCACTGCGAGGATCGCCCAGAGGACACGGTGGAGCATACGGTGGAGGTTTGCCCCGCCTGGGCAGAACACCGCCATGTCCTCGTGGATGCGATAGGCGGCAGCGACCTCTCGCGCCGTGCCCTGGTTCAGGCCATGGTACGGAGCGAGAGGGAATGGGGGGGTCGTCTCTTCCTTCTGCGAAGCAGTAATGCTCGCGAAGAGGGAGTCGGCACACGTTAGGGAGACTCAACAGAGGCAGAGTCGCCCTAGCGCCCTCAGCAGCAGCCGCCGCAGGAGACGCCAGGGGCCGCGAGACGATCTCCGGCCACCGTAGACCCGGGCCTGCGGACGGCAAGTAGTGGGTAACTCGCCGTCCGATCAGCACCAGGCCCGAGAGTGGACGGCGCGTAGTGTTCCACGCGCGCCTCAAAGAGTTGTCAGCAAAGGACGGGGCCTGCCACGGCCAATGCCTGCCCGGGGGTTGAGGATAAATTCGAAAGAGTTACCTCGACCCCGGGCGCGTAGGGCAGGGAGGAACAGGGGTGGGTTTTAGTCAGTAAGAGTCTGACACGCCATTCCGCTCCACCCTAGAGCGGAAGAAGTCATGAGATGATTTCCCACCCCAAAAAAAAAAAAAAAAAATGCTTAGAGCTAACGACCTCAATAATTATTTACGAAAATAGGTGGTCAAAACTTGCAACCAGTCTGACGGAATCACACTTATAATAAGCTAGCACTTCGCCCGTGATTTCGTCCGTGTGAATTTCAAAAAATTATAGCTTAGGACACTGGCAAATAACGTGGCTTTCTATTGGTAAATTAGAATTTTCAAAACTGGTTCAGTAGATCCAGAGATTACCCCCTACAGCCTCACAAACTTTACCTCTTTATAATATTAGTATAGATTAGTATATTAGTATCCTACTAATCCTACTCCTACTAATATTATAAATGTGAAAGTTTGTGAGTGTGTATGTTTGTTACTTCTTCATACTCAAATGGCTGGACCGATTTGGATGAAATTTGGTATGTAGATAGCTTATAGCCTAGATTAACATATAGACTACCTTTTATTCCGGTCTAGGCGGGTAAAACCGCGGGGCGCAGCTAGTAGATAATAAAGGCGAAAGTTTGTGAGTGTGTGTGTTTTTATGTTTGTTACTTTTTCACGCTCAAATGGCTGGACCGATTTGAATGAAATTTGGTATGTAGATTGCTTATACCCTGGATTAACACATGGGTTTTTTATCCCGGTCTGCGCGGGTTAAACCCGGGACGCAGCTAGTATTTAACTAAAGAAAAGTGATTATAATAGGTACCTACACTAATAGTAGTTAATCAATCTGCCGCAACACGTGTCGACACCTTTGCGTCCCCATCTCATCTCTTAGCACGACGGGCTGTGCTGGGGCGGCTGCTGCAGGTGCAGACAACAAATTACCACCTATGGGCACCTATGGGCACCTATGGCCCTAGGGCCATGGGGTCCGAGTGCTCATCGAATTTGAGTAGAGATAAGTTATCTGTAGATTATGTACCTTTAATAAACCGGCCAAGTGCGAGTCGGACTTGCGCATGAAGGGTTCCGTACCATCGTACAAGATTATACACGTCTACTTGTTACCATTATTAAGATCGAGCAAAAAAGCCACAAAAAACCACGTTTCTAATAGGGAAATACCCGTTCTGTGAAAATTTCAACTGTCTGCCTATTACGGATCATGAGATACAGGCCGCTGACAGACAGACGGACGGACGGATAGCGAGCGGAGGCTTATTAAAGAGGCCCATTGGTTATCCTTCAGGTACGGAACCATAAAAATGATTATTTGAATTTGACCAAAGACCAAATTTCAACTATTGTAGGTATATATCTACCTAGCCTTTTTCCAAATATATTGGGGACAGCTTCCAATCCAACCGGATGAAGCTGAATATCAGTAGCTGTTTTACATGGACCGACTGCCTATCTGACCCCCATAACCCAGTAACTGGGTAACACGATACCCCTTGGCAAGACTGGTGTTAGATTCAGTTATTATAAATATACATCTGAATCTTATTTTAAGGGACTATCTTGAAATACATCTCGCCTTACTAGCACATATTCTGGAACACAGCAGTGCTGTTTGTGGAAAAAAACTTATGCATGCTGATGGAACATTCCTGGAAGAGTTCTTCGAAAAAGATCAGCTTCTAACACGTAGGTACTGTTTGTTATTTTGTTACTAGAAATTAGCCGTAAGTCATTATTAACCGACTTCAAAAAGAAGGAGGTTATCAATTCGGATGTTTGTATTTTTTTTCGGCATAATTCCTTCATCCATTGACGGATTTGCAAAATTCTTTTTTTGTTCGAACGGGGTTTGTTCCAAAATCGTCCAATGTAAATTTCATATAGATCTGATGGTGGGTTTCGGAGACAGACAACAGAATTTTTTGAAAAATTGACAGCAAATCAACCGCAATTGCTGCGATCGTATGTCTATGAATTGTTAACACAGTTTAAGGCCCTTCTCGCGGTCCAGTGGCGCCCTCATTGAATAAAAAATCGTAGCATAGCACAGAAAATAAATATTAAAAACGCCATTTCTGACACTTCTGCCTACTACTTTGGATACGAAACATTTTGAGACCTGTTTTAACAACAAAAAATTCTTTATCCTCTTTGTAACAAACGTGAAGTTGGATTTTTTAATATTTATTTTCTGTGCTATGCTACGATTTTTTATTCAATGCCACTGGACCGCGAGAAGGGCCTTAATGGGGAACCACAACTAAAAAGTGAAAAATAAAAACTTATTACAAAAAAGTGAAAAGTAACTTCAATTTCGGAAGTCGGTGTCAAATAACGAAGACACAAAACCAGGAACACCGTCTTCCGAAACTGAAGTTATTTTTCACTTTTTTTTGGAAGTCGGTTCTATTTTTTTGTAAAAAAGTTTTTTTTTTCTTATAAACCTGCCTGCGTGGTGGATTATGGCCCACACCTTCTCACAGAGAGGAGGTCTGTGTCCCAGCAGTGAGGACAGTAAAAGGCTGATGATGATGAAGATAATGCAATCAATCGATAAAGTAATCAGATACAATCGTTTGCACCACTGCCAGGGTCGCGTGACTGATCGAAGAAGTCACCGTGACCTGAAATGAAGGAACACGAGTGGGTTTTAGTCAGTAAGAGTCTGACACGCCCTCCCGCTCCACCCAGAGCGGGTGAAGCTATCATATGACTTCCCGCCCAATAAAAAAAAAGTCGTTTGCTCCAGCGCTTAAACACCATACCAAACCTGGCCTACAATTAGTCTCCACCACCCTTGGTTGACTGGTAGAGAATGTCTAAGCCTTAGACATTCTCTCTCAATGCCTTAGACTCTAAAGCATTAAGAGGGAACAGGGGCTGCGATTCTCCATACAAATGTATTCCCCTTTTTTCTTCCTGAATAATGCCTCTAGAGCAATCTTTTTTTTTTCTCATAAAGTTAAGGTCTGCTGTAGACACGTCCCTGTTATTTTCTTTTTTTCAGCAACTAATAAGTAAAGAAATTATGACTCCAAAAATTACAAAAAATGGCCCATTTTTACCGCTGTGATTAGAGTATTACCAGACAAATTCGAAAAGTTTCTAACATAAAACATTTAATAGGAATATAGAAACTCTTTCTTAAAATTTTTGTGCCAAAAATAATTGAATCGGCTCAGTTTTCGAGAAGAAAAAAGGGGAAAACGAAACGTCGATCTCGTCAAAAATTTTGTGATATTATCGGTCTGAGCGTCAGCTGTCCCTATCGCACTCTACGGCGGCAGGCTTGATGCAGTCATGCAGCACGACGGAAATAGTTTCTTCAAATACCTATTTTTCAAATTCCTCGCAGGCCCTGTTCCCTCTTAAGTCCGCCTTTGTACATTATGTTGCATAAAGTTTAATAAATAAATTAAGCCAAGAATTAACAAAAACATCATCCAACAAATAACAATTATCGCACAAACGAGTATGTAAAATACATTTACTTTGAAACAACCTGATTGCAATCACAGCTGTGCTAAGAAATAATATTGTTGTTCGGAGCAATCGCCTTAATATCCGAGTAAATGGTTCCATTTGCAAAGGTAACGGGTCTGGAATGGTCGTTCGGACGTATAAGGGACCTCTGTGGACCTCCGAAGTACTGTAGGGTGGCTATGAAGTAGTGGCTGCAGGGATCATAAACGGGACTTCGTTGTATAAAAATAAAAAGTTCTAACGAATAAATAAGTAAAAAAAAAAAGTTAAGTAAGTTCTTAAAATATGACCACACCTTTCTGTTACATTCTGTATACAACCTTTTACATTCATATCTACACATCGTGTCCGTTACCGTTGAAGAGTCGGGAAGATTCAGGGGGGTTAGACAAAATTACTTTTCTGTTAAAGTTAACGCTAACGCTTCGTGCAAAATGTATGGCAACGACGACTCACGCCCAGTAACGTTGTTGCCATACATTTTGCACGAAGCGTTCGCGTTAACGTTAACCGAAATGTATTTTGTCTAAAGGCTCAGGTCATGCTTACCATAAAAAAAACTTTTTCCAAAAAAAACAACCGACTTCAAAAAAAAAAAGTAAGTACCTAAGTATATACTATAAAAAACTTTTTACAAAAAAAACAAACCGACTTTAAAAAAAAAATACACTAATAATGAAAAAATAACTTTAATTTCGGAAGTCGGTGTTTGTAATTTACTTCTTCGTTATTTGACACCGACTTCCGAAATTAAAGTAATTTTTAATTATTAGTGTATTTTTTTTTGAAAGTCGGTTTGTTTTTTTTTGTAAAAAAGTTTTTATTTTTCACTTTTTAGTTGTTATACCCCAGAACTAAAAACCCCAATAACATGGAACGTGGAATTTAAACATACTCGTAATTGGAAAACACCAAAACGTCATCTAGATATACGTACTTTACGTTTTTGTTCAGTTTTTCAAAATGCGCTAAAGCAATTTCGATAAAATTTATATGGGACCACCTCGGGAGTATATTCAATCGGATAAAAAAAGAATTTGAAAAATCGGTCCTCAATTAACTGAGAAATAATATATAAATTAAAAAAAAAAACAAACATACAGTCGAACATAGAACGTCCTCCTTTTCGAAGTCGGTTAATGATTGTCATCGGAACTGACTTGCGCACGAAGGGTTCCGTTCCGTAGCATTATTTATAAAAACCGGCCAAGTGCGAGTCGGATTCGCGTGCAAAGGATTCCGAACGAATCACATATTTTTAAATGGCTTCTAAAAAAATTATAACTCTTTTTTAGACTAACTCAGATTAAAACTTAGATAAGCGTATGTACAACTATAATATTGTTACGAGCTGGGTATGGGATTAATTATTTTACACCAATTAATTAACCAAATATTCTTTATTAACTCAACAACTTATTTACACAAACACTAAATCGCTAATAATCGCTATTCTCTTCGTAATCGCTTGTATTCGCTTCCGTTCGCATACGTAGTCGAAAACAGACTGACTCACTCGCCCGCCGTCCGGCCTATTTATACGGTCATGGAAGTTTCCAGAACATTGTCGAACTATCTTATAGTGGAATATTCTAGAAACATCTATGAACTTCTACACAGTACCACAATGGAATTTTCTCGAACCTAGTGGAAACTTCTGGAAACTTCGACCACATTCTCGAACATTCCAGTGTAATACGGTCGACGTAACAATATCTTATCCTTAAAATAGTGTAAGAGACGTTCACGCCTCAAGTTTTAAAGAAAATGTAAAATGTTCAAAACTGCATAAAAACTTTTTGCTCGACCTAATATAAAATTTTAGCTAGGACCAAACGAAACTGAAAATACAAGGTGGGCCAATAGATGTGTCCAGAAGTGTAGTTGTAACTATAAAATTTTCTTTAAAACTTGAGGCGTGAACGTCACTGCTGGGGCGCAGCCCTCCTCTCTGTGGGAGGGTGTGGGCCGTAATTCACCACGCGGGCCCAATGCGGATTGGTGGATGTCACATGTCTTCGATTTTTTGGTTCTAGGACATGCCGGTTTCCTCACGATGTTTTCCGTCACCGTTTTGAGAGCAGTAGTGATGAAACAACTTACACAAAGTAAAGCGACTGCCTGGGTTTGAACCCACGACTAACACCTTGTAAGCCATGGCAGTTACCACTGGGCCACCACTGCTCTAACAATCTTAAAAGCTTAGTCTAGCTTTTAAGATTTCTGTCAGGTTTTACGTGATATTCTTAAGTACGGAATGTCCCACAAGACCCTTTCTTATGTTGACACTATGCAGGTCGTAATGTAGGTAACTGTAGGTTTTATTATTAGCAGAATATGGTAAATTAAATTATGTGGAGTCCGTCTGTCCGCTGTCGCCGCAGGACTATTTCTAGGCCTTTGCCCTTGTGCGCCGGCTAAAAACTTTGTGTAAGTTTTTAGTAACGCTTTAAGGGTTCTGAATATAATTATAACCGATTTGCAGAATTCGTTGGTTTACAAAAATTCTCGTAAAGTTGTTAACTCTTTTTTTCTCGTTATGACACTGATATATTACAAAGTAGTTACTTATCACATTTTATTGGGTTCTATTTTTATTCGAAATTTGATCTATTCAAAAAAACTGAGAATTCCATACATTGCGAGATATACTCGTATTTCATACGTGGTTGAGTGCAACCCAAGAGACAAAAAAAATGTTCACTTTTTAAAGATTCATTTTTCTTTAATCAATTGTGAGCTCTATTCCATAAGCGCCCAATAGATGGCAACAAACTAACGAAACTTACTCGGCGATTCAAATAGTTGCAACAGTGATCTCACAGATGGCAGTATTATCAAGTTCGTGTTGAATTTATACTAATATTATAAAGCTGAAGAGTTTTTTTGTTTGAACGCGCTAATCTCAGAAACTACTGGATCGAAATGACAAATTATTTTTGTGTTGTATAGTCCATTTATCGAGGAAGGCTATAGGCTATATAACATCACGCTGTGCCCAATAGGAGCGGCGCATCAATGAAAAATGTGGTAAAAACGGGGGAAAAATAAATCCTTTTGAGAGCTTCCGTTGCGTGCGCTAGTTACACAAAAATTATGTATGACGTAATTGTTCCCCTTTAAAAGTTCTAAAAAAAGTCTGCGACAGGCGACAGCATATGTCCATCTTTTAAGGTTAACTCACTATAATCTTTTTTATGGTAATCAAATTCGTTCTAAAATAATGCATTATTTGCGAAGGTTTTTATAAACATGACATTAATCCTTATCCAAATAAATACGTTATTCATCATAAGTATTAAATTTTGACATCATTTGATCTCAACGAATATCTTAGGAGATATCATAGTGTTAATCAAGTACCACGCGCACATTCATGACGTGCAAGGCGCCCATGATGGATGTGGAGAGCGAGGTACCATTTTACACTCTATAGCTTATTTATTGAGGAAGGTTATAGACTTTATATATGTATAATCACGCTATGACACAGTAACTATAAACGCGGGTGAAACCGCGGGCACAGCTAGTAACAAATAAAATAATTAGTTACTAAAAATAATACGAAAAAATCTCAACCTCCCAACCGAATTTCAATTACTGTTGCCAATCTAAACGGAGGTTAGCCAAGTACGCAGGAGAAATTATAGTGCACAAGCGTGTGCGCAGACACAGATGCACTCTCTGTTCCTTTACTCTCATAGTCTGTTGGGACGGTAATCCGACACGACCGGGGAGAGATCAGGCGCAGAACCAACGGATTTACGTGCTTTCAGAAGTACGGGGGCTATACAACACCAATTTCCAAATTCCGGGCTGCTACAGAGTAATTCCTGGTAGAAAAACCCAATAGCACGTCGAACCCGGGACAAGATCAACGAGGTAGCTATAATGATTTTATAATTTTATGTTACGTTCCTTATATATACATTCATATGGCTAATTTGTTCGGAACAACACTCCAGTTTTTAGGGTTCCGTTCCTTCAATCCATCCGTCCGCCCTTTTTTCTAAGGAACGCATGGAGATATCAAGTTGAAATTAAAAGCAAATTCTCAGGTCCGCAGTTCCTTGGAACGATGCTAAATGAAAAAGTAAACCGGCCAAGGTTCCGTACCATTATCTATAAAAACAGCAAAAAAAATCACGTCTGTTGTAGGGGAGCCCCACTTAAATATTTTTTTTATTCTGTTTTTTAGTATTTGTTGTTATAGCGGCAATAGAAATAGATCATCTATGAAAATTTCAACTGTCTAACCATCACGGTTCATGAGACACAGCCGGGTGACAGACGGACAGACAGACAGACAAACGGACAGCGGAGTCTTAGTAATAGGGTCCCGTTTTTACCCTTTGGGCACGGAACCCTAAAAAGATACAGCTGTTAATGTCAGATTTTCCCGCGTATTTTGACATTCGTAAGGAAATCATAACCTATAGGGTACTTCCAGTTGACCAACAACAACTAATTACAAGGAAATAATCTGAAAACCATACATTTTTAATTACATCTCACAAAATAACTTTTTTACAAAAAAAAACAACCGACTTCCAAAAAAAAAAATACACTAAAAATTAAAAAATAACTTTATTTCCGGCAGTCGGTGTTTGTATTTTACTTCTTCGTTATTTGACATCGACTTCCGAAATTAAAGTTGTTTTTTTTTAGTGTATTTTTTTTTGGAAGTCGGTTGTTTTTTTTGTAAAAAAGTTTTTTATTTTACACTTTTTAGTTGTTATACCCCAGAACTAAAAATCCCAATAACATGGAACGTGGAATTTAAACATTTGGAGAACAACAAAACGTCATCGAGGTACCTATTTTTCGTTTTTGTTTAGTTTCTCAAAAAGCGCTCAAGCAATTTCGATAAAATTTATATAGGACCACCTCGGGAGTGTAGATATATAAGAATTTTGAAAATCGGTCTACAACTGACGGAGAAATCGGCGGACATACATTACAGTCGAACATAGAACCTCCTCCTTTTTCGAAAGTCGGTTAAAAAATAGGGTCCTTACAAAGAATTCGGGTCTAAATGTTAAAGTGAGGTGACCGTATTATGTAGGATTATGAATGGGCTACATTAGCTCAAGCTAAAAAATATTTTTAATTATTTTTACGACGTCTAATTTTCGATTTATGGAGAAAAAAACATCCACTAGTTCCTACGGAACCCACGGTGCACGAGTCCGTCTCGCACTTACCCGACTTTTTTGGAAGGGAAAGTCAGAGAAGGGTAGTAGACTAGGGCAAAAACCCAAGGCTGAACACAAATAGTTAACACTTTGAGGACTTGATGAAATTTTTTTTTTTATTGTTCATAGGCACGCGTTTGACCTCTATCACACCTGATGGTAAGCGATGATGTGGTCGAAGATGGAGCACGCTTGCCTAGAAGTAACCTATTCACTCTTGACTTAAAGACTCCCAGGTTGTAGCTATCAGGAAACACAGACTCCGGCAGGAAATTCCACTCCCTAGCTGTACGCACAGTGTTCTCAAAACGTTTTATGCGTGTGGATGGGATGTTCACCATGTACCGGTGGCTCATCGCCGTACGTCTTGTGGTTCGATGATGGAACGGGCTTGTCGGAATCAAATTATGCAATTCCCATTCACACTCCTCAAAATGTAACCGATAGAAAATCGACAGCCTAGCAACTCGACGTCTATGCTCAAGACTTTGGAGCTTCGACTCGAAGAGCCTATCATTGCCGATGATCCTCTTGGCTCGTTTCTCAATGGTCTCAAGGGCATCAAGCTGGTATCTCGGTTTGTATATGCCCTGTACCTATAGCCTTAAAATATTGTTTCTTTTAGATCTTGCAAAATTTAACACGGCCCGGCTTAACATCAAATGGTAATTTCGCAAGTCGGTCACCGAACCCTAATAGTTAATCAATTAACATAATCGTAGGTATATTAAAAGCAGTGCCATCGATCATCATCTTTGCCGTCGTGGGTGTCATTATTATTGAACAACTAGCTGTTCCCCGCGGTTTCCTCTGCGCTATTTCTATGCCAACGGTCTTGAGTGGTTATAGCTTGCGTGTTCTGTGCTGAGCTCACGGAACGCGTCGCACGTCCCATCAAGGAGCGCTGTCTCAAATTAGAAGCATTATTTATTTATTATTATATAAACTATATTATATACTTAAAACAACAGGTATTATAATAAAACACGTATACTAAAAGATAAATAATTAAATTATCTTTAAAATGATGAAGATTTCATAAAAATACGCTTAACAGTTGTTGATGTGTTGTGTTGTTTTTATGTTGTGTATTTTGTGGTTTTTGTTCTATTCGGGTTTTTTGAAAATATTCATTTTTTTCTTTTAGTTAGTTCAGCAGGTTCTAGCGTTATGTTAAATCCAAACTTCTACTATGTTAATACTTAGTTTCAAACAAAGAAAAATGTTCAGTTTTCTTACGTAAGTAACTAGCTTCTGCAAGCGGCTTTGCCCGCGTCATAAAATTCTAGAAATTTTAATTTTGACCTTGAAGAAGGACATAGTGTCCTTCTTCAAGGTCAAAATTGGTTCAGCGGTTTATTTGTGAAAGCGTAACAAACAAACAGACTGATAAGTATGGATATTATTAAAAATAGATGTGTAAATTATTAAACGCTTAAGACGCCAAGATGGCGAATTATGGGAATTTATGAATTATATGATAATTTTAATGAGGCTAATGCCGTAAGCCGTGTCAGATATCGCCTTTTAGAGATTAACTTATGTTTTAATTTGTTTGGTTTGTTTAAGCTTTGCGATTTATTACTAGGCTGTATTGATAGACTAATGCGTGCGAAATTATATTATGAAAAACAAAAAAAAAATTGTGTGTGCACGTAAGAAGTTATACTTCTTTGGTGTAACAAGATAAAAAACCAAACTGTCACAAAATTTACTAAAGGAAAACAATCATTCTTCATGAACCACAGACCATAGCTAACTTCAAGGTGTCGGTTCTAGCTAATTTCAACCTGTGAATTTTGTGTGACTGTGATGCGCGCGCATCTTAAAATTTCACTCTCATCATATTTTCATAACGCGCCTAAAGAAGTATAACTTCAAAAACGATTGTACCTGAGTTTTTGGCGAGATTTTTTCAAGTTGAAGGCTGTTTTATTATTCCCATAAAGATTTCTAGTGGATATTGTGATGTAAAATTGGTGTAGTATTGTGTCTCAAGTTACTACGCAACAGGACAATATTTAGGAATCATTAAAACAGACGCGATCACGGTAAAATTAAGCTAAGAATTTTATTGTAGTATTGACTACCTCAGCGAAGAAGTCTTTGATTTTTTTTTTTTTGGGGCGTGGTGGGAAATCATCCAATGACTTCTCCCGCTCTGGGTGGAGCTGGCGTGTCAGACTCTTACTGACTAAAACCCACTCCTGTTCCTTCCCTGCCTACTCAGGCAGGGAAGGAACAGGAGTGGGTTTTATCCGCTACCCCTAGGCATAGCGAAGAAGTCTGACTCGACACATTTGCTGTCAAATACTGCAAAAACATTAGAATAAGTATTTCTCATTTGGCATCAATTCTAACTGAGAGAGTTGTATTGGTGATTTTTATTACTATAATTCTATAAATACATACTTGCTACGGCCACGAATCAAATTTAGACCAAGATACAACCTGACACTGACCTGCAAATTGCAAAAACCCTAAGAAAATTTGAATTTCGCGGGCTACCCTGGCGCATCCACCTTAAATGGAACAACAAACTCTTCGTCAGGGATTACAAAATTCAGATTCCATTGGAACCCTCACTTTATTAGAACCTCTTTGATACAAATGGTCACATAAAATAATAGTAATAGTAGTAATACTTAGTAATGTTTATTCACATAAATATGTACATTTTTTTTACAAGCTAATTTAGTAGGTAAATTTATTTTCAACAGACTATAACTACAATACTCGTACATATTATACTTAACTAATAAATAACTTAATAAATAAAATATGTACAAGAGGCATAAAAGATCCGGTAGGAGTAAAGCTCATTGGGCATCAAAAAATTCGTCTACATCGCTGTCAATGGGAAAAGTGCCCAGAACGCTGGCAGCATTGCCACGTTGAATGGCAATGCTGATTCGTTGGCCGAAAAAAAGGCCAGCCCTCTGGTCACATGAAAAGTCGACTAAATGTTTGCTGATGTCACGGAAAACTCGATGAGCACTCGGACCCCATGGCCCTAGTGTTTCAACCCTAAACGGCTCAAACATATAACTCCCAATAAGGTTGTTATATTTGCGCCGTTTGAGGTTTTCTGCACCTGTAGCAGCCGCCCCAGCACAGCCCGCCGTGCTAAGAAGATGAGATGGCGCAAGGGTGTCGACACATGTTGCATCCCACACCAAAGGCCTACCCATCTTCCAAGGCATTATAGTCATCCCGTCGGGCCTCTTTCCATCGTCACGTGCCAGGCCATGAGGCTCTAAAACGGCTGACACAACGTCGGTGACAAGAGCCCGACGGATGATGTCGTTAATGCTGGCGTGCCGTGCCATACGACCCAAAAGTAAGTTTTACAAGTAGGTTGCTTAATCTAAACTTAAAGTACACAAAATAAGAAATAACAAAATACAAGGCCGACACTTGCATTGGTGGTGGCGATGGATTGAAATTATTTGAAATATTATTAATCCATTTGTAGGTTGGAGAGCAGTGGTGGCCCAGTGGCAACGGCTGCGGTATACGAGATGTACGTCGCGGGTTCAAACCCAGGCAGGTGTTATCACTACTGCTCTCAAAACGATGAAGTTAAACATCGTGAGGAAACCGGCATGTCATAGAACTAAAAAATCGCAAGACAATGTCGATGGCAGCAAAGTAGAAAATGACTATGGAATGACTATGGAAATGATGATGGATGGATAATAGAATGAGAATGTAGACAGTTGAAATTTTCACAGAATGTGTATTTCTCTTGCCTCTATAACAATAAAATTAATAAAAAAACAAAAATAAATTGAAAGTTAAAGGGGTTTCCCTACTAGAAACGAGTTTTTTTTTGCTAAATCTTAATAATGGCAACAAGAGGACGCGTATAATCTTGTACTATGGTATGGAACCCTTCATGCGCGAGTCCGACTCGCACTTGGCCGTTTTTTTTTAAACCGAGTGTACCGTCTTTATTTACGTGCCAGCTTTTCTTAATTATTTTAAAATAATTTTAGTACCGACTTCTGTAGAGAGGGTTGATGTAAACTATTTAAAAAAAAAAAGTTTGTATCTGCTTTGCTGCCATCGATGTGACATCCACCAACCCACACTGGGCCCGCGTGGTGGATTAGGCCGGGACTCCACCAAAGCGGAGATGTGTGTGGTGTGCTGTGTGCTGTGCGAGAGGAGATGTTTTTCAGCTCGGGGGACTCCACCAAAGCGGAGATGTGTGCGGTGTGCTGTGGGAGAAGAGATGTTTTTCAGCTCGGGTGCGAGGCCTTGAGTGTTCAGTACGCATTCTGGCACGAAAGGTAGACGATATATAGCGGGCGAGAGGGGGGAGGGTGACATCGCTCACTTCACGCCGCTCACATCTCTCGTCTCCACTGCGCGTCGTCCTCGCACAGCTCACATCTCCGCTACCATCGCGCCATACAAATATTACACATCTCCGCACAGCGATCTTCAGTGAAGCTGAGCGGAAAGGAGATGTGTCAATAACACAATTCTATTGGTTGTTTAAAAAACATCTCTCCGCTCGTCTCGTCTCCGCTTTGGTGGAGTCCCGGCCTTACAGTCCATTCTCTCTCCTGGAGAGGAGACCTGAGTCTCAGCTGTGCAAACATTATAGAAAGAAAAATGATTTATTTTGCACAGATTACAAACGCACATTAATTTACAAAAGCCTAGTATCCAAGCAAAAATAAAATAAAACTAAACTAATCGACTAATGCCTAGTGATCTCGTTTCAGGGCCTGTAGACAAAGTAACATCGCTTCGTAGCGAAACGATATCTAAATTCGTCATCGTCTCTGAGATATCGAAAAAACATTTCCTAGCGTTAGCGTTCCTTCGTTATCTTTTTTGGCGATCACGATCGAGGCGAAGGCGAACTCTGAAAGCGCTGCTTGTCTACGCATTTGTATGGGATAAACACGATAGCAATTCGTTTCTTTATGGTTTCGTTACGAATTATAACATTGTCTACCAACTTGCGATAACAATGTCGACTGACCACGTGAGTTAGCGCGGTTTATGTCAATCTCATACATTTTAGTCTTTTCTAACTTCGTTATCGTTTTTAAATTGTTACTTTGTCTAAGCCCCCTGGTGCGGTGCACCACTACGCGCCATAGACGAAACGTAAATTATAAGGCCGATTATACTTATAGTATGTACCTATAGGTAGGTAGGTAGTTAATGTTATGTTTCTATTACAATAGTAAGTATTTACAAATAACAAACCTACTCGTAATAGCAATGGTTCTCATGTTAAACATCAATTAGGACTTGTCTAGCCAATGTGCACTCCGAATTATTACTAACATTGTTCGGTGTTCCTGGAATAAACTGGGACAGAGATCGTGAACCTTTTTGCATATATGAACTAATATGTACTAATATGAACGCTAATTTTTTTTTGTTAAAAGTGACGAAATATTAAATAGAAAATTATGACGAATTGCAGTAGGTTTAAGTTAGATGCCTTGAAGGAATTGATTTACTTTCTGTCATCCACCATAGGCACTATGATGGATGACGCTTCGTTTCGGCTCGCAACCTGTTTACGTTTAGGCGCACCTTGTGTTGCTCCACATCGGTGCCACTGCGGTGAAGCTGTCGACATCCTCGGGCACCATGGTTTGTCCTGCTGCAGGAGTGCAGGCCGCATAGCACGGCACGCCAGCATCAACGATATTATCCGTCGAGCTCTTGTCACCGCCGGCGTACCTGCCGTATTAGAACCAAGTGGCTTGGTACGTGACGATGGGAAGAGACCAGATGGCATGACGTTGGTGCCGTGGAAGGTGGGTAGGCCTGTGTTGTGGGTCGCAACCTGTGGGACGCAACCTGTGTCGACACCCTTGCGCCATCTCATGTTCCAAGTACGGCGGGCTGTGCCAGTGCAGCCGCTACAGCTGCCGAGGCCCTCAAGCGGCGCAAATACTGTAACCTTATTGGGAATTATAGTTTTGAGCCGTTTGGGGTCGAAACGCTCGGGTCATGGGGTCCGAGTGCGCGTCTCCTTTTCAAGGATATTTCTCGCCGACTGATCGACACTTTACGTGACCAGAGGGCTGGCTCATTCTTTGCTCAAAGAATAAGCATTGCCATCCAGCGTGGCAATGCTGCCAGTCTTCTGAGCACGTTTCCAGATGACAGCGATGTGGAGGAGTACTTCGACGCCTGAACGTATTTTGTTTTTGTATATATGTACGTAGTTACGTAAGGTTTTATTTTGGTTTTAGTATAGATATAGTTAGTTAAGTATTTTATAAATATGTAAATCTAGTTTCCAAATAAATATATTTAACTACCTTATTTACTTTCTTTTTCCCATTATATGCCAGACGAAATCTCGGCAGACCAAGGCGGAGAAGGCGGGACGGGGTAGAAGTTGTTCTACTGAAGAAAGTGGCTGTGCTAGCAAAGGACAGAGTTGTGTGGAAGAGGAGGGGGAGGTTTTTGCTCAGCAGTGGGACAAATAGGCTAATTAGTTAGTAGTTAGTTAGTTAGTGACAGTAAAGTTGAAAGGGAGCCGCTTATCTTGGTATGGTCATGTGAAGAAGAGGGATGAAACACATGTAACTAAAAGAGTAATGAATATAAATGTGGATGGATGGAGTGGGAGAGGGAGGCCAAAGAAAAGATGGATTGTGTGAGGAGTGATATGAAAGAAAAGGGAGTTAGTGATAGCGTGACGGCTGACAGGACTGAATGGAAGAAAAAAACGTGTTGCGCCGACCCCAAGTAACATGGGATAAGGGCAGGCAGATGATTAGTTGGTAGTTATTAGTTGATATGAACGACTTTAAAATGTAGGTACCTAATATCTTCGAGTCTTAAGGGATGTGGCCTAACAGCCCTAATAGCATTTATTGTGGGCATTCAGTTGGGCCACGTGCACTTCGTGGGTTGGCCAACTGTTAGATTTGGCCATCTAATAGAGGTAGGGCCTACATCAAAGGGCCCACAAAAAATGGCCAAAAAGGGGCCAACAACTGGGCCTGGGGGGGGCCAACAACTGGGCCTGGGGGGGGCCAACAACTGGGCCTGGGGGGGGGGCATTGTAGATTTTTATTCCATTGGTTGTTTTGCATTGTGCGGCCTTCTTACACAATATTGACAGTTATCCTACAGTTGACAAATGGTTAGGGTTTGGTTAGGCTGGTTTCACAGCTGTCCGGGAGACCCGTACGGGCCGCCCGTACGCCAGCACCCGGAACGGAGACATACGTGAGGCGCTAGAACATTGTTTCACAGCGACGCGGAGCGGGTCGCATACGGACCAATCCGCGTCGCTGTGAAACGATGTTCTAGCGCCTACGTAAGTCTCCGTTCTGGGATCCCTTACAGGCGGCCCGTACGGGTCTCCCGGATAGCTGTGAAGCTAGCCTTAAGTGTAGTATTTTAGAATTACAGCTGTGGTACAAATATAATTAGAATTAAAAAATCATCATCATCAGCATTTTAATGTCCCCACTGCTAGAACACAGGCTTCCTCTCTGTGAGAGGATGTGGACCGTAATCCACCACGCGGGCCCAATGCAGATTGATGGATGTCACATGTCTTCAAATTTTTGGTACTAGGACTTGCCAGTTTCCTCACGATGTTATCCTTCACCGTTTTGAGAGCAGTAGTGATGAAATAATTTACATAAAGTAAAGCGCCTGCCTGGGTTTGAACTCACAACCTACAACTTGTAAGTCGCGACAGTCACCACTGGGCCACCACTGTTCCAAAAAATATGTTAGGGTAATGCCATATGTGACTAACTCTACATTTGACACGATTTGAGTTTTATTTTGCATTGTTTTACGAATTCCACTATTTTTATAGTACTAATTTCAGTAATTTTGTATAAATATCCTTTAATTAAACCTCCGTGGTAATAAATGTGTACTTTATAACCCCGGTGCCTCTCATGTGTGCCGCTAGTTTTCTGCTAGTTTGCCTTGCCAAAAACCCGATTCACGCGTTTTAAACCGCTATTATCACTATTAGCCAAGGTCTTTAGACCTGTAACAAGGTTCATACACACGGAACCTGACCAAGTCTGTAGTTACACGATGGCCGCCTGTCAACGGGGACTGACATATGCTGAAACGTGACACGTCCCGGGCTTGAGAGGTTAAAAAAGTTAAGGTTTATTTAAACAAATGTAAATGTGACTGACAGCTGACACTTCATGCAAAATGAACTCGTGATGAAGTGTTTTTGAACTACAGATCTTTCTCGATGCATGTTTTATAACTAATTTGTAATAGTAGTCGTAATTTGTGTTTGTATTTGTACATGAAAAAAAATATTGGGATGTGTTGAAATGGAAAACCTTACATTCGTAAAAACTTTTTTTTTAGAAAAATAAATTGTGGCCGACACTAATACAGACCAAAACGTGACTGACTAACGTCACTTTGGATTTCAGAATAATCGTATTTTTAAATGAAACATTACGAATACAATACAATCATAACATAGGAACTTTACAAAAATAAACATATAAATAAAAAAAATGCTATTTTTGCGTTTAATTACAAAATGCAGAAAATTATACATTCATAGAAACTTTTTTATTAGAAAAATAAATTGTGGTTGACACTAATACAGACCAAAACGTGACTGACAAACGTCACTTTGAATTTCAAAATAGTCGTATTTTTTAAATGAAACAGAAACGAATACAGCACAATCATAAGAATGACACTTTACAAAAATAAACTTACTCGTATAAAGAAAAAAATGCTATTTTTGCGTTTAATTACAAAATGCAGAAAATCATACATTCATAGCAACTTTTTTATTAGAAAAATAAATAGTGGCTGACACTAATACAGACCAAAACGTGACTAACGACACTTGTGAAAATCAGAATGACTGGCCAAAATGACCGATCAGCTTTAAAATATTACTAAAATCTAATGCCTATTTGCTACTATTTGATACGTTTGTTTAAATAATTGGTACCTAATTAATAACTGAGAAAATGAATTCAAAAATTGGGCAGTCATTCTGATGTCAAGATGACTACCCACATTTAGAATCTCCACGTAAGGGCTCCAAAATTTCAATTCGCCTTTAAAAAATTAGTACCTATTTGACACTTAAACATATATTTTTTCTAGATTTTTAGGGCATCATTTAGTTCTACCTAATTTTGAGGACAATGAGTCATTTGTATGTTTGTCATTTGTTAATATGACGCTAAGTCATTAAAACCCGCGGGTGCAGTGTTTAATTTTACCTCCAAATTACCACCTCCTTAATTATAGATCAAACAGGTAAGATCAGTATCCTTAAAATCAGCATTTTCTATTTTACCAGTAGATATATTACGCGTGAAAGTGATTTCCTCGGCATTAAAATCATCAGTATAATTTTCTGATATACAATTATTAGGATGTTCATTAATAAATGATGAATTAGTACCTGCATTATTACTAGTAACATTACTTTTATCGTTGATCCTTAATTTACCTCTTAATTCAGTTTTTATTGCATTTATATGACGCCTCTTTGTTCTTGCAGATAGTCCAGAATATTGTCGTGTAGAGCTGCTGTAATTAGCTTCATCATATTCTTCTGTTATCTCTTCCGCCATCTCGATCTCTAGCAAATCTAAACCAGTTTGTTATGACACCTGTGATTCCAGCATCAGTTGCTGTCTCTGCCAACTTGTTTCTTCACACTGCAACTGTAAATATTACGAAGCAGTACTTTAGCATTTCATTTAGAATAACACAATCGATAAAGTAATAATAAACCACAAATAATATTACTGGGTAATACGATACCCCTTGATAAGACTGGTTGTCACTTTCGGGCTTCTGACGACCCGTAACGACTGTTAAAGATCCACGATTGATAGCCGGGACCAACAGCTTATCGTGCTTTCCGAGGCACGGAGGAGTCTCAGTATGTAAAGATGGTCACCCATCCATGGATCCCGGCAAACGTAGCTTAAACTGATGGATCGGCCCGTGCAGCTGTTATTACTTAAGCCACGAGCTTCTCCATAAATAAATGAATCTAATATGGTTACATAAATATATCTAATATTATCTGTAATTTTCATAGTCATACCTACTTACAATGACTTTTGACAATAATTGTAAATTTTTCAAACTAAACTTATTATTTTATCCAGTCCAGTTGCATTGAATTGCCAGAGAGTTGGTGAAAACCCGTTCCAGATTTCTTCTGGTAATTGTGACAGTTTCTTTGCCACCAACATAGGCCAAAACATTTATCGGCTCATAGTCAATAAGCAATCATAAATAAACGTAAAACAATGTATGTATACTCGTTTATCTATTAAATTTCATATAATAGTAGTATTATAACTACATAGCATATCATCAGTACGTCCTGTGGTCTTGCTTGCTTGTAAAGCTTGTATATTTCTATCAGAATATTGTACTTACCAATTGTTCTTTGTGTTCTTCATCTTCAAGCCAATTTTCTATTTATCTAATATCGTCAAGTGATTTTAATGGTATGTCTATATCTACCAGCAAAGTGGCTGCACTAGACACATGTGTTGAAGGAGAGTGATATTCTCAGTAAAATATCATTTTGAGTTTGCTTCAGGTCCTCCATTGCGGTTTGAATGTGTCCAAGACATTGGGCAATGACATCTAAAATAATAATAATAATAAAGTAATACATTTCCTAGATAGAAGATTCCAAAACAATATAAAAAAGTGTGTGTGTACTTATGTACGCACGTAAGAAGTTATACTTCTTTGGCAAAACCAGATAAAAAACCAAACTGTTACAAAGTTTACAAAACGAAAACAATCATTCTTCATGAACCACAGACCATAGCTAACTTAACGGTGTCGGTTCTAGCTAACTTCAGGCTGTAGGTTTTTGTGACGGTGTGCGCGAGCATCATAAAAATTTACTCTCATCATTTTGCCCTAACGTACCTAAAGAAGTATAACTTCAAAAACAGTATGCCTACTACTGTTTCTTTTGATAGATTTAAAGTAAAATAAATTCACAATTTTAAGAAAAACAATGATCCACCATCGTGGATTCTAAAATGAATGTCAGATTTGCAATCAGCACCCCCAAAAACCTATTACACGATACCCATATCGAATCTTTGAGAAAAAGTTGCATCCGCCATCTTGAATTTTAAAATGAATGTCTAATTCGCAATCAGCACCCCCAAAAACCTATTACACGATACCCATATCATATTTTAGAGAAAAAGTTGCATCCGCCATCTTGGATTTTAAAATGAATGTCTAATTTGCAATCAGCAACCCCAAAAACCTATTACACGATACCCATATCGAATTTTTGAGAAAAAGTTGCATCCACCATCTTGGATTTTAAAATGAATGTCTAATTCGCAATCAGCACCCCCAAAAACCTATTACACGATACCCATATCGAATTTTTGAGAAAAAGTGGCAGCCGCCATCTTTGATATAAAAATGAATGTCAGATTTGCAATCGCCAGCCCCAAAAACCTATTACACGATACCCATATTGAATGTTTGGGAAAAAGTTGCATCCGCCATCTTTGATTTCAAAATAAGTGTCAGATTTGTAATCGGCACTCCCAAAAACCTATTAAACGATACCCATATCGAATGTTTGAGTAAAATTCTCTATGACTCTATTTTTAATGCATCTTAGAAGTCCTGGCGTTATCCAGGGTTTTAAGGTAGTTTTGTTTCGTGACATTCTAACGATCGACATATGTTTTATTGTAAGATTAGACAATAATTCGATAAACTTACTAGTTGCCAGATTTAAGTCGCTTTCAGAATAAACTTGAGTAAAATCCAACTTTGAGCAGTCAGATATGATTTCGGTCCAGTTCAGCTTCCTGATTTCTCTACTATTTAAGGGTTTTTTTGAACCCCTGTGTTTGAGACAAAACAGAATAGCATCATGATCAGTTATTGAGCTGTGAAGGTTAAATGTATAGGCTTGTAACTTGCTCTTCACTAAAACATGATCCAGGCAGCTATTTCCTCTAGTAGGTTGGTTATGCGCCGGCATTAAACCGTGAAATGAAGTAATATCTAGGTATGACGAAACATTAGAATCAACATTCAATATATTTATATTAATGTCACCCACGATTATTATACTTTGAAAGGATTGCAACTGTTCAAGAATGTTGTGGAGTGATTGCAGAAAGGTATCTAAATTTTTAAATGACGGTGACCTGTAGATTGCCACAATAACTATGTTAGTCCCAAATTTAACTAACAAACAGTTACATTCATTAAGAATTGGTTCTTCTACTGTACAATAATGTTCGTTACTAACCATGACTACAACTCCATCATTTTGATTAAAGTTTCGGTTCGTTTTATAAGAGTTAAATCCATTTACAATAGGAAGATCTGATACCTGACGGAGCCAGCACTCGGACAACACTATAACGTCGCATTTGAAGCTTAATCTAGACAAAAGCACTGAAAGTTCATTGAAATTGCAATTGATACTACGTATATTTTGTTGTAAAATTTTTAGGTAGTTGGTAGCAGTTGGTATGTATTTGGAGCAACTTTCTGGGTTACAACTTAAAGAGACAGAAGCATCAAATTGACCTAAATTATTAAATAAATCATTTACCATAGCGAATGTTGTCATATAATAATCTCGTAGGACAATTTGAGACGGAAAAAGAAAGTTTAAGACTATTTTCCATTTTGTATATTATTAATACTAAGATTTAAGTTGTACAGAGCTCGGAACTAGTGCACCTATTTAGTAAACATGAACAAAGATTCGGCCTAACTGGTGTACAGGGAACATAGCAGGTGCCCATTTGTAATACTTGTCTATCTCCACGGAACCAAAACATGACACAACATGACAAAAATAAATAAGTGTCAGATTTGCAATCGGCACTCCCAAAAACCTATTACACGATACCCATATCGAATGTTTGAGAAAAAGTTGCATCCGCCATCTTTGATTTCAAAATAAGTGTCAGATTTGCAATCGGCACTCCCAAAACCTATTACACGATACCCATATCGAATGTTTGAGAAAAAGTTGCATCCGCCATCTTTGATTTCAAAATAAGTGTCAGATTTGCAATCGGCACTCCCAAAAACCTATTACACGATATCCATATCGAATGTTTGAGAAAAAGTTGCATCCGCCATCTTTGATTTCAAAATAAGTGTCAGATTTGCAATCGGCACTCCCAAAAACCTATTACACGATACCCATATCGAATGTTTGAGAAAAAGTTGCATCCGCCATCTTTGATTTCAAAATAAGTGTCAGATTTGCAATCGGCACTCCCAAAAACCTATTACACGATACCCATATCGAATGTTTGAGAAAAAGTTGCATCCGCCATCTTTGATTTCAAAATAAGTGTCAGATTTGCAATCGGCACACCCAAAAACCTATTACACGATATCCATATCGAATGTTTGAGAAAAAGTTGCATCCGCCATCTTTGATTTCAAAATAAGTGTCAGATTTGCAATCGGCACTCCCAAAACCTATTACACGATACCCATATCGAATGTTTGAGAAAAAGTTGCATCCGCCATCTTTGATTTCAAAATAAGTGTCAGATTTGCAATCGGCACTCCCAAAAACCTATTACACGATACCCATATCGAATGTTTGAGAAAAAGTTGCATCCGCCATCTTTGATTTCAAAATAAGTGTCAGATTTGCAATCGGCACTCCCAAAAACCTATTACACGATACCCATATCGAATGTTTGAGAAAAAGTGGCATCCGCCATCTTTGATTTTAAAATGACTGTCAGATTTGCAATCGGCGCCCCCGAAAACCTACACGATACCCATATCAACATTATATAATATAATCATATTATTATTATAACTTCAAAAATAAAAAGGCTGTGACCTACCCGTGTGCAAAATTTCATTCAAATCCCTTCAGCCGTTATTGTGTGATTGACAGGCAAACATACAAACATTCACATTTATAATATTAGTAGGATGTAGGATTGTTGTATTTTATATTAGGGGGTGACATAACCTACCAACACAAGCAATTTTTGCTAAAGAATCAACCTCAAAATTGCGGGTAAAAAATGGTCAAGTAATTGTCAGACTCAATCCCGGGCTGATAAGTTTTAAGTTTTTATATTTCTATGTATTGTAATAATTTTGTGAATACTTATTGTTACTGAAATAATAACTTAATTGTCTGATTAAATAAATAAATAATATTAAATATTATATGCATAGATTTTATTTATTTTGAGGTTGGTCCCATAGTAAAAGTTAGCTGACAAATATTTTGAAATCTTATATTTTCTTACAAGTGACAAACTTTGTTACTTACTCGTACCAACATTAAAATCTTGTATAAGATTTGGTGATGAACTAGCTGGTGTAGGTGTACATACTGGTGGTAAAATTATTTTTGGCAGCAGATGGCCATCACTGTCAATTTGAAAAGGACGAACTTCCTTGTCCATTTTTCGGTTTCTACTCCTATAACGGTTGAAGCCAATTCCGATCTACTTTCAGCCTTTTTACATTTTTGTCTGACTTTAGAGTCGATCTGTAAAATAATCATTTATTATTAAGGTGTGCAGATACCGGGGCTGTTGTTGTCGTTGATGATACCCAGTAGGTGATTCATGGTCTGGACAGGGGCACCGCACTCACATTGGGTATCAGACCAGTCTATGAATTTTACCAAGTTGTATTTGCAGCGGCCTACCTAAATTTGCAACCCATTGAGTGATTTCCATATAGGCCACTGCAGTTCACGTCCAGGTGGCAGGTGTTCCCAGGGTTCTAAAAAGTCAGGAGCTGGGTGGTATTGGTCTTCCCATGGTTTTCAGGGGTTTGCATTAAAGGAGCCTTCCCGAGTGGTGTTAACTATATCGTTTTGCCATTCCAAACGCCCTGCACACCCTGGACGGCTAGCAGCTGGTAACGCAGAGTCTAGCTGATCATTCCTTTCACCACAATGGTAAATCCAAACAGCTCTCTTCAGAGCCATGTACAACAGCCCTTTTTAAGGTCACCTAACAATAACAACAACATCTCTGAGGGCACTCACCACAGTCTCTCCAAGTTGCATATTATGTTCATGTATTCAAATGATTTATTTACAATCTGTTTGCAGTAGCCTCAGTTTACGAAGGTTTCAAACTCCGGGTTTTAGGAAAGTGGAACAGTTTTTCGTTTTGTTTGGCTGGTGAACAGTCACACTTAAACATTTCCTTCTATTTTCATCCATACCACAAAGGTTCAATTCTCACAAGCTTTTTGAACTCGTGTTACACAAAAAAATGCACTTTATACACACTAAACGGATATTAGTATCTATTAAGTATTTTTTTATAGTTGGAACATTATTTCTAGTAAAAACTACCATTCCGAAAGAAAAAAATAACTGTCACGTCTTGACGTCTGTCACATTTTTGGCTTTTGTTCCTTGTGGAACAGACTACGGTCAGAGACCATGCTGCCTAGTCATCAGTTAGTTCGTATTTTTTTTTGTCTTTCTGATTTGTGTATATCTAGTGATTTAGATAATTTTTAGGCATATTTTATTATTATTACATATTTTTCGCTGATATAAATAAGTGTTATTTAAATTAACACTTACAATAATTTACCGGCTATTGCCGATAAGTGAAACCAAACGCACATCACAGTGTTGCCAACTCAGTGGATTTTCCACTAGATGTGGTGGTTTAGACTTTCCTTTTTTCTTCCTTTTTCCTCCAAATTTTAATCTCTTTTTATTTTAATTTATTTTCTAAAAAATAAAATAAAATTTGGAGGCCCGTAATTCGGAAACGGTGCGTCGGAGGGCCATGCTTCTCAGACCTTAAATTAAATGGTTTCTATGGACAAGGTTAATAAAGTGCTACAATAAAAATAGCCGAAATCAGTTAAAAAAAAAACTCCGAAAATTTGTCTAAATCCTTTGGCACTTGGAAATATTTTTGCAATTTTTTTCTTCTTCTTAATTCTTTATTGTACACAAAAATTTTACAGATTACATATGGTTACACAATACATGTACAAAGGCGAGCTTAACTAAATGTTGAGTTTTCTCCCAGCAAACCTTTGAGTGATAGAGAGAGATCACTGTTGAGGGTAGGATTCAGTGTACAATACTTATAAACCTACATAAATAATTCTAAATATATATTATACATATTAATACCAATATAATACTAATATTATGTCAATTTGAAAGGAAGTGCTTTTTTGTTTTCTTCTTGAAGACATCTAGAGAATTACTGTCGCGTAGGGAGTGTGGGAGAGAGTTCCAGAGACGCAATGCAGTAACAGAAAAGGAGCCATTATAGCGGCTGGAAGTGTGACGCGGAAAATGAAGGAGAAAAGAATTGGCAGTGCGATAGGGTTTACCCCTCGGAACGAAGTACTCAAACCGTTCACGAAGGTATTGAGAAGAATTAGGATTATGCAGGATAGTATAGAGAAGAGATAGGATATGGGTATCTCGGCGATGCCGAATTGGCAGCCACCTCAATCTGGTCCGAAACTTCGACACATGGTCGTACTTGCGGAGGCCAAAAATGAAAAGGATGCATAAGTTCTGCAGCCGCTCGAGTTTGTTAAGAAGTACCTCCATTGCATCTAGAAAACAGACATCCGCATAGTCTATTAGCGGTAGGAGAAGAAATTGTGCAAGAGTGACCTTAGTGTGAAATGGAAGAATAATAAGAATTTTTGGAGACGTTTAAGAGACTGAAAAGAGTAGAAAACCCTCTTACTAACGTCAGCAATATGAACCTCCCAAGAGAGGTTAGTGTCTATATGGACGCCTAGGTTTTTAGCGCTTTTCGTAGTACAATATGGGCACCGAATCATACACTACTGGCGGGAGAGACTGATGATCTAAAAGGCTGAGCATGTAGCGTGCGACTTAGTTGGGTTCAGTAAGAGTCCAAAGGATTTAGCCAACTTGTTGATATTTTCAAGGTCATCATTGATGGCATCCACAGCCTCAGCGAGTTAACCCATTCTAAAGTGACGGTATAACTGCAAGTCGTCTGCATAGAGATGATAGTTAGAAGTAAAGACCTTAGTGATAGCGTTTATAAAAACTGAGAAAAGAAGAGGAGAGAGGACGCCACCCTAAGGTACAACCGCAGCCAAATCACACCATTCAGAGAAATCCTCATCAGACCGAACATACTGCGAGCGGCCTCGAAGATAAGATTTGAAACACTCAATTACTGGCGCAGAGACATTAAGGGAGGAAAGGATTCCTAAGAGAATGTCAAAGTACACTGAATTAAAGGCATTGCTGAAGTCCAGTAAAACCAACACTGTCAAGCATTTGTTTTCCTTAACCAGTCTTATATCGTCAGTTATTTTGACAAGAGTTGTCACAGTGCTATGGCCAGGTCTGAAACCAGAGGTAAGGACTCAGCAGGCCATTAGAGGATAGATAACAAGACAGTTGCTTCTGAACAACGCTCTCGAGAACTTTGGAAAGGATTGGGAGGATGGATATTGGACGGAACTGAGATGGAGAAGAGGGATTTGAAACTTTAGGAAGTGGTAAGACGTGAGCCTTCTTCTAAGCAGAAGGAAACGTGTTAGTGAAAAGAGAAAAAATTACTATGTGAGTTACAACTGGAACTATTTCACTCAAAATAGGTAGGAACATTTGGAACTGAAGACCATAGTCACCTAACGCCTTAATGGAGATGGATTGAAAACATTTCTTAATATCTAGCTCAGTAATTGGGTGGAAAGTGAAAGAAGTATTTGCTGGTAAAGGAAGATTGGAAAGATCATTGAGAGTCGAAGATTTAACATCGATATCGAGTATAATTGGTGATGTAGAAAAGTGCGCATTAAGTGCATTGAGGTCCATTTTATCAGAAGAACTCTTGCTAGAGGCTTTGCCAATACCAATAGTCTTTAAAAATTGCCATACTTGTGTCGGGTTGAAGTTATCAATTGAGTTGTGAATGTGATGCCTTTTGGCATTCCTACACAAACAACTGTAGCGATTTCGCATCTTCTTATAAAGGTCCCAGTTTTCCTCAGTAGCCCGATTCCTGTATAAACGCTTGGCCTTATCACGTTTCGCCATCAGGTTTTTTATAGCTGGGGAAAGCCATGGTGCAGGAAGGTGTTTGACTCTTACCTTTTTAAGGGGTGCATCATACAAATACAATATAGTACTGCTGAAAACTGACACCATAGAGTCCATATTCTCGCCGGTGAACACGGAAGACCAGTCAATCCCACCCGCATCAGCCCTCAAACGCTCCAAATCAACGTTTTTAAAACTGCGAAGAAAGAGAAATTTGGCCTTGCGTTGAGGAAGTCAAATTTTATAGGAAAGGTAAATGAGGTCATGGTAGCATTCTGTTACTTTTTTAGTCCACTTTCCTGTTGTTGATCTCATCATGTGACCAGTCCATTTCCATTTTAACTAAATACAAATAACAATAAAAATAAATAAATAATTTAAAAAAAAATTAAGTAATCTAACAATAAACAAGAAAAAAATAATTTCAGCACTCAAACCTCGATGCACTCGCCGGCTACATTAGTTTTATAATTAAAAGATAAAAAGCCTGTAGTCCAAACAAAATAAATACACGTTAGTATGTTTCCGAACGAAAACTTTGAGTAACACCGAACGGTCTAAATGTCAAATGACAATAATAACATAAGTAAAAAATCAAATCAAAACAAAAAACTAAAAAAATTGAATGACCGACACATGAACGACATAAAACATAAAAATTATAAGTACCTAGTATATTATATACTCAGAAAAATGGAAGACCCGCAACGAAGACTCATCACTTTACTGTCTAGCAAATTCTCTTATCGGGCACTGGCTTCGAAGTTACGGCTGAGGGCTCAGCAACGGGAAACTGAGCCACAAGTTCTTGATATTCCGAAGCAAACTCAATCTTTCGTCGCGATTTTTCGGAAACCTGGATGACAATCTTCCCCTCAGACGTCCAACACTTATGTATTCCGAAGTACTTCCGAGCATTCATAAAAATATCGTGTCTGAGCTTAGTCAGGAACTCAGAAAGCGTTAAACCAGAGCCTTTCAGCTTGGTTGTTATTTCACCACACCTCATTCCTTACGATGCGGCTTTCAAATCTAACTAAGAGGGGACGAGGTTTGCTGGTGTTGCTTCCAAGGCGGTGACAGGCTGTTATATCTTTAGAAGCGACGTTGGCCATTTCCAGACGCTCCCACAAAACCTTCAGGAAACCATTGCTTAGATCTGCTCCCTTGTCCTCACTCAGGCCATGCAACAGAAGAACCTTAGCACGGGTTGTCATTTCGTGCCTATCCAGCCAAACACAAGCAACTCCATCTGGGATTTCAGTGAACTCAATGTTTTCCAAACTAGGTTCTTCAACTCAGTGAAGTCCTTGGATAGGCTGGCAATAGTCTTATGTGAAGCTTCACCACTGGCATTCTTCAAGTCTTCCTCATACTGTGACATTCTTGAAGCAAATGTAGGAGACAGCTCCTCCACAGTGCTTGACGATTTGGAGTACAGGTCCATTTCAGCAAAGAGCAGTGCTTGCAGTGTAGAGAAGTGGTGTCAAGGAGATTTGATGAACTGACTGAGTGCACCAGAGGTTAATGTACTACTTTATTATGTTTCTTGCATTTAAAAGTTGTTTTTAATATTTTATTAAATTAATTATATGAGAGCTCAAAATTGTAACTGTATTATTTGGGACTACCCTCCAATTACTCAATTTTTTCTCAATAATTTCTCGAGATTTTTACATCATCTCATGGTTTTCGACTAGAGCAACAATTTCTTCCTTGAAAAGATTTTCATCCGAGCAACTATTTTGAAAATATGGAGCTTTTTGTAAAAAATAAAATAAAATTTGGAGGCCTATAACTCGGGAACGGTGCGTCGGAGGGCCATGCTTCTCAGAGCCTAAATGGTTTCTATGAACAAGGTTAGTAAGGTGCTGCAATAAAAAGGGCAGAAATCTGTTAAAAAAAATCTCTGAAAATTTTACTTTCCTTTGATGATCCAGCCCGACACTTAGAAGAATTTTGCAATCATTTTTTTTTCTCAATCATTTTTCGAGTTTTTCACATTATCTCATGGTTTTCGAATAGAGCAACAATTTCTTTCTTGAAAAGATTTTCATCCGAGCAACCATTTTGAAAATATGGATCGTTTTGTAAAAAATAAAATAAAATTTGGAGGCCCATAACTCGGGAACGGTGCGTCGGAGGGCCATGCTTCTCAGAGCCTAAATGGTTTCTATGGACAAGGTTAGTAAGGTGCTGCAATAAAAAGGGCAGAAAAATGTAAAAAAAAATCTCTGAAAATTTTACTGTCCTTTGATGATCCAGCCCGACACTTAGAAAAATTTTACAATATTTTTTTTTTTTTTAATAATTTCTCGAGTTTTTTACATTATCTCATGGTTTTCGAGTAGAGCATCAATTTCTTTCTTGAAAAGATTTTCATCCGAGCAACCATTTTGAAAATATGGATCGTTTTGTATAAAATAAAATAAAATTTGGAGGCCCATAACTCGGGAACGGTGCGTCGGAGGGCCATCCTTCTCAGAGCCTAAATGGTTTCTATGGACAAGGTTAGTAAGGTGCTACAATAAAAAGGGCAGAAATCTATTAAAAAAAAAATCTCTGAAAATTTTACTAAGTCCTTTGATGATCCGGCCCGACACTTAGAAGAATTTTGCAATAATTTTCTTTTCTTAATAATTTTTCGAGTTTTTTTCATTATCTCATGGTTTTCGAGTAGAGCAACAATTTCTTTCTTGAAAAGATTTTCACCCGAGCAACCATTTTGAAAATATGGAGCGTTTTGTAAAAACTTTGGCGTAATGATAATATTTAACTGCATTGGGCAGTCATTGGCCCAATGCAGTTGATATTTGTAGGGCCTACGTTATAAGCACTGCAAAAACGCCAACAGCTTTTAAGTAAAGGTAGGCAGTAGTAGCATTGGCCCAACGTTGGTAAATGGTTGGTATAATGATAATAATTTACTGCGTTGGGTCATTGTAAGTTTGATGTACGGAATTCTAACTAACTATATCCCAACGGATTCCCCACTGTTGGCCACTTGATGCCAACAGAAAATGCTACTAGGGAGGTGTTGCATAGAGGGGGTTTCAGGGTTGTTGTTTAAGAGATCACGGAACCCTTTCCATGTGCTGACAATGACCACAAAGGTGGTATAAGTGGGATAAGAATCCCACACTCTTTGACCTTATCCTCAAAGTCCGGACGCCTTTTGATAGTCTGTCAGTTTGTTCTTCTTTTTTTTAATTTCGTACTACTTAATACTAGTTAATGCCGAGGTAAAAATTATGTCACACTAGTTTCTGCCAGCGGCTTCGCCCATGCAGATTTAGAACTTCCGCCACTATTAATTACAACCTGTGTGCTTTTCCAGACTATAATCTATCTCTGTGCCAAATTTCATCCAGATCCATTCAGCCGTGATTGACTAACAAACATCCACCCAAACTTTCACATTTATAATAGAGCGACTATCTGACCTTTGCAACCCAGTTACTGGGTAAAACGATACCCTTTTTCAAAGTCAAAAACAAAAGTCATTTAATACAAATCAGACTGAGAGCCAGCACTTTTTTAACGTCATAGTTATTCTACGTAAAGACAGTCTCCCAAAAACGCCCGCTCGTCACTTCGACAAGACTGTTGGTCAGACTCGCACTTTTGGCTACCCATAAAGACTGCCTAAGATATAAAAATGACAGCTGTCAATGAAATCCAGCCATCCAAACTTTCGCATTTATATGTATTTTTTAAATAAATACAGCAGTAAATACTGACACACTAGGAAATCTTGTATCGTGAGTGCGTTCACAAACATGTCAACTCACATACACAAGACACTCAGACCCAGAACGCAGGTCATACAAATATTATTTCCGTGCGGGAATCGAACCATCACTCAATCACTGCGCCAAATTTCATCCAGATCCGAGTAGCCGTTCTCACGTGATTGAGTAACAAACATTCATACCAATTTTCGCAATTATAATATTAAGTACCTACTAGAATGTAACTAGGTTCGCAATCCCTGCACTACAACATCTAGAACTTTTCACATAACTCTGATTCCCACACTTTACGGTCGACAGTTATATTTTATTTAACTTATAACAAGTTTCTGAGGGACCGCGTCTGTTTTAACGTCATTACTATCATAAAAACGGGCGAAACAGGCTATTGGGGTGTTGTCTCTGGATTGCCTACATTTCAACCTGGACTGCCTACGTGGGGAATAATTGGTTTTAGAATTACGAAGTACGTAAATAAGTAATACTTGCCCCGTGGAATTTTTTATATACATTGTGTACCAATACTATGATGTAATGTAAGTATCTATACTTAAGTAACTGTAATAAAAACAAAAACTCCTAACTAAATAAAACTTACAATCTGGCGTCAAAAAAATCCTCCGCATCGCTGTCTACTGGAAGTGTGCCCAAAAGACTGGGGGCATTGCCACGTTGTATGGCAATGCTTAACCTCTGGCCGAGGAAAGACAGCCCTTGGGTCACGCGAAGGGTCAACAAGGCGTTTACATAGATCTTTGAATACTAAATGAGCACTTGGACCCCACGGCCTTAGGGTTTCAACCCCAAACGGCTCGAAAATGTATCTATCGCCGAGGTTGTTATATTTCCGCCGCGAGGTTCTCCGCAGCCGCAGCGGCAGCACCGGCACAGCACGACGAACTAGGAAGATGAGATGGCGCAAGAGTATCGACACATGTAGCGTCCCACACTAAAGGCCTACCCAACTTCCATATTTTGTTAAATATATTATACTTATAATATACTACGAGTATTTAAAGAAATACTCTCTCGCGACAATATTCCCTATAAGAGGGCATAGGCTACGAACCCAATTTTATCGACAATTTTACAGTGGATAGGTAAAGTAGTGGGTAAAACTTGCAGTTGTGAGTGTTAGCGCGGAAAAGCTCTTATGGGTCTTCTTAAACCAGTCTCAAGTTGCCCTTAACTACACTCAAGAGAACGCCTCAGGTGGCCTTTTATTTTCGCGCGAGCACATTTAATAGCTAATTACCAGATAAAATCTAGACTGAAACTAGAATTACTAGAATAAGGTTGCTTTTCCACTAGAGATGTGCGAGTTAGCTGGGCGGTGCGTGGTTATGTAGCGCCACTGTGAAATGTTTGATTTGCCACCAGAGCTCAGGAGGAGTTTGCGCGGTGCGAGGTTCGAAGCAGAAGCTTTTCAGCTGTACGCACATTCCTCGCTTGAGTCCCTCGCACACATCTCTCACATTTTAGTACAAATACCTAGTTCCGTTAGCCCTTTTCCACCTGAGTTGTGCTAATAAAGCCAGGCTAGGAAAATTAAGTGATCCCATTGATGTTTTCTTTTTTCTTGCACACCGCTTAGCTGCTTAGCCGCTTAGCACAATTCTGATGGAAAGACACCTTAAAACTAGGATTACAATTCCGCCATTTTATGAAATTTCGTCCTAGATCCGCTGATATCTTTAGTATAACTAGAGGAGTAGTTCCAGGGTTATGTAGGGACATATTAAAGTTCTAAAACTTTGAGGTCTTTTAACAACTTTCTGGTAAAACTCATACTGCTGAAAAAATCGTTGATATTGTTACGTCGACCGTATTACACTGGAACTTTCGAGAATGTAGTAGAAGTTTCCAGAAGTTTCCACTAGGTTCGAGAACATTCCATTGTGGTACTGTGTAGAAGTTCATAGATGTTTCTAGAATATTCCACTATAGGATAGTTCGACAATGTTGTGGAAACTTCCATGACTGTATAAATAGGCCGGACGGCGGGCGAGTGAGTCAGTCTGTTTTCGACTACGGATACGAACGGAAGCGAATACAAGCGATTACAAAGAGAATGGTGATTATCAAAGATTTAGTGTTTGTGTAAATAAGTTGTTGAGTTAATAAAGGATGATTAGTTAATTAATTGGTGTAAAATAATTTATCCCATACCCAGCTCGTAACAATATATTACTACCCGATGCAGAGAAAAGAAACATACATACATATCTCGAAAAACATAACCTGGCATGTTTTTCGAGAGTTTGTATGTATGTTTCTTGGCACGCTCTGTAGCCTAAACGGCTGCATAGATTTCAACAAATGAGGTACGTATCATTCGATTGGGTTTGACTCTTTGAATTTGAAAGAAATAAATAAAATTGTGGATAACTTCAGGTTTTTTTTTTTATGTTAGGTAAGTGAGGTCGTATGTTTTTAAGTTATACTTTTTGTGGGTGCGTTAGGGAAATATGATGAGAGTAAATTTTTAACGATGCGCACGAACACCGTCACAAAAAACTGACACCCTGAAGTTAGCTAGAACCGACACCTTTTTTTTTTAGTTTTTATGGGTGGGAAATCATCCAATGACTTCTCCCGCTCTGGGTGGAGCGGGAGGATGTATGTCAGATTGTTACTGACTAAAACCCACCCCTGTTCCTTCCCTGCCCTGAATGCCCAGGGGCGCGGTAACTCTGTTTCAAATTAATCAACAACCCTGGGCAGGCATCGGCCATGACGGGCCCCGTCATTATTGCTGACAACTCTTTGAGGCGCGCGTGGAACACTACGCACCGTCGACTCTCGGGCCTGGTGCTGATCGGACGGCGAGCTACCCATTACTCGCCGTCCGCAGGCCCGGGTGAACTTTGTGACAGTTTGTTTTTATATCTTGTGACGCCAAATAAGTATAACTTCTTACGTGCGTACATAAGTACACGCACACTTTTTTTGTGACATGATCATGTGGGGCTGCAGTCGGGTTTTTGAAAATGTCCATTGCCTAACTGCTTAGAGGAAGTCATATAGGCAATCTGTCCATTTAATATACTAATAGGCAGCTGCATCTGGTTCGACTGGAGACCGACCCAGCTAAAGCTTAGCTTAGTTTTAGCTTTTTGGTTGCTTGGTATTTTTTGATTGACTAAAATGTCTTGCTTTTAGTCGTAATTCTTTTAAGAAGAGTCATCCAGCAATACCACACAATGCAGAAGAATATTCCATATCATTTCGGTACATACCTACGTAATTCGCAGGAAACTTCTTAAAGGAGGTTATACCTGACACAATTTCATCTCTATGGCACCTTAATCTATGACAATCAAGCTTATGCAACTTTCTCGAGAAAATTCAAATTCCGAACACAAGAAGTTCGTGTTCGAGTCAGCCAGTGACGGTGGAAACTTTAAATTTGAATGTGGAACGCTAAACTTTCAAAATGGCCGCTGACGACTGGGACGCAGTTGTTAATGTGGATTGTATTACATTACATTGAAGATCTTGAATTCTAGAACGATTGCCTGATTTAGGGACCGTGGGACTTATTTAGTTATATAAAAAAAATAACATGTGATTAGTTTAAACACTGCATCATGATCAGCAGGTTGTTAATTCAATTTTTTATAAGGAGAATTTGTATTTAGAATGCCTTAATCTGGATTTAAACTTAGCATAAATATTATGGTTAGCGAGTTTTATAAATTGGTTAGGGCCGATTTCACCAATTCTAAACGCCCAGTTTTCGATGTTTAGAGCCGATTTCACCTTTCGTTATAAAAACTAAGTTTTACTGAACTAAGCTTAGCGTAATCTTATTTTACCATACAATTATCATAAAAAAGATTATGGTGAGTTAACCTTAAAAGATGGACATATGCTGTCGTGGACTTTTTTTTAGAACTTTAAAACTTTTCTAACTTTTTTTTTATTCCTTTTCTTTTTTTTTTCAATTACGTCATACATAATTTTTGCGTAACTTTAACCGTTTACGCAGCGCACGCAGCTGAAGCTTTCATAAGGATATTTTGTCCCCTTTTTGCCACATTTTTCATTGATTCTCCGCTCCTGTTGGTCGCAGCGTGATGTTACTCGTATATAGCCTATAGCCTTCCTCGATAAATGGACTATTCAACACAAACATAATATTTCAATTTGATCCAGCAGTTCCTGAGATTAGCGCGTTCAACCAAACAAACAAACAAACTCTTCAGCTTTATGACAGCGGCTAATCGCGTTTAAACGTCGAAAACAGGGCGTTTAGAATTGGTGAAATCGGCCCGTCCAATTCAAAAGTTTATTTGAAATAAATGCTTTGGGTTTGTGTTTGACACCTCTGCCTCTACCTTCAGGAAGTACTTACCCTTACAGAAATGATGAGATGTGATATTATGGTATGTTGAAAACACATCACCGTCATGGTTGAAATCACAAACTGCAACCAGAAAAGTCCTTCTCGATGACCCTAGGTAAGTAGGTCAATACCACAGAGAAGTGTAGCCATGGAGTGACAAGTAGGGAATGCACAATAAACACAAGAAATGCTGTGGTAAGGTAAGTAGGTATGAGGCCTGTAGCATTTGTGGAATGAAACTGGGGATTGCCAAGAGATTAGTTTTTATTAGATAAGAAGAGAAACATATGTCTCATCTCTTCTTTATGTTTCTCGTCCCGCCATCCATGATGTCCACAGAGTAGAAATTCTATAGAATAATATTAGTAATTTTACCACAGACTAAATAATATTTCAACAAGGTATCTAATAATCACCTGTACAAATTATACGATGGCTAGATGACGTTACTACCTAAAGAAAAAGAAATCATCATAACCTTTATCTGTGGAAAAAGCGTTAAGCTGTGTGCAGATTAATCATTAAAAAAAATATTGTCAAAAAGCCGACTGTAAAAAACAACTAAAAAGTTCCAAACAAGTCACTTTTCAAGTAGTCTGATGCAGTTGGTGGCAGTTATTTTAGTTTAATTTTTGATTTCATGCCACTAACTGCATCAGACTGTGATTGGCGCGCCGCACAATGATAATCGATGTCACCATCCCACATGACGAGAACCTCGTGAAAGCTGAGAAAGAGAAACAAATTAAATATCTTGACTTGGCACACGAGGTTGTCGATATGTGGAATGTGGACTCGGCTGTCATTGTGCCGATAGTCGTTACCGCCAATGGCCTGATGGCTAAAAGCTTCGACGACCACCTGTCGAAGCTGTCGTTGCGCGATTGGATCAAGGGCCTGATTCAGAAGGCAGTACTCCTTGATACGGCTCGCATTGTGAGGAGGTTCCTGTCTCTGGAGCCCTAACCACCGGTAGCTTGGACCCTGCTCCCGATACCGGTGGACTACTATTTTTATATTTTTAAATGTTTTTCTATATGTTTTCTTTTAAAAATATTTAAAAATGTAAATAATATGTGTAAAAATAAATATACGAAATAATAATAATAGACTATAAATAAATAAATAACAGACAGAACAGCGCACCAAGCGGCAAGGAGTAAAAACGATTCTTATTTTAAATAGCAAGCATAGATAACATGACTTATATTCTAGACAGTATGCATTATAAAATTTATCATTTAACAGTAGATTTGCGCAAAATTATTGCTGGGAAACGACTTTTATTTTTAGGTATGAAAAAAAAACTATTTTTTATTCCGCGCAATGTAACGCGAACACAGGTAAGTGGAGTTAAACCCCGCCCCTTCGCTCTAAACCACGTGGGTACTTGTCGGATACGTTTGATATTCATTGCGTTTTCGTAACTGCAAATTCGCAATTTCGAAAAAAAAAAAAACGCAAATTCAGGTAATACACTTCTGGACACATCTATTGGCCCACCTTAGAGTTTAGGTTTCGATGGCCCCTACCGAAATATGATTGCTAGATTGAACAAAAACTGTTGATGCAGTTTTAAACCTGATACATTTTACCATCTTATTGTTTTAAATTTGAATTCAGAATACCATACGACATGGAGCTACGCCTAACAAGTCGGATATGCGCCTTGTTAAAGGCAATTGATTTTTGAATAAAAAACATGTTTTATCAAATAAAGGTTTAATTTAATAACGCGTGTTGCCTCCATGGGCATCTACCACAGCTCTCATACGATTAGGCATAGAGTTTATCAACTGCTCTATGAAATTTTGAGGGATCATCTCCCATTCCTCTTCTATGGCAGTTTTCAACTCCTGCATCGTCTCTCGGGCAACTGGCTGACGAGCCCTAACACGTCTTTTTAGCTCGTCCCACATGTGCTAAATGGGGTTCATGTCTGGGCTTCTGGCTGGCCAGTCCATAACTGTGATGTTCACATCCCGAAGATATTCCCTGACGATGCCGGCCGCATGGGCTCTTGCACTATCATGCATAAAAAGGAAATTTGGGCCCACATAGCCCGCGTATGGTATCACGTGAGGTTCTAAGCACTCACGAATGTACCTTTCAGCATTTAATGTTGGCAGCCGTGGTCCTGTAACAACCTTAAGTTGAGTTTTGCCGCTCGCGGATATACCGCCCCAGACAGTTCATGAGCCACCGCCATAAGCAACCCTCTCTTCAAAGCAGCATTGTACGAAACGCTCTCCCTTACGTCGGTAGACCTTCTTCCTTCCATCATTGCCATGTAACACAATTTTAGACTCATCAGAAAAGAGTACACGGCTCCAATCTTGCTGTGTCCAATTTAAATGACTGCGTGCGAAATGAAGGCGCGCTGTTCGGTGGGCTCGCGTTAGTTTGGGCCCATTAGCTGGCTTGTGTGGTACCATATCGCGTTCTTTTAACCTTCTCCGAACAGTTCGAGCGCTCACAGATACTCCGTGGAAGTCGCGAAGTTGGAATTGTATCTCAATGGAGGTAAGGTGACGATTTCTCAAGCTAGTCGTCACGATGAATCGATCCTGCCTTTAAGTTGTGACCCGAGACCGTGGCCTTCCTTGGCGACGAACAAAACCGCCAGTCTCTAGGTACCTCCGATAAACATTTCGGACCGCAGATCGACTTAAATTAAGTTGAGCACTCACGTTTCTTTGGCTGTGTCCGGCCTGAATAAGTGCCACAGCTTGGGCGGCGACTTCAGGTGAAGTATCCATAGATTATTGATAGAACCTCACCTTAATGTTAAGAATAAGTAATGTTTGTTGCAAAACCAAAGATATCAATCACTTTTTCAAGAATTAAATCCAAGTAAACCAATAAAACCAAGTTTTCTTAGTATTCGATTGTTTGATATCAACAAACAGGCTCCAAATTGTCTTTTGTTTCTTTAAATTCTGTGTTCGAAATTCAAAAAAAGACTATTGAATGAAATTGTGAATGTGCCAGGTTCAAAACTGCATAAAAACTTTTTGTTCGACCTAATATAAAATTTTAGCTAGGACCAAACGAAACTGAAAATACAAGGTGGGCCAATAGATGTGTCCAGAAGTGTATTTGTTTGGAAAAAAGTTTAGTAAGAACACTTAGAATTCAATTTCGTAAAAAAGTAAAAATAAAAATTGCGACTTTGATGTTCAATATCTCCAGAACCCAGGTATGGTCTAGTGGAAAAAAAATATCCAAATAATGGGTAGAATATGTGGCTTTCGGCTTTGGAAACTGGCTTTTTACACCCGATATTTCAGACAAAGTCTAGGCTTCCACAAGCAGTCAAACTTTTGTTCTTGGTGTATAAAAATTCTGACTCTTCTCTATCTCTACTTAGTATAAATCAAAGTCACTTTTCGCGTCTGTTTGTATCTCCGCTAACTCCTCCTAAACCACGCAACGGATTTTAATGCGGTTTTCTCTAATAGAAAGAGCGAAGAACGAGGAATGTATAATTTGTACCCGTGCGGAGCCGGGGGTTGCTAGTACAATAAAATCCCCGGGAATAGATAAAAGTTGCCAAGGCACCTGAGATGCTATCTCACAGATTGTGACATTTATTTTTTCTGACGTATCTACGGGGACGGTTCGTTTGATTCTTCCATTAGTATATAAATCTGTGGTCCATACTCCGAGGGACCAGAGACAAACCCTTCAGTTTTATTGCAACGCGAGATGAGCCATAAAAATGTAATGCCCTTATTCATAAAGCATAGAAGTTCTAGAAATAAAAATGTTGTAGTGGAGTTGCCTTGTTTTATTGAAGGGAGAGTTGGTAAAGCTACACATTTTGTCGTTTTAAAAGCTTCTTACTTATATAGTTCCATGTAAACTAATAAAATGTTTTTTTTTATATACTTGGTCAGCAGCATATAATTGATGCTTTTCTGTCTCTACATACTCTTATATCTTCCGTCATTAACCGATCTTTTTACTACTTTTTCTTATCTCTTCCTTCTACGTAATTGTGTAACATGTGATATGTATGTATGTATTGTATTTTATAAATATTTATAGTAAATTTTGATGTTCAGTTTACTAATTAGCAGTACTCCGCGCCTTTTTTTAATTAAGATTTTTTAGTCCATCCAAAGTTTGTCTGGTAGATATCGCTGTCAGCGATAAGACCGCCCTTGTACCCATAGATTTAAGTTAATTTATACAAGTTTATTAACTGTTTTGGTGTACAATAAAGTATTATTCTATTCTATTCTAATTAATTGGTCAGCAGAAAATTATTATTTGGTCAGCAAGATTATATAATTTGGAATAACTTTGGGTACCCTGACCCAGATAGGTTAAGTTCGAAGGGAATGACGGGGGCTTGAGTGTCATCCCCTTCAAGTTAGGTTCCTTTAAACCTTACAGAACCCCGCACGGCAGGGCTGCGTCGACTTATTTTAATTACGATTGTCGTTAGCACATAGCCGGCTGAACAATCGGCATTGTATCTAAATAAAAAAAAACACTAGCAAACCAAAGGCAAATAATTATATGTATATTGATGATCGAAGGCTAATTAAGATTAAAATTAAATAAACCTCAATCACGATTTGCTGCTCTAATACTATTATTGTTACAAATATTCAGCGATGATCTTCGCAGGGTGGCTGGTAGCATCTGGATGAGAGTTGCCGAGGACTGAGCTGAATGGCGTGCAATTGGAGAGGCCTATGTCCAGCAGTGGACTGCTATAGGCTGATGATGATGATTAAGACATTAATTTAAAGACCGCCCATTAGTAACACGTATATCGCTGACCATTGATATTTGTATGCCAAACACTAGAAGTAGCTCATTTCTCTTGACTTCTTGTTTCTAGTTATTGGAGCTAACTAAAACTTATTTTTTTAGCTAACCCGTTAAATGATAGCTACTACTCGTATATGTTGTTCTTAGAGTAGGATATTTTATAGATGTTTATTTATTATTTTTCTGTGTACATATTTACTGTTTCTCTGTAGCCCTCTGCTCACAATGGCAACTGCAACTAAATGACACGCGAATTCTAGCTTATAATTTAATTACTTAATAGTTAGGCCTTCTCATAGAGACATCTCCGACTAGACTTTTGAGTAGCAGGGTAGGACTGTAGCAAATTCTATCAAGGGGCCCCGTAAATCTACGTAAAATGATAACCAATTAAAATTTCCCTTCCTTTGGCCTTTAGGTAGCGATAGCCCTGTTTTTTTTGGGGGTGGGAAATCATCCTCTGATTTCTCCCGCTCTGGATGGAGTAGGAGGGTGTATCAGACTTTTACTGACTTAAACCCACCCCTGTTCCTTCCTTGCCTGAGTGTGCCCAGGGGCGCGGAATCTCTGTTTCGAATTTATCCGCGACCCAGGCAGCGATAGCCCTGGATCACGGATAAATTCGAAATCGAGTTACCGCGACCCTTGGCATCGAGGCAACTGAAGGATCAGGGGTGGGTTTTAGTAAGTAAAAGTTTGACACGCCCTCCTGCTTCATAGCAGGAGAAGTCATTGGATGATTTCCCAACACACAAAAAAAAAATGTAGCAATAGCCCTTTAAGGGCAGGTGCCTTTATTATCTTTATGGATAATCCGGAATTGAATAGATTTCATATGATGTCTATTTGGCATCTTGACTTGATTTTATACGTCCAAGCGGGGAATCCCGATGCGAGGCGCGTAGCACATGCAACTCTTGCTACATGGCTAATCCAGCACAGGTAGAAATTCATCTCTTATCAAGTACAGAAGTTACAACCTAAGGTTCAGTGCACCACCTAATACAAAAAAACAACATAAAATCCAAAACCACTTCCCGAACTTCTGCCGCTTTCTTCGTTAAACGAAATCTTTTGTTATTGACAGGCGACGGCAAGGTTATGCATAAATATGTGTCTGTAGTCTGCCGTCTGCAAAGGTTGCAGGCAAAGTCGGGGGCGCTAAACTGCGGGAGAGTTGGCGGCTGCAAATCGACCATTGCGTCGCGTAACTGCTTCGACAACCCCCACGGAGAGGTGACCATGATAGCGGAACATTGAGGATAATCGGAAAACATGGGTATTATTATCTTCTGCCTGTCTTTTTTTTGAAGTGAAAACTTCTTGAGGCACGTTGGGCAGTTTTGAGATGGGAAACAGCAATTGAAAACGCGCGCCACTGACACCGTCGTAGCACTGGTAGCGGATCGCGAGGCGCATTTTTGTTCAAGTTTTTTCAAAGTCAAAGTTTTATTTGCAGATAAATATGGTTACAAAAATGGTTCGTGTGGTTCGTGGTTGGTTGGTTGGTTGGTTGGTTGGTTCGGTGGTTGGTTGGTTGGTTGGTTTTTGTTTTCACTTCTGACGGTACTCCCGAAGTGCCTGATTTTCTTTGTTTATTAATATGTCAACTGTTTTTAGACTGAAAGAGACTAGACAGCACAGGGAATCCTAGTGTGGAGTCATTTTTTTTTGTTTTCACTTCTCACGGTACTCCCGAAGTGCCTGATTTTCTTTGTTTATTAATATGTCAACTGTTTTTAGACTGAAAGAGACTAGACAGCACAGGGAATCCTAGTGTGGAGTCATTTTTTTTTGTTTTCACTTCTGACGGTACTCCCGAAGTGCCTGGTTTTCTTTGTTTATTAATATGTCAACTGTTTTTAGACTGAAAGAGACTAGACAGCACAGGGAATCCTAGTGTGGAGTCATTTTTTTTTGTTTTCACTTCTGACGGTACTCCCGAAGTGCCTGATTTTCTTTGTTTATTAATATGTCAACTGTTTTTAGACTGAAAGAGACTAGACAGCACAGGGAATCCTAGTGTGGAGTCATTTTTTTTTGTTTTCACTTCTGACGGTACTCCCGAAGTGCCTGGTTTTCTTTGTTTATTAATATGTCAACTGTTTTTAGACTGAAAGAGACTAGACAGCACAGGGAATCCTAGTGTGGAGTCATTTTTTTTTGTTTTCACTTCTGACGGTACTCCCGAAGTGCCTGGTTTTCTTTGTTTATTAATATGTCAACTGTTTTTAGACTGAAAGAGACTAGACCGCACAAGGAATCCTAGTGTGGAGTCTTTTTTTTTGGGTTTGGAAAATCATCATATTTCTCCCGCTCTGGGTGGAACGGGAGGGCGTGTCAGACTCTTACTGACTAAACCCCACCCGTGTTCCTTCAGTTGCATGTGCCAGGGCAAGGTGACTCTTTCACTCACTCCCGTGACCCTGACAGATACAGGCATAACATGGTTATTTCTTTCTTCTCTCTTGTGTACAGGATTAGAGTGTATAAGATAATCCTGTCCAGCAGGTTGCTAGCGTTCTTGATAATCTCAGTTTCTATTTATTTTATTTTTATTTTATTTAAAAATAACGTTGCCCCACACTAGGAATTACTCCTGCATCGTGGGTGCGTTCGCAAACATTTAAACTCACATACACAAGACACCCAGACCCGGAACAACTATCTGTAGGAGTATACAAATATTTGTTAAGGCTCTACTATCCGCCAAGTGGCGCCCTCATTGAATAAAAAATCGGTAGTAGACCCTTAAGTGCGGGGATCGAACTCGCGACACGCAGCGCAGCAGCCGAAGGCTTAACCACTACGCCAACCGTGCAGTCATGGGGGCTCATCCAATATCATTGGGTTATTCGCAATGCAATGATTCTGTTATGCACAAACTAAACTTAATTTAGGCTATTGCTATCTTTTTCTCTCTAATAAAACAAGAAAGAGATGGACGTAAATTAGAGCTGTCAAATTTAGTTTGAACTAATATTTCCATACAAATTAAGGGTACACGTAAAAACATGTCGTCTAAAAACACGGCGAAGCGCAAGGCGTAAACTAGTTTGACATCTCTAACTTAGTGCATAGCTATGGCTGTCCTTTTCTCGCACTGCCTTTTAGTAAAAGATAGCAATTCTCTAATTTTAGTTTAGATATTGAACAAGAGAATCCGTGCCACTGTAAGTTTAAAACAAAACGCGTAAGATTGTTAACTTTGTCTTGTCGACAAGACGCGCGCGCGCTTATATTGCAAACCATCGAATACGGATAGGTTGGTTTACTGTATGTGAAATGCTCTGTTCACAATATGTCGAGAGTTTATGATCTGACATGATTTATTACAAACTTACAGTGTTTTCAATAATCCGATCACATAGACAATGAAAAATGCTAACAGCCTGCTGGATTGGGTTATCTAATACGTTGGCATGAGCTCTCTCTCGTCCCAACAAGAGAGAAGACTGAAATATCCGCGTTTTTTCCACCGACGAGAGACAAGACGACTACTTTATTTATACAACCTTAGTTCCATTTCTTTATAAGACTAGGTAAGAATGTAAAAATAGCCTTGTTTAATCTGTCTTCCTTGTCAACGTAGTTGGGGAACAGTATCAGACCAACATTACTCCAAATTTTAGGTGAGTGAAATACAACACAGCACGTAAATTAATGAATCTTCCAAAACCCTTACTTTTAGTGAAAGTTTCCGTATTCCGGTTCCGTATATTTATTTATTAAAATCTCCCTTACAACTATCATTACAGGTACCTAATGCGATAGTGCAGTCTTAAAATTAACTTATTTACAATATAAAACTATGAAAAACGTAAAAAAATGGAAGTACCAATTCACAGCAAAAATCCCACAAAAATCAAAGGAAAGTCCGAAATAATCTCGAATTCATAGTCCCCAGTGGCGGAGTAACAAAAGCTATTACCTGGCCGAAGAGTTACGAACTTGTGTGGAGCGCCTTACCCCGGATTATCCCGCGCCGCGACGCTAGCATGCTCACACGAGTTAGCGAACCGGCGGCCATTTTGTTTAAGAAGCGTTGTGGCGGAATTGAGATTTTTTTGAAAAAGAAGTACTTAAATGAAAATTTAAGAGGAGCTCGTGGCCAAAGTAATAACAGCCGCACGGGTCGATCCATCAGGTTAAGCTTCACTTGCCGGGGTTGGTCCATGGATGGGTGACCATCTTTACATTCCGAGACATTAACAGTCGTTACAACCAGTCTTACCAAGGGGTATCTATCGTATTACCTAGTAACTGGGTTGTGGAGGTCAGATAAAATACTGGTATTCAGCTGTATCCGGTTAGACTGGAAGCCGACCCCAAGATAGTTGGGAAAAGGCGCGGGTAGAAACATTTGATTTTCAAAACGCGTTCGGAACAATACTTGCAATCGAACAGCTCAGCACTTTTTCCTATGCGCTGTATAAACGTATCAGTCAAAAGTGCCACCAGTCAGTAGCACGTATTTGGCAACCAGACGCGGTCCTTTTACTCATTAATGAAATCATCTTCATAGCATATTCTTAAACTTAGTATAAACCATTGTAACATTTGATATAATTCTAAAACATATTCGTATAATTTAACCAATTACTATCAAACCAAATAAATAATCCTACTAAATAAAGATAAGATAATATTTAAATAATTTTGATTTGTACATATTTGTAATTAAATATTAAAAAAAAAATACTAATAATATAAATGCGAAAATTTGTGTGTTAGTAAGTTTGTGTTTCAATCACATAAAAACGACTGAAGGGATTTGAATGAAATTTTGCACACAGAGATTATAACCTGGATTAAAACATAGGCTACTTTTACCATGCGGGCGAAGCCGCTGGCAGAAGCTAGTCTCTAATAAGAATCAATCAAATTCGATACCAAATAATTACATCAGATATCAACCAACCCAGAAGATAGTGCCGTAGCACGGCGAGCAATAAATTCTACAAAAATAAAATTTTGTTTTTGGTAAAACAGGGCTGTAAAGTTCAATCAGACAGTCCAGATTCATGAAAAGCCTTAGCCCATATTCCAAGTCCGTTTGAAGGAACTTCACTCAACTCAGTCGCCATGACAATGGAAAAAGAACTCTTGATTATTGTCAAATTATAACAAGCTACTTAAACTTAACTGACAATTTCATGATTTGAGGAGGAATCGAGTTGGAGGACATGACTTGAAATTTTTGAGTGTGTCACTCTACACTTCCACTTTTCTCGACTATCCCTTAGAGTGAACTCAGTTATACAGGGTGTAACGGAAAGGTGTGGTCATATTTTAAGAACTGCATCTGCCCATCGATATGAGCAACTTTCTTCAAGAAAACCTGAGGAAATTCACAAAAAAAATGTTTACCTCCCATACAAATATTGATCAGCTGATGATAACTTTGTATGGAAAGTCCAATTTTTTTTTTGGGAATTTTCAGTTTTACCTTAGAGAAAGTTGTTCATGTCCATGGGCAGAACCGGTTCCTAAAATATGACCACACCTTTCCGTTACACCCTGTATAGTAATGAACATAAAACCCCCTTCTAAGTCTGCATGTTGCAAAGGGCGACTACGTAACCCTACACTCACTCACTCTTGGATGGTTTTTTTATTTCTTAGTAGATGAAATCTGCTGACTTGACATTCTCATAGTTTTTTTTGAGGTTCGCAAAACTTCAGATGACTTTTCCCGAACTGGGTGGAGCGGGAGGGTGTCAGACTCATACTGACTAAAACCCACCCTTTAGGAGTTGTGTAATTCACCGGGCATTACGCAACTCCTAACACTGATTCAATTGTTTTTCTTATCTTTCATTATTCCTAAACCACCACAGTATTGAGGTAAACAAAACAATAACAAAATATCTGTCTTTTTCGAGTTTTTGATAAGATAAGATAAGGTCATTTATTTGCGTTAAACATGGTATACAGTCATAGGTGTTATTATGGAATAAAGCATGCAAAACTTACCCGAATAAACAAATTTGAATTTACAAACTAAAAATAATTAATAATTCCTAATAAAAAAAATAAAAAAACTAATTAAATAATGCCAATTTATGTTCAAAACAATCCTTAACATTACAAAAATTATTTTCATTGCGAGACTAACGCATGGCTAATAATTTTTATATATGAATTTTTTTTTTCTTTTTTGTACTGGTCCCAACCGCTAGTTTTCACAAAAACTCAACATAATTGTCGTTATTATTGTGTTGAGTTTTTGGTCAAAATATGCACTTTGATCTCAATAAAAATAATATTAATAAATAATAAATAAAATAAAAATAATGTACCTAACTTCTAATAAATGCGTTTTTCTCATAATCAGTTTATTATTATTGCTAACTTAACTACAAATTGTGACGTAAGGAGCCTTCGTGGGATAGAAAAAAGAACAACACGTAACTCGGTCAACGTTAAATAAATATATTTTAAATAGAGAAAGGGTGTGGGTAGGTCTGCAGTCACAATTATCAATATTCCCTGGGAGATAGCACGCTACTGCCCTGACTCAGCCTTGGTGTCTCGGGGAAGCCACGTTGCGTTTGCCCCCGGAGGTGTTGGCTGGCAGGCGGCAGCGCCGGCTCGCAAGGTCGACAGGAGCCAGGATGGGTCGGCCGGCAGGTGGTCTAGCCGGCTCGGAGACGGCCTGCTGAGGCCACGCGGGTAGATAGGCACCCGGCGTGGAGCGAGCCGCCGTGATGAGTGGCCTAGTGGCCGCGCCACGAGGCACTGCGGCAGGATGGCCGCGATGGAGGACGATGTAGGCGCTCGCTCAGAGCGTAAGGCTCCAAGTCCTCTCCCTCCATCTTCCTAATTGGGGAATCCGGGTCTGGAACACTGGAACTGGTAATCCGGATCTAGGACCCTGGGAACAATGTCCAGCGTGTCAAAGGTGGAAGATAAGCTTCTCCGCTGATTTTGACACCTTGGCATGAGCAAAGCGGCCGTACGTGCGCTAATTTGTGTGGTTGTCAAAATCAAACGGAGTTTACAAAGGTGCGGAGGAAAAGCATGATGACATACACATTTAAGAGCAGCAGCAGCCACGTGCAAGTCAGCATGTACATAGCTAAGGCTCCGTAAGGCTAGCCACGCGGAAGGCGTGATTACAGTATGCGACAGATCTTTTGTAGGTTATGCACCTTGATTATACAATGCTAAGAAAAGAAATTAAGGAAGACACGTTCTGGAAAGAATTACACAAGATTAGGAACACAGAATGCACAAAGCTACCTGTATGCTGTTCAAACACTCACCCAATTACAGGGGTTGAAGAACACGTAATTAAATTGGCAAATATTTGCCAATGCAAACGTGCAACTGCTAGGATTTGGCGATCGCTTCACGGCTCAAGGGTGTTCGACAGAACAAGAGTGTGAGTCTCACGCCCGCAGCTGGATTAAGATTCGAAAAGGCCTCCACGTTGTACTCGAGGGGTTTTTATATCTACGCCGTCATTGACAGATGTCATAGAATTCAAAGACAATAGTGTTGTCAGTCAACTAAAATTGTCTATGCTTGCATTGCGGCTTTTGGTCTCTGGATTCTTCCGCATGTCTATGCTTCAATTAAGATTGTAACGCCACTACGTTACAAAATGTATTTGAACTATTTCACCATAAATTGAACTTAGGTTTAACATTTAAACATGAGTAATTTATAACAGCAATAAATATAATTTGTAATAGGTAATATAATATAGGTACAGACCTTATAAATATTCGATAAAGGCCATAATGAAGGTAATAAATGAATATAAACGACTTATTTTGTTTAAAGTATACTTAAATAAGTGCTTAAAATATCTTAATTTGTTAATATATTATTATAATAAGCGATAAACTTCAATTTATCTATTTATTTATGGTAATATTGTAGTTAAAAACAAAACGAATGTGCTTTAGAATACACGACTGAAGTAAAACTTCTTTAGCTCCATCTCTTCCGTTCGCCTCGCCTGATCACACTTTTCGTAACGATCTCGTCACGAATTCACCAGTTTACTCCCCAAGTCAAGCGTGCGTAAAGAAGTTTTACTTCAAAAAACTCTGGGAGTACTGTCAGAAGTGAGAGCAAAAAACTTTTTTACAAAAAAAAAAAATAGAACCGACTTCCAAAAAAAGTGCAAATTAACGGTTTTGTTTCTGGTTTTGTGTCTTCGTTTTTTGACACCGACTTCCGAAATTAAAGTTATTTTGCACTTTTTTTGGAAGTCGGTTTTATTTTTCACTTTTTAGTTGTGGTTCACCATTAAATTGTATTAACACTACATAGACACGATCGCAGCAATCACAGTTGATTTGTTGTCATATTTTGAAGAGTTCCGTTGTCTGTCTACGAAACTTATCATTCGATCTATATGAAATTTAAATGAGACCATTTCGAAATAAAGCCCTTTTAAATAAAAAAAGAATTTTGCAAATCCGTCTATATTGTATAACGGAGTTATGCCCGAACTGGCACTCGTAGCGGATCTCGTAGCAGGTCTCGTAGCAAATCGCGTAGCGCTGTCGGTGGCGCGCGAGTTCAATAATTTTTATCCCATCTCAAAACTGCACACAACGCGCCTAAAGAAGTTTTCACTTTAAAAACTTAAAAACATGCTTAGAGTGACGTCATTTTATTTTTGGTAATCTTCTCAGCGAACCCTTTCATAACTTAGCTAACCATGCATTGTCATTCAAACTAAACATGTAGGTACGCAAAATTTCAATCGGAAACCGGGAAGTGGGCCAAAGGAGACGGATACGTACGCTTTCATACAATCTTGTGCCTGGATGTAAAAAGATGAAAACGGTGTCAATTGATAGCTACTATACTACGAGTATCTAACCATCACTGAAAATTTTGCGGATTTTGGCAATCTGAGAGCTGAGGTAAAAGAGATTTAGTAAAAAAAACTTTTTTTTACAAAAAAAACAACCGGCTTCCCTGCTTTTTTTTGTAAAAAAGTTTTTTATTTTCACTTTTTAGCTGTTATATATATATATTATATATATATTGTTGTTATATATATTGTATACCCCAGAACTAAAAACCAAAATAACATGGAACGTGGAATTTAAATATTTGGAGAACGCCAAAACGTCATCGAGGTATATGTATTTTTCGTTTTTGTTCAGTTTTTCATAAAGCGCTGAAGCAACTTCGATAAAATTTATATGGGACCACCTCGAAAGTATATACTTTCGGATAAAAAAAGAATTTTGGAAATCGGTCCAGAACTGACGGAGAAACCGACGGACATACATAGAAAAAAAAAAACATACATACAGTTGAACATAGAACCTCCTCCTTTTTCGAAAGTCGGTTAAAAAGTGGGTTACGTAACAATCTATAATTTTTTCCTTTGTGGGGTTGGGAAATCATCCAATGACTTCTCCCGCTCTGGGTGGAGCGGGAGAGCGTGTCAGACTTTTACTGACTCAAACCCACCCCTGTTCCTTCAGTTGCCTCAGTGCCCAGATGCGCGGTAAGCAATCTATACTTAACAGCTGATTTTTTGAAGTGCGATTCGGTAGGTCGGTCGTAGAATCCAAAATAACAAGTCCAAAAAAAAAATCCGACGTATAAGCGGGGTTCTCCGTGTCCGGTATGGTAGCAAGCGTAGAAAAAAGTAGGAGTCGAGGAAAATATCAATAAAACTTGAGAGCCCGTATTATTATTATACTCTTTGCTTGGGAGGATGTCAATCCATGACACTGACAGACAGTGACACTCACTCACTCGTTTTGAGTGTTTTGACATGACTGTCAGCAACTCAGCACAGACTAAAAATACAATAATCTATTAACAAACGTGAATCGATTTTAAGAGTTATCTTTATTATGTAGATATTTAGTTTTTTAAACTACGTATGTAATACATTAATTCTAATAGATTTCGTTATTGTAATTGAATTAATAATCTGGGAAAAGCATTTTTTATAAATACCATGAACTCTGTCACGTTAATCGATTATAATTTCATTTTATTCGTCACCACTTAATTTTTAGATTTCTCATTTTCCAAATTGTAAATTGGGCTGATTTTTCACGTTTTGAAATAGAAAAATATAACCCTTTCTTTAAACCATACCTCAACTTATTACAATCAGGCCCAGAAATCCCCATCTCCTTTAACTTAGTTTTTTTTTAACATAAATACAGGTGAAGCCATTATATTACCGTTTGGGTGAAGTAAAACAAAAGTTTATTTATATACTAGCGACCCGCCCCAGCTTCGCTCGGGTACAAATTATACATATAAACCTTCCTCTTCAATCACTCTATCTATTAAAAAAAACCGCATCAAAATCCGTGCGTAGTTTTAAAGATTTAAGCATACATAGGGATATAGGGACAGAGAAAGCGACTTTGTTTTATACTATGTAGTGATTTATTTAAATTTAGACACATTAAGGTAACCAATCATTAAAAATATTATTGAATATAAAAATGATGTTTGAGTTTAGCATGAAACAATACTTAGCTTTTACGAACAATAACTAGCTTTAGCGGAATCCGCAATGATCGATGGATTTGCGGACGACAATTTTCAGAGTGATATTATCAAAGTCACTGGATATATTTTATTTCAGCTCGTAATTTGTCGAAGGATAACCTGAAAATTGCAGCAACAGTGAAATAATATGTCTTAAATAACCATACCCGAAAAAAAAACTTTTTTTACGACATTTGATAAAAACAAAACGCACTATCAGCTGGGAAATCGAATTTTCTACAAGTAAATTTACTACTGCCTACTGGTTTAAAATTTGATCATCAAAAGACGGATGAAAAAAGATTGTATGTGGCGGAGATGATAATGTTGAGATGGATGTGTGGAATAACGAGAATGGATAAAGTGAGAAATGTACATTAGAGGTAGTTGAAATGTGGCGCCAGTCACAGAAAAGTTAAAAGGGAACCGCTTATCTTGGTATGGTTATGTGAAGAGGAGGGATGAAACATATGTAACTAAAAGAGTTATAAATATAAATGTGGATGGATGGAGAGGGAAAGGGAGGCCAAAGAAAAGATGGATGATGGATGGATGATGAGATGGTGGTGGATTGTGTGAGGAGCGATATGAAAGAAAAGGGAGTTAGTAATAGCGTGACGGCTGACAGGACTGAATGGAATAAAAAAACGTGTTGCGCCGACCCCAAGTAACATGGTATAAGGGCAGGAAGATGATGATAATTTCAACAGAAAGACGTCCACTGCTGGACAGGCCTCCCCCAAGTGACACCACAATGACTGGTCCTAAGCGACTCGCATACATTGGATTCCCTCGACCCTTATCAGGTCATCGGTCCTCCTTGATGGAAGCTTTCCAACGCTGCATCTTCCGGTACGCGGTCGCCACTCCAAAATGTGCCTTGCCCACTGCCAGTAAGATTGGCGATTCTTCGGGATATGTGATTATGTCGGCTATTGGGCTATTGTCAATTAATCGGTTTTAGCCTTATTGATTGGCACGAGATTAGTGAAATAAATAGGAGATAAACCTACGGTACTGACTGATATAAAAACACCCCAATATTTTATTATCTATGGTATTGTGGCGATTGTAGACACAGCCTAAACTCAGCGGGTCTGCACCGGCCTTTAGCTGGTTGTTAAGAATATTATAATAATAATAGTTTTTTTTATCCTTTGTATTTAAATATTTAAAAATGTAAATAATATGTCTATAAAAATTAATAAACGGAATAATAATAATATTCCACAACTATCACACAACGCTATCTAGTCCCAAGCTAAGCAGAGCTTGTGTTATGGGTACTAGACAACTGATAAACATACTTATATATTTCTAAATACATAAATATTATAGATAAATTACACCCAGACACAGAACAAATGATCGTGCTCATTACACAAACAATTGTCCTGGGTGGGAATCGAACCCAAGACCCCCGGCATAGCAGTCAGGGTCACTAACCACTAGACCAACAGGCCTGACAAATTGAGGAGTCGTTCGAGTATATATTAAAAGCATAGGTTTGATGTCAGATTTGAGAGTTTTGCCTTTGCAAGTGCCACACATGTAATTCTATAAAAATCAATATAGAGTCTATCGCGTTCTCATCTCTTTTCCTATCCACCTGTAGCCAGTTTCCCTTTTATACACCGCACTCTCACGTTGCCAGCGAGTGAGACCTCTACCCTGAAACTACTAGAACGTCCCAGGATCCCTGTAGGCCGTACTGGTGCCTTGGGGTCCTACAGTATCTATCAATGCGTCTTACGGGTGTAACTTTAAATTCGAAATAAACAAATTAACCTACGGTTTGCAATAATTTCTTAACCGCAATACAATAAATTCAAACATCGTATAGTTATTTATTATCCTTTAGTTACTACTGAATTTTAGTGGTGTAGCTAGTACCAAATGGGCCCTGTATCAAGCATTTTTGGGGGCCCTTTTTACACCACTACTGTTAAAATGGGATATTGTTCGATAAAGGAGGAGGTTCTATGTTCGACTGTATGTTGTTTTTTTTTATGTTGTCCACCGATTTCTCTGTAAGTTGTGGACCGATTTTCAAATATTTTTTTTTTTCGAAAGAATATACCGTCGAGGTGGTCCCATATAATTTTTATCGAAATAGCTATAGCGCTTTTTGAGAAACTGAACAAAAACGAAAAGTACATACAGATGACGTTTCGATTTTCTCCAATTACGAGTATGTTTAAATTCCACGTTCCATGTTATTGGGGTTTTTAGTTCTGGGGTATAACTACTAAAAAGTGAAAAATAAAAAACTGTTTTACAAAAAAACAACCGACTTCCAAAAAAGAAAATACACTAAAAATTAAAAAATAATTTCGGAAATCGGTGTCAAATAACGAAGAAATAAAATACAAACACCGATTTCCGAAATTATTGTTATTTTTTAATTTTTAGTGTATTTTCTTTTTGGAAGTCGGTTGTTTTTTTTGTAAAAAAGTTTTTTTTAATCATCATGGAAGACCGAACTTGAAACCGGAAGTATCCTATCTGGTATACATACAATTAGTCTCTGTTAGAGATGAGTCCGTCCGACTAAAGTATTCTAGACTAGGATAACTTAAGTTTTCGCGGTGATTTTATTAAGATAATGCACGAACGAGCGAAGTGAGCTAAAAATTCTAGCATCCTATCATATCATCATTATTCATTTATGATGAGCCTTTAATTATAAGAATTTGAGGTTGCGAACAACATAACGATTTTATGGCTTCCACACGTCGGGGCCCCTGTAGCCCGAGGGCCTCGTATCATTGTTGCGGCTGATACGGCGGTAGCTACGCCCCTGCTGCATTGAAAGGTTAGCAGCACAAATAACATGCAATTATTTTACTAAAACGGGAGACAATCTCAATATAATGAGCATTATTGCAACATGACCTTATGGAAAATGCTAGCCTATCCTAACCTAGCTATGTTCTAAAAGTAATAATATCAATACGTTGTGATATTGCCTTGAACTATTTGTTTGGTTTTCCGCGTATAGCACAAATGAAATTAAAGTGATCCTCTTTCAGCCTAAACGGCTGGATGGATTCTAACAAAATGAGGTACCTATCATTAGAATGGTATTGACCGCCGAAGTGACATAGTCTATATGAAATTTAAAAAAATGGCGACCGCTATTATGCATGTATTTTTTTGTTCACAGCTGCAATGGAGGCAAGGCTCTTCAAGGTTCTGGACTTGAGAGGACTAGGCATTAATATCAATGGCGAGTACATCACTAACTTTCGTTTTGACGATGATATAGTCGACATGGCTGAGACTATGGAGGACCTCAGTACAATGCTCGATGACCTCAGCAGAGCTTCCGAAAGAGTGGGTCTTAAGGGTGTAGCTACCGGCCAAGTGGCGCCGTCATTGAATAAAAAATCATAGCATAGCATAGAAAGTAAATATATCTTTGTAACAAACGTGACGTTGGATTCTTTAATATTTATTTTCTATTCAATGAGGGCGCCACTTGGCCGGTAGTAGGGCCTTAAAATGAACATGGACAAAACCAAGGCCATGGCAAATACCCATGTAGCACCCACTCCTATCAAGATCGGAGACTCTACACTCGAAGTTGTAGACGAGTACGTCTACCTGGGATAAACGGTCCAGTTACGTAGGGCTCAACTGACGAATCCTACTCGGCTGGCCGGCGTTCGGAAAGTTGCGTGATATCTTCTCGTCTCACATACCACAGTGTCTCAAGATGAACAGTGCGTGTTGCCAGTGATGACTTATGAAACCGAAACGTGGTCGCTCACAATGGTCCTCACCACAGTGTCTCAAGATGAACAGTGCGTGTTGCCAGTGATGACTTATGAAACCGAATCGTGGTCGCTCACAATGGGCCTCACCACAGTATCTCAAGATGAACAGTGCGTGTTGCCAGTGATGACTTATGAAACCGAAACGTGGTCGCTCACAATGGGCCTCATCAGAAGGCTTAAAGTCACCCAAAGGGCAATGGAGAGGGCAATGCTCGGAGTTTCCTTGCGTGATATAATCAGGAATGATGATATCCTCAAGAGAACTAAGGTTACCGACATAGCCCGAAGAATCGCAGCACTTGTTCTTGGAGTGGCGACCGCGTACCGGAAGACGCAGCGTTGGAAAGCCTCCCACAAGGTGGACCGATGACCTGGTGAGGGTCGCGGAGAGCTGATGGATGCGAGACGCACAGAACCGGTTGTTGTGGCGACACTTGAGGGAGGCCTATGTCCAGCAGTGGACGTCTTTCGGCTGAAATGATGATGATGATGATTTTTTTTGTGACGTGGTCATGTGGGGTATCAAAATAGAGCTCGAGGAAACTATTACAAAAATGTAATTCTAAAATGTAGGGAAAACCAATTAAAAATATCAAAAGACCTGACTGACAAAAAACAACAACAAAAATTTTGACAAGTTTCAAGCAGTTTGGTGCAGTTGGTGGCTTCAAATCTGTGATTGAACTAAAATAAATTCCATCAACTGCATCAGACGGCTTAAACATTGGTGCCGATTCTCTTGTTCAATAACTAAACTAAAATTAGAGAATCGCTATCTTTTACTAAAAGGCAGTGCGAGAAAAGGACGGCTATAGCTATGAACTAAGTTAGAGATGTCAAACTAGTTTACGCCTTGCGCTTTATCGTGTTTTTAATCGACATGTTTTTACGCGTACCTACCCTTAATTTGTATAGAAATATTAGTTCAACTAAACTTGACCGCTCTAATTTACATCCGTCTCTTTCTTGTTTTATTAGAGAGAAAAAGATAGCAATAGCCTAAATTAAGTTTAGTTTGTGTAAACCAGAATCGACCCCATTGCCTTCTTTGAAACTGTTTTAGTTGTTTTTTGTCAGTTAGGTTTTTTTTACATCACATTTCACAAGAACCACTCGCAATTTTTTTTCATAACATTTCACGAGAACCACTCGCAATTTCGCCCGTCCATTGTCCAGAATAACCACCACACGCTGGGATTAATGTCGCGAAAGATTACAGCGGTCGCACGCATGATTTATACAATTTAACAAACCAGCCGCGGATTACCGAATTCACCGGTGTATGTAGATAATGGACGGCACTCATTTACTAAAGGTTCGGGTAATACGCGGATTGGCCGGTCGAAGTTAAAGTGGGGAATGTTTGAGAGTGAATCATAGGTAGATATGTCATTATTGTTTACTGGTGGTGGAATAGGGCTGTGATTTTGTGAGTGATACGAGTAGTTAAGTTTAGGTGTGAATTTTTTTTATATGTGGTGATTAGGTTAATTGTACATTAGCCCTCATTTTCCGAATTGAAATGTTACGAACGTGAAAAGAATAGCTAAACATAACTGGCAGTGGGTAGGTTTTCTTTTTTTTTTGGGGGTTGGGAAATCATCCTATGACTTCTTCCGCTCTAGGGTGGAGCGGAAGGGCGTGTCAGACTCTTACTGACTAAAACCCACCCCTGTTCCTCCCTGCCCTGCATGCCCAGGGGCGAGGTAACTCTTTCGAATTTATCCTCCGGGCAGGCATCGGCCGTGGCAGGCCCTGTCCTTTTGCTGACAACTCTTTGAGGCGCGCGTGGTACACTACGCGCCGTCGACTCTCGGGCCTGGTGCTGATCGGACGGCGAGTTACCTACTACTCGCCGTGCAGTGGGCAGGTCACATTGCTCGCAGAACTGATGGTCGATGGGGCTGACAAGTTCTGGAGAGGCGACCTCGTACCAGAAGACACAGCGTTGGGAGGTCTCCCACAAGATGGACCGATGACCTGGTGACGGTCGCGGTAACCCAATGGATGCGAGACGCACAGGACCGATCGTAGTGGCGTCACTTGGGGGAGGCCTATGTCCAGCAGTGGACGTCTTTTGGCTGAAATGATGATGATGATGAACGTGTCGAAACCTACTTTAATACCCTTTAGGCTCGCGTTTGACCACTATCTCACTTGATGGTAAGCTATGATGTGGTCGACGATGGAGCACGCTTACTTAGAAGTAACCTAATCACTCTTGACTCAGGTTTTAGCTGTCAGGAAACATAGATTTTGGCAGGGAATTCCACTTAGCCTGTACGCACAATGAATGTGTTCCCAATACGATTTGTTTTAGAGGGGACAAATCTGAGTCGGGGAATCTTGTAGATTTCTAATCGATGTCAAAAAAAAGTTTTTACAAAAAAAATACAACCGACTTCCAGTCGGTGTCACATAATGAAGAAACCAAACTAGAAACACCAACTTCCGAAATTAAAGTTATTTTGCATTTTTAGTATTGATCTATGGAAGTCGCATTTTTAGTATGTTTCTTATAAAAAGTTTTTTATTTCCATTCTAAAAGTAAATTAACAGTAAAGTTATGACCGAATTGATAGCCCCAAAAATAGGGAATTTGAACATGGTTGGTGAAATTAGGGTGTATCAGGGTGAACTATACAAATCTGTATACCCCTTCAGAGCGTATCAGCATGATGTAATTTTGTGAAGTGGTGAAAACAATAGACAGAAATGCGATTGCAGCAATTCTGGAAAGTTTGCTATCATTTATTGAAGAGTTCCATTGTGTATCTCCGAAGTTCTTCATCAGATCTTCACCAAATTTAAATGGGACTACATGTGAAGCGCCAGCTTTCAAATAAAAGAAAACATCAAAATCGGTTCACCTAGTATATAGCTATACTGTATTTTTTTTATGTGTTAACATAAAAATAGAAAACTGTATAATTTTTGGAATGAAGTTCCTTATCGCGCGTTGTGAAAGGGGGCTAGATGGAAAAAATTCTTACGAAAAGTTGTCACGACACTAATGAGGCTGTCCATCCAAAAAGATTGTGTTGGAAAAACAATCTAATAAAAACTTCTTGTATTTTTGGTGGGTAGGTACAAAGTTTGCAAGCAGATCAAGCATTATCTAACCAATTTCTTACGAAAAAAGTTGTCACGACACTTTTTGCTATAGTAAGCTATTGTAAGCTGTGCGCCGTCGCATGTTTCTCTGTCTGTCTCTCTCTCTCTCTTATAGAAAGCAAGCCAGATATTTTCATTTCTATTTCGCATTTGATCTGAGCTGAGCTGAGCTGAGCTGGGCTGAGCTGTGCTGAGCTGAGCTGAGCTGAGCAGAGCTTTGCGGATCTGAGCTGAGCTGAGCTGAGCTGAGCTGAGCTGCGATGAGATGAGATGAGATGATGAAGTATAACTTCTTACGTGCGTGCGTGTGTACGTAGTTAATAATAAAAAAAATATTATAAATTAGTAAAAATAAAATTATATTACAATTCCTACACTAATTAATCAAAAGGAACTTCGTTCCATCCGGGTGTCCCTTGACACCTCTCAAGTTTTTTTTTTATGTTAACACATAAAAAAAATATAAGTACAGTAAATTGAGAACCACCTCCTTTTTTGAACTCGGTTAAAAATTAGAAGAACTGTTGTAAAACTTCCAATATTTTTTAAACTATGCATGGCACTCTACGTGGTCCCATTGACAATAGTATATCATAGAATTAGGCGCGGTCACAGGCTGAAATTTTGGAGGGGGTCACTAATAATAAAATATGTCGAGTAAATTAGACTTTATTGCAAAAACATAACTTTATTACACACATTATAAAACAAATGGAAGTCTTCTATTTTATTGGAAAATCGGGTGATAATATTTGAGACGTCTGGGGTCATCTCTGGATGAATATTTAGAATAGCTAAACCTGTCAGCATCTCTTCTAACATGTTTGCTCTCAACAAAGTTTTTACACGCCTTAGCGTAGAAAATAATCTCCCCTACCTATAGGTAGGGTTGCCAGAATTTTCAGCAAAGTCTTTATATTTGGGTAGCAAACTTCGATTGTGGAAACCACACACTAAGGGCCGATTTCACCAATTCTAAACGCCCAATAACCAAAAATTCTAAAGGCTAAACGCGTTTAAGTGAGCTTAAACGCGTTTAGCCCCGTCATAAAGCTGAAGAGTTTGTTTGCTAATCTCAGAAACTACTGGATCGAATTGAAAAAATATTTTTGTGTTGAATAGTCCATTTATCGAGGAAGGCTATAGGCTATATAACATCACTTGCGACCAACAGGAGCGAAGCATCAATGAAAAATGTGGCAAAAACGGGAAAAATAACTCCTTTTGAGCCTCAGTTGCGTGCGCTGCGTAAACGGTTAAAGTTACGCAAAAATTATGTATGACGGAATTGTTCTCATTTTAAAGTTTTAAAAAAAGTCTGCGATGTTATGTATATCTGTTAAGGTTAACTCACTATAATCTTTTTTATGGTTTTTATTTTTTACGCTAAGCTTAGTTCAGTAAAACTTAGTGTATAGAGCGAATGGTGAAATCGGCCCTTACAAAATTTAAGCAGTTATGGTTTAAAGTTAGGATTCATATTATATACTAAAATAAAATGAAGATGAATTCCGTGATCAAGTGGGATATGGGCGTCGGGAGTCACAATCCGATTCCCAGCCACCGAAGGCGATGAAAAAAATAAATAAAAAAAAAGATTCGCCGATGCTTGCCATGTTGTTTTCTTTTGATTTCCATGTGAACTAAGTACTTAGTTCTGAATTCAAATTATTATACACGATAAATCTAATAATTGATGAACATGGAAATTAGCATTCGTTTGTATTCGGAAATGCGATGATTGCCGAGGGACAGAAAATAGTTCTACTTTTAAAACCACTTGTTTTTCAACGCTTTTTTAAACGGATTATCATGAGTACGTAACGCACGTACGTGTGAACGGGTTATCTTTCCAATAAACCAACAAATTACGCAGGTATTTTTTTTTTTTTTTTTATGTTTGATAGGTTCGCGTTTGACCACTATCTCACCTGATGGCAACCGATGATGTGTTCGAAGATGGAGCACGCTTGCCTAGAAGTAACCTATTCACTCTTGACTTAAAGACTCCCAGGTTATAGCTATCAGGAAACACAGACTCCGGTAGGGAATTCCACTCTCTAGCTGTACGCACAATGAATGTTTTCTCAAAACGCTTTGTGCGTATGGAAGGGATGTCTACCATGAACCGGTGGCACTTAGCCGTACGTCTTGTGGTCCTTTGATGAAACGGGCTTGGCGGAATCAAATCATGCAATTCCGTAGCACACTCCCCAAAATGTAATCGATAGAAAACCGACAGGCTAGCAACTCGGCGTCTATGTTCAAGACTTTGGAGTTTCGACTCAACGAGTCTATCATTGCCGATGATCCTCTTGGCTCGTTTCTCAATTGACTCAAGGGCATCAAGCTGGTATTTGGCAGATCCGTCCCAAAGATGAGAGCAGTACTCCATACACGATCGGACTTGCGCTTGATAGAGTTGGAGCAGCTGTTCCGGCGTGAAGTATCGTCTCACCTTTGCGAGGATCCCCAACTTTTTGGCAGCCACTTGAGCCTTTGCCTCTATGAAGGGACCAAAATTGAGGGTAGATGTTAAAGTAACACCAAGAAGATCAAGTTGATCGGTTATCGGCACGGTTACACCTCGGAAAGTTGGAGCCGGGTGAAATTGGCTCCTTTTAGCAGAAAAAAGACACGCCTGGGTTTTAGCAGCATTGAACCTAACCAGGTATAATATTGTATGCAATCTTTATTACAACGAGTCATATACTGTCTATGTTTTTTAATTTATGTTTATGTCATTCATACCTACCGGAAAGATTAATGCGTACTATTGTTGTTCCAATTATTAAAAACAAAACCAGTGACTCTTCTAAGGTGTCCAATTATAGACCAATTTCTCTCGCGACTGTAATTGCTAAAGTTCTGGACAGTCTGCTTGGACGCCAGCTGGACAAGCACTTAAAAATCAATGACGCTCAATTCGGCTTTAGGTCTGGCTTGTCCACTGAAAGTGCTATCCTATGCCTCAAGCAGACTGTTCATTACTACACAGCAAGAAAGACACCAATATACGCCTGTTACCTAGACTATTCAAAGGCGTTTGATCTAGTGTCATACAATACATTGTGGGACAAACTAATTAGGGAAACCTCGGTACCACCGGAAGTGATAGGCATATTTAAATTTTGGTATGGAAACCAAGTGAACCGTGTGAGGTGGGTGGACTCTTTGTCGGAAGAGTATAGGTTGGAGTGCGGGGTGAGACAAGGGGGTTTAACCTCCCCAGCGCTCTTCAACCTGTACATGAATAGTCTGATCGAGGAGCTCAGCGGCACCAGGATCGGATGTCATATTGATGGCACTTGTATTAATAATATCAGTTATGCCGACGATATGGTGCTGCTGAGTCCCTCGGTTGGAGCAATGCGGAGGATGCTAAGTCTGTGCGAATCCTATGCAAGGGCCCACGGGCTCAAGTACAATGCTCTCAAGAGTGAACTGATGGTTTTCAAAGCTGGTAATAAAAGCTACTCTAAAGTACCACTTATCACACTGGACGGCATACCATTAAAAAGAGTTACTAAATTTAAGTACTTGGGCCACTGGGTGAGTGAAGACCTTAAAGACAATTTAGATGTGGAAAGGGAGCGCAGGTCGCTGGCTGTCCGATGCTGTATGTTGGCCCGTAGGTTCGCCCGTTGTACTGCGCGAGTTAAAGTAACGCTTTTTAAAGCCTTCTGCCAATCTTTTTACACGTGCAGCCTGTGGGTGAACTTCACGCAGAAGGCATATAGCGACCTGCGCATCCAATACAACAACGCTTTCCGGGTGTTGTTGGGGCTGCCGCGTTTTTGCAGCGCGTCCGGTATGTTTGCCGACGCAAATGTTGACAGCTTTTCAACCGTCATGCGCAAGAGATGCGCATCGCTTTTATATCGGTTTCGCGCCAGCCCCAACACTATCCTGAGGACGTTGGCAGACCGCTGGGACTCACCGATTCTAGGACGCTGGATACGACTCCATGCGGTGAAGTAGATTGGGATGGGAGAGTCTCTAGCGGGTGTACTTTGTTTAAAATGTATATGATTACCCGTTAGTTTAGTTTATTTACTAACACTAGATATAAGGCATGTTATACTGATACTAACAAACTATGGAACTTGATTCTGAAATAAATGTTTATTATTATTATTATTATTATATCGACTCTGCCAGGATAATCAAAACTTCGTTCTTTGTTGCTTACCTAGATGTCGCATTAAAATTGTTATTGACACCGTAAAAGAATAGAAAAAAAGGCGTCGTAGTGCATCGCGGCTAAGGGCAGAAAATTATTGTTTTATTTTTTAACCGACTTTCGAAAAAGGAGGAATTTCTATGTTCGATTGTATGTTTGTTTTTTTTTTTAATTTTTTTATGTAGGTATATCCTCCGATTTCTCCGTCAGTTGTGGACCGATTTTCAAAATTCTTTTTTATCCGAAACAATATACTGCCAAGGTGGTCCCATATAAATTTATCGAAATTGCTTCAGCGCTTTTTGAGAAACTGAACAAAAACAAAAAATACGTATACCTTGATGACGTTTTTGTTTTCTCCAATTACGAGTATGTTTAAATTCCACGTTCCATGTTATTAGGGGTTTTAACCGACTTTGTTCTGGGGTATAACAATGAAAAAGTGAAAAATAAAAAACTTTTTTACAAAAAAAACAACCGACTTCCAAAAAAGAAAATACAACACCGACTTCCGAAATTATTTTATCCGAAATTAGTTATTTTTTAATTTTGAATTAAAAAATAACTTTAAATCCGGAAGTCGGTGTTTTTAGTGTACGATTTTGGGGGTCGTGTCCCCTGTGACCCCCCTTCGAACCGCGCCTGATAGAATAGCCGGTATTGTGTGCTCACAATACCGGGATCTCTGCTTGTGACACGCGACCTGAGGCTGCCTCAATTTGACGTCGACACAATCGGACAATGGACAACTTATGCTGGGAATCATATCGAGTTTTACATTGTACAGAGATCTATGGGTTACTCTTGATGATACTGAATCGCAATACTTACTTTATGTTAGTTTTGTTAGTAGCTAGAAAATATAGTATAAATCGTTTATTATTCAGAGACAATAACAAACGTCATATATCGTCATATCAACGTACAGCCGAAACTACTAGAAATAGGAACGTGATTTTTTTTTAATTGCACATGGCTTCCTTTTTAACCGACTTTCTATGTTCGACTGTATGTATGTTTTTTTTTAAATTTTTTTTTTACTCAGTTGTGGTCCGATTTTCAAAACTTTTTTTTTATCCGAAAGAATATACTCCCGAAGAATTTTTTATCAAAATTGCTTCAGCGCTTTTTGAGAAACTGAACAAAAACGAAAAATACGTAGACCTCGATGACGTTTTGCTGTTCTCCAAATGTTTAAATTCCTCTTTCCATGTTATTGGGGTTTTTAGTTCTGGGGTATAACAACTAAAAAGTGAAAAATAAAAAACTTTTTTATGAAAAAAAAAACAGATAACTTTAATTTTGGAAGTCGGTGTCAAATAACGAAGAAGTAAAATACAAACACCGACTTCCGAAATTAAAGTTATTTTTTAATTTTTAGTGTATTTTTTTTTTGGAAGTCGGTTGTTTTTTTTTTGTAAAAAGTTTTTTATAATGTAGGGGAGCACCATAAGTAGGGGTTTTTGGAAATTCAACCTTTAAGGGGGTGAAAAGGGGGGATTTTGTTTGTATAAAACTTAGTCAGTCCATGCGGGTGAAGCCGAAGTTCATAGAACTCGCTTTATGCTTTGTTTAAATACTGATTAACGACCGCACCCACCATATTCAGCTGTCTTTAAGGCGTATATATCCGCCAAGTGGCGCCCACATTGAATAAAAAATCGTAGCAAAGCGTAGAAAATAAAGATTATAGAATCCTATGTTGCGATTGTTACAAAGAGGATAAGGTATTTTTACGTGGTTAAAACAATACTCAAAATGTTTCGTATCCAAAGTAGTAGGCAAAAGTACCAATAACGGCCGTTTATCAGTTGATTGATATTTCGACGCGCTTGTCAATCCTACATTTTTTAATAAGGCCGAAAGTGTCAATGTATCAGTTGATTGACATTTCGACGCACTTGTCAATCCTACATTTTTTAATAAGGCCGAGAGTGTCAATGTATCAGATGATTGACATTTCAACGCGCTTGTCAATTCTACATTTTTGACTCTTTACCCGACTGCCCCAGAAGAAAGGTACTGTTTTTCGATAGTATGCATGTATGTGTGTATGTGTATACAATGTGTGTATGTGTATGTCTATTTTTTTGGCACGCGCTGCAGCCTAGACGGCTGGATGGATTTTAACAATGTGGTATTATAAGATTGTAGGAGGTTTGGTCGATGTCGTCACAGAAGTGAAGAAAACTCGATGGTGACGTGAGTCGTTTAATTTAACAGCAGGATTACAGTGTTTACAAATGATACTTTGACGTTAAAAACTTTATATAAAATAGGCGCTGGTCCACACAGCCGAGTCCGCTCGGACGAGGGCTGGGGACTTAGTCCTCTAATCCAAAAATCATATATAGGCTCGGCTACTCCACCAAACTATCATGGGTGTCCCGCGTGACCTTTCCCACAAGGAATAGATCCGCCGATGCACCTCGCTGATAGCAGGAGAAATAGCTTGATTTTCCTTACAATTCCCTTAGGGGGTCATTAGGCTACGGAGAGTCATAACACCGCGATTCAGAATCGTGACGTAGTCGTACAGCGCCATCTAGTGTCAAGGTGCTATAATTAATCTGTCGAGGGTCACTAATTCACGGAGGATCTTAACACCGCGATCTAGAATCGTGACGTAGTCGTACAGCGCCATCTCGTAGCGTCCGGCGGGACTATTATGACATCGATGATCTAAAGTTATACCACTTGACAGGCTGTGTTAATATTAACTTTAAGTACGTGTGTTACAATCTCCCCCTCAGTCTTCGAAGACGTCCCGGCGAGAAGGACTGGATAATGGGTCACTATTGTTTCTTAGGACGTCCAAGTCCTCGTTTGGATCCAGGGAGAGGCGTGCTGACAACTCTCTCCTTTTTAAGTCGTCCTCTTCTTCGCAGGTGTTTCATGGCTTCCGTATTTTCAACCGGGTGATCATCTTCCTTCTCCCCCTGGACCAGAACTGCTCCAAGCGCGTAGCTACTGGCATCGGTCTTGAGGGTGTAGGGCTTTGTTTTATCGGCCTGCCGTAATACCAGGGCCGTTGTTAACCGAGTCTTAAGCGTGTTTCTTACATCCGATTGGACATTAACCGGGCAAAAGCTTAAGTTTGCCGATTGTATTGAACGTTGTTTATTTGTGCAGCATGTTGGGCAACTACTGCGAACTACGCCAGGTGTACCACAGCCGTAACATGACACTCTGGGTGCGGACGGAGATGGATCCTGCGTAGATTTGGTAGGAGTTTCATCCTTGGATGGGACCTCAGGAACCTTATTCGATCCAGTTGCTTCTAACTCCTGTTGCTTCTTTTTCAGCTTCCTACACTGTTCGGTAGCATGGCCTAAGAAATGACAGAATTCGCACTTCACTTTCATTTTTGAGTTAGTTTTGGGCTTCTCATCTCTGCGTTTGTCTCCGTCATCCAACCTGTCATTCCACATTTGTTCGACGCCCCGAGCAGCTTCTAGTAATTCGTCGTAACTTTTAACGGAGTTGCGTGGAATCTTGTCACGTATTCCGTGTTTCAGCTGACCGTATACCATGTGAAGTTGATGGGATTCCGGTATTTCAGGTTCCGGCAGTTGAGCGAACAGCATTCGCTTATGTGCCACGAAACTTTCAGTGGTCGTGTGGTCGTCTTGTGTTTCATGAACGATTTCTTGAAACAACACGTAGGCAGGTTTCCTTGGAGCAAAAGTATGGCACAGACGTTCTTTAAAATCTGCCCATGTGGAGACATATTTTTTTACTCCCTGCCACCACACCGCAGCTTCACCTTTGAGGAGCAGTGGTAATCCAGTGAGCGCTTCTGCATCACTTATATTTTCTATTTGTTTGAAAACTGTTACTGCCGCCAAAAATGCCTCTGTCACTTCGGTATCCTTCGTCCCGTCGAATTCCGCTTTGCAGGTGGTGAAAGAACCGTGTCTTCCTGGTGAAAGTCTCGACAGCAGCGCCTCGAACTGAGCGTCAGTCAAGGTCACCAACATGTCTGCTTTCCCTCTTGCAATTGTTGTCGTGATTCTTCCGGATCGTGTCACGTACTTCGGTTTTTCTTCGTGCCCACCGTTGGTCGCCAGATTGTAGGAGGTTTGGTTTTGGTCGATGTCGTCACAGATGTGAAGGAAACTCGGAGATGACTTTAGACGTATATTTTAGCAGCAGGATTACAGTGTTTACAAATGATACTTTGACTTTAAACTTTATATAAAATATAGGCGCAGGTCCACACAGCCGAGTCCGCTCGGACGAGAGCTGGGGACTTAGTCCTCTAAACCAAAAATTATATATAGGCTCGGCTACTCCACCAAACTATCATGGGTGTCCCGCGTGACCTTTCCCACAAGGACTAGATCCGCCGATGCACCTCGCTTATAGCAGGAGAAATAGCTTGATTTTCCTTACAATTCCCTTAGGGGGTCATTAGGCTACGGAGAGTCATAACACCGCGATTCAGAATCGTGACGTAGTCGTACAGCGCCATCTAGTGTCAAGGTGCCATAATTAATCTGTCGAGGGTCACTAATTCACGGAGGATCTTAACACCGCGATCTAGAATCGTGACGTAGTCGTACAGCGCCATCTCGTAGCGTCCGGCGGGACTATTATGACATCGATGATCTAAAGTTATACCACTTGACAGGCTGTGTTAATATTAACTTTAAGTACGTGTGTTACAAGATTAGTTTTGACCGCTGAAGTGACATAGACTATAATATGAATTAAGAAAAAAAAAATACAAAATTGCGACCGCCATTAGGTAAGTGTAGTTGTATTTTTTGTGACCTGGTCATGTGGTGAGCTCGAGAAGACGATTCCAAAAATATAACTCACAAAAATGTACGAAATAAAGGAACTTTTTATTCGTTGGTTTATATCAGTGGGGTTTTTTGAAAAGTTGTATTTAGTTATCTTGGTTGCCTTAGAAATACACAGTGCCCGGAGTTCAGCAGTTGGTGGTATGACACACACGTGCCTCGGAAAGCCGTTGGTACTGCGCTGGAACTCTCCCGTCGTCGTCGTGTCGAATTGCCTTTCCATCGGACTATGAGAGTAAAGGCTCAATTACACCTTCCGTTTTGAAGGGACCCAATTTAGGAACAATCTGACTAGGAAGTAGGAAGCTAGCAATCACACTACACTAAATTGAACTCCTAAATCGGAATCCTAAATCGGCAGTGTTGCCAACTCCTACAAATTCGAGACCCTAGACAGAATATCAAAAGTCGCTAGAAAGTCTCTAAAACTGATTTTATCTGGAGCGGACCAAAAAAAAAAGAGCGGACTCAGATTTTATTTCTGGAAATGGGACCTTGGGAAATTAAATTATAATTTAAACACATATAAAAATACTAATAGCCCATTTATAGCGACAAAGTCGCAAAATTGGCAACACTGAGCTCTAAATCGTAGTGATGCGATTACACTATCGTAAATCGTACACAATTTAGGAAGTCAAATCGGGACCTTCATGCAATCTCACTAAATCGGACACTAACTGCTCTAACGGCTATTATTAACACCTTCCTGTTTCCTAAATTGGGGTCTCTTGAAATCGGAAGGTGTAATTGAGCCTTAAGGGAACAGAACCACCTGTGTTCTAGCACACGCTTCTGCACATCAACATGCAAGACCTTGCAGCATCAACAAGTTAACTACTGATGTCCTTATTATTCAGGAGTTGAATCTATTACAATATGGACATCCAAAGCACAGGGATCAAAGGGTCTGTAGCGGATAAATTCGTAACAGAGTTACCGCTCCCCTGGACACTCAGGCAGGGAAGGAACAGGGGTGGGATTTAGTCAGTAAGAGTCTGACACGCCCTCCCGCTCGACCCAGAGCAGGAGATGTCATTGGAAGATTTCCCACCCCACAAAAAAAAATGATCACAGGGTCTTCCTGTTTCTCACCAAGTCACCAGTCAAAATACTAAGGCACCTAAATCCGAGAGTGAACCTGTGATCTCGCACACACTTGCAACATCAACAAGTTAATTACTAATGTCTATGTTATGGTCAATATATCAATCTGCCCGCGTCTTTTTCCAACTATCTTGGGGTCGTCTTCTAGTCTAACCGGATGCAGCTGAATACCAGTATTTTACATGGAGAGACTGCCTATCTGACCTCCACAACCCAGTTACTGGGTAATACGAGACCCCTTGGTAAGACTGGTTGTCAGATTTTCGGGCTTCTGACGACCCGTAACGACTGCCAAAGATCCACGATTGACAGCTGGGACCAACGGCTTAACGTGCTTGCCGAGGCACGAAGGAGTCTCGGTATGTAAAGATGGTCATCCATCCATGGACCAACCCCGGCAAGCGTAGCTTAACCTGATGGATCGACCCGTGCGGCTGTTATTACTTTAGCCACGAGCTCCTCCTTGTCTATGTTATTAGGTGTTGGATCTATTACAATATGAACATCCAAAGCACGGAATCGAAGGGTCTACCAGTTTCTCACCAAGTCACCAGTCAAAATACGAATGTAGGTATCTAACTACTTATAAGCGGTGTCAGAATTAGGTGAAGGAACCCATTCGAGTCGTGGTGTGTCGGTCGTGTTAGGTCAGAGATCAGGATTGTGCATAAGTAATCTAACAGGTTTCGAAGCGAAAATGTAGTGAAATTCCTGACACTAGAAAAGTAGGATACCTACCTACTTTAACAGACAATTTAAGTTAATCCATTTTTGATGTAATACCAATCTTCAATGGTCACTTGATTATTATGTTTCCAATTTCACTCTACCTCATAATTACACACATCAAAAATGTCAAGGGTTTTTTTTTTTTTTTTTTTTTTTGGGGGGTGGGAAATCATCTTATGACTTCTTCCGCTCTAGGGTGGAGCGGAAGGGTGTGTCAGACTCTTACTGACTAAAACCCACCCCTGTTCCTCCCTGCCTCGAGTGCCCGCGGGCGAGGTAACTCTTTCGAATTTATCCTCCACCCCCGGGCAGGCATCGGCCGTGGCAGGCCCCTTCACTTGGCTGACAACTCTTTGAGGCGCGCGTGGAACACTACGCGCCGTCGACTCTCGGGCCTGGTGCTGATCGGACGGCGAGTTACCCACTACTCGCCGTCCGCAGGCCGGCGGGTCTACGGTGGCCGGAGATCGTCTCGCGGCGTCCGAACCCCCTGGCGTCTCAGGCGGCGGTTGCGGCTGGGAGCGCTAGGGCGACTCGGCTGTGTTCGAGTCTCCCTAGCGTATGCCGCCTCCCTCTTCGCGAGCATTACTGCTTCGCAGAAGGTGGAGACGGCTTCCCATTCCCTCTCGCTCCGTACCATGGCCTGAACCAGGGCACGGCGCGAGAGGTCGCTGCCGCCTATCGCATCCACGAGGACACGGCGGTGCTCTGCCCAAGCGGGGCAAACCTCCACCGTATGCTCCACCGTGTCCTCTGGGCGATCCTCGCAATGGAAACACCCGGGGGTCACCTCCGCCTTGATCCGACACAGGTACTTACCGAAACAGCCGTGTCCGGTGAGCACCTGCGTCAGGCGGAAGGTGAGGGCGCCGTGACGCCTCTCCAGCCACTCCTCAAAGAGGGGCACTACCGCCTCGATGGTGGCGTGCCCAGCGCTGGGTTGCGGCAGTCGCTCTCTCCATGTCACCATGAGATCCTGCCGGAGCTCGGTCCGCCGAGCCGCGAGTTGTCGCGGCAGAATGTCAAGGGATCAAGTACATTTTTGACTATAAAATATTATCCAATTAATATTTACCAAATCGTCTTCCAAACTGGCTTCTTACTTTAACTCCTATGTTTAAGTTATCAACTTACCCCTATGTTTTACAAAAAATAAGAAAAATTGCAATTTTCGAAATTGCGGGCAATTAACCTAAGTTTTAATGTCAAAATGTAATGGCGAAAAAGGCAAAAGTGAGGAAATAATCTGTGTTTCCACCATTGACACGAATCACACAATCGAAGCGATTTGGCATGCTTAAAATCAGTTCATCAAAATCACTTTGAGGTCTTTCTAATAAGTCAAAAAGTTGTTGTGGGGTATGCACGTCATCCATACTCGGCAGAGCTCTTCTTTGGAGCATATCGTGCTTAATTGGGTTGAGGTCTGGCGATTGAGCACGCCACGGCAGAACGTTGATGCGAGCGTCGGCAAGAGTGCGTGCTACGACGTTACTTTCTAGCCGTGTGTGGACGTGCATTATTCGAAACGATGATTCGTCCAACCGGTTTCGCAAAGGGATGATCACGTCTGAAACCATCTTTCTTGCATAAATCTGAGCATTGAGTTTGCCCCTGATCCAAATGAGATTGGTTCTTCCCCCCTCATATAAATGAACTTCCTGAAAAAATTTCAAACGTTCTTGATATCCAAAGGTCCTCCAAACGAGTACGTCTTGTATCCGGCCTCAAACCGAAACAAGATTCATCGGAAAAGCAAACACAACGCCAGTCTTCTTCCTCCCGATTTCTTTGTTCGCGAGCCCGGTAAACGGCCTCTTCGATTGCAGGGTGCTATTGGTGGAACTCTCAGTGGCCTTTGGGAACGCAAACCCACTTCACGTAAACAAACGATTTCGGATGGTTTGGTCGCTTATCAGCAAGCCTGAAGAGCTGTGGAGTCTCGTAGCCAGCATTATGGGAGTCATGTTACGATTCCATATCGAGCAGTATTTTGAATGTACCGGTCCGGTCTGCGAGTGGTAATACGAGATCGTCCTCCATGTCGCTTGGCCACGCTGCCTGTGTTACCACAGCGTGTCCAGAGGCGGCTTATGACGCTCTGTGTAGTGCCAAGAGCGACAGCCACAGTACGATGCCTGGAACCAGCTTGCAACATACCGACGGCTCTCATCATCTCTTCTCGTGTCAAATGATGTCGTCATTCCATACCGATGCAATTTTTGTCAGTTCCGATGAAAAAATTGTAATGGTTTTGTAAAAACGATACTACACACTTTTATAGGAATCCTGATTGACAGTTGATTTTCTAGTTTTAGACAAAATTTAAAGAAAATTCTTAACGAATAGTGAAATTCACTAAAAAGAATCACTTACGATCCCAAAAAAGTTAAAAGAATAATCCTCAATTGCGGCGATACTCAAAAACGTACTTGATCCCTGGACACTTTTGATGGGTGTATTTAGAAACGCCAAGCCGTTTTTTTCTCGCCGTTTCGCTCCCGTCGTCTATCCCAAGCAAATTTTATTTTTCCAGAAAGAAAAGTAGCCTATAACACTCATCGGTTATGTAGCTTTATATCAGTGAAAAGTCTTATGCCGGGACTCCACCAAAGCGGAGATGTGTGCGGTGTGCTGTGTGCTGTGCGATAACAACCAATAGAATTGTGTTACCGGAGAGAAGATGTGTGAATAACACAATTCTATTGGTTGTTCTCGCACAGCACACAGCACACCGCACACATCTCCGCTTTGGTGGAGTCCCGGCCTTATTCGGTTCTGGTTTTCCAGAGATTAACTCCCACATACAAACCACCAATTTTACGTCTTCATTATTATGAAGACGCGAGACATCAGTTTAGATTCAGATGAGGTACCTTATTTTTGATTGGGTAGCAAATCATCAAACTCCCGCTCTGGGTGGAGCGGGAGGGCGGGTCAGACTCTTACTGACTAAAACCCACTCCTGTTCCTTCAGTTGCCCGTGCCAGAGTCGTGGTCCTTGAATCACTTCCGCAACCCTGGTAGGACATGAGATACCTACACAAAAAGGAAAAGAATGTGAAAATAATAGAACATAAAATAAAGTTATAGGCACGGATTCTCTTGTTCAATATCTAAACTAAAATTAGAGAATTGCTATCTTTTACTAAAAGGCAGTGCGAGAAAAGGACGGCTATAGCTATGCACTAAGTTAGAGATGTCAAACTAGTTTACGCCTTGCGCTTCGCCGTGTTTTTAGACGACATGTTTTTACGTGTACGCTTAATTTGTATGGAAATATTAGTTCAAACTAAATTTGACAGCTCTGATTTACGTCCGTCTCTTTCTTGTTTTATTACAGAGAAAAAGATAGCAATAGCCTAAATTAAGTTTAGTTTGTGCATAACAGAATCAACACCACTGTAAACCTAATGTGCTATGTTTTATAACTAACTAGATCACAGCTAAGATCCTTTTAAACAAAAACAAAATAAAAAAGTGTGTGTGTACTTATGTACGCACGTAAGAAGTTATACTTCTTTGGCGTAACAAGTTAAAAAACCAAAATGTCACAAAGTTACAAAAGGAAAACAATCATTCTTCACGAACCACAGACTATAGCTAACTTCAGGGTGTCGGTTCTAGCCAAGTTCAGGGTGTCGGTTTTTTGTGATGGTGTGCGCGCGCAACGTAAAAATTTACTCTCATCATTTTTCCCTAACGCGCCAAAAGAACTATAACTTCACAAAACTGGTCAAGTGCGTGTTGGATTTTGCACATTAAGTATTCCGTACCATATATTGATATTTGTTAGTAATGTATACGTAATAATAAACATTATCACCTTTCAAGTTCATAGGTCAATGGGAAGTTAAAAAATTCTTCGTAAAAAAATTTTGTGACAGACGACGGACGGACAGACAGACGGACGCGTTAGTGACAACAATAGGGCTCCGTTTGGACCCTTCGAGTACGGAACCATCATCATTCTCCTGCCCTTATCCCAATTTATTTGGGGTCGGCGCAACATGTCTTTTTCTTCCATACTCCTCTATTAGTCGTCATCTCTGTAGTCACCCCCTTTTTACCCATATCCTCTTTCACACAGTCCAACCATCGTTTCTTTGGCCTTCCCCTACTCTTATAGCCATCCACATCCATACACAAGACTTTCCTCACGACATTTTCTTCATTCCTCCGCATCACATGCCCATACCACGACAACCGATTTCCACACAATTTTTCAGTCAGCGGTGCCACTTTCAGACTTCCTCTTATATACTCATTCCTAAAACTATCCATGCGCGTAACACCACACATCGCTCTTAGCATTCTCATCTCAGCTACATGCAATTGCTTTTCATTCATCCTTTTTGTGGCCCAACATTCTGAACCATACAAGACAGCAGGTCTGACCATTGTTTTATAAATCTTCCCCTTAAGTTTTAGGGGAATGCGGGAGTCACAGATAATCCCGGTGACTTGCCGCCATTTCATCCATCCAGTGTTAATTCTGTGCTTAACAGTCTGATCTATTTCGCCATCGCTTTGCACGAGTGAACCGAGATACCGAAAATCGGAGTAGACTGGGAGAAGCGCGCCATCTAGCACTACAGCTTCAGAACTGGAGAGACCGCCGAAATCGCAGAACATGTATTCAGTTTTGGTTCTGCTGATTTTCAAGCCAACTTTCTCCAGCTTCTGTTGCCACTTCTCCAATCTGCTCTGGATCTCAGGTCCATCTTCACCGACCAGAACAATGTCGTCGGCAAACAGCATGCACCAGGGTGCCTCTTCCTGTATTTCCGACGTAAGAGCGTCCATAATCAACAGGAAGAGGTAAGGACTTAAAGCCGATCCTTGATGCAGTACGAGTACGGAACCCTAAAACAAAATTACTTTATGTAAAAGTAAATCTAAGGCTCATAATAATATACGGTATACATAAATTTAGACTCATAAACTTCGAGACATAACTAGCCACGAATATTTTATACATCTACGAGTATTCGCTATAAATAAGCCTAAACGGCAAACCGACACATCGATTTGTTACTAGGTATTTATAAAATTATTTCTTGTATATAAACAATTATTTTTCTATGAAAAGTTTAAAACTTTGCCAGCTTGTAAACAAGAACTTGCGCAGTGATGGCCCAGTCGTAACGGCCGCGTTTACAAGTTGTAGGTCGTGAGTTCAAACCTTTTTTGAAGTGAAAACTTGTTTAGGTGCGTTGGGCATTTTTGAGATGGGAAAAAACTATTGAACTCGCGCGTCATCGTAACCGATCGTCGTAGCACTCGTAGCGGATTGTTTTCATTTGAAGTGAAAACCGAGACCGCCACCAACAGCGCTACGCGATTTTGTTCAAGTTTTCACTTCTGATGGTACTCCCGGAGTGCCAGCTTTTTTATGGGGGTGGGATATCATCCAATGACTTCTCCCGTTCTGGGTGGAGCGGGAGGGCGTGTCAGACTTTTACTGACTAAAACCCACTCCTATTCCTTCAGTTGCCTGAGTGCCCAGGGGCACGGTAACTCTGTTACGAATTTTTCCGCGACCCCTGGGAAGTGAGTTCAAACCCTGGCAGGCGCTTTCATTTGTGTAAATTATTTCATCACTGCTGCTCTCAAAACGGTGAAGGAAAACATTGTGAGGAAGTCGGCATGTCCTAGAACCAAAAATTCGAAGACATGTCACGTCCACCAACCCGTATTGACCACGCGTGGTGGATGGTCCACACGCTCTCACAGAGAGGAGGCCTGTGCACCAGCAGTGGGGACATTAAAAGGCTTATGATGATGATGATGAAACAAGGATTTCCGCTAGCTTCGGCGTCGGTACCCCGTCTGTAGCCTAGGCTCACTGAAACAGCATTTTTCTGAGACAATAAGCAAAGTCAAGATTTGTAGACTAGTGTTAGCAGCGTAACCAGGGGTAGTGAGTCTAAAAAACTGAATATTTTCAAAAAACCCGACTGTAAAATAACTGCTAAAAAGTTCCAAACAAGTCACTTTTCAATCAGTCTGGTGCAGGTGGTGGCACTTATTTGAGTTCAATTATTGATTTCATGCCACCAACTGCATCAGACTGCTTGAAAAGTGACTTATATGGAATTAGTTGTTTCTTAAAGTCGAGTTTTTTTTTAAATCGTTTTTATTTTATTAGATTAGATTAGATAATCATTTATTTCAGGAAATTCCCATATTAATTACAACAACATTACGAGTATTACAAACAATATAAAATAAAAATATAATCAAAATCATTAAATAAAATAGTTAGCAGGAATATTGACAGCCATATACAAATAAATAGTTAGCTTCATATATGGCTCTCAATATGCCATTGTCAGAAACATGTACACGGCTCATAAACGAGGCTCTCGCCTTACGCAATACAGCAAAGAAATCGTCAACCCTGTTCTCCGCAAAAATGCCGGACGCGCTACACCGCCACGGTAGCCCAAATATGCACCTAAATGCATTGTTGTATTGCACACGTAAGGTGTTATATGTACGTTGAGTGTTATTTTCTACCTTTTAGTGAGTTAAATTTTTGGAATCGTCTCCTCAATCCCTTTATTTTGATACCTACCCCACTTAACATAGTTCGTCGACTTTTACTTTTTTAACCGACTTCAAAAAAAGGAGGAGGTTCTCAATTCGACTGTATTTTTTTTTTTTTTTTTTTTTTTTTTTTTTATGTGTGTTACCTCATAACTTCTAACTACGTGAACCGATTTTGAAGATTTTTTTTTATTTGAAAGCTGTTGCTTTACATTTGGTCCCATTTTAATTTGGTGAAGATCTGATGAAGGACTTCGGAGATACACAACGGAACTCTTCAATAAATGATAGCAAACCTTCCAGAATTGCTGCAATCGCATGTCTGTATATTGTTTTCACCACTCCACAACATTACATCACGCTGATGCGCTCTGAAGGGGTATACAGATTTGTACAGTTCACCCTGATACACCCTAATTTCACCAACTACGTTCAAATTCCCTATTTTTGGGGCTATTAATTCGGGCATAACTTTACTATTAATTTAGTTTTAGAATGGGGTAAAACAACTAAAAAGTGAAAAATAAAAAACTTTTTACAAAAAAAATACAACCGACTTCCATAAAATAATACAAAAAAATGCAAAATAACTTTAATTTCGGAAGTCGGTGTCAAATAACGAAGAAACCAAACTAGAAACACCGACTTCCGAAATTAAAGTTATTTTGCATTTTTTTGTATTATTTTATGGAAGTCGGTTGTATTTTTTTTGTAAAAAGTTTTTTTCTTTTTTACAATATGGCGTCTGGTTGTCGCTATATTGTACTCGTATTTTGATTACTGTCATATCTTTAGTAGCACTCGCAAGATTAAGACGAATCAACTGACGTAAGAATTATCAAAAGCGGCAATATAAACACAAAATATGACACAAAAATTTGCGATTGATATAAATTTAATCAGCAAAAATGTGTAATCATTTTACAAATCTCCGTAGGTAACAGTCACAGTCACAAATTGGGCTTTATGAATTGTTTGCTAGAAATATTAATATGATTCATCTAAAGGGGCCTTCTTAGACCCTCAGAATCAGTTCTTCTCGAGTTTACTTTCTTCTTATGGCAGACAAACAAACAAATTGTGCTCACCTCCTTAAAAATATTAGTTTATTAAAGCGTGGGAGTTGCTAATGGCACCTGCGAAAAATATTGATAGGTGCCGTATGTGGAAGACCTTTTTTTTTTTGTGGGGCGGGAACCCATCCAATGGCATCTCCCGCTCTAGGGTGGAGCGGGAGGGCGAGGAGACCCATAAGCCCCACCACGACGGCAACGTGAAAACACTTTATGGGGATATGTGGAATACCTCAGGTGCCATTCACTCAGGTGCCATTTAAACGGGTGCACAATGTGGAATAACTGGTTTTTTAACCGACTTCAAAAAAAGGAGGAGGTTCTCAATTCGACTGTATTTTTTATTTTATATTTTTTTATTTTTTTATTTGTGTTACCTTATAACTCTTTACTCCGTGAACCGATTTCGAAGATTTTTTTTTTATTTGAAAGCTGTTGCTTCACATGTGGTCCCATTTTAGTTTGGTGAAGATCTGATAAAGAACTTCGGAGATACACCATGGAACTCTTCAATAAATGATAGCAAACCTTCCAGAATTTCTGCAATCGCATGTCTGTGTATTGTTTTCACCACTTCACAACATTACATCACGCTGATACGCTCTGAAGGGATATACAGATTTCTACAGTTCACCCTGATACACCCTAATTTTATCAACTATGTTCAAATTGCCTATTTTTGGGGTTATACATTCGGGTATAACTTTACTATTAATTTAGTTGTAGAATGGAGTACAACAACTAAAAAGAGAAAAATAAAAAACTATTTTACAAAAAAAAACAACCGACTTCCAAAAAAAAAATACACTAAAAATTAAAAAATTACTTTAATTTCGGAAGTCGGTGTCAAATAACGAAGAAGTAAAATACAAACACCGACTTCCGAAATTAAAGTTATTTTTTAATTTTTAGTGTTTTTTTTTTTGGAAGTCGGTTGTTTTTTTTTGTAAAATAGTTTTTTATTTGACACTCAATCACGCTAAAACAAAAATAATCGTACCTGGCTACTTTTAGTAGTTTCTCTAGGATCCGAGTGAATCCGCGGGTAGCTGCTAGTGTAGCTACCTAACTTTTATGTTTGACGGGTCTCGGTTCTCCACAGTCAATAACCAGTATTAACTAGTTAAAACTAATAAGTATAAATCGAGTACCAATTGAGGTTGGGGTCCTATTATGCTGTCAATTCGTCCGTAGCGACAATTTCTTAATGAGGAGTTAATTCCGAAGACAGAGGAATCTGGCTACGATTACCCTTTTCGAATGATTGCTCGCTAAGGTATGGTCGGGAAATTATCGAGCGGATTGCGAAATAGGGTGTGTGTAACTTCAGCTGTTTAGAATTAGTAATGCTGGAATTATTTTATGGTCTTTGTTTGTAACAGGGAGGCAATTAATATTTTATAAGTTATTTTTATGTGTTACATCTTTCCTCTCGTTTTCCTGCAATCTGTGGGAGTGATTTCGTGAAATGGGACGGAAGAGTGTAATAGGAAGCCGGGGAAGCACGCGCTATTTAAGGCGCTATTACGAAGGAAATTGTTTAGAGTAACATATATTTTTATCAAAGAAATAAGACCAGTCGTTAAGACGTGATGTTCAATTAAAAATCATTAGAAGTCGTATAACTGCGCCTTAATTTGTCCAATGAGCACGCGCGGTGGTAGTGTTAACCGTCAGATGGTAGAGCACGCGCACGATAAGTCTGCGCGCGGTCGAAATCGGAACTAAACATTTAATTTTATTTTTCAGGATAGAATATGAATGTTGCTTATTACCAAAGTGAGATGTCAAATGTTACACATCATATGCGACTACTGTAAGGCTCGCTCGTTCTTTTTTAAACAAGCTTCAAACCATCGTCCTCGTTTTTAATAGAAAGTACAGCTCGATGGTATTATAATTTTGCATTGTCACCGGCCTTACATAAGTATGCCAAAATCTTTCTGACTAGCTGACTCCTTGAAATTGTTGAAAGTACCTGTAAATAGTTTATTTGAAATGAATGAATATTTTAATTAGAGTTTGAGCTGCTCCGAGCCCATATAAGTAGATTGCGAAAAGGGCTTAAAGGAAATCCTTGTTGGGACTTTTTTAGTTTTTTTTTCACTATTGATAGGCTCGCATTTGACCACTATCTCACCTGATGGTGGTGAGCAAGCTTGCCTAGCCTAACCTATTCACTCTTGACTTAAAGACTCCCAGGTTGTAGCTATCAGGAAACACAGACTCCGGCAGAGAATTCCACTCCCTAGCTGTACGCACAATGAATGTGTTCTCAAAACGTTTTGTGCGTGTGGATGGGATGTTCACCACGTACCGGTGGCGCGTCGCCGTACATCTTATGGTCCGATGATGGAACGGGCTTGGCGGAATCAAATTATGCAATTCCGTCGCACACTCCCCAGAACTTATGACTTAAAGACCTCCAGGTTGTAGCTCAGGAAGCACAGCCCCGGCAGGGAATTCCACTCCCTAGCTGTACGCACAATGAATGTGTTCTCTAAATGTCGCGCATCGCCGTCCGTCTAGTGGTCCGATGATGGAATAGGCTTGGCGAGCTGTATCTCATTATGCGTAATAGGTACACAGTTGAAATTTTCACAGAATGTGTATATCTGTTACCGCTATAACAACAAATAATAAAAATAAATAAAAAATTAAAGGCCGCCTACTAGAAACGTGTTTTTTTTGGGGCTTTTTTTCAATTTTACGGAACCTTTCGTGTGTGAGTCTGACTGGTACATATCCGGTTTTTATGAAATGCCGTTTACCATCAGGTGAGATCCACCATCTCACCTGATGGTAAGCGATAGTGATAGTGGTCAAACGCGAGGATATTAATAACAAAGATGGAAAAAAATATAAGGAAACCCGTGTTTGAAATATCTCGTTCTTGTATACATACATTCTATCTCCAATGTTAATTAATTACGACCTATAAGTAAAATATGGAATAAGAGCAATACCGCAATAGCTCACATCAATTTGTACCCATATTTAGCTAATGAAGTGAATGAGTGATTGATTCACAATGAATACATTTATCTTCTAACCCATTACGATGCACAACTAGTAATAGTGAAAGGAGATTCTCAAATGAGTAGCAATTATAATAACTTAGAATGGTCTGCCTTGCTGGTCTACTAGTCTCAAGCTCGAGGTTCTGGTTCCCAGGGAGTGCTAAGGTTACTGAATCCTTTAAGTACACAGGGTGTTAAAAGACACATCACATAGCCGTCAACTACGCATACTGTACATCTAACAAAGTGGTGCTTGGAAACTACCTTTATTTTTAGGTATGAAAAAAAAAAAAAAAATTTTACTGCACGCAATGTAACGCGAACCCAGGCAAGTAGAGTTAAACCCCGGCCCTTCACTTTAAGCCACGTAGGTACTTGTCGGTTACGTTTGATATTCATTGCGTTTTTGTAACTTCAAATGCATAATTTCGAAACTTCGAAAAAAAAAACGAAAATTCAGGTAATATTTGTTTAGAAAAAAGTTTACTAATAACACTTTGAATGCATTTTCTTAAAAAAGTAAAAAACAAATTGCGACTTAGACCTTCAATATCTCCAGAACCAGTGGATTCCCAGGTATGGTCTAGTGGAAAAAATGATCCAAATAATGGGTAGAATATGTGGCTTTCGGCTTCGGAAACTGTCTTTTAAACGCGATATAACATTATAAATTGATTGAATGGACGACATGGTTGGCGCAGTGGTTGAGCGTTCGGCTGCTGCGCTGCGTGTCGCGGGTTCGATCCCCGCACGGAACAAATATTTGTATGACCTACAGATAGTTGTTCCGGGTCTGGGTGTCTTGTGTATGTGAGTATACATGTTTGTGAAAGCACCCACGATACAGGAGTAATTCCTAGTATGGGGCAACGTTTCTAAAAAAAAAAAAAAAATGGATAAATGAATGGATGTTTGTTACTCAGTCACGCCAAAACAGCTGGACGGATCTGGATGAAATTTGGAACAAATATAGATTATAGTCTGGAATAGCACATACGCTATAATTTATAGTGGGGGGGTACTAACTCCACGCGGGCGGAGCCGCAGAATCTAATTTTTTTATAAGGAATTTCTCAGTTGCAGCCTGGACTTGTGTCGCTGTACGGATGGTGTAAAGATTACAAGATTACGCTTTTCAAAGCATATTGTCAATATTTTTACACTTGCAGCCTGTGGGTGAAATATACGCAGCGGGGTCTGGCGGTTGTATAGGGGCTATATACAGCTTTCTCTAAGAAAAATAGAAAATTTCCTAAAAAAAATTGGACTTTCCATATAAAGTTATCATCAGCTGTTGTGTGCAATATTTTTATGGGAGGTAAAAAAAAAATTGAGAATTTCCTCAGGGTTTTTTGAAGAAAGTTGCTCATGTCGATGCAGTTCTTAAAATATAACCGCACCTTTCCGTTACACCCTGTATAAATAAATATTGGACTATAATTGAAGGATTTGGTCAATGGTTGTTGAAATAAGCAGGATTTTTTTATTTTTCCCTAATCATCATCTGCTTAGCCTTTTCTCAACTATCTTGGGGTCGGCTTCAAGTCTAACCAGTTTAATAGTAAAAAAAAAAAATTGCGACTTTGACCTTCAATATCTCCAGAACCAGTGGATTCCCAGGTATGGTCTAGTGGAAAAAAATAGTAGTATTTTATTTATTTTCGCAGCTGAATACCAGTATTTTACATGGAGCGACTGTCTACTTGACCTCCACAACCCAGTTACTGGGTAATACGATAACCCCTTGGTAAGACTGGTTGTTAGACTTTCGGGCTTCTGACGACGTATAACGACTGTCAAAGATCCACGATTAACAGCCGGGACCAACGGCGTAACGCGCTTTCCGAGGCACGGAGGAGTCTCGGTATATAAAGATGGTCACCCATCCATGGACCAACCCCGGCAAGCGTAGCTTAACCTGATGGATCGACCCGTGCGGCTGTTATTACTTTAGCCACGAGCTCCTCTTTTATTTTTCCCTAATATTGAAATTTTATATATTTACACATTAAATATTGAAAATTTATTTATTATTTATTACGTTACACGTTCATATTTGGGTCATATAAATTCATATATGTACCAAATTTCAACTGAATCGCTCCAGTAGATTCGGAGAAAATTGACTGTGATAGATGGGCACACAGAAAGGCTGACAGATAGACGCACGGGTGATCCTCTAAGGGTTCCGTTTCTTCTGGAGGCAAAAATCCTCGCGAACCTTTATGAGGAGCGCGAGGAGGCGAAACGCCGGGGCGAAACTCCGCTGCCGCGACAACTCGCGGCTCGGCGGACAGAGCTCCGGCAAGATCTCATGGCGACATGGAGACAGCGATTGTCACAACCCCGCGCTGGGCACGCCACCATTGCGGCGGTAGTGCCCCTCTTTGAGGCTTGGCTGGAAAGGCCTCGCGGCGCCCTCACCTTCCGCCTGACGCAGGTCCTCACCGGACACGGCTGTTTCGGGAGGTTCCTGTTTCGGATCAAGCGGGAGGTGACGCCCGGGTGTTTCCATTGCACGGATCGCCCAGAAGACACGGTGGAGCATACGGTGGAGGTCTGCCCCGCTTGGGCGGAGCCACGCCGTGTCCTCGTGGATGCGATAGGCGGCAGCGACCTCTCGCGCCCTGCCCTGGTTCAGGCCATGGTACAGAGCGAGAGGGAATGGGAAGCCGTCTCCTCCTTCTGCGAAGCAGTAATGCTCGCGAAGGCGGAGGCGGGACGCGTGAGAGAGCACCAACAACGGAGTCGCCCTCACGCCCTCAGCAGCAGCCGCCTCAGGAGACACCTGGGACTTCCGGCGCCGCGAGACGATCTCCGGCCACCGTAGATCCGGGCCTGCGGACGGCGAGTAATGGGTAGCTCGCCGTCCGATCGGCAACAGGCCCGAGAGTCGACGGCGCGTAGTGTTCCACGCGCGCAGTTGTGAGCAATAGACGGGGCCCGTCATGGCCGATGCCTGCCCGGGGGTTGAGGATAAATTCGAAACAGAGTTACCTCGCCTCTGGGCACTCAAAGGCAGGAAGGAACAGGGGTGGGTTTTAGTCAGTAAGAGTCTGACACGCCCTCTCGCTCCACCCAGAGCGGGAGAAGTCATAGGATGATTTCCCACCCCACAAAAAAATAAATAAAAGGAGTCCGTTTCTATATTCGAATGTCTGGAACCCTAATAAAATAACAATACGAGAAACAACAGTGGATCAACGTAACAGCGACCCACATAGATACACAACCCAAGCGAATCGCAATCATTCCTCACCTTTCGGATCCAAAGAACAGACGAGACGATAGTTATAATGATACCTAACTTAGATAACTTAAGTATGTCCTTCACCGTATGAACAATCAATGCGTAGTCACATACCTAGGTGGGTATTATCCTCGGCTGATCAACTCATTGAACACCTAATAGAGAACTAATCTATAATCAGATTGGAATACCAGTTAACGCCTCCAGCTGAGTTAATCACGACGTAATCATGTAGGTACCGTACAATAGTTCAACGAGTAGGATTGGAAGTCAGGGCCCTTCTACCTACTTAATTGTTTGAAGCGGTTGAGTTATTGTGTATTGCGGCGTTGGTGAAGGTGTGGACTCGACTCTACTGGCCGGCTAGATGGTTAGACGTTTGAAAAGTAATTCAAACAGAATAGATTCAAAAAGGAAGTTAGCCGTTTTAGAACCTCATGGCCTAGCACGTGACGATGGAAAGAGGCCAGACGGGATGACCATAATGCCTTGGAAGATGGGTAGCCCTTTGGCGTGGGATGCAACATGTGTCGACATCCTTGCGCCATCTCATCTTCTTAGCACGGCGGGCTGTGCTGGGGCGGCTGCTACAGGTGCAGAAAACCTAAAACGGCGCAAATATAACAACCTTATTGGATTATATGTTTGAGTCGTTTGGGGTTGAAAAACTAGGGCCATGGGGTCCGAGTGCTCATCGAGTTTTCCGTGACATCTTCACGTGACCAGAGGGCTGGCCTTTTTTTCGGCCAAAGAATCAGCATTGCCATTCAACGTGGCAATGTTGCCAGCGTTCTGTGCAATTTTCCCAATGTGGACGAATTTTTCGATTCCCAATGAGATATACTCCTCCCTATTTTATTCCGCATGTACATATTTTATTAATTTTCTTTTAACCTTATTATCACATTAAGTTATTTGTTAGTTTAGTTATGTATATGTATATTGTAAACAAATAATTGTAAAAAAAATAAGAAATGAATAGGGAGCAGTATGTTTTGTTTTGGGAGTAATACCAGAGGAGCCCTTCGAAGAGGGGCGCATCTTTGTGTTAGCAAAACATATAACAGTTTTACAGTACGGTGCCACTACACACGTATAGCTACTCAGAATTTAACGTACCTCTCGCTGGAGAGTGAAATCTACAAGCTCCTGAACCCCAGAATCCCCGAAGGCTACACAGTATCTAGTTAGCAAAGTTTTACCTGACCTAGTACCAACTGCAACTCAAAATGAAAAAAACAGCACAGGGTTAGTTTCTACAATAGCAACTTTTCCATATTGTCCATTTGTCGAACCTTTTTTAGGGTTCCGTACCCGAAGGGTAACCAATGGGACCGTATTACTAAGCCGCCGCTGTCCGTCTGTCCTTTCGTCCGTCTGTCTGTCAGCGAGCTGTATATCATGATCCGTAATAGGTAGACAGTTGTAATTTTCACAGAATTTGTATTTCTGTTGCCGCTCTATCAACAAATAATAAAATTAAAAATAATAAAAAAATAAAGGTAAACCTTAATAGAAACGTGTTTTTTTTTTGTTTTTTTTTTTTTTGGCTCGATCCAACAAGTAGACGTTTATTCTATATAGAGTATAATCTTGTAAGATGGTACAGAACCTTCATGTGCGTTGTTTTCGAGGTGCCTTCAAAAGGTACCTGGACTTTTGGCAAAAAGACCAGAGATAAGTCCGCAATACTATTCCTAACCACTGCAACTCCTGAAAGCCAGAATCCACAGTGGCGACCACCAGAAAAACGCCGAGACAGTGAAGCTCGTCGAGTCCCGGCGAAACGATTAAACTGTCTTGTGTCCCGCAACGAAATTAATCAGAAAAGAACAGCGAAAGAGAAGGAAAAAAATTGATTTCCTTCCCTCCTAAGAATCCAGCCTAGATATAGGCCTTCCCCTAGTGTCGCCACAACGACTGGTCTTATGCTTCTTGCATCCAGTGGACTCCTGCAGCCCTGACCAGTCCACCTTGCGGGAGGTCTACCGGAAGGCTCTGTCGCTATAACAGAACACAATATAATAAAGTTAATCAGCAAACGAATGGCGATGCTTGTTGGTTTGGATAACGTAAAAGCATATCCAACTGAATATCACTATCTCTTGAACACTTATACAGCATCATCATCATCATCCTTTTAATGTCCCCACTGCTGGGGCACAGGCCTTCTCTCTGTGAGAGGGTATGGGCCGTAATCCACAACGCGAGCCCAATGCGGATTGGTGAATGTCAAATATCTTCGAAGTTTTGGTTCTAGGACATGCCGGTTTCCTCACGATGTTTTCGTTCACCACTTTGAGAGCAGTGGTGATGAAATAACTTACACAAAGTAAAGCGCCTGCCTGGGTTTGAATTCACGACCTACAACTTGTAAGTCGCGGCTGTTGTAGTCGTGGCTGTGCAAGGATATCCGGCAAATGAATGCCACTATGCCTTATGAAACACAGCATCCGTGTCCCTTCAGAACCTAACCTATGCTATCTCTGCTAACAAACCGCGTGATGATTGACCGGAGATTAACGCCGCCATGTTATGACGTCACATGACGTCAGCACGATTCAATTCGCTCTGTTTATACGTGTGTGGGTCTAGCACAATTACTATGCAACGGTCTGGAATTGACCTGCGGGTTGGGGGCGTAATTGACCTGGTAATCTAATTTCTAGGAAAGATAGAGGGGTAGGAGACTGTTTCTGGATGTTTGGATGTGGAAGAGAAATGAACAGGTAGCTAATAGGTTGGAAAGTCATCAATCGTAAGTCTTGCGAGAGTGTAAAGTTTAGATATTTTTATTTATATATCTGTTATGAAATTCAAAGTCCTGACTGACGGACTGATATATCAACGCACAGCCTAAACCGCTGGTCCTCGAGACATGGAATTTGGAGGGTGTGTTCTTTGTATAGAGTAGGTATCCAATAAGAAAGGGTTTTTCGAAATTCAACCCTTAAGGGAGTGAAAAAGGGGGTTGAAAGTTTATAACCCACGAACCAGCCCATGAGGTAGGCGTCTAGGTCGTCTCGCCACCTCTTATCTGATAATTTACAAAGTATCCGAGCCTTATTGATAGTAAAGAGTGTACAATTTTACGGGATTTTTTATAAACGAATAGTGTTTACAATTACGCGGTGACTGATATTTGAAACATCAAAAAAATGGCAGTGCGTTGCTTGTGTTACTTCAGAGGCAGAGATAAAATGACTCCTGTGCTTAAGATTACACCGGCATTGGTGGCATTCATACCCTTGAAAACCGGAGCATAGAATGATGGAATGGAACTCACAAATTGGTGTAGTAGGTACGGTACTTTTCTAAACAAACTACATACTTCAAAAATCGGCGGTTCCGTACCAAATGTCATCATCATTATCATCAGCCTATTAATGTCGCCACCAAATGTATTTTTGACTGTTTATCTTTGTATGGCTTTGGGTCAACAATATGCTTATACTGTGATTTGGTGACTGTAGCTCCATTCGTTTGGCTGTAAAATCTGTGTGACAAACAGGCAGATGGAGAGACGGACTCATGAGTGACAGCAATAGGGCTCCGTTTGGACTCTTCGGGTACGGAACCCTAAAAAGTGCCACTAACGACATACTAGTATACAAGGTGTAGGTAACAGAAATGCCTGGTCATTTTTAAATACCGTTTCTACCCATAGACGTAAACAACTTTCTTTAAGAACGTCATAGTCACATTCTCAAAAAATAAATTGGACCTCCCATACAACGTTTTATCAGCTGATGATGACTTTCTACGGAAAATATAATATTTTTTTGGAATTGTCTAAACTTTTTTTATTATTGATAGGCATGCGTTTGACCACTATCTCACCTGATGGTAAGTTTAGTTTATTTACATAATTATCAAAAATTACATTTCAGGTTTGAAGAAAAGAAAAATAAAATAAAAACATAAGTCATTACAAAAACTATCAACACAAATTATCATAAGTTAAAAAAAAAACATATGTAATAGATATCAAAAAATAAATAAAAATAATAAGCGATGATATGGTCGAAGATGGAGCACGCTTGCCTAGAAGTAACCTATTCACTCTTGACTTAAAGACCCCTAGGTTGTAGCTATCGGGAAACACAGACTCCGGCAGGAAATTCCACTCCCTAGCCTAGTCCTTGAAGAAAGTGGCTCATTTCCATATGTAGACGCAGTATCTAAAATTTGACCAACCATTTCCGTAACACGCTTTTTATACTTTCGCTATAATTGTCTGTCCGTCCGTCCGCAGCTTAGCTCAGAGACTCTTAGTACTAGAAAGCTATAATTTGGCATGGATATCCAAATTAATCACGCTGACAAAGTGGTATAATAAAATCAGGAAAAAAGTGTTTTTTGTAAAGTGGGATTTTTTTTTTCTCGCCTATCCCATGGTATGGGATATCGTTGGATAGGCTATTCAAAAATATTACGGGTCTGTGCGAACCATATTTCGATTCAGGGATCCGTTTGCGTAAAATTGCAAAATTTTCGTTACAGCCAAATGTCCCCAACACCTTTTTTTTTTGGCCAGCTTTACAAGTAGCGGCACAAAACTTTAGCGCTGACCGTTATTGCGCAGAAGTAAAAATTAAGGTACCTGAGGGGACTAGCGGGATGAAGGGCGAGCGTGCGTAGCGCCGATTGGCTCTCCAGTCGCATTCTGTTCCCCGCGCGCCACCCGCGCCACCCACCCATGCGCAGCAATTATCGTTCAGCGCTAGACTTACGTGCCGCTACTTGTACTTTTGGATATGTGAAAAAATTCACGGCAGTAGTTTATAAAATCAAATTGAAAGGAAAACTATCACGGCTAAGTTATTAGAGTATTTCACTACACTGAATCAGGGCCCTGAATTAAGGGTGGGCGTGGTCCCTTACGTGGACCCTTACTGCCTTACTCTTATTACACCTCTCTTATTAAGGGTTTAGGGACCCTGATTCAGTGTAGTGTAATACTCGCTTTAGCTCTGTTAGTTTTAGAGTAATAGTCGCCCAACTTATAAAATGTTTTTACTTATTAAATTTCGTACAAAATATAAAAACCTTGGAAAAAAATTACTTATGTGAATTACGGTCTATGGAATCCTACTTTGCGCGTGGCCCGACACGCACAGGATTTTTTTTTTTTTGAGGGTGGGAAGTCATCTTTATTACTTCTGAACTCAGGGTTGAGTGAGAGGGCGTGTCAGACTCTTTACTGAGTTAAACCTACTCGGGTTCCTTCAGTTGCCCTACGTTCCAGAGCCGAGGTGTCTCTTTAAAACACTCCCCCCCAAATCCTGATAAGGGAACATAGTATTTAAGGCGCAGTTAAACGACTTTTTTAAAAAAAATATATGTTATCTAGATAATTTCTGTAATTATCGTAATTTGATCTGAGAATATCTGAAATTATATTTTTGTAACATAGTGTAATTAATTTGTAAAGTTATGTCTAACGCGGATAAACAATTGAGAATCACGCAAAAACCATAAAGCGTATATTTATGAAACATTCACCCATTTTAAAGATCATTTAATTATATTACTGGGTGGACATACGACGCGTTACGTGAGCTCAGCGCAGAACACGCAAGTTAACCACTCAAGGTCGTTGGCAGCTAATAGCGCCTTAAGCGTGTGGCTTAGTCTTGAAAATGTATGAGACAGTCAAGCTGTCCGCTTTCTCCCACTCAGAGTCATAAACCATTAAAAACAGTTACAAACAGTAGGTAACCTGACTACTTTACATTCCTAACATAAAATTTAATGTAACATCAATACCTAATCTTCCCACGCGAATAGTTACTGTCATCTTTATAAAATACTTTACTATAACACTCCTAGAGTGAGCTGTGTGCCTGGTACCTGTTACTTATTACAAGACTTGCATCTGTCATCTTTATGAAATACTTTACTATAGCACTTCTAGAGCGAGCTGTGTGCCTGGTACCTGTAACTTATTACAAGACTTACTTTTGCCCGCGACTTCATTCGTGTGAAGGTCGGATATTATCCCACAGGATAAAAATATTCGTCGTATAAGTCGTTATTGATAAAAACAGACAGGTGAAAAGTGAGAGTGCGGCAACGATGCGAAATGCTTCATCATAAAAATTAGGGAGTACCTCCGCAGCCGGTGGCGGCACCCAAAACTAACACCGTTGGACAGTAGGTACTTTTTTTATTTCTTTGTATTTAGTTTTGGTCCAAGAGCGACCAAAGCGAGCGCGGGATCTTAGGGCACCCCGAAACGGACAGGTTAGGTTGGAAGGGGATGATGATGGCTCCTCAGGCAGGAATAGGAACAGGCTCCGTCGGTTCTCCTTACTTACGACCGTCCGTAACACATTAAACCTTATTTTTCAATTATCTCGTCAGATGTGAGCATAGCCGAGTGGCTAGATCATCTGATACATACGCTTGTGATTGCACGTTCAAATCTAGCTTGCACAAGTTTACTTTTTGGATTGTATGGGACTTGTTTTTGAACATTTTGATGCAAAGAACAGTATTTTTTTTACTGTTTGTGGCTTTTTGTAATATTTTAACTGTATATAAGATTTTTTTGAAAACTCGATATTCCGCTTTTTTTTTCTAAGTCTGCGCCGACTGCAATTACGGGTGACGGCGCCGGCTGCGGAGGCACTCCCTAAAAATTATTCTGCCTGCGGAGCAAATTAGACAGATACCAATTAAATTTAAAAAAACCTCAACGCTTAAAAAGCGAATATTTTAAAAAGCACAAAAGAGCTGATGTCTTTGAAACGGCTGGACCAATTTTGATAAAAAACATGTATAAGAACCATCGCTAGACGAGCTGCTTTGAAGTAAAAAAACCGCATTAAAATTGGTTCACCCGTTTAGGAGCTACGGTGCCACAGACACACACACACAGACAGATACACACACATGGCAGTGAAACTTATATATTTAACAATTAATGTACACACATACAAAAAAAAAGTATTAGAAAGCATCGTCGCATATAATACAGGGTGTATAAAGACACATCACTTAGCCGCTAACTACGCATACTGTACATCTAACAAAGTAGTTTTGTGCATAAATGATTGCTGGGAAACGAATTTTATTTTTAGGTATGAAAGAAAAAAAAAAAATTATTGCGCGCAATGTATCGTGAACCCAGGCAAGTGGAGTTAAGCCCCGCCCCTTCGCTCTAAGCCGTACTTGTCAGATATGTTTGATATTCATTGCATTTTTGTAATTTGAAATTACATTGCATTGCATTTTTATTTGTTTGTTTTTTCTTCTTTGTTGGATGTAAGTATGCGTAGTTGACGGTTTCGTGATGTATCTTTTTACACCCTGTACAAACAACCAGACTTTCTCATTTATAATTTTATGAAATGAAAGCAGGATAGGATTTACAGTAGTACTCCAAGAGTGAGCTGTGTACTATCCGTTATTAATAATTACAACAGATGACAGTATTTATGCCTACAGCTTGTCTAGTATTTGTCTCTGAGTAATACTCATGCTTCACGGTCGGAAGAGGTAGATAAATTGTCAATATGATGTAGTAGCAATTGCTTGTCGTATCTGAACGGAAATTAATTTCTATATCGGTATTTGGAACAGTTATGTTCGTTATTAATACATCCCTTGGTAAGATTTACGCGCCGAGGCTAAACGGCTGAGTTATTACTAAAAGATTATTAACCAATATTAAGGGTAACTATGTGATTAGTTTAAACATTCTATATTTTCTATTCGGGAGAAGGATACCACACTTTCGGCTTCGGAAACTGTCTTTTTACACGCGATATAACATTATAAATTGATTGAATGGACGACATGGTTGGCGCAGTGGTTGAGCGTTCGGCTGCTGCGCTGCGTGTCGCGGGTTCGATCCCCGCACGGAACAAATTTTTCTATGACCTACAGATAGTTGTTCCGGGTCTGGGTGTCTTGTGTATGTGAGTATACATGTTTGTGAAAGCACCCACGATACAGGAGTAATTCCTAGTATGGGGCAACGTTTCTAAAAAAAAAAAAATGGATAAATGAATGGATGTTTGTTACTCAGTCACGCCAAAACAGCTGGACGGATCTGGATGAAATTTGGAACAAATATAGATTATAGACTGGAATAGCACATACGCTATAATTTATAGTGGGGGGGTACTAACTCCACGCGGGCGGAGCCGCAGAATCTAATTTTTTTATAAGGAATTTCTCAGTTGCAGCCTGGACTTGTGTCGCTGTACGGATGGTGTAAAGATTACAAGATTACGCTTTTCAAAGCATATTGTCAATATTTTTACACTTGCAGCCTGTGGGTGAAATATACGCAGCGGGGTCTGGCGGTTGTATAGGGGCTATATACAGCTTTCTCTAAGAAAAATAGAAAATTTCCTAAAAAAAATTGGACTTTCCATATAAAGTTATCATCAGCTGTTGTGTGCAATATTTTTATGGGAGGTAAAAAAAAAATTGAGAATTTCCTCAGGGTTTTTTGAAGAAAGTTGCTCATGTCGATGCAGTTCTTAAAATATAACCGCACCTTTCCGTTACACCCTGTATAAATAAATATTGGACTATAATTGAAGGATTTGGTCAATGGTTGTTGAAATAAGCAGGATTTTTTTATTTTTCCCTAATCATCATCTGCTTAGCCTTTTCTCAACTATCTTGGGGTCGGCTTCAAGTCTAACCAGTAAAAATAGTATAAAAAAAAATTGCGACTTTGACCTTCAATATCTCCAGAACCAGTGGATTCCCAGGTATGGTCTAGTGGAAAAAAATAGTAGTATTTTATTTATTTTCGCAGCTGAATACCAGTATTTTACATGGAGCGACTGTCTACCTGACCTCCACAACCCAGTTACTGGGTAATACGATACCCCTTGGTAAGACTGGTTGTTAGACTTTCGGGCTTCTGACGACGTATAACGACTGTCAAAGATCCACGATTAACAGCCGGGACCAACGGCGTAACGCGCTTTCCGAGGCACGGAGGAGTCTCGGTATATAAAGATGGTCACCCATCCATGGACCAACCCCGGCAAGCGTAGCTTAACCTGATGGATCGACCCGTGCGGCTGTTATTACTTTAGCCACGAGCTCCTCTTTTATTTTTCCCTAATATTGAAATTTTATATATTTACACATTAAATATTGAAAATTTATTTATTATTTATTACGTTACACGTCCATATTTGGGTCATATAAATTCATATATGTACCAAATTTCAACTGAATCGCTCCAGTAGATTCGGAGAAAATTGACTGTGATAGATGGGCACACAGAAAGGCTGACAGATAGACGCACGGGTGATCCTCTAAGGGTTCCGTTTCTTCTGGAGGCAAAAATCCTCGCGAACCTCTATGAGGAGCGCGAGGAGGCGAAACGCCGGGGCGAAACTCCGCTGCCGCGACAACTCGCGGCTCGGCGGACAGAGCTCCGGCAAGATCTCATGGCGACATGGAGATAGCGATTGTCACAACCCCGCGCTGGGCACGCCACCATTGCGACGGTAGTGCCCCTCTTTGAGGCTTGGCTGGAAAGGCCTCGCGGCGCCCTCACCTTCCGCCTGACGCAGGTCCTCACCGGACACGGCTGTTTCGGGAGGTTCCTGTTTCGGATCAAGCGGGAGGTGACGCCCGGGTGTTTCCATTGCACGGATCGCCCAGAGGACACGGTGGAGCATACGGTGAAGGTCTGCACCGCTTGGGCGGAGCCACGCCGTGTCCTCGTGGATGCGATAGGCGGCAGCGACCTCTCGCGCCCTGGCCTGGTTCAGGCCATGGTACAGAGCGAGAGGGAATGGGAAGCCGTCTCCTCCTTCTGCGAAGCAGTAATGCTCGCGGAGGCGGAGGCGGGACGCGTGAGAGAGCACCAACAACGGAGTCGCCCTCACGCCCTCAGCAGCAGCCGCCTCAGGAGACACCTGGGACTTCCGGCGCCGCGAGACGATCTCCGGCCACCGTAGATCCGGGCCTGCGGACGGCGAGTAATGGGTAGCTCGCCGTCCGATCGGCAACAGGCCCGAGAGTCGACGGCGCGTAGTGTTCCACGCCCGCAGTTGTGAGCAATAGACGGGGCCCGTCATGGCCGATGCCTGCCCGGGGGTTGAGGATAAATTCGAAACCGAGTTACCTCGCCCCTGGGCACTCAAAGGCAGGAAGGAACAGGGGTGGGTTTTAGTCAGTAAGAGTCTGACACGCCCTCCCGCTCTACCCAGAGCGGGAGAAGTCATAGGATGATTTCCCACCCCACAAAAAAAATAAATAAAAGGGTTCCGTTTCTATATTCGAATGTCTGGAACCCTAATAAAATAACAATACGAGAAGAAGTGGATCAACGTAACAGCGACCCACATAGGTACACAACCCAAGCGAATCGCAATCATTCCTAACCTTTCGGATCCAAAGAACAGACGAGACGATAGTTATAATGATACCTAACTTAGATAACTTAAGTATGTCCTTCACCGTATGAACAATCAATGCGTAGTCACATACCTAGGTGGGTATTATCCACGGCTGATTAACTCATTGAACACCTAATAGAGAACTAATCTATAATCAGATTGGAATACCAGTTAACGCCTCCAGCTGAGTTAATCACGACGTAATCATGTAGGTACCGTACAATAGTTCAACGAGTAGGATTGGAAGTCAGGGCCCTTCTACCTACTTAATTGTTTGAAGCGGTTGAGTTATTGTGTATTGCGGCGTTGATGAAGGTGTGGACTCGACTCTACTGGCCGGCTAGATGGTTAGACGTTTGAAAAGTAATTCAAACAGAATAGATTGAAATAGGAAGTTAGCCGTTTTAGAACCTCATGGCCTAGCACGTGACGATGGAAAGAGGCCAGACGGGATGACCATAATGCCTTGGAAGATGGGTAGCCCTTTGGCGTGGGATGCAACATGTGTCGACATCCTTGCGCCATCTCATCTTCTTAGCACGGCGGGCTGTGCTGGGGCGGCTGCTACAGGTGCAGAAAACCTAAAACGGCGCAAATATAACAACCATATCGGGAGTTATATGTTTGAGCCGTTTGGGGTTGAAACACTAGGGCCATGGGGTCCGAGTGCTCATCGAGTTTTCCGTGACATCAGTAAAGATTTAGTCGACTCTTCACGTGACCAGAGGGCTGGCCTTTTTTTCGGCCAAGAATCAGCATTGCCATTCAACGTGACAATGCTGCCAGCGTTCTGTGCACTTTTCCCAATGTGGACGAATTTTTAGATCCCCAATGAGATATACTTCTCTCTCTTTTATTCCGCATGTACATATTTTATTAATTTTCTTTTAACCTTATTATCACATTAAGTTATTTATTAGTTTAGTTATGTATATGTATATTGTAAACAAATAATTGTAAAAAAAATAAGAAATGAATAGGGAGCAGTATGTTTTGTTTTGGGAGTAATACCAGAGGAGCCCTTCGAAGAGGGGCGCATCTTTGTGTTAGCAAAACATATAACAGTTTTACAGTACGGTGCCACTACACACGTATAGCTACTCAGAATTTAACGTACCTCTCGCTGGAGAGTGAACTCTACAAGCTCCTGAACCCCAGAATCCCCGAAGGCTACACAGTATCTAGTTAGCAAAGTTTTACCTGACCTAGTACCAACTGCAACTCAAAATGAAAAAGCAGCACAGAGTTAGTTTCTACAATAGCAACTTTTCCATATTGTCCATTTGTCGAACCATTTTTTGGGTTCCGTACCCGAAGGGTAACCAACGGGACCGTATTACTAAGCCGCCGCTGTCCGTCTGTCCTTTCGTCCGTCTGTCTGTCAGCGAGCTGTATATCATGATCCGTAATAGGTAGACAGTTGTAATTTTCACAGAATTTGTATTTCTGTTGCCGCTCTATCAACAAATAATAAAACTAAAAATAATAAAAAAATAAAGGGAAACCTTACTAGAAACGTGTTTTTTTGTTTTTTTTTTGGCTCACAAGTAGACGTTTATTCTATATAGAGTATAATCTTGTAAGATGGTACAGAACCTTCATGTGCGTTGTTTTCGAGGTGCCTTCAAAAGGTACCTGGACTTTTAGCAAAAAGACCAGAGATAAGTCCGCAATACTATTCCTAACCACTGCAACTCCTGAAAGCCAGAATCCACAGTGGCGACCACCAGAAAAACGCCGAGACAGTGAAGCTCGTCGAGTCCCGGAGAAACGATTAAACTGTCTTGTGTCCCGCAACGAAATTAATCAGAAAAGAACAGCGAAAGAGAAGGAAAAAATTTGATTTCCTTCCCTCCTAAGAATCCAGCCTAGATATAGGCCTTCCCCTGGTGTCGCCACAACGACTGGTCTTATGCTTCTTGCATCCAGTGGACTCCTGCGGCCCTGACCAGCCCACCTTGCGGGAGGTCTTCCGGAAGGCTCTGTCGTTATAACAGAACACAATATAATAAAGTTAATCAGCAAACGAATGGCGATGCTTGTTGGTCTGGATAACGTAGAAGCATATCCAACTGAGTATCACTATCTCTTGAACACTTATACAGCATCATCATCATCATCCTTTTAATGTCCCCACTGCTGGGGCACAGGCCTCCTCTCTGTGAGAGGGTATGGGCCGTAATCCACAACGCGAGCCCAATGCGGATTGGTGAATGTCAAATGTCTTCGAAGTTTTGGTTCTAGGACATGCCGGTTTCCTCACGATGTTTTCCTTCACTGTTTTGAGAGCAGTGGTGATGAAATAACTTACAAAAAGTAAAGCGCCTGCCTGGGTTTGAACTCACGACCTACAACTTGTAAGTCGCGGCTGTTACCACTGGGCCACCACTGCTCTGTTATACGGCATAGTGCTAGGATATCCGGCAAATGAATGCCACTATGCCTTATGAAACACAGCATCCGTGTCCTTTCAGAACCTAACCTATGCTACCTCTGCTAACAAACCGCGTGATGATTGACCGGAGATTAACGCCGCCATGTTATGACGTCACGTGACGTCAGCACGATTCAATTCGCTCTGTTTATACGTGTGTGGGTCTAGCACAATTACTATGCAACGGTCTGGAATTGACCTGCGGGTTGGGGGCGTAATTGACCTGGTAATCTAATTTCTAGGAAAGATAGAGGGGTAGGAGACTGTTTCTGGATGTTTGGATGTGGAAGAGAAATTAACAGGTAGCTAATAGGTTGGAAAGTCATCAATCGTAAGTCTTGCGAGAGTGTAAAGTTTAGATATTTTTATTTATATATCTGTTATGAAATTCAAAGTCCTGACTGACGGACTGATATATCAACGCACAGCCTAAACCGCTGGTCCTCGAGTCATGGAATTTGGAGGGTGTGTTCTTTGTATAGAGTAGGTATCCAATAAGAAAGGGTTTTTCGAAATTCAACCCTTAAGGGAGTGAAAAAGGGGTTGAAAGTTTATAAGCCACGAACCAGCCCATGAGGTAGGCGTCTAGGTCGTCTCGCCACTTCTTATCTGATAATTCACAAAGTATCCGAGCCTTATTGACAGTAAAGAGTGTACAATTTTACGGGATTTTTTATAAACGAATAGTGTTTACAATTACGCGGTGACTGATATTTGAAACATCAAAAAAATGGCAGTGCGTTGCTTGTGTTACTTCAGAGGCAGAGATAAAATGACTCCTGTGCTTAAGATTACACCGGCATTGGTGGCATTCATACCCTTGAAAACCGGAGCATAGAATGATGGAATGGAACTCACAAATTGGTGTAGTAGGTACGGTACTTTTCTAAACAAACTACATACTTCAAAAATCGGCGGTTCCGTACCAAATGTCATCATCATTATCACCAGCCTATTAATGTCGCCACCAAATGTATTTTGACTGTTTATCTTTGTATGGCTTTGGGTCAATAATATGCTTATACTGTGATTTGGTGACTGTAGCTCCATTCGTTTGGCTGTAAAATCTGTGTGACAAACAGGCAGACGGAGAGACGGACACATGAGTGACAGCAATAGGGCTCCGTTTGGACTCTTCGGGTACGGAACCCTAAAAAGTGCCACTAATGACATACTAGTATACAAGGTGTAGGTAACAGAAATGCCTGGTCATTTTTAAATACCGTTTCTACCCATAGACGTAAACAATTTTCTTTAAGAACGTCATAGTCACATTCTCAAAAAATAAATTGGACCTCCCATACAAAGTTTAAAAAAAAAAAAAAAAAAAAAAAAAAAAAAAAAAAAAAAAAAAACGGAAAATATTTAAATATTTTTTTGGAATTGTCTAAACTTTTTTTATTATTGATAGGCATGCGTTTGACTACTATCTCACCTGATGGTAATTTTAGTTTATTTACATAATTATCAAAAATTACATGTCAGGTTTGAAGAAAAGAAAAATAAAATAAAAACATAAGTCATTACAAAAAGTATCAACACAAATTATCATAAGTTAAAAAAAAAACATATGTAATAGATACCAAAAAATAAATAAAAATAGTAAGCGATGATGTGGTCGAAGATGGAGCACGCTTGCCTAGAAGTAACCTATTCACTGTTGACTTAAAGACCTCGTTGTAGCTATCGGGAAACACAGACTCCGGCAGGAAATTCCACTCCCTAGCCTAGTCCTTGAAGAAAGTGGCTCATTTCCATATGTAGACGCAGTATCTAAAATTTGACCAACCATTTCCGTAACACGCTTTTCATACTTTCGCAAAAGTGTTTTTTGGGTTACCTCCTGTAAAGTGGGATGTTTTTTTTCTCGTCTATCCCATGGTTTGGGGTATCGTTGGATAGGCTATTCAAAATATTACGGGTCTGTGCGAACCATTTTTCGATTCAGGGATCCGTTTGCGTAAAATTGCAAATTTTTCGTTACAGCCAAATGTCCCCAACACCTTTTTTTTTTTGGCCAGCTTTACAAGTAGCGGCACAAAACTTTAGCGCTGACCGTTATTGCGCAGAAGTAAAAATTAAGGTACCTGAGGGGGCTAGCGGGATGAAGGGCGAGCGTGCGTAGCGCCGATTGGCTCTCCAGTCGCATTCTGTTCCCCGCGCGCCACCCGCGCCACCCACCCATGCGCAGCAATTATCGTTCAGCGCTAGACTTACGTGCCGCTACTTGTACTTTTGGATATGTGAAAAAATTCACGGCAGTAGTTTATAAAATCAAATTGAAAGGAAAACTATCACGGCTAAGTTATTAGAGTATTTCACTACACTGAATCAGGGCCCTGAATTAAGGGTGGGCGTCGTCCCTTACGTGGACCCTTACTGCCTTACTCTTATTACACCTCTCTTATTAAGGGTTTAGGGACCCTGATTCAGTGTAGTGTAATAACTCGCTTTAGCTCTGTTAGTTTTAGAGTAATAGTCGCCCAACTTATAAAATGATTCTACTTGTTAAAGGGGAATGCCAATCAACCATAGACACTTCGGCCCTTGGTGCCCACATATAAAAGTATATGGAAATGATAATATGCAATATAAAGAATGAAATGGTAAAAGTATTAGTTAAAAAAAAAGTCCGGATTTTTAAGATATAAAATGGTTTTTATTTGCCCAAATACAGTTTTTTTACAATAATTTTACTGTAATACATACATACTTATAAGGTTTTGATTATATCTCTAGTGTATTTTATGTTCTTATACATCATTTGTATCATATACAATCAGTACATCATCCAGGATCAACTATTTACCTGCTGTGGTCGAACCCATTGTTGTATAAGATTTCGAACTTCTGCAATTTCCAACATAGTATGTTTTCGTATTCTCGTGACATTTAAACAGCAATTGACACAGCGTAAATGTCCGCTTGAATGAGTTACTGAGGACTGGGAAGAACTGTGGCCGGTGTGAAAGCTGGGGTCATCATTATTAGTGAATATCGAGTCCAAGTTCGTGCAGGGGTTATCGTGAGAAACGGGAGCGGGATCCATGTTCAGGCCGTGGTCAGTAGGGTAAGATTTGTCGGAGTCCATTTAGTAAGCTTATTCGTTGCTCAGATAACAAATCGGCAAAAAAACAAACAAAATAATACAAATGCAAACAAAGTTGACTTATTATTATTCAGTTATAACTGACAGCGACGTCAACGACATTACGACAGTCGCCTAGCTGTCAAAAGTGTCATAATGTCAGATTCGATGTTGCCACTTAACAGACATAAAAATCGATAAATCTATATCGATTTGATTTTCGAATCATAATTCGACACGAATTAATTAGTGAACCAATTAATTAAAGCACTTCAAAGATTATTATTATGTTTCTTTTAGTTTTTTAAATCCTATTTTATTGCATAATTAAGAACAGATAACCATGACAGTTAAATTGTACAGTGGCGTTTTTGTTATGATCTAATAATATAATAATAATAATAATATATAGTGGCTATATCCGTGAGTACCCAATGTAACGAGAAATTGAGGAGCGCTTTGGAGGATGCGTTCCGAGAGCACCGCTCCACACCACCTGGGCTTAGACCTCGACTACCTCGTTTGCCCATGCATAAAAAAAATAAGGCGCTGGTGTGTGCTCTAGATTCGCAGCTATCAAATTGTTTTGATAGCAGCAAAGACCTTGCCGATACCCACTCGATCTTGTACTGCGCGGCTGCAGCGGCGTGTCGTGTAGCTCATGTCAAGTTCTCCAACAGTGACAGAGCTGCACGACCAGCTGTACCAGCTTGGCAGTGCAGGATCGAGCGTCGTATCGGTGAGGCTAGAGCACTCATCGGAAAGCTTATCTGCTTCAGGGAGGGCAACACTCGCCCTAGGGTGATTCGCTTTGTGAGGCGGGCGTTCTCGGGGACTGATATTAGTTCTCGAGATTATTTGACCTGCGTCACAGAGCGTATCGACTTCCTGAAGCAGAAGATCTATGCATGGGCAAACCGTATACGTCGATACAAGCGGCGAGTGGAGCGGTTCACTCAGAATCGCACTTTCCAAAGCAACGAAAGGTGGGTATATAGGGCTTGGGAGCGACCGGACCAAGGTGTGTCTGATTTGCACCTACCTGATGATGACGCCATGAGTTCATTCTGGCGCAGCATCTGGTCGGTGCCGGTCAGGCACACCGAGGGTGATTGGACTCGAGAGGTTGAGCGCGCGTGCGATCTTATACCAGAAATGGGAGCTATTACCATCAGCCCCCAAGATGTAGCACGTGCAGTCCGTCCGTTGCCTAACTGGAAATCTCCAGGGCCGGACGGGCTGCACAATTTCTGGATAAAATGGTTTCAAAGATCGCACGCTCGCTTGGCAGCTCAGTTCCAGTCTGCCCTAGAGTCAGGGTCGCTGCCCCAGTTCCTTACGACAGGAGTAACCCACCTGCTCCATAAATCAGGTAGTACTGCGGAGCCGAAAAATTATAGGCCGATCACGTGTTTACCGACGGTCTATAAAGTTCTTACGTCCATCCTGAGAGCCAAAATTAACAATCATATTGACAAAAATTGTATTTTGTCTGCCTCTCAGAATGGATGTAGGAACGGGTCCCGCGGTACTAAGGAGCTGCTCCTTATTGATGTTGCCATTAGCCAACAGGTTCGTCGTTCTCGAAGAGATCTGTCGACATGTTGGATAGATTATAAGAAGGCCTACGACTCAGTGCCACATACATGGCTCATGAGGGTGCTGGAGCTGTACAAAGTGGATGCAACTTTGCGCACCTTCCTGATGTCGTGTATGGGACAGTGGAGGACGGTCCTTCACTATCCAGGATGTCGACAGATCCAGGAGAACAACGAACCGATAAGGATCGAGCGTGGCATATTCCAGGGCGACAGTCTGAGTCCACTGTGGTTTTGTCTGGCCCTAAACCCTCTCAGTACTCTACTGGAGGGCTCGGGCCAAGGCTACCGGTTGAGAAGAGGTGGACAGGTCATATCACACCTCCTTTACATGGATGATCTGAAACTCTTTGCCCCCAACAACTTGCAACTGATGAAGCTACTGAAGGTAACAGAAACCTTCAGTAGCGCCATCAGGATGGAATTTGGTGTGGACAAATGTGCAGTCATGCATGTAAAGCGAGGGGAGATTATGGAATCCGTGGGAACTCAACTCTCGGATTCCATACACCTTAGATCCCTCTGCTCAACCGAAACCTACAAGTATTTGGGTATGTCGGAAGCGTTAGGCATCAGCACTGCTGACGTGAAACAGTCGTTGAGGGAGCGCTTCTTTGGCCGCCTGAATAAAGTACTAAATAGTCTTTTATCAGGCGGGAACAAGGTGCGCGCCTTCAACGGTTGGGTCATGCCGGTATTGATGTACTCTTTCGGCATACTCAAATGGACTCAGACCGAACTTGACGTCCTGGATAGGAGGGTCCGCACACTGCTGACCGCAAATCGCATGCATCACCCACGATCATCGGTGATGAGGCTGTATATCCCGCGGAAGTGTGGGGGTCGTGGCTTCTTAAACGCTAAGACCCTACACAACCGCGAGGTATGCAGCCTTAGGGAATACTTCCTCAAAGCTGACGTGGGTATGCATCGAGATGTGGTCGCTGTGGACAAGGGCCTCACCCCGCTCTCCTTGGCAAACGAGAACTGGCGCAAACCTATAGTACTGGATACTAATGACCGCACGGAAGTATGGCAGAGCAAGGAGCTTCACGGACGCTTTTACCGGGTCCTACATGGGCCCGATGTAGATCTCTTAGCGTCCGTATCCTGGCTGCGTTTTGGTGACCTCTTTGGGGAAACCGAAGGTTTTGTCTGTGCGATTATGGACGAAGTTATGATGACGAATAACTACCGGAAATACATTGTGAAGGACGGTACGGTTGACATCTGTCGGGCATGCCACCGGCCCGGGGAATCAATCCGACACATTATTTCTGGTTGTTCTCGTCTAGCTAACGGAGACTATTTGCATAGACACAACCTTGTAGCCAGGATTATCCACCAGCAACTTGCTCTTAAATACAATCTTGTGGAATCTGAAGTACCGTACTATAGGTATGAGCCCGACCCAGTTCTCGAAAATGGCAATATCACGTTATATTGGGATCGATCTATCATCACTGACAGGACTGTTGTTGCCAATAAGCCTGACATAGTGGTGATAGATCGACTAGAGCGTCGCACAATGATTGTTGATATAGCTGTCCCTCATGACGAGAACCTCGTGAAAGCTGAGAAAGATAAACAAACAAAATATCTTGATCTGGCTCGCGAGGTTGTCGACATGTGGGAGGTGGATACAGCTGTCATTGTGCCGATAGTCGTGACGGCCAATGGCTTAATAGCCAAGAGCCTCGACGAACACCTAAGGAGGCTCTCGTTAGGCGGCTGGATCAAGGGCTTGATACAGAAAGCGGTACTCCTGGACACGGCGCGTATTGTTAGGAGATTCCTTTCTCAGGAGCCCTGACCACCGGTAGCTTGGACCCTATCCCGATACCGGTGGGCTACTATTTTTTATATTTTTAAATGTTTTTATATTTTGATATTTTAATATTTAAAAATGTAAATTGTATGTATATATTATAAAATAAATGGAATAATAATAATAATAATATTCCACAACTATCACACAACGCCATCTAGTCCCAAGCTAAGCAGAGCTTGTGTTATGGGTACTAGACAACTGATAAACATACTTATATATTTCTAAATACATACATATTATAGATAAATTACACCCAGACACAGAACAAATGATCGTGCTCATCACACAAACATTTGTCCTGGGTGGGAATCGAACCCACGACCTCCGGCATAGCAGTCAGGGTCACTAACCACTAGACCAACAGGCCAGTCAAAAAAATGAAATGAATTCATGGTCACTAGTAATTCGCATGTTTAATTATCATAACATAATAATTATCGAAAAAAAAACGAACTAAATTGGCATTTACATCATAAAAATCGATTAAATAAAAGAATCGATTATATTTTGAATGAAATTAGTAATTGGCAACACTTTTTATTTTGTCAACAAACCAATCATTTACGGATTTACCTAATTTCATTTCGGTACTTTTTATTTGTGCAAAAATGTTGCAATCTTGTTTTGATAAATGAATACCGCGATCAATCGCGGTATTCATTTATCAAAATCATAAAATAAGATGTAATTTTTTAACAAAAGCAAATTGTTGGGCGTTTCTGGGCCGAATACTGGCATGCCCCTTTCGTACAAGATATTAAAACCTTGGAAAAAAATTACTTATGTGGATTACGGTCTATGGAACCTTACTTTGGGCGTGGCCCGACAGTGCCCGCTTTTTTTTGTTTTTTTTTGAGGGTGCGAAGTCATCTTTATTACTTCTGAACTCAGGGTTGAGTGAGAGGGCGTGTCAGACTCTTTACTGAGTTAAACCTACTCGGGTTCCTTCAGTTGCCCTACGTTCCAGAGCCGAGGTGTCTCTTTAAAACACTCCCCCCCAAATCCTGATATGGGAATATAGTATTTAAGGCGCAGTTAAACGACTTTTAATGATTTTTAATTAAACATCACGTCTAAACAACTAGTTTTATTTCTTTAAAAAAAAAATATGTTTCTCTAGATAATTTCTGTCGTAATTTGATCTGAGAATTTATGAAATTATATTTTTGTAACATAGTGTAATTAATTTGTAAAGTTATGTCTAACGCGGACAAACAATTGAGAATCACGTAAAAACCATAAAGCGTATTTTTATGAAACATTGACCCATTTTAAAGATCATTTAATTATTTATAATTTAGTCTCAGTGTTTTAGTTTAATACTTGTTGTTTTATGTGTAATAAATTAATAATGCGTCTAATTTCGGGCAGCGCTCCCTGATAGGCGAGTCCTATTACTGGGTGGACATACGACGCGTTACGTGAGCTCAGCGCAGAACACGCAAGTTAACCACTCAAGGTCGTTGGCAGCTAATAGCGCCTTAAGCGTGTGGCTTATTCTTGAAAATGTATGAGACAGTCAAGCTGTCCGCTTTCTCCCACTCAGAGTCATAAACCATTAAAAACAGTTACAAACAGTAGGTAACCTGACTACTTTACATTCCTAACATTAAATTTAATGTAACATCAATACCTAATCTTCCCACGCGAATAGCTACTGTCATCTTTATAAAATACTTTACTATAACACTCCTAGAGTGAGCTGTGTGCCTGGTACCTGTTACTTATTACAAGACTTGCATCTGTCATCTTTATGAAATACTTTACTATAGCACTTCTAGAGCGAGCTGTGTGCCTGGTACCTGTAACTTATTACAAGACTTACTTTTGCCCGCGACTTCATTCGTGTGAAGGTCGGATATTATCCCACAGGATAAAAATATTCGTCGTATAAGTCGTTATTGATAAAAACAGACAGGTGAAAAGCGACAGTGCGGCAACGATGCGAAATGCTTCATCATAAAAATTTGGGAGTACCTCCGCAGCCGGTGGCGGCACCCAAAACTAACACCGTTGGGCAGTACGTCCTTTTTTATTTCTTTGTATTTAGTTTTGGTCCAAGAGCGACCAAAGCGAGCGCGGGATCTTAGGGCACCCCGACACGGACAGGTTAGGTTGGAAGGGGATGATGATGGCTCCTCAGGCAGGTATAGGAACAGGCTCCGTCGGTTCTCCTTACTTACGACCGTCCTTAACACATTAAACCTTATTTTTCAATTATCTCGTCAGATGTGAGCATAGCCGAGTGGCTAGATCATCTGATACATACGCTTGTGATTGCTCGTTCAAATTTAGCTTGCACAAGTTTACTTTTTGGATTTTATGGGACTTGTTTTTGAACATTTTGATGCAAAGAACAGTATTTTTTTACTGTTTATGGCTTTTTGTAATATTTTAACTGCATATAAGATTTTTTTGAAAACTCGATATTCCGCTTTTTTTTTTCTAAGTCTGCGCCGACTGCAATTACGGGTGACGGCGCCGGCTGCGGAGGCACTCCCTAAAAATTATTCTGCCTGCGGAGCAAATTAGACAAGATACCAATTAAATTTAAAAAAACCCCAACGCTTAAAAAGCGAATATTTTAAAAAGCACAAAAGAGCTGATGTCTTTGAAACGGCTGGACCAATTTTGATAAAAAACATGTATAAGAACCATCGCTAGACGAGCTGCTTTGAAGTAAAAAAACCGCATTAAAATTGGTTCACCCGTTTAGGAGCTACGGTGCCACAGACACACACACACAGACAGATACACACACATGGCAGTGAAACTTATATATTTAACAATTAATGTACACACATACAAAAAAAAGTATTAGAAAGCATCGTCGCATATAATACAGGGTGTATAAAGACACATCACTTAGCCGCTAACTACGCATACTGTACATCTAACAAAGTAGTTTTGTGCATAAATGATTGCTGGGAAACGAATTTTATTTTTAGGTATGAAAGAAAAAAAAAAATTTATTGCGCGCAATGTATCGTGAACCCAGGCAAGTGGAGTTAAGCCCCGCCCCTTCGCTCTAAGCCACATGGGTACTTGTCAGATATGTTTGATATTCATTGCATTTTTGTAATTTGAAATTACATTGCATTGCATTTTTATTTGTTTGTTTTTTCTTCTTTGTTGGATGTAAGTATGCGTAGTTGACGGTTTCGTGATGTATCTTTTTACACCCTGTACAAACAACCAGACTTTCTCATTTATAATTTTATGAAATGAAAGTAGGATAGGATTTACAGTAGTACTCCAAGAGTGAGCTGTGTACTATCCGTTATTAATAATTACAACAGATGACAGTATTTATGCCAACAGCTTGTCTAGTATTTGTCTCTGAGTAATACTCATGCTTCACGGTCGGAAGAGGTAGATAAATTGGCAATATGATGTAGTAGCAATTGCTTGTCGTATCTGAACGGAAATTAATTTCTATATCGGTATTTGGAACAGTTATGTTCGTTATTAATACATCCCTTGGTAAGATTTACGCGTCGAGGCTAAACGGCTGAGTTATTACTAAAAGATTATTAACCAATATTAAGGGTAACTATGTGATTAGTTTAAACATTCTATATTTTCTATTCGGGAGAAGGATACCATCATCATCATCATCAGCCTTTTAATGTCCCCACTGCTGGGGCACAGGCCTCCTCTCTGTGAGAGGGTGTGGGGACGTAACCCACCACGCGGGCCCAATGCGGATCGGTGGATGTCACATGTCTTCGAATTTTTGGTTCTAGGATATGCCGGTTTCCTCACAATATTTTCCTTCAACGTTTTGTCAGGAGTGGTAATGAAATAATTTACACAAAGTAAAGCGCCTGCCTGGGTTTGAACTCGCGACCTACAACTTGTAAGTCGTGGCCGTTACCACTGGGCCACCCCTGCTCATAGAAGGATATTTATATGAGGGTTGTAAAATACTGACTGATGATTTGAAGGAGGTTTTATCCTATATACAGCTGAATTTAATGGATGAGACGTAGTAATTAATAAAACTTTTCCATCAGAAATCTTTTTAAGAGACTCTATAGTAATATTTGTAAAAAGTGCTTAGATAATATTGGATGTACTTACTAGGAATCAGAACGTCTTTAATTCCTTTTCTTCACTTCCTACTCATTTTTATGGTTCCCAACGTCCGAATGAAATAACGGAACCCTAATAGGTTCACGCGTGTGTTTGTCTGTCATCGTCAATATGCGTCGAATCTACTGGACCGGTTGAGTCGAAATCCAATCTCAACGGAGATTCGTGAGACGATCTCCGGCCACCGTCGACACGGGCCTGCGGACGGGGAGCAATGGGTAGCTCGCCGTCCGATCAGCACCAGGCCCGAGAGTCGATGGCGCGTAGTGTTCCACGCGCGCCCCAAAGAGTTGTCAGCAATAAAGACGGGGCCCGTCATGGCCGATGCCTAGCCCAGGGGTTGAGGATAAATTCGAAACAGAGTTACCTCGCCCCTGGGCACTCAGGGCAGGGAAGGAACTGAGGTGGGTTTTAGTCAGTAAGAGTCTGACACGCCCTCCCGCTCCAGTCAGAGCGGGAGGTGTCATTGGATGATTACCTGACCCACAAAAAAAAAACGGAAATTTGCCAAGTATGCAGGAGATATTATAGTGCACAAGCGTCTGCGCAAAACAAAAGTGCGCTCTCTGTTCCTTTACTCTCATAGTCGGATAGGACGGCAATCCGATACGACCGGGGAGAGATCAGACGCAGGATCAACGCCTTTACGTGCTATCCGAGGGACTGACAGAGGTGTCACACCACCAAGTTTCAACTTTCAACACAATAGAGTAATTCCTAATGGAAAACCCAATGGCACTTTTTGCCAGGACACCGCACAGCCATGCAACTTTCAACACAATAGAGTAATTCCTAATGGAAAACCCAATGGCACTTTTTGCCAGGACACCGCACAGCCATGCACCCAGCAATCAGGCTTGCAACCACGAGACCATCGAGACAGTTATACTTCATCATCATCTTCCTGCCCTTATCCCATGTTACTTGGGGTCGGCGCAGCACGTTTTTTCTTCCATTCTGTCCTGTCAGCCGTCTCGCTATCACTGACTCCCTTTTCTTTGATATCACTCCTCACACAATCCATCCATCTTTTCTTTGGCCTCCCTCTCCTACGTCTCGGTCTATATCGCCATCCCTCTGGACAAGCGACACGAGGTACCGAAAGTCGGAGCAGATCGATATAGGCGTTCCGGTGAGAGCTGTAGGCATAGGACTGGAGAGACCGCCGAAATCGCAGAACAGGTATTATGTTTTGGTTCTGCTCAGTTTCATGTTAACACTCTCCAATCTTTGCCACCACGTCTCCAATCTGCTCTGGACCTCTAAGCTGCTTTCGGCAACCAGCACAATATCATCATCAAACAGCATACACCAGGGAGCCTCTTCTTGGATGTCCGACGTCAGAGCGTCCATTATCATCAGGAAGAGGTAAGGGCTTTGGAAACCGACAGTAATACTGAGTAGAGTACTGAGGCAGTTATACTTACTTATTTATTTATTTAACACTTTACGCACATACAAGTACAGAGGCGGACTTAATGCCTCAGGCATTTTCTACCAGTCAACCTTAGGGTGATGCAGAAACAAATAGTGGTAGGTGCGAAAAAAAACCAAAAAAAAAACAGGGATCTTTATTGAAATGCAAAGGAACATAAATACATATGTAAACTACAAATAAAATATATACTCATATGAATAAACTTAATACACAAATATACATAGCCAACAACATAGGTACAAATAGATGATTGGAAAAAGAATTAACGCTGTGAGGATACTACTGCCAACTTTTTACAAATGTGTTCGCGAACTTTAATTTTGAAGGTTAATCGGTTAGTTACCTACCATCCTGATTTCTTGGAGGAGCTCATTCCACAGAGAGATAGACTGAACGAAAAAAGAACAGTGAAGAAAGTCAGTACGGTGAGTGGGACATAAAAGAAGACGGTTATGCGATGACCGTAGATTTCTATTGTGGTTGGCGCAAATGCATAAAAAGTGAGGGGCTAGATAACTACTTACCTTAACCACTTACTTCCCCGATAATACCTAATTCTACCAGATTTCTTAACGCACCAATAATAATAATTTCGATTATTATGGCACACTTGATGAACTTACATAAACTGTCAAGTGCGGGCTCGTTACGACATCAGAGCGGTATAATCGTCTGTCTGTGTGGGCCCTAAACCAATAACTTAACGGTAATGCTGCATCGGGATCCATTTGTAGGTATATTTTATGATCAATACACCTTTATGTTTGCAGGTGTGTCTGCTAACTGCTTGAATGTTTAGTAATCGGGTTTAGAAAGTGTTTGTGTTATTGATGGACCCTTGTTGCGTTTGTAACGTTTGTGAATTTATTTCATACTGAGTTTGTTTCGGTGTTTCTTCTCAGGGTAGTCAGCTAGGAAACACCGGCCTCATATAGCTTAAACTGACAAAAACATTGACGTGTAAAAGTATTCCTTGTTACCTATTTACTGCATCATTTATCATTATTCATTTATCATTTAAAGTTCGTTGGGGTTCGGTGATGGGTACAATTATTTAATCTAGATCCATGGCAATATGCAAAGAGTTTTCTGGGCTAGGTTAGTGGGCTGAGCTTGCTAATATTGTCACATGGCTCATATACCTAACTCTTAAGGCCCTACTAACGGTCCAGTGGCGCTCTCATTGAATAAAAAATCGTAGCATAGCACAGAAAATAAATATTAAAAAATGAAAAGAAAAATAACAAAGTAGTAGGCAAAAGTACCAAAAACGGCCGTTTCTGACACTTTTGCCTACTACTTTGGATACGAAACGTTTTGAGATCTGTTTTAACAACGTAAAAATGCTTTATCCTCTTTGTAACAAACGTGAAGTTGGATTTTTTAATATTTATGTTCTGTGCTATGCTACGATTTTTATTCAATGAGGGCGCCACTGGACCGTTAGTAGACCCTTAATATACATATTGAATTGAAAACAGCCTCTTCTGAGGCCCTAGTGTGAGTTTTATAACGCTCTCGAACGCGTTTATGTAAACGTACGCTTATGTCAAACGTATAGAAATAAAAACTTTTTTACAAAAAAAAAACAACCGACTTCCAAAAAAAAAATACACTAAAAATGAAAAAATAACTTTAATTTCGGAAGTCGGTGTTTGTATTTTACTTCTTCGTTATTTGACACCGACTTCCGAAATTAAAGTTATTTTTTCATTTTTAGTGTATTTTTTTTTTGGAAGTCGGTTGTTTTTTTTTTTGTAAAAAAGTTTTTTATTTTTCACTTTTTAGTTGTTGTACCCCATTCTACAACTAAATTAATAGTAAAGTTATACCCGAATGTATAACACCAAAAATAGGGAATTTGAACATAGTTGGTGAAATTAGGGTGTATCAGGGTGAACTGTAGAAATCTGTATACCCCTTCAGAGCGTATCAGCGTGATGTAATGTTGTGAAGTGGTGAAAACAATACACAGACATGCGATTGCAGCAATTCTGGAAGGTTTGCTATCATTTATTGAAGAGTTCCATGGTGTATCTCCGAAGTTCTTTATCAGATCTTCACCAAACTAAAATGGGACCACATGTGAAGCAACAGCTTTCAAATAAAAAAAAAATCTTCAAAATCGGTTCACGGAGTAAAGAGTTATGAGGTAACACACATAAAAAAAAAAAAAAAAAAAAATACAGTCGAATTGAGAACCTCCTCCTTTTTTTGAAGTCGGTTAAAAAAAACGGCCTAGTGCGAATCGGACTTGCGCACGAAGCACGTTTGTTGTACAGGAGCCCCCTTAAAGTTTTTATTTATTCTGTTTTTTAGTATTTGTTGTTATAGCGGCAACAGAAATACATGATCTGTGAAAATTTCAACTGTCTAACCATCACGGTTCATGAGATACAGCCGGTGACAGACGGACAGACAGACGGACGGACAGCGGACTCTTAGTAATAGAGTCCCGTTTTACCCTTTGGGTACGGAACCCTAAAAAGAGGTTACCTGCTATTGTCACCAGGCGGCGCTTACACAGTGTTAGTACAATTTGACATTGATTTTAACGAGATCGAGTACTTTAAAAAAACTCACACTCGGGATACTGTACAGTCAAATTATTCAGTTGTATATTCATTAATTAGACAGATGGATATGTGTGGTCATATTTTTAAATAGGTACTGCTTCTGCCCATGAAAATGACCCACTTTCTTGAAAAAAGTAACAGTCAATTCCAAAAGAGAAGCGAATCAAATTAAAATCACCTTTAAACCCCGAGCGGCTCTCATGTGTGCCGCTAGTTTTCCGCTAGTTTGCCTTGCCAAAAACATTGCCAAAAACCCGATTCACGCGCTATTATCACTATTAGCCAAGGTCTTTAGACCTGTGACAAGGATCATACACCCGGAACCTGACAAAGTCTGTAGTTACACGATGGCCGCCTGTCAACGGGGACTGACAGATGCTGAAACATGCCGCGTTTTTGGGTTTTAGAGGTTAAACATATTTTTCACTAGCACTATCTACATATTAATAACAAAGATACGAAATATGGCTCAACTTGTAAATCGATCTCAGTCCCTTATGGTCTACACTCCAACCAATAAGGAGATCTTTGACATTTAGATTGACTTTTGCAATAAGATCTAGCAATAACTTTAACACTTCACGAACGTGCCAGCTGCTTGTCCATTGTCGCGGAGCGAGGTAATGGAGCGGAGCGAGGGAATAATGCGGAGTGGCGATGCGGACTGTGTCTGTCCATATAAGCGGAGGGAGGTAGCAGAGCGGAGTTGCGGGCTGTGCTGAGTTAGGCAAAGTTCACACGACGAGTAATTTGATCCGGTTACAATACCCCGCGGTATTTCCCGGTAAATTCCTGTCCACTGAAGCAGAGCGGACATTTATGCAAAATTTCACTGATTAATATTGGCACAGCTCCGCTCCGCTCCTCTCCTGTCCGCTCCAGTAGATAGTCAGCCTTAACGCATTGCCTTGTTTAATTACTGAATTTATGTCTTCATTGCAGGTGTGGTTTAATGGGCCCTTTCAGAGACATTGACTTGTTACATTATTTAAGTTGTAATTGTTTAAAAGTAATGTTGTGTAGTTCTTGCTGTTTTGAAAGAGGGTGTATGAGCATAGAAGAAGGCACAATCTTTGTGGTGAGGTGTTTTTACGGTGGGATATCATCAGATAACATCTCCCGATCTTGTTGGAACGGGAAGGCGTGTCAGACTCTTACTGATTAAAACCCAGCCCTGTTCCTTCAGGGTCGTGAGGCCCTGGCTCTACGATTTAGTGGAAAGCATCAACTAAGTCGTCAATAGGCGTTCGCTGCTGGACGGAGGCTTCCCTTTTTATCGTCTGTAAATTCTCATGGACTTCCTCCACCTCTGCGGTGTCTGCTGTGTCAGCAGAGGGGTCTGTCAGACTCTTCATCATTCTTGATCATTTCTCATGGTGTTCTGCTGCTACCTTTGTCCGCTGGCTTTATCATACTCCCCCGGCTAGGTATTGGCTCGCAATTACTCTCTAGAGACAGAGAGATACGCACGGAATACGGTGCGCCGCCGCCGCCGTCTCGGGCCTTAAACGGTTCAGGCAACTAAATCCTTTGAGGCTTCTCCATAGCTTAGCCACAACGACCGGCTTTACGCTTCTCGCATCCTAATTCATGTCAGCACTTATTAATATTTAGGAACATTACGTTTTTAATAAGTGAAAAATACTGTGAAGTCGATTCCCGGGTCAGTATGGGGTGTTCCATCTGGTATTTCTCAGTAGAAGTTCGGAATCTGGGTTGATAGCAAATGTCTCACCTTAGGTCCTATGTAATACCCGGGCCTGCAGACGGCGAGCAGTGGATGGCTCGCCGTCCGATCAGCACCGTGAGTCGACGGCGCGTAGTGTTCCACGCGCGCCTCAAAGAAATGTTGTCAGCCACCACTGACGGGGCCCATCGTGGCCGGTGCCTGCATGCCTAGGGGTGGTTTTTTTTTTTGCATAGCGGATAAATTCTCAACATGAGTTACCGTATCCCTGGGCACTCAGTCAGGGAAGGAACAGGGTGGGTTTTAGTCAGTAAGAGTCTGACACGCCCTCCCGCTCCACCCACAGATGTCATTGGATGATTTGTCACCCACAAAAAAACAAAAAGATCCTATGTAAAAGTGGATTACGACCCAGATTAGGACCCAGACATCACTGGCGAAAAGTGCCTCCAAGCACTTCAGGTATTCCTCAGGGATGTGTCCTTACAGGCGTTGTACAGAGGAGATTCCAGGGTGATATTTTAAGAAGTCACGGGGCCGCCTTCCATGTGTTGATGGTGATCACCGTGGTGCATTCAGAAAGGTAAAAATCTCTGGTATTTTCCCCCAACAGTCCAGATGCCTTTTCCCTTTCCCGCCGATAAAAAAGGTACTACAAGTTATTCTCTGCCTACCCTCCGGGGAATTCAGCCGTGATCATGATTATGTTCTGTTAAGGCGCTATTAACTGCCGATGACCTTGAGTGGTTAGCTTGCGTGTTCTGTGCTGAGCTCGCGTAACGCGTCCTACGTCCACCCAGTAATAGGACTCGCCCATCAAGGAGCGCTGTCCGAAATTAGACGCATTATTAATTTATTAAACATAAAACAACAGGTATTAATCTAAAACACTGAGATTTAATTATAAATAATTAAATGATCTTTAAAATGGTGAAGGTTTCATAAAAATACGGTTTATAGTTTTAGCGTGATTCTCAATTTTTTATCCGCGTTAGACATAACTTTACAAATTAATTACACTATGTTATAAAAATATAATTTTAAATATTCTGAGATCAAATTACGACAATAATTGTCTAGAATAACATATATTTTTTTCAAAGAAATAAGACTAGTTGTTTAGACGTGATGTTCAATTAAAACCCATTAAAAGTCGTATATCTGCGTCTTAAACAAATATCGCAACACATTCTAATACGCTTAATTAGACGCTCCTGCTGTCCCTATAACTCTTAACTAGTTGCGTAAAGGAAGCAGCACACGCTTGTCCCAGAATGTTCATATAATAAACATTATTGTAAATGCCAGTCTGCTATTGGTTATAAGTATAGACATGGAGAATGGACTGAGCCTTCCTATCTAAGTATGTCTTCTTCTCTTCTTCAACCTCGCCACTTTTCGTTACTCGGGGTCGGCTTTCGAATTCTTGAGGCACGACTTGTTCCGCTGGTAAGCATCGTCAGTAGATAGAGATACAAAATATCAAACAAAAGTACAAAACAAAAAACAACACAAAAAAAATACAAAATAATATCTTTAACAATTTACAAACTTGGTCAGCACACATTATCATGTGATGCATACTCATCATATTATAGATAACCACAGCTTAGACGTTATTGAGTATACATGATCTGAATACATTAGGTACTAAAAAATATGTTAAGGTCAACTTGACTTGCATATTTCTTTATATAGATAAACCAAAAAATAACAGCTCGCTTAGAAAAAACAAGAATTAACCTTTTACAATATTTGAAGTATGAAGTAAACACGCACAGAAAAGACATCATCATCATCATTCCTTTGCTCTTACACCAATTTATTAGGGCTCAGCGCAACTAGTCTAATTCTTCCATATCTTCTTACTATTAACCGCCATATCAGCAGTCACCCCCTTTCTAGACGGGTGTGTAATGTATGATATAATAACAAATGCTCTAATTTCACTTGAAATAACGTTCATATAATATAATTTTCATATGCTATAAAATCATATAACCTAATTTCATATGACCTAAGGTTTCATATGATATAATTTTCAAATAATATAAAACATTTAGTATAACGTTCATTTTATATAATTTTTAATATGTATAATATTCTTTTTATATAACATTCATTTGACCTAATGTTCTTTTGACCTAATTTTCATGTTTAATGGTCACAGTTCTAACCTAACTCAAATGGCACCTAACCAAATCTTAAAATATTCAATGCATGGTCGAGGGTAATTTTGGAGAAAAACAAGGGTCTTTGTTGCCAAGGGTGTTTGTGAATAATATACTACATGAATATTATGTCAAATGTGCATTATAGGAAATGTTTATTATATCATAAGAAACTAGATAAAATGAAATTATATCAACAATTCATTATCTCAACTGATCGTTATATTAAACAAAAGTATATTAACTGAAATTAGGTCAAGTGAACGTTAGATTTTTTGTTATTATATCAACCGTTACACACCCTTTCTAGAAAGCCATCTTCCAAACAGTCCATCCATCGTTACTTTGGTCTTTCCCTACTCAAGTGTAAAAGAGATTAAGCAATCGTGCGAACAGTAGTTAAATTTTCTTCGCAAAACGAGTTTTTCTAGAAAGACCAACTCAGAAATCAGCTTACATGGTTCTCATATGATTCGACCATTACATTAATCGTTTGGATTTGTATGGATAGTTGTATAGCTATGCCAGTATCTTTAGTTCTCTTATCATCATTTCTGATGATACCACGTAAGGAAATTCCCAGCATAGCCCACGCCATTGCTCTTTAGGTGACTTTAACCTTGCTGATGGGCCGATTGTAAGCGACCACATTTCAGTGCCATATGCCAACACTGGCAACACACACTGGTCATAATAGACTTTCGTTTTGAGACACTGCTGGTATGTGATAACTAGATTGACCCAAAAAACGACGTGTAAAAGTGTTATTTTTAAACTGATTGCAAAATATACATCATTTTCTCGTATTGTCTCTTTCTACAGAGCACTCAATTGTGAAGGTGTTGCTCAGTCCATTCTCCATGTCTAAGGTTGTAAGTGCCTATTACCGTCACAGTGCGTAATCGACCTAAAATCTTAGGCTGTACCCCACGGCCCACTATTTATATGTCGTGGCCATAAGTTATGGTAAGTTATTGTTAATCTGCTCACAATTATGTGACTATTTTGTGCTGCTAAGTTAAGTATTAGTCGAGTTTTCGGTACCTAATTTGAACTCATTAGGTCATCGAAATCATTCAAAAGTGAAAGGGCTCTAGACAAAGTGATTTCATTACCACTGAGGAGCTCGTGGCTAAAGTAATAACAGCCGCTCTGGTCGATCCATCAGGTTAAGCTACGCTTGCCGGGGTTGGTCCATGGATGGGTGACCATCTTTACATACCCAAACTCCTCCGTGCCTCGGCAAGCATGTTAAGCCATCCCAGCTGTCAATCGTGGATCTTTGACAGTAGTTACGGGTCTTCAGAAGCCCGACAGTCTGACAACCAGTCATACCAAGGGGTATCGTATTACCCAGTAACTGGGTTATGGAGGTCAGACAGGCATTCGCTCCATGTAAAATACTGGTATTCAGCTGCATCCGATTAGACTGGAAGCCGACCCCAAGATAGTTGGGAAAAAGGCTAAGCAGATTGATTTTTATCATCACTACATTAAATCAAAGAAGAAAGAACCAGGAAGGTTTGTGTGTGTAATTAGTACTAGCGCGGAGCCAGGGCGATTCGTTAGTTATTTATAAAATTCAAAATGTTTAGGATTCACCATTTCGGTAGCATGGTCAATCACAAACATTTTGGATATTTTGAAAGTTTATTATCGCTGATAGGAAACGTGCAGCAAAAAAAAAAAAAAAAAAGGTACAGAACAGAAACGTCAATGTCAAGTAGATAAAAGATAACATATTTATACTTTATAATGTTCCAACTGCTGGGACTCAGGATTTCTCTCTAGGAAAGGAAATGGGCTGTAATCTACCGCGCGGATAGTGGTTAGTGGATATCACATGTCTTCGTTTTTTTGGTTCTAGGACATGTTTCCTCATGATGTTCTCCTTCACCGGTTTGACTGCCTGGGTTTGAACCTACCTCGTACAATTCGTAAGTCGGTGCCGTTATCACTGGGCTACCACTGCTCATCACTGATCATTTACTTTTGTTAAGGTTCCAAATTGGATTTTAGTCAGTAAAACATCTGACACGCCCTAGCTCAACCCAGAGCGGGTGAAGTCATTGGATGATTTCACAACCCACAAAAAAAAAAGTTCCAAATTTGCATCAATAGGTGGCACCATCTACGAAGTGGACGTTCCCTATGTGATCATCATATCAGTCGTGTTTTAGAAAAATCAACTAATAGCATTATTGATTATGATCTTGCGGTCTATTTGTTGTGTTTCTTGGTTCATCACTAACTCTGAAATCCATAAGGATCAAAGGATCTAAGGATAAATACTGTTGCCCGCCCGGGGGTTGAGGATAAATTCGAAAGAGTTACCTCGCCCCTGGGCATTCAGGGCAGGGAGGAACAGGGGTGGGTTTTAGTCAGTAAGAGTCTGACACGCCCTCCCGCTCCACCCAGAGCGGGAGAAGTCATTGGATGATTTCCGACCCCACAAAAAAAAAGGATAAATACTGTCACGAAGGAAATCTAAAAGTTCATAAAAAGATACCAGGAGAGACTGGAAAGGCATCCTCATGATCTGGCAACTGTGCTTAAGACTAGAAGTTTCTCCGAAAGACTTAAAAGGATAGATAATAGTCCATTTTCCAAAGGGGACTTAAGCAACTGATTGGATAGATAACTCACTGGAGTCACGCTCATCCTCCCATGAACTTTATCTCCAACACACCTGCTAAAAGTGCTGAAACTGATTGCAGATTGGAAAGTACAAAAAAATAAAAATAAAATTTCACCATTTAGTTGTTATACCCCAGAACTAAAAACCCCAATAACATGGAACGTGGAATTTAAACATTTGGAGAACACCAAAACGTCATCGTGGTAAACGTATTTTTCGTTTTTGTTCAGTTTCTCAAAAAGCGCTGAAGCAATTTCGATAAAATTTATATGGGACCACCTCGGGAGTATATTGAAAATCAGTCGATAACTGACGGAGAAATCGGCGGACATACTTAAAAAAAATAAAAGAAACATACCTACATACAGTCGAACATAGAACCACCTCCTTTTCCGAAAGTTGGTTAAAAAATACTGCCTCCATCGTAATGAACAACATTCTTCAAAAGATCAGAGTTAGGTAATTCCCAAAAAAAAAACGGATTTCCGTGTAAAGAGATCAAAATTAATATGAGAAGTCAATTTTTTTGGGTATTTATGAAGAGAGATTTTCTTGAAGAAAGTTTCACATTCCTATGAACTGAAATAGTATTTAAAATAATGTCGACCGATTGCCGCTACAAACTGTATAATGTCACATTGTCTAGAGCTTAAGTGCTCTAATTATAAAGATGTTCTTTTACGTTATGTGACAAAATGTCTTCTGGGGGGTTAGACAAAATTCTTTTCTGTTAACGTTAACGCTAACGCTTCGTGCAATATGTATGGCTACGACATTTTGCACGAAGCTTTAGACAGAGAACAGTCACGTGACTCACGCCCAGTAATGTCTTTGCCATACATTTTGCACGAAGCGTCAGCGTTAACGTTGACAGAAAAGTATTTTGTCTAAAGGCTCTGGTTAGACAGAAATCAGTAAAAAAGTACCAGTATCTTTGAACTAATTTGGGCAGTAAAGTAATTAAAATAAAGACAAGAATTGACCATATCTTTAAATTAAAAAATATCTATTGTTTAATAAATCTGCTCTCAGAAACGGTGAAGGAAAATATCGGAAGAAAACCGGCATGTCCTAGAACCCGAAATTCGAAGACATGTGACATCCACAAACCCGCACTGGGGACGCGTGGTGGTTTAAAGCCCAGTACCTCTCACAGCGAGGAGGCCTATATCCCAGCAGTGGGAATGATAAAAAGCTAACTATGCTATGCCGTGCTTTTTTTTTTTTGCTGTGCTTGAATCTAGATTAAGGCGCAGTTATACGACTTTTAACAGATTTTAATTGAACATCACGTCTAAACGACTAGTCTTATTTCTTTGAAAAAAATATATGTTACTTTAGACAACTTCTGTCGTAATTTGATCTGAGACCATTTGAAATAATTTTTTTATAACGTAGTGTAATTAATTTGTAAAGTTACGTCTAACGCGGATAAAAAATTGAGAATCACGCAAAAACTATAAACCGTAATTTTATGAAACCTTCACCATTTTAAATATCATTTAATTATTTATAATTTAGTCTCAGTTTTTTATTTTAATACCTGTTCTTTTATGTGTAATAAATTAATAATGCGTCTAATTTCGGACAGCGCTCCTTAATGGGCAAGTCCTATTACTGGGACGTACGACGCGTTACGTGAGCTCAGCACAGAACACGCAAACTAACCACTCAAGGTCATTGGCAGCTAATAGCGCCTTAAATATAAGTTTTGCCAGTCCAGAAGTGCAGGGCACATTATTATTAGTAAGAGGCATTTAAGTACCAATTACAATCACTAACATAAATAACACTCAGTCTATTGTCTTAAATGTGTATATTTCTGGGCTTTATAAACGCCTTATAAGGTAATTTAGTAAAGATAATTATTGAGTTCTAATGCAATTTCTGAAATTGGTACTAGGTTTTAATTGCAAGCTCTAAAACTAGCGACCTAGAATGTCTTCTTATTTTCAATATCCTGTCAGGAACTTAAATAATGTCCCAATGTCTTAGGAACTTTGACGGCAAACTTGGCGCAGTGGATTGGCTGTTGCACTATGTGTCGCGGGTTCGATTCCCACACGGAACAAATATTTGTGTGACCTACAGATTGTTGTTCCGGGTCTGAGTGTCTTAACAGGTATGAGAGTTTACATGTTTGTGAACGCACCCACGATACAGCAGTACTTCCTAGTGAGAGGTATCAACAGTTTATAAAAAAACCGGTCAAGCGCGAGTCGGATTCGCGCACCGAGGGTTCCGTACAAACTAGAGGATTATTTTAATTTTTTTCGTCATAAATCGAAAATTAGATGTCGTAAAAATAATTAAAATCTTTCATACGATACGCCACATGATAGTGTCGCCTCACTTTAAAATTTGAACCCTATTTTGTGACGTAATTAAAATTTACGGTTTTAACCTTGTGCCTGTGCTGTACCTGTGACCTGTGCGTGTGTGTGTGTGCTGTATGTGTGTCCTTAACTTGTGTTAGAAGACCCCGAATTTGGTTGAGTTATGGCTCCAATCCCTCACTCCAATACATCACACTCAAACAAAACAATCGCCCATTCTATGGCCCCGAAGTTAATTCGCAAACAGCCTATCGACCTTTGTCTCGTTCCGCCTACTTATTCAAAATTATTGCCAAAGTTTTGTCCAACTGTAAGTAAACTAATGAATTAACTAAAAGGTGTTACGGCCATAGACTAACAAAACCGAGTAGAAACGAGACTCATAAAATTACCCAACCGCATCTCTCTCTATCCCTCTCTATCATTCATATTGTTGTGCTCTCTATATGGTTCCGAACATCTGCCTGCAGTCGTGGATAAATTCGAAATAGAGTTTTCGCTGCCCCTGGCACCCAGGCAACTGAAGGAACTGGGATGGGTTTAATGTCGGTGTCGGTAGCGAGTTCAATTGTTTTTTCACATCTTAAAAATGCCCAACGCGCCTATAGGAGTTTTTACTTCAATCCGCTACGAGTGCTACGACGCGTAGCATCGTTACACTCGTAGCGGATAGCTCGGATCTCAAAAATGCCTAACCCGCCTAAAGAAGTTTTCACTTAAAAAAAAAACTCTGTTGGCCTATTCGGAAAATCCGAATCTTATATGTAGGCATTTAAAAAGCCCTTGGTGCCTTGTCGCATCTATTCGTAATCTATGGTAACGGTCACGGAGTAACTTTGATTTGTGACTGCGTTCGCCGACCTGTGTGATAATTTTGCACATAAATTCGTTATTAGCATTCGTACACTATAATTTTTGGTAGTTACATGTTTAATTCTGATATTTATAGCAGTTTAAAGTAAGGTTCTTGCATAAAACGGTGAGAGGAATGCTGAGTGATCGTGGCTGAGCTTCCGTATTGATTTCTTCATCAGTTTTGCCAATAGGTACGTTTATAACTTTATAATATGCAGTTGTACCATTTAGAACTTAGTATTTTGCTTAGTCTACAATAAGCTTAACTCAAGTATAAGATAAGGTTTTGTTTGCGCCAAATCTTGAATAGGTATTTTATAATGATTTGGAATAATTCATACCTTTTTACCACAGTTTGCATTTGCAAATACAACCTAAGAGCAAGACAAGAGTGAATAGGTTACTTCTAGGCAAGCGTGCTCCATCTTCGACCACATCATAGCTTACCATTTTTTTTTGGCGCTGTGGGAAATCTTCCAATGACATCTCCCACTCTGGGTGGAGCGGGAGGGTGTGTCAGACTCTTTACTGACTAAAACCCACCCCTGTTCCTCCCCTGCCTGAGTGCCCAGCGGTGCGGTAACTCTGTTAAGAATTTATCCGCTACCCCTAGGCATGCAGGCACCGGCCACGATGGGTCCCGTCAGTGGTGGCTGACAATCATCTCTCTGAGGCGCGCGTGGAACACTACGCGTCGTCGACTCACGGGCCTGGTGCTGATCGGACGGCGAGCTACCCACTGCTCGTCGTCCCCAGGCCTGGGTCTATGGTAGCCGGAGGTCGTCTTTCGACGTCCTACGCCCAGTGCTTCTCCTGTGAGGGCCACTCCGTCGAGCTTCCCTCACCCTTCCCGCCTCCGCCTTCGCGAGCATTACTGCTTCGCAGAAGGAGGAGACGGCATCCCATTCTCTCTCGCCCCATACCATGGCCTGATCAAGGCCGGGTGCGAGAGGTCGCTACCGCCTATCGCATCCACGAGGATACGGCGGTGCTCCGCTCGAGCGGGGCAGACCTCCACCGTATGCTCCACCGTGTCCTCTGGGCGACCCGCGCAGCGTTTCCTCCCGCCTTATCCGAAACAGGAACCCCCGAAACAACCGTGTCAGGTGAGAACCTGCGTCAGGCGGAAGGTGACCATTAGGTGAGGTAGTGGTCAAGCGCAAAGCTGTCAATAATATAAAATTAAAATAAAGTAAAATATTTCTAGCTTATGATAACCACTTCCCACTACAAAACAATTACTGTGGGGAGACCACTTAAATTTTTTAAACACACATGCGTTATCTTGAGTCACACTTTATGAAATAAATAATAATACACATGCTGGTACATAATGTTGCATCATTAGTCTAAAAAAGATGTAAAGATTAACTTTAATTCGTCCTTACGCAGCGCGAGCCTACCATTACGGTCTTACCGGCGGGCGGCAAGCAGACAGATGTCAATCAGGAATATTTTAACCACATTTAGCTAACGACTGGTTTTGCATTACAATTGCACCGGTGTCGTACGTATCGCAAATGCGCATCGACTCCTGCGCAGGTTGCATTGCGGCAATGAGAAAAGTTGTCCTCCGTCCCTCTCTGGTTTAAGGGAATTCCGAATGCGTGAGCAAGATAGTGATGTTATTATTTTGCAATGTGCTGGATAGCCATCAAAATGTCAACACACGATACAGGGCGGGACCCGACTCAAACACTTACGGACAAAATAATACACCACTCTGTAACTTTTATTTTGCATCCGAGATTGTTCTCTTAAAAATTTATTTGTACATTTACATAATAAGCAAAGATATGCATAGAAAAGTTTCGCTTGAATAGTGATATCGTAGAAATTCTATTCCCCGCTCCATTACGGCGAACTCTCAGGTAACAGAATTTTGTATTATTTTAACCGGCACTGAAATACAATTAGGTTAAAAGCATTTTACTTAGAATTCAGTGTTTTTCTCTCATGTTTAATCTGGGCTTAGTATCCTTGCAGCAATGTGTGTCACGGACTTGGAGTATTTCCAGTTGGTCTCGTGGACTTTATCGCGTTAATTTAGACTGCCGACGATGCCAAACACTCTTACGTTATTTATAATGTTATTTGTTAATAAGAGTCTTGTTAGCGTCGCAACAAATTGCATTATAACTGCATCATTTCCTGCGTTCCTTTTAATTCTTGAGTTACTATCTCTCGCACAAAGCGGTCGATTCTTCGCATTGAATAGAATTGACTGTTCCCTTATTTTACCAGGAAGTGTACACTTTGACGATCGGAATTAGATTGTAGCGGGATTATTTTCTGTATTTGGTATAAGGCCGTTTCAAAGCGATTGTTGGCCAATAGTCACAAATCGTGAATAGAAATGTAATAATTAAGATATTGTTTTACATAATTAAGGGGGACATTTAGATTTAGTGTAACGCGGTTATGGAAAGCGGTGTTCGCTTTCAAGTCGAGTAATTACTTGCGAGAGGTAATAAACTTAGTTTTACTTGTTTAGTATTTGCCTGACATTGTGTTATCGATTGTTTTAAGTCCCTCCACAAACGAACTGCTTAGAGCAGTCGTGTTGTGGTTGGAGTTGACTTCAACTCGACTGCTCTAAGCAGTCCTTGTGCACTTGTTCTACAGTTCTCTTTGACAGCAATACGACTGCTCCAATGCCACTGTTAAGGCGCTATTAACTGCCAATGACTTTGAGTGGTTAGCTTGCGTGTCTTGTGCTGAGCTCACGTAACGCGTCGTACGTCCACCCAGTAATAGGACTCGCCCATCAAGGAGCGCTGTCCGAAATGAGACGCATTATTAATTTATTACACATAAAACAACAGGTATTAAACTAAAACACTTAAACTAAATTGTAAATACGCTTTATAGTTTTTGCGTGTTTCTCAATTTTTTATCCGCGTTAGATATAACTTTACAAATTAATTACACTATGTTATAAAAATACAAAATCAAATATTCACAGATCAAATGACAACAAAAATTGTCTAGAGTAACATATATTTTTCTCAAAGATATGAGACGTGTCGTTTAAACGTGATGTTCGTTTAAAATGGATTAAAAAACGTACAACTGCGCCTTAATTCAGTTGCTGGCTGGGCTGGGCTGGGCGCGGAGAGAGGCAGCCGCGTGCAGTTGGAGCCAAGAGCTTCAAGTGGTAAAGGTCTTGAGTGCTCCGTGTATGGCGAATGTCAATATTGTATTGAAACTGCACAGCGGCCGCTTGAAGCTTTCGGCACTACTGTCTGCTCCAAGCCGTCCGTCTATGGAGGGCCTTAATTTTATCTGTTTAGTATTTGCCTAACAATGTGTTATCGACTGTTTTAGACCACTATTGCAATGGCGGTATGATAACAGGCGGATATTGAGTGCATTTGTCATAGTCTAATTCCTAAACAAGATAAAATGGTTTATTGATGTAACAGTTTTGCATAACAGGATTTTCTTGCGAGTTGTGTGGTCCCTGATAGAGCTGCAATCATATATCTCGTTGCGAATTCTTATAAGCTTGTAAATGCAATTAAAACCCGCTTTACCATATTTGAATAAAATAATTTAGATTATTTTAAAAGCACGGCAAATAGTGAAGTAACTATTGATTCTAAAGTCCGTTTGACGAACTCTGTACAGTCAGCCCCTACATTGCAAATTGGCTAATATTTCAACACATTTTTTTTAGCCTCACCTATCTGATTAACTACTACCATATGTAAAAAAACATGGAAGTTAAATTTGTCCCACTTCCCGGTTTCTGATTGGGCTGATATTTTGTATACATGCATGGTAAGCTAAGTGACGTCATTCTAAATTCAATATGGTAGACACCCAAAGATGGCGGACTAGTTTTTTATGTACCTATTCCCATAAAAGGGTTTGCTGAGAATAATACGAATATAAGCTCGTTTTTTTTATAGTATTATAATATTATTTATCATAAATCACTAACTCAAAGCATTTATTTCGACTTAACCATTTACAGGCTTTAATTTGTCAAGCACTCGGTCAGGCCGAAAGATGTAGCTGATTGCACGTTTCTCTATGGATAAGAACATGCAAAGAACTCCATGATGCTATGTATCTTCATAGCATAACATAAAATCACGCCTGTCCCCAAAGGGTTGGTCAGAGATTACCCACAGTACACCCACATTTACCTACAGTACACCCACATTTACCTACAGTACACCCACATTTACCAGCAGTACACCCACACTTACCAGCAGTACACCCACATTTACCTAGAGTACACCACCATTTACCTGCAGTACACCCACATTTACCTTTATTTTGTTTTGTGGGCTGGGAAATGCGGGAGGGCGTGTCAGACTCTTACTGATTAAAACCCGCCCCTGTTCCTTCCTGCCTCGAGTGCCCAGGGGCGAGGTAACTCTGTTTCGAATTTATCCTCAACCCCCGGGCAGACCCACATTTACCTACAGTACACCCAAATTTACCAGCAGTACACCCACATTTACCTAGAGTACACCCACATTTACCTAGAGTACACCCACATTTACCTAGAGTACACCCACATTTACCTACAGTACACCCACATTTCAGCTCTTATATTTACGTCTCATGTGTTAGGGGCTAGCCTTCTTTTTTTTTCCGAGCCCGTATCCTGAAGCAAATCAGCTCTGGATATCATCATGGTCATCATTTCAGCTGAAACACGTCTACTGCTGGACATAGGCCTCTTCCAAGTGTCGCCTCAACGACGGGTCCTGTGCGTCTCGCATCCATTGGATTCCCGCGAACCTCATCAGGTCATTGGAATCTTGTTGAGATTCTTATAATGGGGGGCTTACCATAATCGCCATGCTTAGCAAGCGGGTTGGCCATCGCAGTGTGGTTGTTAAGAATGCTGCTGCTCATTCTTTAGCGAATCTCTCAGTCGCCTTTTAATAATAATAATCCTTTTATTTCAGGTAATTTCACCCATAACAATCAAGTCACATAAATCTAATAAATAAATCAATCAGATTAAACATTCAAATTAAATCATTAAAATCGAAATAAATAAAATATAAATACAATAAATTAAATAAAAATCACTAAAATATGTCACTAAAATATGTCACTAAAATAAAATAAAATAAAATCATTAAAATCAATTAAAATAGTATAACATTTAGCAAGTCTTGTACGCGCGCGCGCGCGTTTGGCTTTTACGACACCCACGGGAAGTAATGGATAGTTGTATTCTTTACGGAGGAATTGCTTTGGAGCAATTGAATGTAATAACCCAATAACACACGAAATTTGAGAAGAAGTCTTAGAATGGGGAAGGCATTTAATCGCATCGCAATGGCGATAAGCTGTAAATGTGTTATATTCGTTTTTAGGGTTCCGTACCCAAAGGGTCCAAAGGGAACCCTATTGCTGTCACTCACGTGTCCATCTGTCAGAAAATTTTGTTCCAAATTTTTTTTTAACTTGCCGTTGACCTATGAAATTTGGTGATAATGTTTATTATTACTTAATAGTCGTATTTTACTAACAAATACCAATATATTGATTAAAAAAATTGTCTTTGAAATTCCCTCATTTGGTAAGGAACCCTAAATGTTCGAAGTCAATGCACTTGGACGGTTTTTTTTTTTATTGGCTCGAGCTTGGTTGGTTGGCTTGGTTGGTGGTTTTTTTTATTGGCTTGGTAAGCGATGATGTGGTCGACGATGGGGCACGCTTGCCTAGAAGTAACATATTCACTCTTGACTAGGTTGTAGCTATCAGGAAAAACTAAATAAATAATAAATAATACAGGCCGTACCTTCATTATGACTTAAATAGAACATTCTTGTGACTTACAAAGAAATTTCGGTATCACCAAAAAATCTTATAAAAATGGAAACATAATATTTTCCTTGTTTGGATTCCAATTAGTTTGACATTTAGTGATACATTAATAGACCAGTGCTTTCCCTCCCACACAGGTTGTTTATTATCTCGAAGTTACTATGGAAAATAAGTAACATGATTGAGAGCCATTATTGTCGTATGTGTATCTTCTCGTGTCGATATTGACTCAAATTTTGTCCGACCTGTAGGTATGTCATGTAGCCACCTGGATAGCCCTGTCATTGGCTTCTTTTAAATCATCCAAGGTACAGGTGGTTGTGCATGTTGGGCAGGCAAGGAGGTGGCGCATGTCCTGTGAAGAGGGTCCATACTGGCAATGAGTTTGGGATGGGTCAAGGATGGTACCAACAGACAAATGTACTTTTGTGAACCACGGCTGTAGGGTTTCGGCTGGTCCTGTGACCTTGCAGTTTGTGTGTGTGCAGTTGCAACTGTTTTTGTTGTTTTGTTGTTCTGTATTGTTTTGTCTTGTTATTTATTATTTTATATTGTTTAGTTTTTTATTGCTTTTTAAAACAATGTCTTTATGTAAATTGTTACTTACACTATCATCTTCATTCCATTATCAATCCATCAATCTGCCTAGCCTTTTTCAAATATCTTTGGGTCGGCTTCCAGTCTAACCGGATGCAGCTGAATACCAGTATTTTACATGGAGCGACTGCCTATCTGACCTCCACAACCCAGTTATTGGGTAATACGATACCCATTGGTAAGACTGGATATCAGACTTTCGGGCTTCTGACGACCCGAAACGATTGTCAAAGATTAACAATTGAGCCGGGACCAACGGCTTAACGAGCTTTCCGAGGCATGGAGGAGTCTCGCTACATAAAGATGGTCAACCATCCATGGACCAACCCCGGCAAGCGTAGCTTAACCTGATGGATCGACCCGTGCGGCTGTTATTACTTTAGCCACGAGCTCCTACACTAAGTATATTAATAAAATATTTTTATATATTAACTATCTCATTAAAATACAATGCTGATCATGCATATGTTAAGATTGTTGCATATAATTACATAGATTCAAGTTCTTCAAACTTAACAGACAGATGTGTTGCTGGGGAGTTTGTTGGCCACTTCTTCTTCACAGCTAAATCACTAGGAAGTGGTGACGGGCGGGCGTTTTTGGGGGACTGTCTTTATATAGAACTTTGACGTTCAAAAAGTGCTGGCTCTCAGCCTAGTTTGAATAAATGACTTTTGATTTTGATTTTGCACTAATCAGCTTGTAATTAATTTGAATGATTTGCTGTAAATGTTGGCTAATTAAGAATTCCTGTCAGTTCATGCTAAAAGGTTTGCTAGATAGGAGTGACTTAACGTCAATCAATAGTGCTACAGGTGGGGTTCGAAATCACGACCTACTGCTCGGTTTGTGGACAGTCGAGCCTTCTCCATTAGACTATTGTTGCTAATCGTCAACAGAATTAAAAGGTTGTCTGTGTAAAGAGAAATCCTTAACGAACACATCTAGGACACTATTTATTTAAAAAAAAACCCTGCTAAGTACGAGTCGGACTGGCGCATGAAGGGTTCCGTACCATCGTATAAGATTATACGCGTCTACTTGTTGCCATTATTAAGATCGAGCAAAAAAAGCCAAAAAAACACGTTTCTAGTACTTTCATTTTTAATTTATTTTTATTATTTGTTGTTATAACGGCAACAGAAATACACATTCTGCTAAAATTTCAACTACGTAGCTATTACGGATTGCTGCCGATTTGCCGCTGACAGACGAACGGACAGCGGCGGTATCGTAATAGGGTCCCGTTTGTTACCCTTCGGGTACGGAACCCTAAAATGGCTGATGATGATGATGAGGATGACATCAACTGCTCCTAGCTGTCAATATTATATTAGGGTTGGTTATCTATCCTAGGGATAGTCTAGAAAAGAACGAGAGCGAAACCGAGGGGAAAAAGCTAGTCACTACATTATTACAATTATAACAAAGTCCCCCGCACCGTGTCTGTACGCGACAAACTCAAAAACTACTGAACGGGTTTTCATGCCGTTTTCACCAATATACAGAGTGATTCATGCGGAAGGTTTAAGAGGGAACAGGGCCTGCGTGGAATTTGAAAAATAGGTATTTGAAGAAACTATTGCCGTCGTGCTGCTTCAAGCTTGCCGCACGTAGAGTGCGATTTTATCACAACGTTTTTGACGAGATCGACGTTTCGTTTTCCCCTTTGTTCTCCTCGAAAACTGAGCCGATTCAATTATTTTTGGCACAATTTTTTTAAGAAAGAGTATGTCTAGGTTCCTATTAATTTTTTTATGTTAAAAACTTTTCGAATTTGTCTGGTAGTCATCTAATCGCGGCGGTAAAAATGGGGCATTTTTGTAATTTTTGCAGGATCATATTTTCTAAAATGACAGGGATGTGTCTACAGAAAAGATCGCTTTTAGCGATAAGGCCGCCCATTGTGTCACTCTATGTAAAGTTTTTTTCATTTATATGTTCTGTAATCTAAATGGTGTACATAATAAAGAGTATTCTATTCTATTCTTGACTTTATGAAAAAAAAAATGATTGCTCTAGATGCATTATTCAGGAATAAAAAAGGGGAATAAATTTGTATGGAGAATCGCAGCCCCTGTTCCCTCTTAAGTTTTTAATTTTTACTCATGCGGGTCACTAGTTAGTTATTAATAACATTGCAAAACGGACGTCCAAAAAGCGCACATACAAAAGCAAATTATTCCTTATTTAATAGTGTTGTAACTCACAAAAGTAATATCGCAATTCCAATTGATAAAGCAACAACACTGGTTCCCAGATAATATATTAGTTAAATATATTAGAATGGTTTAGTGTTATTAATGAACGCGTTCAGATAAAGTTAAATTACCTGTTGGTTCTAGCTCCTCGCGGTTACGTAATGTACAGTCCTGCGGTTAAACTCATAGACATAGAGAGAAGTGGCTTTAGTGTGACCTTATCTTACTTTTTTACCTAACTGCCTCAGAAGGAGTGTAATGTTTTTAGAGAGTTTGTTTGTATGTCTATTTTTTTGTCACGCCCTGTGGCCTAAACGCCTTGATGGATTGATCCCTATGCCACTTCTGCTATGCCTGATGTTATGCACTGATTGATGCTATGCCTATGTCACTTTCGGTCAACGCTGCAGTGACATAGGCTATATGAATTGTGAAAAAAAAAAAAAACAAAATGGCTGCCGCCATTAATCTAGGTAAGTGTAGTCGTATTTTTTGTGACATGGTCATGTAGGGTGTCAAAATAAAGAGCTTGAGGAGACTGAAGACTGGAGAATGTCGTAAAAAAAAAATCAAGAAACCGATCTGAACCGATCTGCATCAGACTCAAAGACTACAATAATATCAGACTGTTTCAAAAGTGACTTTTTTGTCAAACCGGATTTTTAAAAATTTTCATTTTTTTTTCTAGAATTCTGTTTAGTCTATGCCACAGGCTGTTAATGTCACCTTCGTTGCTACCTACAGAGAAGAGACAGGTACTGGTCGCACATTCGTGTTGTCTATTCCTAAAGATTAGTAAATTTTATGACGGTAATGCTCAGTCCAGCACTCTATGCCTAGGAGAAAGTTAACCTAACTAGTGAAAGTCAGTTACGATGGTAATCAGGTTCTCCTTTCAATAGTACAATGCGATGATCATGTTTTGCTGTCTATAAATCTTTAGGTTTAACGGTCAGGTGGGATGGTTTTCAGAAGGATGTAGGTATGAGGAGATAAACGCAAGTGGCTTCTCCAACAGCATTTTATGTAATATTACATTTTTAGGGTTCCATACCCGAAGGGTCCAAATGGAACCCTATTGCTGTCACTCATGTGTCCGTCTGTCTGTCTGTCCGTCGTCTGTCACACAAAGTGACATAGGTTTTACAGACAAACGATTGGAGCTGCAGTCTTCAAATTATCACAGTATAAGCATCTTGTTGACCCAAAGCTATACATCATCATCTGCCACACACGGCCAAGCCGAAGAGGAGGTCGTTTTGGAGCCACGAAATTTATAATGACAACATTCATCCCTCCAAACTTTCGCATTTATTATAATATCCGCTCAAACCTCAAACGCCCATATCAATCTCAGGGACAACTGTCAAACTCCCTCAGCCGCCCCCTGCCCGCTACGGGACACTTGTCGCTGTCTTGTCTTGTCGTTCTTGTGCTGAGTTCCGTCATACGTCCAACCAGTAATAGGACTCGCCCATCAAGGAGCGCCGTTCGAAATTAGAAGCATTATTAAATTATACATAAAACAGCAGGTATTATACTAAAACACGTATACTAAAATATAAATAATTAAATGATCTTTAAAATGGTGAAGGTTTCATAAAATACGCTTTATAGTTTTTGCGTGATTCTCTATTTTTTATTCGCGTTAGACATAACTTTACAAATTAATTACAATATGGTATAAAACGATCATTTCAAATATTCACATATCAAATTACGAAGGAAATTGTCTAGAGTAACATATATTTTTTTCTAGTCGATTAGTCGTTTAGACGTGATGTTCAATTAAAAATCATTAGATCTGAGATTCGATGGGTTGGGTTTTTATCTATAATGTATTTATTGTATATATTATTATAAATAGTACACTTAAGACTACCTACAGTACTGTATTTCCTTTTATCTTTAAAATCCATCCAAAGTTTGTCTTGAAAAGATCGCTTTTAGCGATAAGGCCATTGTGTCACCCTATGTAATGTTTTCCTCATATTTTTATTGTAATTTATATGGTGTACATAATAAAGAGTATTCTATTCTATTCTAGATATTATTTTTTATTTTTGTAGGGTGGTAAATCATCCAATGACATCTCCCGCTCTAGGTGGAGCGGGAGGGTGTGTCAGACTCTTACTGACTAAAACCCACCCCTGTTCCTAACCTGCCTGAGTGTCCAAGGGTGTGGTAACTCATGTTGAGAATTTATCCGCTACCCCTAGACATGTAGGCACCGGCCACGATGGGCCCCGTCAGTGGTGGCTGACAAACATCTCTTTGAGGCGTGCGTGAAACTCTACGCGCCGTCGACTCACAGGCCTGGTGCTGATTGAGAGTGGGTAGCTCGCCGTCCGCAGGCCCGGGTCTACGGTGGCCGGAGATCATCTCTCGACGTCCAACGTCCAGTGCTTCTCCTGTGGCGGAAGCGGCCACAGGTGTGAGGGATAACTGAGCCTTAAACTTGACCAGAGTCTAAGAGAGATATATTGTCTCTGTCACTTGACAGAGACAATATATCTTTCTTGTCTTGTTCAGTTTAGTTCATTGAGAGTACTTACTCTCAATGAACGAATGACGCGTGGTGAACCGAAACCGGCCCGCGCATGTCAGTTGAGTTTTCGCGCGCGCTCCGACAGGCCGCAGATTAGTAGTAAGTAGTATTAGTATGGATTTTAAGTCCTTAAATGCTTAAAAACTTAAAAACAATCGCATGAACATTACGTTCCTCACTGTACAAAACCAGAATTTGCTAACATTTACACCGTTGAGGTCAGAATGTCGCAACGATATCATTAGACCGCACCAACTCTGAGATCTGCAGCCGATATGTTGGCCAACTTGCTATCGGATCGATCCTGATGTGATGGTGTAACTGATGGGTAGTTAAGTAATTTTGGGAAGATATCTTTTTTTTATCAATAATAGGCTCGCGTTTGACCACAATCTCAATTTGCTGCGCGGTCAAAAACCAGGATAGAGTGGTTTTGGAAAAGAAACGGGGTCCTTTGCTCAACAAATCGAATTTAGTGACAATGTTTTTGCCAGATTTGAATATGTTTATTTTTCATAATTAATTATCTATAATAGTGTTATAAAAAAGTAAAGTTTATGATTTTATGAGGTTGCAAGGGGTAATCTCTGGATCTACTGAACGGTTTTTGAAAATTCTTTTACTAATAGAAAGCCACATTATTTGTGATTGTCATAGGCTATAAATTTTTGAAATCCGACGATTAGACGAAGTCGCGGGCGAAGTGCTAGTTGATGATGTGTTGCCTAAAGTAAAGATTTGGCATAAGAATTGAAAAGTTGCCTATAAGCCTTTCTAGGAACCATCACCGAGCTACACCTCTGGCCAATTTCGTCAAAAAGCAATTTCAGTTCAACTGACTATATCAATGATAAGTTTTTTTTTGGGATAGGTTCGCCACACTTTTCCCAACCACTGCAACTCCTGAAAACCAGAACCAACATTGGCGAGCATCAGAAAAACCACGAGACAGTGAAAATCGACGAGTCCCGGAGAAACGATTAAACCGTCTTGGGTCCCGCAACGAAATTAATCAGAAAAGAACAGCGGAGTAAGAAAAAAAAAACATAATTTCCAATTCTTAGTTCCTCATTATCAAGCAGGAGACAGAGCTAGGCCAATAGGCACAAAGGTACATTTACAACTGAGGGTAAGCCCAGTTGCCAAGCACCTAGGATTAAAACACTAATGTTAAGTTTTATATCAAATAAACCATTCAGTTTTTGACCTATATCTAAAGAAAGAAAGAAAGAAAGAATGAAAGAAAATAATTATTCAGCAACAGTACACGAAACAAGCACGGTACACAGAAATAACAATGAAGACATAAAATACATATTTAAAACAAACAAAGTGATCATAGCCTCACGACTGCGCTAAAAAGGTCCATTTCAGCGATAATGGTGTTGATTCTGTTGTGCACAAACTAAACTTAATTTAGGCTATTGCTATCTTTTTCTCTCTAATAAAACAAGAAAGAGACGGACGTAAATTAGTGCTGTCAAATTTAGTTTGAACTAATATTTCCATACAAATTAATACACGTAAAACATGTCGTCTAAAAACACGGCGAAGCGCAAGGCGTAAACTAGTTTGACATCTCTAACTTAGTTCATAGCTATAGCCGTCCTTTTCCCGCACAGCCTTTTAGTAAAAGATAGCAATTCTCTAATTTTAGTTTAGATATTAAACAAGAGAATCCGCACCAATGTCAGACTAGCTGAAGCCTGATCTCACCAGCCCCCTTAGCCAAATAACTTTTATAATAGCGCTAACGCTAACGCTTCGTGCAAAGTGTATGGCGAGGACTGAACTGTCACGTGACTCACGCCCAGTAATGGAGTTGCCATACTTTTAAGCATTTTGTCTAAAGGCTCTGATAACTCATCAGGTGGACCTCATAAACTGGTCTATACAAAAACAATGTATCCTCGTCCTCGTGATGTGTGTAACCCATTATGTTATGGTTTACTTAAGCCATTAACAAAATGTTGTAGTAATTGGTAAACACAGGAAGTTGTTCCATTCATTCGTTGAAGCGTGACGCGGTAAAAAAGTTCTTGGTGAGAGTTCTTATTTATTTTTATCATTAGTTGGGCGTTTGAGGTGTAAGGACTTAAAATTAGAAATATGAACCTAGGAGAAATTATGTCTATACTGAAAGTATGTTGTTATACAGAAATGAATTCAAGGAGTGTGTGTCGGAAGCTCATTCCATCGTCGGACCACTAGGCGTAAGCGATGCGCCACCGGTATATGGTGGACATAGGTACCACCCACGCGTTTTTTTTTTTTTTTCTTGTGTATCCCACCCGGAAATCGTCCAATTACATCTCCCGAACATCATCATCATCTCACCATCATCATCATCATCATCATCATCATCATCATCATCATCACTCATCATCTCTCTCGGTGGAGCGGGAGGGCGTGTCAGACTCTTACTGACTAAAACCCATCCCTGTTCCTTCCCTGCCTGAGTGCCCTGTGGAGCGGTAACTCTGTTACGAATTTATCCGCTACCCCTAGGCATGCCTGCTCGACGAGGTAGGCAAGCTCTTTGAAAGAGTAATTGCAGACCGCCTCGTCGGGCAGATGGTGCGGGTGGGGCCGGATCTGGCGGAGAGCCAGTACGGCTTCCGCAGGGGTCGCTCCACTGTGGACGCCATCATGCGCGTACGAGCCCTCACGACGGGGGATGCAGTTGCCCGGGGCAGGGTCGTCTTGGCGGTGTCTCTGGACATCTCCAATGCCTTCAACACCCTGCCCTGGAGTTGCATAGTGGAGGCACTCCGGTATCACCGGGTGCCGCCCTACCTCCGTTGCGTAGTCGAGGCGTATTTGACGGACAGAGCCGTCATCTACCCCGGTCATCAGGGAGAATGGAACCGGCGAGAGATGTCGTGCGGTGTTCCACAGGGATCGGTCCTGGGGCCGCCTTTGTGGAACATCGGATACGACTGGGTGCTGCGCTGCGACCTCCCCATTGGCGTCAGCGTAGTGTGCTACGCTGACGAGCCCTTCCGCTCCACCCTAGAGCGGAAGAAGTCATAAGATGATTTCCCACCCCCCAAAAAAAGGCGGGCGTGGAACACTACGCGCCGTCGACTCACGGGCTTGGTGCTGATCGGACGGCGAGCTACCCACTGCTCGCCGTCCGCAGGTCCGGGTAGGTACTGTGACAATCGTAGACACAGCCTAATCTCAGCGGGTCTGTACCGGCCTTCAGCTGGCTGTTAAGATTATTGGAGAGCCGTTTGAATATAGAATGTGTAGGCATCACATTTGTTTTAGGGATCAGTTCTGCTTGCCTGGCCGAAGTAGGCACTTGTATTTTGCCATGATTACCAATATAGTTATTTAGACTTTAGAGTGCCCTATCCCTCTTTTTTTATAACACTGCACAATATAATCAGTCACTCTCATACACCACACTCTCGCGTTGCCAACGAGTGAGACCTCTACCCTGAACTTACTAGAACGTCCCAGGATCCCTGCAGGCCGTACTGGTGCCTAGGGGTCCTACAGTATCTACAGCTAAGGAGTGGAATTCCCTGCCGGGGTCTTTGTTTCCCGATAGCTACAACCAGGGTCTTTAAGTCAAGAGTGAATAGGTTACTTCTAAGCAAGCCTGGTCCAACGATGACTACATCATCTTTCACCATCAGGTGAGATAGTGGTCAAATGCGAGCCTATCAATAGTAAAAAAAAACGATCAAGAGCGAGTCGGACTAGCGCACTGAGGGTTCCGTACTTCATATTATTTGTAGTGTGTCTTTGACAATCACGGTACCCTGGAATCCCGGACGTTTTGAACAATGGTCGGCCGGTGCCCTATTCCGTCTAACCGCCAGTGACCCGAGGGTCAAAAAATTTTCAATTCAGTCACTACTTAGCATTTTAAAATACAAGGTATTCAAAATTTAACCCTAGCTTCAGTTACCAATAAGATGTTCCGTTATATAGAAGCTGAGCTAGATAGTGCCCTTTCCCGATTAATCATAAATACTAACTTGAATGTTACACGGACACACAAGATCGAAGGCGCATATTAACGGCTTAAGTTCAAAGGGCTACGATCGAACTCACGACTTAGCATCTATTCATAACATAGGCTGAGTTTATCGCTAAATTACGATGATTTAAAGCCTCCCTCAAGAAGGCATGGTGCGACAATGAGACAACGAAGCTACAGCGATGCGATAGCGATGCGTCAGGGATACGACAGTGATGCGACAGGTGATTCGTCTAAGCGACATCAATGTGGCAAATCGACAACGATGACAGGCGTGATGAGACAATGTGGCAACAAATGAGATGACCATTATTCATGTTTGTTCTACTGGTAGTGTAGGTACGTAATGTACGTTGAACAATTTTTTATAAAAATGGTTATTGAATCGTTGTCGCGTTGTCGCTTTGCGCCTGTCTACGGGAAGCTTTAGCAACTTTTCATAACATAGACATAGGTTATCACTAAATTACGACGATTTAATAGGTATTCGATTTATTAATGAGACAGATTACGTCATACATATGGAAATTTGTACGAAGAGATACATATACAGGGTGTAACAGAAATGGGTGATCTTTATTTTAAATCATGCTTCTAACCGTAGAAATGGTAAATTTTCTTTTAGGAAAGTCATGACTATTCCGAAATAAAAATTTGACCTCCTAAACTAATTTTGATTAGCTGATGATAACTTTGTACCGAAAGTCCATTATATTTTTTTGGGTATTGACTGTAACTTTTTTGAAGAAAACGGTTAAGTTTTAAGGGCAGAAGCAGTATCTATACTCTAAACCACTAGTTGACCCGTCAAACGATGTTCTGCAAAATAAAAATTGCGATTACAAAATAGGGGGTGAAAAATACTTTACGACCTATTCTCATACCTAACAAATATACAAAAAAAAAAAATACGATTAAAATCAGTCGAGCCGTTTTGGAGGAGTACAACCACAAACACCGTGACACCAGATTTTTATATATTAGATAATCACTACATGGTAAAAAACAAAGTCCCCCGCTATGTCTGTACGCGAAAAACTCAAAAACTAATGAAAGGATTTTCATGCGGTTTTCACCAATAGACAGAGTGATTCATGTGTAAGGTTTAAGTGTATAATTTGTACCCGAGCGAAGCTGGGACGTGTCGCTAGTATAATATATAGTAATATAAAAAGCTGAAGAGTTACTTTGTTTGTTTGAACGCGCTAATCTCTGGAACTACCAGTCGGATTTGAAAAATTATTTCTGTATATGATAGCCACATTCATGAGGAAGGCTATAGGCTATCTAACATTACGCTGCGACCCACGAGAGCGGAACAGTAACCAAACACGCGGGTAAAACCGCGTGGGACAGCTGGTCTCAAATATTACCACCCATTTTCCTTACAACCTGTATGTGGACTTTATATCTTGATAGAAAGTTTGTGAACATCTGCAACATGAAGAGGACAGCGGATGTGTCATGCACAACATAACAACACGCATGTTTTCCGCAGTGGGTAGGCAGAGAATTATAGAACGCACACGTTTCGCAAGCGTTGTACGAATCCCTGTAGTAACATGAGGTGGGTGGGACGTGAGGTAGGGTTCCGTACCCAAAGGGTAAAGCGGGACCCTATTACTAAGACTCCGCTGTCCGTCCGTCTGTCTGTCTGTCCGTCTGTCACCAGGCTGTATCTCATGAACCGTTCATCATCATTCTCCTGCCCTTATCCCAATTTTATTTGGGGTCGGCGCAACATGTCTTTTTCTTCCATACTCCTCTATTAGTCGTCATCTCTGTAGTCACCCCCTTTTTACCCATATCCTCTTTCACACAGTCCAACCATCTTTTCTTTGGCCTTCCCCTACTCTTATAGCCATCCACATTCATACACAAGACTTTCCTCACGACATTTTCTTCATTCCTCCGCATCACATGCCCATACCACGACAACCGATTTCCACACAATTTTTCAGTTAGCGGTGCCACTTTCAGACTTCCTCTTATATACTCATTCCTAATTTTATCCATGCGCTTAACACCACACATCGCTCTTAGCATTCTCATCTCAGCTACATGCAATTGCTTTATCTCATGAACCGTTATCAAAATTAAATTAATATAGCTCTTTGGCCTCCGGACGTACGACCATGTGTCGGAATTTCGGAAGCGATTGAGGTGGCTGCCTATTCGGCTGCGTCGGGATACTCACACTCTTTCTTTACTCTTTTCAGTTCTTCACAATCCCAACTCCCCCTTGTATCTTCGGGAACGCTTTGAGTATCTTTTTCCAAGAGGAAAACCTTGCCGCTCATCATCTTCCTTCATCATCCATCTTCTCCTTCGGTTCCCTCCCAACTCCTCTAGTTGTTAGAGTGGATCCTTTACTGTTCGTGTTGTACGCCTTTGGAACTCTCTTCCACCCACTCTTAGGGCTAGCCCGTCGTTGGAGGAGTTTAGGAAAGGAATTAGGGAACACTTCCTGTCGGCATGACCCGTAATATGTTTTGTAAAAGGATTTCATTGTTAGCCATACCCATAGTATTTAGTATGTTTATGTATCACATGTTTGTTTGGTTTATATAAGTAACACATTGTATTTTAAGTTATTGTTGTGCACTTAAGATGTACCTACCTACTTATGCAAATGTATTTTTCACCCTGAGGTTTGCTGTAAGAAAACCCAAATGCTGGGTTAAGCTCGCCTTTGTAACTAACTGTTAATTTGTGTTTTATTTATATATTATTATATGTGTACAATAAATAATAATAGCTTAAGATACTCACAAATAACGTGGCTTTCTAATGGTAAAATAATTTTCAAAATCGGTTCAGGAGATCCAGAGATTACCCTGTTTTTTTTGGGGGGTCAAACGAACCCGGGTTCTGGTACGATCATCCATTAGTTACATTAATTATAAAAAAATACCGGCCAAGTGCGAGGCGGACTCGCGCACGAAGGGTTCCTTACCATTATCTATAAAAACGGTAAAAAAACACGTTTTTTGTATGGGTGCCCCCTTAAATATTTATTTTATTCTGTTTTTTAGTATTTGTTGATATAGCGGCAACAGAATCTGTGAAAATTTTAACTGTCCAACTATAACGGTTCATGAGATACAGCTCCGTGACAGACGGACAGACAGACAGACGGACGGACAGCGGAGTCTTAGTAATAGGTTCCCGTTTTAGGTTTTTGGTACGGAACCTTAAAAATGAGATGCTAAAAATCGATTTTAGGGTTCCGTAGTCAACAAGGAACCCTTATAGTTACGCCATGTCCGTCTGTCCGTCCGTCCGTCCGCAGCTTAGCACAGAGAGTCTTAGCACTACAAAGCTATAATTAATCACGCCGACAAAGTGGTTAAATAAAATCATGAAACAAAAAAAAATTAGAGTAAGTACTCCTGTACACGTAAAGTGGGGATGTTTTCTTTCTCGTCTATCCCATGGTGTAGGATATCCTTGGATAGGCCATTCAAAAATGTTACGGGTCTGTGAAAACTATTTTTCGATTTAGGGATCCGTTTGCGTAAAATTAAGCTTTAAATTGCAAATTAAATTACTTCAGATAACCCATATCAGAAAAAAAAAATTACACAATATGTCGTCACGAGATTACATACAATACACTATCAAAAATTAATTAGTTTAAATACATCACATTCAATTCATTAAAATTAATTACAGTAGTCTCTTATATGCGACACTATTATGTAACTTGTCTGTCACAGCAGTGTCGCACATAAGGACAGTCCAACCTATTTGCTATCATTTTCAGAACGGTATTGGTGCTGGCATTAAAGTCCCCTGCCAGCTAAATGGTTACTTTTGGATATGTGAAAAAAATCACGACAGTAGCATATATAACGAAATTAAAAGGAAAACTATCACAGCTAATTTAGCTCTGTTAGTTTTAGAGTAATAGTCGCCAACTTATAAAATGTTTAGACTTGTTAAATTTCGTACAAAATACAAAATCCTTGAAAAAAAAATACTTAGTTGAAGTACGGTGTTCGGAATCCTTCCTTGCGCGTGACCCAAAACGCAAATATCCGACTTTTTTCTGGATGACAGGTACCCTATGTCAACTTATAGGAATGCTAAATTTCATAATGATCAGCCTAAGCCAAAGCCCAACCAGCCAAAAACCAGCCTAAGCCAAAAACCAGCCTAAGCAAAAAACCAGTCTAAGCCAAAATCCAGCCTAAGCCAATAACCAGCCTAAGCCATAAACCAGTCTAAGTCAAAAACCAGCCTAAGCCAAAAACCACCCTAAGCCAAAATCCAGTCTAAGTCAAAAACCAGCCTCAGCCAAAAACCAGCCTAAGCCAAAAACCAGCCTAAGCCAAACACCAGCCTAAGCCAAAAACCAGCCTAAGCAAAAAACCAGCCTGAGCCAAAAACCAGCCTAAACCAAAATCCAGCCTGAGCCAAAAACCACCCTAAGCCAAAATCCAGTCTAAGTCAAAAACCAGCCTAAGCCAAAATCCAGCCTAAGTCAAAAACCAGCCTAAGCCAAAAACCAGCCTAAGTCAAAAACCAGTTTAAGTCAAAAACCAGCCTAAGCAAAAAACCAGCCTAAGTAAAAAACCAGCCTAAGCCAAAAACCAGCCTAAGCCAAAGCCCAACCAGCCAAAAACCAGCCTAAGCCAAAGCCAGCCTAAGTTTTTATTTTGTTACCACAAACAAACTTAGTTTCGCATCTATAATATTAGTTAGGATGAGTATATTAATATTCTGATCTAGATCGGAGGAGAAACAAACCCGGGTATCTGGTGCGGTCATCATTTGTTTCATAGTTATAATAATAATATAAAAAACTTTTTTCAAAAAATACAACCGACTTCTAAAAATTGTAAAATAACTTTAATTTCGGCAGTTGGTGTCAAATAACGAAGAAACAAAAAAACACCGACTTTTTATTTTTGTTTATTATTTTTGTTGTACACCAGAAGTAAAACTAAATATTAAAGTTGTGCCCGAATATCAATAACACCAATAACATGGAATTTGAACATTTGGAGACAACCAAAACGTCATCTGTGTATACATATTTTTTGTTTATGTTGATGTTTTCAAAAAGTGCTGAATCAATTTCGATAAAATTTATATGGGACCACCTCTGAAATATGAACTATCGTACAAAAAAGAATCATCAAAATCTATTATCAAATGGCGGAGATATCGCGAAACAAACATACAAAAAAGAAAAAAAAAACACAGATGAATTGAGAACCTCCTCTTTTTTGAAGTCATTTAAAAATGAGATGCAATGAAATCTGTTTTTATATCTGAACATGGCCCTCAAAGACGTATTTGAAAGAGAGAAAAGAACGAAATAAACCGAATAAAAAAAAAACAGTGTCCAGATTCCTCAGTTCAAAAATTTGTATTGCAAACAAAAGCACAGCACCTTTTAAATCAGCCATTTTGTATCGCAACCAACTCACAAAAAAAAAACATAAAACCCACAATTTACACTACAGTCCCTATTAACCACTATTTCTATTTGAATATGGCTCGCAGCCACTGTTATCTAAATAAGGCCCTCGCTAAGCGAATCTAATCTGACTCTAACCATAAGGGTCGTTTTATATGGAGGAGTGCGCCTGCGCAATGCAGATGCGACGTCAGATACAGCTGAGACGATTTTGATGTTGTTCTAAGTGCCTGATAGGCTTGCTGGTCCTGCTTTGGTAAACAATGAGATGGTTATCTATTGGTTTGGTTAAATGTGTTGTTTCAGGTTTTATACGCGGTTTTTGAACACCCTGGTAAAAACCAGGAATAGTTAATGTGACTATGCGCAGTTATACGACTTCTAATGGTTTTTAATTGAACATCACGTCTAAACGACTAGTATTATTTCTTTGAAAACAACACAAGTTACTCTAAACAATTTTCGTCGTAATTTGATATATGAATAATTGAAATTATATTTTTATAACATAGTGTAATTATTTTGTAAAGGTATGTCTAAAAATTGAGAATCACGCAAAAAATATAAAGCGTATTTTTATGATACCTTCACCATTTTAAAGATGATTTAATTGTTTATATTTTAGTATACGTGTTTTTGTATAATACCTGTTGTTTAATGTATAATGCGTTCTTATTGTCCTTTGTGCTACATACCAGTAAAGTGCCTGTCTAGGTTCGAACCCGAGTCTAAAACTTGTAAGTCGTGCTTTTACCACTGGGTCACCACTGCTCCCAGAATGTCGTACGTTCCAGTCTGTTCCAAGAAGTCTGAGTTTACTTTTGTTTTGTTTATTTACACTTGCTTAATACATGCATATAGTGAGCTCTGATGCTCTTTCTTCCTCTGCCCGCCACGGAAACTGGATTATTGTATAACGCACCCGTTATCATAAGAACAGCACCATGAAGTTTAGTTCGCGACTTCGACACGTTACCAGCTCATGACTCAGAGCTCTGATTGTGAACGGACTTTTCGTGTAATCCTAATAATATGCAAGTGAGTTAAACTGAAAATTATGCCATTTTAGTAAATGCTCGACATAAGAACTTTGTAAAATCTCGCTCGTATGTCTTTACAATATTAAACATCTATGTACAAGTAAAAAATACTAAATATTTATTAGCTAACTATTTATAACCAAACTTCTTCTTCTTCTTGCCCTTATCCCATGTTACTTGGGGTCGGCGCAACACGTTTTTTTCTTCCATTCTGTCCTGTCGGCCGTCACGCTATCACTAATTCCCTTTTCTTTCATATCACTCCTCACACAATCCATCCATCTTTTCTTTGGCCTCGCTCTGCCTCTCCATCAATTCACATTTATATTCATAACTCTTTTAGTTACATGTGTTTCATCCCTCCTCTTCACATGACCATACCAAGATAAGCGGCTCCCTTTCAAGTTTTCTGTCACTGGCGCCACTTTTAAACTACCTCTAATGTACTCATTTCTCACTTTATCCATTCTCGTTACTCCACACATCCATCTCAACATTCTCATCTCCGCCACATGCAGTCTTTTTTCATCCGTCTTTTTCACAGCCCAACATTCTGACCCATACAGTACGACAGGTCTAATCACGGACTTATAGATTTTCCCCTTTAACTTGAGGGGCATCCGTGGGTCGCAAGTTGCTCCAGTGACCTGTCGCATTTCATCCATCCTGAGTTGATCCTGTGCGTTACGTCTCGGTCTATATCGCTTTCCCCCTGGACAAGCGACCGAACAAACTAACTACATACATATATACAAAAACAGAATACACTTAGGCATTAAAGTACCTACTCCTCCACATCATTGTCATCTGGGAAAGCCGGAAACGTGCCCAGAAGACTGGCAGCATTGCCACGTAGAATGGCAATAGATTTTGCGACAAATAAACTCTTCAACTTTCAGCAAATCGTCGTTGAATTCTTCAGCAACATTAACGCTCTGGTTAGTAACAATAACTGCAAAAAACGACAATCTCGAACAAACCTCGGCCTTCTCAAAGGCCTACTTATCTCAAACAAATACAACACCATATTTATACTTTGAACCACAAACTCAACCGTAACAGTTAATCTTTATATCGTTAAAGCATTCGCAATGATAGCGATACAGCAAAGCTACAAAAGGTCGGGTCCATACGACGACTTAAACCAGGCGCACGCACACAAACGCGTACGTACGGCGATTTGAAACAAATGACAGTCGCGAGAGCGCTTGCCACAGAGCAAGGAATCTAACGAGGAACTAGCAACGTCTGGAGACGCCATTGTACATTCGTAGCCCAGCAATTAGCAATAGTCTTGTTTTTTTCGCGAACGAACTAGGTCGTATAGAGGATTGCCACTTTCGAATTACGCGAACTAGATCCCAGATCCGTCACTCCTTAGTAGACTTAATTAGTAGCGAGATTGAGCGAAAGGGCAGCTCCACCTGAGCTAATCGCATCGCTATTCGCTACACATGGGCTTCAAATGTTTGCTCAGTGGTCTGGTCTGGTAGCAAAGCGAGACAACGATCTACTCGCTTTGCTAGTCTCTCAGACCTTTCTCTGATTCGAGTCAGGAGCTGATGAACTAAAAGAGTGACCCAGTCCGCTACGATGCCGCGAACTAAACTGAGCGCTCCAGGTCGTGAACTAGGTACTCGTCGAGTCTCCGTGCTCTCTGGTGCTTAAACGCGCTTTGTATTATGCGTGTCCATGTGTGCATCTATTTTCGCCCAACTTATAGACCCGACCTTCTGCAAATATCTGTTCTGATAACGGTGATCACCGTGCCTATTAAACGCAGCGATAAATAACCTGCCCGGGTCAGCGCATGTTCTGCGCGGGCGCAGGCTTCTAGTAAATGTTGAAAGTCGACGGTTACTCATTCTGAAGGGACTAAATTGTTGCATGTTTGTAAGTTATCGAGGTGAGCTGGTGTGAATTTGATTTTACTTCCGGGGTTTGAAAAAATGGGGATATTAGATTTTGTAAATGGTTATGTAATTTAACAATGTAACAGCAATGACCTTGTTAAGATCTTAAAGCTCACGTTAATGAACGTATTAGTTTTGAGCAGATTTTTTTTATCTTTAATAGGCTCACGCTTGACCACTATCTCACCTGATGGTAAGCGATGATGTGGTCGACGATGGAGCACGCTTGCCTAGAAGTAACCTATTCACTCTTGCTTAGTTTTTTTTTTTTTTTTTTAAACTTTGCCCCACACTACGAGTTACTCCTGTATCGTGGGTGCGTTCACAAACTACAAAAACACAAGACACCCAGACCCGGAACAACTATCTGTAGGTCATACAAATATTTGTTCCGTGCGGGAATCGAACCCGCGACACGCAGCGCAGCAGCCGAACGCTCAAATACTATGCCAACCGTGTCGTCATACTACAAATACTCTCAGGTTGTAGCTATCGGGAAACACAGACTCCACATTATGGGCACATATAGGATGTGTGGACGCATGTAGCCTTCGGAACCCTTTTTTTTTGTTGCCAATCCTCATGTCCCTCGCCTGAGGCGGGCGAAGGGGTCTGTCAGACTCTTACTGACTAAAAACCACCCCGGTGTTCCCTGCCCCAGACTAGTACCGGCCCGCTATCCTCATCCCGTGGTGGGGAGTGAGGTGGTATATTCCCTTCACGTCTAAGAGAGGCGCGCGTGGAACAATACGCGCCGCCTTCTCGAGCCTTCGGAACCCTAGGCCAACCTAGTACGTGGTACTTCTTGGGGCTTGAAACATACCTGGCGAAATGAGGGTGCCATAGGTACTTAAGGCTCAGTTATATTTTGTTGAAATTATTATTATTATTTACTACTACAATTTACTACTACAATATGACTTTCATTGGTTTTTACTTGAACATCACGTCTAAACGACTAGTTATATTTCTTTGAAAATATGTTACTCTAGACAATTGCCGTCGTAATTTGATCTGAGAATATTTGAAATTATATTTTTATAACATAGTGTAATTAAGTTATGTCTAACGCGGATAAAAATTGAGATTCACGCAAAAACTATGAAGCGTATTTTTATGAAACCTTCACCGTTTTAAAGATCATTTAAGTATTTATAAGTATATATAAGTATAAGTGTTTTAGTTTAATACCTGTTGTTTTATGTGTAATAAATTAATAATGCGTCTAATTTCGGACAGCGCTCCTTGATGGGCGAGTCCTATTACTGGGTGGACGTAAATACGACGCGTTACGTGAGCTCAGCACAGAACACGCAAGCTAACCACTCAGGCAGGGAGGAACAGGGGTGGGTTTTAGTCAGTAAGAGTCTGACACACCCTTCCGCTCCACCCTAGAGCGGAAGAAGTCATAGGATGATTTCCCACCCCCCAAAAAAAAAAAAAAAACCACTCAAGGTCATTGGCAGTTAATAGCGCCTAAAATAACCGTTGCCTCCTTCTTCAGGGAAAATTAAATCAGGAATATTTGTTCGATGTCACGCTCAATAGATCTTTCAGTTCATCAGTCTACCCATCTATTGTTACGTAGATTATTGGAATGTCACAATGTCGCAAGCATTGTCGCGCAAGAGTGCGGAAAACCTCCCATTATGAAAGTTACCGACGACGGGCCGTAACACAGTAGCGCGAACTATCGGTAGTTGCGTAGTTAAGATCTTTAGCCTCTTAGGGTCACTTTACACAGAGACGCGATGCTGCGCGTAATTTTTAAGATGGCCGTACAATATAGAACTTTGATCGTGAGAAAACCGGCATGATCAAAAATTCGAAGACATGTGACATCACAAACTCGCATAGAGCCCGCGCGGTGGATTGAGGCCCATTCCCTCGCCTAGAGAGTCCCAGCACTGGGAACATTACAAAGCTTACACATAGGTACACATTTCTGTGGGACAATTTGAATACACTGCGCCAGTTATGCTTCGCTGGTAGACGCAGCGTACCACAGCGGTCTTCACAATGCTACGGTATGTGGAACACATTATTCTCCCGCTGACGCATACTGCGACGAAACATAAGACCATTCTAGATTAGACCCGGGCCTGCGAACGGCGAGTAGTGGGTAGCTCGCCGTCCGATCAGCACCAGACCCGAGAGTCAAAGTCAAAGTCAAAACGTTTATTGCGTAGTGTTCCACGCGCGCCTTAAAAAGTTGTAAGCAAACCATGACGGGGCTCGTCATGGCCGATGCCTGTCCAGGGGTTGTGGATAAATTTGAAACAGAGTTAAAAAAAAAAAAAAAAAGATGTTCATGCCATTATGTGTCCGGTACCGCGTATCGCAGCGTTGTGGGTTCAAGAGATCAAAGCTTTTTTAGAGGGTGGGAAATCATCAAACAATGCGCATTGGGCCCGCGTGGTGGATTACGGCCCACACCCTCTCTCAGAGAGGAGGTCTGTGCCCCAGCAGTGGAGACATTAAAAGGCTGATGATGAAATCATCAGACGACTTCTCGCGCTCTGGGTGGAGCAGGAGGGTGTGTCAGACTTTTACTGACTAAAACCCACCCCTGTTCCTTCAGTTACCCTTTGTGTTCCAGGGCCATGGTGAATCTTACGAACACTCCCGAAAGAGACCAAAGCTTAAGCCTTAAGCGTGCTACACCCCGCGGTTTCACGATATGCCACGCAGCACTGCGCTGCCAATGCGAAACAACTGTCCTCTTCAAGCATATTTGCATCGCGTCGCCTGTCAGTGTGAGATGAACCTTAGCCTCTCAGTAAGTACGTTGTATCCGTTATCGATAACAACTGGGAGTTCAGTTTAAAGATCATTGAGGTAACAGAAGTCAGGTGGTCGGCTAGTAAATGAAAGTTAAAATCTTCGTAAGATTATTGCAACGGCTGTGAAATCAAAATAACTCCTACTCGATCGGTCCTTAAGACGATTCTTCTGCAGATGACAGTTTTGGCTGTTATGATGATGAGGACTGATGAAATTAATACATTTACCACTAGGTTAGGGCTAGAGAAAGCCTCACACAAGGTGGACCGATGACCTGCAGGTGTATTCGCTAACTCAGTTGACATATATGCAGTACATTGCTCGGTGGACATCGATTACGGTTTTCCTATACGTCAAAGCAGCAATGTACGGCCAAGTGCTTTTCAAATTGATGTCAGCTGACTTAGCGAATACGCCTGCTGGAGAGATAAAAGACACATGGGAGCCCTCTCACAGAGAGGAGGCTTGTGCCCCAGCAGTGGGGACATTAAAAGACTGATGATGACCGGTCGTTGTGGCGCGGAGCGGTGGACGTTTTTCGGCAGAAATTATGATGATGATTACTAGGACGCACACATGCGACAGACGACTGACAGTTTGAGTACTTTTGCGGCCTACCCAAATGTCCTTTCTTTGGTGTTGTTCGTCAAGTCATTGAGCTCCTTAGTGATTTTAAGTTGAGTTATTCGACTATTGATAAATGCTTGCACTGACTGGACAGGTCCACTCAAATATGTGTGATTCTTTCTTCAAAAGACCATTACAGACACTAAGCTGTATGGTCCCCATATAGCATTATGTGAATGCGAGAACTATGTATGTCGTTATATTCAAGTAGATTTTATGATGGTCTGGCAGTTTGAGTATTTTTGCGGCCTACCCAAATGTCCTTACTTTGGTATTGTTCGTCGGTTCATCGAGCTCCTCAAAGTTCTGAGTTGAGCTTCACGATAACTGATAAATGTTTGCACTGTCTGGGCAGGTCCACTCGAATTTGCGTGTTGCTTTCCTCAAAAGTTCATCCCAGACATAAACGTACATGGTTCTCATATGATTTAACCAGTACATATTGTAGGGATTTGAACACTTTAAAAGAGACTTTGACCTCTGAGTTTGTTTCGGTATTTCTTCTCAGGGCAGTCAGCTAGGAAACACCGGCCTCATCTAGTTAAAACGGACAAAAAAAAATGTTGAAGTGTAAAAGTGTTGTTTAAACCTACTTACAAAAATAAAATCATTTATCATTTGACAGCTCCCAAATTACCCAACGCTGATCCAATTATCGATTTTCATAAATTACAGTGTTTATGTATTTCATCCGAAGGGGCTAATAGATGCATATGAACAGGTTCTTTGTGTAAGATACAGGAATGTCCATATCACAACAAAAACACTGCTGTAGGTAAGACTGAACTCTGCTATTCCGGTTAAACAAAGTTTAATTTCGGTTGCCCTGTCAATGTTTTTATTTTCCTTTGGCTTAGAAAAGGTTAAATATTTTAAGACTACCTAATCCACAGAAAAAAACTTTATTACAAAAAAATAGAACCGACTTCCAAAAAAAGTGCAAAATAACTTTAATTTCGGAAGTCGGTGTTTCTAGTTTTGTTTCTTCATTTTTTGACACCGACTTCCAAAATTAAAGTTATTTTGCACTTTTTTTGGAAGTCGGTTCTATTTTTTTGTAAAAAAGTTTTTTATTTTTCACTTTTTAGTTGTGGTTCCCCATTAAACTGTGTTAACAATTCATAGACATACGATAGCAGCAATCGCGGTTGATTTGCTGTCAATTTTTGAAGAGTTCCGTTGTCTGTCTCCGAAACCCATCATCAGAACTTTTTGAAATTTAAATGGGACCATTTCGGAATAAACCCCTTTCGAACAAAAAAAGAATTTTGCAAATCCGTCAATATATGACGGAGTTATGCCCGAACATACATAAAAAAAAAAAAAAAATACAAACATACAAATTGATAACCTCCTCCTTTTTCGAAGTCGGTTAAAAACAAAGTCTTTTCCTCTCTCTTCAGATTTGTTTGAATTTCCAGTAAAATACTAAAACGGTACCTTGTAATCATTATCACTACACAGTCCACCGTTCCATGTTTCCTAGTTCCCTCTCGTCGATGGAGAGTAGGCGTAGGTCCCGCATGATGACCCTTGAGCCCGTGACGTCACATGGGCACATGTAGTGATAAGCACAGCTACATCCGCGTCCTAACTGCGCGTGCGCAGGCCTGGGATATGTGCGAAATTTACGAGGACAGGGATTTGTGTTTATTGGTAAAATACTGTTTGTTGTTAAAATGTGGGTGCGTATCTGCGTGTGACGATTTTATCGGGTTTACAGTTTTCTTAAAGAATTTTCTTGACAACCAAATGGCAAACTACATAAAAACAAAGAATAAGTAGCATCTTGTAAATAGGCTTACGGAAACATTGTTGTAAACTTTTGAAGAAACTTAAGGTGTCTTAAAAAAGTCGTAGACTTTCGCCTTGAGAAACTGTGGTATGTGAGACGGGAAGATACAAATAATAATCACGATTCATAATATTATAATCTATTTTTCATATTGACACAGACAGTAAACTTCTTCTAGAAGTAGGTACTGACATACTCACATACATACTCGTAAGTTAGTTATTGGCTAGCATATCATTATATATACCTATATATATTTAATCGACCGCATCATATCTTTACATCTAATTAGGTTAATGTAGAGAGCAGCTACCTCTATGTTCAATGTAAAAAGAACTTCTACGGAGCGTGATTTTTCATTCAGCACAACATATCTTTTTCTTTCTTTCATGCTCTCTGTCAGACTTCTTAATTATTAACGCTGTCACCTGTTCTTGATAGAATTTTGCGATCCTAGATCTCTTTTTATCTCAACAGCTACATATAAATTGTGATACCGGTTCCCTACAGAGAGGGAACAGGGCCTGCGAGGAATTTACAAAATAGGTATTTGAAGAAACTATTGCCATCATGCTCCCTCAAGCCTACCCTTGTAGAGTGCGATATCCCCAGTTGCAACTCGGACCGATTTTATCACAAAATTTTTGACGATATTGACGTTTCATATTCCCCTTTTTTCTCCTCGAAAACTGAGCCGATTCAACTATTTTTAGCACCAAATTTTTAAGAAAGAGTATGTCTAGGTCCCTATTAAATGTTTTATGTTAAAACTTTTCTAATTTGTCTGGTAGTCTTCGAAGAACGGCGGTAAATATAGGGCCATTTTTTTGTTATTTTTGGAGGGTGTTATTTTCTTTACTTATTAGTTGCTGAAAAAAAGGAAATGACAGGGACGTGTCAACAGCAGAATTTGACTTTATGAAAAAAAAATTGATTGCTCTAGAGGAATTATTCAGGAAGAAAACATCAGGGGAATACATTTGTATGGAGAATCGCAGCCCCTGTTCCCTCTTAACTTCAAAATACTTCAATCCACAATCTTCATCTACCTACATTCTTAGAAGAGCAATGATGACCCAATGGTAACTGACGCGATTTATAAGTTGTTGGTCGAGGGTTCTAATTAGGCAGGCGCTTTACTTTGTATAAATTATTTCATCACTAATGCTCTCAAAACACAGAGGGTGTGACGAAATAAAATTATTTATCATTAATTTATCATTTATCACCCTCTCACAGAAAGGAGGCCTGTGTCCCAGTCCCAGCAGTGGGAACATTGTAGGCTGATTAAGCTATGCTATGCTATACATTATTTTTCACTATCTAAATAACATCACTTACCTATACAGTATGGATTCGACATATGGTCAATAAATGAAATCACGAGTTATACTCGTCCACAGAAGTATAACAAAATTTATTATTAAATTAAAATTCAAAAAATTAAGAAACTTAAATTTTCAAACAAAATAAATATCAAATAAATTCATTAAAAGTCAAACACTCTGTTTAGAGAACGTGGGTACAATACCTACTTACCTAGAGTACAGAATGGCAACAGCTCAAATGCAGACGAGACGGCACCGGCGCGGCGTGGCGCGGCGCGGTGCGTCGCATTTCAAAGTTCAAGGATTTAAGGAACAAAGTATGTTAGATCATTGACCTAGTGCTGCAATTCTACAGAGTGTTCAAATTTACTGAAAATTAAAACTATTTTTTTTGTTTAAACTACTGGACCGATTTCGTTCATTTTTTGCACATCGTCAGTAAACTCTTAAACAAGCATGTGATTTCATTTATTTCCCATATGTCGAATCCATACTGTATATCTTAGACACCACACCATCCATGATCAAGTGACACAGTATTGAATGATAGGAACCTGTTAGCACTGAGTCCTCATTAAAGTTTCTCGCATTGTGTCGTTATCGTCACGTCCACGTCACGCTGAGGACGCGCCGACGCTGACGTGACACGATAACGTCGCGACTCGCGGCTAACTGTGCGCGCACGCAGGGTTAAAGTACCTAAAGACCTGAATGATCCTATAAGATATTTTGTAGTTTAAAAATAGAATCTGCTACTGTTTTAGCAACAGAAAATAGAAACACTTTTCTTAAGCGGCCCCGAAACGATCAATTGCGATTGTCAATTTTACGTCATTGTCAATTGCGATTGATCGTTTACGAGTACAATTGAAGGGATTGTCAATCGCAGTTACGTGATTGAAAGCAATTGATGAAAAATTTAATTGAGGCTCATTGACGAGCCATTGAAGCTGCTAATTGATCGTTCAACTGAGCCATTGACAATCGTTTCCGTCATTTGCCCGTCTGACAGCAGTGAAAACAAACATGGCGGATACCTCACGTAAAGCGGCCCCAACACGTTCAACTGCGATCGTCAATGTGCTAAGTTATTGACCTAACGCAACTCTGAACGATCGCATTATAAATGCCCGGTCCTCGATATTACGCAAACAATTGACAATTGCAATTGAAGTCTAGTTCTAGTACAGGAGTCAGGGACTTCAATATATTTGTTTGCCTTCTTATGTAAATAAAGATTATTATTATTAAGTGCATCAACGGCACCTTCAATTGTCAATAACGTAGCACATTGACAATCGCAATTGAACGTGTCGGGGCCGCTTACAACTCAACAGGTCAATAACAAATTAGGATATCTTTATTTTCGTTCATTCGAGAAATCTACCTACTGATGAGCAATTTGACTAAATCGTGGTGGTCAGTCATAATTCGATAACAAATATTATGACGTCATTCACAAAAAGCCTGACTGCATGAAACTAATTGTTTTTTGCGGTCGGATTTTTTTAACATTCTACTCGTAATCATAGTGAGTTACATTTTTTAATCACCATCTAAAGCCCTATAAATTGGTATCCCACATTACCATGTAACAAAAAAAATTACCAAAAATTTGCGCCGCCATTTTGTTTTTTCTTCAAATTTAATTTTTTAGCCTTTTTTTGGGGGGTTGGGCAATCATCCTTTGACTTCGGCGGAGGGCGTGTCAGACTCTTACTGACTAAAACCCACCCCTGTTCCTTCCCTGCCTTGAGTGCCCAGGGGCGCAGTAACTCTGTTTCGAATTTATCCACTTCGCCTGGGCAGGCATCGGCCATGACGGGCCCCGTCATGTATTGCTGACAACTCTTTGAAGCGCGCGTGGAACACTACGCACCGTCGACTCTCGGGCCTGTTGCTGATTGGACGGCGAGCTACCCACTACTTGCCGTCCGCAGGCCCGCGTCTACGGTAGGCGGAGATCGTCTCGCGACACCCGACACCCAGGGCGTCTTCTGCGGCGGCTGCTGCTGGTGGCGTGAGGGCGACTCTGTTGAGGCTCCCTAACCCGTTCCGCCTCCTTCGCGAGAATTACTGCTTCGCAGCAGGAGGCGACTGCTTACCATTCCCTCTCGCTCCGTACCATGGCCTGGGCATGCCATTTTGGCAGTCAAGACCAATCTAATCATATCTCATTTGATAAAATCCATTCAGCCCTTTAGGCAAAAGGGCGTGCCAATGAAATACTCGTGTAAAAATATGTAGACATCCCCTAAATTTTATCAAGTTCCACAAACCATTTATTGCTGTAGGTACACCAACAGGGAAACACATGAAGTCAAGTTTTCTTCAGCACGTGTCTCGTTTACTTTATCGATCGTCATGTGATCGTCTCGCTGACGTCACGCGATAGCGTCTACCGTTAGACGTTGGGCTCCTAACTGCGCGCACGCAACTTTGGTACATTTCATGTTTATTGATCGAGGAGATTGGTCTAAGACTCTACGTGAGGTATTGTAATAACCAGAAAGTGTATTTTTAGAGTTTAAAAACGGAAACGTACGAAATATTAAATTATATTTTTGCTGATATAAGCGAGTGCCTTCTTTGGAGGTTTTTTCTTGAATCCACATACCATCATTTTCTATTGACTTTTAAACTAATTCTAAATTCGAATCACCCTATAAAAGTCAATCAAACCGACCAGCCTGTCCAGATAAGGTTGGTATTCACATACCACCTCCTCACATGCTACAGTATGTTGTTATGTTGTCTGCGCCTGTGTACAGCTAAATAGAGCTCTTTACGCAACCTCGCTTCGCTCAGTTATATACCGTTCCACTGCTTTACTACGCATGAGGCGTACGCGGCTGCCCGGGGGTGGAGGATAAATTCGACAGAGTTACCTCGCCCCTGGGCATTCAGGGCAGGGAGAAACAGGGGTGGGTTTTAGTCAGTAAGAATCTGACACGCCCTTCCGCTCCACCCTTTAGCTATTAAGCATATACTCGTATCTATAGCCTTTATGCACAACCAGCCTTACTTATAAAACTTGTAAACCATAATGCTTAGTTTAAACACTGATTAGCTGATTCTAAACTCAAGAAAACAGACGTTAAACTCAACTGTATCTGCATCTGTTTGACAAAACCTCATTTAAATATTAAGTCAGTACATTACCACATCTTTGCTTACGGGTAGAAAATAAGAACTTGCTAATAGTGTTTTAACTAATCACATGGTTTTTTTGAAGTGAAAACTACTTAAGGCGCGTTGGACATTTTAGAGATGGGAAAAAAGTATTGAACTCGCACAACACCGACACGACGCTACGAGTGCTACGACGCGTGATGTCATATCACTCGTAGCGGATTGAAGTGAAAACATGTTTAGGCGCGTTGGGCATTTTTGAGATGGGAAAAAACTATTGAACTCGCCACAGACACCGACACAGACACCAACACCGCTATTTGGATTAAAGTGAAAACTTATTTAGGCGTGTTGGGCATTTTCGTTCAAGTTTTCACTTCTGTCGGCACTCCCGGAGTGCCACTCTTTTTTTTATAAATAAGGGGTTACATACCTAAAATACATGAAATGCTATAAACATGAATACCTTCATCTTCAAGTATCTATCAATATGAAACTATAGGTACCCAATGCGTAACATCTAACATCTTCAATAAGTATTTCTCTCGATACTGAACTCGAACTCTGCCCATCCCGTTAACAAAGGCGTGAACATATAACGAGCCAGTGGATGGCACCATCAGTACGGTACAGAGCACCATAGTGCAGACACTCGACCTTTTGGTCGTGGGTTGTAATACCTTTACTGCGTGATCGACACTTAACCTAAAACGACCATATTTAGCCTCTAATGGCGTCTTTTACAATCAAGTTAATGTTAGTTTATCTAGGTAATGTTGTAAGGATATAAACTAAATCTTTAGGAACATTCCTATCTAGAAATAGTGACATTCCAAAGTTCAAAATGTAGGTACCTAAGTTATTGATTGGGCACAGTATTGTGACATCTGACGAGGTCGCGTGAGAATACTCGTACAAACCTTATTAGCAGACAGGTTCATTTAGCAAATACAGGCTGTAAAAAGACACATCACGAAGCCGTCAACTGCACACATCTAACAAATTTAAGTAGCTTTGCACAAAAATTAATGCTAGGAAACGACTTTTAGTTTTAGGTATGAAAAAAGCTATTTTGTATTGCGCGCAATGTAACGCGAACCCAGGAATTCCTTCGCTCTAAGCCACGTAGGTACTGTCGGATACGTTTGATATTCATTGCGTTTTGCTAACTTCAAATGCGTAATTTGATAAGAAAAATCGAAAAATTAGGTAATGTTTGTTTAGAAAAAAGTTTAGCAATTGTATTTTATTGTAAAACAATTGGAATTCATTTTCGTAAAAAAAAAAAAAAAATTGCGACTTTGACCTTCAAAATCTCCAGAACCAGTAGATTCTCAGGTATGGTCTAGCAAAAAAAATATCCAAATAATTTTCCAAATCCAAATTCTGTTCTCACACCTCATAAACTGAGAATTGACGGCACGGTTGGCGTAGTAGTTGAGCGTTCGGCTGCTGCGTTTACGGCAACGTTTTATAAAAATGTTGCCCCACACTAGGAATTACTCCTGTATTGTGGGTGCGTTCATAAACATTTAAACTCACATACACAAGACACCCAGACCCGGAACAACTATCTGTAGGTCATTATAAATATTTGTTCCGTGCGGGGTTTACTGACAAATCATACTCCCTGAACCATCGTTCCAGGATGCGTAGCGCTTGTTGAGTGAGGTTGCAGACCGTTCCAGTCACCTTCCCAGGTACGAGGATTGCAAGGTCGCTTGCGTAACCTATTGTATAATAACGATTTGCGTTGAGTTTGGTAATCAGGTCATTGATTACCAGATTCCATAAGAGGGGTGACATAACTCCACCTTGTGGGCAGCCCCGGGCTATCATGGCCAGCTGTTGTTCTTCCTCAAGGCGAATAACTCGTTTGGTTAGCATGTTGGTAACCTAAGCGAGATGGTCAGTAACACCAGGGTGCTGCTGGCCTTCCTCGAGGAGCTGGGGTGGATCGAATGACAATGCAGTCCCACCTGTACGCAAAATACGTGCCTTGGGCGTGGAGTTGCGGAAACCAGCCCGACATACATACATACATTGTTCCGTGCGGAAAACGAACTCGCAACACGCAGCGCAGCAGCCAATCGCTCAACCACTGTGCCAACCGTGTTGTCAAATGCCACAGTAGCGTCTGTCATTTTGGACTTTTTGACAGCTGTTATTGCTTTCCTCACTTTATTCTAAGTTACTTCCTCCACTCGACTCCACCTCGAACCAGATTCTGCTTCAAAGCATTATAGATATTTACTAGCTTCTGATTATAGCCTATATGCTATTTTGGTGTACATAATCAATATTACAGTAAAGCTTCATCAAAATCCATTCAGTAGTTTTTGCGTGAAAGAGTAACAAACATACATCCTCACACCTCACAAACTTAACATTTATAATATTAGTAGGATTTAAATTAATCGAGGCATTTTTTCCGTTACCATACCGACTAGGTTCAGTGGAATGGTAGACTAAGAATATTATATGTGTTTGTCTGAGGCCTCTGGGCATTTTAAATTAAGGTGTTAGAGCATGGAAACGGCCGGGTGTCACCACTGTGCGGATCGCCCAGAGGACACGGTGGAGCATACGGTGGAGGTCTGCTCCGCTTGGGTGGAGCACCGCCGTGTCCTCGTGGAGGCGATCGGCGGCAGCGACCTCTCGCGCCCGGCCCTGGGTCAGGCCATGGTGCGGAGTGAGAGAGAATGGGAAGCAGTCTCATCCTTCTGCGAAGCAGTAATGCTCGCGAAGGAGGAGGCGGAGCGGGTGAGGGAGACTCAACAGAGTCGCCCTCACGGCCGATGTCAGCCCAGGGGTCACGGATAAATTCTAAACAGAGTTACCGGGCCCCCTGGGCACTCAGGCAACTGAAGGAACAGTAGTGGTTTCTGGTCAGTAAAAGTCTGACACGCCCTCCCGCTCTACCCAGAGCGTGAAATCATTGGATGATTTCCGACATCACAAAAAAAAAGGTGATTACATAGAGCAAATATTCTTTACTTTTCGTATTTCAAAAATGTCTGAAAAGCATTCAGATGTCCCTAACTTTACTATTTAAATCTGTGTATATAGGTACAACATGAAACGGTTTTCTTACAACCTTGCATTTTAGAAACATATTATCCCACTTACATAAACTTTAAGCTTGTTTGTTAACGAACATTGTCACATTCTTGGAACTGTTAATAACTTTGTTGCATTCCCAGTTACGCTTTCAAAGCATTTATTGGAAAACCGTTTTCAATGTGGCGAATGTGGATAACAACCATATGGATTGGCGTAACTTTGTATGATTATATCTGTGCGACTCAATCTTACTGGTATTCTACTATTGCTGTCGTAGGCATTTGTTCATATATTCATCTACAAATTTGATGATAGATATCCAACCGAAAATAACTAAAATATACTTATACTCAACCAAAGTAATAAATAACTTAAAAGGTGTAAAAAGACAGTTTCCGAAGCCGAAAGCCACATATTCTACCCATTATATGGATATTTTTTTTCCACTAGACCATATCTGGGAATCCACTGGAGATATTGAAGGTCAAAGTCGCAATTTTTTAAAACTTTTTTTGATAAAATGAATTCCAAGTGTTATTACTAAACTTTTTTCCAAACAAACTTTACCTGAATTTTCGATTTTTTTTTCGAAATTACGCATTTACAGTTATATAAACGCAATGAATATCAAACGTATCCGACATGTACCTACGTGGCTTAGAGCGAAGTGGTAGGGTTTAACTCCACTTGCCTGGGTTCGGGTTACATTGCACGCAATAAAAAAAAAAAAATTTCATACCTAAAAATAAAAGTCGTTTCCCAGCAATAATTTTTTCGCGAAACGACTTTGTTAGATGTACAGTATGCGTAGTTGACGGCTATGTGATGTGTCTTTTTACACCCTGTATACAAACTGGTAATAATAATATGTATAAAACCTCCTAAAGCCATAGCCAAGATTTTTTTTTCGTTTTTCATGATGCGGATATTACGAACCTTTGACATTAAAAAAAAATACAAGTCGTAGCGAAGCCGGAGTCAAACTCTCGTACCAATAATGTTAGAAACTATCGATTACGTGAATAAAAACATAATGACACAATAATCGGCTTTTTAACACACTGTGGGTTGTCCTTGGGTTAAGCTACGATGGCTGTGGTTGGTCCATGGATGGGTGACCATCTTTACACACCGAGACTTCTCCGTGCCTCGGAAAGCACTTTAAGCCAATGGTTCCGGCTGCCAATCGTGGATCTTTGACAATCGATACGGGTCGTCAGAAGCCCGACAGTCTGATGACCAGTCTTACCAAGGGGTATCACCCAGTTACTGGGTTGTGGAGGTCAGATAAAAGGCTAGGTGGATTGAATCATTTTAATTTAACTAACAAAAATCGAAATATTGATTTCCCTCATACGGTTCAGAACCCTAAAAAAAAGTGCGAAGTCCGACACGCACTTGGCTGGTTTTTCAGTTAAAAGTGCTTTTGTCAGTTTTGAGTAACATATCGATTTCCAAGGTATTGTCGATGCCGATCAGAAACGTGACAGCAATGTTAATAGGCAGTCTTAAAACCTGCCTATTTAGAAATTCTCTACGCATACCTTCGATAAATAAAATAATAAATAAATAAACCGCATATCAACCTTAAGTCCACAATCCGTAGATAACGGTTTCACATCCATTTCGACTCGATCCGATCAATATTAGCATAACCTATAAAATAATAATGATATTATTATTATTTATTACTCAATCTCGATTTAATAGTCACGCTTTGACGTCGCCATCTTATTTACTCAACTTTATAATAGTAATTAAACAATTTTACCTGCTCTTAGAACTGTTTATTTTAGCAAAATGAAAATATTTTGCTGAAATAGAGTAAGTAAGACGTTGATTTTATTGCAAATGGGACTATAACTTTAATAGGAGATATTATTTTATGAGTAACATGTGTAGCTGACATGGTTTCTTTAATATAATTGCTTTTAAGACATTTCATTAGTATAAAGTTTTACTATTATAGAGGTAAATAAATTTTCGCAGATAATTATTTGGGAAAATTACTTTGGAAATTTAAACGGAATGACCTTGGAAGTTGGGTAGGCCTTTGGTGTGGGATGCAACATGTGTCGACACCCTTGCGCCATCTCATCTTCTTAGCACGGCGGTTGCTGCAGGTGCAGAAAACCTCAAACGGCGCAAATATAACAACCTTATTGGGAGTTACATGTTTGAGCCGTTTGGGGTTGAAACACTAGGGCCATGGGGCCCGAGTGCTCATCGAGTTTTTCGGCATATCAGCAAGCTGTTAGTCGACTCTTCACGTGACCAGAGGCTTTTCTTTCGCCAACGAATCAGCATTGCTATTCAACGTGGCAATGCTGCTAGCGTTTTGGGCACTTTTTCCATTGACAGCGATGTGGATGAATTTTTTGATGCCCAGTGAGTTGTTTTCATACGCATTTGTACATATTAAGTAGTATTATCAAATTCAAATTTTCAAATTCAAATTCAAAGCATTTATTTCAAATAAACCATTTACAGGGACTTTTGCATTGTCAATAAAATATCAGTTTATATATATATAATAAGTTGTTTCCATTCAATAATTTACTTTAGAAATTAGACAGACGCAATTTATGAAGCCTAGGCTTAGAGTCTAAAACAGTGCAAACTCATTTATTTTAGCTTAGTGTTTAAAAAAGTCAATGTACCAATCATAAATTTATGCTAACAAGACACTGATCTAAGGATAATGCTATCATACATTTATTTTAATCATTGATTTACTTTTGAAACCGTAATGGTGTATCCACACTGAAGTATTTTTTTGTGGAAAAAAAATTACCGACATGAAAATCAGTTGATAATCATGTTACAAAAATTTGCTCCACAAAAAATAACTTTAGTGTGGATGCATCTCGGCAGGTAGTACCTGTTTCGGATTTGGCGGGACGATACGCCCGGGTGTCACCATTGTGTGGACCGCTTGGGTCCTCGTAGAGGTGATTGGCGTTGGTGACCGCTTGCGTCCGGCCCTGATCCAGGCCATGGTACATACGGAGCGAGAGGATATGAGAAGCTGACACCTCCTGCGAAACAGTAATCTACGCGAAGGAGGAGGCGGATCGCGTGAGGGAGAGGTAATCACGAGCAATTCAAGAGCGATTCCCGGCCACCGTAGGCGTGGGCTCAAAGAGATGTCAGCAAGTATTGATGGGGCCCTCTAGGACCGATGCCTGATAGGGCTGCGGGAGAGTGTTTGAAAGAGTTACCACGATCCTGGAACGCTAGGATAATTGAAGGAACTCGGGTGAGTTTTAGTCCTAATGTACCTAAAGGATTGATTAGGCACAGCTTGTGACATCTGAAGAGGTCGCGTTTGAACACAAACCTTATTAGCAGACAGGCTGATTGAGCAAATATATTTTTTAAAGGATCCTTATTCCACCGGCCGCCTTCTACCATCGGACTTCTAGACGCACAGCAAGTTACCATCCCTACCTTGTTGCTGGGACTTGCTACGGTGGTTATTCCAAATGCGTACAGTGTGGCTTAGTTTGAAACAATTGGGCCTGGTACCTATGAGTTACATATGACCTTACTGATTAAAAACCTAGCCTTATAGCAACTACCTAGCACCCTAGTTATCCTAACGCACTAACCTATCATACAAACCACACCAAATGTAATTTACGTTGGTTTTACGTGCAGGAAGTCTGTTACCAGGAGACCTACGGTAACAGACGGAAGTTCGGTAGGAACAGTGGTTTGTGTACGAGTACGTCGTGCAATGAGTACACAGGAAATGGTTTTTTCACTGCCGATCCCACAGACTCATAGGACTGATGATGGCTAAAGGTGTCTTGACCAGAGTCATTGGAGTTACGGAAGATGAATCACACTCGAATCCTGTCCAGCTTGATGACAAAATTACAAAAAATAACTTAGTATACCATTTTAATGATTAATACACAATGATGAATATTTGCATGTGTGTTGTGTGTGTATCGAGCCGATGAAGCGAAGATCTCAGTAGGTCACTTCTTAGCGCTGACGGTGTGCCGGTGTTGCCGGCACGTGGAACGAACGTATGTCGCTCTTGATTCTGATGCTGTAATGCTGCTGCTGGCGCGTGTAACCTTTGCCTGTTCACGTTTGGACAATTGCTTTTCCTCCAATTCGCACTAAGCGTTTCTAAACGTCTTTAATAATGCGCACAGCTAAGGAGTGGAACTCTCTACCTGCGTTTGTGTTGCCGAATGCATACAACCTCCTAACCTCTTCAAAGTTAGAGTGAACTTCTTCTTGGTAAGTCGCTCCATTGTTGACTTTGTCTTTGTCACCTCTGACCTAAGCTAGATTCAAGAGAAAACCCATCTATATTTAAAAAAAAAAAAACAAAGAGTGGCACTGCGGGAGTGCCGACAGAAGTGAAAACTTGAACAAAAATGCCCAACGCACCTAAAGAATTTTTCACTTCAATCCGGTACTCGAACCGCTTCGAGTGCTACTACGCTACTCGTCGTAGCACTCGTAGCGGTGTCGGTGGCGCGCGAGTTCAATAGTTTATTCCCATCTCAAAAATGCCCAACGCGCCTAAAGAAGTTTTCACTTCAAAACCATAGATCGGTCCTGTGCTTCTCGCATACAGTGGACTGCCAGGGCCTTCACCAGCTCACCAAACCACGAGATACCAAAAAAAATAGGGATACATAACATACAGGGTGTAACGGAAAGGTGTGGTCATATTTTAAGAACTGTATCTGCCCATCGATATGAACAACTTTCTTCAAGAAAACCTGAGCGACTTAAAAAAAAAAATTTTTTAGCTGCCATACAAATACTGATCAGCTGATGATAACTTTGTATGGAAAGTCCAATTTTTTTTTGAGAATTTTCTATTTTTTCTTAGAGAAAGTTGTTCATTTCCATGGACAGAACCGGTTCTTAAAATATGACCACACCTTTCCGTTACACCCTGTATAAGCATAATCAGCCTTTTTAATGTTACCACTGCAGGGACAAAGGACTCCTCTCTGTGAGAAGGTGTGGGCCGTAGGTAATCCATCACGCGGGCCCAATGTGGTTGGTGAATGTCACATGTCTGCGATCATCGCCAAAATACGTGTCTAATATTTTTTGATACTGTAATATTTAAAAACTAAGCAGAATTATTATTTGTACCCATCATCCCTATTGATGATGGGTACAAATAATAATTCTGCTTAGTTTTTAAATATTACAGTATCAAAAAATATTAGACACGTATTTTATGCTTTACCAATAAAAAAATACAAAATTTTTACACTTTTCAGTTTTTTTTATTTATTTTTTTATTGTTTTTGTACACCAGAAGTAAAACTAAATATTAAAGTTACTCCCGAATGTATAACACCAATAACATGGAATTTGAACATTTGGAGACAGCCAAAACGTCATCTGTATATACATATTTTTTATTTATGTTGATTTTTTCAAAAAGTGCAAAGTGAATCAATTTCGATAAAATATATATGGGACCACCTCTGAAGTAAACAAAAAAGAATCTTCAAAATCTATTCACAAATGGCGGAGATATCGCGTAACAAACATACAAAAAAAAAAACATACAAATTGAGAACCTCCTCTTTTTTGAAGTCGGTTAAAAATAAAACTCATCAAAGTTTTATTTTGTAATTTTTACACACGATGACGGCGAATAAAGGGTAGCTCGCCGTCCGATGACGACCAGGCCCAAGTCGACGGCGCGTAGTGTTCCACGCGCGCCGAACAAGAGATGTCTGCAATAACTGACGGGGCCCGCCGAGGCCCATGCCTGCCTTGGGGTCGCTAATAAATTCGAAAGAGAGTTACCGCGGCCCTGGCACAAACAGCTGAAGGAACAGGGGTGGGTTTTAGTTAGTAAAAGTCTGGCACGCAATCCCGCTCCACCCAGAGCGGCAGAAGGCTGATTTCCCAAACCCCAAAAAAAAGGGCTAGTGACGTCACTTCTGGGTAAAATGGTATACAATTTTTGACGTAGGTGTGAGGTCACGAGAAATTTCAGCGCACTATGTCGTCCACATTTTTTGAAAAAATATGTTTCCAATATTTTTTGGTAATCTTGTTGACAGACCAATTAGATTTTTTTTGGAAACTAGGAAAAAAGAACGAAAAGAAGAAAGAACTTACAAGAAGTTGTCGCTCATATATTTAATAGTAAGTACACACATGTAAATAAGATACTCAATCTAATTGCAAATCTCCGTAGAAGGCTGAAACTTTCCCAACCGGTTGCAGACATGGCGAGGCGGCAGCCACAAAGCACATTAAAATTTATCAATACTCATAAACAACAATAATGTTTGTTGGCTGAGGCTTCATTATTTATTTCATTAAGTTACTCTTATTTTAGCCCCGAGGATGAACGAATAAAGCTCAGTTTGACAAGCACCGGATGAGACAAGGTAATGTGGGTTGGGAATGCCTTGTTGGTCTTGTAGTCGAAAGCGCGATTGCTGCTCGTGAGGTTCCGTGTTCGATTCCCCAATCGGGCTAAAAGTGGTATTGGGTTTAGTAATGACTCAGTAGTTTGGAAGCTGGTGGTGGGACTCCTCCGTGGCTCGGAAAGCACGTAAAGGCGTTGGATCTCTCCCCTCGGTCGTTTTGGATTGCCGTCTCATCGGGCTATGAGAGTGAAGGAATAAAGAGTGAACCTTTTTATTAGAGCGTGTCAGACTCTTACTGACTAAAATCCACCCCTGTTCCTTCCTTGCCTGAGTATCAAGGGGAGCGGTAACTCTGTTACAAATTTATCCGCTACCTCTTGCCATGTAGGCATCGGCCATGATGGGCCCCGTCAGTGGTGGCTGACATATATTCTCTTTGAGGCGCGCGTGTGTACACTACGCGCCGACGACTCTCGGGTCTGGTGCTGATCGGACGGCGAACTACAGACTGTTTACATTTGTGGCTAATCTCCACCATGAACGATTAGTTTCTTTAATGTGTGTTGGTAATGCTGCCTATCGACTGGCAATGATATTGTACACAAAACGTGTTACATCATAGACTTTACCGACGTTTAAAATCTGGTCTCTGACAAGTTCCACTAATAGTACAAAAAATGCGGTGTCCAGAACATGACTCACATACTGGAATGCCCCAAGTACCCATAGACCTGCACTGTGGAAGGACCTGATGAACGATAGTGACGCTGAAATAATGTGGCCAGTTAATTTAGGAAACTAACGATACTTTGGAGGCATGCAGAACAGGGTGTAAAGTCCCACAACCTCCATTGAAAAGGGAGGATCCTCCGACCAGACGGGTGTTGTGTCTGGTCCGGGCAACTGCCCGATAGTTGATTTCAGGCTGTTGTATATATTCAAATGGCGCGGAGAACTCTGCTTGCGCGATGTAGGAATTTCGCTTTTCTAGTTCGTATGTAGCGTTATAGATGTCGCTACAATACGAAAGAAGTAAAAAACTCTAATAATAGCTAGTTTACCTTACGAGTACGTTAGCACAGTTTATTCTAAACAAAATAATATAAACAATACAGCAGATAACAGTAAACACTTAGTTAAAAGTAAAATGAGTTGTTAATACTAAATCCAGTTTCTATACAGGGTGTATTGGATTGCTTTTGCTCATGGAAATTAACCACTTTCTTTAAGGAAGTCATAATAAATTCCTAAAAAAAGAATTGGACTTTCCGTACAAAGTTGTGTATGATCAAAATTAATGGGGTGTCGAGGTCCATTGTTTTCTATGACTTTCTTAAAGAGAGTTTTTCTTTTCTATGGGCAGAAGTAGTATTTAAAATATTACCACCTACTTCCGCTACATCCTGTAGAAGACAGCAAAAGCCAATATTGAGGTTAGTAAGGATTTGAAATTATCTGATTTGAATAGTGGACTTAGACCGACTGCCGCCACGCCCAAAGTGACTCATTCAACTAATTTTATTATTGAATGAAATCAATAAATCAAATACCAATTCAAAATTTATTGAGTAGGTACTTTACTTTGTTTTGGGCTATTTCTAGCGAAGTTAGCCATGCATATCATGATGCACATACATGATCAGATCGGCATATCGGTCAACGTCGACGGCGATGTCCTCCCTCTGGCGTCCAATGAGTGTGGTGATCCTTGGCCGCCTATTCGGGTGCATTCTTGTAACGTGACCAGCCCACTCCCACTTCAGCCTGGCTGTTTTTTCCTCAACATCTGCTAATTGCGTTCTTGCAACGTGACTAGCCCACGGTTGCATTCTTGCAACGTGACCAGCCCACTCCCACTTCAGCCTGGCTGTTTTTTCCTCAACATCTGCTAATTGTATTCTTGCAACGTGACCAGCCCACGGTTGCATTCTTGCAACGTGACCAGCCCACTCCCACTTCAGCCTTGCTGTTTTTTCCTCAACATCTGCTAATTTTATTCTTGCAACGTGACCAGTCCACTCCCACTTCAGCCTGGCTGGTTTTTCCTCAACATCTGCTAATTGCATTCTTGCAACGTGACCAGCCCAGTCCCACTTCAGCCTGGTAGTTTTTTCCTCAACACCTGCAAGTTGCATTCTTGCAACGTGACCAGCCCACTCCCACTTCAGCCTGGCTGTTTTTTTCTCAACATCTGCTACCTGAGATATGGAGCGCAAGGTTGTGATGACGCTTTACTTTGTGTGTTTATTTCATCACCAGTGCTCTAAAAACGGTGAAGAAAATACAAAACTCGACGACATGTGAAAATTGACATCCGTACTTTGCTCTCGTGATGGATTACACTGCCATCCACAGAGGCCTATGTTCCCAACAGTGGAAGCATCATACATCGATGAAACTGTCATTTCATCGATTCATCATCAAATAGATGATGATCGTGTTTACGGAGACTCGGAACGGCTTTTGCGCGCTGATAGCGATTTTGACGTGACTAAGGAGTGGAATTCCCTGCAGAAGTCTGTGTTTCCTGCTAGCTACAACCTGGGGTCTTTAAGTAAGTAAGTAAGTAAATTTATTAAGACACGTTTTTTGACATCTTAAGCACAACAAACATAACAAAATAAAATGAAGAAATAAATAAAGATAAAGTGCAATAAAGTAACCCTAGATCCCACACTAGGATACCTGTGTCGTGGGATCTAGTTATTTTAAAGTTAATGACATGTTACAAGTACACTAGTGGGTAGTTCAGCATTCATTTGGTTGCTTAGTCGAAACAACATTTAAACTTAAGGCCCTTCTCGCGGTCCAGTGGCGCCCTCATTGAATAAAAAATCGTAGCATAGCACAGAAAATAAATATTAAAAAATTCAACTTCACGTTTGTTATAAAGAGAATAAAGATTTTTTATGTTGTTAAAACAGGTCTCAAAATGTTTCGTATCCAAAGTAGTAGGCAAACGTGCCAAAAACGGCCGTTTCTGACACGTTTGCCTACTACTTTGGATACGAAACATTCTGAGACCTGTTTTAACAACGTAAAAATACTTTATCCTCTTTGTAACAAACGTGACGTTGGATTCTTTAATATTTATTTTTAACCGACGAGATCAATGAGGGCGCCACTGGACCGCGAGAAGGGCCTTAACTTACATATCTAGTCTAGTCAAGAGTGAATAGGTTACTTCTAGGCAAGCATGCTCCATCGTCGACCACACTTACCCGATGGTGAGATAGTCATCAAATGCAAACCTTATCCATCATCATCATCATCATCACCATCATCAGCCTTTTAATGTCTCCACTGCTGGGAAACAGGCCTCCTCTCTGTGAGAGGGTGTGGGCCGTAATCCACCACACAGGCCCAATGCGGATGTCACATGTCTTCGAGTTTTTGGTTCTGGGACATGCCAAAACGGTAAAGGAAAACATCGTGAGGAAACTCACGATGTTTTCCTTTACCGTTTTGAGAGCAGTGGTGATGAAATAGTTTACACAAAGTAAAGCGCCTGCCTGGGTTTGAACTCACGACCTACAACTTGTAAGTCGCGGCCGTTACCACTGGGCCACCACTGCTCTAGCCTTATCCTTAGTAAAAAATATCGCTGGCTAACTCCTTAGATACTATGGGTCCAGTATACAGGGTGTAACGGAAAGGTGTGGTCATATTTTAAGAGCCTGTTCTGCCCATGGAAATTAACAACTTTCTTTTAAAAAAAACAGAAAATTCCCAAAAATAAAAAATTAGAATTTCCATACAAAGTTAACATCGGCTGATCAATATTTGCATGAGAGGTAAAAAAAAAATTTTGAGAGGTCCTCAGAATTTCTTGAAGAAAGTTGTTCATTACGATGGACAGATGCAGTTCTTAAAATATGACCACACCTTTACGTTACACCCTGTATAGGTGGCTACGTTAATAGCAACGTTGATTGCACTCAGAAATCCTCCAAACCAAAGTACAGGTGTATGAGCACTGTGACTGCTAACTGTTGACGCATAATATTTGAAAGAAAGAAAAAGAAAAGAAAGAAAATACAATAATTTGCGATAAACATGACGCAAAGACAGAAACAACAAAAAACCGGTCAACTGCGAGTGACTCGCTCATGAAGGGTTCCGTACCATCGTAGGAGATTATACGTGTCTACTTGTTGCCATTATTAAGCACGAGCAGAAAAAGCCAAAAAAAAAACACGTTTCTAGTAAGTGACGAGCCCCCTATATTTTTTTTTTTCTTGTTGTTATAGCGGCATCAGAAATACACATTCTGTGAAAATTTCAACTGTCTATCTATTACGGATCATGAGATAGGTACAGCCCGCTGACAGACAGACGGATGGACGGACGGACAGCGAAGGCTTAGTAATAGCGTCCCGTTGGTTACCCTTCGTGTACGAAAAAAGAATATACTCCCGAGGTACTCCCATATAAATTTTATCGAAATTGTTTCAGCGCTTTTTTGAAAAACTGAACAAAAACGAAAAATACGTATACCTCCATGACGTTTTTTTTTTCTCCAATTACGAGTATGTTTAAGGCTTATATAGCCGCTAAGTGGCGCCCTCATTGAATAAAAAATCGTAGTTTGCTACGATTAAAAGTACTAAAAACGGCCGTTTTTGACACTTTTGCTTACTACTTTGGATACGAAACACTTTGAGACCTGTTTTAATAACGTAAAAATTGTGGGTTTTTAGTTCTGGGGTATAGTAAGTAAAAAGAGAAAAATAAAAAGCTTTTTTACAAAAATACAACCGAAGTCGGTGTTTGCATTTTATTTTTTCGTTTTTTGACACCGACTTCCGAAATTAAAGTTATTTTTTAATTTTTAGTGTATTTTCTTTGTTGGAAGTCGGTTGTTTTGCTTAGTCTTATTGAAACGGGTACAAATATCATTGCACTCTCTTCCTCCACATATAAATTTCACCGAGACCTATAGAATCTTATCAGGCGTGTAATGCGTAGATAAGTATCTAGCATCCAGTACCTACATCTAAGTAGGATAGCGGTTGTGCTCTATTCGAGACTTATATCCCTTGTCGCGGGTTCGGTCGCGTGTTGGACATTCTTTACAGTTACTTTAAATCACGCGTTGTTTAATAAGGTCACATTGGGGCTGGTGAGAGGAAATTGTGAGAATTGCTGTTTGCGGTGATAAAGAGTCTGTTAGTAGGTGTGTTAGGTATAGTTGAACTGCTCATCTACACGCACGCATATGCACGGGTAGATCATGCTGTAGTATACCGTGTGCCAAGTTTCACCTAAATTTGTTCAGACATTAGGGCGTGAAAGCGTGTCAAACTATTTCCGTTCTATGTATTAAGAGTATGACGCCAGACACCAGGAGGTTAAACTGATTAAAAATATTGACATGTAAAAAAGTGTTACTTAACTATTAACAAAAAAAAAAAAACCGGAAAAGTGCATGTCGGGCTTCGCACATTAGGGTTCCGTATCAAATGAGGGAATTATCCATGAAAAAATTTATCAATTTGTTTGTAAAATATACGTAATAATAAAGAGGTATATAAACATTATCACCAACAAGTTTATAGGACAACTAAATAAGTTAAAAGACGACGGACGGACAGACAGACAGATTTACACGTGAGTGACAGCAATAGGGCTCCGTTTGGACCCTTTTTTTTGTGGGTAGGAAATCATCCAATGACATCCGCTCTAGGGTGGAGCGGAAGGGCGTGTCAGATCTTACTGACTAAAACCCACCCCTGTTCCTCCCTGCCCTGAATGCCCAGCGGCGAGGTAACTCTTTCGAATTTGGGCAGGCATCGGCCATGATGGACCTCGTCATGTTTGCTGACAACTCTTTGAGGCGCGCTTGGAACACTACGCGCCGTCGACTCTCGGGCCTGGTGCTGATCGGACGGCGAGCTACCCACTACTCGCCGTCCGCAGACCCGGGTCCGTTTGGACCCTGGCGAGTTCGGAAGCTGGCTGTGTGACATCCCCGTGCCTCGTAAAGAACGTAAAGCTGTTGGTCCTACGCCTGATTTCTCCCCGGTCGTGTTGGACTGCCATCTCATCGGACTGTGAGAGTAAGTGAACAGAGGTTAGACGCAGGTCTAACCTTCCTTTTATCCTAATTTATTATTATTATTATTCCGTTTATTCATTTTTATAGACATATTAATTACATTTTTAAATATTTAAATATAAAGGATAAAAAAAAAACATTTAAAAATATAAAAAATAGTATCCCACCGGTATCGGGAATAGGGTCCAAGCTACCGGCGGTCAGGGCTCCAGAGAGAGGAACCGCCTGACAATGCGAGCCGTGTCCAGAAGTACTGCTTTCTGAATCAAGCCCTTGATCCAGCCGCCTAACGAGAGCCTCTTGAGGTGTTTGTCGAGGCTCGTGGCTATTAAGCCATTGGCTGACACGACTATCGGTACAATGATCGCTGAGTCCACATCCCACATGTCGACAACCTCGCGAGCCAAGTCAATACTACTTGATTTGTTTATCTTTCTCGGCTTTCACGAGGTTCTCGTCATGTGGGACGGTAATATCAACAATCATTGCACGTCTCTCGATTCGGTCCACCACCACTATATCAGGCTTATTGGCTACAATAGTCCTGTCAGTGATGATGGACCGATCCCAGTACAATGAGATATGACCATTATCGAGAACTGGGTCGGGCGCATATCTGTAGTACGGCACTTCCGATTCCACAAGAGAGTACTTCAGAGCAAGTTGCTGATGGATAATCCTGGCTACAAGGTTGTGCCTGTGCAAGTACTCACTTATTATTATTATTTATTTATTATTATTATTTTTGTTTATTTTTTTTTTTAAATTTACCTTAAAAAAATCTGTTCTTTACTATTCATAATTATCAGGCACCATTATCCAAAACACTTAATCCAATACAACCTTATTTGCAAAAGGCATATCTTAATATCCCCCACCCACAAGCACTTAAGACTTATCTCTCAAGACAAAAGTCATGTGTGAAACACAGTAATAACTCCCAGTAACCCTTTTAACGTTAACTTCGACTACTAACTAACCTAGACTATATTGCACGCATTTAGAAAACAGATCTAGCCTAAACGGTTAACTTACTCGCAAAAAGCCCTATCTTCAAACAGGCTATATATTTACATCACTCTGTATAGAACTTAGAAAGAATTTGTCAAAAGATTTTGAACCTTACTGTAATGTGTTAATGTTGAATTTCCATTGCAATTGAAATTAGAGATACGACCTTTCGGATGCGTGGCTGACAATCGAAATAAGACTTTGTTTCGTTTCCACTAAAGTTGAAATTCCTATGTTTTAATGAATTTCTATTTAAGTTTGATACAACGCAGATCTGCTATAAAGTGTTGTTTGGTCTTAAACCAGTCTTATCGGCACAATAAGGTTCCGCAATCAGGAGTCAAAGAGCAATAAGCCGGCCTTTGTAGGCCTTTCTTATATTAATGGTATTGGATGTCATTAGAATGAGGTGTTGCCTTATTGGCTGGGTAAAGTAGAGTGGAGTTATTTTAACTTCTTTATCAACCATTTCATCATTACTAAAGGCTCAATTACACCTTCCGATTTCAAGGGACCCAATTTAGGAACGATCTAACTAGGAAGTATGAAGCGAGCAATTCTAACTGCTATTACACCTTCCTGTTTCCTAAATTGGGTCCCTTGAAATCGGAAGGTGTAACTGAGCCTTTAATATCAGGTGAGATTGTGGTCAAACGTGGCGTGAGTGCCTTTACGCACTGAACACCAATAAACACTTTTTATTATATATTTTTTTTCCTTTTTCTGTGGGTGGGAAATCAGTAGATGACTTCTCCCGCTCTGGGTGGAGCGGGAGGACGTGTCATACTCTTATTGACTAAACCCCACCCGTGATCCTGCAGTTGCCTGTGCCAGGGGCCAAACACCTTTTCTTTTTTCCCCTACGGGAACAAAACATTATATCAAGCTATTATGGGGAAACAAACACCTAGGTACGAGGTCATTGTCTAAGCTATGGGGAAATCCATCCAGTAAACCACTGAAGTGAGCATTTGAGGAGGCGGAACGCGTGATGGAGAATCAACGGAGATGAGCTCACGCCCCTAGCAGCCGCCGCAGGAGACGCCCCGGGAGTCGTGAGACGCAGGGCGACTCCCGGTCACTGTAGGCGCGAGCTTGCGTAATGAGTAGCTCGCCGTTCGATATGGACCAGGCTCTAGTCGACGGCGTGTAGTGTTCCACGCGCGCCTCAAAGAGATGTCAGCAAAAACTGATTGGCCCGCCAGGACCGATGCCTGTCTGGGTCGCAGATAAAGGGGAATGCTCATCTGCCATACAAAAAAATGCCTGGAATGGACAGAAACTATCAATAGATTTTAATTTTATTTAGAATAAAACATGTTTAGTGAAATTATTCTTGAGTTTGTTTAACTAGGTTAAAAATATAACGATCACTAAATATATTTAACTTGATATCCGCTTATATTTTTATGGAAGTCGTGTTTATTTGACATGAGTTAGTGACATTCAGCCAAAGAGGAATCATCAAATAATCCATAAGGAACTATTTTATACATTTAGTGCACAGTTATCATTAATTTAGTATTATACGATCTATATGTACCGTAAGTCTAATTAAAATAATATATGCTTGTCAATATTATTTCATAATTATTATTTTTTAAATAGAAAACGTATCTAGGCTGTATGAACCACATGTCCTTTGCTTTAGTGACAGTTTGACCTTACTGCTCATGTCAAATAAATACGACCTCCATATAAATATAAGCGGATATCAAGTGAAATATATTTAGTGATCGTTATATTTTTACCCTAGTTAAACAAACTTAAGAATTATTTCATTGTACCTATTTTATTCTAAATAGAATTAAGGACTATTAGTAGTTTCTGTTCGTTTCAGGCATTTTTTTGCATTCTCCTTTGAAAGAGAGTTACCGTGGCCCTGGCACAACAAGCAACTAAGGATCACGGTTGGATTTTAGTCAGTAAGAGTCTGACACGCCCTCCTTTCCCACCCCCAAAAAAAAAAGTGGTACAGAAAAGGGCATACCTTTTATCCTAAAAAAAAGTACTGTTCCCGAGGAAAAGAACATTAACCTTTATAGTCCCGATGACAACCCGGACTGTCACCGGGCTTCTTCGACAACCCAAGGTTAACGTTTGCTTGGAAAAAAATTTAACCTCTTAGGATCCGAAACTCAACTGAGTTTGAAAACAAAAAAAAAACCAGCCTCCTACCTCTTAAGATCCGCGGACAAACCCTGGTTGTCGAAGAAGCACGATGACAACCCGGGTTGTCATCGGGACTATAAGGGTTAACTTTTGACGGTCACTTTTGCTTTATGACGCTAGATGGCGCTACGTGTCTTTCGAATCATATTGCTACCGTGCGAAGCCGGGGTGGATCGTTAGTATTAAATAAGAAAAGAAATAATATATGATAGTCGGTGTTTGTGTTTTATTTCTTCGTTATTTGACACCGAATTCCGAAATTAAAGTTATTTTTAGTGTATTTTGTTTTTTAGATGTCGGTTGTTTAAAAAGTTTTTTATTTTTCACTTTTTAGTTGTTATACCCCAGAACTAAAAACTCCAATAACATGGAACGTGGAATTTAAACATACTCGTAATTGGAGAAAACTAAAACGTCATCTATGTATACGTATTATTCGTTTTTGTTCAGTTTTTCAAAAAGCGCTGAAGCAATTTCGATAAAATTTATATGGGAGTATCTCGGGAGTATGTACTTCTGGATAAAAAAAGAATTTTGAAAATCGGTCCACAACTGACAGAGAAATCGGTGGACATACATAAAAAAAAATACATACAGTCGAACACCCTTCTTTTTCGAAGTCGGTTAAAAAAGAGGTCAGAGTGGATAAGAAAGAAGGGTTTCAGAAAGATGATTGAAAAAACTAAAGGTGAGGATCTGCGTCAGGTGGAAGGTGAGGACGCCGTGACACCTTTCTTACCGCCGCACCGTGGCACCTGTCTAACCATGAATTCTGCTCTTTTTTCTTTTGTTGCCGGGGTGAAAAATCCTCATGGATGTCCTTCACTTGGGGCGGGCGAAGGGTTCTGTCAGACACTTACTGACTAAAAATCACCCCGGTGTTCCCTCATATAGGTATTTGACTCAGGGGCTGCGGGTGCGAATGAGACTTTCGCTACCCCGGACTAGTACCGGCCCGCTATATGCGGGCTTCGTCTCGTAGATAGTGAGGTGTTAACTTCCCTTTACGTCTAAGAGAGGCGCGCGTGGAACACTACGCGCCGCCATCTCGCGTCCAGATTGATAGGCCAACGGACGTCCCTGAATCCGTTGGTCTTAGACCTTTTTTAGGGGGGCTGGAAGAGGACGTTGTCCGCCCTTCTCGAAGGGAGTGCACTAAAGAAAAGTGTCATCTCCGTTTCCCTTTCCACAGCCTCCTTCTGCGAGACGACACTTTCACAGAAGGAGATCACCTCATCTCAGGACTCTGCATCCTCACTCTGGACTCTGGATTCTGCTTAACTAATTTGCCGCGGCGAAAGCACTATGTAAAAACGTATCCAAGTTATTAATGAATTCCTTACAAAAACCTCAAGCTATATTACACCATCAAAGTTCAATTCAGTACCACATGTAATTAGAATGTCTGTGCCATAACTTAGTCGCAATAAACGGCACTAGATTTAGCGCTAATGTTACCTACAACAAATCAAACGCGCCGCACTATGTTATCTACCGGACAATATTGCTTTTGGATAAGGTGCGCTGTTCACCGGACGGCAGATAGTCGATAGTTAGGACTTCTAAAGCTTTCGTTTATGTTTTTATGGAAAAGATGTGATAGCGTTGCTAGAATCTAAATAAATAAATAAAATAAAATAGCCTTTATTTTTTCTGACCTTTGCACAAATTGTAATATAGTAAAACATATACTATAATATCTATACTTAACTATCTTATACTAACTATGCTCATTTCTATTTCTTTTTTCCTATATGTATATAACCTAATATTTAAAATCGGTTACCAGGTCAGGCTGTCTTGCGACATAGGCCTCCTCAAGTTCCCTCCACCTTCGCCTGTCCATTGCTGTCCTTCTCCAACCTTTGGGCAGATCGTCTTCCTATATGACTGGCCTGTTGGTCTAGTGGTTAGTGACCCTGACTGCTATGCCGGAGGTCGTGGGTTCGATTCCCACCCAGGACAAATGTTTGTGTGATGAGCACGATCATTTGTTCTGTGTCTGGGTGTAATTTATCTATAATATGTATGTATTTAGAATTATATAAGTATATTTATCAGTTGTCTAGTACCCATAACACAAGCTCTGCTTAACTTGGGACTAGATGACGTTGTGTGATAGTTGTGGAATATTATATTATATTATATTATATTATATTATATTATATTATTATGTATTTGAAAAGGTGATTTCTACTCGGGACGAATCCCGGTGATTTTCCTTGCTCCCGCCCTGAGACCCTCAGGGAAAAGGAGGTTCGGATCCCCTGCTAACTCGTAATAAATACTGTGTCCCCCAGTACTTTGCTCAAAATAGTAACGGTATGAATGGCTGCTTGTTTTTGAATTATGTGTATGTTTATACCTGAGTCTAATTTGTCACAATATCTATGAATGCTTTTTGCTACTATTCCTGTCGCTCCTATTACTACCGGTATTACTTCTGTAGATGTATTCCACAATCGGGCTATTTCAGTTTTAAGCAGGTGGTATTTGCTTAGTTTTTCTATCTCTTTGGGCCCTATGTTATAGTCTGATGGTACTGTAATGTCTATTAAATATGTTTTATTTTCTATTTTATTTATGTATATGATATCTGGTCTGTTATGAGTAACTGTTACATCTGTCTGGACTGGAATCTCCCACATTAACTTTGCTGTCTCGTTTTCTTTTATCTGTGGCTGTGTTAAGGCTTCTTGCCACCAGAGGCTAGCAACTTCAAATTTGTGTTTTCTTGCTAGTGTCCAGAATATGTATTGTACGATATTGTTGTGCCGTTTGGTGTAGTAAGTGCCAGCCAGTTTTTCACACCCAGAGATGATATGTTGAGTGGTCTCATCTTTCGTCAGACATAGCCGACACTTACCATCGACAGGTAATTTTAAAATATCTCTTTCAAACTGTCTAGTCATAATAGCTTGATCTTGTATTGCAAAAATTGAAGATTCTAATGTAGATGATACTGGTTGTTTTTTGAGCCACTTGAAAGAGTATTTCCTATCTATATTTTCTTTTTCTAATACTGATTTACAAAACTGCCCATGAAGTGGTTTGGCCCTCCACTTCTCTATTGCTTTTTGAGTAGTTGCCATTTTTATTTCTTTAACTGTGTAATTATTACTTTGCACAAGTCCCATTTCCACTGCATTATTTCTAGATTCTTTATATATTGAATATTTATCTTTATCTCTATCATGTCTAACTATCATTGTAACTATTTCATCCTGTTCATTATCTAAGTATTGCTTGTATTTTATTATTTGAGTCTTATGTAGTGTTTCTATGTTTGTTAGGCCTCTCCCACCTTCTTCTATCGGTAGATATAGTCTAATTATATCTGCCTTTTGTTTTTGTGCTTTATTAATGGCTAAAAGTTTTCTTGTTTTAACGTCTATATTTTTTAAATCGCTATTTTTATAATTAATTACACCAAATGAGTAGAGTAGAACCGGCACCGCATAAGTATTAATCGCTTTTATCAGATTCCTAGCATTTAATTGTGAATTAGCTATTGATTTAATCCGTTTAAAATATTCTTTTTTTAGTTGTTCCCTTATTGTACTGTGATCGATTTTACCGGCCTCATTAATGCCTAAATACTTATACGTCTCGTCTTTCTTCAGGTGTTCAAATCTCAATCCGCTTAGTAGTGTGTGTCCTTCTCCATGCTGTTCACTGACTCTACCGGCTGTAATGTGTAGTACGTTACATTTATTTAATCCGAACTGCATTCCTATGTCTCGCGTAAATATTTCGGTACTATCAAGTAAAATTTTTAAATTATTTTTATTGCTTGCATAAACTTTCAAATCGTCCATATATATTAAGTGATTAACTGATAAATTACTCTTGAATTTATAACCTTTTAAAATATATTTGTTCAGTATGGTTGAAATTGGGTTTATACCTAAACAAAACAGTAATGGTGATAATGAATCTCCTTGGAAGATTCCTCGGCAAATAGCTATGGGTTCAGTGGTTACAGAAGCGTTCGCACCACGGGCCGTCATGATAACATTCCATGTAGGCATGACCATCTCTAGAAAACCTATGATAGCACCGGAGCACTTGTACAACCTCAACACCTGAAGAAGCCATTCGTGTGAGATGCTATCAAAGGCCTTTCGATAGTCTACCCATCCCATACTTAAGTTTTTATGGCACTGTTGTGCTTCTTCTAGTATGGCTTTGTTAATCATGAGGTGGTCTTTGCAGCCCCTGGCGCGTCGCCTGCATCCTCTCTGTTCTGGAGCAACAATGTCGTTACTTTCACAATGTTTGTACAGTTCGTTGGATAATATGGAAGTTAAAAGCTTATACATAGTAGGTAAGCATGCTATTGGGCGCCAGTTTTCTGGTTCTTTAGTGTTTTCATTTTTGGGGATCAATATTACTTGTCCTGTTGTAAACCAGTTTTCTATTGGATCTGTTTTGTTGAGAATTCTATTGAATAGTTTCGTTATGTATTCGTGCGTACTTGTGAGATATTTTAAATAGTAATTTTGTATTTTATCTATCCCAGGTGTCTTCCAGTTATGGGTTTTTCTTAAAGCTTCTTTAACCATCTCTATTTCTATTTCTTCAAACCTCTGCTCCTGTATGTTCTCCGTCTCATTTTGAATCTCTGAGATCCACGTTGCATCTTTATTGTACGAGACAGGCTGCGATAGTATCGAAGACCAGAAATCTTGAATTGCATCCTTGTTTGGGATTTCTGCTGGGGCTTGTTGTTGATAGCCATTAAGAGACCTGTAAAAGGAATGCTGATTTTCGCGGAATTTTTGGTTTTGAATTTTTCTATTATTTATGTCGTCGTATCTTTTTATCCTACCTGCTAATGCTTTAACTTTCTGATTTAATATTTCTACTGTATTATCGTGATCTTGTTCAGTGAAAATGTTGTATTTATGGTATAAATTGTCTCTTATTTGTATCATTCTTCTAGTGTTAACCCCTCTTTTTACTTCTATGAGTCTACCTAGTTCTTTCCTGATGTCTTCGATTTTATTCTTTATTCTCAATTTCCACGGCGGATCTGTTTTAGGTTTTATTATGGACGGCGGAGTGTATGGTTTCTGCCCGTTAGCTGTTATAAGGGTCCTGGCTGCCGCGTATATTATGTCATTTAGTTCGCGGAGAGTGTTATTAGTTGTTAGTAGCTTTTTTATGTAAATATTAATTAAATTAAAGTGATTCATAAATTGTTTATTAAACTTTGGCTTCGGCAATAATTTTCTATCTGTTATCTCTATTTCTTTAGTTTCTGCTAGAGTTTGTAGAAATTGAATGATGATAGGGTCTTGATTATCATCTACTTCTATATGTTGTGATAGCAAATCAGAATCAAGAGTTGATTCAGAAATTATGTGCATGTCATATGATATTTGTGTGTTAATATTGTTGGGGCTTAAATCAATGTTAGGCGTGGTACCTAAGGTTGGCGTTTGAGAGAAGTCTGTTACTATTGGTTCACTATTATCTAAATTTATGTGGGTGTTTGCGTGTAGTAAAGACTGTTCGGCTTTTAATTTAATTTCATCTAAAAGTTGACTGGATATGGATTTACGAGTTATAATACTACGGGCTTGATTTGAAAGGGTGTTTCCAGTGAATCTATTTACTTTAGGGTTGTGTTGGTTTCTGTCTTTAAATAATTTTTCAAATCTTTTTATGTAACCTGGACCTTCAGCTTTTGCTCTATAATAACAAAACATTAATTCGTGTAACTCTTCTTGTGACCACTTTCTTCTTGAATCACCATTGTGTGAACTTGTCGTGGTAGCATCCGATGCACGTTGCATGTTCTTAGTGTGATAGGATCTTCTGCAAACAAAATGAGGTCATCTGCGAATCTCAGATGATGTAGTTTTTCCCCGTTTATTTGAATACCGAAATGCTAGAATCTAGATATTTTCAAATCAGAAAAAGCAATCCTGAAAAAAGAAATAGTGACTAAAACGAAATAGGTTCCAAATATGTTTACCCAATTAAATTTGTTAATTCTTTATTTAACCTTCCTTTTTTCTCACTTCCACAATATTGAGCAACATAATTGTACGATTTATATACGACTAGCTGTGCCCGCAACTTCGTCCGCGTGGAATAGTGTCTTTTATAATATTAAAATAGTAAGGAGTAAGGATTATATTTGTAGCGACATCTATGACGCCGCATACGAACTAAAATAACAAAAATCCTACATCACGCAAGCAGAATTCGCCGCGTGATTTGAACATATACATCATCATCATTCCGACTCACTGGGGCATAATCCCAACTCACTGGGACATCATCACCCCGACTCACTGGGGCATTATCCCGACTCACTGGGACATCATCACCCCGACTCACTAGGGCATCATCCCGACTCACTGGGACATCATCACCCCGACTCACTAACTGAACTATGCGGCTCTTCCGGTTCCGACTCACTGGAACCAACCTTCCACTGGCCCGGCAAGCATCACAAGATGTATGGACGACTCACCAAGAACCATCGATCTCCGATCTCCGGAGGGGAGTGATGTAGCGACATCTATGACGCCGCACACGAACTAAAATAACAAAAATCCTACATCGCGCAAGCAGAGTTCTCCGCGCGATTTGAAAAAGAGAGAGAGAGCTAGAAAAAGCAATCCTGAAAAAAGAAATAGTGACTAAAACGAAATAGGTTCCAAATATGTTTACCCAATTAAATTTGTTAATTCTTTATTTAACCTTCCTTTTTTCTCACTTCCACAATATTGAGCAACATAATTGTACGATTTATATACGACTAGCTGTGCCCGCAACTTCGTCCGCGTGGAATAGTGTCTTTGGGTAGAATTTTTAATTATTTAGGCTAATTATTTTACAAATAAGACACATAGGTATAAATACTTTAATGAGCTATGTGCAGTGTTTCACTGCAAAGAGCTTATTCAATTATTTAAGTACTTAAGGTATAAAGTATTAATATGAGTTTATTTAAGTTTTTTTTTGTTTAGTTTATAAACTGCGTTATTTGTTTTCCCATATTTTGCCAAAACATAAAGATTTTGCGGATTTGAAACACGTGAGCATGCCACATAGAGTTGCCCATGTGAAAAACATTTTTTTTCTAAATGAACTCCTGCAACTTTAAGCCGCTGTCCTTGAGATTTATTAATTGTTATTGCAAATGCTGCTTTCAGGGGAAACTGCACTCTTTTACATTGAAATGGGAAATCAGTCGGAATTGTATTTTCTTCTTTTGCCACTCCAGTCATGATTGTAGCTTTTATAACGTTGTGCCCCAGATGTATAATTTGTAGCCGTGTACCATTACATAGCCTTGGCGCGTCAAGATTTCTCATTAATAGGACTGGAACACCTACTTTCAGCCTCAACTTATGGGAAGGCACTCCTGATAATTATAAAGAGTTGAGAAACTCTATAGGGTATCATGTGACTTTTTCAGTGTCAATAACATCATCTACTGAGAGGTATTCGACAACATCCCCCTTCACGACTGACATGATTCGTTTGTTTATTTGATTAACTATCTCATTAGTCGGCGTCAAAATTGTAGTTTCACACAACCATTCTCGATTGCCCAGATTTATTTTAAGATCAGGATAGACATTATTTTTTAGTTCATCTGTGCTATCAACAATTTGACAGAACTCACGTCTTAGTGTAATCATGTCGTTGCTGTCAGTTGGCATACAATCTTCTCCGATTTTTAGAAGAGGAGCTGCATATTGCCCTGCTTGAGAATCATTATGAAGTTGTACATACTCGCATATTTGTAGCGAGACAAAACTTTTTTACATTTATCCATAATACAGATGCTTTCAAACAGGCATTTATTTCATCTGCTAGCGTACCTCTAGTAATAACCGGAAGGGTTTATCTAAAGTCACCAGCTAAAAGCACCACCATTCCTCCCATGATATCCTGGTTGCCTTTAATATCCTTCATTGTGCGATCTAGTGCTTCGATTGCTCTTTTGTGGGACATTGTACATTCATCCCAAACCAACAGCTTATACTGCTGTTGTCCCCCACCAAGTAGCGTAGCAGCTATTCCAGAGGAAGCTACTGCAACAGCAACTCCTTTATCTTTCCGGATTTGGGCTAATCATTTTAAAAGATAGGTTTTGGCAGTGCCTCCTGGAGCTGCCAAAAAGAACAAACCTCCTTGGCCACTGGCAACTTTTTCAATTATTGTATCACAAAATATTTATTGCTCTGAATTTAAAAGTGGAAGGGTTTTTGTTATTTGTTGCATTAAAGAAACAGTATCGTAATCTAGTTCTTGCATTAAATCACTACTAACTTCTTTGTGGTCTGCTCATTCCGTAAAAAATTCTTCCCTATTGTTATTTTACACTCATTTTTTTTTTGTGGTGAGGGAAATCATCCAATCACCTCTCCCGCTCTGGGTGGAGCGGGAGGGCGTGTCGGACTCTTACTCACTAAAACCCACCCCTGTTCCTTCCCTGCCTGTGTGCCCAGGGGTGCGGCAATTCATGTTAAGAATTTATCCGCTACCCCTAGGCATACCTTTCAACCCCTTACACCCCTTTTTTCGCATTAAAAAGTAGCCTATGTCCTTTCTCAGGCTCTAGACTATCTGTATATCAAATTTCATTTAAATCGGTTCAGTAGTTTGGCGTGAAAGCGCGACAGACAGACAGAGTTACTTTCGCATTTATAATATTAGTAAGGAGTAAGGATTATATTTGTAGCGACATCTATGACGCCGCACACGAACTAAAATAACAAAAATCCTATATCACGTAAGCAGAATTTGTCGCGCAATTTGAACATATACATCATTATCATCATCCCGACTCACTGGGACCTCATCACCCCGACTCACTGGGGCATTATCCCGACTCACTGGGACATCATCACCCCGACTCACTGGGGCATTATCCCGACTCACTGGGACATCATCACCCCGACTCGCTGGATCATCATCCCGACTCACTAGGACATCATCACCCCGACTCACTGGGGCATCATCTCGACTCACTGGGACATCATCACCCCGACTCACTGGGGCATCATCCCGACTCACTGGGACAGCACCACCCCGACTCACTGAAGCATCACCGCAGACAGTTCCGACTCACCGTGAACTGTGCGGCTCTTCCGGTTCCGACTCACTGGAACCAACCTTCCACTGGCCCGGCAAGCATCACAAGATGTATGGACGACTCATCAAGAACCATCGATCTCCGATCTCCGGAGGGGAGTGATGTAGCGACATCTATGACGCCGCACACGAATTAAAATAACAAAAATCCTACATCGCGCAAGCAGAGTTCTCCGCGCGATTTGAACATATACAACAGTCCGAAATCAACCATCGGGCAGTTGCCCGGACCAGACACAACACCCGTTTGGTTGGAGGATCCTCCCTTTTCAATGGAGGTTTGTGGGACTTTACACTCTGTTCCGCATACCTCCATATATTTATTAGTAGTAGACTACTGACTACCCCCTTTTTATTTTAAGTTTTTTCAGTCAATTCAAACGTTGTCTGGTAGATATCTCTGTCAGCAATAAGACCGCCACTGTACCCATAGATTTTAGTTCGTGTACAAAGTTGTTAACTTTTTGTGTACAATGAAGTTTATTTTCTATCTATCTATATGGACACACACAATAGCAAAAAATTTCAAGGTTAAAGAAAAGTAACTATAGAGTAGAAAAAATTGCGTGTCCATTCCGACAGTCATAAAACTATGCGAACGAACCATGCCGCTGTCTTTAGGATGTTCGGGTATAATCAATAGGATAAATCAAAATATAGAAACTTATTGTGTCTCTCAATAGCAACAGACACCAAGACAAAAAAAAAAGATAAAATATTTGGTAAGGATAAATTTCTAGTCAAATTATAAAAGTTCAATGAATCATTAGCCATTTTGTAAATTAGTAGATTAGTAGATAGACTCATAATCTTACACAACACTGCAACCATTACAATCCCAAACCATATAAAAATGTAATAAAAAATCTTATATAGAGCATTGACATTTATTCAAACAGTAGATTCTTATTTGCATGCAAACTGATCACTGGAGTGTTTTTGAGATGGAAAGCTGGAAATAGTCGTCGATATGTGTCGCACAGTGTCGATGTATGTCGCATAGTGTCGCCTAGCTGTCGTACCGTGAATGGGACGGCTAGGCCCGCGGGAGAGGTCGCGATGCATTCCCGGAGATCGGAACAGGGCCCATAGAGACTTCACTTTGAGATTTTGATAGTGAGTGAAGAAAAAGTGTATATATTGCGGCTTTTCATTAGTGGTATAGTCAGATTTTTGCGTATTTGGCGCTTCTTGTCTAGGGTCTTCAAGACGATTAGTTTCAAAGCATTCAGTTGCTTTGTTGAAGTCTTCATACAACTAGATACTACTACATGCTCAATACTCAATACTTTATTGCATTCCATATGTGTTAAATAGGTGGTATAACATAATAAAATATCAATATGGACCCTGTCGGGCACAGCAAAGTCTAATCAGCTCTTCTGTACACGGTGTGACCGGGTTTTCAGAACCAAATTTATTTTTGCTAGTCATTAGAGAGCTCACGATCACTGTCGTCGGATACGGTGAAGAGGACTATATGGTGAGATATGGTTCTTTCAAGACTGGATTTGTGTTATAATGTACTGTAAAGACTTAGAGGCGTTTACGAGAGATTAGTCGGTGAAGGCTACTCACAGAGAAGAGTGGAAGGCTATGGAGGAGACCCTGGCCTAGAAGTAGGGAAAAATGCAATCCGTGAATGGGTTTGGATTAGGTAACCTCCAGGTAGACCAATAGTGGGATTTCCACTATTATGACAATTGGAGACACAAGTCGCTCGACTACAGATTTTCGAGTCAATTAGTCAAAAATCTGGAGTCTAATGAGGCACCATTATGTATATAGCCAAAATTTGTTTATCTGTATGCAGACGACTAACATGTTTGTAATGATATGGTATCTGCATCTCAAGATTCATAACATTCTTTTCTTGACATTTTACTTTACAATATTTTTTAAAGAATTCACTCTACCAAGTATACCAAACTGTAAGTATAAGAAAATGCAAAGAGGAAATTCTTCTAGTTTATCCTGCGCTGAGCTGCCAGCATATTTTGTAGGTCATGAATCACCCGTCAATCTCGCGATACGAGTAAACAGTGAATTTTCCGAGCTACTTCACGATAACTCGCAAGTTTTGCATTTTAGAACGGAATATTCTGATTTTATTCATCACTGAGAAGAATGAATTTGTTACAGGACTAGCTTATTGCTTAAATACAATAGTTAGCACTAGCTACTCGCCCCAGTTTTGCACGGGTACCAATTATACACCTAAACTTTCATCATAAATCACTCTGCCTATTCGTGAAAACCACATGAAAATCTCTTCAGTAGTTTTTGAGTTTAAGGGTCTTCTACCGGCCAAGTGGCGCCCTCATTGAATAAAAAATTGTAGCATAGCATAGAAAATAAATATTAAAGAATCCAACGTCACGTTTGTTTCAAAGAGGATAAAGTATTTTTACGTTGTTAAAACAGGTCTCAGAATGTTTCGTATCCAAAGTAGTAGACAAAAGTGTCAGAAACAGCAGTTTTGTCGTTTTAATAGGTTATAATTTATTAATGGGGAAAGTACTAATACTATGCGAGCGTAGCCGCTAGCAGGAGCCAGTAGTGAAACTGACAACCTTTGGGAGAAGCTATGTCTAGCATTGGATTTCTTTTAACGAAAATAATGATTAGACTATGAGGTGGCAGAAGCTACAGGGTAATGAAATGATGATGGTGACTATGAGATGGCAGAAGCTATACGGTAACGAAATAAGGATGGTGACCATAAGTTGGCAGAAGCTATATGGTGACGAAATAATAATGCTGACTATAAGATGGCAGAAGCTATTTATGTTAACGAAATAATGATGCTGACTATAAGATGGCAAAAGCTATATGGTAACGAAACGACGATGGTGACTATAAGATAGCAGAAGCTATATAGTAACTGAATAATGATGGTGACTATAAGATGGCAAAAGCTATATGGTAACGAAATGATGATGGTGACTATAAGATGGCAGAAGCTATATGGTAACTGAATAATGATGGTGACTATAAGATGGCAGAAGCTATATGGTAACTGAATAATGATGGTGACTATAAGATGACAGAAGCTATATGGTAACTGAATAATAATGGTGACTATAAGATGGCAGAAGCTATATGGTAACTGAATAATGATGGTGACTATAAGATGGCAGAAGCTATATGGTAACTGAATAATGATGGTGACTATAAGATGACAGAAGCTATATGGTAACTGAATAATAATGGTGACTATAAGATGGCAGAAGCTATATGGTAACTCAATAATGATGGTGACTATAAGATGACAGAAGCTATATTATGGTAACTGAATAATGATGGTGACTATAAGATGGCAGAAGCTATATGGTAACTGAATAATGATGGTGACTATAAGATGGCAGAAGCTATATGGTAACTGAATAATGATGGTGACTATAAGATGACAGACGCTATATGGTACCTGAATAATGATGGTGACTATAAGATGGCAGAAGCTATATGGTAACTGAATAATGATGGTGACTATAAGATGACAGACGCTATATGGTACCTGAATAATGATGGTGACTATAAGATGACAGAAGCTATATGGTAACGATGTAACGATGGTGACTATAAGATGGCAGAAGCTATATGGTAACGAAATAATGATGGTGACTATGAGATGGCAGAAGCTATATGGTAACGAAATAATGATGGTGACTATAAGATGGCCGAAGCTATATGGTAACGAAATGATGATGGTGACTATAAGATGGCAGAAGCAATATATTAACTAAATAAAGATTGTGACTATGAGATGGCAGAAGCTATATGGTAACGAAATAATGATGGTGGCTATAAGATGGCAGAAGCTATATGGTAACTAAATAATTATGGTGACTATAAGATGGCAGAAGCAATACATTTACTAAATAATGATGGTGACAATAAGATGGCAGAAGCTATATGGTAACGAAATAATGATGGTGACTATAAGATGGCAGAAGCTATATGGTAACTAAATAATGATGGTGACTATAAGATGGCAGAAGCTATATGGTTACTAAATAATGATGGTGACTATAAGATGACAGAATCTATATGGTAACTAAATAATGATGGTGACTATGAGATGGCAGAAGCTATATGGTAATGAAATGATGACGGTGACTATAAGATGGCAGAAGCTATATAGTAACGGAATAATTATGGTAACTATGAGATGGCAGAAGCTATATGGTAACGAAATGATGATGGTGACTATGAGATGGCAAAAGCTATATGGTAACGAAATGATTATGGTGACTATGAGATGGCAGAAGCTATATGGTAACGAAATAATGATGGTGACTATAAGATGGCAGAAGGTATATGGTAACGAAATAATGATGGTGACTATGAGATGGCAGAAGGTATATGGTAACGAAATAATGATGGTGACTATGAGATGGCAGAAGCTTTACGGTAACGAAATAAAAATAGTTCCGATGCCGTCTCCATCTTTTACAATAAGTAAAACAAAAATACTTCCAATCAAAACTGCCAAGAAGAAATATGTACCAATATTTAACGAAACAAACAACTAAATGTACGAACAACGAAAATTAGATAATAACAATATTCGTAGAGACAATTATTCAGTCAGTAAGTATAATAAACGACGTAATTCTATATTTAATCATAATGATGTTGTTTCCGATATCTTTAGTGTGGATAATGATGGCACATCCTGGAGATGTATATTGTGTTGTGTGGAGGTTATTAAATATATGTATATATATGGTTACTTTGTAGTTAGGTTACAGATGATTAACGCAATTATTTTGCGAATCCTACTTCCATATTTTCTACTAATATTATAAATGTGAAATTTTGGGTGGATGTATGGATGTTTGGTACTCAATCGCGCCAGAACGGCTGAATGGGTCTGGATAAAATTTGGCACAGATATAGATTATAGTTTAGAATGCCACATGGGCTATAATGTGAGGTAAGTTCTTATGCCACCCGGGCGAAGCCGATGGCAGAAGTCAGCAGTGGATAAGGCCGTTCTGGGTTTAACCTTTGGGAGACTATGTCTAGATATAGTATTGGATTTCTTACAACGAAAATGATGATATTGACGATGAAAAATATTGGCCTCGCTGGCGTGTGCGCATCAAACGAGGATGTAATAAACCCTATGTCCTTTTAGTAATTTTTGTGATAAATTGTGGACTCCTATAGGCCTCCTCAAAGCGTCGTCACATCGACAGGTTGTATGTCCGGTTGTTGTGTCAGGTCCTATGTTTCTCATATAGCATATTACCTTTAAGAAACTGGGCAAGAGCGAGTCTGACTCCCGTGCAAAGGGTTTAGTTGTTTTTTTTTTATACGTTTCTTTAACCATAGACTTCTTGTAGGTGTTCCTATAAATAATCCTTTTCCACTTTCGACAATTATATGTCACAGGTCACGGGTCCGTACCCAAGTAGACCAGTAATTTAGTTTGACTAAATTATTTCATCGTCACTGCTCTCACAACGGTGAAGGAAAACATCGTGAGGAAACCGGCATGTCCTAGAACCAAAAATTCGAAGACATGTGACATCTACCAACCCGCATTGAGATGCCCTCACGCCCCTAGCAGGCGTCGCAGGAGACGAACTGGGCGTCGGGGGTCGCAAGGGATGATTTCCCACGCCAAAAAAAAAAGGCCCGTGTGGTGGATTAAGGAATATTTAAAGTCTGCTATGTAAAGTATGCAGTTTCCTATTTAAGGATATTTCACACTTATTACTCCTCACAGCCAGTTTTAACGAGCTTCTATAAAGTAAATGTTTCAGCCGGAATTTCAAGACGCGCTTAATTTTAGTTATCTAGATTTTTTACGATATCTCTCTTCGCGTAATTAAGATACTTTGCTAAGAGACGCTCCTAAACTTTATTTCCGGTTGTTTAACATTTTTAGCTTTTTTCTTTTTGGAATATAGGATGTAGGAATTCTGTAATTTCTGTTCTTTTAAAGTTAAAGCGGTTAAGTGTAGGGTTCGGCCTGGGGCTCTAGACAAAATGGCATTCTACATATCTGTGATAGCGATTATCGAAATGTTATTATGTTTGAGATTAACCACGAGCTTCACATTTCTTACAATACAGTCCCTCTAGAAACTATTAATTATTAAAGTTCCATTTTGAATATTTTGATGAAAATTTTGTTGCACTGTAACTCGATCCACCTCCATACCACGTATGCTAACAATGCTCAACGCGCTCGTGGAGACCACCCCATTTTGAAATTTTTATTGGCGGATGGGAAATCATCCAATGACTTACTCCCGCTCTGGGTGAGCGGGAGGGAGTGTCAGACTTTTACTGACTAAAACCTACTCCAGTTCCTTCAGTTGCCTGTGCCAAAGGTCGTGATGACTCTCTTTCGAATTTATCCACGACCCCTAAGCAGGCATCGGCCTCGGCGGGCCCCGTCAGTTAGGGCTGACATATCTTTGAGGCGCTCGTGGAACACTACGCGCCGTCGACTCTCGGGCCTGGTCCTTATCGAATGGCGAGCTATTCATTACTCGCCATCCGCAAGCCCGCGCCTACGGTGGCCGGAGATCGGCTTGCGACCCCCGACCCCCAGGGCGTCTCCTGCGGCAGCTGCTGATTGTGTGAGGCATATCCTTCGCGAGCATTACTGCTTCGCAGAAGGAGGTGACAGCTTCTCATACCCTCTCGCTGCGTACCATGGCCTGGACCAGGGCCGGGCACGAGAGGTCGCTGTCGCCGATCACCTCCACAAGGAGACGGCGGTGCTCCGCCCAAGCAGAGCAGACCTCGACCATATGCTCCATAACCTCTGGGCGATCTACACAGTGGTGACACCAGTGCGTTTCCTCCCGCTTTATACGGCACAGAAACCTCCCGAAACAGCCGTGTCCGGTGGAAACCTACGTCAGGCGGAAGGTGAGGACACCGTGGTGCCTCTCCAGCCACTCCTCAAAGAGGGGCATTGTGGCGTGCCCAGGGGAGACCAACCCTGGATTGGACTTGTTCTTATGAATGGAAGACGATATTGTTAGAATGTTTACGGTTCTGTGAGAAGAGACAGAGAACAGAAGTGAAAGGATTAACTTATATAAGTATTAATGGCTATTTTGTTGACGGCTACAAGGTCGCCAACCGCGTCCTAACAGAGGTGACCTTGGTGGTTCACAACCGTGTAGACTGTATGATGGTTTATGACCAAATTTCGTTTGACCTTCCATTGACCTTGGTTTAAGGAGGTGCGCTAGCGACCAAGGGCGAATAGAGGAGGTTGGGTCGGTGGCCATAGATAATACACTTTAAAAGTCCCTGCTTAAATAAATAAATTTCGATATTATCATCAGCATTTCAAAAAAATCTATCTACAGGGTGTAACGGAAAGGTGTGGTCATATTTTAGGAACTGCATCTGCCAATCGATATGAACAACTTTCTTCAAGAAAACCTGAGCAAATAGTTGTTTTAACCTGCCGAGATTTAAAGCGGCACAAATATTAATTGAAAAAGGTATAGAGTTATAATTTTGTTAATTTTATAAAAATGTATTAGGTAAGTATATATTAATGTATGTAATAATAATGTAATATTAATGTTTTAATATTGAAAATTATAACATCGTCTTAGACGTGACTGTAAGGGTGTTATAATGTAATTGAATAAATAATAAATAAATAAACTTTGTATGGAAAGTTCAATATTTTTTTTTGGGAATTTTCTCTTCTTTCTTAGAGATAGTTGTTCATTTCCATGGCGAAAACCGGTTCTTAAAATATGACCACACCTTTCCGTTACACCCTGTATACCTTGCTAACTTTCGAACAATTGTAATCGCTGATTCAATTTAGTGTTCTTTAGTGAGATTGGTGTCACTAAGTCAAAGGAATTTTGGGAAAACTGGGTACTTGCACGCTTTGGAGTAAATTATAATGCTCCATATGCCCAAAACACATGAGCAAAGAGTATGTGGCAATAGGCAGACGTACTCTTGGGGCAAAGCTAGGATATTGCATTAAGGCGCTATTAACTGCCTATGACCTTGTGTGGTTAGCTTGCGTGTTCTGTACTGAGCTTACGTAAAGCATCGTACGTCCACCCAGTTATAGGACTCGCCCATTAAGGAGCGCTGTCCGAAATTAGACGCATTATTAATTTAATATACATAAAACAACAAGTATTATACTAAAACACTTATACTAAAATATAAATAATTAAACGATCTTTAAAATGGTAAAGGTTTCATAAAAATACGGTTTATAATTTTTGTGTCATTCTAAATTTTTTATCTGCGTTAGACATAATTTTACAAGTTACACTATGTAATGAAAATATAATTTAAAATATTCACATATCAAATTACGACGGAAATTGTCTAGAGTAACATATATTTATGTATAATAATACATAAAACAACAAGTATTATACTAAAACACTTATAATAAAATATATAATATAATTTAACGATCTTTAAAATGGTGAAGGTTTCATAAAAATATGCTTTATAGTTTTTGCGTCATTATATTTTTTTTATCCGCGTTAGACATAACTTTACAAATTAACTACACTATGTTATAAAAATATAATTTAAAATATTCACATATCAAATTACGACGCTAATTGACTAAAGTAACATATATTTTTTTCAAAGAAATTAGACTAGTCGTTTAGACGTGATGTTCAATTAAAAACCATTAGAAGTCGTATAACTGTGCCTTAAAGAAGACTCAAAAACAATGAAGATAATACGAACTAGCTTCTGCAAGTGGCTTAGACCGCGTGAAATTAGTACTCCCTCCATTATAAATTATAGCTTTTGTGCTATTCCAGACTATAATCTATCTCTATGCCAAATTTCATCCGGATCCGTTCAGCCATTCTGGCGTGATTGAGTAACAAACATCCAAGTGTCGCATTTATAATATCAGGAAGGTTTAAATATTATTATGAACGAAGATATCGCAACGAGAATTCCTAAGAGTACCTTCATTATAGCCTAATGAATGATCTTTTCAAACTTTAATAATCTCGCCAAGCCACTCCTCACATTCCCTGTGTGCAGTTTGCAAAACTTATTTATATATCATTCATTACTATAACTTTAAATCGACGCGCGGTAAACCGTGGAACGTGACTCGGACCTCTCGCTCGCACACTGCTGGCATCCCACTCGTGCATTCTGATCGTCTGATAGATGCGACTGCGCAGATTTCGGTGCAATTCTCCGTAAGAAATTTGATATTTTACCCGGATTTCGATTTCGAGTTGACGTTTTATTTGATGGGTTTGTTCCTAAGACCCTTTTCTGTCAATTTCTTGAGATAAATATCGTATTTATTATTTTGGCCATCCGCGTTACTGTCAATGGAAAGTTACTCACCAATTTATTGCTGTTTTGGACACAAGTGGCTTAATTTATAAAAAAAATAACCTTGTGATTGGTTAAAACATTGATTCATCATCATCATCAGCCTTCTAATGTCCCCACTGCTGGGGCACAGGCCTCCTCTCTGTGAAAGGGTTTGCGTTGTAAACCACCACGCGGGCCCAGTGCGGGTTGGTGGATGTCATGTCTTTGAAATTTTAGTTCTAGGACTTGCCGGTTTCCTCACGATATGTTTTCCTTCACCGTTTTGAAAGCAGTGGTAATGAAATAATTCACACAAAGTAAAGCGTCTGCCTGGGTTTGAACTCACGACCTACAACTTGTAAGTCGCTGCCATTACCACTGGGCAATGGCGAATATGACGCGTAGACCAGTTCAACCATTTTGAACCGAATGAACCAACACACGCGATGAACACACACTAACTCTCAACTGCCATGCTCGTTCATGTCAAAAAAGCAGTTATAATAAATACCCCATGGCACTGGTTCATTTCCGTTACATCCTGTATACTACATATGATAAAACAAAGTCTCCCGCTGCGTCTGTCTGTCTGTTTGTTCGCGATAAACTCAAAAACTGCTAACGCATTTTCATGCGGTTTTCATCAATAGACAGAGTGATTTATGAGGATGGTTTAGGAGTATAATTTTACCCGTGTGAAGTTGGGGCGAAGGACATCTATGAGGATTTTCCACCCCGACAACAAAAAAAAAAAAAAAAGGGTAGCTAGTGACCTGACCTATCCACCTTCTAATCTTCCAACAGTCACCTAACATAATCCACCAGCTTACACGGTGTCACAGTTACCCATCACGGCTGCACCGCCCATAGCATGTCATACAAACCTTGGCCCCGAAGCAAGGGAACTATGGACATAAGAGATGGGCGTACCGCTGTTCGATCTCTTTATATTGCTTCCTGTTCGTGTATTAATCATGGAGGTGGAAGAATTTGTAGGTATGTATGTGGGTCTGATTTATCGGCATTTTTGTGTGTTGATCTGTTTTGCAGATATGTGATCTTTGCGCAATTCATTGCCTTATTCTTGCTGGCTGTAAAATCAACTAACTAAATAAATATTATTGTTAAGAAACTAAAAACCGGCCAAGTGCGATTCGGACTCGTGCAAAAAGGGTTCCGTACCATCGTAAAAGATTAAGCGTCTACTTGTTGCCATTATTAAGATTGAGCAAAAAAAAAACAAGATTAACACCTCAAGGCCCTGTGTCGACGAGAGGCGACAGCAATCAACACCGTCGTCAGGCCCCGCCGTCGCCATAAGCGGCGGCAGTTGCGCGCGCTTTCAAACTCTATTATTACTAATAAGGAACGGTTTTACTCCGGCCCCGCCGTCGCCATAAGGGGACGGCGGGGCCCGACGACAGTGCTGATCACTGTCGCCTCTCGTCGACGCAGGGCCTTGAGGTGCTAAATATGTTTCTAGTAGTCCACTTTCATTTTTAATTTGTTTTCATTATTTGTTGTTAGAGCGGCAACAGAAATACACATGCTGTTAAAATGTTAACTGTCTACCTATTACAAATCATGAGATACAGCCCGCTGACAGACAGACGGACGGACGGATGAACAGCGGAGTCTTAGTAATAGGGTCCCGTTGGTTACCCTTCGGGTACGGAACCCTAAAAACACGCGTTCTAGTATTCTTCTCAGCAAACCCATTCATTTGGTACCTACATCATGGGAATGCATAAAAAATAACTAATCCCCGATCTTTGGGAGTCTGCTATATTGAATTTAGAATGACGTTGCTTAGTTTTATAAGTATTGTCATCCAAACTAAACACATATGTATAATTTCAGCTCAATCTGAAACTGGGAAGTGGGTCTAATTTAACTTCTAAGATTTATTTACATAGTAAGTTAAAGGTAAAGTTAATTAGAGCGTGTTAAAATTTCGTTAACGTCATAACGTAGTCTTTAAAGTTTGGCTTAGAGCTGTGTCGTTATTTGAAGATTTTATATCTAAGAAGATAACAGAGTAAACGCTGAATAACGAACCGAAACAGTCCTCTTTTGGACTAAGGAATATTCTAGAACTTGACTGTTGTTTCATTGTTGAAATTTTATCTATGCTATTTAGGATGTCTGCTTTAAGTTTTACATGATGTAACGGTACGTACGTTGAATAGGCAGTAATTAAACTTTAAGACTCATTAAAACATATCAAATGATGAGAAGTTGTAGGCGTTAAGAGTCTATTCACTACGTTACACGGAAGTACCCTCCGAAGAACTCATAACTCACCCACTCAGTCTCAAACTAAAACCATAACTAAATAATACCGGAAGCCTCCAGACATTACGAACAACAACAATAAAACTTTACTATAAATAAACACGCCTACGCTATATTTTATCCACTGTCACCGATTCAAAATAACTGTAAACCGTTTTTATAACGTATTCGGTGACGTCACACAAAAATCGACCAATAAAAAACGTTCGTGCCATAAATTGGCGTATCAAGAAGTCTTGAAAATCGAACGTTGCGTTTAAACACAACACAGATAGATGCAGAAGGGGAAAACGTACGCACACATAGACACGCTTCACGTCAGCGAGTGCGAGTGCACTCACGTCACGACTGTCATTTGTTTGAGATCAGCGCACTTACCTCCGTGTTTATGTGTGCGTGTGCCTGTTTTTGCTCGTTATATTGATTGATTAAGGCCCTACTAACGGTCCAGGCGCCCTCATTGAATTTTTTTTTTTTTATGTTTGATAGATTCGCGTTTGACCACTATCTATCTATTATATCACTATCTCACCTGATGGCAAGCGATGATGTGGTCGAAGATGGAGCACGCTTGCCTAGAAGTAACCTATTCACTCTTGACTTAAAGACTCCCAGGTTATAGCTATCAGGAAACACATATTGAATAAAAAATCGTACCAAAAACGGCCGTTTCTGACACTTTTGCCCACTACTTTGGATACGAAACATTTTGAGACCTGTTTTAACAACGTAAAAATGGTTTATCCTCTTTGTAACAAACATGACGTTGGAGTTTTTAATACTTATTTTCCGTGCTATGCTACGATTTTTTATTCAATGAGGGCGCTACTGGACCGTTAGTAGACCCTTAAGTCAACCTTCTGAATACACTTTTCTGTGTTTTAAAACCGAGACGGCCGGAGATATAAGATATATGAAATTAATATCGGAATCCTCGAGATCTGAGATATATCTTTTTATGTGTTGAGAGGAGGATTTATCGGAGTTTATTTAAATATAACTTTGTGGCCGTAAATGCTGGGTATTCGGCACTGCATGAATTATGGGAGGTGTATTGAATATCGTAAGTTACTGTGCTCTATCGTTTTTGTTCGATCGTTTCGCAATTTTTGGGACATTTCTTTGATGTATTGTTAGGTGAGTCACATCCTTATTGGTTTATGTTCTAGATTTTATTTACCTGTTTGTATTATAGCAGTGTCTTTTAACAATTTTGCAAAGGTTTTTGACTGGGTTTCTATTTATACATAATCGTTTTAAATAACTGCGTTGTGAAAGCAGTGTTCCATGTAAACAATGGTCATCTAATGAGACTGAAAGCAAACCTCATTTTTTTTTCCAATTGATGATAAAATATCAAAACTGTTTAAAAGTCCATCAGAAATGAGGAAACATTATCCAAGGGACCTTATTTTTTTTTTTCATTTTTGTTTTTTAAATTATATTACGTTATTGCAGTTTCACCCGCGTAGACCAGGATAAAAAGAAGCCTATGTGTTAATCCAGGGTATAAGCTATCTACATACCAAAATTCATTCAAATCAGTCCAGCCATTTGAGCGTGAAGAAGTAACAAACATACACACTCACAAACTTTCGCCTTTATAATATTAGTGTGATGTGATTATTTTAATACTCTAAACCAAGAAAACTGGATAATTCTTGTAACAAAACTAATAATCATTCCAAAAGAGACACTTGTATTAACAAGATAAAGAAAGTAATCACTAAGTCACTTAAGCTAAGTAACTTTACTATACAAAAGGCATTAGTTCTTCATTCTTTGGAACACTTTATGGTTGACCAGGCAAGGGTCAAGGTTTGAGGAAGAGTCAACTCAGGAAAATCAGGAGAAAGTTCCTTACTTACATCTTTTGTTAGTAAAGTAAAGTAAGCTGATAAATAATGAACATATTTACCACAGTATCCATTGATTTAGTGGCCTCGAGTTAGCCTTGTAGGTTTGTAAGTCTCTTTGGACGAATTTTGTTTATCTTCCTCTTAGCTTATTATATGGAGTGGATAGTTATTTCTGTCTGTTTAGGGCTTAATCTGGGATATTGGCTGATCTGCCAGTGTTTATAGTCTGATCTGATATCATTTGTGTGAGAATGTTTGCGACATATCCACACAAGATCCGCTTGAATCGGTAAGAAGTGTTTTTTCTCTTGTTAGCTTGATTTATTATTATTTTATTTTTTTTATTAAAAAAAAAAAACGTTACCCCACACTAGGAATATTCCTGTATCGTGGGTGCGTTCACAAACATGTATATTTCACATACACAAGACACCCAGACCCGGAACAACTATCTGCAGGTCATACAAATATTTGTTCCGTGCGGGGATCGAACCCGCGACACGCAGCGCAGCAGCCGAACGCTCAACCACTGCGCCAACCGTGCCGTCAGATTCTTACTGTTTTATTTATAGTAAACTAATATTGGCATATCTAAACTTGATATAAAAGGGGGCAAGTTCTGGCATAATAATAATCAAGGTAATGTCAGTATTCCCATGAAGTAGTGATAGAAAAAAATATATGTCATTGATTTTTTTTCCTGGAGCTTGCGCTTTATCTCGGCAAATACACGATTCCTGCGGGCTAGTTCCTCCTCTCTCCTACATTTGCTGTGCCCGACAGAGTTCAAAATGATCATATTTTTGTAAAACCTACCACCCAAGTTCACATGTGGAAGCTATAAAATAATATTTAGTATTAAGTAGTTGCTTTATAAAATTAGGATAGCTAACCCTTATTTTTTTTTTGTCAGACTATCGCGCTAAAGAGCAGGGAATGTGAGACTTCTAACTCACTAAAACCACCCCAGGGTCCTGTGACTTATACCCAGGGGTCGTGAATAAATTCGTAACAGAGTTACCGCGCCCCTGGGCATTCAGGTAAGGAAGGAACTGGTGTGGGTTTTAGTCAGTAAAAGTCTGACGCGGCCCCTCGCTCCTTCCAGAGCGGGAGAAGTCATTGGATGACTTCTCAAACCGACGATAATAAATAAAGGTTCCTGTGACTTCCTGCCCAGGGGTAGTGGATTAAATTCGAAACAGAATTACCGCGCCCCTGGGCACTCAGGCAATGAAGGAACAGGGGTGGAATTTAGTCGGTAAAATTCTGACACGCTCTACCTCTCCACCCAGATCGGGAGAAGTCATTGGATGATTTTCCACCACCACAAAAAAAAAAAACTTGAGAGGTGTCAAGGGACACCCGGATGGAACGAAGTTCCTTTCGATTAATTAGTGAAGGAATTGTAATATAATTTTATTTTTTTTAATTTATAATATTTTTTTATTATTAACTACGCACACACGCACGCACGTAAGAAGTTATACTTCATCATCTCATCTCATCTCATCTCATCTCATCGCAGCTCAGCTTAGCTCAGATCAGCTCAGCTCAGCTCAGCTCAGCTCTGCTCAGCTCAGCTCAGCTCAGCTCAGCTCAGCTCAGCTCAGCTCAGCTCAGCTCAGCTCAGCTCAGCTCAGCTCAACTCAACTCTTTAGCAATAACAACAACTATAACAATAATGCTTGATCTGCTTGCAAACTTTGTACCTACCCACCAAAAATACAAGAAGTTTTTATTAGATTGTTTTTCCAACACAATCTTTTTGGATGGACAGCCTCATTAGTGTCGTGACAACTTTTCGTAAGAATTTTTTCCGTCTAGCCCCCTTTCACAACGCGCGATAAGGAACTTCGTTACAAAAAATCCTGGGACTTTAAATTTTATTCTGTACTCAAATTATTTCACTATTATCAGTCATTCCAACACTAAATAAATCTTGATTATCTTTGTTTTACGATGACATTCAATCAGCGAGTGATTACGACCAATTTACCATTTGATACGCTCGGTTGATGATTTACTACATTTTGGAGTGATTACCGGTAAAGACAAAGTACTTCTCCCGTTAAGGATTCTTTGAGAATTTATGTGGAATATTTAAATTTATTGCTGCTCTTTTAAGGAGGTTTCGTCTCTTTCGTTGACGGGAATTGGAAAATACATCGTTTGGGTTTGAGTGTCTTGTTAAATGACTACTGTATCGTAGTTTTTATTTTTTTAAACCCAGATGCAATAAGAGGGGTGTTATTAGTTTGACCGCTATGTGTATCTGTCTGACTGTCTGTGGCACCGTACTCTTAAACGGGTGAACCGATTTGAATTCGGTTTTTTTTATTTGAAAGCAGGTTTTCTAGCGATGTTTTTTTTTTTGTGGGGTGGGAAATCATACAATTACATCTCCCACTCTAGGGTGGAGCGGGAGGGCGTGTCGGACTCTTACTGACTAAACCCCACAGTTCCTTCCCTGCCCTGAGTGCCCAGGGGCGCTGTAACTCTGTTTCGAATTTATCCACAACCCCCGGGCAGGCATCGGCCATAACGGGCCCCGTCATTATTGCTGATAACTCTTCGAGGCGCGCGTGGAACCTTACGCGCCGTCGACTCTCGGGCCTGGTGCTGATCGGACGGCGAGCTACCCATACCCATTACTAGACGTCTGCAGGCCCGAGTAGTGATGGTTCTTAGACATGTATTATCCAGTAATTGGGTTGTGGAGGTCAGATAGGCAGTCGCTCCATGTAAAATACTGGTATTCAGCTACATCCGGTTAGACTGGAAGCCGACCCCATGATAGTTAGGAAAAGGCGGGGGGAGATTGATTGTTTTACCCCTTGGTAAAACTGGTTGTCAGACTTTTGGGCTTCTGACGACCCGTAACGACTGTCAAAGATCCACGATTCGGGACCAACGGCTTAACGTGCTTGCCGAGGCACGGAGGAGTCTCGGCATGTAAAGATGGTCAACCATCCATCGCCAACCCCGGCAAGCGTAGCTTAACCTAATTGATCGACTCGTGCTTCTGTTATTACTTTAGCCACGAGCTCTTCGACGTCATTCTAAATTCAATATGGCGTTCTCCCAAAGATGGCGGACTAGTTCTTTTTTACCTACTAATGACTGCTAGCAACATCTATAAGCATCAATGATTTCATATATACTTAATAATATGTCCTAGGATCATAGTTCTGAAAATTGATTGTTCTAAATAAAATTTAATGAAGCATTTCAAGTTTCGTTGAGCGTATGGACATATCTACTCAGGTGATTGACAACATCTCATCCGAATAGCGACGTGAATGAACCTTCTATCTAAGAAACATATTACTTTTCACTCCAAAAAAATAACGTAAGCCAGGTTAAAAACATTCTCGAAAAATTTTTCATCTCTTGATGAGTTCAGTCATCCCAATTTAGTGTAGGTTGTCTACACCAAATTAAGATAGTGTCTATATAGAGAAGCAGATCTATTGGAAAGAAACTTAACAAGGACCGGCGAATTTAAACAAAAGAACTTGCATTTTTAGGATTCCGTACCCGAAGGGTTACTAACTGCCCGGGGGTTGAGGATAAATTCGAAAGAGTTACATCGCCCCTGGGCATTTAGGGCAGGGAGGAACAGGGGTGGGTTTTAGTCAGTAAGAGTCTGACTCGCCCTTCCGCTCCACCCTAGAGCGGGAGAAGTCATTGGATGATTTCCAACCCCCCAAAAAAAAAAAAAGGAAAAACGCTGTTCGTCCGTCTATCAGCGGGCTGTATCTTACGATCCGTTATAGCTGCGCCTACACAGTTGAAATTTTCACAGAATGGGTATTTCTGTTGCCGCTATAACAACAAATAATAAAAATAAACTCCATAGGGAGCCCGCCTTATTTTTAATTTATTTTTATTTTTATTAAAAATAAATTAAAAATAAGGCGGGCTCCAAACACGTTTCTAGTAGAGTCCGACCGAAACTGGTTTTCCGGCCGAAAACGAAACCGAAACCGAATATTCGGCCGTGGCTTCAGTTTTGGCCGAAACCGAAACCGAAACCGAAACTCACGTGGTCAAGTATAAAATTCCTTAAAATACTAAAATTTGGTGCATTTTACCCATTATTCTGCATTAATTAGGACATGAAATGGAAACACAGTATATTAATTTTGTTGTAATCATTTATTTAATATAATATAAAAAAATATTAATAGTATTTTTATTATTTTTTCAAATTATGTTCTCATAGCAAAATGTTTATCAGTTATCAATAATCAAATCACTAATTGTTACTGTTTCATTAAATATTAATTATTAACGAAGTTAGGCTAGAGTGTACGACAACTTCCGAAATCAGTTTCGGATTAGGCAAAAGTTTCGGCCAATTTTGGCCGAAACCGAAACTGCCGCCGAAACTTGATTTTTGGCCGAAACTCGGCCGAAACCGAAACCGAAACCGAACTTTCGGTCGGACACTAGTTTCTAGAAACGTGTTTTTTTCAGTTTTGTGCGAGTCAGACTCGCACTTAGGCAGTTTTTTTTTGTCTTTGGGATCGCGCTTGGTCAAGCGAGTGAGATAGTGGTCACTATCTCACCTGATGGTAAGCGATGATGTGGTCGACGTTGGAGCACGCATATCTAGAAGTAACCTATTCACTCTTGACTTAAAGAACTACAGGTTGTAACTTTAGACATTAGACTTGATCGGATGCTTGCGCATAGGTATGCGGAACCAAGTTATTTTGCTTGGGTTCATTGTAGTTGCACTCAGTCTGGCCTTGGGAAATTAAGGCGCTATTAACTGCCAACGACCTTGAGTGGTTAGCTTGCGTGTTCTGTGCTGAGCTCACGTAACGCGTCGTACGTCCACCCAGTAATAGGACTCGCCCATCAAGGAGCGCTGTCCCAAATTAGACGTATTATTAATTTATTATACATAAAACAACAGGTATTATACTAGAACACGTATACTAAAATATAAGTCCCGGGCCTGCGGACGGCGAGTAGTGGGTAACTCGCCGTCCGATCAGCACCAGGCCCGAGAGTCGACGGCGCGTAGTGTTCCACGCGCGCCTCAAAGAGTTGTCAGCAAAGGACGGGGCCTGCCACGGCCAGTACCTGCCCGGGGGTGGAGGATAAATTCGAAAGAGTTACCTCGCCCCCGGGCGCGTAGGGCAGGGAGGCACAGGGGTGGGTTTTAGTCAGTAAGAGTCTGACACGCCCGAAGTCATAAGATGATTTCCCACCCCCCAAAAAAAAAAAAAACTAAAATATAAGTAATTAAATGATCTTTAAAATTGTGAATGTTTCATAAAAATACACTTTATTGTTTTTGCTTGATTCTCAATTTTTATCCACGTTATACTTAAATTTATAAATTAATTACAATGAAATATAATTTAAAATATCCACATATCACATTACGAAGAAAATTGTCTAGAGTAACATATTATATATTTTTCAAAGATATAAGAGTCGTCGTTTAGACGTGATGTTCAATTAAAAATCATTAGAAGTGTGTAACTGCACCTTAACATAACCTTTTTTTTTTTGGGGGGTGGGAAATCATTCAATGACATCTCCCGCTCTGGGTCATACGGGAGGGTGTGTCAGACTCTTACTGACTAAAAGCCACCCCTGTTCCTTCCGCGAGTGCCCAGGGGCGCGGTAACTCTGTTTCGAATTTATCCACAACCCCTGGGCAGGCATCGGTTTGCTGACAACGGTGCGCGTGGAACACTACGCGCCGTCGACTCTCGGGCTTGGTGCTGATCGGACGGCGAGCTACCCACTACTCGCCGCCCGCAGGCCCGGGTACCTTAACATACGCTTATGGTGCATATATTTTTATGAGATGAGACGATACTGAAGCTTTGACAGCATTCATTACCCGACTGCCCTAGAAGGAGGGTAATGTTTGTCGAGAGTATTTATGTATGTGTGTATGTCTATTTTTTTGGCACGCGCTGTTGCCTAAACACCTTGATGGATTTAAAAAAATGAGGTAACAAGAGGGAAAACTTTGTTTGCAGCCGAGGCGAGAGACTGCAATCAAATGTCTTTGCAGCCGAGGCGAGAGACTGCAATCAAATGTCATTGCAGCCGAGGCAAGAGATTGCAATCAAATGTCATTGCATCCAAGGCAAGATAATGCATTCAAATGTCATTGCATCCAAGGCAAGAGACTGCAATCAAATGTCATTACAGCCGAGGCGAGAGACTGCAATCAAATGTCATTGCAGCCAAGGCGAGAGACGGCAATCAAACGTCATTTCAGCCGAGGCGAGAGACTGCAATCAAATATCATTGCAGCCAAGGCGAGATACTGCAATCAAATGTCATTGCAACCAAGGCGAGAGACGGCAATCAAATGTCATTGCAGCCGAGGTGAAAGACTGCAATCAAATGTCATTGCAGCCGAGGCGAGATACTGCAATCAACTGTCATTGCAGCTGAGGCGAGAGACTGCAATCAAATGTCATTGCAGCTGAGGCGAGAGACTGCAATCAAACGTCATTGCAGCTGAGGCGAGAGACTGCAATCAAATGTCATTGCAGCCGAGGCGAGTGACTGCAATCAAATGTCATTACAGCCGAGCCAAGAGACTGCAATCAAGTGCTTACGTGTATCAAACGACGTTATTCAATATAATACTTACCTACTCGTAAAAATAATAGATTACAAGGAATTTTATTAGCAGTCTCTGGTTTAAAAAAAGCATGTTAAAAAATGATTCGTTCGGACTCGCACTTGACACGGTTTACTTTCGCAAAGCACAAAAAAAAAATCATAAGCTCTTATCGGGTACATCACTAAAGTCTGCACATCGCCTATCGATGTTTTACATCGGTCGAAGTCGATGCGCCCCCCGCAAGGCACCTCTAAATAAATTAATTTTAATCATCCTTTTTTATCTGTGGCGGCAACCGTAATTACTAATTACTTTTTATTGAAAATACAATGTTTGTTCAAGTAGACATCATATTATTAATTGAGACATTTTAAACGAGTTTTTTTTATAATTTGAGAAAATATTATGTGGTCATAAAACTCACTAAATTCTCGAATAGAGATGTCCCATAGTTAAAGGTTGTACTTAATTAAAATTATTTCCTAAGTAAGTAATTAAAATATGTGTTTAAGGGCCATACAATGTAATAAAAATTACAATAATTAATTAAATAAATATAATGTAGAAAAATTAAGTTAATTTTAAATCCCGGAGACTGGTTTCGTGACCGATTGGAAAGGTAAAAAAGGCTCTTTAACATGGAAATACCTAAATATAAAAAAGTCAGGCTAAGTGCGTGTCGGACTTCGCACAATAAAGGGCTCCGTACCAAATACAGTATTTTTGACTAGTAAATAAAGCTTTGGGTCAACAAGATGCTCAACCGTTTGGCTGTAAAACATGTGAGACAGACGACGGACAGACAGACAGACGGACACGTGAATGTCAGCATTATGGCTCCGTTTGGAACCCTAAAAAAACGGTTAAGTGCGTGTTGGACTTCGCATATTTACGGTTCCGTACCAAATGTATTTAAGACTATTTATATGGCTTTGTGTCAACATGATGTTTTACTGTGAAAATTTGAAGATTGTAGCTCCAACTCTTTGGGTGTAAAACCTGTGTGACAGACAGACGGACAGACGGACACGTGTGAACCCTAAAAACTAGCTTCTGCCAGCGGTTTCGCCCGCGTGGAATTAGTACTTCTCCGCTATAATTATATTCCAGACTATAATCTATCTCTGTGCCAAATTTCATCCAGATCCATTCAGCCGTTCTGGTGTGATTGACTAACAAACATCCATCATTCAAAATTTACGCATTTCTCATATTAGTGAGAGAGATTAGAGTTATTTTGGACCAAACACCTTTGCACATTTAAGTCCTATAGGTAGGTAGGTAATCTATGCTCACAGCTTCCAAGAACACATAAAATGCGATACTTTATGTTATCTAAGCCAATTTATCGACACATTAATCAGAATATTGAAGACAAAATAAAAAATAATTGCAAAACCTATCCAAGCTTTCACAGAAAAACTAGACTAATAAATTCTAAATACCCGGTACTTAGATCAGGCTTTCATATCCAATATAACTGAGAAGTTAATTAACTTGACTTAAAAGGAAGCTGGGAGACAAGGCAGGAAACTAGTATGTTCCTACGGAGTGGTTCGATGTAGGTAGTTTTTATGACAGCTTGACAAGTGACGTCACTTATAATAGTAGGTAATTGCTGTCAAACTGGAACGCAGGGTGGACACAAACTTGGGATCTTTTTGGCCTTCCTTTGGTTATTTTAATGATGAAACACAAAATATTGCATAGTAAGCATCATAAGAGCAGTGGTGGCCTAGTGGTAACGACCGCGACTTACAAGTTGTAGGTCGTGAGTTCAAATCCAGGCAGACGCTTTACTTTGTGTAAATTATTTCATCATCACTGCTCTCAAAACGGTGAAGGAAAACATCGTGAGGAAACCGGCATGTCCTAGAACCAAAACTTTGAAGACATGTGACATCCACCAACCCGCATTGGGCCCGCGTGGTGGATTACGGCCCACACCCTCTCACAGAGAGGAGGCCTGTGCTCTAGCAGTGGGGACATTGAAAGGCTGATGATGTGGAAGCATTAATTAACCAAGGCTATTTTTACTAACCAAGTCTCCAATTATGTATCATCGTCGTCTGTCTAAATCCTCTTGGATGTCCTCCTCTGTGGATGCACTGGTTCTGCTTGAATCTCTCTGACTAAAACCACACGGTGTTGCTTGCACATTTCGTGACGCTCCCCCGGTCTGGTATTGGCCCGCATAAACATATGCGGACCTCATCACCCTCTGCGGCTGCGTACGGTTACGATTCTATCAGACTTTTCCCAAGCCATGTTTGGGTCGGCTTCCAGTCTGACCGGGTGTAGCTAGTATTTTCCACGGAGCGACTGCTAGTCTTACCTCCACAACCCAGTTTCTAGGTAATACGATAACCCTTGGAAGAAATTCTGAGAAGTCCAAAAGTCGGGCTTCTTATTCCAAAGATCCGAAAGTATTATGTTTGGATTATAGTCCCTGTTGTCAGATCTAGTCTAGGTGTGACTAGATCTGACAACAGGGACTATAATTTTCACAAAATCCCTAGTTTGCGGTGCAAACTTAAAAAAATGATTTTGACGAACTCTATGCTCGAATGGTTACCCATCCGTAACTTACCGCGGCAAGCGTTGCTGAGCATCGCAGATCGACCAATATCCGCAGTTTTATTTACCTCCGATCCCTCCTAAATTCCAAATAATCCATACATGACATTGTCATTCAATGCATCCTCTTTCTGTGATTTACGATCCGTTATTATGGTTTCGTTTTCACTCAAAGAGATTTCTATGAAGCAAGAGGCCATACAATTTCATAAATCAGGCTTACCCCATTTTTTGTGGACATAAATCAATTGAGACACTGATCGGCGTACATTTTAATCAAATTTTAATATTTATTCTCGTTTACAAGCGGGTGCCCGTGGGCCTAGTAGGTATGTGTATTTATTATTTCTGAATCTGTGGTAAATCCGCGATTTATACTTTAATCTGTTCTTGTTTTTTTCTGAAAAAACGTTTTGAGAGTAGCTCTGAAATATTCTCGTTTATTGCAAAATTGAATTGAGGTTAACTTTGTTTTTTAAAATGTTTTTATCAATTGACAAACTGGGTGGAAATCGGGAAAGTTTTTTTTTTAATAACATTCATAGGCTCACGCTTGACCACTATCTCACCTGACGGTAAACGATGATGTGGTCGACGATGGAGCACGTTTGCCTGGAAGTAACTTAATCACTCATGTCTAGAAATCCCCCAGTTTGACGCAATCACGAAACTTAAAATTATAGCAAAATTAATTAACCTTTATAGTCCCGATGACAACCCGGGCTGTCACTGGGCTTCTTCGACAACCCAAGGTTAACGTTTGCTTGGAAAAAAATTTAACCTCTTAGGATCCGAAACTCAACTGAGTTTGAAAACAAAAAAAAAAACCAGCCTCCTACCTCTTAAGATCCGCGGACAAACCCGGGTTGTCGAAGAAGCCCGATGACAACCCGGGTTGTCATCGGGACTATAAGGGGTAAGTAAGTAATCATTTATTACACAAAAAGGTTAGCCTATAGGTAAAATTAGTGTTGAAATTACATGGTAGTGGCTATTTTACATAAATAAGACCCCTGTCCTTCAAACTAGGATATTATCCTGTATCTTGAAAAACAGTTTAGGTACTTTTAATGGGTTGATACATTTCCCGAAAACAGTAGATCACTTCATCTGATGTTGTGTGTAGAGGTTTATAGTAAGGAGTGTTTATGAAAGTGTGTTGTATGGGGCTAGTCTGAAAGTGGTTGTGTGTGTGAGTATGTAATTTTTTGGAAAACCAGACAAGCAAGTGAAAGTTTTTATTTTAGAGTTTAACTTTTTTTATTATTATTATTATTTCTCTTATTATTGTTTGTTAACTCAGATATGAATTGAATAATATAATTTAATAATCATTCAATTACAAAATATAATTTAATATTTTAATTAAGTAATTTGATTTATAATATTTATAATAATTTAATTTATTATTTTAATTAATTAATGTGTCATGTTTGAAATAATTGATAATCGCATTGTGTTTAATTTGTGACAATAATTTAGAAGGTAGGTACCAGAAACCGGGATCTAATCTAATAGTTTTGTAGTGTAATGATCCTTTATTGATTACAGAAATGTGTGTTCCTATTTTATATACCACTTCTGCCCCATATAAAAGAACATATTCGACCTCCCATAGTAATTTTGATCAGCTGACGATAACTTTCTACGGTAAGTCCAATTTATTTTTGTGTATTGACGATGGCTTCCATGAAGAAGGTTGTAGATTTCTATGTGCAGAATAGTATCTAAAATATTTTTTTTTGTTTAAAAAAAAAATACTAAAAACACGCTTTAGTTTTTATTGTTAGTTCATATTCTTCTCTCAAACCCTTTCATTTGATACCCCTATTAGTCCGCCATCTTTGGAAGTCCGCCATATTTGATTTAGAATGACGTCACTTAGCTAGCCATGCATTGTCATCGATCCTTGATAAGTGTGCGAAGTTTCAATTCAATCTGACGTTTTGAAGTGGGTGAAAATCACGTTCAAAGATTCCATTACATACTCGTAGATACATACCAAGATAATAAAAGCGTGTTAATATGAGCGCCCATTTCTGTTACACCCTGTGTACAGGAATGGCATATAGCATCAACAGAAATGCACATTCTGTTAAAATTTCAAACGTCTACCTATTACGGATCATGAGATACAGCCCACTGCTGGGGCACAGGCCTCCTACATATTATCATAGAAATGCATAAAAAATAACTAATCCCCGATCTTGAGTACTAAGCAAATCATGTATTGTCATCCAAACCAAACTCATATGCGTAATTTCAGCTCAATCAGAAACTGGGAAGTGGGTCTAATTTAACTTCTAAGATTTTTTTACATAGTAAGTTACAGGTTGGGGACATTAAAAGGCTGATGATGATGATGAAATTGCAGGTGATACTAATAATTAGAGCGTTTTAAAATTTTGTTAACTTTAAATCACTAATCACTATCTTGGGGTCGGCTTCCAGTCTAACCGGATGCAGCTGAATACCAGTATTTTACATGGAGCGACTGCCTATCTGACCTCCATAACCCAGTTACCGGGTAATACGATACCCCTTGGGAAGACTAGTTGTAAGACTTTCGGGTTTCTGACGACCCGTAACGACTGTCAAAGATCCACAATTGACAGCCGGGACCAACGGCTTAACGTGCTTTCCGAGGCACGGAGGAGTCTCAGTATGTAAAGACGGTCACCCATCCATGGACCAACCCCGGCAAGCGTAGCTTAACCTGATGGATCGACCCGTACGGCTGTTATTACTTACAGCCGTACGGGTCGATCCATCAGGTTAAGCTTTTAATTATTTAACTTTCACTTTAATTTTGTTAACTTTAAATAATGACATTATTTAAAGAAGATTTTCTATCTAACACTATAAATTGTAGCAGACCGATAGAAACACAGCAACACTGGTAGTCTGATTAGGTCTCTAACTCGCAAGATAAAATGAATTGTTTCCAAAAGCCGTCCTCTTTGCCCCGTTACTTACAATTTACCTAATAAATTAGAATAACAAGGTAAACGTTTCAGCAAGAAACAAAGAAATAACAATTTACTAAAACACGACTTAGTTTAGAGACTGATATACGGATGAAAGGCCCACTCAATCACTCAAGGAGAACTAAATAACACAACCCTAGTTTTCTTGAACGAAAGGGCCATTCCTTTCGATGGATTAAAATCTGTCTGAGAGAAAAACGCAGTGGTATAGTTGTTCCATCTCACCAAGGCGACGGGTTGGTTTTGGATGTGCAGACGGGACTTGGAATTACGGCAGCTCAGTCAGAGAGAAGAGCTCGTGGCAAAAGTAATTAACAGCCGCACGGGTCGATCCATCAGGTTAAGCTATGCTTACCGGGGTTGGTCCATGGATTGGTGACCATCTTTACATACCGAGACTCCTCCGTGCCTCGGAAAGCACGTTAAGCCGTTGGTCCCGGCTGTCAATCGTGGATCTTTGACAGTCGTTACGGGTCGTCAGAAGCCCGAAAGTCTGACAACCAGTCTTACCAAGGGGTATCGTACGTAGTACCCAGTAACTGGGTTGTGGAGGTCAGATAGGCAGTCGCTCCATGTAAAATACTGGTATTCAGCTGCATCCGATTAGACTGGAAGCCGACCCCGAGAAAATTGGGAAAAGGTTAGGAAGGCAATTAGAGTGAGGATTCTGTTTGCCCAGAGAGTGATTCCAGGAAATACGGAGCCACAGTAACCACGTGCTGTACAGCAAAGTTCAGCGAAGGCCCCTTTACAATATCCGCAGGAATGTGCAGGCGTTGCACAGAGGGCCTCATCCATGTGCTGATGGTTACTACCGGGGCGGTTCTAGTGAGGTAAAAATTCTAAATTCTCCAGACTTATCCCCAAAGTCCGGACGCCTTTCAAAGGTCTCCTTCTGAAAAAAAAAACAAAACAAAAAGTTTCAGGTGCATATTCTGTTCTATGTGCATAAGTTGGGAGCGGTGTCATAGAAAATAGCTTACACACACAGAAACACTCTTCCCTTACACACATCCAAGACCAACCCACCTTCGTGAAATAGAATATCTATAAATCCTTTTACAATTTTATTATTACTTTATGAAAACTTCACGTATTTATTATTACTTTATTAAAACATTTTTTAGGGTTCCGTACTCAAAGGGTAAAACGGGACCCTATTACTAAAACTCCGCTGTCCGTCTGTCACCAGGCTGTATCTCATGAACCGTGATAGTTAGACAGTTGACATTTTCACAGATTGAATAAAATAAATATTTAAGGGTTCCCATACAACAAACGTGATTTTGCCGTTTTCATAGACAATGGTACGGAACCCTTCGTGCGCGATTCGGACTCGCACTTGGCTGTTTGCTTTTTTTTTATTAATTGCGAGATAGTTACTTATTTTACTAAGTATATATATATAGTATGGTAACAACATTTGTCTTCTTTGGTAACGCAGTCGTTCTGAGCAAATTGTCTCTCGAAAAGTAGAATGGCCCTAAAACAGACTAATAAATAAACTAAAAACAGTCGATAAACATCACTAATACATTTTATTGTTCCTGTCCAGATGTCGCCAATTATGTGTATCGATATCGATATGTATTGGACACAATTAATACAATACATCGATATTGCATCGTTTTTGCTAGTGCGGGCCAATTAGGCGATCTCTCAGTCGTTCCCTGATATGAATATGAATAAAAGATGGCGGCTGATGAGACAATAAATCTTTGACGAGTGACAGTCAAGTAGTTGGGGTCGTTATTAATTCATGGGATGGGACATCAAGTATCGATGTCGATTGTTTTGTAATTGATTGTTTTTTGTATAGGATCATTAATATCATTTTCATGGGCAGCATTAGGCTGAGCTACTAAAAATTGTTCAAAGGGTTTCAAGGTCTATCTCTGTAAAATCGTTTGTCCTTTTTGAAGTTATACTTCTTTTGGCGCGTTAGGGAAAAATGATAAGAGTATTTTTTACCGATGCGCGCGCACACCGTCACAAAAAACCGACACCCTGAAGTTAGCTATATAGTCTGTGGTTGATGAAGAATAATTGTTTTCCTTTTGTAAACTTTGTGACAGTTTGGTTTTTTATCTTGTTACGCCAAAGAAGTATAACTTCTTACGTGCGTACGTACATAAGTACACACACACTTTTCTTAGCTTGGTATGTATCTAATTAATGGAATCTTTGAATGTGATTTACACCCACTTCAAAACGTCAGATTGAATTCAAACTTCACACACTTACCAAGGACCGATGACAATGCGTAGTTAGCTAAGTGACGTCATTCTAAATCAAATATGGCGGACTTCCAAAGATGGTGCACTTGTTATTTTTTCATGAATTTCATATAATAATAAATAATAACAATAAAAAAAAAAAAAAAAAAAAAAAATGAATGGCTTTGCTGAAAAGGATACGTTATATAAAAAATAAAGCGTGTATTAAGTTATTTAAAAAAAAAAAAAAACCCCCCTATTAATAAAGAGAAATGAAATGAATGGCTTTGCTGAAAAGGATACGTTATATAAAAAATAAAGCGTGTATTAAGTTTTTTTTTTTAATAATAGAAAATTATTACCCTTTTAATTTATGTTTTTTCTCTTTTTGACGTAAAAACACATGGTTTCAAATCTGTTAGCGGCTTGCAAATGTAGAGGAAAAATAATATTAATCAAAGTCGCTTTCTACGTCTGTCTGTGTCTTCACTTTATCATCATCATCATCAGCCTTTTAATGTCCCCACTGCTGAGGCACAGGCCTCCTGTCTGTAAGAGGGTGTGGGCCGTAATCCAGCACGCGGGCCCAATGCGGTTTGGTGGATGTCACATGTCTTCGAATTTTTGGTCCTACGGCCGGTTTCCTCACGATGTTTTCCTTCACCGTTTTGAGAGCAGTGGTGATGAAATAACTAACACAAAGTAAAGCGCCAGCCTGGGTTTGAACTCACGACCTACAACCTGTAAGTCGCGTCTGTTACCACTGGGCCACCACTGCTGTTTCTTTACTTAATCCTTCTAAACTATGCAAAGGACATGCGGTTTTCTCAAATAGAAAGAGCGAGAAACGAGGAAGGTTTATATGTATAATTTGAATTCGTGCGAAGACGGGGCGGGTCGCTAGTAATAATTACACGAGAAAATATAACTAGTAATTATAAAGTAAATCTATCGACTAATAAGTGAATGTGTCCCAACCCTATTCCCTACTAGTCCTATCTTTTTTTTTTTTTGAAAAAACGTTGCCCCACACTAGGAATATTCCTGTATCGTGGGTGCGTTCACAAACATGTAAATTCACATACACAAGACACCCAGACCCGGAACAACTATCTGCAGGTCATACAAATATTTGTTCCGTGCGGGGATCGAACCCGCGACACGCAGCGCAGCAGCCGAACGCTCAACCACTGCGCCAACCATGCCGTCATATCTAGTGTTCATATGTATCTAGATGAATCTGAACAACTACTGGCGAAAGGAGAGGATTAATATCCAACTACCATTTTAAATGTCTTACAATACAAGCTAATTAGCGCCATCAATATTTACTTTTTTCTCTCCTTGTTCTTATGTGATGTCGTTCATTAAATTTTGTCCTCATTCTTGAGACTTGCAGTTGTCTTAATTAATTTTAGCAAGGTCATTACAACCTTGAAAACTGGTCTCTAGTATCTAGATCCATTTGTGAATCTAGTTGGTTTCTAGCTTCTTTGTTATACATTAGAGTTCTATTTTGGCATAAATTAGTTTTTTCTAATCTTACCTAACACTTAGGAGGTCACATTAGGCAGTCTCTCCATGTACATACATACAAACTCTCGAAAAACATTACTCTCTTTCTTGGATAGTTGGGTAAATACTGGTATTCAGTTACATCTGGTTAGGCTGGAAGACGAACCCAATATAGTTGATAAAAGAGTTAGACAGATAGACGAGTAGAAATAGTAGAGTAGTAGAGAAAAATACTTTCAAGTCAACTTGTGAAATGTGGTGTCCTTTAAGGACTTTAAGGGGTACATGCATTCTACCTGGGTCGCGGATAAATTTGAAATAGAGTCACCGCGGTGCGGTGGGTGTTAAAAGTCTGACACGCCCTGGGAGCTCCACTCAGAGCATCATCTTCCTGCCCTTATCCCATGTTACTTGGGGTCGGCGCAACACGTTTTTTTCTTCCATTCTGTCCTGTCAGCCGTCACGCTATCACTAACTCCCTTTTCTTTCTTATCACTCCTCTCGCTCTCCATCCATCCACATTTATATTCATAACTCTTTTAGTTACATGTTTTTCATCCCTCCTCTTTACATGACCATACCAAGATAAGCGGTCCCCTTTCAACTTTTCTGTGACTGGCGCCACTTTTAAACTACCTCTAATGTACTCATTTCTCACTTTATCCATTCTCGTTACTCCACACATCCATCTCAACATTCTCATCTCCGCCACATGCAATCTTTTTTCATCCGTCTTTTTCACAGTCCAACATTCTGACCCATACAGTACGACAGGTCTAATCACGGACTTATAAATTTTCCCCTTTAACTTAAGGGGCATCCGTGGGTCGCAAGTTGTACCAGTGACTTGTCGCCATCTCATCCATCCTGAGTTGATCCTGTGCGTAATTACGTCTCGGTCTGTATCGACATCCCCCTGAACAAGCGACCCGAGGTATCGAAAGTCGTAGCAGATTGGTATAGGCGTTCCGTTGAGAGCTACAGGCATAGGACTGGAGAGACCGCCGAAATCGCAGAACAGATATTCCGTTTTGGTTCTGCTCAATTTCAGGCCCACACTCTCCAGTCTTAGAGCTCCACTCAGAGAGAAGAGAAGTTATTTGACGAATTCCCACCCAAATAAAAAAAAAGGAAACAATGGTATTGTGGACGACGCACGCCTCGATATTGGTATAGGTTTATAAATAAGTCAAGCATATTAGCAAGTTAAGGACTCTTAGTGCCCATCTGTCGGCAATGCGTGAAAAACGTATCTGTTTTGTTTTTAAATAAATCACAATGTTGCAAGGTGCGAGTGAGCCCGGCCTAAAGTAATTTTTTGTTGTTGCAATCTTGTTTTCTCTCTGTCAACAAGCACCAAGTTGCTAAAATATATTTTAACTAAACAAATACCTCATCTGTCACGGAGGTCACCGGTGACCACGAACAATAGATTTTCTTTTGTGTCTGTTGTCTGACAGATCAGCCATTAAATACGGTCGAATTGAGAACCTCCTCCTTTTTTTTCGTCGGTTAAAAAACATGCTTACAGTGACGTCATTTGACGTTGCGTATTTTACGTTGCGTATTCTTAATAGCAAACCATAACAATTTCATTTGATACCCATATCATGGGAATGCATAAAAATAACTCTTCCACCATCTTTGAGAGTTCGCCATATTTGATTTAGAATGACGTCACTTAGCTAACCATGCATTTTCATCCTAACTAAACATGACTGTGTGCAAATTTTCAGCTCATTCGAAAACCGGGCAGTGGGTGAAATAAAACTTCTAAGATTTTTTTACATAGTAAGTTATTTAGTTACAGGCTAATTTTGAATATAATAGGATGCCTTTATAAGCTTCACTTAGCTCAAGACACGGCAAGCCAGGACACGGTCAAGAGGTATATGCAAGTTTCTAATTCAAGATCTGTTGTCTTTTGAAAATGCTTCCTTTTTTAGACCTCAACACCCACCCCCAAATAAACTCACCTCCACATCCGAAATTGTCCAAATTATCACATCTATTTCCATAACATAACCGTTAACGCTTCAAATCCACAACATACTACAGTAAGTGTTTATTTATTCAACAATATTAGAGGGTCCCAATTCTCGAAACAAGCGGGGTCCACTTAAAAAGAAAAATGGGTAAAATTACAAGCATTTTGTACGCGATGCTTATCCGCGCGCAATAAATTTGTCCACCCACGAATACTTATGAAAACGAGGAAGATAGCGACGACGCCATTTGTAAAAAATGTATGTGTATTAAATGAAATATTTTGGTTATGAAACAATAGGTGTTATGTTGGGAGGAAACGCGTGAATCTTTGAAGAGAGTATTTTGAATTTTTGGGCCGGGTTTTGAAGGAGCTCGTGGTTAAAGTAATAATAGCCGCACAGGTCGATCCACCAGGGCCTGCGGACGGCGAGTAATGGGTAGCTCGCCGTCCGATCAGCACCAGGCCCGAGAGTCGACGGCGCGTAGTGTTCCACGCGCGCCTCAAAGAGTTGTCAGCAATAACGACGGGGCCCGTCATGGCCGGTGCCTGCCCAGGGGTTGAAGATAAATTCGAAATAGAGTTTCCTCGCCCCTGGGCAGGGAAGGAACAGGGATGGGTTTTAGTCAGTAAGAGTCTGACACGCCCTCCCGCTCCACCCAGAGCGGGAGAAGTCATTGGATGATTTCCAAACACACAAAAAATAAAATGGGTCGATCCATCAGGTTAAGCTACGCTTGCCGGGGTGGGTCCATGAATGGGTGACGATCTTTACATGCCGAGACTCCTCCGTGCCTCGGAAAGCACGTTAAGCCGTTGGTCCCGGCCGTCAATCGTGGATCTTTGACAGCCGTTACGGGTCGTCAGAAGCCCGAAAGTCTGACAACCAGTCTTACCAAGGGGTATCGTAATACGATACCCCTTGGTAAGACTTGTTGTCAGAGAGAGATTATGCTATAGGTATCAAGAATCTGTTGTAGCAGCTACACGTGTCACCTATTTTTTTTATAATAATTAAAACCCTGTCCTTTGTCCATGCCAAGGGCGCACGTAGATATTTTTATTAGCATTGTGTAAAAAATTAATTATAAACGTTCTCTCCGTGAATTTTTAGGGTTCGCCTGCACAGTTGATTGTGTTAAACTAATTATCGTTGAAAAGTAAAGTTTGTTCACGCTTTGTCCCTCGTGGGATGAGTAGAAGTGGTGTAAAGTGTCAATTATCTTGATCTTTATGTAAATCGTGTAAATTGAATTCAATTTCGTCGTAGACTGAATAATTTTGAGAGCAATGACGTTTATTAATGTCGTTATTGTAGGTACGAATGGCGTTCGTGTGAACAACCTTTCAATTTGACGTCAAATTGATGATTTTTGCAGTGGACGGATCAACCTATAATGAAACATTATTTATTAGAAAATAACGAAATACATGATCAATGACTTCAATATTAACTAAATATTAACAAATTATTTATAATCTAACTACGTACCTACGCATATACAAAAACACAATATACTTAAGGCCCTTCTCGCGGTCATCAGGAAAAAACGGCCATTTCTGACACTTTTGCCTACTACTTTGGATACGATACATTTTAAGACCTGTTTTAACAACATAAAAATTCTTTATTCTCTTTGTAACAAACGTGAAGTTGGATTTTTTAATATTTATTTTCTGTGCTATGCTACGATTTTTTATTCAATGAGGGCGCCACTGGATCGCGAGAAGGGCCTTAAGGCGTTGAAGTACTCACTCCTCCACATCACTGTCATCTGAGCAAGCCGGAAACGTGCTTAGTTAGAAGACTGGCAGCATTGCCACGTTGAAAGGCAATGCTAAGTCTTTGGGCGAACAACAAGCCAGCCCTCTGGTCGTCGTGTCAATCAGAAAAAAGACGTGCACTCGTACGCCATTTTTTTTTTTGGTGTTAGAAATCATCCAATGACATCCTGACCTCCAAAACCAATCTGCCTAGCCTTTTCTCAACTATCTTGGGGTCGCCTTCCAGTCTTACCGGATGCAGCTGTATACCAGTATTTTACATGGATCGACTGCCTGTCTGACTTCCACAAACCCAGTTATTGTGTAACACGATACCCTTCAAATAAATACACACATTCCATTCGCTTTTCCTTCACACCATTGAAGTTCACATTCCATTGAAGTTTTTCGTTCGAAATTCACTATAGTAAATCCGGTAATGCCAGAGACGGATTAGCCACGTACGTAGCAAGAGTAGTAAATTCTATGGCCCCGCATATTGAGGGGATGGAACATATAAAACAAGTCAAGAAACTTATACCATATGAAATCTAGCCAATTCCGGATTATCCATAAAACAACGTAGACGGAGAAATCGGTGGACATAAATAAACAAAAATTAAATAAGAAAATACCTACCTACAGTCAAACATAGAACCTCCTATTTTTTCGAAGTCGGTTAAAAATGAATCCCTATTTCCCTTGGTCATGGCATCACGCGTGAATGGTTGGACCGATTTCGCTAATTCTCTTTTGTTTTGTTTGTTATTGTCAGGAGAAGGTTCTTATGAATCCGTCGCTACTTTAGGGCCCCGCGGCCTTTGAGAAAAATAGTCTAAGTAGTTTTCATTCGTTCTCATTTTACAAAATTATAAGGGGCACCTTTGTAGAATTTGCTACGGGCCCAACGCTGGCTTAATCCGGCTCTGGGTATTGCTCATACCCAAACCCTTCACACCAGTAGCATTTAACCTAGCTAGGGAACCTCCATTACCAGTACTTCACAGCCATACAGTATCAAGAACAAAGGAGCCGTTACTCACAATCATAGTTAGATGCAAGAATGCGAGACCGTTGCTAATCCTCAAGTGTAGCCGTGGCTCGTGGCTCGTGGCTTAGTGAGCAGGTTATCAATAAGGTAACGTCTCATTTGAGCCAATTAGTGTGTGTGGTGGATTTGTAATTTAAAGTTAGGTTTTGTATACAATCAGCAAAATGGAGATCTGATTTTATAAATCAGATATTGAAGAAATGTTGTAGATATGCATTTTATAATATTTTTGAACTGTAGACTTCTTTGGCCGTCAAACTTATGGGTTCAAGTCACCGAAATGCTAGTGACGTGTTGCGCGGGTTGCACCATACAGGCGACTCGTAGAGGCCTGTGTAGATACATGTATCATGTACGTGTTGAAGTCTTTCTGGATGGGTACAATCTTGTGAGTTTGGGTCACCGACATGCTGTAGAAGCAGTAAGTTAATTATTCTTAACATACTTAATGGAAAAAAAAACAGATTTTCAATATATTTTTTGCTCCTGGTTGTCATTTTTTGATCAGTGAAAGTCATTTTAAGACACCCGAAAATCTGACAGTGCCAATAAATCTTAGGTACCAATGGGTAAAATTTATTGTGATTTAACCTGTAATACAGGTTTTTAATTACCTACCACAGGCACCAGTGTTTCACGACCAATGTAATGTGTGTTCTTGTTTACGCCAATATATTATTTATTTTTCTCAGCTCTCGGCTGGTTTTTAGATGTATTTACGAGCCGAAACCAAGTAAATGCAGCGTGTGATGTGTTTATGTTGAGGGTGTGTTATGATGGGGACCTATTTCGTTTTCATTTAATATTATTATTTGTACCTATTCTAGTGAAAAAACCTAAATTGTTCCGAAAGACTTTTTTGATACAGAAACAGAATTGATTGGCATAAAAAAGTTGTTTGCGAAGATTGCCTATTTTCTTGCTGACTGTATGTTTGTTTTCAAAATCTGTGAATGCAGTGAGTTGCAATTACTCAAAAGTGTAGGGACAGTCTCCTAAGAAAGTTTTCATGTACCTACAGTCCTTACTGCCTCATTTCAAAAATCCATCCTGTTTAGGGTCATTCGTTTATCGCGAAGGAGGAGGCGGAACGGAGATCTCCGGCCATCGTAGGCGCGGGCCTGCGGACGGCGAGTAGTGGGTAGCTCGCCGTACGATCAGGACCAGGCCCGAGAGTCGACGGCGCGTAGTGTTCCACGCTCGCCTCAAAGAGATGTCAGCAATAAAATGACGGGGCCCGTCATGGCCGTTGCCTGCCCAGGAATCGTGCGAATCAAATTCGAAACAGAGTTACCGCGCCCCTGGGGACTCAGGCAAGGAAGGAACAGGGGTGAGTTTTAGTCAGTAAGAGTCTGACACGCCCTCCCGCTCCACCCAGAGCGGGTGAAGTCATAGGACGATTTCCCACTAAATGCATCAAAAAGGGTCATTCGTTTTTACAGGACCAATCAATGTTCTAGAAGTCTTACGTCAAGGTCTTCCAAGTCAAGAGAGGGGGGGCTGTTAATGGAGACAAACCATTTTGCCTTTGGAACTTACATACGATAGTTTTGCTAAAAAGCCTTTATAGATTCGATACTAAAAGTTCAAATATAGTCGCAGGCGTCAAAGTCCTATGCGATTAGGATTTACGAGCATTCCACATTTGAAAGTGATAACTTCACATTCACAATTCCTAATTAAAAAACAGAACTCCCGAACGCTCCCGATCCGCAAACGAACGCAAATAAAAACTCTGAACTTGTAACAAATGTCGTCCAATCAAAATTTCACGACTCACATCATTGGGAACCATAATTAAATTATACATTCATGCATAAAATAGCCGTTACTGTGTTATGGCGGGTCGTGCGTGCGATTAACAGATAAAGAAGTCTGTCCAGTACACCGTATCATACCATGATCGTGTTAGGAACGTATCAAGCACGGAAAGGAACACAACATGGACTACTTTGCCCACTAGAACGTATCATCAACATATGATACCCGTGCATAACAATCATTATACGCGGTTATAACCCGTATGTACACCGTTTCGCCACCTATGCGCATCGACTTGGTATGATGCATGTATATTTTGCATGTGCCGATACGCTCCGTGGATGGCACGCGACGGTGTTAATCGGTGACGGAACGGTCTCATGGACATAGTCTCATACTTCTCAATACAAATAATGTTTTTTGCCTGACACGTTCTCCTAGCACGGTCATGTATGGTACGGTGTAATGTGCAAACTGCTTTACACAATCCCACCCGATCAAATTTGGGTAGTATTCTTCCCATTTAAATGTATTCTTTACATTAAAACGACGCCATATTTACATCTGTAAAAATCTCCGCAATCATTTCTTATTTTTAAATGGTGGCGATGTACATCTGTTATAAGGAAGATGGCTACTAATGGCCGTTATTATTTTAGTTGATTTTGGGTGCTGGCAGTTTGTTTTATGGTACGCGGGAGTTTTTTAAATAATTTAAACGGTTTAGTACGACTGGTTTTTAAGTAAAGGGAAGCGCTATCGGTGATTTAACTTGATGTAAGTTGCGCTGTAACAGTTAATTAGATTAACGGGGTTTTTTATTAAAGAATATTTAACTAAAGACAGTACATAAACACAGTCATTTACTGTTTTATATACGGGGTGTTATTGAAAGGTGTGGTCATATTTTAAGAACCGGTTCTGCCCGTGGATATGAACAATTTTCTCTAAGAAAAAAAAGAATATTCCCAAAAAAAAATGGTCTTTCCATACAAAGTTATCATCAGCTGATCAATATTTGTATGGGAGGTAATTTTTTTTTTTGTAAAAATCCTCATGTTTGAAAGTTGTTCATATCGATGGGCAGATACAGTTCTTAAAATAATACCTTTCCGTTACAGCCTGTATGTATGTGATCAGGATCACTTATGTGATTTTTTTAGTTATAAGAGGTAAGTTTGCGTAACAAGAGGGTGTAAAGTCCGGCAAACCTTCATTGAAAAAATTTTTTTTACAAAAAAACAACCGACTTCCAAAAAAAAAATACACTAAAACTGAAAAAATAACTTTAATTTCGGCAGTCGGTGTCAAATAACGAAGAAATAAAATACAAACACCGACTTCCGAAATTAAAGTTACTTTTTCATTTTTAGTGTATTTTTTTTTTGGAAGTCGGTTGTTTTTTTGTATTTTTTTTTTTATTTTACACTTTTTAGTTGTACCATGTACCAATACCCCAGAACTAAAAACCAATTACCCCAGAAATAAAAATAGAATTTAAAACATACTCGTAATTGGAGAACACCAAAACGTCATCTAGGTATACGTATTTTTCGTTTTTGTTCAGTTTCTCAAAAAGCGCAGAAGCAATTTCGATAAAATTTATATGGAATCACCTCGGGAGTATATTCTTTCGGATAAAAAAGAATTTTGAAAATCGGTCTACAACTGACGGAAAAATCGGCGGTCTTACAAAAAAAAAAAACGTACATACAATCGAACATAGAACCTCCTCCTTTTTCGAAAGTCGGTTAAAAAGGGAGGATCCTCCAACCACAGCTGATATTTTTTTTTTAGGGGTTATGAAATCTTTCTATGACATCTCCCGCTTTGGGTGAAGCAGGAGGCCATGTCGTCTGTTTTACTGACTAAATCCCAGCGCTGTTCCTTCCTTGACTGAGTGGCCAGGTGTGCTGTAAAACTGTTTCAATTTTATCCGCGACCCAACCAGACAGATGCTGTGTCTGGTCTGGGCAACTGCCTGATAGTTGATTTCGGACTGTTTTATATGTGTGCTTAGTTCGTATGTAGTGACATAGATGTCGCCACCAGTTCATATTGTTTTAGTAAAAATCTGCTTAGAAGTACCAGCACGTACTGTTGACTTTATTGTTGTGAAGTCAGCCAGCAGTCATAGATACCACAGGTGGTGGTGTCTCAGTAGTAACAGCCGCGACTTACAAGTTGTAGGTCGTGAGTACAAACCCGGGCAGGCGCTTTACTTTGTGTAAGTTATTTCATCACCACTGTTCTCGAAACGGTGAATGCAAACATCGTGAGGAAACCGGCATGTCCTAGAACCAAAAATTCGAAGACTTATGATAACCAGCAACCCGCACTGGTCCCGAGTGGTGGATTACGGTCCACACCCACTCACACCACAGAGAGGATGCCTGTGATGGTAATGATACCACAAGACTTCAAATATTTACTTCTAGAACGTGCCACTTTCTTCTCGGTGTTATCCTTGATCGTTTTGAGAGAAGTGAAAAATTTCTGTTGAAAAATATTACTATCTAGGTAGTATGATCTAAACAATATCTCCGATGTCACTAAGGGCACTTACTAGACCAAAACAGATAGCTATAACTATGTTCCGTTGGTTGGCAAGAAATGAAGAACATTATACAATTTTTTTTGTGAAAACATTACAGGTTCAGAGCTTCAAAGTCTTGCCAATATATCAATCTGCCCGCGCCTTTTCCAACTATCTTGGGGTCGGCTTCCAGTCTAACCGGTTGCAGCTGAATATCAGTATTTTACATGGAGCGACTGCCTATCTGACCTCCACAACCCAGTTACTAGGTAATACGATACCCCTTGGTAAGACTGGTTGTCAGACTTTCGGGCTTCTGACGACCCGTAACGAATATCAAAGATCCACGATTGACAGCTGAGACCATTCCGAGGTACGGAGGAGTCTCGGTATGTAAAGATGGTCAGCCATCCATCGACCAACCCCGGCAAGCGTAGCTAAACCTGATGGATCGACCCGTGCGGCTGTTATTACTTTAGCCACGAGCTCAGGAATAGTAATATCCAGTTAGGGGTTTTAGTCCCAATAGCTATTCTTATTACTAGCCCGAACTGTCCCACTGCTGGGCAACGACCTCCCTCTATTACTTCCAACGGGTACAATTTTTAGCTTCTTCCAATTCTTGAGGAAGACCTCCAGGTCATCCCACCATTTCCTTCGTGGTCTGCCGCGGCTTCGTGTCGCTGTGTTTTACGGACCAACAGCTCGTCAGGCATGCGGCAGACATGTCCTGCCCAGTCCTATTCAAGTTGGGCAGCCTTTAATTTGAGCCACATCAACGGTTTGCGTTTTAGAGCACAATGTAGTTTTTCGTACGTGATCTGAATTTAACACCTGTTAAACTCGCCTTATTGGTCGTTTAAAAATTTTCTGCAGGGCTGGCGACGCGCAGGCGATACCTCTTCTTTTTTTTTGGGGTGGGAAATCATTCTATGACTTCTCCCGTCTCTGGGAGGAGCGGGAGGGCGTGTCAGACTTTTACTGACTAATACCCTACGTGCCCAGGGGCGCGGTAAATCTGTTTTAAATTTATCCACGACTCCTGGGCAGGAAGCGATACCTCTGGTGTTGCGTGCGTCCATAGGCTGCGGTGAACGCTTTCCATCAGGCGGGCCGTAAGCCTGTTTGTCACTTAAATGGGATATAAAAAAAAATGATGACTTTCGAGACCCAAGCATCAGTATATTCAGCTGCATCCGGTTAAATTGGAAGCCGAAACAAAAATAGTTGAAAAAATAGAACTAGGGAGATTAATAATATGACGGAATAGACCTGATCAATTAGTTGGTGCAGTAGAACTACCTAACCTATCCATTATTAAGATGCTTTTGAATATTATGTCGAATATTTTATTTATCGATCCAAATCTATTAATAAAATCAGTTTGATGTTCAAAAAGGCGGGATTTGACCTATGACCGAATCTGCCACAGATAACGCAAGATAAATGACCGACACATGAACGAATTGAACGAATGTTTTATAAGAACAAAACTTATTGCATTTCCTTTCTCGGGCGGGGCGTGTAACAAAATTACAATTAACATGATTTACAAACTGCATAAATAACACTTTAAATTATTAAATACGACGCCCCGAGACATAACACCAGTTTTACTGTTCCCCCTTTAGTGTTGCTAGCGCATGAATCGAGAATTCCCAGATTTTTTGTTTTGATATCTTGTCGTTGATGATTTAACGCATCGATGGGTTCTGACTGATCGATATGTATGTTTTTGAGATCATATTAATTACTACAGAAAAAAAAAAAGATCTTGTGGTTTTATTTTTGGGACACAGACATCCGTGATTGATCCTTGTAAATAAAGGTCCCCGAACATCTTTACGTCTCCCGTACTTTGAGGAAAAAATTCGCATAAACTTGGGGCTCCATTAAACTGTCGCTAAACATTGTTATTTATATTTTTACAATATCGCTCTGCGTGAGAGTAAAAAGGACGGTGTGTGTTGTCTCTTTCTCAAAGTTATTAGTTTGTTAAAGATTATCTCAACAGTGAAGAGTGCTTTCGATATTGCTTGTTTTACATCGAATATTAATTCTTTGAGAGTGTAAGAAACCCTATAAAGTACTGCAGTACACGTAAAAAGACAAAAAATGGGCACTTAATGATCGAACCCGACTACTTTAGACTTTAGTGAGGGATCATTTTATTGCAGAATTTATTTTAAACGAAACACAGGAATTTAGTAATGAAACTCATGAATTTTATCGTCATGAATTTTCATTTTATTTATTTAAAAACTCATTTATTTAGACAGCTTAACACGAACGTTTTAATAAAAAAGTTCATGTACGAGTATACAGAGTGCAATTTTGGTATTGTATTTTTTTTTAAATATTATCTCAAGGGCAAACTGTAATAACAGTTTAATTATAACATCAAATGCTTTACTAATCTGTAGACCTACCCGATTAATATTAGCATTTTAAAGCACAATCGATATCGGTTGAGTCATTAATCGCCTACACTTTATCGAACGGCGCGAAAATGTACACAAATCACACCTCTCGACCGCCATTTTTTTTACTTTTTTATGTGAACCCAACGCACTGAGAACGCGTTCTTCCAGCCGGGGTTTTTTACTTTTTCGCGCCTTTTAGTGTTTTTTTTTTTCGTGTAGACGAAGTTAATGCCGTTTAGGATGCAGGGTAAAGGTAAAATGTCGTAAGTGCAGCGGAGAATGGTAATTTTGTGTAGATGCTCGTGTTGTACCGTGTACCTATGATGTAATTCTTTGCTATGAAGCGTCGGTACCTGTGCTTTATTTATATTATAGTAGTATCTTGTAAATTTTGTATGGATTAGATATAATTATGATTTATCAATAAATTTTTTTAATTCTTTAGGCTTACCAAACTGTCGCAACAACAAGTTAAATTTTCTTTAAGCGCAGAACTTGGATGACTAGTTACTATATTATCATAATTACATTCGCGAAAAGCAGAATAATAACAAAAATCTTTATTTACATAAGAAAACATACAAACGAGTGAAGTCCCTAACTCTAGCTAGGTGGTAAACCTTTTTTTTTGGGGTGGGAAATCATCCGATGACGAGGGCGTGTCAGACTCTTACTGACTAAAACCCACCCCCTGTTCCTTCCTTGCCTGAGTGCCCAGGGGAGCGGCAACTCTGTTACGAATTTAACCGCTACCGTGTTATAGGAGCCAGCTCCTGTAACACGGTAGCCCTCCTGTAGCGCGGTTTGCCCTCTCCCGAGACGAGATACAAATGCTAATTAAAATAAAATCAATTAAGTTAAAACTAAAGTACTTACTTAATAAAAACAAAATCAAACGTTGTTAGTAAAAACCCTGTAATAGTGATTGAGTGAGTGTGTGTGGTGAGTGTATGTGCGCGGTGAGTTCGTGAGTTTAAGGTTCAGGAAGAGTTAATTAAATTTGTAAGAAAAAGGTTGAAGCTAGATGCGTCTCATAATAAAGTATGATTAGTGTCACCTAAACGTTACTAGAATTCACTCTGTTTCTTCGTAACTGATCATCATTAGCCATGGCTTAAGGTGCCTATACATTGCTAGATTCTTAATAATTCTGTTGTAAACTTGTAAGCTTCGAGCACGATAACGTCAAATTCAAATTATTTATTTGTGAACATAGGGTATGGTGGTGAACAGATTCACAACAGTCAGGAAAACCAATTCGCCGCCTGGTAAGGCTCCTATCTAGTGGCATCGTAGAATGACGACGCAAGACAGTTCGGAGGATATACAACTTTCTCACCGTAAGTACCTGGGCATCGGAGTACAGCTGGGCTGTGCGATAGACTATTCTACGGAAATGCATAACTTTCAGAACAGCCTGCTGAGCTCATTCTACCCTAAGCATAACAGTTTTGATAGTCCCGCCAAACACTGTTATGCAGTAAGTAATGATGAATTCACACAGGGAACGATACACAAGCGAAGCCGATTTCATGTCAGCCGAGTGTCTCAACTCTTTGAATAAATACATTATTTATTTCGAATCCGGGAGCATAGTGTATTGGTATGAACACGCCAATCTAGTCTCTCGTCGATATGAACTTCCAAATATTTGATACTTGGAACCATCTCCAGGTAATTGTAATCGCAAGGTGCAATGCATCATGGCAATTATGTGCTGTTATTTTTTTAGAGTCTGGTGGTGGTTTAGGTGAATTTAGTAGAAGAAACTGAATTACTTTCGTCTTAGATAAGTATATTAAGCGAGCATATTAGCAGGAGGTTAGTTGAAAGCCAGATCACAACAGTTCGTAAAATGAGTTCAGTCCTGTGCTTAGCTCTGTCCCAGGTCTTGTCGTATAACAAAAGTGCCGAATCGTCTGCATAAGTGAAAATGACACACTGAGTGAGAGGTAGTTAACAAAGGTCGTTTATATTTGTTTGAAATAACGTGGGACCCAAAATACTTCCTTAGGGTATACCATTGTAATTCCCTACTTAAAAAAAGTATTATCAAATAGTGAGGGTTGTAATCCCTTAGAACTGTGAAAAATAAAACTTCAAAAGTCAACGCAATCAAGAGATTGTTTATGCCGCATATTTTGACATTCGCAAGGGAATCAGAAGCTATGGGTCCCCGTTGACCTGGAATCATGAAATTTGACAAGAAGCAAGGTTTTAAAGCACGAGTAAAGGCAAATATCCGAAAATTGTTAATTTGTAGTTTTATCATATAAAAACTATTTTTTTTTGCAATATCAAACTTCAAACTTAAGTTTGTCTTTCAACCCCACTTATCTTTTCGTCAGAGAAATGTTCGGTGCTTTCATTGTTTATGAACTTCAGTAGGTAAAGTCAATTTGTTCGGTTTTTCAGTTTATGTTACGCAACCCTTCATATACGAGTCCGATTTTTTTATGTTCTAAGTTCCATCAACAAGAGATGATGATAACTGCTTTATTTATGTTCGATCAAAATGGCGTTTGAGTCCTTCTTCTTCCCGCCGCACATTATAAACGTGTTACCCCGTGGTGAACAGAACTTGATAAAATGTTGCAAAACAAGTTTTTTTTGCAATTAGCAAAATTGTGAAATCTAAATTGATTTAATTTTAATTATCACCTCCGGCCAATTAGCTTTTGTGTATTGACAACTGGAACAAAACGTTGAATTTATGTCTATGGCCAGTTTCGAAATTCGAACACAAAAAAGATGCCGTATGCTAATAAACGAAATAAAAAAAGTCATCAAAGCCTTATACAATTTAATTTTATTGGTTTCTATTGCTATTCTGACAGGTTTTTAACGAATTTATTTTGTTGTAAATTGCAGGAAACTCATGCTTTGCTTTAACGATTTGTTACCTATTTATGTGCAAGTTCAAAGAATTTGTTAGTAAATCTAATACCTACTTACCTGCATGATTTATTTTAAGGTTGCAACGAGATTTCTAAATACTTTGACCGAGACGTAATGAATCGTAACTTAAATTCCAGAAAATTCAATACAGGCAAGGCAAGTACCTATAATTAAAACATGGTTTTCAAAGAACTTGCTACCTAACATTTAAAAAGGACGTTTAAGTACCAATTTCACATTTGTAAGCGTATTATTGAAAGCTTTAAACTTTCCTAATGACTCATAAAGAAAGATGGAATATTTAAATTGTTCAGATCATTGGAGCCGTAACATTAGGGAGGCCGCCCACAGCGACTTTTTGCAGCGATACAATCGCGATAGTCGCGATGCTGTCACCGATCTTATACCTTCGCCCACGTAAACACGATTCTTTATCGCTACTATCGCGATACAGCACGGATACAGAAGCGATGCAGTATCGATACAGACATGCTCTGTAGTGACTACCTGTGAACGCCTGTTGACGCTGTTGTTTGCATCGATGCAGTCGCACGTTAGTAGTGATGCAGCATCGATACAATCGTGCGCTGTAGTGACAACGAGTGAACGCCTGTTGACGCTCGCTGTTATTTGCATCGATGCAGTCGCACGTTAGTAGCGATGCAGCATCGATACAGTCGTGCGCTGTAGTGACAACGAGTGAACGCCTGTTGACGTTGTTGTTTGCTTCGATGCAGTTGCATGTTAGGAGTGATGCAGCATTGATACAGTCGTGCGCTGTAGTGACAACGAGTGAACGCTTGTTGACGCTCGCTGTTATTTGCATCGATGCAGTCGCACGTTAGTAGCGATGCAGTATCGATACAGTCGCGTGTTTGTATCGCTGCAGTAGCGCGTTGCAACGCGACAAACAGCCAAAAGTAGCGATACAGCGCAGCGGCACGTTCACCAAGCGCGCTTCTGAATCGATGCTAAATGTCGTTGTGAGCGACCCCCTTTAATAGTCTGCCAATAAATCGATATTATAAATAATTAAAATCTTCACGAGTTTTCCAGTCTTGCAACACTTATTTAGTTGGTTCCTAGTGTTACTAAAAACGGGTATTAGGGTGATTTTAACGCATATTTAGATGATTGTTCATTTAGTTTAACCATGGGGTTCCTGAATTAGCTAGCTGAAGTGAAAATTGGCAGGAGCCGTGGAACTGATGGCCGTTTAACGTGTTCTTGAATGTAATGAACTTAGGGCTACATGTACCACATGGTGATGTGATGTGGTTGAAGGTGGAGCACGCTTGCCTAGAAGCAACCTATTCACTCTTGACTTAAAGACGCCCTGGTTGTAAATATCAGGAAACACAATCTCCAGCAGGGCATTCCACTCCTTAGCTATAATAGAGGAGATGTGGGAGATCGACCTTCACGCATCAGATAACTTGATGAGACATATTTTTTCTCAAATATAATTTATTAACAAACATGCCTATGATAACTAGCCAACCTAAAAGTTTATACTAACTGTAAGCACAATGAATGTGTCACCAGGTTAGGTGGAGCTGTGATTTTCGTAGGATCCGTAGCAGCTGAATGAGAGTAGACGCAGAATGCGATTGGAGATACCCTCTGCCTGATAATGGACTGCAGCAGAAGCCTAAAGTAAAATAATAATAATGGCTTAATAGCCACGAGCCTCGACCAACACCTCAAGAGGCTCTCGTTAGGTGGCTGGATCAAGGGCTTGATTGAGACAGCTGTACTTCTGGACACGGCTCGCATTGTAAGGCGGTTTCTCTCTCTGGAGCCTTGACCGCGAGCTTGGACCCTGTTCCCGAAACCGGTGGGCTACTATTTTTTTATGTTTTTAAATTTTTTTTTTTATCCTTTACATTTAAATATTTAAAAATGTAAATAATATGTCTATAAAAATAAATAAACAGAATAATAATTTAATTAAATAAAGACAACATTGGCCCAATGGTTAGTAAAAAAATTACTATCTATGTGTTACTAAACTGAAAATTAAAATTAAAATTCAAAAAATACAATCATGTCATTAATTAAAATTACAGAAAGCTAACTTTTTATGTATAGAAGTAGGTTTATATTTTTATAATTAAGTATATACCTACTTATAAACTCTATCTTAGAGAGGTAAAATATTTGTAAGTTTGTATGAAGGGGGTAATCTCCGCAACTATTGATCTAATTCGAAAAATGTTTCCACTGGTAGAAAGCTACATTATTTTGTGGGTGCAATAGGCTGTAAGTTATATTTATTTTAGGCTATATTTTCTACAAACACGCGGATGAAGTTACGGGCGAAGTGCTGCTTAGCAATAATTCTAATAACCGTTGTTTGGTGCCTTGATCCCGTAGAAGATGGGAGGACAAGCTAGACACTTTTACACGGCAATCGTTTTTTTGTAATGAAACTGGTATTTGATACTTAACTAATCTGAGAAGAAGCATGAAGAAAACTCAGAGGTCAAAATTTCTTTATGGAAAGAGTTGTTTGCCTAGCAGTGGTATGATGCAGGCTGGCAGACAGTAAGTGCTTTTTTAACCGACTTTCGAAAAAAGAAGAGGTTCTATGTTCGGCTGTTTGTATGTTTCTTTTTTCCGATTTCTACGTCAGTTGTGGACCGATTTTCAAAATGTTTTTTATCATACTCCCGAGGTCCCTTATAAATTTTATCGAAATTGATTCAGCGGTTTTTGAAAAACTGAACAAAACCGAAAAATATGTGTACCTCGATGACGTTTTAGTTTTCTCCAATTACGAGTATTTTTAAATTCCACATTCCATGTTCCAGTTGTTATACCCCAGAACTCAAAACCCCAATAGGGTTTTGAGTTCTGGGGTATAACAACTAAAAAGTGAAAAATAAAAAAACTTGTTTAATAAAAAAAAACTGACTTTCAAAAAAGAAAATACACTAAAAATTTAAAAAATAACTTTAATTTTGGAAGTCGGTGTCAAATAACAAAGAAATAAAATACAAACACACAAAATAAAATACCAACTTCCGAAATTAAAGTTATTTTTTTAAACTTGCTGGTTGCCGAGTGTCCGGTAAAAATTCAAAGTAAATTATGCCGGTACGTGTGAAAGCTAACGTATGGCTATACATTACTATTGCTATCTCAAAATCTAACTAGACGATAGTTTTTATATTTCCATCCCGAATAAATTCGCAACTTTTGAACTAAGCACAAAAATTACAAGTGTCCCCACGGCACGGCGTTTAAAAGAAACAGAAGATAAAACCTTCGGCTGCTGAAAGTCGCAAACTAGTTTGCATTTTCAATTTTAAGACGATTTAAGTTTTTAAGTTCTCTTTAAGTCGTTGGAGATTCCATTCGGAAGGGATTTATCGTTAAATGGTTCTGTTGCGGGACGTTTTTGGCAGATTTTGTTTCTTAACGTTTCAGCGCATATTTCTTTATGTATAAAAAAATCTTCACTTGCAATTTAAGGGGCTAAATTGGCTCTCTATTTGCTAAATACCTACCTATGCCAATCTGCCTAGCCTTTTCCCAATTATCTTTGGGGTCGGCTTCCAGTCTAACCGGATGCAGCTGAATAGCAGTATTTTACATGGAGCGACTGCCTATCTGACCTCCACCACGCAGTAACTGGGTAATATGATACCCCTTGATAAGACTGGATGTCTAGGTAAGACTGGGACCAACGGCTTAACGTGCTTTCCGAGGCACGGAGGAGTCTCGGTAAGTAAAGATGGTTACCCATCCATGGACCAACCCCAGCCTGATGGATCGACCCGTGCGGCTGTTATTACTTTAGCCACGACCTCCTCCTCTATATGCTAAATTGTGTGGAATATTTTTCAGAACTGCAGAAAAAATGATCTACTATCTCACCTGATGGTAAGCGATGATGAGGTCGACAACGCTTGCCTAGAAGTAACCTATTTAAACTATTTGATCTCAAAACGGCAAAGAGGAACACCCTGAGGAAACTGGCATGACCCAGATCCAAAAATTCGTAGATTTGTGACGTCCACCAACAAATCATAGGTACCTATAGTGGGTTCGAGTGGTGGATTCCGGCTAACTTCTGATCCCTGAGAGGGAGCCTGTGTCCCAGCAGTGGGAATATTATTAGCTACGTATGCTGAGATAGGCCTATGTGAGTATGTGTGATAGAAGTATGTGGAGAAAAATGGAGGAGGCCTTTACTCTATACGGGGTGTAACGAAAAGGTGTGGTCATATTTTAAGAGCCGGTTCTGCCCATGGAAATGAACACCTTTCTCTAAGTAAAAAATTGAAAATTCCCTAAAAAAAAATTTGACTTTCCATACAAAGTTATCATCAGCTGATCTATATTTGTATGCGAGGTAAAAATTATTTTTTGAATTTCCTCGGTTTTTCTTGAAGAAAGTTGTTCATAAAGATGGGCAGATGCAATTCTTAAAATATGACCACACCATTTCGTTACACCCTGTAGAGAGGTCCTTAATAAATCAGTTAAATAAAAAATATAATTATTAAATAAAATTGAATTGAATTTTCTAAATTTAAATGAATTAATACGTTAATTGCATCTTTAATCATAATGTCTTTGTAAAAATATGTTTATTTTTTATTAAGGAAATAAAAAGGCTTAATTATTAATTATTATTATGCTGAGATAGGAGCCTTTTTAGCCTCGCACAGATCTTTTCTATATTGCTATTTTTATTATTAGTTTGTTGTTTGTATTATCCCTTGTTAATTTTAGGGTTCCGTACCAAAATGGTAAAAAGGAACCCTTATGGTGCGACTCAGTCTGTCTGTCACAGCTGGATATCTCAAAAACTACAAAAGCTTTTTTGGAATAGTTTTAGATGATGTTTTGCAAACCGTTTTTCAAATAAGAAAGATTTTTTTTTCTACCGTCACTGAAGTGGGTTCTTAGAAACTCGAAGTGGGGCTACTAGGGCATGTGGGGTATCATAATTTTTTTTTTAGGCCGCACAGTGATGTAATAAAAAAAATACTGTTCCCGGGCGGCTTATCTCCGAAGTTTGCATAGAGAAAAATCTGAAATTATTTTAAGTGATAAAAGTTACAGGAAAAATAAAACGATGTCTCTAAATAGCACACTTTTTCAGAAATTATAAACAATAATAACATTAGTCCCACTGTCTATCAGGAGACGGCGGTGAGCTACAACTGCAATGTGTTATAAAGGATGGTACGGGACCCTAGGTGCTCGCTCTTGAGCGCTTTTTTTTTACGATATTTTGTGTTTTTCTGTGCGAGTCACAAATAAACTTTTTCTTTCTTTCAGCCACTTTTTTATTTTTATTATTAGATAATTGTTTGTATTTTTCCTTGTTACGTTATTTTATATTTTTTGTGCGAGTTACAAATAAAGTTTTTTATTTCTTTCAGATTTTTTTAAATTTTTATTATTGGATAACTGTTTGTATTTTTATGTTACGTTATTTTATATTTTCTGTGCGAGTCACAAATAAACTTTTTCTTTCTTTCAGCCATTTTTTTATTTTTATTATTAGATAATTGTTTATATTTTTCCTTGTTAATATTTTACGTTATTTTGTATTTTCTACGGAGTTACAAATATTTTTTTTTTCTTACAGATTTTTTTTATTTTTATTATTAGATAACTGTTTATAATTGTATGTTACGTTATTTTACATTTTCTGTGCGAGTCACAAATAAACTTTTTTATTTTTTTCAGATTTTTTTTTATTTTTATCATTAGATAATTGTTGGTATTCTTCCTTGTTAATTGTTACGTTATTTTATAATTTCTGTGTGAGTCACAAATAAACTTTTTTCTTTCTTTCAGACATTTTTTTTGCACAAAATGCAGAAAAATTACTGTCAAAGTTTTGACCCTTGGTGACACTAAACGATTTCATACGCCTTCAACATAATGACATAGATTCCACCACAATGCCACTAGTACCATCAGCGTGGGAGTAATCACCCATCTTTAATACTGGCAACCCTAGTCTTCAGGGTTGTTAAACACAAACTGCCGTGTAACATGCGAGTGAATGTCGCATAGGTGTCGGGAATGCGGTATGCCCGCCAATTAGCTCGGCGAATGGGACCGGTCGGATTGGCCGTGGCGGGTTTATGTGCCATCCGTGCCGATCAGAGAGGTTATGTGATGATATGGAGATTATTTTTTTAGGACAGTGGTTTTGGTGGGCAACCTACCTGGAGTTATAGCAATTTTTATATTTAGCAAGAGCTATTAATTGTAATGTTTACCAATTAATTTATTTTTTTGGTTGAAATATTAATTCCTATTCTGATTTTTATTAAGTTCACGAATATTTGAGTAGTCTACTAGTATCTATCGAGAGTTCGATACACAACCGTGTCGTATCATCTAGAAACTCGATTCTATACACCTGAAAACCCAGAAACCGATACGCTATACCGTTTTTGTGATAAAAATCTAACACGAGGGGAAGATAATTTAATTCAGAAGATAAAAATATTTTGTAGACATGCCTGCCTGATCAATTGCTGTAGTAATCAGACTATTTAATGTCAAATTAATCTTTAGAAACAGGTTATGTTTCCAGTCTGACAGGAACCGTCCTTTTATGGCCAAATAATGATCTGTAATTTACTAAAAAAAACCGGCCAAGTGCGAGTCGGACTCACGCATGAAGGGTTCCGTACCATCGTACAAGATTATATGCGTCTACTTGATGCTATTATTAAGATCGACAAAAAAGCAAAAAAAAAACACGTTTCTAGTAGGTGAGCCCCCTTTAATTTATTTTTATTATATGTTATTATAGCGGCAACAGAAATATTATTCTTAACATTTTTTGTGAAAATTTCAACTGTCTACCTAGTACGGATCATGAGATACTGCCCGCTGACAGACAGACGGACGGGCAGACAGCGGAGGCTGTGTAGGGTCGTATACACAAACCGTCTTCGTTTATCACCTTCTATTAGTGAAAACCGCATTAAAATTCCGTAGACTTCTTTTGTTTTTTGAGGGTGGGAAATCATAAAATAACTTCTCCCGCTCTGGGTGGAGTGACTAAAACCCACCCCTATTTTTTTTTGGAGTAAGGAATTCATCCAATGACTTCTCCAGCTTTGGGTGGAGCGAGATTTTTTTTATTTTTTTTTTATTTTCGATAGGCACGCGTTTGACCACTATCTGACGTGATGGTAAGCGATGATGTGGTCGAAGATGGAGCACGCTTGCCTAGAAATAACATATTTATATATATGTATATATTTGACCAACGAACTTGAAATTTTCTGATATTTTTTATTGCTTAATTCCCTCATTTGGTACGAAACCCTAAATGTGACACCCACTTGGCCGATTTTTTAAAAATATACATATAATTCCATTTAATTCTAAGATTTAGAAAGTCTGACTCCTGGGTCAACTAGAACAAATTATAGTACCGTTGAACAAAACATTTATATTGCGTCCATTACACCCATGCTCATGCAAGCGTCAATCAATTCCAAGTCTTTACGGATGGTTACATGATCCAAAAGTTATAGAGATTTTTTCATACATCTGAATTAGACGGTAGGTTATCCGTCAGTCACGACCTTGTGTTTTTTTTTTATTTATTTATTTATTTTATTTAACAATTAATGTACACACACATACAAAAAAAAACAGACCAGAAGAAGGAAACAGAGAAATATGTAATTTTTGCTTCGCACTGTTTGTGCATTTAGCCAGTGTCAAGTAGAAAGTGTTTTGTTTTGAGATACAGAATACTGTCACTTTTTTACCATAAGAATGCAGAGTAACACATTCTAATGTTTTTGCAGTATTTGGCAGTAAATGTATCGAGTCAGCCTTCTCGGCAAGCTTCGCTGAGGTAGACATACTACAATAAAATTCTCAGCTTAAGAATCTACTACCGGCCAAGTGACGCCCTAATTGAATAAGAAATCGTAGCATAGCACAGAAAATATTATATAAATTTTTGGTACTTTTGCCTACTACTTTGGATACGAAACATTCTGAGACATATTTTAACAACGTAAAAATACTTTATCCTCTTTGTAATACCTAAACGTGACGTTGGATTCTTTAATATTTATTTTCTATGCAATGATACGATTTTTTATTCAATAAGGGCTCCACTTGGCCGTTAGTAGGGCCTTAATTTTTACCGAGATCGCGCCTCTTTTAATGATTCTACATCTTAACCAGTTGCGTAGACAGTTGAGTCGCAATACTACATTAATTTTACATCACATTAGCCACTAGGAATCAATTTGGGAATAATTGAAACAGCCACTGAACTTCACTCGAAAAAATCCCGCTTAAAACTCCCTCGCCATTAACTCTGGTTAAACTGACAGCAAAACCTACCGTGTAGTGTAATGAATCCTTTAGACCAAACTTAGGGCATCTAAAATGTGCTTTCACCACTAAAGAGGATAAAACTCAATTAAGAGAGATTCTATTTTATTATCTAAACAACAAAGTCTGTCTATCATTCGTCAAACTTATTCTTAACAATCAAAGACTCCGTGTTTTTACGACATTTTAATTTCCCGCGGTATTTGACAGCTGCCATCTTGTGATTGACGTTTCAGAGAGAACTTTTGCAGGCAAAGGCAAATAATTACAAATCCTATTGCTAGACTATCAGACTGATAATATATATATACAATGAATAATGTTATAACTGTGTTACAATGAAATCATCATTTGAATGAGTAATCATTGCATGATGTAGAACTTTCTATTTCGTTTGTCTAACATTTTTATTACTACCATTGTATTTCTATGCTGTCTCTAAATTCAATCATGGCATTTATGTCTTTGGCATTAAGGTTTAAAATGGCTTATGTATTTTTTATATCAGTGTTTAAAAACTTTACATGACATCAAGTACTCTCTTGTCAAAATTGTTCATTCCGTTTTAACAAGTGCTGTTACGAAATGTGCTATATTAAAAATGTTTGCAACGTCTCCCTATTATTTAATTTGTTTTCTCCATTAAAAGTGGGCTATTTTTTATGCTGGCAACATTGTTTAATAATTGCTTGTAATGTTTTCGTTTCACTCTTAAAAATAGTTTAAATATTACTGTTGTTATTATTAGAACAAATCTTTTAGGAATTTTTATCTTCTAAATGCTCTACAAATTGTTTTAGAAATGTATGGATTTGGCTTTCACTTTCTACGCTTAGAAAAAAATACAGAAGCTTATCTTTAATTAAGAGGCCGTATACGGAATTTTTGCTGATTACGCTGATTTACGTGATTTTACAGTCAAAATAATGTATTTCTGTAGGTTTTAATGCACAAAATGAAATATCATTTTAATTTTGATCTTTTGCACTAAGCGTGTTGAGAAAACATTCATTGTGCGTACAGCTAGGGAGTGGAATTCCCTACCGGAGTCTGTGTTTCCTGATAGCTACAACCTGGGAGTCTTTAAGTCAAGAGTGAATAGGTTACTTCTAGGCAAGCGTGCTCCATCTTCGACCACATCATCGCTTACCATCAGGTGAGATAGTGGTCAAACGCGTGCCTATCAACAATAAAAAAAAAATGAAAAATTAGAATTTACCAAAGTCGGACGGCGATTTTTTGCATTACGCCGAACATCTCATTTTTTGCATTACGCCGAACATCTCATTTTTATGAGCTATCTGCGTTTGTATCTACGTTTGACATCGAAGTTTTGTTGTTTATGTTAAATTAACTTCTAAGTGTAATAAAAACCAATTTTTTTAAAGATAAAATATACTTCTAAATGATTTTGGCACTCTGGTAGTTTACCTGCGGCTTCATCCGCGTGCAGGTCTGTTTTCTCTTCTAGAATAATTTTAAGAGATCTGAAATAAAGAACCGATATCTGAAAATGTCATGAATTCCAAAATGGCCACCCATCCTGATACCGACCTGGCCTGCCGCCACTTTTGTCAGACGCATTTAAAAGTAATAAATATTACAATGTATTTGATTACAGAACGGGGTGTCATCAATTTTAAATTTCGAACGCAACAAAACAAATTTAAATTTCGATTCGTCGAATACAAGCGCTGGATTGGATAAAAGGTGTTGCCAGGAACTAAATTTTCCCTGGAATATTGTATAATCTTCTAAAAAGCCAGTAAAATTAATAATTTTTCTAGCTATGGCGTAAGATTACACCAACAAATGATCTTTAATTTATTCTCATCAGTGGATTGCTAAATAGAATTAGTGGGTATGTTTTCCATCTGTGATGTAGGCACCTGCAACATTCTAGAATATTGGGGAAAATCAAATGGACACCGGTATGACTAAATCACTATCATATTTTCAGCCGAAAGACGTCTATTGCTGGACATAGGTGGCCCTCAAGCATCCGCGTCGCCTCGTCAACCGGTCTACTGCGTCTCGCATCTAGCGTATTTCCGTGGCCTTCAACAAGTCATCGCTCCAACTTGTGTGACCAAATATCACAAAGATTTAGTTGCCCGAAAAACGTGTACTTTAAAATATCACTCTGGCAACCCTAACAAAATGGATGGCCAAGATGACAGCGAATAAAGTGTCGCCAGCGTCGTTTGTTTAGTATTTGCATATTTTTGCACGTCCTCCTGTTATCCGATATTCAAAATATTCCGCGTGGGAGATTATATTTACGGTTTATATCGATAAATTTTATTTTTGCGAAAGTGATTTTGATTTGTGGTCATTTTGTACGAAAGTGGTGTTGTAAAAGGTACTTTATTAGTGTCTTAAGCTTTTTATTAGTCGGGCAACATTTTTTGAGCTTAATTCCTTCGGCTACCTTGCTTGAGCGTCGAATTGATTCGGAGAAAAAAGGTTGTTGTACCGTAATCCGTGTTTATGGTATCTTATCCTATTAGCTCCTGCTTTTTTATGTTCATTGCTTTATTCTTCGGTAGGAGGTTCAACAAAGTTGTTAGTAAAACGTCAATGGACTTTGATTAAATTCTTATGGCGCACGCGAATTATCAGTTGATTGGTAGATAAATTAATTTAACCCGTCAAGCCCCTCATTAGCAGACACAATTATAAACCTATTGTCGCGTCTCCTTAAGGAGACGCGAGGGGCCTTAACTTATGTATGACATTAATTAAATCAGTTTTTTAAAAAACATGTCCAAAAAAGAAGAAATTATAAAAGAGGAACAGATCAGCAGGTCTATTCGCTAACTTAGTTGACATTAATTTTATAGACACTATGCAGTACATTGCTGCTTTGACGTATAGGAAAACAAAAATGTACTACGTAAATCGATGTCCACCAAGCAAAGCAGCAATGTACTGCAAAGTGCCTATCAAATTGATGTCAACTGAGTTAGCGAATACCCATCCAGATAAGCACGTGTATTCGCTAACTCAGTTGTCATCAATTTGATAGGCACTATGCAGTACATTGCTCGGTGGACATCGATTATAATAGGCACTACGGTTTACCTATACGTCAAAGCAGCAATGTACGGCAAAGTGCCTGTCAAATTAATGTCAACGGAGTTAGCGAATACGTCTGCAGAGCGGATCTATTCCGCAGTTTTCAGAATATAATACTAGACACTCAATCTGCCTAAACTTTTCCCAGCTAAGTATGCAGCTGAATACCAGTATTTTACATGGAGCGACTGCCTTTCTGACTTCCACAACTCAGTAACTGGGTAATACGATACCCCTTGGTAAGACTGGTTGTCAGACTTTCGGGCTTCTGACGACCCGTAACGACTGTCAAAGATCCACTATTGACAACCGGGACAAACGGCTTAACATGCTTTCCGAGGCACGGAGGAGTCTCGGTATGTAAAGATGGTCACCCATCCATGGACCAACCCCGGCAAGCGTAGCTCAACCTGACGGATCGGCCCGTGCGGCTGTTATTACTTTAGCCACAAGCTCCTCCTCCTATAGAATATTAGACACTATTAAATCTATATAACTATCTAAGCATTAAAGTAACCGATAAGCGAAGGACGGTGCCTGCCACGGCCAATGCCTGCCCGGGGGTTGAGGATAAATTCGAAAGAGTTACCTCGCCCCTGGGCATGTAGGGCAGGGAGGAACAGGGGTGGGTTTTAGTCAGTAAGAGTCTGACACGCCCTTCCGCTCCACCCTAGAGCGGAAGAAGTCATAAGATGATTTCCCACCCCAAAAAAAAAAAAAAAACCGATAAGCGAACCGGAATTTATTCTGATGCAGAAGCTTAATCAGCCTCATAATATTCCCATTGCTGCGATTCAGGCCTCCTCTCTAGGAGAGGGAATGGGCCGTAATCCATCACGCGGACCCAGTGTGGGTTGCTGGATGTCACATGTCTTCGGAGGTTTGGTGCTAGGACATACTGGTTTCATCAGCAAATGGGGTGTGCCGGACAGACAGACTTACGAGTGATCCCAAGTAGAAGGATTTCGTTTTTACATTCGGATTTCGGAACCCTAAAAAGAGTGCATGGCACGTGAATCCACATACACAACTAAGACCAACCCGCTTTGGTGAGGTGAGATAGAACAACTAAATTAAGGGTCTACTACCGGCCAAGTGGCGCCCTCATTGAATAAAAACTCGTAGCATAGCCTAGAAAATTATTATTAAAGAATCCAACGTCACGTTTGTTACAAATAGGATAAAGTATTTTTACGTTGTTAAAACAGGCCTCAGAATGTTTCGTATCCAAAGTAGTAGGCAAGAGTGTCACCGTTTTTGGTACTTTTGCCTACTTCTTTGGATTTTTTATTCATTGAGGGCGCCACTTGGCCAGTAGTCGGCCTTAAGCCACAGTCCCCATCTTTACCGAAACAAGCAATTTAATCGTAAGAACTACTTAAAGTATTTAATAATGGTAATTCTTACAAGAATAAGATATTTCCTTAAATTATTGCACTTCAATTAACATACAGATGGCTGCTTCATAATAAATGCATATTTAAATAACAGATTAAACTAAGGACATAAATTACTTACGTTAATGGCGGATAACTTAAATTAAGATAAAAATGATTGCCGAAAGAACTTTAAAAGAGCGCTGATAAAAATAATTTTGGATGATCTTAAAATGGCGATTTGATGAGTGGATGAGGCTACTGATATTTTCAATGTTTTTTTTTTGTTTTTTCCTGTTTACTTAGAAAGGAATAAACATTGCCTTTGATAAATTAGCAACACAATGTGCTGCAGAAAACAGCTGTTAAGGCGCTATTAGCTGCTAATAACCTTGAGTGGTTAGCTTGCGTGTTCTGTGCTGAGCGCACGTAACGCGTCGTATGTCCACCCAGTAATAGGATTCGCCCATCAAGGAGCGCTGTCCGAAATAAGACGCATTATTAATTTATTACACATAAAACAACAAGTATTAAACTAAACACTGAGACTAAATTATTAATAATTAATTGATCTTTAAAATGGTCAAGGTTTCATAAAAATACGCTTTGTAGTTTTTGCGTGATTCTCAATTTTTTATCCGCGTTAGACGTAACTTCACAAATTAATTACACTACGTTATAAAAATATAATTTCAAATATTCTCAGATCAAATTACGAAGAAAATTGTCTAGAGTAACATATATTTTTTTCAAAGAAATATGACTTGTCGTTTAGACGTGATGTTCAATTAAAAACTATTAAAAGTCGTATAACTGCGCCTTATGGTGAGTAGGTGTGAAGTGTAAGTGGGGATGTGAGTTCTAACCATGTGTGTAGGTGTTAGCTTGGCCTTTGAGCAGCTGTATTTTTTACAATCATATTTTTTCTTCATTAAAAACTAGAACTACATATAAACAAACAAAATATAATTATCTTGTAAACCTATATCGAAATTCCTATGCAAATACCACATTATAATATGATATTCGACACCACTGCATGCCATTAAGTATGTAGATCCGAAGATACTCGATATTTTTCATACTTTTAATAAACAACACGAAAATACGATTCTATACAATTTGTATGTATGTAATTGTCGTCGGTATCTTGAAAACATACACTGGCGTTCAAAGAAACAGCGTCAAAGTACAGTGAAGCTTTCAAACAAAAATATTTTTCGAAAATCTAACTGTTAATTTTTCTTTAAATTTAATAGGAAAGAGTGACTTGATTTATATGCTTAAAAAATAATCTTTCAAGTGGAATTTTCTCTTTTGTTTATTACTATCTTTTGAAGCCTATCAGTAATGATATGCTTCAAAAGAAAAGTTACGCATAATTTTAGACTGACGTGTTTTTAAAGTGAAAAAACGTAGAATATTAAAAAAATATTTTAGATAATATATCTCGTCGTCTCTCTGTCTCGTGGCTGAAGTAATAACAGCCGCAAGGGTCGATCCATCAGGTTAAGCTACGCTGGCCGAGGTAGGTCCATGGATGGGTGGCCATCTTTACATAACGAGACTCCTCCGTGCCTCGGAAAGCAAGTTAAGCCGTTGGTCCCGGCTGTCAATCGTGGATCTTTGACAGTCGTTACGGGTCGTCAGGAGCCTGAAAGTCTGACATCCAGTCTTACCAAGGGGTATCGTATTACCCAGTAACTGGGCTGTGGAGGTCAGATAGGCAGTCGCTCCATGTAAAATACGGGTATTCAACTGCATCCGGTTAGACTGGAAACCGACCTCAAGATAGTTGGGAAAAGGCTAGGCAGATTTTTTTTTTGATGTTAAATGATAAATGATGTTTATTCAGTAAATAGGTTACAAGGAACACTTTTACACGTCAATGTTTTTTGTCAGTTTAAGCTAGATGAGGCCGGTGTTTCCTAGCTGACTACCCTGAGAAGAAACACTGAAACAAACTCAGAGGTCAAAGTCTCTTTTAAAGTGTTAGATAATATACATATAACCCTATTTTAGAGTGCCCTTGCCCTTAATATTTGGTGTAGTTTTCTTGAATGTCAGTGTATTACACGGGCGAAGTATAAGTTACAATTTAATGTATTCAAGCAGGCCAGATAGTGTAAATCAATTATAATTCGGTCCCGAATGCAAACGACCGAATGAGCGACTAAACTTATCTTGGGACACGTTAAAAATCTTTTATTAGGGTTCCTCAGATATAAGAGAAATGTTGATTTTGTTTTTCAAATAATTGAGTTATCGAAGCTGACCGAAATACAGCCTAGGCAGAACCATGCTGACTTTTTTTTTTGTGGAGGGGGGGGGGCAGTCATCCAATGACTTTTCCAGCTCTAGGGTGGAGCGGGAGGGCGTGTCAGACTCTTACTGACTAAAACCCACCCCTGTTCCTTCCTGCCCTAAATGCCTAGGAGCGAGGTAAACTGTGTTTCGAATTTATCCTCAACCCCCGGGCAGACCATGATGACATAAGCCGTGCTTTCCTAAGATATACAGGGTGTTAAAAGACACACAAAGCCGTTAACTACGCATACTGTACGTCTAACAAAGTAGCTTTTCGTAAAAATTATTGCTGAGAAACGACTTTTATTTTTAGGTACGAAAAAAAATAAAATAAAATAATTGCGCGCAATGTAACGCGAACCCAGGCAAGTGCAGTTAAACCCCGCTCCTTCGCTCTAAGCCACGTAGGGTTGGTCCATGGGATGAGTGACCATCTTTACGTACCAAGACTCCTTCGTGCATCGGAAAGCACGTTAACCCGTTGGTCACGGCTGTCAATCGTGGATCGTCAGAAGCCCGAAAGTTTGACAACCAGTCTTACCAAGGGGTATCGTATTATCCAGTAATTGGTTGTGGGGGTCAGATAGCCAGTCACTCCATGTAAAATACTGGTATTCAGCTGCATCCGGTTAGACTGGAAGCCGACCCCAAGATAGTTGGGACAAGGCGAGGCAGATTGGTTGGGACAGACACTACTATAGAGTGTAAATAATGAGTTCCAGCATTTATTTTACCGTCTTAACCAGTTTAATCTGCATTTAACTGCCTTACATATAAATGTGGGGAAAAAAGGTGATAAACCGCGACCAATAATTGTAACCTTTTCTACCCTTGGTTCAAAGATCAGCATTCTCAAGCAAAAAAGGTTATTGAAAGACACCCAATATTACTTGAACGAAGATTACCCTAAATACATACTAGAAAAAAGGAAAGAACTACAGGAAGAAGCAAATAGAGAGCGAGAGAAAGGAAATAAAGTCACGATAAAATACGATAAACTTGTTATATTAAAACCAAACAACAAAAGAACACTGATGACTTCACCAGAGTCAGATTCCAATTCTCAAGCACTAGTTGCTAAGAGTACAACAAGACCCATCAAGAAAAACAAAATAAAACAATCAAACCCTGCCATAACCAGATCAAACAGTGTCTCAGAAGGAGTTCTAAAACCAAGCATTCTAAGCTACTTAGTAAACACTAACGTCAACACACCACATAACCAAACCAACGACAATACAACCAATAACTTACATTCATAGCAACCAACTCCCCCCTCCCTCAACGATGCAACATTTGATCAATTTCAACTAAGCAACGAAAACCATCTTCCAATCCGGCTGGTCACCGTGGAAGATCAAGACGAAAACCCTCTAAAGAAGACATCTCAAACTTCTTTTTTACATCTTCCAATCCGGTTGGTCACCGTGGAAGATTATGACCACCACCCTCCAAGGAATATTCCCACTATTTAACAAAAGAATACTCTAGCCTTGGAGGAGGCCTTTACCTGAGAGGGGTCCATGCTAATTATTAGAATATTATACCTACCTAAGCATATAGTAACAATAAAATATAATATAATATAATACATGGGGTTGCAGTAATTTAAAATTCTAAATAAATAATAAAACAAAAAAATATGTAATCAAATTTTAAATATGTAAAATAATGTAAATAATAGCAAAGCATTTATTTAGATAAGTAGGAAACTGAATATTTTTCGAATTATTATTTATATGCATGTAAATTAAATGAAAAGCAATTGTTATTTATGATTTATTTGAATGAACTGTTGCATATTTTTCTAAAGTAAAAATGTAATAGAATATACATACAATATAAAAATTAATGATAATTTAAAAATAATGTAAATAATAGACACGATTTCAAATACTGAAAAGATAAATAAATTAATGGTTCGAATAATTATATATTTGCACGTCAATTAAAATGAAAAGGAATGTAAAATAATTATTTCTTTTAGATGATTGCATTTATTTTTTTCAAAGTAAAAATATTGTGATATTGTTGTTATGTTGCATGGAATAAAAGGCTTTTTATTTTATTATTTATTTATTACATATAAATGTCCAACAATAGATGATAGAGACCCCTTATCACCACGTCACATAGGTAGTAGCAAGTGTTAGTCATCATCATCATCATCATCAGCCTTTTAATGTCTCCACTGTTGGGGCACAGGCCTCCTCTCAGTGAGAGGGTGCGGGCCGTAATCCACCACGCGGGCTCAATGCACCAACCCAACACAAGTGTTAATCATGTCAAAAAAAATGTACGGAACCCAATCTCAATCACACAACCCGTACACCAACCCACTGACCATTATTTAACATATTTGGTGCCGAACTCTTATCTAAGTCGCTTTATTGACTATCGGCTATCGTCTGTTTTAGACGTTCGCTGTCAAACGCATCTCGGCACCGAATAGTGATTATTTTGGTATTTTAGAGACGTCATCAGACATAAATTGTTCAGTAATGGGGTCGGTTACCTTTTAAAAGGGAGAGTGATTGCAAGTTTCTTGCTTTAAAGAAAATGTTTTGAATTGCAATTGAATTTCTGATAAATTTCATTATATTTTCTTTAATAGTGGGTATTTTATTCTTTCCGGTTTTTTTTTATTACACAGATTATGCGTCTAATTACACAGTCTAGATTTTTTTTTTTCTTTTTGCTTCGAATGGTTGTGCATTTAGCCATTGTCAAGTTTAGATAGTTGGTATTTAGTTTTTCGATACAGTATACAGTCACTTTGTTTTTCATTACAATGCGGATGTAACACATTCTAAAGGCTGTTGCAGTATTTGGCAGCAAATGTATCGAGTCAGCCTTCTCGGCAAACTTTGCTGAGGTAATCAATACTACAATAAAATTCTCAGCTTCATTTTATAATGATCGCGCTTGTTTCAATGATTTCACATATTGTCCAGTTGCGTAGACACTTGACGCCCAAAACTAATGTTTTTTTTTTCCCTTGTCCTAGGATCCATCGATAGGATGAACCCTAATCTTATTATAATCTAGCCTTATAGATAGACTAATAAGTAATTAAATTATAACTTAAACTATTAAATTGTCTATACTAAGAATGTGTCGATTACCACTTTTCTTATTGTCTCTATTAGGGCGAATACACTTCACTCTTGTGTTTGTTTGGCACTTTTGTACTTTACTCTATTCACTAACACTAAACACTAACTCGAAGGGTTTTGTTCTTTTTAGTCTTCTTACTATATTTGTGTGATTAAGAAGCTGGATTGCCTCGACGTTCACATGCTGATGAAGGCTCTTTTCGTGAGCTCCTGCAAATTTCTGGATCACTTTAATGATGAGCTCAACTTTTAGATCCCGATGGAGGTCATCATTTATTTATTTATTAAAACTTCATGCAACACAAATGTACAAAGGCGGACTTAATGCCCTAGGCATTCTCTACCAGTCAACCAAGGGTGGTGGAGAGATAACATGGCAGGTGCATAAACTGAAAAAAAAAATACTAAGACGAAAATAATTACAAAAGTATATATTGTAACGTAGTGGCGTTACAATCTCAATTAAAACATAAACATACGGAAAGGTCCAGAGACCAAAAGCCACAAAGCAAGCATAGACAATTTTAGTTAGCTGACAACACTAATTGTCTTTGGATTCTATGACATCTGTCAATGACGGCGTAGATATAAAAACCCGATACACGCCAGGTGTTTCCTTTTTGAATCTTAATCCAGCTGTTGGCGTGAGATTTACCCTCACCTTGTTCTGTCGAACACCCTTGAGCCGTGAAGCGATCGCCAAATCCTAGCAGTTGTAGTTTGCATTGGCAAATATTTGCCAACTTTATTACGTGTTCGTCAACCTCTGTAATTGGGTGAGTGTTTGAACAGCATACAGGTAGCTTTGTGCATTCTGTGTTCCTAATCTTGTGTAATTTTTTCCAGAACATGTCTTTCCTAATTTCTTTTCTTAGCATTGTATAATCAAGGCTCATAACCTACAAAAGATCTGTCGCACATTGTAATCACGCCTTCCGCGTGATTAGCTTTACTATGCACATACATATAGCCTTAGCTATGTACATGCTGACTTGCGCGTGGCTGCTGCTGCTCTTGAATGTGCATGTCATCATGCTTTTCCTCCTCACCTTTGTAAACTCCGTCTGATTTTGACAACCACACAAATTAGCGCACGTACGGCCGCTTTGCTCATGCTTAGGTGTCAAAATCAGCGGAGAAGCTCATTCAGCCATCATTGACACGCTGGACATTGTTCCCAGGGTCCCAGATCCGGATTCCCACATCTGGATTCCTAGCATCGGAGGAAAGATTTGGAGCCCTAAGCTCCGAGCACCACCTACATCGTACCCTATCGCAGCCATCCCGCCGCAAAACATCGTGCCGCCGCCACCAGGCTGCTCGCCACGTTGGCTCGCACTACGCCGGGTGCTGATTTGCCCGCGTGGTACCTGCCGGCCGTCGCCTTCCGGGCCCTGACGACCTACGAGTCGGCGGCACGCTCCACGCCGTGTATCCAGTTACCCGCGTGGCCTCAGCAGGCCGTCTCCGAGCCGGCTAGACCAGCTGCCGGCCGGCCCATCCTGGTTCTTGTCGACCCTGCGAGCCGGCGCTGCCACCTGTCGGCCAACACCTCCGGGGCAAACGCAACGTGGCTTCCCCGAGACACCAAGGCTGAGCCAGGGCAGTAGCGTGCTATCTCCCGGGGAATATTAAAAATTGTGACTGCAAACCTCCCCACACCCTTTCTCTATTTCAAATATATATTTTTAACGTTGACCGAGATACGTGTTGTCTTTTTTTATCCCACGTAGGCTCCTTACGTCACAATATATATACTTAAAATAAACATACATATATATTTAATATAATATACCTACATATATAATAATAATATATAAAGTTAGAGATGAGGATTTTGAGACGACTCCTTTACTTGTTGAGAAGGTAATTCCGCAACTTTCGCTTAAATGCATACTGATTGGTGGCCGTCCTGATATTGAGGGAAAGCGCATTCCACAGAAGGATGGACTGTCTATCATTTCGTATATACCAAGGTGCTTTACAATTTTCCTTAGCACTTTGTTCTAGAATCGTTTTATAATTAATATATTGGTATCTTTGGTGCAGCCCCACAGCTGGATACCATAAGTCCAAACTGGCATCAGAACTTGTCTGTATAGCAACAATTTGTTTTGCACGGACAGCATGGAGTTTCTTCCAAGCAGCCAATATATTCTTTAGAATCGGCATCTTTGAAAACTAATGGCGTGTGGGAATACCATCAACTTTCAAACTGACAAATAAGTAAGTACCATACACCCCTAAAAAATATTTACGCAGCTTCCACAAAGTTATAAAAAATATTAAATGGCCTAAATAATTGTCGACTTAACTGTACCTGCGCGCAGTTGCACTCGCAGCTAACTTCAGTTACTTCACACACGCCATTAAGTTTGACGAATACTATACTGCTAAGGAATGGAATTTCCTGCCGGAGTTTTAGTTTACCTGTTAGCTACAACCTAAGGTGCCTTTAGTCTAGATTTAATAGGTTACTTCTAGGCAAACGTCCTCCATCGTCGAGCACATCATCGCTTACCAGCAGTTGAAAAACTGGTCAAACGCGATCCTAGCAATGATAAAAATTCGAATAATTAATAATATAATATTCCACAACTATCACACAACGCCATCTAGTCCCAAGCTAAGCAGAGCTTGTGTTATGGGTACTAGACAACTGATAAACATACTTATATATTTCTAAATACATACATATTATAGATAAATTACACCCAGACACAGAACAAATGATCGTGCTCATTACACAAACATTTGTCCTGGGTGGGAATCGAACCCACGACCTCCGGCATAGTAGTCAGGGTCACTAACCACTAGACCAACAGGCCAGTCAGTAATAGAAGCAGCCACTGAACTTTACTCGAAAATTTTTCGCCAAAAACCACTACTACCTCATCTAGACATTTTTATAGCCATTTAACCTACTCAATTAATTTTGCATCGCTCTTTACATTAATTTGTAGTTTTTATTAGGGTCGGCTTATTCTTACCGTGCCCTGCCCACGGTAAGAGCAGGGCTTGGCCTCTTATCATGGGCAGGGCACATGATAAGAGGCCAAGAGAAATAGAGCAAAATTGTAACGCGATGGTACCCTAGAGAAGGGAAAAGGAAAAGAGGCAGACCACAGAAAAGGTGGGACGATGATATACGGCAAGTAGCAGGAGTAACGTGGAATAGAGTGGCCCAAGATAGACAGGAATGGAAAAGGTTGGAGGAGGCCTTTGCCGACTGGCAAACAGACCTGCAGAAAATAATAAAATATTAGAAAAGAATAGATTAAGATTAGTTAAGCTAAGCAAGAAATATTGGTATATCCATACTCATAGTTTTTAATACTTTGTAAATAGATGCTAAGTTGGTCTGATTAAAGGGCTTTATTATTATTACTAGCTGTGCCCGCGACTTCGTTCGCGTGGTTGTCGAGAACAAAACAACGTCGTTTAGATAAGAGTATATCACCTTTTTGATGATTTAGATAAGAGTCCTGACTTTGGTATAGTTGATTACGTTAATGCTTCTCTATATACTATGTTAGCGGTGGAATTACCCGGAGCATATACAAAAAGGTTGTTTGGGTTGCTAACACGTGATAGAGAAACATAGAGTTGGCCGTGTGAAAAACAATCAAAAGTAAGGTCTACACCCGCAACGGATAACGTCTGGCCTTGGGCTTTATTAATAGTCATAGCGTAACAGAGGCTTACAGGAAATTGCACACGTTTGAAAGTAAACGGAAAATTATTGGGGATAATGGGTATCCTGGGAATGAAAACAACATCACCGGAGCCGCAACCTGTTAAGATTTCGGCTTCGATGACATTTCGTTGGAGATTTGTTACTCTCAACCGAGTTCCATTGCATAGTTTTGGTGGGCTTAAATTTCTGAGTAGAATGATTGGTACTCCGACTTTTAAATAAATTTTGTGTGCTGGAAGACCTGGTGTATTTAGAGAGTCTAAAAACTCTACTGGATAGTGGGTGGCATCTCCTTCTTCTAAAACCGTGTTAATAGATAAATATTCCCTACTTTCTCCAGAAACATGTACCAATATTTGAGAATTTATTGCTGCTGCTTGGTCGTTGCGAGGTGCCAAAATAGCTCGTTGGCATAGCCAAGCAGCGTCATGGTTCGAGATCTCTGATGGATCTCCGTATACAGAGGAAATGAGTTCCTGCTGTGAGGCAACAGAAGAACACAGGCTTTCGACTAAAGTTACTTTACCTCCTTCTTGAGTCGGGTATGTGCCGTTACCAATTTGAAGTAGTAAATTTGAGAAAACCTGCGCGTTTGCGTCACCTCCCAAATATGCTCGCATATTAAAGCTCAAATTAGTTAATATGACACTACGCCATAAAATAGAGCTCTTTAAACAGGCACCTATTTCATCGGCCCTCGTTCCTCTGGGTATTATAGGGAGTGTCTGCCTGAAGTCTCCACAGAATAGCACCGTTAAGCCTCCCATCGGTCGGTCATTTTGTCTTATATCTCGCAACGTTCTATCTACAGCTTCCACAGCTTTACGATTTGCCATCGTACACTCGTCCCAAACGATAAGGGCGCAATCGCGTAAAACCCTTGCTTTATCACTATTGCGAGACACGTTGCAAACAGGGTTTTCTGTGCGGTCCAAGTCGATTGGTATTTTAAATGTTGTATGTGCAGTTTTTCCTCCTGGTAATAAAGTGGCAGCTATTCCTGAGGAAGCGACGGCAAGGGCAATTTTGTTTTGGCTCCTTATTTGAGCCAAGATAACTTTGGTGAGGAAAGTTTTACCTGTTCCACCAGGTGCATCTAAAAACAGCATTTCTCCTAATGAATGTTCTACACTACAGCATACTCTATCAAAGATTTGACGTTGTTCTGTCGTCAAATTTGAACAGCCATTTCGCAATATTTCTGCTAACTCTTCGGGGTTGTAATTTATTTCAGATGTATACTCCCTATTAATTCGTTCCCCACCAACTGTCGGTGTCGGCAAGCCGTATTGACTGAGGGGGTTCCCTCCTATACTTGTAACTATATCTTGTATAGCCAGCAAAGCCCTATTATGGCAGCTTTCACGTACTTGGTCAGAAGTTTCACTATTTATATTTTGCTGTCTCAAAAAATCTTCGGCAAACGCGTCTTTATATTTTTGCCACAACTGCCCAGCGTCCGATAGGCCACAAAATGTCAACAAAATGGCAAATAAATGGCGCAAACGATGTGGACTATCACTGACGCATGCTTCGGCTAAAGCATCATCCCAATGCTGATCGCCATCTAATAAATGCCGTGCGCGGCAAGCAGCTTGAAATGTGGGATATTCTATATCGTCCACTTTGCGGAGCTCAGCAAAAGAAGTAGGTCCTCGCACTGTGTGAAGAAGAAGGCGTAAATAATAACACTCTGCATTATTTGGGTGCACCGTGTATACTCTTCCAATCACGTGTTCTTTAAAAATGCCGGACTCGCCTTCTACAGCAGTTCCACGTCTCCTGCGATTAAAAACACCTTGCTGCTTGTTATAAGTATAATAATGTGGCACTTCATTGTACAACAGAGACTTAGCGAAATTGTCTCTTTCGCAAAGGCGAAAGAATGCGAGCAAGGTGGTTTGTCTTGGGTTGTTCATTCTTTCTGCCACATTTTCTGGCTGAAAGTAAACTCGCTGCCCGCCTTCCAGGTGCACGTCAAGATGGATGACTGGCGGATACCTTTCATGAATAGGGAAACTCAAAATGCGCCAAACTGCCTCCGAAGAGCTTATGTATCGGCCAGATTGATACCTTGTCACTTCATCAAATTGGTTGTTATTTCTTAGTGCTATCATGGCTTGATCACTACCTTTATTAACATATTTACATATATATTTTATAGATTCGACGCTATTACAAATTTCAACATTAATGTGTGCTTGAAAAGCGTTTGACAAAACTGGAGAATACGGTACCACCCAACTATTATTTAGAATTATTTCTTGTCCACGGAATCTGACAGTAGCTGTGAAACCACCTTGTGACGGTGATCTTCGCCGGTATTGCGGATACCCATTTTCCCCAGCCATAGTTAGTTCTTTCAGTGCTCTGGGGTATTTTTTTGAGCATTGACCATCTTTCATGCACGGTGATTCCCTGTTTAAGAGGCCACATGGCCCGTGAACCATATGTGTTTTTACTATGTCATGCAAAATCGGATCTGCATTATAGTCCGGAAATTCTGCACTTATGACACTGTCTATAGCATCGGGACGAATTTTTTCTTCCAGCCACAGAAGAATGTGCGCGTGGGGTAAACCACGCTTTTGCCACTCGACGCTATACATAAAACAAAGAGTTGAACCGAAAACTTTCTCCTTTGTAAGTAGATTAATCAAGACTTTGAGTTTTAAATGAAAAATCCTAGCAATAATGTCATGTCTGTCGTATGACGCCTGTCCTGTGAGAAGTGCCTGGCAAATCTCCGTCCACTTTGGATTTGTTGTAAATGTTATAAAAAGGTCCGGCCGGCCGTATTTACGGACGTAACAAAAAGCATCTTGCGTTCGTTCGTGCATATACCGCGGACCGCCTGTGAAACTGGATGGCAAAATAACCAATGGACCCAAGTTTTCGACGTTATTATCTGATTGCATGGCGTCCCGCAAGTGCACGTATTCTTCAGCGCGTAACCGTCGCTGGTTAGTGCGAATATACACTAAACGTTCAGTTTCTATTTTTGCGTACATGTCCACAATAAATTGGCTGAACAAACCACGAAATCGTTGCAAATATACGAAACTGTTTTGCCTTATTTGTAAAAGGTAGGAATAGTATTGTTGAGCAGATATTTTTTTTTGATAATTAGTGACTCTCGTAGTAGGGTTCACTTGGTACAGCCCAAAATTGTACCCATCTTCACCATGACAATAAATTAGTGGATATTGCAGGGCGTCGTAAGCTCGGTGGGTTTCCAAAATGCGTTGAAGGCGATCGTCGCGTGTACGCAACACGATATCACGTCTCTCACACTCCTGGTCGACTAAAACAACTGCAACTTCATCTGCGACGGGTGCATTGTGTCTTCCACGGTGTTCACCCACAGGACGTCTATCGGCACTTATAACAATTTTGAAATCATTGCTGCCTTGTGGAATTGACTCCAATGCAGCTTTGAATTCACGAACGTACTGGTTAACGTGATGCAGCAATTCTTGAAGTTGACCCAAAAGCTCAGCATTGAGCTGGGGAAAATTGTGATTTCTAACATTGAGCTGTTGCGTGTAATCGGATACAAAATAAATTTGGAGAAATTTGGGTTCATTTTCTGGCAGCAAAGATCCAATAAGGTGATAAACTTGACCTTGTACTTTGAAGGTTGGCATGAACGGTCCTTCCGTTATTTGTTTTGCCCCAAAGGAAGTCATTTGGAAAGCACTGTTATATAAACGAATATTATCCAAAAAACGGTTCGACTGGGGATGATCGCCATTCAGGAGACTTTTAAGTAAGTGTGGTGGATCTTGGAAATTTGGAAGAACAATTTTTCCATTTGAGCAGCACATTCCATCTGTCTCTTTCCTCCATTTCAAAGCATGACAAAAATTACAAATTTCTCTCATGTCACCCACGAAAGTAAAGCCAGCATAATTAATTCTAGACGAATATGTGAACCCTGATTTTTCCCTATTGTCCCAAGGTAATAAAATATTTGCATCGTCATTTTCCATGGACTCATCAGCTCCGCTATTTGTTTCTCTATTCATATGGTATCGAGCTCGTTCTATTTCTAGGCGAGATTGACGTTGTTCTGCTGTTTCTGCTCGTCTTAGTTCATCTATTCTTTCCCTTTCAGATGCAAGATAACTTTCATTGTTTCTTTGTACACCTACATAGTTATGTCTAGCTATTTGTAATCGTTCTTCTCTTTGGGAGAGAGATTCAGACTCGCGCGAGAGAGCGTGTCGCTCTCGGTCAGATGACAGACGTGCTTGGCGTTCCTCGATACTCTCTTGAGAACGCAAAGTCGCGGTCCGAGTTCTTTGCGAACTTAAGCGCGACTCCCTTTCTGTGAAAGTCTCTGACTCGCGTGAGAGAGACTGGCGCTCCCGATCAGCAGACAGCCGAACTTCGCGTTCCTGGATATTCTCTTGAGAACGCAAAGTCGCGGTCCGAGTTCTTTGCGAACTTAAGCGCGACTCCCTTTCTGTGAAAGTCTCTGACTCGCGTGAGAGAGACTGGCGCTCCCGATCAGCAGACAGCCGAACTTCGCGTTCCTGGATATTCTCTTGAGAACGCAAAGTCGCGGTCCGAGTTCTTTGCGAACTTAAGCGCGACTCCCTTTCTGTGAATGTCTCTGACTCACGTGAGAGAGAGTGGCGCTCCCGATCAGCAGACAGCCGGTCTTCGCGTTCCTGGATACTCTCTTGAGACCGCAAAGTCGCGGTCCGTGTTCTTTGTGAACTTAAACGTGACTCCCTTTCGGTGAACGTTTCCGATTCACGTGAAAGAGCGATGTGCTCTCGGTTAGCAGATAACCGTGCTTCACGATCTTCTTCCGATTCCTGAGACCTACAAAGTCTCATCCTTTTCGCATTTCGGCTACGCAGCGAAAGGTTAGTTTTTTTTCTTTGAGGCATTTTCAAGGAAAATTAAAGCAATAAACAAAACTAACAACACTTATGACTGAATAGCCTACAAACTTAAAAGATCGGTGCGTCGAACAGTCTAGTGTGACAACGTATCGTCTGTTCGTGGTCGTGACTCAACGAATTGGCAACACTAACTTACTGTATAACGATTGGCACTATTGGATTCAAACTACGAAGTAAATCAAATACAATCTTTACTTCGTACTTCAAACCAATGACCAAAGTTGACCAAACGAAACCAATAAGATAAGCAAATACTTTTTTTTCGACCAATTTAGAAAATCGATAAACCAAGCAACCAAAGAACTTTTACGACACACGCAAGAACTTTTAAGACACCTAACGAAACCCAATTTGCCTAGTAAACACGGTGGACGTCATCCTCGCGCGGAAAATCTTAACACCGCGATTCAGAAAATGACGTCATTTGCACAACGCCATCTATCGGATTTAGATTTCAACTATCAACATTAGTTCTATTTTTAGTCTTAAGATGTCGTTGCAAGTACTATACTTAATTGCGTAACGTAATATTTTACTTCTTGAACTCACTAAATTAATCATATCTTTTGATAGAGTGAACCGATTTCGATGAAACAAAAACTAAGTTAATCCTCAAGTTGCGTATAATTTTTGTATATAAACATTGTCAGCATTGAATTCGTAGATTTTACGTGATGTGCGCACAAACAAACAGACAAACAGACAAACAGACAAACAGACAAAAATTTCAAAAATGATGGAAATGGGTTCTGTTACTTATCTTTTCACACGCTGGCTATTTTTTGTTTCAATTTCTTCAATGTACAAAAATGACTTTTCTACAGATTTATTATATGTATAGATTATTATTCTTACCGGATGCAGCCGAGTACCAGTAATTTACGAGTGGCAGCCTAGCGAGCATGACGTCCTAGATTCGATTCCTGAGTTGGACTAAGATTTTAGATTTTACCATCATCATTTCAGCCAAAAACGGTCCACTGCCTGATATAGGTATCCCCCTAGTGTCACTACAACGATTGGCCCATCGGCTAAACGCGACCCTCACCAGGACATCCCACAAGGTTATCCATCTAAAATTTATCAGTAGCAGCCTTTTTTTTTATTTTTTTGTCGGGTGGGAAATCATCCAAAGTCATCTCTCACTCTAGGGTGGAGCGGGAGGGCGTGTCAGACTCTTACTGACTAAAACCTACCCCTGTTCCTTCCCTGCCCAGGGGAGAGGTAACTCTTTCGAATTTATCATCAACCGCTGGGCAGGCATAGATCATGACGGGCCCTGTCTTGTTTTGCTGACAACTCTTTGAGGCGCGCGTGGAACACTACGCGCCGTCGACTCTCGGGCCTGGTGCTGATCGGACGGCGAGTTACCCACTACTCGCCGTCCGCAGGTTCGGCCATCTGAGCTTCTACACCCATTAAGGGTCTACTACCCGCCAAGTGGCGCCCTCATTGAATAAAAAATCGTAGCATAGCATAGAAAATAAATATCAAAGATTCTACGTTGCATTTGTTACAAAGAGGATAAAGTATTTTTACGTTATTAAAACAGGACTCAAAATGTTTCGTATCCAAAGTAGTAAGCAAGAGTACCACAAACGGCCGTTTTTGACACTTTTTCTACGCAACGTAGGATTCTTTAATATTTATTTTCTATGCTATGCTACTATTTTTTATTCAATGAGGGCACCACTTGGCAGGTAGTAAAGCCTTACCTGGGTAACTCCGGGTAACAAGATAGTAGGATGTCCCTTGGCAAGACTGGTTTCAGATTTTTATGGCTTTTGACTACCGTAACGACTGTCAAAGATTTTCAAATGACAGCCGAGACCAACGGCTTAACGTGACTGTCATCATAATCATCATCATTTTAGCCGAAGGACCTCCACTGCTGGACATAGGCCTCCCCCAACGACCGGTCCTGTGTGTCTCGTGGCCTTCGGGTACCCGCGACCCTCACCAGGTTATCGGACGTGACAGTCATTTAACCCATTTCTCTTTTATTTCTAGTGGTATAATTTTTTATTCTACTCTATTCTTGTTGTCTCTCCTCGGTCGTGTCGGATTACCGTCCCATCGGACTATGACAGTAAAGGAACAGAGAGTGTACCTGTGTTTGCGCACGCGCTTGTGCACTATAATATATTCTGCATACTTGGCTAATCTCAGTGGTTAAATTGTCAACATGAGTTACCGCACCCCTGGGCACTCAGGCAGGGTAGGAACAGGGGTGGGTTTTAGTCATTAAGAGTCTGGCACGCTCCCTCGCTGCACCCAGAGTGGGAGAAGTCATTGGATGATTTCCCACACCTCAAAAAATAAAATAAAAGTAGTGCGTACAGCTAGGAAGTCGAATTCCTTCCCAGAGTATGTGTTTTCTGATAGCTACAATCTGGGAGTCTTTAAGTAAAGAGTGAAAAGGTTACTTCTAGGCAAGCGTGCTCCATCTTCGACCTCATCATCGCTTACCATCAGGTGAGATGATGGTAAGCGATATATATATATGACGCTTACCAGCGGTCAAACACGTTCCTTCTAATAGTAAAAATCTAACGCGCCAAAAGAAGTATAACTTCTAAAATATACCGGTATTCGAGCCCTGCCAAAAAGTCCCTTTTGTGCCTTTTGATGGTTTCCCCCCGATAGCCAATAAAGGCTAAGCAGCTTAGTAACCTAGTAGCTAGCCTAATAGTAGTTGTTGCTTACAACTACCTACTAGGGCTGGTTTCGAGAATTATGCAGGGCAAAATGTATCACATCTGTCTTTCTCTTCAGGAAACGAAAGCTATATTGTTAGTGTTTCATTATTTTCAAAGTTTCAGGTGCGATGCATTTCATCATCGCATCACTAGACGTACGGCGATGCACCACCGGTATATGGTGGACCTTCCGCACATACGCACAAAACGTTTTGGGAACATAACGATTGTGAGTACAGCTAAGGAGTGGAAAAACGCCTGCCGGAGAACAACCTTGGGGTATTTAAGGTGAAAGCTTCATCCTAGCCCGCGAAATTCAAATGTTCTTACGTTTTTTGCAATTTGCAGGTCAGTGTCAGGTTGTATCTTGGTCTAAATTTGATTCACGGCCGTAGCAAATACATTACAGAATACGTTACATCTAGCTAAGCGTAAGCCTGATGGTAAGCGATGATGAGGTCGAAGATGGAGCTCTTCGACCTCATCATCGCTTACCATCAGGTGAGATAGTGGTCAAACGTAAGTGCCTATAAATAGTAAAAAAAGAATTGCCACCGTGATCGAAATTCAGTCGGGGGTTTATTATTCACAGGCCCTTTCTTTTATGTTATTCTTCACACAATCCTTGACCAATCGTTTTTTTGACTTTCTCTTCCTCTCCGTCAATATACCTAGTCTTAGAAAAATAAAATCTTACTAAGTTTTATGGTAGACCGGACTCCATATATTGTAAAAGGCGTTAAATGTATGTTAGCGATGTAATAAAATGATAAGAACACTTTTTTTTAATAAATTATATTGTTTGAGTTGTGCAGAAATTGCTGAATACCTAAATAAATAAAATAAAAATAAAAAAGCTTTTATTATTTCCTTACTAAATTTACATGCAAAGGTTTGAAATTGTTACAATATGGACACACATCAACTTAAAATTAAATTGTGTTAGTATGTTAGTAAAAAGTATATAAAAAAACTTAGCTTTAATTTTGTTTTGTTAGTTTTGTGTGTTAGTATTTACGATGTCTCTATCTCAGTGTAAGGACCACCTGAGGCGGTAAAAGCCTCCTCCATATGCTTCCATTGGTCGCGAAATCTAGCTTTCCTGGCCCAAAGGTTTCCAGCAGTTTTGACAATGTCATCTTCCCACCTCTTAAAAGGCCTTCCTCTTCTCCTTTTTACAGATCTGGGGTTCCAGTTTGTTATGATCTGGGCCCATCGCTGTGGTTCCAGCCTCTGAATATGTCCTGCCCATCTCCATTTAAGTTTGAGTGCCAGCCTAATCACGTCAGAAGATCTTGTCGTTTTCTTGATCAACGAGGTTTTCACTCGGTATCTTAGTTTAATATTCATAAAACTGCGTTCAAGTCCTCTCTGACAAGTTCTAACTTTAATTTGTTGTCTTTTTGTTAGCGACCAAGTTTGACACGCGTAGGTGAATGCCTAAATAGGCTTTATAAAATACAAGCTTCTTCTGCCAGCGGCTTTGCCCGCGTGATTGTCGGTAATTATCACAGGGGAACATACTCCCGAGATAACTTATTTCCTAATAAAGATATTTAATTTGATTTGATTTGATAATCCTGTTTCCGAATATCCTCTTTCCTACTACTCTATTTCAAATATCCAATTCCAAATATCCTAATTCCGAATATCCTATTTTCGAACATCCTATTTCCTTATATCTTATTTTCGAACATGCTATTTCCTAATATCCTATTTTCTTATATCTTATTTTCGAATATCCTATTTCCTTTTATCTTATTTTCGAACATCCTATTTCCGAATATCCTATTTCATAATCTAAAACATGTCTACTAGTGTGCCAAGTTTCAACCAAATCCGTTCAGCTGATGAACAGACAGAGTAGCTTTTGGATTTATAATATTAGTATGGATAATATGGATTTGGACTTATGTTTTATTGTTAAAATGTGTGTGAGTAACAATAAAATTGATAACTTTTATGTTTTATTTTCCATTAAGGATCTATTTTTCCATATTTCAAGACACAATAATGACCGTTACGTAAACTAAGTGATTTTTTAGTTAGAATTAATTCCGTATCCTAGCAAAAATTTTGGCAATAAAATTTTATGTCATTTAGATTTCAATAAAATTCGTAAAAAAATATGTTCCTATTAGTAATCTGGTGATCAGAATTAGATAAGAACATAATTTAGGTGATTGGCTCCATCATTACGTCAGTTTAATGGATTAATTAAAATAAAGAAATAGTTTTTGTGAACGGTCACTTTTTTGTTAGATATCTAAAGGATTTTGCATCGGCATTGGGCAACAGAAAGCAGCGGAATAGTTGGTGCGGTCCTATCTCAAAAACAGAGTTGAAATATCTAATGTGCCAATTAATCGAAAATTGCACCCATTGGCCACCTTTGTTTTTTTTTTTTTGACATGACGTCTCATTAAGTAAGCCTCTATGCCTAGAACCTTGGCTCGCCATTGGACGTTTGTCTTTCGAAAACTATCCGACCATCTTGAAGTTCTTAGGTTTCGGAAGGTTATTTTTAAGCTTATAAAGGAGTGAGTGCATCAACTGGGTACGAATCAAGAATCCAGGCTGCTACTGATAAATTTTAGATGGTCAACCTTGTGGGATGTCCTGGTGGGGGTTGCGGGTAGCCAATGGATGCGAGGTGCACATGACCTTGTATGACACTTGGGGGAAATCTATATCAGACAGTGGACCGTTTTTGGCTGAAATGATGATGGTAAAATCTAAAATCTTAGTCCGACTCAGCAATCGAATCCAGAACCTCATGTTCTGCAGTAGCGCTTGCGACCCTATGACGACTATTTAATTTAATAACTTAATTTAATTTATCTTTATTTCAGACAATAGTCCATAAAAAAAGCAAAATAATAAAGAAGGCGTTAGTAGGGTTGTTAGGAGTACACAAAAAATAAAATAAAATAAAAAGATGTTAGTAAGTAATTTGTCAGTAAATAAAAAACGTTACACAATAATTACTTGGCCTATTTCCTATTCCTGTGCAGGTGTACCCCCGCCCAGTAAAATGTAAAAGGACTGTCAGTTTTGCACGCTAACGTTCTCAGGACAGTGATGGTGCTATCACGGACCCTGCTCATCATCGATGCAGTTCTCTTCCTTGACCATGACGTCTTATCGATCCAGTTTCATTCCGGTGTAAGAGAGACGGAGCTACACAGGACTAAAAGCACTATCCCTTTTTACCAATATTTTTAGAGAATGTGTATGTATCTATGTCTATATCTTTACCACGTAGCCAGTTCCTGTAGCCTAAACGGTCTTGAAGTCTTGACTGCCGCAGTGGCATACGCTATATTATGAATTTTGAAAAATAAACAAAATGGCAAACGCCATTAGATCATGTGGGGTAACAAAACTAAAGAGCTCGAGGAAACGATTCCAAAAATCATCATTCTCCTGTCCTTATCCCAATTTATTTGGGGTCGGCGCAACATGTCTTTTTCTTCCATACTCCTCTATTAGTCGTCATCTCTGTAGTCACCCCCTTTTTACCCATATCCTCTTTCACACAGTCCAACCATCGTTTCTTTGGCCTTCCCCTACTCTTATAGCCATCCACATCCATACACAAGACTTTCCTCACGACATTTTCTTCATTGCTCCGCATCACATTCCCATACCACGACAACCGATTTGCACACAACTTTTCAACTTTAACTTTCAGACTTCCTCTTATATACTCATTCCTAATTCTATCCATGCGCGTAATGCCAAATGCCACACATCGCTCTTAGCATTCTCATCTTAGCCGCATGCAATTGCTTTTCATTCATCCCTTTTGTGGCCCAACATTCTGAACCATACAAGACAGCAGGTCTGACCATTGTTTTATAAATCTTTCCCTTAAGTTTAAGGGGAATGCGGGAGTCGCAGATAGTCCCGGTGACCTGCCGCCATTTCATCCATCTAGTGTTAATTCTGTGCTTAACAGTCCGATCTATTTCGCCATCGCTTTGCACGAGTGAAACGAGATACCGAAAATCGGAGCAGACTGGGAGAAGCGCGCCATCTAGCACTATAGCTTCAGAACTGGAGAGACCGCCGAAATCGCAGAACATGTATTCAGTTTTGGTTCTGCTGGTTTTCAAGCCAACTTTCTCCAGCTTCTGTTACCATTTCTCCAATCTGCTCTGATTGATGAAACGATTTCAAAAATTTAAGTCACTAAATCGCGCGGCATCAAATCTATGATTGAACTAAAATCAATTCCACCAACTGCATTAGACTAACTGAAAAGTGAGTTGTGTTTTTTAAAATATTTTAGTATATTTTATGTGGGTTTTTTTCCTGATGGCTTTGGCACTTCGCGCCCTTGATAACCAACGAAGCAGTACTGAGTACAACAAAGTTGTCTAATTCATCAAATAGGTGCTACTGGCACGAATCATAAGACCACACAACCTCACGATAACAATGTCGGTAACTACTTTCAGTAAATGGAGCTTAAAGTGTGCAAATTGCGACAGAATAATAGGTCTCGCCCGAAGGAACTATTAACACAATTATTTTCTTGTAGAGATAACTCTTTCAGGTCAGTCTTTTCTATAACATTGTAAAGTTGTTCCTATGACGAACAATCATAATTAGACTGATAAAACTTTTTTACAAAAAAATAGAACCGACTTCCAAAAAAAGTGCAAAATAATAATTTCGGAAGTCGGTGTTTCTGTTTTGTGTCTTCGTTTTTTGACACCGACTTCCGAAATTAAAGTTATTTTGCACTTGTTTTGGAAGTCGGTTCTATTTTTTTGTAAAAAAGTTTTTTATTTTTCACTTTTTAGTTGTGGTTCCCCATTAAACTGTGTTAACAATTCATAGACATACGATAGCAGCAATCGTGGTTGATTTGCTGTCAATTTTTGAAGAGTTCCGTTGTCTGTCTCCGAAACCCATCATCAGATCTTTTTGAAATTTAAATGGGACCATTTCGGAATAAACTCCTTTCGAATAAAAAAAGAATTTTGCAAATCCGTCAATGTATGACGGAGTTATGGCCATACATAAAAAAAAAAAAAATACAAACATCCGAATTGATAACCTCCTCCTTTTTCGAAGTCGGTTAAAAATGAAAGTGAAGGTGGCCATAGAAATATATACGTATAGAAATATATCTAGACGTACGGCGATGCGCCACCGGTGTAGGTACAGTCACGAGCAAAAATATGTACACAAGCAAACTTTACTTGTAAGCTCGAGTAACTAAGGCGCAGTTATACGACTTTTAATGATTTTTAATTGAACATCACGTCTAAACGACTAGTCTTATTTCTTTGAAAAAAAATTATGTGACTTTAGACAATTTCTGTCGTAATTTGATCTGAGAATATTTGAAATTATATTATTATAACATAATGTAATTAATTTGTAAAGTTATGTCTAACGCGGATAAAAAATTGAGAATCACGCAAATACTATAAAGCGTATTTTTAGAAACCTTCACCATTTTAAAGATCATTTAATTATTTATAATTTAGTCTCAGTGTTTTATTTTAATATCTGTTGTTTTATGTGTAATAAATTAATAATGCTTCTAATTTCGGACAGCGCACCTTGATGGGCGAGTCCTATTACTGAGTGGACGTACGACGCGTTACGTGAGCTCAAGGTCATTGGCAGCTAATAGCGCCTTAAAACTGTCGGCCGTCGGCTAACAAGTAAAGGTTGCTTGTGTCTACATATTATTGCTCGTGACTGTACATGGTGGACATCCCACCCACACACACAAAACGTTTTGCGAACACATTCATTGTGCGTACAGCTAAGGAGTGGAATTCCCTGCCGGAGTCTGTGTTTCCTGATAGCCACAACCTGAGAGTTTTTAAATCAAGAGTGAATAGTTTACTTCTTGGCAAGCATGCTCCATCTTCGACCACCCATCAGGTGAGATAGTGGTTAAATACGAGCCTAACAACGTTTAAAAATAAATACTAATCGATCATTAAAACTACAAGGTTTACGTTATGAGCTTTACAGGTAAAAATAAAATAATAACCACAGAATACTTGTCAGCGTGACATTTTATTACACTGTCGAGCAAATTTAATGGCACCCGTTGATAGGGCTGTCAAGTTGCTGGTGTTTGTTGGTGGCAATGTGCTCATGATTTATTTTTGGTTCAGATTGTGTGAAGCTCTGATAATTTCCAGTGTGCTTGATTGATTTTCATAAAACAAAATAGTGAATTTAGGTATCCTGTAACTCCAGGAGTAGCGGATAAATTCGTAACAGAGTTACCGCTCCCCTGGGCACTCAGGAAAGGAAGGAATAGGGGTGGGTTTTAGCCAGTAAGAGTCTGACACGCTCTTCCGCTCCACTCAGAGCGGGAGATGACATTAGATGATTCCCACCCCCAATAAAAAAAAGTTATCCTGTAACGAGGAAAGCAAACGTTTTTGTAAAAGCTTAAAGCTTATTTATTTTAAAGTTTATCTATCTGTATAGATCGATAGATATACGTTTTAATGTACGTACACCATAACAAATTTCAATAGGAACTTGAGAATATAACCTCTGTTGATCTCAGCGTTTTTGCCATACCTATTATTATTGGAATCAAGTGTTAATAAAGTGTGCTCACAATTTTAGGACCCATTAATATTAGTGTTTTTAACCAGTGGTGCTTGGCAACTGGGCTTACCCCAGTTGTAAAAACCCCCTTTTGTGCATAATGCCCTAGTTTTGTTCTGTCTCCCGCTTGATTAGGAGGGAAGTGGAAATTATGTTTTTCTTACTCCTCCGCTGTCTTTTCTGATTAATTTCGTTGTGGGACCCAAGACAGTTTAATCGTTTCTCTGGGACTCGTCGAGCTTCATTGCCTTGGCGTTTTTTCTGGTGGTCGCCACTGTTGATTCTGGCTTACAGAAGTTACAGTGGTTTGGGAATAGTGAGGCGGGCTTGTCCCAAAAAAAAAAATAACCTCTGTTGATACCTTTACCCAACGGTGGCACAACATTGAAACAAGTATTGGGTATTTATACTGCTCTAGTAATTTTGAAAACCTCGATATTATTGAGTTGGGTAAGGGTGGTCTAGGTTATTTATTGGCAACTTCCTACAAAACAAAATATTTCAAAAATCTTAAAACAGACGGTGGGTTTTTCTTACTTCTTTTTAGGATTCCGTACCCGAAAAGTCCAAACGGAACCCTATTGTTGTCACTCACTTGTCCGTCGTCTGTCACAAAATTTTGTTACGACGAATTTTTTATCTTCCCATTGACTTACGAACTTGAAATTTGGTGATAATGTTTATTATTACGTACTTTACTTACAAATACCAATATATGGTACGGAACCCTTAATGTGCGAAATTGGACACGCACTTGGCCAGTTTTTTAAGGTTCCGTACCCGAATGGTGCAAACGTGCCCTATTGCTGTCACTCACGTGTCCGTCTGTCATCTGTCACACAGGTTTTACAGCCAAGCGGAGCTACAGTCTTCAAATTTTCACAGTATAAGCATCTTGTTGACCCAAAGCCATACAAATTTCATTTTTTTTTAAATATTGTTTAGTCGCTCCCATACAGAAAAAGCGAAACGCGAAAAGAAAATTTGACCTATCCCATCAAATAGGGCATCGTTGTTTAGAGCTCGTTGAGTAGGCAAATACTATATTCTTTGTTTAAAAAATATTGGAAGACAAAGGAATTAGAGGCCACCAAAGTCAGCTTTTTTAACAAAATTTTGTTACGAATATTTTTTTAATTTCCCATTGTACTATGAACTTGAAATTTGGTGATAATGTTTATTATTACGTATATTTTACTAAAAAATACCTTTTAGATTTTTTTTTGGCAATTCCCTCATTTAGTACGGAACCCTATTGGCCAGTTTTTTCTTCTTATCTTTAAATATTCACAGAAACATAATTTATTATTAAACCCTCAAAAATAACGCACTCTGGTGGCCCTACGTGTAACTAATTTTCGCTGACAGCTAATGCTGAATGGGACGCGCAGCGAATCGGTAGACCGGTCGCGGATTATTGAAATACCATTATTGCTACACAGCACTGATCTTGTGCCGACGTGTAGAGATTTATCTCCTGCATTATTCAGGGTGGAAATAATTGACCATCTCCCATACCATGACCAAGGGTATGAACGTTCAATCTTAAACCATTGTTACTGGGAAGCGAAGTTTTGACCACATTCCAATAACTTATATTCTAAGTCGTTCCATCCAACTCGACTCCACCTCGAATCATAAAATTGACATTAATCAAGGGCTTTTTTCCGTTTTCATGGCAACTGAGTCGAGTGGAGGTCCTCAGACTAACTTGAAATGGCCCGCATTTCTAGTTATGTCTCTTTGACCGTTATGTTATGATTCCTAGCAAAAACTAGACTAACTCTTTCAATTCTCATAGTCTCTCTCTGATTCTCCCTTGCTACTAACTACCCTCGTAATTGAAAACACAGTCACTTCATCTCATTCACGAGAGTAGGCATGGGTAGCTCGCCGTCCGATCAGCATCAGGCCCGTCGACGTCGACGGCGCGTAGTCTTCCACGCGCGCCTCAAAAAGTTGTCAGTAATAGAGACGGCGCCCGTCATAGCCGATGCCTGCCCGGGGGTCGAGGATAAAGTCGAAACAGAGTTACCTCGCCCCTGGGCACTCAGGGCAGGAAGGAACAGGGGTGGGTTTTAGTCAGTAAGAGTCTGACACGCCCTAGCTCCACCCAGAGCGGGAGAAGTAATTGGATGATTTTCCACCCCACAAAAAAGGCACTCTCCACTGATTGGAGTTATTGTGTTTACCGATAGCAGTACTGTATCTAGTGATTTTAACAAAGTACCTGCGATTAGGAATGCGAAGCTAACATCTGTATCTAAGTCCTTTTCAAGGAAACTGCCTCCACTCTGTTCGACTATGTCGCAATCACAACGGAAAAATACTTCTATTAATGTCAATAATTCAGAATAACTGTAAATTTGGTTATGGGAAGCTGAGTCAAGGTTGCGTCAAGTGGAGGAAAGCAAAGAATGTCGGAGTTAGCCCGCCCCACTATTCCCAAACCACTGTAACTTTTGTAAGCCAGAATCAACAGTGGCGACCACCAGAAAAAACGCCGAGGCAATGAAGCTCGACGAGTCCCAAAGAAACGATTAAACTGTCTTTGGTCCCGCAACGAAATTAACCAGAAAAGACAGCGGAGGAGTAAGAAAAATATTATTTCCACTTCCCTCCTAATCAAGCGGGAGACAGTACAAAACTAGGCCATTAGGCACAAAGGGGGGTTTTACAACTGTATGATGTGATTTTTCCTTTCCTATCAACTACTCTGTCATTCATTTGACCGTATGAGAACGGTAGAGCATCTCTGGTAGACTCCTCAAAGATAAATTTCATTAGATCAATCTGCCTAGCCTTTGCCCAACTATCTTGGGGTCGGCTTCCAGTCTAACCGGATGCAGCTGAATACCAGTATTTTACATAGAACGGCTGCTTATCTGACCTCCACAGCCCAGTTACTAGTTAATACGATACCCCTTGGTAAGACTGGTTGTCAGACTTTCAGGCGTCTGACGACCCCTAACGACTGTAAAAGATCCACAACTGACCATCGAGACCAACGGCTTTTTTTTTTTGTGGGGTGGGAAATCATCCAATGACTTCTCCCACTCTGGTTGGAGTGGGAGGGCGTGTCAGACTCTTACTGACTAAAACCCAACCCCGTTCCTTCCCTGCCTAGAGGTGCGGTAACTCATCTTCAGAATTTATCCGCTACCTCTAGGCTATCGGCTTAACGTGCTTTCCGAGGCGCAGAGGAGTCTCGGTATGTAAAGATGGTCACACATCCATGGACCAACCCCGGCAAGCATAGCTTATCCTGATGTATCGACCCGTGCGACTGTTATTACTTTAGATAAATGAAAGATAACTTTCATTACCGATGGTATATTAGGTAATACAGTGGTATTTAAAAAGTTACCCACAATCATACAAGCCGTAATCACAATGTCCAATGTTCTTTGTGTAGGTATCACGTTGAGAGGTGACGTGGCTCTAACTTTCACTAGAACAGATGCATCGTCATGAGGCTTAGAAATATTTAATTGTCAGCGTAAGTGTTGAATGATTGTGAATGAATTTGAATAGGTATTTTCTGTTTTTGCTTCCGCGTGTTGAAGGTTCTCAACAAGGTTTGGCACAAAAAATGCTATGGATCTTTGTTGCATTTAGAATACGAATCACAACACGTAAATTGAAAGTAGAATCTCTTAAGTACTGCTAAAATCAAAAGATGTGGCAGCTGTTTTTAACCGACTTCGAAAAAGGAAGAGGTTCTATATTCGACTGTATGTATTTTTTTTTATGTATGTCCACCGATTTCTCTGTAAGTTGTGGACCGATTTTCAAAATTCTTTTTTCATCCTAAAGAATATACTCCCGAGGTGGTTCCTTATCGAAATTGCTTCCGCGTTTTTTGAAAAACTGAACAAAAACGAAAAATATGATAATAATAATAATATTCTACAACTATCACACAACGCCATCTAGTCCCAAGCTAAGCAGAGCTTGTATTATGGGTACTAGACAACTGATAAACATACTTATATATTACTAAATACATAAATATTATAGATAAATTACACCCAGACACAGAACAAATGATCGTGCTCATTACACAAACATTTGTCCTGGGTGGGAATCGAACCCACGACCTCCGGCATAGCAGTCAGGGTCACTAACCACTAGACCAACAGGCCAGTCAATATGTATACCTAGATGATGTTTTGGTTTTGTCCAATTACGAGTATGTTTAAATTCTACGTTCCATATTATTGGGGGTTTGCATTAAAAATTTTTACAAAAAAAAAAAAACTGACCTCCAAAAAAGAAAATACACTAAACATTAAGGTGGAAGCGCCAGGGTAGCTCGCGAAATTCAAATTTTCTTACGTTTTATGCAATTTGCAGGTCAGTGTCAGGTGGTATCTTGGTCAATATTTGATTCGCGGCCGTAGCATTCCTACCATGCCATAGCCTTGCAAAAAACGTAAGAAAATTTGAATTTCGCGGGATACCCTGGAGCTTTCACCTTAAAAAATAACTTTAATTTCGGAAGTCGGTGTCAAAAAACAAAGAAATAAAATACAAACACCGACTTGTCGATTTGTTTTTAGTTGCTTAATTTGGTAAACTAAAATAAAGTTTTCTTTGATGCCAGATTGAGGCTAATTAGGATAAACTACTTAATTAGAGTGATTATCACAGGCTAAGTTTTCGAGCTTAGACATAATCATAACAGGCACAGTTCGCAATTTTTAGCTTGAGTAGATAAAGTTACAACAGTGCATAGAAACTTCTTAAATAACCTCATATTTTACCTTCACATAGTGAAAAATTATGTTAACAATATTCCTTCCAAAAAACATAGATCGGTGTTCATAGAATACATTTAATGTCAAGACTATGTTACACTGCGGGGGACATAAGATAATTGGTTAAATCACTTAGACGAGTGGGTTCTAACATGAGTTTAGTGCAGTTAACCATATCAAATTACAGACGAAATAAACATTAAAAGAATGGTAATCGAGATTAGTTTCCGATTTAGAGTGACATTAAAAATTAATGCCCAATTATATTGCACTACACTGTAAACTTGATTTAATTAAAACTGATGCCGCTTGTTTGTGTAACAGTTTTAAGCTCGTTTAAAAAGTAAATTCTTGAAGTTTTTTGGGTTTTTAAAGTTCATCTTGTTGTTTGTTTCATTCAAACACACAACACAAACAGTATTTTTCATACGAACAACAACAACAACTACAATAATCGTGAAAGTGAGAGTTGAGTTGAGCAGTGGTGGCCCAGGCATAACGGCTACGACTTGTCGTTGTAGTTCGTGAGTTCAAACCCAGGTAGGCACTTTACTTTATCAAAATTATTTCATCATTAGGTAATGCACTCAAAAGACATGTGTCATCCATCTATCCGCACTGGGCCCGCGTGGTGGATTAAGGTCCATTCGGGAGTGGGAGTGATATTTGGGTTTTTAAAGTCGAGCTCTTAACAAATTGACATTTTATACAGCTTTAACGGTTGTCATAAAGTCTAAAATGACATTTTATGCAAATTCATATTAAAATTAATTTATTTACCAGAATGTAGGTCTAAAATGACATTTTATGCAGCGCTAACGATTGTCATAAAGTCAAAAAGGACATTTTATGTAGCACTAACGATTGTCATAAACTCCAAAATGACATTTTATGCAGCGCTAACGATTGTCATAAAGTCCAAAATGACATTTTATGCAGCGCTAACGATTATAATAAAGTCCAAATTGACATTTTATGCAGCTCTAACGATTGTCATAAAGTCCAAAATGACATCCTATGCATCGCTAACGATTGTCATAAACTCCAAAATGACATTTTATGCAGCTCTAACGATTGTCGTAAAGTCCAAAATGACATTTTATGCAGCGCTAACGATTATAATAAAGTCCAAATTGACATTTTATGCAGCTCTAACGATTGTCATAAAGTCCAAAATGACATCCTATGCATCGCTAACGATTGTCATAAAGTCCAAAATGTTTGGGATTGACCACGTTTCATTGCAGTAGCGCATGTCTATCCCACACATTTTTGACTTTCTGTCAATCATTATTTTGAACAGAGAATTTGAATTCATAACTTTTTAAATACTTCAGGCCCATAAGCTGGCCACATTAATTGCAGCGTCAGTATCGTTCATCAGGTCCTCCATAGTGCACGAGTATGGACACTTGGGGCATTCCAGTGAGTCATGTTCTGGACAGGAGCACCGCACTCACATTGGAAATCAGACGAGTCTTTAAAATCCCATTTTGCTAAGTTTTGTTTACAGCGGGCCTACCTGTAAAGCACTCAAACAGTTGTATACCCACTGGCCATTGCAGTTCCCGTCCCGCTGGCAGCTATTCCTAGGGTTTCAAGAAGACGGGCGTTGGTTGGTAGTATTCTTCCCATAGCTTGCTCCTCACCTAGGTGTAGAATTTAAATTTAGAATCCACTAATCAGTATTCAAATTAAGTATATGGTTAACAGTGATGGCCCAGTGGTATTGGTCGCAACTTACAAGTTGTAGGTCATGAGTTCAAACCCAGGCAGGCGCATTTCTTTGTGTAAATTATTTCATCACCACTGCTCTCAAAACGGTGAAGTAAAACATCTTGAGGAAACCGGCATGTCCTAGAAACAAACCTTCAAAGAAATGTGACATCCACCAATCCGCATTGGGCCCGCGTGGTGGATTACGGCCCACACCCTCTAACAGAGAGGAGGCCTGTACCCCAGCAGTGGAGACAATTAAAGGCTGATGTTTATGATATGGTGAGTGAGTTTTATACATAAGGCTGAATGACGTCACTGTTTACGAAGCTCCATTTAACTGTAAATTATAGAACATACAACAACTTAGTTCCTACAGTCAATCTATAACCTTACCAGTCTTTGTGAGTCACGAAAAAAGGTGAATATATGCGCAACATACGCGCAGCATGGCGTGTCCAGCGACACTTTAGCGCCCCGGAGCGCTAATCTGACGCCGGCGCTGCATCGCACGAGTATTAACTCGTTTAGCTCATTTACCTCAACAACTTGTAACTTGATAAGCTACTAATATCCTGGCTATTTAGATTTGTTTTTAAATTAAACGAAAGTAGGTATAAATTACTGGGTAGGTAAAAACGGCGACGCCACAGGGTTCGAATAGATACATATGGGCAGGAAAAACCCTGGTGCATATACAGCGATGAAAATTTATTTTGCCTTGTACCTCCATGGTTTAATGAGATTGTACTGTTAATACTACAGCATATTATTTCAGAGTACCTAGTTCAATTAATCAGTCTTAAACTATGACTAAGGCCTCAAATCTGTGAGAAAGGGTGGACTGTAATCCACCATGCGGGCCCATTGACAGACAGTCCGTTCCCCCAAAAACGTCCCGTCACCACTTCCCAGCTAAAACATAAGGAAGTGGTGACGGGCGGGCGTTTTTGGGGGACTACCTTTATGTAGAACTTTGACGTTCAAAAAGTGCTGCGGACGATTAACAGGTGACGGTTGGCGCAGTGGTTGAACGTTCGAATGCTGCACTGCGTATCGTGGGTTCGATTCCCGCACGGCACAATTACTCGTATGGCCTACAGATAGCTGTCCCGGGTCTGGATGTCTTGTGTATGTAAGTTTACATGAAAGTGAACGCACCCACGATACACGAGTAATTCCTAGTGTGGGGACCCGGCAACATTTTTTTTTAAACAAAAAAGAAACAATTGTTCCTCCTTTAGGTATGATTTTACAGTCAATCGATCTGCCTAGCCTTTTCCCAACTATTTTAGGTTCGGCTTCCAGTCTAACCGGATGCAGTTGAATACCAGTATTTTACATGGAGCGACTGCCTATCAGACCTCCACAACCCAGTTACTGGGTAATACGATACCGCTTGGTAAGATTGGATGTCAGACTTTCGGGCTTCTGACGACTAACGACTGTCAAAGAACCACGATTGACAGCCGGGACCAACGGCTTAACGTGCTTTCCGAGACACGGAGGAGTCTCGGCATGTAAAGATGGTCACCCATCCATGGACCAACCTCGGCAAGCGTAGCTTAACCTGATGGATCGACCCGTGCGGCTGTTATTACTTTAGCCACGAGCTCCTCAATAAAGCTTTATATTTTTTTTGATTTGACAAAAAATAAATGTGGTAAATTATAAAGTTATCCTCACACACACACCTCTGACATCCAAGCTAAGATTAAATGACTTTTGGTTTTGCTTTTAGCTTGGTATTTTTAGAGTGATACCAAAGAAAATTGTGCACTTGATTTTTAGTACAGTTTGTGAGCGATTGGCATGCTCAATATGTCTCTATGTAAGTACTACGATACTGAATAGGTAGGTACAAATAAATCGGCCAAGTGCGTGTCGGACTTTGCAAGTTTAGCAAACCATATACGTAATAAAAAATATAATAACCATTTAGCCATCCATATCATATGCAGGAATCATCAATATTTTGGTATTTGTTAATAACATATACGTAATAAAAAATATTATGATCTTTCAAGTTCATAATTATGTCCAATGGGAAGTTAAAAAATTCTTCGGAACCAAATTTTGTGACAGACGACGCACAGATAGACAGACGGAAACGTGAGTGACACCAATAGGGCTCCGTTTGGATCCTTCGGGTATGGAACCCTTAAAACTAGAATTCTGCTTCCTGCTAATATTATAAATGCGAAAGTTTGAATGTATGAATGTTTGACATTCAATACGCCAGAACGGCTGAACGGATATGGATGAAATTTGGCACAGAGATAGTTTATATGTACAAATTGCAATATGTGTTAGTGCAATTTATGAATTTACGTGGAGAGGGTTGCTTAAGAGTACACTCACAAGCAACCCTCTCCCCGTAAATTCACAAATTGCACTAACACATATTAAAAAAAAACACACACACACACACTCACATACACACCCATCCATGCATGCCTTTAATTGGTTTTCTTTTATTTATCTTTTCTTTATTATAAAATAAGCTAGATTCTATATCGCTTGGTAGAACGACACACCTTTAATTTGTATAATCTTATCGTACTAACCCCATAGCTGAACACTGTCTCTCAAGATACAGGTAGCCCTAGTTTGAGAGGCAGGGCTCACCAATTATTGTATACAGATTTTTTGTAGCATATATTCTTCCTTATCTCTTGCACTATCTGTACTATTACCTTTTTGTTAACCATTTAAATTATTCGTGTCGAGAGTAGTAATAAAAATTCCACCTGGTCTGATACTTTATGTAAAATTCAGCTAGTTTTAAATATCACGAAGCAAAAAACCACTCGGTACTCGGCTTTGTATCTGTTAATTGGTACTAACGCGACCACTCCTGTGATTCGTGCGCTATAATAGAGCACATCGTTCTGACACACGTACCGACTAGAGTCCAAGAGACCATCCCTCAGTTTTTGGATGAGATCAGCAGTGTCGGAATCAGCCGACTGGGCTATTTGTGCCCAATTCAATGGTCTATCAATGTTATTGACTTGCAATGCTGGCGGGTTCCTGCTTAGATAATCCACGTGACCCATCATCACGCCCTTTCGATATTCAATCTCAAAATTGAAATCTTGGAGATAAATCCACCAGCGTGCAACCCGTGCAAGGAGATCTTTCTTACGTTCGGTGGCCTTCAAAGCATTGTAATCGATCACGATTTTAAAAGTTATCCCGATCCAATAATGACGGAAGTGTTGCAGTGCCTTTACGACCGCCAATGTTTCCAGTTCATATGAATGGTATTTTGCCTCCGCCCCCTGAGTAACTTTACTAAAATAGGCTACCACCCGTTTACCACCGTCCACATGCACTTGGATAAGTACAGCACCATATTCTGCACTACTGGCGTCAGTGTGCAGCTCTGTAGGAAGCTTCGGGTCAAAAATCGCAAGTATGGGTTCGCTAGTTAATCGTTTTATAAGATCTTGCCGGACTTGATCTTGATCAGATCCCCATTCAAATTTTACGTCTTTTTTGTGAGACGCGAGATACATGCGGTTTTTGTCGCGTAACCTTCGATATAACGCCGAAAATCACCGGCAAGGCCCAAGAATTGGCGTACTTGTCTGACATTACTAGGGATAGGTGTGTTAACTAGTGCCTCGATTTTGTGCGGACTCAGCCTAACCTGACCGTGACTAATAACACGACCCAGATTCTCTACTTTAATGGTAAGATTAATCTTTTTATCCAATAGATCCTGACATAACTCGCGAACCTTAAGTTTCTCTTGGTACGACAAACGATGTGGATGGTATGCCACAGGTACGTCAATAGTCAGTTTGATGTGCATTTTTCCAGTTTTCACCGTAGTGGTGGCGGCCCGGGATATTAAAAACGGAGAGAATTCATCTATCACACCCATCAACTTAACAAGTTCCGCACCTTTTAGAGGCGTATTTATTTTGTCAGGTTCATTAAAACTCACAGTATTTACTTTTAGGACCCTATCTGGTGTACGAGTCAGGTACTGTCCATGTTTTGTACGAATAAAAGTGACGCTATCGCGATTTAGTACGTCAGTCCCTATGATAATAGGCGTATTCATACACGACGTGGGTACTATGACAAAATCTACTTCAAGTGCAATGTTACTAAACTCGACAGTTAAAGTAATGTACTCATGAGCAACAGTCTCTTTATCGCTTATTCCTTTCAAAGAACATTTGATTTGTTTATGCGGACCGGAGAAGTAACTTACTACTGCTGCTGATATCAACGATACATTGAGTGCACCACTATCTATAAGAATATCAACCGGTATACCCTGTATCACGGCTGTACTTATATCGTTGTTATCCTTCGCGGTTGAAAGTTCACTACGCAAGTTCAGTACGCTGATTGTTATTGTTACTTACTCAGTCCAAGCCTTAGCGAAACAGTCACTCTCTTTATGCCCTATCTTCTTACAGAAAGAACAGGTAGGTTTAACATTATTACTACTACCGTCTTTATCATTAACATTACGATTCTTGGGGCACTTATCTTTATAATGCCCTGTTTGACCGCAATGAAAACATTTGTTATCAGATCTACTAGGACTGTTAGAATTACGCCTTTTAGTCGTATTACCAGATGACGCAGATTTATCTAGGTTACGATTATCAAATTTACGAATAGGTTTTACATAAGTAGCTAAAAAGGAAACTAAGTTTTCTGACGTTAGGTCATTGATAGCTGCTGCGCGTACCTGTACATCACTGATACCGTGAACCACTATTTGAACCATAAGCTCTTCGCTTAACCCTTTTACTAAACGTAATTTTAATAACGAACGACGAGCATACTCTGCGTATGACGAAAACTTGTTGGACGTGGTACTTATGACCTCATGAAGAGTTAGGGCATAATTAATCTTTCGCGGACACAACGACTTGAAATCTTTCACGAAATTAGACCATGAACAATCATTTGTAGCCCACTCGTTTAGCCAGGTCTTTGCGTCACCTTTCAAACAATGAGCCACACGCGAGATCATCCCGATGGTTCACATGCCTAGCCCTGTCCACTTCGTTACACCACACCTCAAAATTGTTTATAGCTGGATCAAAATTTGAAACGTAATAGTTGCTAGACTTGTTTTTTGTTAAATGCTTCAACAAGCGCTTGGGAAGTAGAAACATTATTTTTATCTAACGGAGGTGTACTGTCACGAATTGACGCCGTAACACGCGAACCACTAGCGGTGTTCTCCTCAATAGCAGTCAATCGCGACATAATAGTGCCTAACACATTTTTCACAGAAGCATCATGAGGGTAGGATCGAGATTTACTACGACGATGATGTGTACGTGACCTAGATCTTTCTCGCGAACTATGATCACCATAACGTGAGCGGTTGCGAAGTGATCGTGAACGACTTATATCATTACGTGAACGCGAGCGAGTCCCGTCACGACGCGAATGCGAACAATTTCTACTATGGTGTGACCGTGAACGAGTTCTAACGCGGCGCGAACGTGTTCTATCGTGAGGCGATCGTGAACCATGCCTATGGTCTTGTCGAGATTCACTGCGATGGCTACGCCTAGCCCCAGAGCGAGGCGGCGTCCTAACTAGCTCTACACGTGGCATTCTTATTTGAAACCAACGGCTGTTTGTATAACTATCAAGGCTAATAATTGTGAGCAAATAAGTTGAATCCCACTTCTGATTTTAGCAACCAGAAGGGAAAAACAAATAAAAAAATATAACTTCAATCAACCTAAAACTAATTTATTTCAAAATAGACTTAATTTAACAATAATTCAATGAATCATCAGAACTCGAGCAATCACAAACAACCGTTAATATTCAAAATAAGAAGCAATAAAAATAAAACACACTATAGTAAAATATGGAACAAACTTACTGTAAAATAGCGTAGGTACCGACAACCTTACCGTTTGATGACTGAGCAGCAAAAATAGACGAAACTCTTTTTTTTTTTTTTTTTAAGGGACTTCTCGCAGCAGACGTCAGCCTCCGAGGCTGTCGTCTGCTCAAACGGGCTTGCCTGTGTAGGCTTTAATATATTAAAGCCTCCAGCCAGGACTTAAAACTTACAAACTAAGTGACCACGCTAAGGGCACCCGCTGCGGGGTACGGGCCTCGGCTTAGGGCGTCACTGGGGGGGGGGGGGGGCAGCAAGGGAAGGCTGGATCAGATTTCCATTAGTTGGGGGATTCACTGGCTCAGCGGCACGTGCTGGCGAGAGACGGGAAGGGCAATGACTAAGAGTTCGCGACGGGCCTCGCCGGCGAGGGCGGAAACTCGGTGTGGTGTTTACGAAGGGTGCTAGTTTCCCTACGGCTCTCTTGGAGCAGGGTGGTAGCGTCATCTGGGACTAGAAGGGTATGCCGGGGGCGGCGAATCCTAGAGATCTGAGAGGGAACGTATCGGGTAGCCGCTGCGATAAGGGGGTTACGATGCTTAGCAGCAGTTTCAAGGAAGCGCTGGGTGGAGCGTTTCATGAACTGCTGCAAGGTGGGGATTTTGAGGTCAACATGCAGCTCCTCATTCCTCACAAAGTAGGGGGCATCCACCACCTTGCGGAGAAAGCGGTGCTGCAGTGTCGACATCTTGTGGAGGTGACGGGGCTTGGCATGTGCGAACACTGGGCAAGCATAGGTCATGATTGGCCGGATGACCGAAGTATAGACACGCAATTTGCACTTTAGTGACAATTTGCTCTTGGCGTTCAGGAAGAAATGGAGTCTACCTTGAGCAAAGGCGGCCCGCGAGCGGGCCTGCCTTATGTGCTCGGCGAAGGAGAGATGCTGGTCGAGGATCACACCCAGGTACTTGGCCTGCTTTTCCCAAGGGATCGGCTTGCCGTACATGGTGATCGGACGGGGGGGTACGACCGTTTGACGCGGTCTAGTGTAGAGGACAGCCTGACTTTTCTCTGGGTTTACCTCAATTCTCCATTGCCAGAACCACTTGCCCAGCTGGGTTGCGGAGGATTGGAGGTTGAGACCTATCTGTTCGGGTGAGCGACCCGTGTAGGAGATGGCCGTGTCGTCAGCGAATAGTGCTAACTGCGCCTTCTTGGGTTTTGGGATATCGCTGGTGAACAGCGTAAAGGCTAGGGGCTACCACGGAGCCTTGAGGGATCTTATGGGGTGGGGGGAGGATAAAACGCCCTCTACGCGATAACGAAAGGTGCGCTTCGACAGGAAGTCTCGTAAGATGAGCACGAGACGATCTGGCACTCCTAGTTGGTACAGCTTAAAGATTAAGCCGTTGTGCCAGACTTTGTCGAATGCTTTCGCTATATCGAAGTACAAGACACCGGTCGTATATTTACGCTGGAACCCAGCGCTCATATGCTCGACCATGCGGTAGACTTGTTGGACGCACGAGTGCTCGGAGCGGAATCCGAATTGCTCGTTGGGAATGAGACTCTTAGCCTCAGCAAAATCTTTGAGCCGCTTATAAATAAGCTTTTCGTAAATCTTGCCGAGGACATTGAGTAAACTAATGGGGCGGTAGCTAGAGGGGTCAGACTTGGGCTTGCCTGGTTTTGGAATACCAATGACAGTGGCCTGTTTCCACGCTTGGGGGAACATATTATTACTTAGGACGCCATTGAAGATGGCGGTCAAAAGCATAATAAGTTGGGCTGGACGATACTCGATCGAGCGCTCGCTTTTATAGGAATTGGTCGGTACCACCACTACCCACAATAAGTTCTGCTAACAATATTGTTTAACTATCGTATTAATTGTAAATGTTGTACTTAAATTTTTGACTGTTGTAATATTAATAATAATAAGTTTATTTCATAATAACCTAGCACTTTGCACTGTATACATTGTTTGAAAATAATATTTACATTATGGTGAATTATTAGACTATCTTTTAAACTAGGACTTGCCTGTATCATAAAAGACAGGGTTCAGCCAAATGGATTCTGTTAATATTCACAACCTAAAACCTGTGTAAACAGTGTCACTGGTAAGTCGTAAGCTGTACAGAAAAACTAAAAATTTAATATTAAAAAAAGTAATCTTAAGTAACACAAAGAATTTGAAAGACAGCAGACATGCATGTGTATGTATGTATGTATAGGCGTGTGTGGGTGTATCTGAGGGGTGTATATAGGTGTGTGTGTGTGTGTGTGTGGGGGAGGCAAGTGATTCCGTTAATGTAATAAATATGTAGTAATTGGATATAAAGTGTAATAACAACAAAGGTTTAAAATTAAATTTTAAACATAAAAAGGTTTTCACGTCACCTGCTACTGTACACATACAGTACTCGCTACTGTAAGTGCACAGTTATAGGTAATGTAAAGGAGTATACTTTTCAATGTACATGCTCAGTAGTGAATACGGTTAGTGGCCAGTTACAAGAAACGTAAAGGACAGTACTTTTTAATTCATTACCGGCTACTGTGCATGCTCATTAAAAAGTACTGTCCTTCACGTTACCTTTTACTGTGAACTTTATTACCTGCTACTGTGCACGCACATTAAAAAGTACTGTCCTTCACGTTACGTTTAACTGTGAAATTCATTCCCGGCTACTGTGCATGCACATTAAAAAGTACTGTCCTTCACGTTACCTTTAACTGTAATATTCAATGAACTTTCCTTTATAAAAAACAACCGACTTCCAAAAAAAAAAACCTACACTAAAAATTAAAAAATAACTTTAATTTCGGAAGTGGGTTTTTCTATTTTATTTCTTCCTTATTTGACACTGACTTCCGAAATTAAAGTTATTTTTTAATTTTTAGTGTAGGTTTTTTTTTGTTATTTGAAAAAAGTTTTTTGTTTTTCACTTTTTAGTTGTTATACCCCAGAACTAAAAACCCCAATAACATGGAACGTGGAATTTAAACATTTGGAGAACACCAAAACGTCATCGAGGTATATGTATTTTTCGTTTTTATTCAGTTTCTCTAAAAGCGCTGAAGCAATTTCAATAAAATTTACATGGGACCACTTTGGGAGTATATTCTTTCGGATAAAAATGTATAATAATAATTTTGAAGATCGGTCCACAACTGACGGAGAAACAGGAAGACATACATATGAAAAAAAAAATCATACATACAGTCGAACATAGAACCTTCTCCTTTTTCGAAAGTCGGTTAATAAAAGCCTCAAAAACGGAGTTTAAATGAAAGTAACTACATTATGGGTGCTATAATAAACAGCATGTAACAAAAACCCAGTCCGATCCTGAAGGGTATTATTTGGTATCGTTCTGCGTACACCTAAACGTAAACATTTAATGGATACGAGACTATTATTTTTCTCCATTGAAAATAATTAAATAAAAAAAAACTTATCAAAGGCAACACTGAGCGCTCGGCAAAGTTCACCTACAGTTTTGTGTCAAAGAACCTGCCTGAGGGAGACGGTCTTTTTGATCCTTTGTTAAAATAGGTAAAAATGAAAAGATTTCGCCAGCCGGTGGACTGTTTTCAACTTATGAAAATTTGCCACATTTAGCGGTACTTGTGAGTTACATTTTTTTTTACAATTTTTTCTAGTACGTATGTTAAATCAGGAATACGCTTTTATTTATTGGATCGGACATAGTTTTTGTTACATGCTGTATAAAAGCTGTGCTAATTTGCCTGCTGTCTCGTAACACTATCAAGCGTGACCTTCATTGTTAACCTGCAAAATGAGATGCTCATTTATACCACTGATTTCTTTTTCCAATCCACCCGACAGTATACCATTAAACTTCCAATGTCTCTGTTCAGGCAATCAGGTTTGTAATGTTCGTTTAACAGCCTCAGAGGTCAAAGTACGAGGTCAGAGGTCAGGGGCAAGGATAGAGAGATTCTGGGACGAAACTTAGTTAATTTTGTTAAGGAAGGAACTCGGATTAGTTTGTAGTTAGATAGGTACGAACTTAATTTTTGTTTTGATCGTTTTACGAGGCAAGTTTTGGGCTGAGAGCAATCATGTATACAGGATGTTACTTACGGATATCGTTATCTATGGAGTAAAGTGTAACAGTATAAAGTTTGGGCCGGACATGTCTGCCGGATGTCAAACGAAAAATGGGCAGAAGGTACCACCGAATGGGTCCCATTAAATGCTAGACGACATCTCGGCAGACCAAGGCGCAGATGGCGAGACGAGCTCGACTCCAACCTATTTTTTTGTGTTGTGGTAATTATCCAATGACTTCTCCCATTCTGGGCCTGAGGGCGTATCAGACGTTTTACTGACTTAAACCCACCCTTGTACCTTCAGTTGCCTCGGTGCCAAGGGCCGCGGTAAATCTATTTCGAATTTATCCGCGACAAGGGACTGACCTGTTAGTATAGTAAGTGCGTAGGTAACTGAAATAAGGCAATTTCTGAAAAGAGGTCATTGTACTCAGCATTATGAGCAACTTTTGATATAGAAACAAATATGAAACCGCGTAAAAAAACAGCTTTACAGTACATTTTGTAGAGTTATGCTACGCAGACATACCACCTCCTGCCTATTTTGCCTGATATTTAAATGAATCCCACGAATATTACAAAATGGTTTTTTTTCCCACGTGTTCAATACTGTAGCCTAACCCACAGCAACCGTCCATTTTTTCCGGGAAAAAACTCTTTGAAATTTAGCGATATTGTAGGTTTCATTCAAATCAGTAAAAGAATTTTCGGAATCGGATCAGTTCCAAACATAACTTTTTTTACAAAATATGTATGGTAGTTTTACGTTCTTGTGTGATGCACAAATAAACGTTTTTTTTTCTTTGTTTCTAAAAAAAAAGTAACGTTTTACAAACAAGCAAAACTAATATAGATTTTTAATTATGTCTGTTATTCGGCGCCTGACGTGTTAAAGGTTAATAAGTATTTTTAGGGTTCCGTACCCAAAGGGTCCAAACGAAACCCTATTGCTGTCTGTCACAAAATTTTGTTCCGAAGAATTCTTTAACTTCTCATTGACCTATGAACTTGAAATTTGGTGATACTGTTTGTTATTAGGTAACTTTACCTACCAACAAATACCAATATATTGATAAATCTGATTTTTTCTTTGAAATTGCATCATTTGGTACGGATCCCTAAATATGCGAAGTCCGACACGCACTTGGCCGATTTTTTTTAGAAACCTTGTTGTTCAATAGGAATTTATCTTAAATCGTGCGCTCGACCACTGCGCCAAGCGTGCCGTCATTTGGTTGAATTTTCTAGCCTAGATCTGAATTATTTTTAAGTGACTTCCAAAAGAAAGGTTCTGAATTCGTCGGAATGTTTTTATTTTTGTTTTGTATGTTTGTTACGCGATTCCTCCGCCACATTTAAATAGATTTTGATGTTCTTTTTGTTTGGTAGACCATACTTCAGAGATGCTCCCATGTAATTTTTATCGAAATTGATTCAACACTTTTTGAAAAAATCAACATAAACAAAAAAATATGTAAACACAGATGACGTTTTGGCTGTCTCCAATTATGCTCAAATTCCATGGGGTTATCCATTTGGGCATATCTTCATTATATTTAGTTTCGTTCAGGGGTACAACAACTAAAAATCGAAAAATAAAAAGTTTTTTACAAAAAATACAACGGACTTCAAAAAATTGCAAAATGACTTTAATTTTGGAAGTCGGTGTCAAATAACGAAGAAACAAAATACAAACACTGAATTTTTAGAAGTCTGTTGTATTTTTTGTAAAAAAGATTTGTACCTCTTCATTGTACAGAGTGTAATGGAAATGCGTGGTCATCATGAAAATTAAGAATTTTCTTCAAAGAAGTTATGGTAAATTCCAAAAAAATTAGACTCTCCTTACAAAGTTATCATCAACTGATCAAAAATAGTATACGGATTTTAATGCAGTTTTTATTAATAGGAAGAGTTCTGTTAGTTAAAACTGCATTAAAATCTGTTGCATGGTTTAGGAGGAGTTTCCTTCTACCACCAGACATGTAGACGCACTGAAAGTTACCATCCCTACCTTGTTGCTATTCCACGAACTCGCTCCAAGCGTTTCCGAACGTCTTTTAAATGCGCACTGCAAAGGAGTGGAACTCTCTACCTGCGTCCGAATGCATACAATCCTAATCTCCTCAAAGTTGGAGTGAACAGGCTTCTTCTGGGTAAGCTCGCTCCATCGTCGACTTTGTCTCTGTCACCTCTGACCTAGACTAGAGTCAAGAGCAAACCCATCTAAAATAAAAAAGAGTTAGAGCTGAAACAGACAGATGACGAGTATGTACGGATAAGATAAGAGATAATAAAGTTCCCCAACGAGGCGAGTGAAACTGAGAGAAACGTCTAGTATCTGACCGTAATATATAAGGTACCGTCATCGGACCTACACGTGTGTGAATGTTTCCACTCATTCGAGGAACTGGGTGGAAAATCCATCGTTAGGCGAGTGTGAAACAGAATAAAATCGCTTAGGATAAAACAGATGTTCTGTTTTATGTTTTAAAAAGGTATTATCCATTATTAGTTTTCAGTAGAATTCATTTAAAGTAGGCTCAAAAAAGCACTCGTTCTTATGTGAGTGACATTAAATAATAATATGACATAATAATTTATTTCTTACACAAAAAGTACTTATTATAAATCACACTAATATTATAAAGGCGAAAGTTTGTGAGTGTGTATGTTTGTTACTTCTTCAAGCTGAAATGGCTGGACTGATTTTGATGAATTTTGGTATGTAGATAGCTTATACCCTGGATTAACACATAGGCTACTTTTTATCCTGGTCTACGCGAGTAAAACCGCGGGGCGCAGCTAGTTACAAATAAGTGCCATGAACAGTATTATGTACACTAAAGTTTTAGCATCTGGAGCTGAACTAGGAGGAACCTGTATTTCGGCTTACAGCGTCAACTCCCTCGAGTTACTTCAGAGTATATCTACAAAGATACCAAAACTCAAACTTGGCCACAACAGTTTCTGTCATCCATTTTCTTAGTAATTTTCCTCCACTCGATAATATAATTTCAAATCAGTTGGTCCTGTTATTTATTGACAGCGCTCAGATCGCTTTTTGCTGTTGGCATGACGACAAAACCTCAAATTTCTTTCACTCCACTCGAGTGGAAGAAATTTCATTCAGGACTTAAGATTTAAGTGTTAGTCTTGTCTAAGCTAGATTGCCCCAAATGATCAATCAGTTTCTACATATTTTCAAAGCTCGTCAAGTTGAATCTTTTCATTTTTAGGGTACCGTACCAAAAGGGTAAAACGGGACCCTATTACTAAGACTCCGCTGTCCGTCCGCCTGTCTATCTGTCTGTCCGTCTGTCACCAGGCTGTATCTCATGAACCGTGATAGTTAGACAGTTGAAATTTTCACAGATGATGTATTTCTATTGCCGCTGCATAAAAATAAAAAAAAGAATAAAATAAATATTTAAGGGGGGCTCCCATACAACACAAGTGAGTTTTTTGACGTTTTTATAGATAATGGTACGGAATCATTCATGCGGGAGTCCAACTCGCACTTGGCCGGTTTTTTATATCATTGATCACCTCGCGTTTGAGCGCTATCTCACTTGATGGTAAGCGATGATGTGGTCGACGATGGAGCACGCTTGTCTAGAAGTAACCTATTCACTCTTGACTGATAGTCCCAGCTTATAGCTATCAGGAAACACAGATTACGGCAGGTAATTCCACTCTGAATGTGTTTCCAAAACGTTAACAAGCTCGTCCCATTTTCTCCCAAAGAAACCAAAACAAAACACCCCTAAAACACGAAAAAAAAGCGGAAACAATATAAAAATCAATTTACACAGACATTCGCACTAGGATCTACGAGATCAACAGATAACATAGGTTTAATTACGGCCATAAAACAGGCGGGCTCTTGGGCCACGTCTTAAACGCTCATTAAAGACCATTACGCCGAGCTACGGGCCGCGGAGCGATAAACTGTGAAGAACGGAGAATACTGGCGAAGAACGGAACAAATGGAGAAGTGAGACAAAGAATAGAGACAGAAGGTCAGCCATACAAAGAGTTATAACTCATCATCATCATCATTTCAGCCGAAAGAAGTCCACTGCTGGACATAGGCCTCCCTCAAGTGTCGCTACAACGAGTGGTCCTGTGCATCTCGCATCCATCGCATTCCTGCGACCCTCACCAGCAGCTGTATTTGCTAACTCAGTTGACACCAATTTGATAGGCACTTTGCAGTACATTGCTGGTTTGCTCGGTGGACATCGATTATAATAGGCACTATGTAGTACATTTTTGTTTTCCTATACCTCAAAGCAGCATTGTACTGCATAGTGCCTATCAAATTGATGTCAACTGAGTTAGTGAATACACCAGCTGGTCATCTGCCCATCTTGTAGGAGGCTTTCCAACGCTACATCTTCCGATACGCGGTCACTACTCCAGAACCCTTCGGCTCCATTTGTAAGGGTTTTGTTACCTACCGCTCAGCTCTATGTCTATGGTTGGCTTGAGACAACGAGTGAAAACGCTCATAAACACGCTTCACGTACAATGAGTGCGATTTGTCTGCCTAGCCAATTAGGGTTGGGCTTGGCTTCGGTTTCATCATCATTCTCCTGCCCTTATCCCAATTTATTTGGGGTCGGCGCAACATGTCTTTTTCTTCCATACTCCTCTATTAGTCGTCATCTCCGTAGTCACCCCCTTTCTACCTATATCCTCTTTCACACAGTTCAACCATCGTTTCTTTGGCCTTCCCCTACTCTTATAGCCATCCACATCCATACACAAGACTTTCCTCACGACATTTTCTTCATTCCTCCGCATCGTATGCCCATACCTCGACAACCGATTGGCTTGGCTTCGGTTTATTAGGGTGCAACTAAAAGTCAGTACTTTTGTTTTTGTTGTTAGGGTTCCGTACCCGAAGGGTCTAAACGGAGCCCTATTGTTGTCACTCACGTGTCCGTCTGTCTGTCCGTCTGTCGTCTGTGGCTAAATTTTGTTACGAAGATTTTTTTAACTTCCCATTGACCTATGAACTTGAAATTTAGTGATAATGTTTATTATAACGTGTAATCTACTAACAAATACCAATATTTGGTACGGAACCCTTATGTGCAAAATCCGACACGCACTTGGCCAGTTTTTATCTTAGACTATGAAAGATTATAGACGGAACGTCATTGGACATTAAATGAAGCAGGATCGGTAAAATATGTGAGTGACCTTGACGAACGTAACGATATCGTATCGGCTTCTCATTGTGTCTATGTGAGCTTATTTCTCGTGTACAGATACAAGCCGGCTTCTCATTCTGGTACTTCAGATTACTGGATTTTGACACTCCGTCTATTACCTTTCATAGTCTAAGATTTTTATATAAAGTGTCTGCCTATCTGACCATTGTAACCTATTAGCAAGTAGGTAACACGAGACTCCTGGCAGGCAAAACTGGTTATCAGATTTTCGGGCTGACTACCCGTAACGACTGATGAAGGCAAATTCAAACAAATGGGAGTCGTGAGAGCGCCTGCACTTATAGCCATGTGAAGCATGTCTATGTCAATCTGCCTAGCTTTTTCTAAACTATGTTGGGGTCGACTTCAAAAGGCAGACGTAGCCAGTTGAATACCAGTATTTTACATGGAGCGACTGTCTATCTGACCTCCCCTTTGGAAAAACGGTTCTCAGACTTTTGAGTTTCGGACTACCCGCAACAATTAATGTCAAATATTTACGAATGACAGACGAGGGGCTCTTAAAAAAAAACAGAAAAAATAACATATTCTTCAAAGCCATACAAAACAGTTAGAAGAGGCTACTTTAAAAAAACAACCGGACCAGTGCGAGTCTGACTTGCGCATGAAGGGTTCCGTACCATAGTACAAGATTATCCGCGTCTACGAGTGTCACCTGGCCCTGGAGAATATTTCGACATCAAACCGAATTACACTCCAGTGGATCACGGCACAGTGGATCCCTGGGCAATGACGCCGCGGACGAACTTGCGAAGAGAGGTTCCGAGATGACAGTGCTGGACCCCACTTCTTCCCCTGCTTTACTCGCAATTTCGTACATGGATACGCCAGAGATAAACTGATCTCTACAACAACAAATGTTCACAGGCAACCGACTATCGGCAGTCGAGAATGGCCATGCCGAGCCTGCACCTACGACTAACCAAACGATTGCTTAGCCTCAATAAAAATAACCTCAAATTAATGATACGGGCAATCACGGGCCACTGTCTCTTAAACAAGCAACTTTTCAATCTAGGCATCACGGACAGTCCTCTCTGCAGAGGATGTTTTGACGCCGAAGAATCAGCCGCCCACGTCATCCTGGAATGCAAGGCTGTGGCTACCTAGCGTGAACAAATCCTCGGAACAGTGAGGTCACTCCGCGAAGCCTGCGAAGCTCCCAGGAAGCTTCTGTGCTTCTGGGCGGAGTTGGGCTAGCTATGTTAGCCAGGACCCCCACGCACAACGGACCAAATGAGAGTCTAAGTGCGGACAAAGGAGTCCATTTCCTATTCTATCCGCGTCTACTTGTTGCCATTATTACGTTCGAGCAAAAAAAGTCGAACGGCCTCCTTTGATTTTTTATTTTCTTTATTTGTTGTTATATCGGCAACAAAAATACACATTCTGTTAGAATTTCAACTGTCTACCTATTACGGATCATAAGATATAGCCCGCTGACAGACAGACGGACGGATAGCGGAGGCTTAGTATCACGTCACGTTGGTTACCCTTCGGATACGAAACCCTAAAGTAAGGCTAAAATTACAAAAAATTAAACCCTGACTTCTAAACGAGACAAATGCCTGTATCTTAGAAATTAACCTTTCAAAATCAAACCAACCAGATAATATTAGAATACCATCAGTATCATAATAAAATATCAGAATACCAGTTTCTTACTTGAAGCGACTGTTTTATGACTTTTAAGGTCATAATAACCTAGTTACTGGCTGACTAGTAACAACTGTCAAAGACACGTACGTTCGGCGATATCAAACAAATTGACAGTCGCGAGTGCACCCGCACTCACTGTACGTGAAGCGTGTCTATGTGTGCGTGCGTTTTCGCTCGTTGTATAAAATCAAACTTCTGCATATATCTATTCTGTGTCACCGAACAATGGTTGGATTCGATTTTCGATTGTGTGATAAAGCGTTGTCTTCTCTGTGATTGGGTTAGACAGTTGTGAATCGTTGAGAGAGGGGTGGGGAAGGGGGTCGCTTAGTGGAGTTATGACTGTTTTTATTGATATTAGGTAGGTATTGTTTGAGAAGCTGACTGAGATAGGTAATTTAGTGTTCAATGCGCTTATAATTTGGCGATTTCCAATTTGGTGGTTATTTAGATTTTGAATTTGATTGATCAAAATTAACATCAGTGATTAACAGGTGATTAATGCTTCTTAAATCGGATACAATTCTGTCAAAAAAAAAATTATCCCTGTGTCAAAATTTTATCCTGATCCGTTCCACGTTCTGGCATTATTGAGTAACAAACATCCATCCGTCCATCCAACCATCTCTCTCTTTCACCTATACAGCATGTAAAAAAACCCTGTCCGATTCAATAAAGGTGTATTCCTGGTTTAACATACGTACTAGAAAAAGTTATAAAAAAAATGTAACTCACAAAAACCAAAAGTTATAGATTTTTTATTTTTATAAAATATGCGAAATTTTTAAATATGGCAAATTTTCATAAATTGACAACACTCCACCGCCCTGCGAAATCTTTTTCATTTTTACCTATTTTTATTTCAAACGATACCGCCCTGCACTAGCCGCGCTGTAGGCACTCTGTCTCGCTCAGGCGGCGTCTTTGAAACGAAACAGTAGGTGAACTTTGTCGAACGCTCATTGTTGCCTTTGATAAGTTTTTCTTTTTTTTTAAATTAAGTAATTGTTTTCATTGGGGAAAAATAATTATCTCGTATCTATTAGATGATTACGTATATGTGTACGCAGTACGATACCAAATAATACCCTTCAGGATCGGATAGTGTTTTTGTTACATGCTGTATAATATTAGTAGGTTTTTTTTTTCTGTTGATATGCACGCGTTTGACCACTATCTCACCTGATGGTAAGCGATGATGTGGTCTAAGATGGAGCACGCTTGCCTAGAAGTAAGATTATAAGCTTCATAAGACATTGGCAACCTACAAGTTGACAAGTAGTTACCAATTTCTACGTCTTGTGTTTCTCTTCGAAAATCAAAAACTGGCCAAGTGCGTGTCGGATTTCACACATTAAGGGTTCCGTACCAAATATTGGTATTTGTTAGTTAAGTATACCTCATCTGCCTAGCCTTTTCCCAACTATCTTGGGGTCGGCTTTCAGTCTAACCGGATGCAGCTGAATATTTTACATGGAGCGACCGCCTATCTAACCTCCACAACCGTTACTGGGTAATACGATACCTCTTGGTAAGACTGGTTATCAGACTTTCGGGATTCTAACGACCCGTAACGACTGTCAAAGATCCACGATTGACAGCCGGGACCAACGGTTTAACGTGCTTTCCGAGGCACGGAGGAGTCTCGATATGAAAAGGTCGTCACCCATCCATGGACCAACCCGGCAAGCGTAGCTTAACCTGATGGATTGACCCGTGCGGCTGGTATTACATTAGCCATGAGCTCCTCCAGCCCAGAGCAAAGTATACTTAAGTAATAATAAACATTATCACCAAATTTGAAGTTCATAAGTCAATGGGAATTTAAAAAATTCTTCGTAACAAAATTTTGTGACAGACGACGAACGAACAGATAGACAGACGGACACGTGAGTGACAACAATAGTGCTCTGTCGGGACCCTCCGAGTACAAATTTGCGGCTATACTCGTTTCACATCCCATAAAACTGAGGCTACACCTAATTACTAACACGTTAGAGGTACTAAAAAGGAACAACACAGTATTTTACTCTTAAAACATTAACTAGCTGATTTCCCGCGACTTCGCACCGTGGTATTTCACAGGAACAGTGTAATCTTGCACATGAGCAGTCTTGGCCCAATATGAGCCATGGCACCCAGTCTTAACCGCCTCGACCACAGCTTTGTATACATTATTTCAACACGATGTTTTCCTTCAACGTTTTGAGAGCAATGTTAAAAACAGGCCAAGTGCGTGTCGGCTGTCGTACATTAAGGGTTCCGTACTAAATGAGAGAATTGCCAAGAAGAAATCTGATTTTTCAATATATTGGTATTTGTGAGTAAAATATACGTAATAATAAACATTATCACCAAATTTCATGTTCATAGGTCAATGGGAAGTAAAAAAATTCTTCGTAACAAAATTTTGTTAAAAAAGCTGACTTTGGTGGCTTCTAATTCCTTTGTCTTTCAATATTTTTTAAAACCAATATATCAATATTTATATTATTTGTCTACTCACCGAGCTCTAAACAACGATACCCCATTTGATGGTATAGGTAAAAAAATTTTTCGCTTTACCCTTTGTCTGTATGGCAATTTTTTTTTTAATGTTGTCTAAGGGGAGCTCCTTAGACAACATTAAAAACATTTTTATGAAGATTTCTATGGCTTTGGGTCAACAAGATGCTTATTAAATACTGCGAAAATTTGGAGACTGTATTTCCAACCGTTTGGCTGTAAAACCTGTGTGACAAACGACGAACGGACAGACCGACGGTCACGTCAGTGACAGCAATAGGGCTCTGTTTGGACCATTCGGTTACGGAACCATAAAACTGGCCAAGTGCGTGTCGGATTTCACACATTAAGGGTTCCGTACCATATATTGGTATTTGTAAGTAAAGTATACGTAATAATAAACATTATCACCAAATTTCAAGTTCATAGGTCAATAGGATGTTAAAAAAATCTTCGTAACAAAATTTTGTGACAGACGACAGACGGATAGACGGACACGTAAGTGACAACAAGGGCTCCGTTTGGACCATTCGGGTGCGAAACCCTAAAAAGCACCTGCCTGGGTCCGAACCCGCGACCACTTGTAAGTCGCGGCCGTTACCACTGGGTCACCACGGGCCTTAATATTCTAATATTTTGTTTAGATTTCCTTTTTATTTTATAAGCATATTTTTTTTTTGCTGTTTATCAATATCGGTCTCACTTGCGAAACTTTCGTGATAATTAATTGCTGTCAAGTTTCAACATTTTTTAAGCTCTTTCAAACAGTAGTGTTTTTATTAACCTTGCCCCACACTAGGAATTACTCCTGTATCTTGGGAAACGTACCCAAGATACGTACCAAACATGTCAACCTCACATAAACTAACACCCAGACCCGGAACAACTATCTGCAAGCCATATAAATATTTGTTCCGAGCGGGAATGAAACCCGCGGGACGCAACAGCCGATCGCTCAACCACTGCGCCAACCGTGTCGTCACGAATAAAAGAAGCAAGGAAGGAAGAAACCAGGTTTATTACATCGGAATGTAATAAATGTACAGTCAGTAGCGGCAAACGGATTAGCGAATTTCTTTGCGCTTATAACTGTGTTGCCACCCGTTTTAAGGCGCTATTAACTGGCAATGACCTTGAATGGTTAGCTTGAGTGTTCTGTGCTGAGTTCGGCTAACGTGTCGTACGTCCAATCAGTAATAGGACTCGCTCATCAAGGAGCGCTGTCCGAAATTAGACGTAGGTATTATTAATTTATTAAGTATAGATAAAAAACAGGTATTGAACTAAAACACTTAGACTAAATTATAAATAACTAAATGATCTTTAAAATGGTGAAAGTTTCTTCTAAATAAGCTTTATAGTGTTTGCGTGATTCTCAATTTTTTATCCGCGTTAAACATAATTTTACTAATTAATTACACTATGTTATGAAAATGTAATTTCAAATATTTTCAGATCAAAATTACGACGGAAATTGTCTAAAGTAACATATATATTTTTTAAAGACATAAGACTAGTCGGTTAGACGTGATGTTCAAATAAAAATCGTTAAAGTCGTATAACTGCGCTGCGTGTGAAGGAATATGTTGTTTTGTGTGCCCATTTTGCAATTATGCGATTGAAATTAGAGAAAGACTCGGTATTGGGTGCCTGAGTGATTTCACTTGGATGACACACATCGAAAGCTAGTTTTGTGATCTATTTTTACTTCTGTTTATTCATATTACTAGCGTATCGCCCCCGCTCCGCACGGGTACAAATTATACATAACCTTCATTGTTTTTCGCTCTTTCTTATTATACGACGGTTAAAGGTTTTTAATTAAACATCACGTCTAAACGACTAGTCTTATTTCTTTGAAAAAAATATATGTTACTCTAGACAATTTCCATCGTTATTTGATCTCAGAATATTTGAAATTATATTTTTATAACATATTTAATTTAATTTGTAAAGTTATGTCTAACGCGGAAAAAATTGAGAATCACGCAAAAACTATGAAGTGTATTTTTATGAAACCTTCACCATTTTAAAGATCATTTAATTACTTATAATTAAGTTTCACAGTTTTAGTTTAATACCTGTTGTTTGATGTGTAATAAATTAATAATGCGTCTAATTTCGGACAGCGCTCCTTGATGGGCGAGTCGTATTACTGGGTGGACATACGACGCGTTACGTGAGCTCAGCGCAGAACACGCAAGCTAACCACTCAAGGCCATTGGCAGCTAATAGCGCCTTAAAATCAGTTGCGTGATTCAGAAGGAGTTAAAAGAGAAACAGACTGACACAGAAAGCGCAATACTGGAGCCCTTCTTCTTCTTCTTAGCGTGTCGATGGCAAATTTAATTAAATGTAATGTTTGGCCCAGTATTCAGTGAAGGCAGAGAATTCGCTGACGCAGCCATAAGGTCCTCACATGTACAGGTGACAGGACATGCGGCGCAAGATGAGAGGTGGGCCATGGTCTGCGGAGAGACGCCGCATAAACACCAAAGATCGGAGCCATTCGAGAACCCCCACCTGTGGGGGTTGTCTTTACTGCGGCCAACCTGAGTACGGAGTACCTGAGTACTGGAGCCCTGAAACAGCTAGACGGAGTCGTGGTAGACCCAGGAGAAGATGGCGGGACTCCGTGCATGGCGTCCTGACGAATTGCCGTGAAGAAGCCCAGCTCAGAGAGAAGTAGAAGGAATTGGGGAGGTCTCTGCCCAGCCCCCCTAGTCATATTACTTCTCTTTTATCGTTTACTCTAACGCATAGTACAAAATGTATGGCAATGACATTACCTGCGTAGATAAGTGTCACGTGACTTATCGCAGGTAATGTCATTGCCATACATTTTGTACTTAGCGTTAGCGTAAACGATAATAGAAAAGTAATATGGTTAGGGGGGCAGGAATGGGACTTGGAACAGCACAAGTTGACTAAAAAAATGTTTTCTATTATTCTTTAGTTATTTGTAAAGACATAAGTCGCTTTAATTTTCCTTTTAAAGTTACGTTAAAGATTCCAAAATTGTGAAGAAAGGCCACTGTAATTCCATTTATTTTTTTACAACTAAAACATGAAGTAACTTTCAAGAGAAGTCGAAAGAATAGGGGAGGTCTCTGCCCCAGAAATGGCCAGAATGGTGTCAGGAATGGGACTTGGGACAGCACAGGTTGACTAAACAAATGCTTTCTATTATTCTTTAGCTATTTCTAAAGACATAAATCGCTTTAATTTTCCTTTTAAAGTTAAAGATCCCAAAATTGTGAAGAAAGAAAAGACTACTGTAGTTCCATTTACTTTTTTTCAACTAAAACATGAAGTGACAGGCATACTTTAAGGTAGGTTCTATTCCTCACAGGCGTTTCGGAGAGGGACTTCCGGGGCGGCCTTTAAGAGGGCACGGAGCCATTATGTGCGGAAGGTGAGATTTTAGTGAGGTAAGAATCCTACGTTCCTGGTCTTTTTCCTAAAAGGCCAGGCGCTTTTTGAAAAAAAAATTAACCCTAACAATAGGTATAATCAAAACATGCAAAACATTCCTCCAATTCTCGAACTTCAGAGCAACACAGCAATCAGATACAACAGCAACCGCGTCGAACATTACAATAATTCGTCAGAGCTCCGTGTAAAATATTTGTATGTAAAAATTAATCCCTGTCAAGGCAATATTTATATGGCCAGCAGAAAACAGTAGTAACCCTTACAAAATATCAATTGGGGCGGCAGCCTGTCGTTTTTTATAGCTAACTCTGTAAAACATTGGTGTAGCGTGTGTAAAGGTCTTATGCCCGCTTGACACGCGAACGTACACTTGTAACAAAAAGTGATTTAGGTAATTTTTCTGGCAGTTTCCTATTAACTCGTAATTAGTGCCATTTGCTACTACCTACCAGTTTTATGTTTCCCTTTACATTTAATGTTATGTACTTAAATGGCGAAATCGCTGTTATATTTTTGGGTAACCCCGTTATTGTGGTTTTTTTGGGAAATTCTTATTTATGAAAATGTTTTTCGAGTGGTGCTGATATTTGTGGTTTAGTGTTAGGGTTTTGGGGCCGTAAAATGTTATGGTAGATTGTTCTTTACCTAAATTCTTATTACTGGAAAAATAACCGAGAACATGATTGAACATAGTTGGACTAATAAAATAGGAATTATCGAATACTTGACATTGCTTGACAATCCAGGTACCTTTCATCGTTTTTTCAGCCAAAATCCATTATCAGTTTCAGACGTAGTAAACCGGATCTGTTGTAATTTACATCATTGCCACATCTTATCACCTTCATCCACGGCCATTACTGCCAGTTCTTAGGTACGAAGATGAAATGAAAGATCGCACGTTATTTAATACTAGATAATATTTACAATTTTATTTTAGCAACCTACGACGATTAAACGCACAGGTTATCGGAAACAAAAAAGTTGAGTCATGCAAAAAATTACATGTGAAAATTCTATACAGATTTAATTGACAAACACAATAAAAAGTAACAAGCATCAGCAACCAACAGTCCCAAAAAATCATTTTATAGAATTTCGTAAATTAAATTAAATTATTAAATTCGTTTATTTCGGACCAGTGTCCATATGTTACATACAACATGAAAAACAAAACAAAAACAATACAACATACTTACAACACAAAAATAATAGGAAAATATCAATAGACAATACATTTTAAGTTCGGAGAGGGGGACCTGTCCACTGCTCACCGAATAGCATGCAAGCGTATCCAGTGGCGCAGCAGTGGAGAGTCCCACCTGTCCGCGAACACGCTCAGTATGCTGTTGCTGCTGGACCTAACGCGACTCAGCAGCGACGCACACTGTTTCCTAATAAGGGCGTGAAAGCCATTAGTGTGCGCTTCTGCGAACATAGTCGAAGCACTGCAGAATCGCGGCAGCCCCAGCAGCACCCTAAATGCGTTGTTGTATTGGACACGCAAGGCATTGTATGCCACCAGTGTATAGTTAACCCACAGGCTGCACGTGTAAAGTGTTTGGCAGTAAGATTTAAAAAGCGTAACTTTCACTCGATTACTGCTATGTGCAAACCTGCATCCACGGAAACTGCATCCTGTAAATGACACAATCGTAGGCAAGTATAATTTTTCAAATAACTTCTCCCGTTCTGAGTGCAGCAGGAAGTCGTGTCAGACTCTTACTGACTAAAACCCACCCGTATTCCTTCAGTTGCCTGTGAGTTCATTCGTAACAGAGTTACCGCGCCCCTGGGCACTCAGGCAGGGAAGGAACAGGGGTGGGTTTTAGTCAGTAAGAGTCTGACACGCCCTCCCGCTCCACCCAGAGCGGGACAGTCATTGGATGATTTCCCAATCCACAAAAAAAAAAGCGTCGCGGTGACTTTATCAAACACCCCGGCGATCCTGACAGGTGTAAAAACCAGAGTATGTAAGAAAATCACCCAGCGAGTTTCGCATGCACATTCCCGCCTCTCAATAAGCAAAAAAACTCTTCTCTGACAAAAAAAAAAAAACTTAAAACACAGCGTCTCAATTCCCCATAAACACAATTAATAACCCCGATTAAAAGGTTAATTAAGCCAAAGGCTTGTCTCCTCGGCAGTACAGGCCTCTTTTATATTTTTTTAAAGGCAACATCGAGCCGACCGCAATGATGGAACGGTGTGTTTCTGTTATACTACATTTAAACTTATCCTGATCAAACGTGTAGTAATTTGTTAACTAGTATTTCTATTATTTTTGATATTATATCAGCCTGTGGTGTGTATCATAAGGCAGTGGTGGCTCAGTGATAATGACCGCGGCTAACAGGTCGTGGGTCGTGGATTCGAACCCAGGTAGGCGCTTTAAATTGTGTGAGCCACCATTATTCAAACGCTCATCAATAGTAAACAAAAAAAATTCATCACCACTGCTATCAAAACGGTGAAAGAAAACATCGTGAGGAAACCGGTATGTCCTAGAACCAAAACTTCGAAGACATGTGACATCCACCGGCTTGCATTAGGCCCGCGTGGTGGATTACAGGCCACACTTTATCACAGAGAGGAAGCCTGTGTCCCAGCAGTGGTATCATTAAAAGGCCTATAATGCTATCAGCCTGTACCGACCCACAGCTGTCCAAAGACCTCACGGCAGTTTAATTATCTTAGGGTCATCTGCCTAGCCTTTTCCCAACTATCTTGGGGTCGGCTTCCAGTTTAACCGGATGCAGCTGAATACCAGTATTTTACATGGAGCGACTGCCTATCTGACCTCCACAACCCAGTTACTGGGTAATACGATACCCCTTGGTAAGACTGGATGTCAGACTTTCGTGCTTCTGACGACCCGTAACGACTGTCAAAGATCCGCGATTGACAGCCGGGACCAACGGCTTAACGTGCTTTCCGAGGCACGGAGGAGTCTCGATATGTAAAGATGGTCACCCATCCACGGACCAACCCCGGCAAGCGTAGTTTAACTTGATAGATCGACCCATGCGGCTGTTATTACTTTAGCCACGAGCTCCTCTATTGTTATTCGACAGCCATTTTGATGTTAATTTTGACCAGTGATCATCTATCACTCACTCACGCCATCGCGACTAAAAGGAATATAATAGAACCGACTTCCAAAAAAAGTGCAAAATAACTTTAATTCCGGAAGTCGGTGACAAAAAAATAACGGAGAAATACAAACATCCGAATTGATTACCTCCTCCTTTTTAAAGTCGGTTAAATATTCAACTCCTGAAGTCCTGAGGATAAAAAATTGAATATTCTCAAAAAAAAACCGACTGTAAAAAGAACTAAAAAGTTCCATACAAGTCCCTTTTCAAGCAGTCGGATGCAGTTGGTGGCAATTATTTTAGTTCAATTATTGATTTCATGCCACCAACTAATGGCTGCATCCAAAAAATTATAACTTAACCGAAGACCTTTTGCACATACTCGTACACTCCTAAAATTATTTGCAACAAAAAAAAAAGCATATACATGCACCCACCTATAAACTCTACACACACCTCTACATACAACACACTCCACAATTACATATATTTACTCACACAGAACACCTCTTAACAATCACCTACCCTTTTAATTCCAATTTTCTTTTTTTTTAATGTAAAATCACAGTTACATACTTATAAATTCTTGCTAATTTGTCTAGTTATTAATTCATCAATAAATAAATATTGTTTGCCTTACTTGGGAAGAGACTGGACCCCACGACACAGGGAATCCTAGCGTGGGATCCAGGGAATTTGAAGAAACCTAGCACTTAAGGCTCTTATGTATCGCAATATTGTATAATTATTGTACAATGTGTTAATGAACTGAATAATTTTTTATTTATTTATTTAACTGCATCAGATTGCTTGAAAAGTTTTTAGTTGTTTTTTACAGTCGGTTTTTTTTTAAATATTAAATTTCTTTATTTTCTACATTTTAGTGAGTTATATTTGTTGGAATCGCCTCCTCAAACCCTTTATTTTGATACCCCACTTAATACAGTTCGTTCGTTTTTCACAATATGGCGTCTGGTTGACGCCATATTGTATTTTGATTACTGTCATGTCTTTAGTAGCACTCGCAAGGTTAAGACGAATCAATTGACGTAAAAATTATCAAAATCAGCCCACGCGTTTGGTCTCTCATAGTGCCACAAAGAAACAAACATACATATATACATAGGCTTCTTTTTTTTTTGTGTGGGGTGGGAAATCATCCAATGTCATCCTGTCCATCATCCAGTCAGTCAGCACCAATTAATAAAATGATTAATTACCTACTTACAGCCTTCTTCTTTTGTAAGTATATAAAATTTTGATATTTAATAATCAGATTGTTGTTTGGCGCCGACTCAAAATTAGTTTACATAAAATTTGATATTTTATGTAGGTAAATAAGCTCATTACTCAAGACTTAAAAGGTTTATTTATTTTTTGCTTTTTAGTTCTTTTTCGTCGGTTAATTTTTTTGTTAAAAAGTTTTTATTAACATACATAATATATATTCTATGCTGAATCGAAGCAAAGAAATATTTCTTCAAAAGGTTTGTAGGTCAAATAGTGTTTTAAAAGCTCAGGGTTTCGGCATTCGCGTGACTAGAGTTACCGTTGAAAACTTGCATTGTACTTGGGAATAAATTGCCCTATCTTCTCTTATGGGTGTTTTGAGGGGAGATAATATCTATTGGAGTCTGATGGCTGACCGGAAGTCTTTTAAAAAAGAAGAAACCTGGCATTACTTATAGTAAAGTATAGTTTTTTTTTTATTCAACAGTGGTGTTGAGATTACACTGAAGTTAAATGATAAATGATGTTTATTCAGTAAATAGGTTACAAGGAACACTTTTACACGTCAATGTTTTTTGTCAGTTTAAGCTAGATGAGGCCGGTGTTTCCTAGCTGACTACCCTGAGAAGAAACACCGAAACAAACTCAGAGGTCAAAGTCTCTTTTAAAGTGTTCAAATCCATACAATATGTACTGGTTAAATCATATGAGAACCATGTACGTTTATGTCTGGGATGAGCTTTTTGAACAAAGCAACACACAAATTCGAGTGGACCTGTCCAGACAGTGCAAGTATTTGTCAGTCATCGTGAAGCTCAACTCAGAACTTTGAGGAGCTCAACGAACCGACGAACAATACCAAAGTAAGGACATTTGAGTAGACCGCAAAAATACTCAAATTGCCAGACAATCAATCAAAAATAAAGATATTAGGATAAAGTCAACCCAGTTAAAAACAGAAGATAAAAAAACACAGAAATTTATGAATTTATTGAAGACGTGTCAAAAAAGTTACAAAAAATCAAAATCAACACGGCTTTTGCAATAGTAACAGAATCACAGTGTAATTTAATTTTAAAATCGCAAACCATAATCGAAAGAAGAAACTGTTTCTCATGCATTCAAAAACCATAAAGTACTTGAAACAAGTGAACCACTATCGTTTAACTCCTATAAAGTGCCGATAAAGCACTCGAGAATTCAAAGAACTAACACAAGTTTAATCAAGCGAATAATTTCAATTGTTAATTAGGAACAAATTTCTCTGAACCGGCTCACATGCCTTAGTGGTATAAAAATTAAAAAGTGCAATTTAACACCACAGCAGTATGTCGTGTTGTGCCAACATAACACGCAGTGAAGCCTTTAAAACTAATTATTTTTATTTAATTTTATTTATTGAGAGATCCAACACGCGAGAATCGAACCCGCTCGGCGGGAGTCGCCAAACCTGTTACGCGTAAAAGGCAAAAATTTTAATTTATGCACACTGTATACCCTCCCAAACACACGATTTTACACCTTATGTTCTTGCTACATAAACTCCAAAGTTTCTTGCATATTTGCTTGTACGAACACATGTGTGCTGGACTGTACTTCTGTAAGAATACACCTATCTAAGAAATGTATTCAGTTTTAATTACCATTGGTTTTTATTGTGTATAAATTTAGTTTTTATGTGTTTCTAGTGAAGTATATGCTAGTTATTTTTAGTTTGAAATATAAGTATGCTTTTCGCATTATTGTATCGTGGTTTATTCTTGAGAGTTCGGTATTAATTCATGTTATTTTATAGGTTATGTTGCATAGAGTAATAGACCAATCGAAGGATAACAAAGCTCCGTTGATAATACATAAATTGTTAGTTATTTGTGTTCAGTGAATATTTTATAGCTTACTTATAATTAGTAATTAATAATTTTGCACCTGGGAAAGTTTTGAATATCTTTACAGAAACTGAATAAATCTTGAATGACTTTAAGGGCAAAAAGAACAGGCATTAATTATTGTTTTGTATCGGTAACTGGTTTCTCAAGGATGCGTAAAGAACTTGAGTTTGTTGAACCCTGCCTCCATTATAATAAATGACTTAATGTGTCAGTATGTAGATCATCAGATATTAAGACTGATTCAACCTCTTTTGAATAATCTGAATTTTTCGCTTTGGTATTGTTCGTCGAGTCGTTGAGCTTAGTAGTCCTGAGTTCAGCTACACGAATACTTACAAAAGCTTGCACTGTCTGGACAGGTCCACTGAGATCTGTTTGGTTCTTTCCTCAAAAGCCCACCTCAGACACTGATCTGTATGGTTCTCACACGACGTATTGTGATAATGTGATTACTATGTAGGTCGTTATATTATGGGTCGATTCACATGAAGTGACATCCACCAATCCACACTAGGCACACACCTGGTGGATTACGGCCCGTTCCCTCCCCAAGAGTGTATGCCTCTCTTTCTCTCCTTCTGTGAAGCAGTAATGCTCGCGAAGGAGGAGGCGGAACGGGTGAGGGACGCTCAACAACAGAGTCGCCCTCACGCCTGCATCAGCAGCCGCCACAGGAGACGCCCTGGGCGGGAGACGTCGCTAGACGATCTCCGGCCACCGTAGACCCGGGCCTCCGGACGGCGAGTAATGGGTAGCTCGCCGTCCGATCAGCACCAGACCCGAGAGTCGACAGCGCGTAGTGTTCCACGCGCGCCTCAAAGAGTTGTCAGCAATAATGACGGGGCCCGTCACGGCCGATGTCTGCCCAGTGGTTGAGCATAAATTCGAAACCGAGTTACCTCGTCTCTGGGCACTCAGGGCAGGGAAGGAACAGGGGTAGGTTTTAGTCAGTAAGAGTCTGACACGCCCTCACGCTCCACCCAGAGCGGGAGATGTCATTGGATGAATTCCCACCCCTTAAAAAAAAAAAGGGAGTAGGTCTGAGTCCTAGTAATGGGAAACCAGCCTAAGCTGATTATGTTACTATAAGCTTATGCTAATTATACACAATAAATTGCATGTCTTTGGCATTAAATTAATGAGTGAAGAATCAACTGCTTGATTCATTTTACGTTGAATTGATGATTCATCAACAAAGCATGATGACGAAAATTATGCACTTTATAAATGAGTGAATGAAGAATCCAGTTATGAACAGTTTGGTTATGATTCATAATCAAGGAAAGATGATAAAACTGTTAATAATATTGCTACAGCCAATCTCATATCCACCACGATACTTTTCTCTTCTTCTTCTTCATATTCGTGGTCTTCATTGCTTGCATTGCTAGATTTTTCGAGATTCGGGAAAGCTTTCACGAATTCACTGACGAGCTGCTTCCAGGCCACTCTGTCTTCGGCGTTTTTTTAAGGGCATTGGTAACAATGAGTCCTGTTAACTACTTGATCTGGTCTCACCAAGGACTTATAACAAGCTTAATAAAGGTACCTGCAGAAAGGTGCGACGCGACAATGCGATATCGAAGCGTATTCATAGAAATATCTAGTTCTAAAACTGTTCTACAGGCAGACCATTTTTCATGAAAAAGAGTGTTCTCATCTCATTGTCGCGTCTCGCCAGTCTGTGGGAACCTTAAGTAACAATGTATAAGTAAGCATTCTGATATACTTATCTCACCACGATCTATATTAGTGTTGTTCTCAGAACCTTGTGACCAAAACCTCGGTATAAAGGTCGGTATAAAATTCCAAAAAAAAATTGCCCCCATACTAATTTTGATCAGTTGATGATGAATTTTTTATGCCTTCTAAGAGAAAGTTGTTCATTTTCAAGGGCAGGAGCAGTCTTTAAAATATGTCCCCACCTTTCTTTAAAATACACCCTCTACATGTGCATGTGAATGTTTATTATGTAGGTAAATGTAGGTATGTATATTTATAGGTATATGTAACGAATTGGAGCCGGCGGCGAGCGCAGTTGAAGAGTGGCTTCCTACAGACCGAGCACCAGTTGCAAAGGCGGGTGGAGTCAGGAAACTATTCGGAGGTGGCATTACTTGTTTTAATATTTTCATGAAAACCTTTAGATTAGCGGACTTTTTTTTTGGGTGTGGGAATATCAAATCACTTCTCCCGCTCTGGGTGAAGCGGGAGAAGTGATTAATTCTAAAAAAAATGGGTCAGACTGACTAAAACCCACTCATGTTCCTTCAGTTGCCTGTGCCAAGACCGCGGTGACTCGCTTTCAAATTTATCTGCAACTAATTTCGTGATTTATTTTCGTTAAATCCCAGGTTTGGATCCCATTTCTTAAGTATTAACGATCGGTCCCAATTGCTAGTACCATTTAATCCCATGTTAAAACAACACGTGTAGGTGCTTTTCAGAAGAAAAAACTTTTTTACAAAAAATACAACCGACTTCTAAAAATTGCAAAATAACTTTAATTTTTGGAAGTCGGATGTTTTTTTTGTAAAAAAAAAAATATTTTCACTTTTTAGTTGTTATACCCCAGAAGTAAAACTAAATATTAAAGTTATGCCCGAATGGTTAACACTAATAACACGGAATTTGAACATTTGGAAACAACCAAAACGAAATCTGTGTATACATATTTTTTGTTTATGTTGATTTTTTCAAAAAGTGCGTAATCAATTTCAATAAAATTTACATGGGACCACCTCTGAAGTACGATCTACCAAACAAAAAAAGTATCATCAAAATCTATTCACAAATGGCGGAGACATCGCGTAACAAACATACAAAAATACTCATGAATTGAGAACCTCCTCTTTTTTGAAGTCGGTTAGTCGGTTAGTCGTTCGGTCGGTTATCAAACACCAGCGGACGTCACGTAGTTTCACCCGCGTAGATGCCGATCCCGTGGGAGTACGGGGATAAAATATAGCCTATGTTACTTGCTGATAATGTAAGTTATCCATTGCTATAAGAATTTTTCAAATCGGTCCAGTAGTTTTTAAGTTTATTCGTTAAATGCAAAAATACAAATCTTTCCTCTTTATTATGTTATTACTATTAGTTTATGTATATTAGTATATATATACATTATAAAAAAAACAGCTACTGTTCGGCCCACCGACTATTAAATGATTGAATGAATGAAAGACAGAAGAAACATTAACGAGCCTCCGTTTCGTGAATTGAAGACTGGATTGTGCTTAAATTGTAAGGCTGATAATATAACGTTAAAAAACTTTTTTGGCATCAACAAGCTAAAAAGGTTTTTAACATGCAGAGGATAAAATGTGTGTTGTCGACATTTTCAACTTTTCTTGCGATGTCATTTTTGTGTTTTTGTGTTTGTTTAACGATCTTCTTCCATTTTGCTCTGTGCTGTGTTTCCCTTCGCCAAGATGTTTTCCTGCCTATTTGCCTAAGATCTTCCTCGATACAATCCTTCCAACGCTTTCTGGGTCTTCCGCTGGATCTTTTCTGTTGCGGAGTCCATTTGGACATGGTTTTAACCGCTCTGTTGTCACCCATCCTTTTCAGGTCTTCGATACGTGCCATCGTCTTCTCGCACTGGTCCGAAAACTTTCCTCAGTACTTTCCTCGCGAACAATGGCATTTAAAGTTTGTCTTTTTGAAATTGTGTATGCATTTGCACCTTATACCGCATCCACTACTCCCTCATCCAGGCCCCAGCATTGCCCACATATTACCGATCGGCTACGCGCGACGCCGAGCCGAGCTGAGCCGAGCCTCCCAATAATAGCAGTACGCTAATTACGATAATGCTCTGCATGTGTGCGCTTTTAAACCTCCCGATCCCTCCAGCTCCCTTCAAGGATGTAAGACAGGTCTTCTTAGCGGAGGCGAAGTTTAACGAAGTTGGGAGATATTTTTTCTAAGAAAAAATTAAACCAGATTCTGTGTTTCCTGGTAGCTCAACTGCCTAGCCTTTTCCCAACTATCTTGGGGTTGGCTTCCAGTCTAACCACATGCAGCTAAATACCAGTACTTTACATGGAGCGACTACCAATCTGACCTCCACAACCCAGTTACTGAGTAATACGATACCCCTGGGTAAGACTGGTTGTCAGACTTTCGGGCTTTTGACGACCCGTATCGACTGTCAAAGATCAACGATTGATAGCCGGGACCAACGGCTTAACGTGCTTTCCAAGGCACGGAGGAGTCTCGGTATGAAAAGATGGTCACCCATCCATGGACCAACCCGGCAAGCATAGCTTAACCTGATGGATCAACCCGTGCGGCTGTTATTACTTTAGCCACGAGCTCCTGATAGCTACAACCTGGACTTCTTTAAGTCAAGAGTGAATAGGTTACTTCCAGGCAAGCGTGCTCCATTTTCGACCATTTCGCTTACCATCAGGTGAGATAGTTGTCAAACGTGAGCCTAGTAATGATGAAAAAGACCGGCCAAGTGTGGGTTGGGCTTCGCACATATAGGGTTCCATACCAATTTCAACAAGAGACTGAAACAAAAAAAAATAATAAAAAAAAAACATACGGGTCGAATTCCGAACCTCCTTTTTTGAAGTCGGTTAAAAAGATTTTTTTTTAATATTACACAAAAATAAACACAGGAGAATACCCCATTCAGTTAAAACTAACGGAGGTACGATTTCTGGCTCTAGTTAAGCATTTGCGGAGGTAAATGCGATGTTCAATTACAACCCTATCCCAGGTGAATCCAGGTACAGAGGAGCTACAGGCGAGATGCTCTTAGAAAGTATTAGCCGCTGTTAACGCAGTTTAAGAGTAATGACTGTGTGAACGTATTTTTGTATTAGAAATCTGTCCGGACGCTTAGGTGTTAAATTGTGGCTGTTTAAGGGTCTAACTACCGGCCAAGTGGCGCTCTCATTGAATAAAAAATCGTAGCATAGCATAGAAAATAAATATTAAAATGTTTCGTATCCAAAGTAGTAGACAAAAGTGCCAAAGACGGCCGTTTCTGACACTTTTGCCTACTACTTTGGATACGAAACATTTTAATATTTATTTTCTATGCTATGCTACGATTTTTTATTCAATGTGGGCGCTACTTGGCCGGTAGTAGGGCCTTAAGTCCTCAAATAAGATTTTATAAGATTAAGATTGACCTTTCGCAATCATAGTGATTGCGAAAGATCTTATCTGAGGACTTAAACTTTATATTTATAGACTTAAATTTTATATTTCACTACTTACATAGTATATTATATAATTTACTTAATTACCACTGCTCTCAAAACGGTGAAGGAAAACATCGTGAGGAAACCGGCATGTCCTAAAACCAAAAATTCGAAGACATATGACATCCACCAACCTGCATTGGGTCCGAAAGGTGGATTATGGCCAATTCCCTCTCCTAGAGAGGAGACATGAGTCCCAGCAGTGGGAATATTATAAGGCTGAATATGCTTAAGCGTATTATACACCGTGTAAGGTACATAAACGCACATACGTGTACCAGTGATTCAGTACATGATTCTGGACCCCCTAGCGTTGGAATTTTTCATCGGATTTTTCCTCAATTTTCAATTTTTTTCTGCAGTTTTTGTTACTTTAGTTTCGCTAGAGTTCATTCACGTCACCGGCCTAATACCTACTTACCTAAGGCGCGCGGGGCGCTCCTTTGTTAGTAGCATTAGGTGTAACCTTTTCGCGAAGTTTGCGGTATCTTGTTCCTTACAGCCTGTATAATTCTATTGTCACCAGTTAAGTATGAAATCCAGCTCCAAAAAATACGTAATATATACATAAAAACGTACATCCCTGCTTGCGCCCGGGGCATTACACAATAGAGCTACTAAAAGATTTGCAAAGAAACAATGACGAGTGGGTCATGTATGGAGGTCACCTAATTTTCTTCAAATGAATACAAATATTAGAATGAAAACAGTTGTTATGCGTTCATTTATATTCAGACTAGCTCCTGCCAGCGGCTTCGCCTGGTTGAAAGTCAAAAAACTTCCCAAGGGAACAGAAACGCAGGATAGAAAGTAGCCTATGTGCTATTCCAGACTATAATCTATCTCAGTGCCAGATTTCATCCAGATCCGCTCATCTGTTCTAGCGTTATAGAGTAACAAACATTCAATAACCAAGCTTTCGCATTTATTGTTGTAGTTAGAGAACTTAATATCAAACCATTCCCAGCGGAGGCTGGAGCGGAGGATCGAGATTAAGGCGCAGTTATACGACTTTTAATAGTTTTTAATTGAACATCACGTCTAAACGACCAGTCGTATGTCTTTGAAAAAAGTATATGTTACTCTAGACAATTTCCGTCGTAATTTTGATCTTAGAATATTTGAAATTATATTTTTACTAGCTGCACCCCGCGGTTTTACCCGCCTAGACTGGAATAAAAGCCTATATGTTAATCCAGGCTATAAGCTATCTACATACTAAATTTCATCTAAATCGGTCCAGCCGTTTGAGCGTGAAGAAATAACAAACATACACACTCACAAACTTTCACATTTATAATATCAGTAGGATAACATAGTGTAATTAATTTGTAAAGGTATGTTTAACGCGGATAAAAAATTGAGAATCACGCAAGAACTATATAGCGTAATTTTCTGAAAATAATCATTTAATTATTTATAATTCAGTCTAAGTGTTTTAGTTTAATACTTGTTGATTTATGTGTAAGAAATTAATAATGCGTCTAATTTCGGACAGCGCTCCTTGATAAGCGAGTCCTATTACTGAGTGGACGTAGGACGCGTTACGTGAGCTCAGCATAAAACACGCAAGCTAACCACTCAAGGTCATTGGCAGTTAATAGCTCCTTAAGGTCCGGATCTTCCTAGCGTTATCTAAACTATTTTGTCGTTAGCTTTCTGTCCAGCTGAGTACCAGTATTACATGGAGCGACTGCCTAATTGACCTCCAGACCACAACTCAGTTGAGTAGCATCAGTGTCCGAAAGAGTAACACTGGCTCTGAACACAGCAACTGAAGGAATATGGGTGACCTGATGATTTCCCAACCTCAATAATATTATTTAATATTGAATTTAATTTTTTACTTTTAACTTTTTATTTGACTGTAAAGGTCTTAAAATGTAATTTGGATTCTATTTTTATTCTGAAATACGTAGCAATAGTTATGAATAATTTATGATTGTTATTTACTGTTTTTTTTGTCTCTCTTTTTAATCGGTCTTTTTGCCCAAGACACACACACACAAGAGAGAGATTGCACAAGTCCGAGGCCATGTGCTTTCATGGCTATCGGAACGAGCCACCGGCGGGTTCCCAGATCACGGTAGGAGGGGTTCGCATCGGCGTCGAGGGTACGATGAAGTACCTGGGACTCGTCCTCGACAGCCGGTGGAACTTCGTCGAGCATTTTCGACGTTTGGCTCCCAGATTGGACAGGGCCGGAGCCGCCTTGAAGCGGCTCCTACCCAATCTGAAGGGGCCAAACGCCTCCTGCCGGAGGCTCTACGCGGGGATCGTGCGGTCCATGGCCCTCTACGGGGCACCGGTGTGGGCGCGTTCGCTGACGCAGCGGTCAACGCGCCAGATGAACGCGGCCCAGAGGGTCGTGGCGATCCGCATCATCCGCGGATACTGCACGGTCTCCAGTGAGGCGGCGAGCCTCCTTGCCGGACTGTCACCGTGGGATCTGGAGGCAAAAATCCTCGCGCACCTGTACGAGTGCCGCGAGGAGGCTAAACGCCGGGGCGAAACTCCGCTGCCGCGACAGCTCGCGGCTCGGCGGACAGAGCTCCGGCAGGATCTCATGGTGACATGGAGAGAGCGACTGTCGCAACCCAGCGCTGGGCACGCCACCATCCAGGCGGTAGTGCCCCTCTTTGAGGAGTGGCTGGAGAGGCGCCATGGCGCCCTCACCTTCCGCCTGACGCAGGTGCTCACCGGACATGGCTGTTTCGGGAGGTACCTGTGTCGGATCAAGGCGGAGGTGACCCCTGCGTGTTTCCACTGCGAGGATCGCCCAGTGGACACGGTGGAGCATACGGTGGAGGTTTGCCCCGCCTGGGCAGAACACCGCCGTGTCCTCGTGGATGCGATAGGCGGCAGCGACCTCTCGCGCCGTGCCCTGGTTCAGGCCATGGTACGGAGTGAGAGGGAATGGGGGGCCGTCTCCTCCTTCTGCGAAGCAGTAATGCTCGCGAAGAGGGAGGCGGCACACGTTAGGGAGACTCAACAGAGACCGAGTCGCCCTAGCGCCCCCAGCAGCAGCCGTCGCAGGAGACGCCAGGGGCTGCGAGACGATCTCCGGCCACCGTAGACCCGGGCCTGCGGACGGCGAGTAGCGGGTAACTCGCCGTCCGATCAGCACCAGGCCCGAGAGTCGACGGCGCGTAGTGTTCCACGCGCGCCTCAAAGAGTTGTCAGCAAAGGACGGGGCCTGCCACGGCCAGTGCCTGCCCGGGGGTGGAGGATAAATTCGAAAGAGTTACCTCGCCCCCGGGCGCGTAGGGCAGGGAGGAACAGGGGTGGGTTTTAGTCAGTAAGAGTCTGACACGCCCTTCCGCTCCACCCCAGAGCGGAAAGAGTCATAAGATGATTTCCCACCCCCAAAAAAAAAAAAAAAAAAAGGTCTTAAAATGTAATTTGAATTCTATTTTTATTCCGAAATACGTAGCAATAGTTATGAATAATTTATGATTGTTATTTACTGTTTTTTTTGTCTCTCTTTTTAATCGGTCTTTTTTATTGTTTAGATTCTATATTACTTATTCTTTCTACACAATGTATATTGTTAAGAAATAAATGACTTATGACTTAAATGACTTATGGGAATACTGGTTAAATTCCTGCATTAGCTGTGAAACAACGATAAATCACCATACTTGCTAAAGGAATCGGTGAAATTATTATATTGACTGGGTGAATCATTTATAAATCTTCCCACGCTGGATTCCTGACCCACATTCTCTGACCCATTCTTTATGTACCTACCTTAAATAAATTCACAAGTATTTTATAGGCTCTTTTGCCGTCGACAGTACATAATTTACGTGTATTATGGGATACAAGATGGGGCGTAATAACATGTCATAGTATACACCTGCAATATGATTCTTATTAATTTATAAGGTTAATGTGATAATGGGTTAAGGTTTCCTTGGTGGCGTGGTAGCGGCCCCGACTTAAGAATTGTACATCGTGGGTTCAAACCCGGGCAGGCACCTTACTTTGTGTATAACAATCGACTTCGAAAAAGTAAGAGGTTCTATGTTCGTCTGTATGTACTTTTTTTATGTATGTCCACCGATTTCGCTGTCAGTTGTGGACCGATTTTCAAAATTCACGAGGTAGTCCCGTATAAATTTAATCGAAATTACTTCAGCGCTTTTTGAAAAACTGAACAAAATCGAAAAATACGTATACGTAGAGGACGTTTTGGTTTTTTCCAATTACGAGTATGTTTAAACTCCACGTTCCATGTTATTGGGGTTTTTAGTTCTGGGGTATAACAACTAAAAAGTGAAAATTAAAAAATCTTTTTACAAAAAAAAAATATCAACCAACTTCCAAAAAAAGAAACTACACTAAAAATTAAAAAATTACTTTAATTTCGTAAGTCGGTGTCAAAGTAAAAACGTTTTTTTATCACCACTGCTCTCAAAACGGTGAAAAAAACCATCTTGAGGAAACCGGCATGCCTTAGAACCAAAAGTTCGAAGACATTGTGTCATCCACCAACCCGCATTCATTGGGCCCTCGTCGTAATCCACACGACTCATTCCATCTCCTAGAGAGGACGCCTGAGTCCCAGCAGTGGGAATATTGTTAAGGCTGGTTATTATGTAAGGTTTCCTTTGGAAACTTACCTAGTATTAATTAACTAAGTTTCCGACTAACAGGCCAAGTTCTTGACATTCAAAAGTATCATTAAACGATGTAATTAAAATTAATGCTTTTACTTTGTTTTTGTTGAATACATCTGTCTATTATTTCGAGGATAAGTAACATCGACCAACACTTAATAGGCCTCGGGATCCCACAGAGAACAGCATTCTTAAGTTTATTTCAATTTGATAGACAGTGTTTTTTTTTTATTTATATTGGCGCCACACTACTCCCAAACCACTGCAACTCCTGTAAGCCAGGATCAGCAGTCATCCCGGGCCTGCGGACAGCGAGTAATGGGTAGCTCGCCGTTCGATCAGCACTAGGCCCGTGAGTCGATGGCGTGTTGTCTTCCATGCGCGCCTCAAAGAGAATTTGTCAGCCACCACTGATGGGGCCCATCATGGCCGGTGCTTGCATGCCCAGGGGTAACAGATAAATTCGTAACAGAGTTACTGATCCCCGGGCACTCAGGCAAGGAAGGAACAGGGGTGGGTTTTAGTCAGTAAGAGTCTGACACGCCCTCTCGCTTCACCCAGAACGGGAGATGTCATTGGATGATTTCACACCCCAAAAAAAAAAAAAAGGTTCAACAGGCAGCCACCAAAAAAAACGCCGAGGCAATGAAGCTCAACGAGTCCCGGAAAAACGATTAAACTGTCTTGGGTCCCGCAACGAAATTAATCTGAATAGAACAGCAGACGAGTAAGAAAAAACATAATTTTTCACTTCCCTCCTAATCAAGCAAGAGACCTAGGCCATTAGGAACAAAAGGACATTTACAACAGAGTGCTTATACCAGCTGTGGTGCTTGCATTACGGATTAAATCTCTAAATAAAACTTTAATGGCTTAAGCTCGAATCCGAGAAATTGAATTTTGTAGTAATAACGAATTTGTGATAGATATTAATTTGATCTTCTTTTTTTTTTTTTTTTTTTTTTTCTTGGTACTTTGTGTTATTTATCAGACTATAACTACAATACATATTATACTAAACTAATAAATAACATAATAAATAAAATATGTACAAGAGGCATAAAAAATCCGGTAGTAGTAAAGCTCATTGGGCATCAAAAAATTCGTCCACCTCGCTGTCAATGGGAAAAGTGCCCAGAACGCTGGCAGCATTGCCACGTTGAATGGCAATGTTGATTCGTTGGCCGAAAAAAAGGCCAGCCCTCTGGTCACGTGAAGAGTCGAAATAAATGGGTCCTAAATTGTGAGCTGTAACATTTGATTCATGTATTAGGTACCTATGGCAAAAATACTTTTTTTTTTGTAGGGTGGGAAATCATCCAATGACTTCTTCCGCTCTAGGGTGGAGCGGAAGGGTGTGTCAGACTCTTACTGACTAAAATCCACCCCTGGTCCTCCCTGCCCTGAATGCCCAGGGGCGAGGTAACTCTTTCGAATTTATTCTCAACCCCCGGGCAGGCATCGGCCATGACGGGCCCCGTCATGTATACTGACAACTCTTTGAGGCGCGCGTGGAACACTACGCGCCGTCGACTCTCGGGCCTGGTGCTGATCGGACGGCGAGCTACCCATTACTCGCCGTCCGCAGGCTATGGCAAAAACGCTTGAACGCACGGAAACTTGTTCTAGTTTCCACAAGGTCAGTGTAGTTGATAACTCCAGACCTAACCTGAACAGTATCTAACATAATATTGCGTTCAGTTTGCCAAAGACTACACTCCCATATATGATGTGCAGATTGTTCAAATTCACGATCAGGTGTAGAACATTATAATAATAATAATAATATTCCACAACTATCACACAACGCCATCTAGTCCCAAGCTAAGCAGAGCTTGTGTTATGGGTACTAGACAACTGATAAACATACTTATATATTTCTAAATACATACATATTATAGATAAATTACACCCAGACACAGAACAAATGATCGTGCTCATTACACAAACATTTGTCCTGGGTGGGAATCGAACCCACGACCTCCGGCATAGCAGTCAGGGTCACTAACCACTAGACCAACAGGCCAGTCAAAGAAAGTCAACATTGATAGAAAATGGTGTCGATTCTGTTATGCACAAACTAAACTTAATTTAGGGTATTGCTATCTTATTCTCTCTAATAAAACAAGAAAGAGACGGTTGTAAATTAGAGCTGTTAAAAGTTGAACTAATATTTCCATACAAATTAAGGGTACACGTAAAAACATGTCGACTAAAAACACGGTAAAGCGCAAGGCGTAAACTAGTTTGACATCTCTGACTTAGTTCATAGAACTGCCTATTAGTAAAAGATAGTGATTCTCTAATTTTAGTTTGGTTATTGAACAAGAGAATCGGCACCAGTTCTATCCGAGCTCTGTGAAACAGGCCTGTATTCTACATACATACGATACCTACTTAAAAAAACTGTAGTTACATAGCATATCTCCACATAATACACCATCCCAGCAAGTACTTGTCTCAGATTGAATTTTCAATCAATTCTTAGTCCGTCTGTTCCCGGACGCACTCCATCAATGCACGCTACATTATCTATCATTCACATAACTTCTATTTGCATAATAACGTGGATAAGTAGCCTGGTACTGCTGAGATTGGTCTAAGATTTGTCGTCTTAGGTATGCGACTGTTCTTTACACCTTGAGATCTTTATTTCCTCGGAATATATTTTTATTAGTTAAGAGTTTAACAAGTGGGCCTCAAGAGATTTAAACTACATTATATGGAAGGTAAAGGGGAATGCAGATCAGCTATCCAAAAAAAAAAACCAGAATTGTACAGAAAATCTAATATTGCGTTCAGTTTGCCAAAGATATACCATATATATATATATACCATAAATGATGTGCGGATTTTTCAAATTCACGATCAATTGTAGAACATTGATAGACAATGGTGTCGATTGTGTTATGCACAAACTAAACTTATTTTAGGCTAATGCTATCTTTTTCTCTCTAATAAAACAAGAAAGAGACGGATGTAAACTAGAGCTGTTAAATTTAGTTGAACTAATATTTCCATACAAATTAAGGGTACACGTAAAAACATGTCGACTAAAAACACGGTGAAGCGCAAGGCGTAAACTAGTTTGACATCTCTAACTTAGTTCATAGCTATAGCCGTCCTTTTCTCGCACTGCCTTTTAGTAAAAGATAGTGAGTCTTTCATTTTAGTTTAGTTATTGAACAAGAGAATCGGCACCAGTGTCTTTAATTCTATTTAGAATAAAAACTGTTTAATGAAATAATTCTTAAGTTGGTTTAATTAACTAGGGTAAAAATATAACGATCACTAAATTATTTTAACGCAAAACCATGAATGAAGTAAACAATGAAAACAAGAAATGCAGTAATGTCAAACTGACAGTAAAGCAAAGGACATGTGATTACGAAACATTTTGTATTTTAAAAATAATTGATTTGATTTAATATTAACATGGATTTATATTATTTTAATTAGAATTACGGTACATAAATGTCGAATAATACTAAATTAATAATAACTGTGCACTAATTCTATAAAATAGTTCGATAAGGATTATTTGACGATTCCTTTTTGGCTGAATATTAAACCGCTATTACTAACAACTATTTTAGACAAAAATTCTATCAAGACCGGAGAGGAATTTCTAAACGATATCTCTGCCTACCCATAAACATAATTAAAGGGCCTACCTCCACGTAAGTGGCGCCCTCATTGAATAAAAATTCGTACCTCAACATAGAAAATAAAGATTAAAGAATCCTATGTAGCGTTACTTACAAATTGGATAAGGTATTTTTACGTTGTTAAAACACCAAAAACGGCCGTTTTTGACACTTTTGCTTACTACTTTGGATACGAAACACTTTGGGTCCTGTTTCAACAACGTAAAAATACCTTAAGCTCTTAGTAACAAACGCAACATAGGATTTTTTGATATTTACTTTCTACGCTTTGCTACGATTTTTTATTCAATAAGGGCGCCACTTGGCGGCTATATACGCCTTAATTATTCATCTACACTAATATTATTAAGAGGAAATATTTGTATTTTTGTATGTTACGAATAAACTTAAAAACTACTGGACCGGTTTTAGCAATTTTTTCACCAATGGAAAGCTAAATTATTAGCAAGTAACATAGGCTACTTTTTATCCCGGGGAAAGTAACAGTTCCCGCGGGATAGGTCACGGGAGCGAAGCCGCGAGCAAAGTGCTAGTGTCAGTGTCGATCCTCCAATAATAATATAAGGCGAATATGTAGTTAAATATTTTAGGAATTCCTCTTTCTCTATTTTTTTTTAGGATTTTGGATCAGTAGATTCTTATTTCAACATTTCCTAACCGGAAGAAGAGTAGATGTAGATGAATGTGCTTGATAAATTTACTTACGAGATTCAACACCTTTTGGTGGTCACCACTGCTGAATCAAATTTTCAGAAGATGTCGGGAATAATGTGGCGGGCTCCCAAAACCAAAAAAAAAGAGCCAGCTTTGAAAACACGTCCAGAACACTTGTCTTCAAAAATAATCGCATATCTTGTAGTAAAATAAACGACACTGTAACAATTTCAGAAGTCAAAGGCGACACGATACTGCTAACTATACTACCTCACTAAACATTCGTGCTAACTGTTAACTACGGTAGTCAAGCAAACGTTTATCTTCCATGATTAGTTTCCTGGTCCGATCAGTGTCGGAACTATGGGCCGTACACCATATAACTCATGGTTTTACACAATGGCTATCAGCGTCACAGAATAGATGGCTACAGAATATCGACTCCATAAAATTAACGAAAACAGGCGCACGCACACATAGATCTTGGAGACACATTGGTACACAGAAAGTCGTTTTAGCAATGCTTAAAATCCACGCTAAGAATTACTCTTGTATCGTGGATGCGTTCACAAACATGTAATCTCACATACCTACAGACACCCAGACCCGGAACAACTATCTGTAGCCCACACAAATATCAAAAGAACCCGCAACATGCAGCACAGCAGCCAATCGCTCAACCACTACGCCAACCATCCCGCTAGCCTGTCTGTTGGCAAGTCCTTTCCATCATCGGATAGACAAGAAGTACGGCAATGCTCCATGTTGGACAAAGGCATGCATTTTTCTATAAATGGTTATAAACTGGGCTCTCTAAGTAAATAATAAAATAAAATGAAAAGCCTTATATTTCTTAATAAAAAATTACAAAAATGGTTACTTCTTTACTAACTATAGTATACTATTAAAACACTAACTTAATCTACTTTATAAGCTAGTAAGAACCCTTCGTTTACTGAAGGTGAAGGCCTCCTCTAGAGAGTATTTAAGTTATTGTTATTCATCGACGACCATATCACCGGCTTACACTTTACAAATAATATTAGTTAAAAAAAAAAAACAAAAAAACCTGGCATGAAAGGTACCATACCATCGTACAAGATTATACGCGTCTACTTGTTGCCATTACGCCACAAGTACAGTTTTGGTCGATGCCCGTCTGTCATACTGAGGGTGGCTGGATGCGTGGTAGTTTTCGTTTTTTGCGAACTGTCGTTCTAGTTGTATTACCGTGCAGCGGCTTTTCTGCGTGATTCTTAAGATCGAGCAAAATAAGAAAAAAAAACACGTTTCTAGGGCAGCTCTCTTTAATTTTAAATTCATTATTATTTTTACTATATTTTGTTGTTATAGCGGCAATACAAATTCTGTGAACTGTCAACCTATTACGGATCATGAGATACAGCCCGCTGACAGGCAGACAGACAGACGGACGGATAGACAGCGGAGGCATAGTAATAGGGTTCCGTTGGTGTGGGTGCGGAACCCTAAAAACACGATTTGGAGTGACGTCCTGTTATTTTTCGAAATCTTCTCAGCAAAACTTCATTAATGCATAAAAAATAACTAGTCCGCCATATTAGATGTAAAATAATTTCACTTAGCTTGCCATGCATTGTCATCCAAACTAAACATGTATGCAAAACCGGAAAGTAGATCCAATTTAACTTTTAAGATTTTTTACATAGTAAGGTGATGGTAATGAAAGCATGTTAAAAATAGATGCGTAAGTACGTCGATTGCTAACATATGACAGACGCGAGTACGCTTTCACTCGCTATACGTGAAGCGTGTCTATGTGTGCGTGTGTTTTCGTTGCATGGATTCGGGCTTCTGTAAGTTTGTTTACTCCGTGGTTTTACACAATGGCAACACAGGAGTGTCCGCGGGTCAAGACGGAATGCCTAATTAATTACTAGCAGGAACTGAACAATGGGAGGCAAAGAAACCGACTGGTAGGGTTGGCAAGTTTTAACTAATGAGTTGGCTAAAAAGTTTTTGAAGAGTTTGTTTCTGATTTTGATTTCAATTATAAGTACCAGGTACTCAAGTATACCAAGAGAGCAGGAAAGGTATTTACCATGGATAAAAAAAAATCCTATTGTTTGCGCGCTTTGACGGCAGAAGGATTTCGATTGAGGAATTTCAAATGGTACTACGGCATTAGGCAGCGCGAACGGCTGTGTGAACCCTCGCCGCTTGCTTTGCTGGCCAGCCGACCGCTTCGTCTCGTCCATTATCTCCTGGGACCCCCCGACACCACGTGGCATCTCTGAACAGCAGCTAAAAGGCGCTCGCGCGCCTAGTTTTCAATCGACGCAAGACCACGGGTGTCTTCAACTTCGCTTCGAGTACGGCGTGCAACGTAGAAAAGGTGCAGGTTCTTCAGCCCGTGAGTACCATAAAAACTGTTCCCAGTCTGATCTTGAAGCTGCCAGATAGTTAGATAATTCTTCATTTTCTCCCGACTTTCTGCTACATAGCGTCCCACCTATTTTTTTCACTTTAAAAACAATTTGTTTGCTTTATATGTGACCTGTTTTAGAAAACTTGGGCTGTCAAGACGCATCTAACGATATCTTAAATATGACCATCTGTCCAGCGGTTTGGAAGATATGAGTTAATAAAGAATATTACATACCAACGTAGGAATATACCCTTTCCTTGCAGTCAGGTAAAAAAGACTATGATTTATTTATTTGTTCAAAGAGAAATAAATTAATTAATCCTCTTTACTCCTCATGACAACTCGTATTTAGACCATGTTCTAAGACCAAAGCTAGGCGCTGCGAGCGATAACCAGTAATAAAGTCTTAATTTAACGTACTCAATAACACATAAACACACCCTGCTTGGATCATAACCTGCACCATGCCGCCATGGCACACCGTAAGGTTCAACTTACACGAAGAAAGCGACGGTTTTTTTTTTGACGGTGGGAAATCATCATTTATGACTGATGACGAGGGCGTGTCAGACTCTTACGGACTAAAACCCACCCCTATTCCTTCCTTGCCTGAGTGCCCAGGGACGCGGTAACTCTGTTACGAATTTATCTGCTACCCCTAGGCATGCAGGCACCGGCCATGACGGGCCCCGTCCTGATTGCTGACATCTCTTTGAGGCGCGCGTGGAACACTACGCGTCGTCGACTCTCGGGCCTGGTGCTGATCGGATGGCGAGCTACCCATTACACGCCGTCTGCAGGCCCGCGTCTACCGCCGAAGATCGTCTCGCGATCCCCGACGCCCAGGGCGTCTCCTGCGGCGGCTATGGCTGCGGGCGTGTGGGTGACTCCGTTGAGTCTCTCCTTCGCGAGCGTTACTGCTTCGCAGAAGGAGGAGACTGCTTCCCATTCCCTCTCGCTCCGTACCATGGCCTGGAGCAGGGCCGGGCGCGAGAGTTCGCTGCTGCCGATTGGACTAAAACTAACCTGGGTTCCTTTACTTTTAAGGTTCCTTGGCGTTTCAGGTCTACAGTGACGCTTTCAAACACTCCCGCGAACGTGACGCTGCAAGCACTTTAAAAAATAGCTATACAATTAGAAGTTTATTTACTACCATGGGGGACGGTTTAACAATTTCATGGGGAACTTTACTTCAGCACCTTTCATTAAATAAGTAGGTTTCTTTGCCCATTTGTACATGTCATGGTTACGGGTCGTCAGAAGCCCGAAAGTCTGACAGCCAGTCTTATCAAAGGGTATCGTATTACCCAGTTATTGGGTTGAGGAGGTCAGATAGGCAGTCGCTCCATGTAAAATACTCGTATTCAGCTGCATCCGGTTAGACTGGAAGCTGACTCCAATATAGTTGGGAAAAGGCTAGGCCGATTGATTGATTGGGGGACGGCTTGACAATTTTATGGGGAACATTACTTCAGCACCTCGACTCAAATAAGATAGGTTTCTTTGCCCATTTGTACAAAGAAAGAAGTGAAGTATGCAGAGAAGTTCGCCAAACTTAACTGGCAGTGGGCAGGGCACTTTGCTCACAGAACAGATGGTCGATGGGGTCGAAAAGTTCTTGAGTAGCAGCGTTAGAAGTCCTCCCACAGGGTGGACCGATGACCTAGTAGAAAACGAGTATAAGAACGAGCGAAGCCAGCCCGAAAATTTTAGCATTACGTCTCGGATACGCATATCTTATTGAGGAGCTCGTGGCTAAAGTAATAACAGCCGCACGGCTCGATCCATCAGGTTAAGCTACGCTTGCCGGGGTTGGTCCATGAATGGGTGACCATCTTTACATACCGAGACTCCTGCCTGCCTCGGGAAGCACGTTAAGCCGTTGGTCCCAGCTGTCAATCGTGGATATTTGACAGTCGTTACGGGTCGTCAGAAGTCCGAAAGTCTGACAACCAGTCTTACCAAAGGGTATCGTATTACCCAGTTACTGGGTTGTGGAGGTCCGATAGGTAGTCGCTCCATGAAAAATACTGGTGTTCAGCTGCATCCGGTTAGACTGGAAACCGACCCCAAATTAGTTGGGAAAAGGCGCGGGCAGATTGATTTTATACGCATATCTCATTGAAAGCCATTCGCATATCTTAGCGGTTATTATTGTGATAACATGAGAATTTTTGAATATATCCGTCTGTTGTCAGTCAGAAAGCCTGTTACAGCCACTGTGTTACTTGTTTCTTTGTGAAATCCTTATGTGAATACTCGTATATCTCTGGTGCTATTAAACAGTTGGCGTATTATTTTTTCATAACCTATCAGATTATGGGCCCATCACGCAAAAATCGTGCGCAGCATCGCTTCGCGTCTCGGTGTGGGCTGAACCTAAAGATTTAATGCACTATGTTTATGTCCCATCTTCGGTTGTAATGGAAACTCCTAATTATAACTATTATATTTTAATTATTTTTGCGTGAGAGTTTTGTTTGTCAAGGTAAGCTATGGCGTGTGACTTTTCTTGTGGATAAGTTTATGTTTTATAAGGTGCTGTATGATCACTCAATCATTTATTTATTTTTATTAATATAAAATAATAATATCATGTAGTTAATCTATAGTCGCTGCCAAGTCGTCTTACCAAAACGTCAAGATGCAATAAACGTGGCCAAATACGGGTCCCAAAAGGTATAACTTGATAGTAGACTCTCATCTTTGGGACGGATCTGTCAGATACCAGCTTACTGCGCTTGAGTCAATTGAGAAACGAGCAATGATAAACTCGCCGAGTCAAAACTGCAAAGTCTGGAGCATCGACGCCTAGTTGGTAACCTGTCGGTTTTATATCGACTACATTTTAGAGAGTGTGCGTTGGAATTGCATAGTTTAATTCCTCCAAGCTCGTTCTATCATCGGACCAGTAGGCGTACGGCGATGCGCCACCCACACACACAAAATGTTTTGGGAATACTTTCATAGTGCGTACGGCTAAGGAGTGAGATTCTTGCCAGAGTCTGTGTTTCCTGATAGCTACAATCTGGGAGTCTTTTAAGTCGAGAGTGAATAGGTTACTTCTAGGCAAGCATGCTTCATCTTCGACCACGTCATCGCTTACCACCAGGTGAGATAGTGGGCAAACGCGAGCCTATTAATAAATACACGTGTGTATGAGAGTAGTGGTGGCCCAGTGGTAACGGCTCCGAATTAAGTGTCGTAAGTCGTGGGTTTCAACCCAGGCAGGCACTTTCCTTGATGTAAATTATTTCATCACAACTGCTCTCAAAACGGTAAAGGAAAACATCGTGAGGAAACCGGCATGTCCTAGAACCAAAAATTCGAAGACATGTGACATCCACCAATTTGGGGCAATTTCGGGTAAATTGGGCCCGCGTGGTGGGTTACGGCCCACACCCTCTCACAGAAAGGAGGCCTGTGTCCCAGCAGTGAGGACATTAAAAGGCTGACGATGATATGTATGTATCATTCTACAGAAAAAGGATATATCGCCCAAAATTTAATCTAAAATCAAATTATCCATACATCCGTACGACACTAAAAGAAGAAGAACCAAGTCATCTAGCCACAGGGGTATCGTGTTACCCAGTTACTGGGTTGTGAGGTCAGAAATGCAGTATATTCATGTAAAATACCGGTGTTCAACAGCATCCGGTTAGTCTACAAGCTGACCCCAACTTAGTTGGGAAAAGGCTAAGTAAATTAATTTGAATCCTACACCCTACTAATATTATAAATGCAAATGGCTAGGTAAATTAATTTGAATCCTACATCCTACTAATATTATAAATGTAAAAGGCTAGGTAAATTAATTTGAATCCTACATCCTACTAATATTATAAATGCAAAAGTCTAGGTAAATTAATTGGAATCCTACATCCTACTAATATTATGAATGCAAAAGGCTAGGTAAATTATTTTGAATCCTACATCCTACTTATATTATAAATGCAAAAGGCTAGGTAAATTAATTTGAATCCTACATCCTACTAATATTATAAATGCAAATGGCTAGGTATATTAATTTGAATCCTACATCCTACTAATATTATAAATGCAAAAGGCTAGGTATATTAATTTGAATCCTACATCCTACTAATATTATAAATGCAAATGGCTAGGTAAATTAATTTGAATCCTACATCCTACTAATATTATAAATGCAAATGGCTAGGTAAATTAATTTGAATCCTACATCCTACTGATATTATAAATGCAAAAGTCTAGGTAAATTAATTGGAATCCTACATCCTACTAATATTATAAATGCAAAAGTTTGGATAGATGGATGGATGTTTGTTACTCAATCACGCCAGAACGTCTGAACTGATCTGGATGAAATTTGGCACAGAGATAGATTCTGTAATTTATGACGGGGAAAATACTAATTCCACCCGGGCGAAGTGACAGAAGCGTTTTCATATAATTTCTATTACTGTCAGCCCTATCATTAATTCACGAAGGGTGTATTGTAATGGGGATTCTAACAAAACTGAGAGTATTAGGGAAATATTTAGTCAGACATTTTCGACTGCTTGACGGAAGAATGTCGAAGGAGCTGGAGCTTCGGTCTGATTAGAATGGAAAAGGTTTTTGCTAACTAATTCGGGTTGATGCGTTCTGCATGATAATTCTGTTGATGAGATTCGTTTTTGTTTTGTCGGTTGATTTCAGATGGGACATATTTTTCGAATGTTTTAGATTCGAAACCAGGCAGGCGTTTTACTTTGTGTAAATTGTTCTCAAAACGTTGACGGAAAACATCGTGACGAAATCGGCAGGTCCTAGGAACAATTAAATGAGAAGACACGTGACATCCATCAACCCGCACTGGGCCCGCGTGGTGGATTACGGCTCATTCCTTCTCACAGAGAGGAAGCCTGCATTATAAGGCTGATTATGCTATAATGCTTATGTTTTAGATGTACAGCTACTTATTTTAGAACATGGGGGTTTAAATAAATGATAAATGATGTTTATTTAGTAAATAGGTTACAAGGAACACTTTTACACGTCAATGTTATTGTTTTTTGTCAGTTTAAGCTAGATGAGGCCGGTGTTTCCTAGCTGACTACCCTGAGAAGAAACACCGAAACAAACTCAGAGGTCAAAGTCTCTTTTAAAATGTTGAAATCCATACAATGTGTATTGGTTAAATCATATGAGAACCATGTACGTTTATGTTTGGGATGAGCTTTTGAAGAAAGCAACACACGAATTCGAGTGGACCTGTCCAGACAGTGCAAGCATTTGTCAGTCATCGCGAAGCTCAACTCAGAACTTTGAGGAGCTCAACGAACCGACGAACAATACCAAAGTTAGGACATTTGAGAAGGCCGCAAAAATACTCAAACTGCCAGACAATCATAAAATCTACATGAATATAACGAAATACATAGTTCTCGCATTCACATTATTCTATATGAGGACCATGCAGCTTAGTGTCTGTAGTGGTCTTTTGAAGAAAGAACCAAACATATTTGAGTGGACCTGTCCAGTCAGTGCAAGCATTTGTCAATAGTCGAATAGCTCAACTTAAAAACCACTAAGGAGCTCAATGACATGACGAATCCAAAACCTATCCAAATGTCTTTTCTTTGGTATTGACCAAAGAAAAGACATTTGGATAGGCAATAGCAATCTAACCGAAGTTTAACACAAGTATTTCTTACTAAATCAAACTTAAAATATGGCGTCCATTGCTCCGCATCGCCGTGGACTTGAAGTGTGCCCAAAAGACACGTTGTATGTTAGTGCTTAGCCTCTCCAGCCCTTGGGTCAACAAGGTGTTAAGAAAAATCTTTAAATAGTGGATGAGCACTTGGACTCAATACCACTACCATTTTGGGATTGAATCAAAAGGCCCTTTCCAATTTACTGTACGATACCGACTTATATCAATGTTTCTAAACTCAACGAGTATGTTCAAACAAAATGCAAAAAAAAAGTATAGGGCTTTATATTATTTTCTTTAACATTTTCCGCTATTAATAATATAATATTTTATTTGCAAAAAGTACACACTTACCTACAGGTAACACTTATTAAGGTACAATTGACGAAGTACATAATAATGATCAATAACCTTCATGTCTTCCTTAATGATAAATGATAAATGATGTTTATTCAGTAAATAGGTTACAAGGAACACTTTTACACGTCAATGTTTTTTGTCAGTTTAAGCTAGATGAGGCCGGTGTTTCCTAGCTGACTACCCTGAGAAGAAACACCGAAACAAACTCAGAGGTCAAAGTCTCTTTTAGTGTTCAAATCCATACAATGTGGACTGGTTAGATCATATGAGAACCATGTACGTTTATGTCTGGGATGAGCTTTATGAAGAAAGCAACACACGAATTCGAGTGGACCTGTCCAGACAGTGCAAGCATTTGTCAGTCATCGCGAAGCTCAACTCAGAACTCTGAGGTGCTCAAGGAACCGACGAACAATACCAAAGTAAGGACATTTGAGTAGGCCGCAAAAAATACTCAAACTGCCAGACAATCATAAAAACTACACGAATATAACGACATACATAGTTCTCGCATTCACATTATTCTATATGAGGACCATGCAGCTTAGTGTCTGTAGTGGTCTTTTGAAGAAAGAACCAAACATATTTGAGTGGACCTGTCCAGTCAGTGCAAGCATTTGTCAATAGTCGAATAGCTCAACTTAAAAACCACTAAGGAGCTCAATGACATGACGAACAATACCAAAGAAAAGACATTTGGGTAGGCCGCAAAAGTACTCAAACTGTCAGACAACGTTGAAAATTACTGTAAAAAGGAGGAGAAAATAATAATAATAACCCACATAGTCCTCACATTTACAATAATTAAGTAATCAAAAAAAAATAAAAATATAATACTTTACAAAGTAAATATTTGTGTCAAACAAAATAGTAATCATAATATGTCAATCAAAAAATAAAAATAAATATAATACTTAACAAAGTATTCAAGTCAAAAAAAATAATAATAATAATAAAATGTCAATAAAAAAATAAAATAAAAAATATAATACAATACTATACAAGTATTCATGTCAAAAACGAATATTAAAAAAAAATATATATATAAAAAATTTTTCATCAGTAAGTAGTACATATGAAAACAATGGCTCATGTATATCATTGAAGCAGCTCAATCCCACGCCTTTTTGTCCTCAAGAAAGTCATTAATTGTGTAAAAAGCTTTCTGGCATAGCTTACGTTTAATAAATGATTTAAATTTATTTATGCTTAGTTCTTGAATTTGGCTAGGAAGTTTATTATAGAAACGTATACATTGACATCTAAACGAACCACCTATTTTTTTCTTGAGCCTGGTTTTTGGTACAATAAATTTGTGTTTGTTCCTAGTATTTATGCTATGGATATCACTGTATCTTTTAAACAGATTAATATTTTTATGTGCATACATGAGATTCTCATAAATATATTGAGAGGGAACAGTCATAATATTAATCTCTTTAAATTTGTCTCTGAGGGAGTGTCTGGGACTTAATTTATAAATTGCACGAATAGCCCTTTTCTGTAAAACAAAAATTGTCTGAATATCGGCGGCATTTCCCCACAACAGAATGCCGTACGACATCACACTATGAAAATAACTAAAGTATACTAAACGAGCTGTCTCTAAATCAGTTAAACCACGAATTTTCCTTACGGCGTATGCTGCAGAGCTAAGTTTTTTGGACAGTTTATCTATATGGGGGCTCCACTGAAGCTGCGCATCCAAAGTTAAACCTAAGAACACTGTGGAATCCTCGGGTTTCAACTCTTCACCCTTTATTGACACACTAGTGTTCACTTGTATTACATTGGGTAATGTGAACTTTATGCATTTTGTTTTTTTCTCGTTAAGGAGAAGATTATTGACATTAAACCAGTTAACTACAGTTGGAAGAGCATTATTTACATTATCAACAACCACCTGCTGACGTTTGAGTTTAAATAAAAGTGAAGTGTCATCTGCAAACAGCACTATATCATGTTTATCCTTTATGAGGTAAGGCAAGTCGTTGATATAGATTAGAAACAAAAAAGGACCCAGAATTGAGCCTTGAGGAACCCCCATTCTGACTACAGACCCGGAAGACCATTTGCCGTTCACATCAACTCTCTGAATCCTATTACTCAAGTATGAAGTAAGAAGATCCAGAGTGGCGCCCCGGACTCCGTAGTAGTGCAGCTTCCTGATCAATGTATCATGGAGAACGCAATCGAAAGCCTTAGACAAATCGCAAAAAATGCCCAACGCATCGCATTTATCTTCCCATGCATTATAAATGTGTCCCAAAAGTTCAACACCAGCATCAGTTGTTGAACGACCCTTTGTGAAACCAAACTATTTGTTGTGTAATAATTTGTGTTTATTAAAATATCTTTGAATTTGATCTAAAATGATTTTCTCAATTTTACTAAAAGTAGGTAGCACTGATATAGGTCTATAATTAGTAGGGTCTAATGTACTACCCGATTTAAACAATGGTATAATTTTACTATATTTCATTAGATCAGGAAACTCACCACAATCTATACAATTATTAAAAATTACTGCTAAAGTAGGTGCTACAATGTCTATAATAGACCTAGCAACGTCAACAGAATTACCCCATAGATCTGCAGTCTTTTTAACATTTAAAGTATTAAAAGTTTTGATTACATCATTACAAGTGACATATTGGAAATAAAATTGGGATTCACAAACTGGAACGTTTTCTTTAAGTAAAATTTCTGCAGCAGTTGGTGATGAATTTAGAGATTTTGTAGTCGATACGGGAATCTCTGCAAAGAAATTTTCAAATGCCGGGGCGACTTGCGAATCTGATTTAATGATACTGTCATCAATAGCAAGGCTGTAATCACTACTTCGGTTGCAAGACCTTCCCGTTTCGCTATTAATAATATCCCAAGTCATTTTAATTACATTACTACTATTTTTAATTTTTGAACTTAAGTAGCGAGATTTCGCCAAATAACATACTTTTTTAAATAATTTAGAATAATTCTTAACATATAAATTAAATTCTACAGTGTTAATATAAGTCCGTTCTTCATACAGCTCATACAGCCGTTTTCTACTTTTATTAATACCAATGGTGGCCCAGTCACTGAAGGAAGTATTGCTATTTACCGAAATCGTCTTAGGAATAAAAGTAGTATCAAATTGCGTGCAATACATTTTGAAAAAATCATTATAATGTTGATTAGGGTCATCATTAGTTGACAAAAGTGGGATTTTATTTGAGAGTTTAGTTTTAAATGTTTCCAAGCGACCTTTAGATTTTGGGTTAACAGTGATATCTTTTTTTCGTTTATATTTGTTTATATTTGGTATAGTGATCAATAGTAAGCTGCCTCCTGTGTCATTTGACTATGTGGATGTGACTGCGTTTCTTAAAGAAATGGCTATATTGAAAACAGACGTGGCTTCTATTAAAGCCAAAAGTAGCAGTGTGACTGATATGACAACCTCATCCTCGGATATGGAGATTTTAAAATCAGAGATTGACGAACTAAAACGTATGGTGACAGACCTTAAAACACAGGAACATAAAAGTAAACAACAAACGAAGACGGTAGCAGCTAATTGTGTTGCAGATAAAGGGCGTGAACGACTGAAGACGACATCCCCGCTCTCACTCGCACCTATGACAGAATGGGTAATGCGCACGATTTTAAGCTCGCCCGATAGAAAAACAACAGCTGACTTATCGCATACTCCGTTATACAGAGATATGGTAATAAGTACAGAGCAAACGAATACTGCTGGTAAATCTAAGACTGAGGATGATACATTTACGCTGGTGGAGAAAAAGAGACGGAAGAAGTTTGCAAACATGAGTGGAACTGGTCAAGGTTCGAACAAACTACAGGTTGTACAGATATCTTCAGCTGTTTATGTGTCACGCTTAAATAAATCAACTACCATAGATGACATTTGGTCATACATCAATGATAAGGGTGAAGACTGTGTTAAGGTGGAACTGCTTACACAGAAACACGAGACGGAATTTATATCTTTTAAAGTAACTGTAAACAGAAATAAGCTTGAAAGATTTTTAAGTGTTTACTTCTGGCCTGTGGGTATCAGGTTTAGGTTATTCCGTGAGTATACGGCGAGAGGAATAAAGAATTTTAATAAATAATTATGGATTGTAAGTTATCTATATTATCCTAAAATTGTAAATCAATTAAGCGATCAGAGCAATGTGTGCGTGAGCTCACGAAAACGAACGATGTCGTGCTGCTGCAGGAGACTTGGTTGCTTCCCCATGACCTAGATTTTATAAACGAAATCAACGTGGACTTTGGGTGTGTAACCAAGTCTTCTGTCGATACATCAGCAGGGATATTAAGAGGTAGGCCATATGGGGGCTTAGCCATTATGTGGAACAAAACTAAGTTCCCGTGTGTGTCGCCTATTAGTTGTAGTAGCGACCGCTTAGCGGCTGTGCGAATAGCGACTGGTATGGGATATGTTATAGTTATAAATGTATATATGCCGGTAGATAATGCTGAAAACTTGACAGAGTTTATTGATTGTTTGGGTGCAATTAACGCAATAATAGAAGAAGGTGATGCGCAATGTGTCTATGTACTGGGTGACTTTAATGCACATCCTTCCGCGAAGTTTGGCCATGAATTGATAAAATTCTGTTCAGAGATGGAGCTGGAATGTGTAGATTATAATGTACTTGGACTGAACTCCGAAACTTTTACATTTATGAGTGACTCATGTGGGAGTCGGCGATGGCTGGATCACTGCATCACTACAAAGGCGGCATGGGATACTGTGATAGCGGCGGACGTCATATATGACGTCACGTGGTCTGATCACTATCCTTTGCGTATAGTTTGCGATATAACGTGCATAACTCGTGAGACGGCCGTCACCGGTTGCCGTGACGAGCTTAAAAATATCAAATGGGGCAAACGTACCACAGACCAAATAAATGCATACCAAAAATATTGTGTTGATAACTTAAGAAATGATTTTAATATTTTTAAGTGTGATTGTGTAACAAACATGTCTTGTGAGCATTATGACAAATATTGTGAATCAATTAACTTGTATTATACTCACATTATTGATATATTGCAGGCCGCTGCTATACTGAGTTCTCGTGCAGGTGAACAAAAGGGTTACAAAAAGGTGACTGGATGGAATTACCACGTTAGGGACTACCATCAAACTGCTAGGTTCCATTTCAAGGTTTGGGTGGAGGCTGGTAGGCCTTTACAGGGATTGATTTTTGATAAAATGCGTAGTAGTCGCGCGATGTTTAAAAATAAAATCAAATGGTGTCAGAAAAATGAAGATTGTATCAAAATGAACATTTTGGCTTTGCATAGAAAGGAGAAAAATTTTGTTAAGTTCTGGAATTCTACCAAAAAGTTTAATTTTAAACAGAGCCTACCAGTCTCTGTTGATGGATTGCAGGAAACGCGGCAAATAGCTGACTTGTTTGTCAGCAAATTTAAAGTAGACCCTCTGCATGCGGACTGCCAGCTCAGCACTGATACCATCGCTACTGAGCCTCTGCAACCCTTTACGCTAGAAGATGTAATCTCTGCTGTGAGGAGTATGAAGCGTGGTAAGTCACCGGGACACGATGGTCTCAGTGTTGAGCACCTGATCTGGGGTAGTGGCAATTTATATCAGCACTTAAGTGTGTTGTTTAATTTATGTGTAAAACATACCTATTTGCCGGTACTTTTGATAAAAACTGTGGTGGTCCCAGTCGTTAAGAATAGAACAGGTGATTTAGGTGCGTCAAGCAATTACCGACCAATATCTCTGGGTACTGTTATAGGTAAAGTGTTGGAACGTCTCATTCAGCCCGTTCTGCAAAGGAATGTAAGAATTGATGATGCTCAGTTTGGTTTCCGACCCGGGCTCTCAACAGACTCTGCAATATTGAGCCTAAAGAGTACAATAGCATACTACACCTGCAGAAAAACCTCAGTGTACGCTTGCTTTTTAGACCTGAGCAAGGCTTTTGACCTGGTGAATTATAAAATCCTCTGGGACAAACTTGAAAAGTCACAAGTACCTCACCAAGTTGTAGATCTGTTGAGATACTGGTACGGAAACCAAACCAATCAAGTAAAATGGGGTGACACTCTATCTAGTGAATATAGGCTAGATTATGGTGTTCGCCAAGGGGGGCTGACTTCTCCGGACCTATTTAACCTGTATGTGAATGGTTTGATCGCGAAACTCAGAGGAACCAGAGTCGGTTGTCACCTAGGCAATGTCTGCGTGAACAGCTTGAGTTACGCTGATGACATGGTTCTTCTGAGTCCCTCGATCAAAGGGTTGAGAAGGTTGCTGTCGGTCTGTGAGCATTTTGCTAATGCTCACGGATTGAAATATAATGTTCGCAAAACCGAAACTATGGTCTTCAGGTCTGGGGCTGGTCCGGAGAATATACCCAAGCTTACGTTGAACGGTGCAACAATAAAAATTGTAAAGCAGTTTAAATATCTAGGGCACATACTGACAGAAAGACTCCAGGATGACTGCGATATTGAACGAGAGCGTAGGGCCCTTTCAGTAAGGAGTAACATGCTCGCGCGCAGATTTGTGAAGTGCACCAAAGATGTCAAGAACACTTTGTTCAGAGCCTATTGCCTGTCAATGTGCACTTGTCAACTTTGGTGCAATTTCACAAAAAAGATGTACAGTTCATTAAGAGTACAGTACAATGCTGCTTACCGAACTCTTATGAAATTACCGAGATACTGCAGTGCCTCGAGCATGTTTACCGAAGCGAGGGTCCCGGACTTTTACGCCATCATGAGGTCGCGAGTCGCGTCTTTTTGGCAAAGTTTGAGACGTTCCAGTAACAGTATTTTAGGAGCTGTTGCGTCCAACCTGGCTAATCCTATATATATGCACTGGATGTCTGTTCACCTGAACGAGAACAATAAATGACGTGATGGCTATCATAGGCTAAGTGCTAATGATAATGTTTTTTTAGAAGACTATGGGTACCTATACATACCTCCATGTTTTTAATTTTACAATTTTATTTTATTTTTGTATATGGGTGTTTAGCCTGCAATAAACGATTATTATTATTATTCCATTTATTTCATAATATATACATACAATTTACATTTTTAAATATTAAAATATCAAAATATAAAAACATTTAAAAATATAAAAAATAGTAGCCCACCGGTATCGGGATAGGGTCCAAGCTACCGGTGGTCAGGACTTCTGAGAAAGGAATCTCCTAACAATACGCGCCGTGTCCAGGAGTACCGCTTTCTGTATCAAGCCCTTGATCCAGCCGCCTAACGAGAGCCTCCTTAGGTGTTCGTCGAGGCTCTTGGCTATTAAGCCATTGGCCGTCACGACTATCGGCACAATGACAGCTGTATCCACCTCCCACATGTCGACAACCTCGCGAGCCAGATCAAGATATTTTGTTTGTTTATCTTTCTCAGCTTTCACGAGGTTCTCGTCATGAGGGACAGCTATATCAACAATCATTGTGCGACGCTCTAGTCGATCTATCACCACTATGTCAGGCTTATTGGCAACAACAGTCCTGTCAGTGATGATAGATCGATCCCAATATAACGTGATATTGCCATTTTCGAGAACTGGGTCGGGCTCATACCTATAGTACGGTACTTCAGATTCCACAAGATTGTATTTAAGAGCAAGTTGCTGGTGGATAATCCTGGCTACAAGGTTGTGTCTATGCAAATAGTCTCCGTTAGCTAGACGAGAACAACCAGAAATAATGTGTCGGATTGATTCCCCGGGCCGGTGGCATGCCCGACAGATGTCAACCGTACCGTCCTTCACAATGTATTTCCGGTAGTTATTCGTCATCATAACTTCGTCCATAATCGCACAGACAAAACCTTCGGTTTCCCCGAAGAGGTCACTAAAACGCAGCCAGGATACGGACGCTAAGAGATCTACATCGGGCCCATGTAGGACCCGGTAAAAGCGTCCGTGAAGCTCCTTGCTCTGCCATACTTCCGTGCGGTCATTAGTATCCAGTACTATAGGTTTGCGCCAGTTCTCGTTTGCCAAGGAGAGCGAGGTGAGGCCCTTGTCCACAGCGACCACATCTCGATGCATACCCACGTCAGCTTTGAGGAAGTATTCCCTAAGGCTGCATACCTCGCGGTTGTGTAGGGTCTTAGCGTTTAAGAAGCCACGACCCCCACATTTCCGCGGGATATACAGCCTCATCCCCGATGATCGTGGGTGATGCATGCGATTTGCGGTCAGCAGTGTGCGGACCCTCCTATCCAGGGCGTCAAGTTCGGTCTGAGTCCATTTGAGTATGCCGAAAGAGTACATCAATACTGGCATGACCCAACCGTTGAAGGCGCGCACCTTGTTCCCGCCTGATAAAAGACTATTTAGTACTTTATTCAGGCGGCCAAAGAAGCGCTCCCTCAACGACTGTTTCACGCCAGCAGTGCTGATGCCTAACGCTTCCGACATACCCAAATACTTGTAGGTTTCGGTTGAGCAGAGGGATCTAAGGTGTATGGAATCCGAGAGTTGAGTTCCCACGGATTCCATAATCTCCCCTCGCTTTACATGCATGACTGCACATTTGTCCACACCAAATTCCATCCTGATGGCGCTACTGAAGGTTTCTGTTACCTTCAGTAGCTTCATCAGTTGCAAGTTGTTGGGGGCAAAGAGTTTCAGATCATCCATGTAAAGGAGGTGTGATATGATCTGTCCACCTCTTCTCAACCGGTAGCCTTGGCCCGAGCCCTCCAGTAGAGTACTGAGAGGGTTTAGGGCCAGACAAAACCACAGTGGACTCAGACTGTCGCCCTGGAATATGCCACGCTCGATCCTTATCGGTTCGCTGTTCTCCCGGATCTGTCGACATCCTGGATAGTGAAGGACCGTAAAAAAAAAAAATAATGGATGAAGTTATTATTATTATTCCGTTTATTCATTTTTTAAACATATTAATTACATTTTTAAATATTTAAATATAAAGGATAAAAAAAAAACATTTAAAAATATAAAAAATAGTATCCCACCGGTATCGGGAATAGGGTCCAAGCTACCGGCGGTCAGGGCTCCAGAGAGAGGAACCGCCTGACAATGCGAGCCGTGTCCAGAAGTACTGCTTTCTGAATCAAGCCCTTGATCCAGCCGCCTAACGAGAGCCTCCTGAGGTGTTGGTCGAGGCTCGTGGCTATTAAGCCATTGGCTGACACGACTATCGGTACAATGATCGCTGAGTCCACATCCCACATGTCGACAACCTCGCGAGCCAAGTCAATATACTTGATTTGTTTATCTTTCTCGGCTTTCACGAGGTTCTCGTCATGTGGGACGGTAATATCAACAATCATTGCACGCCTCTCGATTCGGTCCACCACCACTATATCAGGCTTATTGGCTACAATAGTCCTGTCAGTGATGATGGACCGATCCCAGTACAATGAGATATGACCATTATCGAGAACTGGGTCGGGCGCATATCTGTAGTACGGCACTTCCGATTCCACAAGAGAGTACTTCAGAGCAAGTTGCTGATGGATAATCCTGGCTACAAGGTTGTGCCTGTGCAAGTACTCACCGTTAGCTAGACGAGAACAACCAGAGATTATGTGGCGGATTGATTCTCCCGGACGATGACATGCCCGACATATGTCAACCGTGCCGTCCTTCACAATAAATCTGCGGTAGTTTTTCGTCATGATAACTTCGTCCATAATTGCACAGACAAAACCTTCGGTTTCCCCAAAGAGGTCACCGACACGCAACCAGGTTACGGACGCTAGTTGGTCTACATCGGACCCATGTAGGGCCCGGAAAAAGCGTCCGTGAAGTTCCTTACTCTGCCATATTTCCCTGCGACCGTTAGTGTCAAGCACTAGAGGTTTGCGCCAGTTCTCGTTAGCCAAGGAGAGTGGGGTAAGGCCCTTGTCCACCGCCACTACATCTCGATGCATACCCACGTCAGCAGCTAGGAAATATTCCCTCAGACTGCATACCTCGCGGTTGTGTAGGGTCTTAGCATTTAAAAAGCCTCGGCCTCCACACTTCCGCGGAATATACAGTCTCATCACTGACGAACGTGGGTGATGCATTCGGTATGCAGTTAGTAGTGTACGGACCCGCCTATCCAGGGTGTCAAGTTCTGTTTGAGTCCATTTGAGTACGCCGAAAGAGTACATCAATACTGGCATGACCCAACCGTTGAAGGCGCGCACCTTGTTTCCGCCCGATAGAAGGCTATTAAATACCTTCTTCAGGCGGCCAAAGAAGCGCTCCCTCAACGATTGCTTCATGTCAGCAACATTGATACCTAACGCTTCCGACATACCCAAATACTTATAGGTTTCAGTTGGAGAGAGGGATCTCAGGTTTATGGAATCCGAGAGTTGTGTTCCCACGGATTCCACAATCTCCCCTCGCTTTACATGCATGACTGCACATTTGTCCACACCAAACTCCATCCTGATGGCACTACTGAAGGTTTCAGTTACCTTCAGTAGCTCCATCAGTTGCAGATTGTTGGGGGCAAAAAGTTTCAGGTCATCCATGTAAAGGAGGTGAGATATTACCTGACCACCTCTCTTCAACCGATAGCCTAGCCCTGAAGCCTCCAGCAGTGTGCTTAGAGGGTTCAAGGCTAGGCAAAACCAAAGCGGACTCAAACTGTCACCCTGGAATATACCCCGCTCGATCCTTACCGGTTCGCTATTCCTCTGGATATTTCGACATCCTGGATAGCGAAGGACCGTTCTCCATTGCCTCATACACGACATCAAGAAGGTGCGTAGCATTGCATCAACTTTATACAATTCCAGCACCCTCATGAGCCATGTATGAGGAACTGAGTCATAGGCCTTCTTATAGTCTATCCAACATGTCGACAGATCCTTTCGGTAACGCCGAACCTGCTGGCTAATGGTCATATCTATGAGGAGAAGCTCCTTAGTACCGCGGGACCCATTCCTACATCCATTTTGAGAGGCAGACATGATACAGTTACTATCAATATGTGTGTTAATCTTAGCTCTCAAAATGGATGTAAGAACCTTATAGACCGTCGGTAAGCACGTGATCGGTCTATAATTTTTAGGTTCCGCAGTACTACCTGTTTTATGGAGCAGGTGGGTTATTCCAGTTGTAAGGAACTCGGGTAGCGAACCAGACTCCAAGGCTGCCTGGTATTGAGATGCCAAGCGAGCGTGCGACCTTTGTAGCCACTTTATCCAAAAATTGTGCAGCCCGTCCGGCCCTGGAGATTTCCAATTAGGCAACGGACGGACTGCACGGGCTACATCTTGGGGGCTGATAGTGATTGCCCCCATTTCTGTTATTGGATCGCACGCTCGCTCGATCTCCCGAGTCCAGTCGCCTTCGGTGTGACTGACAGGCACCGACCAGATGTTGCGCCAGAATGAACTCACGGCGTCATCATCCGGCAGACACGTGTCAGTCACACCTTGTTCCGGTCGCTCCCAAGTCCTATATACCCACCTTTCATTACTCCGGAATGTGCGATTCTGGGTGTATCGCTCCACCCGCCGCTTATACCTACGGATGCGGTTTGCCCATGCATACACCTTCTGCTTCAGGAAGTCGATGCGCTCTGTGACTCGGGACATATAGTCTCGGGAGCTGACTTCAGTCCCCGAAAAAGCCCGTCTCACAAAGCGCATCACTCTTGGGCGAGTGTTGCCCTCCCTGAAGCAGATTAGTTTGCCGATGAGTACTCTGGCCCCACCAATACGACACTCGATCCTGCGCTGCCAAGCCGGCACGGCTGGTTTTGGTCGTGTAGCTCTGTCATTAGGGAATTTGACGTGAGCTACACGACATGCCGCTACAGCCGCGCAGTACATTATCGAGTGTGTGTCGGCGAGGTCTTCGCAGTTATCAAAATAATTTTATTATATTATTATTATTAATAGTCCACTATGATCAGAGTCTAATAAATTAATAATTTTTTTGTGGGTAGGTAAAATATCTGCATAAATATTATCTAGGCAAGATGCAGTAGTGGGGGTATTCTAGTAGGCTCCATAAATAGATTTACAAGATTGTATGACTGAAACAAACTTATAATTTTAGTGCTTAGGCTAGAAGTTTCTAACAAATTAACGTTGAAGTCGCCACAAACGATGACAGACTTACTAGAGTTACAAATTTTTTGCAACACTTCATCCATTACTTTTTCAAAACAATCATACAATCCTTTAGGTGGTCTGTACACACTTAATATAACAAACTGCTCCAATTCAATACAGGCAATTTCAACTGTCTGTTCAACAGAGAGGCTCACAATATCCTTGCGGTCTTTAAACTTAAGTATATTATTTATGAAAATTAATGAGCCACCATGTATAGCGTTTACTCTGCTGAACGAACTACCAACCTGGTGATTACTATAATTGAACATAATCTGATGGCTTTTAAGCCAATGTTCAGTTATACAAAGAATATCTACTCGTACATTGTTAAATTTAAGGAATAATTCTATTTCTAAATCCTTGCCCATACAACCATAAATATTTTGGTGCACCAGGTTGATACTATTTGTTGATTTTAAAACATTGTTTTCACCATTCTTTAAATAATTGCTAGAGATTATCTCTGTTGTCTTAATTTCTAATTTAAATTATTAATAATGTCAAAATTTGATGCCAAGACATTGGCAGAATTATGAAAAATGTCATTGCATTGCTCAATAGAAGCAATTTGTTTAGCCAAATTCTTGGCTGTTATACAAAATAAATATGGGAATTGGAAAGAAGAAGAAGCAAAAAATCGTGACCGTTGGAAGGAATGGAGGCCTTTGCCCAGCAGTGGGACAGTACGGGCTAGTAATAGTAATAATAATAACCCACATGCTAGGAAAACCTGTGTTATAGGAGTCATCCAATCAATCTGCCTGGCCTTTTCCCAACTATCTTGGGGTCGGCTTCCAGTTTAACCAGATGCAGCTGAATACCAGCATTTTACATGGAGTGACTGCCTATCTGACCTCCACAACCCAGTTACTGGGTGATACGATACCCCTTGGTAAGACTGGTTGTCAGACTTTCGGGCTCCTGACGACCCGTAACGACTGTCAAAGATCGACGATTGACAGCCGGGACCAACGGCTTAACGTGGTTTCCGAGGCACGGAGGAGTCTCGGTATGTAAAGATGGTCACCCATCCATGGACCTACCCCGGCAAGCGTAGCTTAACCTGATGGATCGACCCGTGCGGCTGTTATTACTTTAGCCACAAGTTCCTCCTGTTACAGGGGTCATCCGTCCGTCCATTATATGATTGATAAAGCTTAATAGTAAGTAATATGCACCAGTAACAATAAAAATAAAATAAAAAACTTTTTTACAAAAAATAACTTTAATTTCGGAAGTCGGTGTCAAATAACGAAAAAGTAAAATACAAACACTGACTTCCGAAATTAAAGTTATCTTTTAATTTTTAGTGTATTTTTTTTTTTGGAAGTCGGTTGTTTTTTTTTTTGTAAAAAAGTTATTTTATTTTGCACTTTTTACTTGTTATACCCCAGAACTAAAAACCAAAATAACAGAGAACGTGGAATTTAAACATTTGGAGAACACCAAAAAGTCTTCGAGGTATACGTATTTTTCGTTTTTGTTCAGTTCCTCAAAAAGCACTGAAGTAATTTCAATAAAATTTATATGGGATCACCTCGGGAGTATATTCTTTCAGATAAAAAAAGAATTTTGAAAATCGGTCCACAACTGACGGAGAAATCGGCAGACATATATAAAAAAAAAACATACTTACAGTCGAACATAGAACCTTCTCCTTTTTCAAAAGTCGGTTAATAAACTAGATTAGTGGGTAAATACAATTTGGGGTTTTGGGGTGGGAGAGGGAAAATAAAGAGAAAAAAAAACTGAATTTGAAATAAAGAACAAGGGAATAATATTTTGTGTCGGGTGTGTTTTGTATGTATATAAGTATGTATGTATCTGTCTACCTTGATGTTGGTCATCATCATCATTATTTCGGCCGAAAGACGTCCACAACTGGTAGGCCTCCCCAAGTGTCACCACCGCGACCGGTTCTTTGCGTCTCGCATCCATCGGCTACCCGCGACCCTCACCAGGACATCGGTCCACTTTGTGGGAGGTCTTCCAACGCTACGTCTTCCGGTACGCGGTCGCCACTCCAAAACTTATTGGCCCCATCGATAGTTAGTTAATTATCATCATTATAACATTGAAAATTTTAAATATTGATCAAATTATTGTATTGTAATTCGTAGATATCAAACCAAATTTTAGTCTAATTTATTTGTTCCATCTTATTTTATTTACTTTCTTTTACTGTCTTCTTAAATTGTTATGGAAGGCGCTGGTACCTGTGATACAATGTTTTTCATTAGTACAGGTACCAACAATACTCTATTTTATTATTACCTGTAACCAAAGCAAAACAACAAAACAAAACAAAACTGCAAAACTGCAAAACAAAACTGCAAAACAAAAGCAAAACAAAACAAAACTGTTTTGTATTTGATCCTTCTACATGTGTATTTTCTGAAATAAACTTATTATTATTATTATTATTTGTTCTGCGAGTGCTTAATTCTTTGTTGTACACATCTTAACGTAGAACACATGCATTAAAATCATTCATGTACAAATAAAAAGCGCAAGGCGCAATTACACGACTTTTAATGGTTTTTTAATTGAACATCACGTCTAAACGACTAGTCTTATTTCTTTGAAAGAAGTATATGTTACTCTAGACAATTTCCGTCTTAATTTAATCTCAGAATATCTGAAATTATATTTTATAACATAGTGTAATTAATTTGTAAAGTTATGTCTAACGCGGATAAAAAATTGTGAATCACGCAAAAACTATAAAGCGTATTTTTATGAAACCTTCACCATTTTAAAGATCATTTAATTATTTATAATTTAGTCTCAGTGTTTTATTTTAATACCTGTTGTTTTATGTGTAATAAATTAATAATGCGTCTAATTTCGGACAGCGCTCCTTGATGGGCGAGTCCTCCTTGATGGGTGGATATACGACGCGTTACGTGAGCTCAGCGCAGAACACGCAAGCTAACCACTCAAGGTCATTGGCAGCTAATAGCGCCTTAACTCATCATTGATTTTTCTCCCAGCAAACCTTTGAGTGATAGAGAGAGATCACATTCGAGAGTAGGATCGGGAGCAATGTGCCCTGTCCGCTGCCACTTTAGTTTGGCATTTGAAATAAAAACGTTTCCCGTTATCAATGTACCTGTCTTCCTATATGTTTGCATCTCTATTGTATTCTATCATAAGTCTATTTATAGCTTTACAATCCCGGCTAGCATCTAGTCTAAAACCAGCTCTCCACTCAAAGCCTCCGTTGCTAAGAGCAAGTCAACTGGAATGGTGGAAACATTACAAAGGTTTGGATTCAGTTAGCTTAGATTTAGGTCTAACATCTGACATGGCAGTTACTTCATCTCTAACGTGACCTACTATTAACACGCTTATGTCAGCTTCACTTGTGACGATGTAAAAAAAAAGAGTGGCACTCCGGGAGTGCCGATAGAAGTGAAAACTTGAACAAAAATGCCCAACGCGTCTAAAGAAGTTTTCACTTCAATCAGCTACGCGATGTGCTACGAGTGCTACGACGTCGTAGCACTCGTAGCGGGTCGGTGTCGTGCGAGTTCAATAGTTTTTTTCCCATCTTAAAAATGCCCAACGCGCCTAAAGGAGTTTTCACTTCAAAAATCTTAGAAGTTAAATTTGACCCACTTCCCGGTTTCCGTTTGAGCTGAAATTTTGCATGCAAATGTTAAGTTTGGATGAAATGTATGGTTAGCTAACTGGCGTCATTCTAAATTCAAGATGGCGTACTAGTTATTTTTTATGCATTCCCATGACATGACTATCAATTTAAAGGGTTTGCTGAGAGTTTCACAAATATCTACCTAAACCAGCATTACTGTATGATGGCACCTGTTTTTTTTTTATTGAGTGACATTTCGCAGGTCAAACTATGAGGTTGTCGGGTAAATTAAAGCCGCCACAGGCAAGTCCGGTTAAGCACCGGACTTGCCTGTGGCGGCTTTAATTTATTAAAGCCTCCAGCTAATTTTTAACATAAAAACTAAGCGACTACACGCTAAGGCCACCCTGTGGCGTACGGGCCTTAGGGCGTCGCTGGTGGGAAAACAGCAAGGGACGGCTAGATCGAACTTAAATTATTTAGGGAATTTAAAGCTTCAGGCTCAGCGGCGCGTGCTGGCTCGAGCAAGGGACGGGGAGGACGTCGACGTGAACTTCGCGGCAGGCCCTGACGGCGAGGACTTGTGTTTATGTGTGGTGTTAGTTTCCCTACGGCTCTCTTGTGGCAGCAGGGTGGTAGCGTCGTCAGGAATGAGGAGGGTATGCCGGGGACGTAGGATGTTGGAAATACTGGAGGGCACGTATCGGGTGGCCGATGCGATTAGGGTGGCACCTGTTTAACAGTTTACCAATTATACAAAATAATCCTTTTCTTTTATCATTGATAGTAGATTACGGTATTTAGATTGGTAAGCGATGATGTCGTCGACGATGGAGCACGCTTGCCTAGAATTAACCTGTTCACTCTTGACTTAAAGACCCCCAGGTTTATCCTTATCATAACTGGGAGGGTTTTAGTCAGTAAGAGTCTGACACGCCCACTCCACTCACAGCGGGAGAAGTTATTTAATGATTTCTCAACAAATAAAAGGAAAATCCTATTGAAGAAAAACAAAGAATCTTCTCATTATTAAAGTCAATGATAAAAAAGATGTTTGCCTAATAGAATTCCAATCGGCAAAAATTACAACTTCCACACAATACTCAAACTTCATGGGGATGAATTTTCAAAAATCTTTCTTTGGTGCTCTTCATCATCATCATCATCATTTCAGCCGACGTCCACTGCACACTTAGTGGAGGCCTATGTTCAGCTTCCACCAAGTGTCGCCACACCGAGCGGTCCTGTGCGTCTTGCATCCATCGGATTCCCGCAATCCACACCAAGTTATCGGTCCTTTTTGGGGAGGTTTTCCAGTACACAGTCGCCACTCCAGATAATTCGACGCCATGGACTAAATTTCATGCTTGTAGAATGTAGAACTAGTGGCTTACTTCGTGTTTTGTCCATTAGTAAATGAATTGAATAAATATCCATAAGATGTATTTAGTTTATCGGTTTGATAAAATATAATTATTTATTTATTAAAACTGCATGCAACACAAATGTACAAAGGCGGACATAATGCCTTAGGCATTCTCTACCAGTCAACCAAGGGTGGTGGAAAGATAACATGGCAGGTGCATAAACTGAAAGAAATAAAAAAATACTAAGACGAAAATAGTTACGAAAGTATATATATATAGTTAAAATAAACAAACATATATATTTAATATAATATAGCTACATAAGAAAAAAAAAATCTAATAATAATCTCTCTCTAATATACAGGGTGTAACGGAAAGGTGTGGTCATATTTGAAGAACCGGTTCTGCCCATGGAAATGAACACCTTTCTCTAAAAAAAATAGAAAATTCCCAAAAAAAACATTTGACTTTCCATACAAAACTATCATCAGCTGATCAATATTTGTATGGGAGGCAAAAGATTTTTTTGAGAATTTTCTCAGGTTTTCTTGAAGAAAGTTGTTCATATCGATGGGCAGATGCAGTTCTTAAAATATGACCACACCTTTCCGTTACATCCTGTATATTATGTAGTTCCGATGGTACGTCACCATTGCGACCCGAACAAAAAAGTAATCGTATATATATCTGTTTCCTCACATTTAGAAGCCACGAAAAAACCGGCCAAGTGCGAGTCGGATTTCGCACATTTAGGGTTCCGTACCAAATGTATTTGACTATTTGTATGGCTTTGAGTCAACAAGATGCACATACTGTGAAAATTTGAAGACCAACCAAACCAAACCAACCAAACCAGCCAAACCGCCACCCCACCCACCGCCAGTCAAACCGTTTGGCTGTAAAACCTGTGTGACAGACTGACAGATGGACACTCCCTCCGTCTTCCCATGGCCCTTCCAACATAGAAGTTATACGGGCCGAATCGTGGGGCGCGTGCGGACGTAGCTCCCTTGGCCATCTAATTTTATCGTCCGCAGGCGCTTCTTGATCCCGTACAAATTAGCCACGTGTGTCCCGTGTGAACTTCTCTCCCAAAATTGGGCGGTTGACAGCACAAGGTGTTTTGTGAGATCTGCGTCGCCGGGCAGTCTTTGTGCTTGCTGCGCTCCTCGCGCTCCAGTTTACTCCGGACGGCGTGCCATGCGTGCACGAACTCCCGCAGCCGCGCAAAGTTCGCCGGTGAGCCCACAAGATCGGAGTAGTAAATTGGGCCGGCCTCCGTGCGGCTGATCCCGTCCATCATCTTGCATCTTGCTTCTGCATACAGGTGACAGACCCACAGCGCGTGGTGCAGGTCTTCCTCTTCCATACCACAGTAACATGACATACGCTCACCTCACATAGCTTCATATCATGCAGTCTTTTCCTAAAGCATCCATCTCCCGTGAGGATCTTGGAGAGCTGGTAATCAGGCACGACCCAGTTGGACCTGAGTTGGGACACCACGTCCGGGAAGAAACGGTACAACTCCCGTCCTTTCCCTCAGTCGTCCATCTCCTTTGCCAGTCATCCATCGTCTCATTCCAAACCGCTTTCGTGCGCCAGGCAAGCTCCCGCCTGCGTAAAATCGGCTCGACCTACGCCCCGGCCGCGGCCTGGCACTCCTTATCAAACCGCCCTGCACGGATCACCACCAGGTCAGCCGGGAGAACACCACCCAACACTGCCAGCGCAGCCGTACTGGTAGACCTGTACGTCTTCGTCAGCAGTATTAGGCTTGGTCTCTGGCACCGGATCAGCGCGCTGCGAACAGCGTGGAGCGTCGCTCTTCTGTACCAACAAGCAGCAGCATAAGTTACCATGGCTACGAAAGTGCCTCTATAGAGAATGCGGAGACCGAGATAACGAATGCCCCAGGACGATGCCGACACACTGGGCATCTTCCCAAAGCACTTGGCTGCACGCTCCCCTATCGATAGCGCATGCTGCGCGAAGGACAGGCTTGCGTCAAGCACCACGCCCAGCACCATCGTCGAGGTGACGCTCCTGACCAAGTCCCCGGCAAGTTTTGCCGTGGGGGGCCGCTGGAGTTTTCCCTTGAGCGTCATCATTGCTGACTTCACCGGGGAGAACTCCAGCCTGTAATGACAGATGGACAGACGGGCAGACGGATTCGTGAGTGACAGCAATAGGGCTCTGTTTGGACCCTTGTATAGCACCCTAAAAACATGCAAACGACATAAGCCATCATACAGCCGCCTTTGTAGTCTTCCTAGGCTATAGTCACACTTGAACAATGACGTCAGAACCTCATGAAAAGGCAGATTTTGTTATATAACTACTTGCAATTATTTATTTTTGCCCGCAAATATCAATATGTTGGTAAATATTAACTCCTTCACAAAGAACTCTACCTTCTTTTATAGTTGTTGCGTTTTGCCATGACAATAGAGGCATTGATAAGGCAATTAAGAAAGAAATAATAGAATAGAAAACATTATTCGACACAAACACGTATTGTGACTCCCATACATTTGTTTTCATAACCCGACAAAACGTACTGAGCAGCTTATTTTTTTTTCATGATTTAAAAAAGTTGTTCCTAATGATGAAAGTTGGCAATGTTTTCATTAAATTGTTGTACCTACTGTCGTCTCCACCTTGTATATCTGGTGGAAAATGACAGTTTCCGAAGCCGAAAGCCATTTGGATATTTTTTTTTCCCACTAGACCATACCTGGGCATCCACTGGTTCTGGAGATATTGAAGGACAAAGTCGCATTTTTTTTTAAAGAAATTTAATTCCCAGTATTATTACTAAACTTTTTTCCAAACAAACATTACCTGAATTTTCGATGTTTCTTAACAAATTACGCCTTTGAAGTTACAAAAACGCAATGAATATCAAATATGGCGGGGTTTAACTTCGCTTACCTGGGTTTGCGTTACATTGCGCGCAATAAAAAATAGTTTTTTTCGTACCTAAAATTAAAGTCTTTATGACAATTAAAGTCTTTATGACACCTGCGTCTGCTCCGTGCTAATTTTTCTCTATCTTTTCTTTATTGTATTACTATTTACATAATTAACATAACAGTGCTCAATAAACGACAAACGTATCAATACTTAATTTCTACATATCGATACTTTCGATCCCCACTCCACACCCCTTTTCAAGAACGTCAACAGGTGGTAAAGAACACGTTTCAAGTAATGCCAGGCGAATGATGGATAGTCCGGGGATCGATCGCTCATAGTGAAAGATATACGAGTGGTACTAGTGAACTAACGACTGGATGTCTTCATCTGATCAGCTCATACATAGTAATGAGATCGGTTTAGAATGTAGATGGAAGAATAAGTAAAGGGATTGAGTTGTTTTGCGTTGTGTGGTGGAATCGAAATTGATGGGATTATATTCCATTTTTAGCGAGAATCGTTAGTAAGTTAGTTATTAATTGTAGTTATTTTTGAGTAAGTTGGTAGATAGGTACATCATTTGGGATGTTTTTGCAAACATTTTTTACATGCTTATAGTTAACTTGCAATGTTCATATACAGGGTGTAACTGAAAGGTGTGGTCATATTTTAAGAACTGCATCTGCCCATCAATATGAACAACTTTCTTCAAGAAAATCTGAGGAAATTCTAAAATAAAAAATTTACCTGCCAGACAAATATTGATACTCGTAGAACTTTGTATGAAAAGTCCAATTTTCTGTTGTTAGAGAAAGTTGTTTATTTCCATGGGCAGAACCGGTTCTTAAAATAAGACCACACCTTTCTACATCCTGTATATTATGTACTCGTAAGTTGTCCGCTTCAAAATTTACAAAACCATTTTTGGACCATTTGTCGGTTTCCGTAGAGCTGAGGCATACTTATTTTTTTTATAAAACGTTGCCCCAAACTAGGATTACTACTGTATCGTGGGTACGTTTACCAACATGTAAACATACACAAGACACCCAGACCCGGAACAACTATCTGTTAGGCCTTAAAATATTTTATGCGGGCATCGAACCCGCGACACGCAGCACAGCAGCCAATCGCTCAACCACTGCGTCATCAAAAGTATCAAGACAATGCAATATTATGATACCATCGAACTGTTCTGATGATGGCGCCGAGATGTAGGGACTGGAACTCCCTGATGGCAAAATGGAAGGACAGTTGAATTTGGGCTAACAGGTTTTGTTACAATAAGTACTTTTTTTTTCACTTTTAATTTATATAGCCCGGTAATCCTGGAAAGGGGTAATTTTACCCATAATTCTGCAAAACTCTCGCTATGGGACCAACCGCTAAAAGATCCAGCGCTGGGCACGCCACCATCGCGGCGGTAGTGCCTCTCTTTGAGGAGTGGCTGGAGAGGCGCCACGGCGCCCTCACCTTCCGCCTGACGCAGGTCCTCACCGGACATGGCTGTTTCGGGAGGTACCTGTGTCGGATCAAGGCGGAGGTGACCCCTAGGTGTTTCCACTGCGAGGATCGCCCAGAGGACACGGTGGAGCATACAGTGGAGGTTTGCCCCGCTTGGGCAGAGCACCGCCGTGTCCTCGTGGATGCGATAGGCGGCAGCGACCTCTCGCGCCGTGCCCTGGTTCAGGCCATGGTACGGAGCGAGAGGTAATGGGGAGCCGTCTCCTCCTTCCGCGAAGCAGTAATGCTCGCGAAGAGGGAGGCGGCACACGTTAGGGAGACTCAACAACGGCAGAGTCGCCCTAGCGCCCTCAGCCGCAGCCGCCGTAGGAGACGCCAGGGGCTGCGAGACGATCTCCGGCCACCGTAGACCCGGGCCTGCGGACGGCGAGTAGTGGGTAACTCACCGTCCGATCAGCACCAGGCCCGAGAGTCGACGGCACGTAGTGTTCCTCGCGCGCCTCAAAGAGTTGTCAGCAAAAGGACGGGGCCTGCCACGGCCAATGCCTGCCCGGGGGTTGAGGATAAATTCGAAAGAGTTACCTCGCCCCTGGGCATGTAGGGCCGGCAGGAAGGAACAGGGGTGGGTTTTAGTCAGTAAGAGTCTGACACGCCCTTCCGCTCCACCCTAGAGCGGAAGAAGTCATAAGATCCCACCTCCAAAAAAAAAAACCGCTAAAAGATGTAAAAAAGAATTAGCAGCATTTTGTTAAGTTTTACGCATACATACAGGTCCCTAAATGAATGTTACTTAGAGAGAGCTTTCATCATTTCAGTCCCATAATAACAGATGTTCATAATGATGTGTCCAATTGCCCATTTGCCCTAGCTTTTAAAAGCGGCGTCACCCACGTGAAAGTTGAAAATTATCAAGGGATATGGGTTATCAAGGGGATATGGTACTTTTATACCGGGGTTATAATAATAATAAAAATAATAACTTTAATTCGGGTGGCACTGACCCATAGAAACCTTATTCTAGTAAGTACAAATTTACTTAAATTTATGTTAAATTTTTATTTTTCATGACTGGCCACACCCACACAAGACTTGACCCACTGGTTTTGAAAGGGACAGTCAAAACGTGCCGCTATTGCGCTCAGAATGCCGTTGTTGCTACCCCGTATACGGACCAGCAGGGAAGCTGCTTTTTGCGCATGATGGCCTGGAAACCATCAGCACGCGCTTCAGCAAACATCCCAGACGCGCTGCACCTCCACCGCAAACCCAACAACATCCTGAACGCATTATTATACTGAGTGCGCCGTATATCTCAGCTACAGGCCGCTTGAGTAGAAGGACTGGCAATAAGCTTTGAATAGCGTCACTTTCACTTCTCTCGTGCATCGTGCGAACCTGCGTGCGGGCATATTAGCTCTCACCGCCAGAGCACTGCGCTCCCGCTCAATATCCTCATCATCCCTGAGGTCACCTGTCACAATGTGACCCAGATATTTGAAGGCTTTAACCTGCTTTAGGGCTATTCCATTGAGAAATACAGGAGGCACATGGGTAGGGTGTTGTCGGCCTGATAATCTGAAATACCACACTATTCCAGATTATAATCTATCTCTTTGCCAAATTTCATTCAGATCCGTTCGGCCGTTGTGCCGTAATTGACTAAGAAACATTCATCCATCCAAACTTTTGCATTTGTGAGTTTTTAGCAAATTTAAAATCTATTAATTTGTTTAAACGCAAATAAAAAAAATGCGTATAAAATGTACTTAACGTAAAACGATTTTTTTCTATAAATTATGCAATTTAATAACTAGGCGCAACCAGCAGACGTCAGTTCAGAAAATGGATCACTGCGCTTTATGAAGCTTAAGTACTAAATAACCCGACATTTCATGCATAAATAATAAGTGCCAGTTTGTAATTATTTAGTCTAACTAGGCAACAGCCATTTACTATACAGAAACAGAACAAGCATTCATAACCGTGGCGATTTGAGACCATCACGACGTTTTTCTTCATAATAAGCAAATTAAGTTCAGGCTTGATGTATTGAAACCACTTCTGGAAACCACTTGACCACTATGTCACCTGATGGTAAGCGATCATGTGGTTGACGATAAAGCACGCTTGCCTAGAAGTAACCTATTCACACTTGACTTAAAGACCCCCCCCCCAGGTTTGTAGCTATCAGGAAACACAGACTTGCAGCAGGGAATTCCACTCCCTAGCTGTACGCACAATGAATGTGTTCCTAAAACGTTTTGTGCGTGTGAGTGGGACGTCCATCATGTACCGGTGGCGCATCGCTGTACGTCTAGTGGTCCGATGATGAAACGGGCTTGGCGGAATTAAACTGTGCAATTCCGACGCACACTTCTCGAAATGTAACCGATAGAAAACCTACAGGCTAGCAACTCGGCGTCGATGTTTTAGACTTTGCGAGCTTTGACATGATAGGTACTCGTAGATCGGCTTCAAAACCAGTATTAGAAACTTAAGAGAAAATTGCTAACTTTACGGCCGAAAACGCAATGATAGAATGTTTATCTACTACGAACTTCGAGTCTAGCCAGTCATCTGGCGAGTAGCGAAGTGAAACGATCATCATCTGCCTAGCCTTCTCCCCAACTAACTTGGGGTCGGCTTCCAGTCCAACCGGATGCAGCTCAATACTAGTATTTTACATGGAGCGACTGCCTATCTGACCTCCACAACCCAGTTACTGGGTAATTCGATACCCCTTGGTAAGACTGGTTGTCAGACTTTCGGGCTTCTGACGACCCGTAACGACTGTCAAAGATCCACGATTGACAGCCGGGACCAACGGCTTAACGCGCTTTCCGAAGCACGGAGGAGTCTCGGTATGTAAAGATGGTCACCCATCCATGGACCAATCCCGGCAAGCGTAGCTAAACCTGATAGATCGACCCGTGCGGCTGTTATTACTTTAGCCACGAGCTTTTGTAACCGGCCGCACTAACGGCCTTTTATTTCTGTTATCGGGGAGAAACCTTAAAAAGGAAAAGACCAGGGATTACGGGCTTTTTACCTTACTAATACCACCCCGGTGATCACCATCAGCACATGGAAGGAGGTCCCGGACCTCTTAAAAGACCATCCCGGTACAACACCTGTTAGGCCACATCCCAGAGAAGACCGTAAAGGGGTCTCCCCTGAGCCTCGCTGTGCACGGCAGCACGTGATCACAGTGCCACTGTCTTTCCTCGGGTCACTTGGTGAGTGCACATAGTCCCAACTCTGAGAGCCCGCGACCCTGAAGTCTCACCTGCCTTAAGGCGCTATTAACTGCCGTTAACCTTGAGTGGTTAGCCTGCGTGTTCTGTGCTGAGCTCACGTAACGCCTCGTACGTTACTACGTCCGCCCAGTAATAGGACTCGCCCATCAAGGAGCGCTGTCCGAAATTAGACGCGTTATTAATTTATCATACATGAAGAAAAAGACATGTTGCGCCGACCCATTGCGTTGGGATAAGAGCAGGAGAATGATGATGATTAATTTACTATACATAAAACAACAAAAATTGTACTAAAACACGTATACTAAAATATAAATAATTAAATAATCTTTGAAATGGTAAAGGTTTCATAAAAATACGCTTAATAGATTTTGCGTGATTCTTAATTTTTTAACCGCGTTAGACATAACTTTACAAATTAATTACAGTATGTTATAAAATTATAATTTCAAATATTCACATATCAAATTACGACGGAATTTGTCTAGAGTATCATATATTTTTTTCAAAGAATGAAAGAAAGTCGTTTAGACGTGATGTTTAATTAAAAACCATTAGAAGTCGCATTTAACTGCGCTTTAAATGTTGCAGGCGAGGTTTCGGCGTTATATTCGGGATTAGACTACTGAACGGATTTTCATACAGTATTCACCAATAGATAAAGTGATTCATGAGGAAGTTTTAAGTGTATAATTTGTACCCGTGCGAAGCTGGGGCGGGTAGTTAGTTTGTAATAAACTGTCTCCGCTACCTTATAAAATACGACAAAATCCAGCCACTTTACGTTCTCATTCCGCGATCGTCAAACGCTGTCGTGTGTGGCACTTTTTGCACTCGGATGCATTTTACGGATAACTGTACCAAACGCCACAACATAGATATGATACAGAAAGTTGACTTCATCCATCACCAACATATTAGTGGAGCACAGTGGTGTGTACTTCTAGCGTGTGTTCTTAGGGCTTCAGTGTGTAAGAAAGGAAACACCGGTCCACAATACTTGCATTATTATAATGTATTGCATACATTGTAATATTTTCTGTAGTCTAGAAAACTAAAAAAAACTTTTTTACAAAAAAAAACAACCGACTTCCAAAAAAAAAAACACTAAAAATTAAAAAAAAAATACACCCGACTTCCATAAATACCCCAGAACAAAAAAACCCAAATAACATAAAACGTGGAATTTAAACATTTGGAGAACACCAAAACGTCATCGAGGTATACGTATTTTTCGTTTTTGTTCAATTTCTCAAAAAGCGCTTAATCAATTTCGATAAAATTTCTATGGGACCACCTCTGATGTATGACCTACCAAACAAAAAAAGAATCATCAAAATATATTCACAAGTGGCAGAAAAATCGCGTAACATACATACAAAAAAAAAAAAAAACATACAGACGAATTGAGAACCTCTTGGAAGTTTCCTTTTAGAAGTCGGTTAAAAATACACTTTTTTTTTGTGTTCTTCTCAGCAAACGCTCATCATTTTATATACCAGATACGCAAATGGAAATGCATATAAAATATACATATAGACCGCCATCTTTGAAAGTCCGCCATATTGGATTTAGAATTACGTCACTTAGCTAACCATGCTTTGTCAAACTAAACTTGTACGCAAAATTTCAATTTAAAACCCATTCTAAATTTGCATCACCCTTTGAAAGTATATTTGACCGCACGGCCTGTCTGCTGACAAAGTCATACATACAATCACGTGACCTCCTTAGATGTCACAATATGCATAGCCTTTCCCCAACTATGTCAGATTCAGCTTCTTGTCTAAACAGATGCAGCTGAGTACCAATATTTTACATGGAGCGACCTCAAGGTGGACCGATAACCTGGTAAGCATCGCTGGTAGCCGATGGATGCAATACGTTCTGAACCGGTCGTTGTGGCGACACTTGTGGGAGGCCTATGCCCAGCTGTGGACGTCTTTCGGCTGAAATAACAAATGATGATGATGGAGCGACTGCCTTTCTGACTTTCACAGCCCAGTTACTGGGTGATACGATAGCCTTTAGTAAGACTTCATACATGAAGCATAGCAGTTTGTGCATTCACTATACAAAAAGTTGGTAATTGACCACTTATCATACTCTAACCGGTTGCAAACCAAGAGCTATGTAGCTAAGGTAATTTTTCACAAAATCTTAATAACATAAGTTTACCTACAATACATTAGTTTGCGGTGTACCTACATACAACCATGAAAAATAAACTTGGTTTTGCGTTAGTTCTTGGTTTATAGCAGGCTTTAGGTCCTTTGAAAAGTGGTCTAACCTCGCGTTATGACTCACACACACGTCTGTGGGTGTGGTTGTTTAATCGTTGTTTCATGTCGAATCAAAGCTTATTGCCGCTCGGAACAATCCACGACTCGCGGCGCAGTAGCAAAATTCATGTGACAACGGGGTTGAGGGGAGGGTACTACGCAGCGAAAAGCGAGCGAAAATCACAGACGTCAATAAATTTGAAGCGACCAATAAAGTCGGCCTTCTGTGTTCTAACTATTAGGTGTTAAACCTGAGCGCGCGGTGCAGCAAAGGGAAGGGGGAGGAGCGGTCAGAGCCTAATTAGTACTAAAAATAACTTGGGAATAACTTTGTCTTGTTCAGGCGATGTGGTATTTTTGTGGGAGGACCGTAGTTGGTTATTGTGCATGATGAATGGGCTTATAGATCTTTTGTTTTAGTTGTCTATAATATATGAGAGTAGGTTAGTAATATAGGACGGAAAAATACATGAAGTTTACGTAATTTTAATGAGATTATTTGAGTGAATCAGTAAGTTTATATAAATGCATCGTATCCTGTCCAAAATACTAATCCTACTAATATTATAAATGCAAAAGTTTGGATAAATGTTTGTTACTCAATCACGCCAGAACAGCTGAAAGGATTTGGATGAAATTTGGCACAAAGATAGATTATAGTTTGGAATAGCACATAGGCTATAATTTACAATGGGAGAACTATGGCAGGAGCCAGTTATTTTTGGCTCTACTACCCGCCAAGTGGCGCACTCATTGAATAAAAAATCGTAGCATAGTATAGAAAATAAAGATTAAAGAATCCTACGTTGCGTTTGTTACAAAGAGGATAAAGAATTTTTACGTTGTTAAAACAGTACTCAAATTTTTTCGTAACCAAAGTAGTTAGCAAAAGTGACACTTTTGCTAACTTTACTTTTAATATTTATTTTCTATGCTATGCTACGATTTTCTATTCAATGAAGTCACCACTTGGCGGGTAGTAGACCCTTAAGTCCGCCTATTATAGTGGAAGTATTAATTCTACGCGGACGATGCTGCTAGCAGTACTCGTAGCTAGAAGGAAGATATTTTTAAGATTGGATTAAAAGAAATAAAATAAAAAAAGATATAGAAAAAAACGTGTTGCACCGACCCCAAGTAACATGGGATAAGGGCAGGAAGATGATTATTAAAAGAAAGATATAGGTTCACGGGAAGACCATGGCATAACATGCTTTTTAAGTATCTTCACTATCACTGGCAGTTGGCTTTTTTTTTTGTTTCCGGGGTGGAAAATCCTCATGGATGTCTGTCAGACTATTACTGACTAAAAACCACTCCGGTGTTCCTTTATTCCGGTTATCCTCAAACCCTGGGCAGGCATCGGCCATGACGGGCCCCGTCATGGTTTGCTGACAACTCTTTGAGGCGCGCGTGGAACACTACGCGCCGTCGACTCACGGGCCTGGTGCTGATCGGACGACGAGCAACCCACTACTCGCCGTCAGCAGGCCCGGGTAATTATGTACGCCTATGCCTATGTACCGCTGTTGTATATAAAGTTTTAATAAATACATCGATGCATCATGTCTGCGGCGTTTCGCTGATAAATTTAATGTCACCGTGCACAGTGAAACAAACTAATATCCGAATATACTCTGATCAATTTATTTTCTTACTCACTCGTATTTCTGCTACATTTCCGAATTCAATCACAATGTATTGCTATTTCAATACAGAAGTTTATTTTTACGAAAACCTTAAATTCTAAACTAATAACATAGCAATGAAGAATCTATAAAAACCCGATCGAGACGGTAATTTCGTTCGTTACTCGTATAATAAACGCAGCGACGATCTTTCGTCTGATTTGAATCTAATTTGGTTCCCCGCTCCGCTGTCTGTATGTCATGATTTGATGTTAGGGAGTTCCAGATGGTTGTTACGTTGAAAGTTTAATAAGACCACGTGACTTAAGAAAAAGCAAAAGTGCAAATAGACTCTATTCTCAGTTGTACCATCATATCTAACGTAAATAAAATCATTTAGGTATATTAGTCCCATTCACATGGTCCTGACGTAGGTCGCAGGACGATCTCCGGCCCCCGTAGACGCAGGCCTGCGGACGGCGAGTGAGTCGACGGCGCGTAGTGTTCCACGCGCGCCTCAAAGAGATGTCAGCCACCACTGACGGGGCCCATCATGGCCGAATCAGTAAGAGTTTGACACGCCCTCCCGCTCCACCTAGAGCGGGCGAAGTCATAGGATGATTTCCAAACCCACAAAAAAAAAGGGTTATGGGGTTTTAAAGACTCACCGCGACCTTGGAAAGCAGGGACAACTGAAAGAACAAAGGTGGGTTTTAGTTAGTAAGAGTCTGACACGCCAGCTCCAGAGCCAGAGCGGGAGAAGTCATTTAATGACTTCCCACCGTCCAAAAAAAAAGTCCCATTGACAACATTTTAAAAGCTGATGATGATGATTCACAACAATAAACAGAGTTAAGGCGCAGTTATACGACTTTTAATGGTTTTTAATTGAACACCACGTCTAAACGACTAGTTTTATCTCTTTGAAAAAAAAAAATGTTACTCTAGACAATATCCGTCGTAATTTGATCTGAGAATATTTAAAATTATATTTTATAAAATAGTTAAATTAATTTGTAAATTTATGTCTAACGCGGATAAAAAATTGAGAATCACGCAAAAACTATGAAGCGTATTTTTATGAAACCTTCACCATTTTAAAGATCATTTACTTATTCATAATTTAGTCTCAGTGTTTTAGTTTAATACCTGTTGCTTTATGTGTAATAAATTAATAATACGTCTAATTTCGGACAGCGCTACTTGATGGGCGAGTCCTATTACTGGGACGTACGACGCGTTACGTGAGCTCAGCACAGAAGACGCAAGCTAACCACTCAAGGTCATTGGCAGTTAATAACGCCTTAAGTATAAATAATAAAATTTGTAAATCCATACAACAAAAATTGGTTGTGGTTGTTGGTTGTAGAGAATAAAATAAAAGTGGTCATAGTTTTATTTGGTTCGTATTTTCGTTAACTACAAAATGTTTATGATGAAATGTTCTTGTTGCTGAAGAGAAATTTGTAGGTGAGATGTCGATTTTGCTAAGATAACGTTGCATTTCGGAAGTTAAATAAACGTCCTTCTTCAATATATTTGGAAAATTCGCCCCAATTCTTAAATACCGTCTTTGTTCCATTTACTCCAGCCACAATAATCTGGATATCTCCTTTCTGGGAAAACGTAAAACAGTTTGTCAATAAATTAGTATTATAATAACCTGTAATTGGGGATTTGGGCATCTTCGCAAAGGTGAGACGGTACTTCACGCCGGAACAGCTGCTCAAATTCTGATCTGATCTGAGAGTTTCAGGCAATCAGATTAGCGCTTCAGGCAATTGAGAAACGAGCCATGAGGATCATCTGCAATGATAAGCTCATCTAGTGGAAACTCCAAAGTCTTGAGCATAGACGCCGAGTTGCTAGCCTGTCGGTTTTCTATCGATTACATTTTGGAGAGTGTGCGTCGGAAATCGCCAAGCTCTTTCCATCATCGGACCACAAGACGTACGGCGATGCACCACCTACACACACAAAACGTTTTGGGAATACTTTCATATTAGTGCTTACGACTAAGAAGTGGAATTCCCTGCCGGAGTCTGTTTCCAGCTACAACCTGAGGGTCTTTAAGTTGAGAGTGAATAGGTTACTTCTAGGCAAGTGTGCTCCATCTTCGACCACATCATCGCTTACCATCAGGTGTGTTATTGGTCAAACGCGAGCCTAGCAATGGTTAAAAATAATAATAATGAATAAAATAAAATAAAATTCATTTATTTCAGGCATAGCCCATAATAACCACAACACAATTTAAATCTCAGCTTAATAATAATAAGCTGAGATTTAAATTGTGTATGCCTGAAATAAATGAATTTTAGTTTATTTTATTCACTTATAATACCACAAGAGCTTCAAAATTATCGGGTATTTCCGTTCGTTGCAAACAAATGAAGGAGTCAAGTTTTTCAGGTTAAAAAATCACGAGCGCGAAGCGCGAGTGATTTTTCCTGAAAAACTTGACGATTTTATTTGTTTGCAGGGAACCTATCGGGAAATACCAGATAATTTTGAAGCTCGTGTGGTATTCGGGGGATTATTTTATATATAGCAACGACCAGAGAAAATTTTCAAAAAATTTTCAGTATAATACCATGTAGGTTGTACCACGTGACGTCGAATGGTGCAATTCTATTGGTCGATATTTGGGTCGGAAAAATAATCATTATTATTATTTTAAATAAATACAATAGAATTAATTACGGCTCATTAAACTCATTATTATAAACCAAATTAAATAAAATAAAATAAAAAATAAAAACGCGGTAAGTATGTGAATGTCAAAAAATAAATTATAATAACTGTGGTGAGAAATTAGGCAGGCAAAGGTGACAAACTATATTAAGACCCTAGACTCTAATAAAGTATATTCAGTAGTGTATAGTATAATGTTCCCACTGCTGGGACACAGGCCTCCTCTCTGTGAGAGTGTGTGGGCATAATCCATCACGAGGGCCCAATGCGGGTTGGAGGATGTCAAATATCTTTGAAGTTTTGGTTTTAGGACACGTCGGTTTCGTAACGATGTTTTCCTTCATCTTGAGGAGTTCGTGGCCTAAGTAATAGCAACAGTCGATCCATCAGGTTAAGCTACGCTTTGTCCATTGATGGGTGACCATCTTACATACCGAGACTCCTCCGTGCCTCGGAAAGCACGTTGAGCCGTTGATCCTGGCTGTCAATCGTGAATCTTTGACAGTCGTTACGGGTCGTCAGAAGCCCAAAAGTGTGACAACCCGTCTTACCAAGGGGTATCGTATTACCCAGTAACTGGACTGTGGAGGTAAGATAGGCAGTCACTCCATGTAAAATGTATTGTACTCCATGTATTCAGCTGCATCCGGTTAGACTGGAAGCCGACCCCAAGATAGTTGGGAAAAAGGCCAGGCAGATTGATTAAAATGACAAAAATGTACTTGCAGTAAACAGAAATACGTGATACGACGTCGTATTGCGATTCGGAGTCGTGTAGTGGAAATCTACGACTAGCATCGTATAAATTGCTTTTCGTGCCATTATTACGATACACGTCGTAGGTTTTCACAACACGACATCGCTTCACGATACGACGTTGTCTCGCGATGTGTCGTATCGTGGATGTTGTAGTTTCGGCCTTACTCTAGATAGTTATAATTATTTATATCTTACAGGTTCGGTCTCTTCATACCGGGTTTCTTTGACTGGGCCAGCGATAACCACTAATACACACACCATCAAAATTACCAGGGATGTGTTTCGGAACATTTTGCTTCTCTAATTGCTGAAAAAAGAAAATTAATTGAGTTAGCGGTAAAGATGTCTTACGGACGAGATCGCATTATGGATGATTCATCATTATTCATCATACTCCTGCCCTTATCCCAATTTATTTGGGGTTGGCGCACATGTCTTTTTCTTCCATAATTCTCTATTAGTCATCATAGATAGATATTCATCTATCACAAATATTAATCTTTAGAGATTTAGGTAGAGTACAACCAACCATTTGCACCCAAAATAGGTAGCTTATGGTTGGTTCTGCTGTAGAAGCCATTTAAAACTTATATCAAAGTCCGTTTTTTTTTCTTACTCCTCCGCTGTCTTTTCTGATTAATTTTGTTGCGGGACCCAAGGAGTTTAATCATTTCTCTGGGACTCGTTGAGCTTTATTGCTCTGGCGTTTTTTTCTGGTGGTCGCCACTGTTGATTCTGGCTTATTCGGAATTACAGTGGTTTAGGAATAGTGTGACGGGATTGTCCCAAAAACAAATCTAAGTCCACAGTCAAGAAGGGAGTTGGAAGCTGCTTTTTATATAATTCGGCTCGCAGTTTTGAAAAATGAAGACTTTGGAACACTATCCTTAAGGATAAAAACTCTACACGACGCGGCGACGGACTACAATCGAACTGTCAGTTCATACACACCACTGCAGTATTTGCACCCAAACTGCAACTAAAGTGTATTTAAAATGCAGAAACGGCCAGCGTTTAAATCCTCACGTTCCCAAATTCTGCTACTTCTAAAATCCAGAATCAACAGAGCCGACGAGAAAAGCGAGTCCTAGGAGTAGATTCAAGTGTCTTGTCTTGAAACCCACGAAAAAATTAATAACATGAGTGGCTCTGTACTAAGTCTGTTATTTCCAACTATAACTGACTAAAACTCGCCCATGTTCCTTCAGTTACTTGTGCCAGGGGTCCCGTCACTTACTGCTGTAATCTCTTTGAGACGTGCGTGGGACACAACGCGCCGTCCAGGCCTAAGGTGGCGAAAATCGGCTTGCAACTCCCGACACCCACGGCTTCTCCTGCACGAGCTTTACAGCTTCGTAGAAGAAGGTGACAGCTTCCCACTCTCACTCCATACTATGTACTGGACTAGGGTCAGACGCGAGAGGTTGACACCGCCGATTGCCTCCACGAGATGGCAGTGCTCCGTCCAAGCAGGGCAGACCATCCACACAATGGTAACACCCGAGCATAGTTACTGTAGGTAAAAAGTCATCGCAGACCTTTTTTTTTGCTGGTACCCAAAAGGCAACTGTCGGAATACGGATGGCTTTTAGTCAGTACGAGTCTGACACGCCCTGAGCTCCACCCAGAGATGGAGTAATTATCTGATGATTTGCCACACTCAACAAATACCATCATAGGTGTTGCCAAAATGTTAGTAAAAACGGACATAAGTCACACAAAGACACAGTAAAAACATAAGTAGTAAAACAAAAAGTACCTACTCACTTATATTTCTTGAAGACGTAACGCTGCTCTCGAGGTCGCAAGTAATATGATGAATTGCAAATGCTGTATCCCTATTTAAACCCAAATAATTACAAATGTGTTAAATTCTAGTTTTATTCCGAAAAATATCTTTCGGGGATTTCCGATAACATTAAAAAAAAAAACATTGAATAAATAAAGTATTTGGACCTTACCTGAACTTCTGAACTTTGACCTAAGCGAAGTTTCGCACAATGGAATGCCCGGAACAATTCTGTTTATAATTAATTTACGTTGATAATATGTTGTTTTGTTTTCTTTTCATTAATATGTTTAATGACTAGTAAAACTAGGTATAGTTTTGGGAATAACATTGGAATTTCGTCACATTTTGTCATTATTTTGGGTATAAATAGGAACACAGCATTCCTAATTTATCGTATTCCTTGACTGACTTCGGGAGCAGTAGTACATCTACAAAATATATGTGAGTAGGTAGATGTTTTAGAATATTTCTGATTTTGATGTGTAACATCCTTTCTCTCGCTTTCCTGCAATCTGTGGGCGTGATTTCGTGAAATGGGACGGAATTGTGTAACAGGAAGCCGGGGCAGCGCACGCTATTTGATTTGACCAATGAGCGCGCGCGGTGGTAGAGTTGGCCGTCAGATGGTAGAGCGCACGCACGATTAGTCTGCGCATGGTAGAAATTGGTACTAAACGTTTTAATTTTATTTTTCAGGATAGAATGTTAATGTTGCTTATTACCAAGGTGAGATGTCAAATGTTACACATCATATGCGACTACTGCGCTTTTTTATAATTATGTCTTGTTACTTATAAAGTTTTCATTCAAAAATTCATTTGTAAACGTGATCATTAAGGTCGCCTTCAGTTTGAAATGGGTGCTACTGCAGAACCCACGATTTATCACCATTTTGACGCGATCGCTATTTGTAGAAGACTCTTTAACTCTGAAACCAATGTCTGTGAATTATTTTGTCCCACTGCTGGGCAAACGCGTCCCTCTTCCTTTCCCACACAACTCTGTACTTTGCTAGGCTAACCGATTTTCTTTTTGCAGAAATCAAAGAAGGATGATGTTCCGGTTCGCAACTCTGGCAATTTTTATCGTAGGCGTAGTGGTGGTCTCAGCTGGCCCAGTCACAAAAATATGCACGGAAACGACAGAACCTGTAAGTAAATAATAACATATTGTACACTTAACTAAAAACAAAAACTCCTAACTTCCTAACTATATAAAACTTAAAATCTGGCGTCAAAAAATTCCTCCGCATCGTAGTCTACTGGAAGTGTGCCTAAAAGACTGGCGGCATTGTCAAGTGGTTTGGCAATACTTAACCTCTGGCCGAGGAAAAAGCCAGCCCTTGGGTCACGCGAAGTGTCAACAAGGCGTTTAGATAGATCTTTAAATACTAAATACACACACACTTGGTGTGTATTGTGACGATTATAGTCACAACTTTATGTTGGCGGCCTTATGTTGCCGACTGGCAGGTTAGAAGTTTCTAGAAACTCTTGGAAAGCCGTTTGAGATTAGATTAGAATAAATGATAGGCTTGACGTTTGTGTGAGGGTTAGTTAGAGTTCCGCGAGCCCGTCCAAGTGGGCAGATATTTGTTTTCCATATTAATTGAATATAGTTAATTGAAGTCGCCCTCAGCAATTTAAATTATCCGCCCGTAGACAGATCCCTTCCATACAGTCCTCTCGCACCGAGCCAACGAGTTGCAGAGCTACGCGACGTCCCCGATAACGTCGAAGTGTACCCAAGAAGCCCTGCAGCCCATACTGGAGCTTGGGTTCTTTCAGTATTAAAGCTTGTATTATTGGATCAAAAAGTGTAACAATAGGGTATTTGATTTTTGACAACTTGCACTTATTTAAGCGACAGCTAAAGGAATTTCTAACTGATAAAGTATATGAAGTAATATTATGTGAAGAAATATCTAAAAGGGAATCCTTACGGCCAATAATATTAATCAGATAATATATTCAATAATAGAAATCATACATGTAACTCACAATTATTATTTATCTAGGACTTTTATTAATTTGATTGATTAAAAAAAATAATAATAATTGACTTTCCAATTAATTAATTTTGTAATATTTAATGTAATTCAGCTTGTTATTCCATAGTTACTGCATTTTAATACTAGATTGCAATTTATTTGTAAAATTTTGCATTCCCATGTGACGGCAGAGCATGAAGAATATTGACAAGACATGTATGATATCTATACCCGTACCCATGTTGGCAAAGAAATAAATAATTTAAATTTGAATTTGGTATTTTACTAAAACAAACTAATTAGTCCGTCCGTGAAATAACCAAAAATATTGGACATTTATTTTCGCTATACAAACCAATAACAAATGGCATTATATTATTTTATGGGGTTAATAAAATAATATAATGCCAAAAATAACAAATAATAAAAAATAATAATAATAAAAAAAAATAACATAATAATAATTATTTTAATAATATTTTTTTATATTTTTAAATGTTTTATTTTTATCCTTTGTATTTAAATATTTAAAAATGTAAATAATATGTCTATAAAAATGAATAAACGGAATATAATAATAATAATAATTATAGTTAAAAAAAAAATATTATCAAGTGCAAATCATAGTGAACAACAGTGAGATGAGAACTACAAAATTTAAAACGGAATTTATGACAACGTGAAAATGCTAACTAGGAACCGGGCCAAATTACTGACCACACACCCAACATCTTCGGGTTCGTCGCTCAGCTCCGCCTCGCAGCCGCCGGGACCTGCACCAGCCGTGAGTCGAGTGATTCCGGCCGCTGCAGTTGCGTCGAGCTCGAGCGACGAATACACCACTCCGCCGACGACACCACCACCTGCGCGTCGACGGGGAAGAGGCCGACCACCAGCCAGTTTGGAACCTCGAGGCCCACCGGCCTCTGATAGGGTTCCCGCTGCCGGTGGAAGTGTGCAGCGCATGCGATGGACACAATCCATTAACGAAAACGTCATGCGCTCATACTATGGGGCTACAGAGGGGGGAATTAACCTGACTGCGTACCGTGGTCGGATGCTCTCTCTGTTTCAGGTGCTTGAGCCAGCTGTCAACGTATCGGCCCAACGACTGTCGGATCAGGTGCGGGTCATCCAGCGTAACCGTATGCTGGATGATACCACACCTGATAGACTACGCCTCGAATCACGGAGTAGCCGTGTCTCACCTGCTTCGCCACCGGCCGCGGTGCAACTGCAACCTAATGCACCACCGCGACCTGACCACGTTGGTGAAGATGATGATGACGTGGCTATATCCGTGAGTACCCAGTGTAACGAACGATTGAGGAGCGCTTTGGAGGATGCATTCCGAGAGCACCGCTCCACACCGCCTGGGCTTAGACCTCGTCTACCTCGTTTGCCCATGCATAAGAAAAATAAGGCGCTGGTGTGTGCTCTAGATTCGCAGCTATCAAATTTTTTTGATAGCAGCAAAGACCTTGCTGATACCCACTCAATCTTGTACTGCGCGGCTGCAGCGGCATGTCGTGTAGCTCACGTCAAGTTCCCCAACAGTGACAGAGCTGCACGACCAGCTGTACCAGCTTGGCAGTGCAGGATCGAGCGTCGTATCGGTGAGGCTAGAGCACTCATTGGCAAGCTTATCTGCTTCAGGGAGGGCAACACTCGCCCTAGGGTGATGCGCTTTGTGAGGCGGGCATTCTCGGGGACTGATATAAGTTCCCGAGATTATCTGACCCGCGTCACAGAGCGTGTCGACTTCCTGAAGCAGAAGATCTATGCATGGGCAAACCGTATTCGTCGGTACAAGCGGCGAGTGGAGCGGTACACTCAGAATCGCACATTCGAAAGCAACGAAAGGTGGGTTTATAGGGCTTGGGAGCGACCGGACCAAGGTGTGTCCGATACGCACCTACCTGATGACGACGCCATGAGCTCATTCTGGCGCGGCATCTGGTCGGTGCCGGTCAGGCACACCGAGGGTGATTGGACTCGAGAGGTCGAGCGCGCGTGCGATCTGATACCAGAAATGGGGGCTATTACCATCAGCCCCCAAGATGTAGCTCGTGCAGTCCGTCCGTTGCCTAACTGGAAATCTCCAGGGCCGGACGGTCTGCACAATTTTTGGATAAAATGGTTTCAAAGATCGCACGCTCGCTTGGCAGCTCAGTTCCAGTCTGCCCTAGAGTCAGGGTCGCTGCCACAGTTCCTTACGACAGGAGTAACCCACCTGCTCCATAAATCAGGTAGTACTGCGGAACCCAAAAATTATAGGCCGATCACGTGTTTACCGACGGTCTATAAAGTTTTTACATCCATCCTGAGAGCCAAAATTAACAATCATATTGACACAAATTTTATCATGTCTGCCTCTCAGAATGGATGTAGGAACGGGTCCCGTGGTACTAAGGAGCTGCTCCTCATTGATGTTGCCATTAGCCAACAGGTTCGTCGTTCTCGAAAAGATCTGTCGACATGTTGGATAGATTATAAGAAGGCCTATGACTCGGTGCCACATACATGGCTCATGAGGGTGCTGGAGCTGTACAAAGTGGATACAACTTTGCGCACCTTCCTGATGTCGTGTATGGGGCAGTGGAGGACGGTTCTTCACTATCCAGGATGTCGACAAATCCGGGAGAACAGCGAACCGATAAGGATCGAGCGTGGCATATTTCAGGGCGACAGTCTGAGTCCACTGTGGTTTTGTCTGGCCCTAAACCCTCTCAGTACTCTACTGGAGGGTTCGGGCCAAGGCTACCGGTTGAGAAGAGGTGGTCAGGTCATATCACACCTCCTTTACATGGATGATCTGAAACTCTTTGCCCCCAACAACTTGCAACTGATGAAGCTACTGAAGGTAACAGAAACCTTCAGCAGCGCCATCAGGATGGAATTTGGTGTGGACAAATGTGCAGTCATGCATGTAAAGCGAGGGGAGATTATGGAATCCGTGGGAACTCAACTCTCGGATTCCGTACACCTTAGATCCCTCTGCTCAACCGAAACCTACAAGTATTTGGGTATGTCGGAAGCGTTAGGCATCAGTACTGCTGAAGTGAAACAGTCGTTGAGGGAGCGCTTCTTTGGCCGCCTGAATAAAGTACTGAATAGTCTTTTATCAGGCGGGAACAAGGTGCGCGCCTTCAACGGTTGGGTCATGCCGGTATTGATGTACTCTTTCGGCATACTCAAATGGACTCAGACGGAACTTGACACCCTGGATAGGAGGGTCCGCACACTGCTGACCGCAAATCGGATGCATCACCCACGATCATCGGTGATGAGGCTGTATATCCCGCGGAAGTGTGGGGGTCGTGGGTTCTTAAATGCTAAGACCATACACAACCGCGAGGTATGCAGCCTTAGGGAGTACTTCCTCAAAGCTGACGTGGGTATGCATCGAGATGTGGTCGCTGTGGACAAGGGCCTCACCCCGCTCTCCTTGGCAAAAGAGAACTGGCGCAAACCTACAGTACTGGATACTAATGACCGCAGGGAAGTATGGCAGAGCAAGGAGCTTCACGGGCGCTTTTACCGGGTCCTACATGGGCCCGATGTAGATCTCTTAGCGTCCGTATCCTGGCTGCGCTTTGGTGACCTCTTCGGGGAAACCGAAGGTTTTGTCTGTGCGATTATGGACGAAGTTATTATGACGAATAACTACCGGAAATATATTGTGAAGGACGGTACGGTTGACATCTGTCGGGCATGCCACCGGCCCGGAGAATCAATACGACACATTATTTCTGGTTGTTCTCGTCTAGCTAACGGAGACTATTTGCATAGACACAACCTTGTAGCCAGGATTATCCACCAGCAACTTGCTCTTAAATACAATCTTGTGGAATCTGAAGTACCGTACTATAGGTATGAGCCCGACCCAGTTCTCGAAAATGGCAATATCACGTTATATTGGGATCGATCTATCATCACTGACAGGACTATTGTTGCCAATAAGCCTGACATAGTGGTGATAGATCGACAAGAGCGTCGCACAATGATTGTTGATATAGCTGTCCCTCATGACGAGAACCTCGTGAAGGCTGAGAGAGATAAAAAAACAAAGTATCTTGATCTGGCTCGCGAGGTTGTCGACATGTGGGAGGTGGATACAGCAGTCATTGTGCCGATAGTCGTGACGGCCAATGGCTTAATTGCCAAGAGCCTCGACCAACATCTCAGGAGGCTCTCGTTAGGCAGTTGGATCAAGGGCTTGATCCAGAAAGCAGTACTCCTGGACACGGCTCGTATTGTTAGGAGATTCCTTTCTCAGGAGCCCTGACCACCGGTAGCTTGGACCCTATTCCCGATACCGGTGGGCTACTACTTTTTATATTTTTAAATGTTTTTGTATTTATTTATGTTTTTATATGTAAGTACCTAAATATTTGAAAATGTAAAGTGTATGTATATAAGATTAAATAAATGGAATAATAATTATAATGATAATAATAGTACCCCATTGTAGATTGGCCAATAAATAAATAAAATACCTATCTAGATGAAAGTCGAAAACAAACGATGCGACGTCATGTCGCGGAGATTTCCAAGATACGACGAGTCGTATAACTATAACTTTTCTGTCCACAAAACGTCTCGATCGATCTCAGAAGCTCAAATTTGGCGGGCAGTAAGGTTCTACCATCGTAGTTCTTCAGTTAGTGAGCTGGTCTTGCCTAATAGTCAAATTTCTTGCAAAGACTCGAGACTTGGAAGACTTATTCGACTAAAATTGAAGATTTTCAAACTTAACAGTCAGATGTGTTGCTGAGGAGTTTGTTGTACCACTTCTTCCTAGCTAGAACATATAAGAATATATAAGTATGTTTATCAGTTGTCTAGTACCCATAACACAAGCTCTGCTTAGCTTGGGACTAGATGGCGTTGTGTGATAGTTGTGGAATATTATTATTATAGAACACTAGGAAGTGGTGACGGGGAGACGTTTTTGGAGGACTGTCTTTATGTAGAACTTTGAAGTTCAAAAACTGCTAGCCTAGTTTAAATAAATTACTTTTAATTTTTGTCAAGTAGTTGTTACGTGTAATTGCACGGAAGTCTGAAAACGTAATCAGTCAAGCCAAGGAGTAGGTACTCAGTCACTGGGTTGTGGCGTGTGAAAATTTAAACTGTCTACCTATTACGGATACAGCCCAAAAAAAAAACACGTTTCTAGAAAAGTGTTTTTATGTTTTTTTTTTCAGTATGATACGGAACCCGTCGTGTGTTAGTCTGACTCGCACTTGGCCGGTTTTTTAGTTTTTTTTTAAACTACACAAAAATATCTGACTTCAAAAATATATATTGTATATATTTTGTTTACCCCCGTCCGTGCGTCACTGCAGGGTGCCAGCTGAAAACCAGCGCAAGGTGTCTGACGCCAAGCAAATGCTGAGATGGTAACCCTTTCGGTATGGGCACGCTCAGCACAATTTTATTGTATTTTATTGTATCTTTGTGTACTTCTCTTTTCCTTTTGTTTGTTGCTGTTGTGTTGTGTCTGTGTCACATAAATGATTTCTATTCTATTCTTTTAAAAAGGAGGAGGTTCTGTATTTGTGTATAACGTATTTTTAACATTTTATTGACATACTTTTTTATCTTTTGCCAGAACGGAGATGTAACAGTGACATGCGAGGATATCGGAATTGTTGTATCATGGCCAGATGGAACAGAAATGGTAGTAGACGACTGGGCACAAATATCCAATTTACGAGGATTTAATCACATTAGAGGTGGGATATATACTTACACCCGCAAAGGCGATACTAACTAATTTCGAAATTTTCACTAAAACAAAAATAAACAATACACCAACAACAACATCTTTTGTTTTTGTAGTGTTCTGTTTTAGGTATATTGGACACACTTTTAGTTTTTTCTTCTTGTCTCTAATTTTATTATGTTTCATTAGTTCATATTTGAATTTTTTGTGTCAGTGCTGTTGGTGTGCTAATAAATAAATACATAAACAACAACATTTTATCATCAACATTTATTTTGTAGACATCGAAAACATGAACCAAATAAAATTATGTTCATTACCTATTACTCTGTTTTATTAACCGACTTCAAAAAAGGCTGTTCTGTATTCGACCCGTATGTATGTATGTAGATATGTATGTATGTAATGTACCTACTTATGTATGTTTGTATGTTCGTGATTTTCTTAAACACTACTGATCTGATTTGGATGGAGTTTTCGTTAATTAAATTCATATTTTTCGAAGACGGTTTTAGTATATACGAGTAATATATTATTATTAAGATCTGATGAAGATCTTCGGAGATAGACAATGGAACCCTTCAATAACTAACAAAAAATGAGCCACGATTGATGCGATGTAATTGTATTGAAATGGTTCAAAAAGTTCAAGTAAAAAGTGAAAAATAAAAAACTGGAAGTCGCTGTTTCTGGTTTTATTTCGTCGTTTTTGACACCGACTTCCGAAATTAAAGTAATTTTGCAATTTGTTTTTTTTTTTTGAAAATCAGTCGGTCACACGCACAAAACGTTTTGAGAACACATTCATTGTGCATACAGCTAAGGGGTGGGATTTCCTTCCGGAGACTGAGTTTCCTGAGAGCTACAACCTAGGAGTCTTTAAATCTAGAGTGAATAGGTTACTTCTAGGCGAGCGTGCTCCATCTTCGACCACAGCATCGCTTACCATCAGGTGAGATAGTGGTCAAACACGTGCCTATAAACAGAAAAAAAGTAGGCTTTTATCAATAAATTCTAAACTAATATCATAGCAATGAAGAATCTATAAAAACCCGATCGAGACGGTAATTTCGTTCGTTACTCGTATAATAGACGCAGCGCCGATCTTTCGTCTGATTTGAATCTAATTTGTTTCCCGCGCGCCTCAAAGAGATATCAGCCACCACTGACGGGGCCCACCATGGCCGGTGGCTGCATACCAAGGGGTACCGGATAAATTCGTAACAGAGTTACTGATATGGGTGGAGCGGGAGCGCTCCACCCAGAGCGGGAGAGGTCATAGGACGATTTCCCACCCCCAAAAAAAAAAAAGGGTTGCGGGGTTTTGAAAGTGGTGTTTGAGTAAGAGTCAGCTCCAGAGTCAGAGCGGGAGAAGTTTGATGCTTTCCCACTTTCCAAAAAAAAGACCCTTTGACAGCATTGGGGACATTAAAAAAGCTGATGATGGTGATTCACAACAATAAACAGAGTTAAGTATAAAAAAAGATTTTTGTAAATACATACAACAAAACTTGGTTGTAGTTGTTGGTTATAGAGAATAAAATAAAAGTCATAGGTCATAAATTTTCTTAAATAGGTACAATATGTTGATGATGAATTGTTCTTGTTATTGAAGAGAAGTTGTTATTGTAGGTGAGTTGTTAATATTTTTAAGATAACGTTGTATTTCGGAAGTTAAATAAGCGTCCTTCTTCAATATATTTGGAAAATTCGCCCCAATTCTTAAATACCGTCCTTGTTCCATTTACCCCCGCCACAATAATCTGCATATCTCCCTTCTGGGAAAACATAAAACAGTTTTTCAATAAATTAATTCTATAATACCTGTAATTGGGAAGTTGGGAATCTTCCCAAAGGTGAGACTCTCATATTTGGAACGGATCAGACAGATACCAGCTATAAAATCTGGCAGATCCGTCCCAAAGATGAGAGTTTCAGGCAATCAGATCAGCGCTGAAGGCTAGTGAGAAACGAGCCAAGAGACAACGTCGTACCGTGAAGCGATGTCGTATCGTGAAAATCTACGATGAAACTACGATGGGATGGAAATTAGTCCATGGAGCAACCATTTTATCGTAATATTAAAATGACAAAAATCATCTTTTACGATACGTGTCGTAGGTTTTCTCGACACCACATCGCTTCACGATACGACGTTATCTCGCGATGTGATGTCGTATCGTGCACGGTGTAGTTTCGGCCTTACTCTAGATAGTTATAATTATTTATATCTTACAGGTTCGGTCTCTTCATACCGGGTTTCTTTGACTGGGCCAGCGATAACCACTAATTACACCCACCATAAAAATTGCCAGCGTTGCGGTTCGGAACATATTTCTTCTTTTGTTGCTGAAAAAAGAAAATTAATTGAGTGAGCGTTAAAGGTCCTTTTCGGACGGGATCGCATCTACAGTAGAATCAACCATTTGCCACCAAAATAGGTGGCAAATGGTGGAGCTAATACGACTTCCATGATCCCCGGCTAGTGCCGGCCCGTCTATGCAGGCCACCTCTGGCTCGCGGGGAGAGTGAGGTGTCCTCTCTCCGCGACGTCTAATAGGGGCGCGCGTGGAACACTACGCGCCGCCGCCTCGGGTCCTGCTGGATGGAGGGCGACGGATGACCCCGAGTCCGCCGTCCCTCCGAACCTGTTTAGGGGGGCTGGAAGAGGGCGTTGTCCGCCCTCCACCGACGCCCGGTACGCCTGCTGCGGATCGGGAGAGTGGCCACGGCCTCCCTCTCCCTCTCCGCAGCCTCCTTCTGCGAAATTACGGGTTCACAGAAGGAGATCACCGCATCCCACGACTCGGTGCTCGACCATCGAACGTGCGACGGCTGGCAGCGACAGGTCGGGGCCCACTTCAGATACGAGGGCCCGGCGCTGCTCCTCACATGCGGCACACTCTGCCAGTGTGTGCAGCGCCGTGTCCTCCCGACAGTCAGTGCAGTGATAGCACCGAGCGTCCGGCTCCCTGTTTATGCGATACAAGTACTTCCCGAAGCAGCCATGCCCCGAGAGCACCTGCGTCGCCCGAAACGACAGGGAGCCGTGCTTCCTCCCGAGCCATTCGCCGAGCACTGGTCGGATCGCGTCGACAGTAGTTAGGCGGGTAGGGCGCGAAAGACTGTCCCGCCATTCCGCCACCATGACCTCGCGGAGCTGTGACCGACGCTGCTCGATCTCGCGCTATATCTGTTCACCGCACCGCGTCCGCACCTGCTCGCGCCACAAGCCCGCCACACTATTCCCAAACCACTGTAACTTCTGTAAGCCAAAATCAACAGTGGCGACCACCAGAAAAAACGCCGAGGCAATGAAGCTCGACGAGTCCCAGAGAATCGATTAAACTGTCTTGGGTCCCGCAACGAAATTAATCAGAAAAGACAGCGGAGGAGTAAGAAAAACATAATTTCCACTTCCCTCCTAATCAAGCGGGAGACAGAACATAACTAGGCCATTATGCACAAAGGGGGTTTTTACAACTGGGGTAAGCCCAGTTGCCAAGCACCACTGGTTAAAAACACTAATATTAATGGGTCTTAAAATCGTGAGCTGTTACACTTGATTCCAATAATAGGTATGGCAGAAACGCTTGAACGCACGGAAATTCGTTCTAGTTTCCACAAGGTTCGTGTAATAGACAACTCCAGACGTAGGCTGAATACTATCCAACATAATATTGCGCTCAGCCTGCCAAAGAGTACACTCCCACAGGATATGATGTGCGGATTGTTCGTATTCGCAATCAGGAGTAGAACATTGACATAAAGGTGAGGTAACAAGCTCGAAGGAAAATAATTTACTCTTAAAGTTGCCATGACCTGTGAGAAATTGGGCAACACAGTGATCCAGCCATGTCCTATCCAGCCGTTCGCGGACCGATGGGAAGAACTGGTGGAAGTGTCTGCCTTTGACGGAACTTTCCCACCTACATTGCCATTCGGATAAAAGGTCCTCCCAAACTTCAGTTTGAGGTTTAAGTAATCTAGAAATCTTGGCACGATCACGTTGAGGTAAAAATTCTGGGTCCGTAGTCTTTCGTGCAGAATAGTACATTGCAGCACGTCGCTGCACCTCAAGATCGACTTATTATTTAGTCGAAGGGAACTTTGGGCACCCCGACACGGATAGGTTAGGTTCGAAGGGGATGAAGGGGGCTCAACGAGCAAATCGAGCGAACGAAGCTTCCTTCATCACCTTCGTGTTAGGTTCCTTTAAACCCTGCAGACAGGAATAGGAGCCCCGCGCAGTGTGGCTCCGTCGTCTTTCCTTACTCACGGCCGTCGTTAGCACATTACAACTCCGTATTTCAACTAATTTGGTATAAGTGAGCTAGCCGAGTGGTTGGACTTAGTTATCCGTTTGCTTGTGATTGCAAGATCAAATCTAAGTTGTAAGTAAAGACTTAAAAAAAAAAAGAATTTACTTTTGAATTTTTTGGGAGTTTTTTTTTGAAGATTGTTATGCAAAGTGATATATATATACACTAGGTACATTGCGAGCCTAAAAGCGGCTTTTCAAGTAAATGTGTTGACTTGTGATATCCCAGTAAAAGTGGCTGTTGAAATACTATTATAAAATATCAAGCCATTAAGAAAGTTAATCCAGATTTCATAAAAAAAATAGCAAACGCAACTCACTCAAAGGCTTATAAGAAAACTTAAAAAAAAAACATTTTATCAGAACAGGTATTATCCTGCTTGATTGGAAAAAAAAATCTTTTTTACTGTTAAAAAATGATTTATCCCGAAACGTGGTACGGACAGAAAATAATGGCTGTACAGCGTAGTTCATACATGAAAATGATTAATCAGTAAAACAGTCGAATTTCATTAAAACTGCCCAAATGTTGCGGCCGGACTCAGCGATGCACTGGAAAAATTTCACAATGCGGAACATTCTACTTTATGTGCCTGAGCACAGATAATAATTTTAATACTAGCGTAGAAAAAAAAAGCGTAGCCTGAGTTAACATATAGGTTTTATTTGCTTTCGCGTCAAACATGGAATAATATTTACTATGCAGTTTATTACATAATCAAATTATACTAGGTTTACTCTGTACTTATCTTTAAAATCTTTTCGAATTTGTGCCTATCTTGAGTTTATCAGAAATAGCTGGTGCCGATAAAACAACCCAGTTTTTAACCGTCTTCGAAAAAGGAGGAGGTTCTAGGTTCGTCTGTATGTATGTTCTTTTTTTATGTATGTCCACCAATTTCTCTGTCAGTTGAGGACCGATTTTCAAAATTCTTTCTTTATCCGAAAGAATATACTTCCGAGGTGATCCCGTATAAATCTTATCGATTGCTTTAGCGGTTTTTGAAAAACTGAACCAAAACGTAAAATACGTAAACACGTATACATAGATGACGTTTTGGTTTTCTCCAATTACGAGTATGTTTAAATTCCACGTTCCATGTTATTGGGGTTTTTAGCTCTGGAGTATAACAACTAAAAAGTGAAAAATAAAAAACATTTTAAAAAAAAAACAACCGAGTTCCAAAAAAGAAAATACACTAAAAATGAAAAAATAACTTTAATTCCGGAAGTCGGTGTCAAATAACGAAGAAATAAAATACAAATGCCGACTTCAGAAATTAAAGTTATTTTTTAATTTTTAGTGTATTTTATTTTACTATTTACACTTATTTTGTTTAATATAAATATTATACCTATTTAAACTAATATATATAAATAATAAATAAAATATGTACAAGTAGCATAAAAGAGCCGAGAGGTGTAGGTAGGCATTGAAAAATTCGCCCACATCGCTGTCAATGGGAAAAGTGCTCAGAACGCTGGCAGCATTGTCACGTTGAATGGCAATGCTGATTCTTTGGCCTAAAGAAGACCAGCCCTCTGGTCACGTGAAGAGTCGACTAAATGTTTGCTGATGTCACGGAAAACTCGGACCCCATGGCCCTAGTGTTTCAACCCCAAACGGCTCAAACATATAACTCTCAATAAGCTCAAACATATAACTCCCAATACACTAATATTTTTTAATTATTTATGGTTTAGATTTTATTCATTTTAACCAGTTTTTTTTTATTTTTTTTTATTAAATGTGATGTGCCCTATTAGGGTCCATAATTGTACTTAGCTATAAGCCATTCAAACCCAGGCAGGCGCTTTACTTTGTGTAAATTATTTCATCACCACTGCTCTCGAAACGGTGAAGGAAAACATCGTGAGGAAACCGGCACGTCCTAGAACCAAAAATTCGAAGACATGTGACATCCACCAATCCGCATTGGGCCCGCGTGGTGGATTACGGCCCACACCCTCTCACAGAGAGGAGGCCTGTGCCCCAGCAGTGGGGACATTAAAAGGCTGAGATGATAAGTATAGTGTTTTCTTAGACGTTACATTACATGTAACGTCTAAGAAAACACTACTCGTATGGAATGCAAAAAATACATGATTTTTTCTTAGCAATTTAGTTTTTCTTCACTTTACTAATTAAATGAACAAAGTTAATCAACTCTACACTTATAAGCTCTACATAAAGAAAACTATTCAGAACTCCAAAATTAAAACTTAATCCACAGCTCAAACTTAGTTCAGAACTAATCCTTAGATGAATAAGGGCGAAGGCTTAACAACAACACGCATTGTGGACATTTTTATTTAAAGGGGAATGCGTCAGAGCAGCCCGCGAAATTGTAATTTGGTTTATGTATACCTAGTATAGTCATTTAACTCGTGGAGCTCGTGGCTAAAGTAATAACAGCCGCACGGGTCGATCCATGAGGTTAGGCTACACTTGCCGGGGTTGGTCCATGGATGGGTGACCATTTCCGTGCCTCGGAAAGCACATTAAGCCGTTGGTCTCGCCTGTCAATCGTGGATCTTTGACAGTCGTTACGGGTCGCCAGGAGCCTGAAAGTCTGACAACCAGTCTTACCAAGGCGGGGGTGGGGAGGGGGGGGGGGTTATCGTATTACCCAGTAACAGTAAAGTGGGTTGTGGAGGTTAGATAGGTAGTCGCTCCATGTAAATTACTGGTATTCAGCTACAATCGGTTAGACTGGAAGCCGACCCCAAGACCCCAAGATAGTTGGGAAAAGGCTAGGCAGATTGATTGTATACCTAGTCATAAAAATTTCGCGATTGTAACAATTTTTGCAGGTTTGCTTGGACGTCCATAAATGGACGCAGTGAAAAGGGTCCAGCAGTGGGGTATTGAGTAAGACTAGATTCGATATCTAGAATAGTCAACTGATAATAAGGATTTTAAAAAAAATGTTCAAAAACTGGCACATTTCTTTTTGAAACTGAAAAACTTGATTTGATAGAATGCACAAAAAAAACTGGTGTTTCTAGTTTAGTTTCTTCACTATTTGACACCGACTCCCGAAATTAAAGTTATTTTTCATTTTTTAGTAGGTATTGATCTATGGAAGTCGGTTATATTTTTTTTGTAAAAAGTTTTTTATTTTTCTCTTTTTAGTGTTGTACCCCATTCTAAAACTAAATTAATAGTAAAGTTATGCCCTAATTGATAGTCCCAAAAATAGGGAATTTGAACATAGTTGGTGAAATTAGGGTGTAATAGGGTGAACTGTACAAATCTGTATACCCCTTCAGAGCGTATCAGCGTGATGTAATGTTGTGAAGCGGTGAAAACAATATACAGACATGCAATTGCAGCAATTTTGGAAAGTTTGCTATCATTTATTGAAGAGTTCCATTGTGTATCTCCGAAGTTCTGCATAAGATCTTCACCAAATTTAAATGGGACCACGTGTGAAGCGCCAGCATTCAAATTAAACCAAAATCATCAAAATCGGTTCACGTAGTAAACCGTAACGTAGTAAAAACAGTCGAATTGAGAACCTCCTCCTTTTTTGGAAGTCGGTTAAAAAAGAAACAGAAAAGAAATTAAAGCAAAAAAAAATCTGATAGGTAGGTACTTAAAAACATCAATAAAGTCATTTACTATACACCGTGTAAGACACACTAACTCACATATTACGTGTAACAGTGATTCAGTACATGATTCTGGACCCCTCCTTTTTTTGTGTGTTTTGGGAAATCATCCAATGACTTCTCCCGCTCTGGGTGGAACGGGAGGGCGTGTCAGACTCTTACTGACTAAAACCCACCCATGTTCCTTCAGTTGCCTAAGCGATATTCGAAACAGAGTTAGAGCAACGCTCTGTTTCGATTTTTTCCCTAGCGTTGAAATTTGTCGTCGTCTTTTTCATACATTTTAAAAAAATTTATTGCAGTTTTTTTTTACTTTAGAGTGTTCAAAATCTTTTTCCTATCCAACCCAATGAGAGTTTTAATTAAAAAGTAACTAAATCGCTATCTACACTAAAAACAGCAATGTAAATAAAATACGAAAGTTCTACGACGCACAGCTGTCAACTGAGTTCATTTGTGAGGTCACGTCGCCGGCCTAATACCTACGAAAGTGCGGTGCGCTCGGCAGCGAGTGTGTAGGTAGGTAGTAGTGCGGAGCGTTGAGATCGCATTGTTTACAATACATTGCGCGCTCAAAACTGTCGATTTCTGTAACCGATCATTAACGAGATTAATGACTATCATAATTTTGTTAGTGGCATTAGGTGTAACCTTTTCGCGAAGTTTGCGGTATCTTGTCCCTTACAGCCTGTGTAATTATACACTTGTAGATACTCGCAACTGCAAGTTTTTCAACCAAGTAAGTAAGAATCGGTGCCTAATCAAAAAAACTCTTTGAGTTAAAATTGTCCTCATTCAACTATATCTTACTGCCTATCCTACTAAGATGACGATGACGAAGACAGATGGACGTTTGTTACTTACTTACGCCAAAACGGTTGATCGGATCTGGATGAAATTTGGCACAGCGATAGATTATAGTCTGGAATAGCACATAGGCTATATATGTATATATAATTTATAATGGGGGAAGTTCTAATTATAAAAGCTAGTGTGTCATGATTTCATGTAATAGTTGTTCAGTTAATTTGAACTTAGACAGTAGAATCAAAGATTTTAATGGTTATAATGCGTCGATAAACGCGTATTTGTTTCGGTCGTTGCTTTCTAGGGTGTTATTACACCAATCGATCGATCGTCGATCGATGGTAGAATGGATTAGTTGATGTCGATCGATAGTTTCTACTACACCAATTGATCGATCGTTGATCGATGCCATAGACCTGGTAGAATGAATTAGTCGACCAATAATCGAGTCGATCAACGTTGATCGGTGTCGATCGTTGACATCGATCGACGATCGATCGATTAGTTATTGACCGGTATCCGTTGATCAGCCAAATCTATCACACCAATCGATCAACGTCGATCGATTGGTGTAATAACACCCATAAATTAATAACATTGCCCGTGACGTATAAGAGATGATTTATCTCATCATTGTGTACATATTTCATTATGATCGGTGTAGGCGTTCCCCTTAAACCGAAGTCCAATATAATCCATTAGTAATAACGTCATATTCTTAACTATAAAAGCCGAGAGTTCCATTGTCTGGCCGCGTTCACCCCAAAATGGCTTTTTGTAATCGCGAAAGAAAAAAATTGCCTAAGTGCGTCAAGTGAATGTTAGAGCGTTGAGTAGGGTTCCGTAGTTAGTAGGTACGACTATACCTTTGGTTTTAGACAAACTGTCATTCTGTTAGTTAGTAGTAGTAAGAGAGCCGTGGTGCCCCAGTGATAACGGCCGTGACTTACAAGTTGTAGGTCGTGATTTCAAACCCAGGCAGGCGCTTTACTTTGCGTAAATTATTTCATCACCACTGTTCCCAAAACGGTGAAGGAAAACATCGTGAGGAAACCGACATGTCCTGGAACCAAAAATTCGAAGACATGTGACATCCACCAACCCGCATTGAGCCCGCGTGGTGGATTATGGTCCACACCCTCTTACAGAGAGGAGAGCTGTGCCCCAGCAGTGGCGACATTAAAAGGCTGATGATGATAGTGATGTTATTCTATCAGCAATAATGATCGTCAGTAATATCTACAAAATTTTTGGAATTGACCATTCGGTCACTGACATTTTGACTCTTAGACTCAGGTCAGGTCGTCACGCGTCATCTAGCCTTTTCTTTTTTAGAGACGGTCAAAAGTACAAAGCTAATTTTAGTTTTGAAAGTTTTTTGTTTAGATAATTAACTTACTGATCTATTTAAAATCATAAGTTCAGTCCTTCATATAATAAACTGGCTTCGTGTGTAAGGTAAATGCTCCCGAAAACGGAGACAGGTGATAAGGCTAGTAATTTTTGATACAATACCACCAAAATATCTGAAAAAATAAAACATTTTTTTTTTGCATTTTGCGTACACTATGCTGTGATTAAAGTTAAATGAAATCTTTATTTGCAGTTAAATACACTTTTTTTTCTTTACAACTTTATCATGCAATGTAATATTCGTAAAATATCAGCTGACGCCCGCGCATACCTCGAGTTCAAAGTGCGCGCGCTCTTGCCGACAGCCGTACGGTCAACGTAAAGCGAAAGATCACTGGTATCTGTTTGCATCTAAGTTATTTAAAATCTACGTTCTGGCTTCGGAAGCGTTCCCCTTACACCCTGTATAGTCAGCTACCTGCCAGTAAAATCTTAACAGAATCGGTCCAGACGTTTCGAAAATTAGCCGGAACAAACAGACCTGGGATTCTTTAAGTCAAGAGTGAATAGGTTACTTCTAGGCAAGCGTACTCCATCTTTGACCACATCATCGCTTATCATCAGGTGAGATAGTGGTCAAACGCGTGCCTATCAACAATAAAATAAAAGCAGACAGATAGACCAAAATTTAAATAACCCATTATTAGGCATAGGTATCGTGCAAATAACTGTATGAGTTTAAAAAAAAAAACTATTATTTTGACATTACAGACACTTGAGTTTTATTTATTTGTTTTAATTCAAATAATTTTCTGTAGAACGATAATATACTAAAAGTAAAGTAGGTATTAATAAATTGTGAAAAAAAGGCCTGACACATGTATGCCTCAGGCTTTTTTAAAACTGACCACGGAACCCCAAAAAAGGAACTTTCCTTTCTTTTTTTCTTCTAAAAGGAATCCTATCGGGCACTTTCTCTTCATTCGTTTTGTCGAAGCCAGCAATTTCATCCAGGAGACAACGTTCTGACCCAGAGAGCAATTACAGTTTCAATGGAGCAACGTAAATCAACGTGTGTGCAACCTTTCCTAGCATTTATGAAGTTTTCTTGCTCTAACACACTAGTGCGCAATGTAGATTGGGGATTGAAAACGAACAGTTTTTTGGTCTGTGTGCGATACGGTCCAAACAATTTATCTGTTCACTTGCACTGTGATTTGTAAATGAAAATGTTTTCAGTCAGCGAAATTCGACAGTAGGTAAGTTCTACATATGCCTTTGAATTTGTTATTTATTTATTCATATTTTATAGAATGTAAACAAAGTTACAGACAGCGCTTAACTTAGTGAGTACATTATCTTACTTATCGACGGTGTACCTAGTTTATATATAAATAAAAAAAATGTTTTTTTTTTTCAAAAAACCCGACTGTTACAGCTAAAAAGTTCCAAACACATCACTTTTCAACGTTACACGTGATTTGTTTGGAACTTTTTAGCTGTAATAGTCGGGTTTTTGAAAATATTCATTTTTTTTATTTTCTAAGTGAATTATATTTTTGGAATCGCCTCCTCGAACTCTTTATTGTGATGTGTGTGTAGTGGTATATAGTTCGTCTACTTTCATTTTTTTCTTTTTCACAATATGGCGTCTGGTTGTAGCCTTATTGTATTTTGATTACTGTCATGTCTTAAGTAGCACTCGCAAGATTAAGATGAATCAATTGATGGAAGAATTATCAAATTCGGCCCACGCGTTTTGTCTGAAAACCGCCACAAAGGAACAAACATACATATATACATAGGCTCGCGTCGCTCAGTCGGGTAACTACAGAAATGAAACGTTTTTGTCGCCTTCTGTAAAATCATGATTTTTGTAGTTATTAGATAGGTATTGATACTACACCGTCGTTATGACTAAGAACGATAATAATTTTCCTGTAACATAAATATAATAGGAATTGTGGCTGAAATTGTTTAGGTTTTATACTTCGGGTGGCAGTGAAATGCACAAATGCCCATGAGACTTTTTAACTGTCGCTCGGTGGGAGACAAGAGCAATACACAGAACAACTTAATATCAGGAGAGCATTTGTCCAGTCTTGAGATCGCCCGGCGTTGCCTCTCATGCGAAGTTGTGGGTTCAAATCCGAGCAAGTAACATGTGAAATTTTTAATTAATATTTTTCTTTCTATGTTGTTCTTAGAAACTAAATAAATGTAGATTGATGGAGAGGGAGGCCAAAGAAAAAATGGATGGAGTGTGTGAGGAGTGATATGAAAGAAAAGGGAGTTAGTGATAGCGTGACGGCTGACAGGACAGAATGGAAGAAAAAAACGTGTTGCGCCGACCCCAAGTAACATGGGATAAGGGCAGGAAGCTGATGTTGGTCTTGGAAACTAAGTGAGCAAACAAAGACATAGGTTACTACATACTGTGTCTTGGCATAATATGTGCACAAACGAAAATAGGTAAAAGTAGAGCGCAATCTATGGGTAAACTGTTAAGAAATATACCTTTATAGTGGCTTTTGTAGTTGTTGACTAGAGGCTTAGAATAGAATAAAATAAAAATAATACTTTATTGTACACCAAGTGGCGGCAACCTCTCGCGCCCGGCCCTGGTTCATTCCATTGTACGGAGCGAGAGGGAATAGGAGGCAGTCTCCGCCTTCTGCAGTAATGCTCGCGAAGGCGGAGGCGGGACGCGTGAGGGAAGCTCAACGGAGTGGCCCTCACGACCCCGGCCGCTACCACCGCAGGAGAGGTACTGGGCGTAGGACGTCGCGAGACGATCTCCAGCCACCGTAGACTCGGGCCTGCGGACGGCGAGCAGTGGGTAGCTCGCCGTCCGATCAGCACCAGGCCCGTGAGTCAACGGCGCGTAGTGTTCCACGCGCGCCTCAAAGAGGTGAGTGTCAGCCACTACTGATGGCGTCCATCGTGGCCGGTGCCTGCATGCCTAGGGGTAGCGGATAAATTCTGAAAATGAGTTACCGCACCCCTGGGCACTCAGGCAGGGAAGGAACAGGGGTGGGTTTTAGTCTGTAAGAGTCTGACACGCCCTCCCGCTCCACCCAGAGCGGGAGAAGTCACCCAACAAAATAAAAATTGTTCTTCAAAACAGTTAATCAACTTATTTAAATGAACCTAAATCTATGGGTAAAATGGCGGTCTTACCGCTGACAGCGATATCTACCAGACAACCTTTAGATGGACTGAAAAATCTTAATTCAAAAAGGCTTAGTACTAGTAGGTCAATCCTCGTATTTAAAATTCAAGTCGCAATATCATGAGATGTTACTACAATCACTCAATGTCACAAACTTGTCAAAATGAAGGGATAGGACAGGTGTTTTTGACGGATTGCGATATGAATGAAAACATCATCATTCTCCTGCCCTTATCCCAATTTATTTGGGGTCGGCGCCACATGTCTTGTTCTTCCATACTCTTCTATTAGTCATCATCTCTGCAGTCACCTTCTTTTTACCCATATCCTCTTTCACACAGTCCAACCATCGTTTCTTTGGCCTTCTCCTACTCTTATAGCCATCCACATCCATACACAAGACTTTCCTCACGACATTTTCTTCATTCCTCCGCATCACATGCCCATACCAATGAATTGCGATATGAATGAGAACGTTCCTTAAAAATACGAGAAATACGCCTGTGATTTCTAGTAGCGATCTGTTCGAAAAAGTACAGCATATCAAATAACATGAAAGTTGATTTGAAACAGTTGAAGATAAGATCATTTTCCCGACCGAATTTCTAACACGGTGCCCAATCTCAACTGTTATTATCCAAGTACGCAGGAGATATTATAGTGCACAAGCGTGTGCGCAGACACAGATGCACTCTCTGTTCCTCCACTCTCATAGTCCGATGGGACGGCAATCCAACACCACCGGGGAGAGATCAGGCGCAGGACCTTCGGCTTTACGTGCTTTTCGAGGCACAAGGGCTACTACAGCGTAATTCCTAATGGAACAACCCAACAGCACTTTTTCCCCGACCCGGGCATCCAACTTAGGACCTCACTCAGCAGTCGCGATCACGTGCCCAACGAGGCAGTTAAGGCGCTATTAACTGCCAATGACCTGGCTATGTTGCAATGTTCTGTGCTGAGCTCACGTAACGCGTCGTACGTCCACACAGTAATAGGACTCGCCCATCAAGGAGCGCTGTCCGAAATTAGACGCATTATTAATTTATTACACATAGAATAACTGGTATTTAACTATAAATAAATGATCTTTGAAATGGTGAAGTTTTCATCAAAATTCTTTATAGTTTTTACGTGATTGTCAATTTTTTATCCGCGTTAGACATAACTTTACAAATTAATTACACTATGTTATAAAAATATAATTTAAAATATTCTCAGATCAAATTACGACGAAAATTGTTTAGAGCAACATATATTTTTTTCAAAGAAATATGACTAGTCGTTTAGACGTGATGTTCAATTATAAACCATTAAAAGTCGTATAACTGCGCCTTAAGGTGGTTTTTAGTCTGCCCGGAAGTTGAGGATAGTTTCGAAAGAGTTACCTCGCCCCTGAGGATTCAGGGCAGGAAGGAACAGGAGTGGTTTTTAGTCAGTAAGAGTCTGACACGCCCTTCCGCTCCACGCTAGAGCGCGAGAAGTCATTAGATGACTTCCCAACCCCCAAAAAAAAAAAGGTGGTTTTTAGTTGCGATCTGTTCGTAAAAGTACAGCCAATCAACTAACATGAAAGTTGATTTGACACAGTTTGACACAGATATAGTGGCATGTGTAAACAACACGAAACTACCGTTTCCTTCAAGAAACAAACACAAAACGAAGTAACGTAAATAAATAAAATCCAAACACAGCTGAAACAATCAGCATAATGAATTCGCTTAAAGATTCATCGTACTCATTACTGACTACGACATATAAGGTGTGACCAGTTAAACGAGGGACACACGAGTATTTAGGTACTCACACAAATAAAATAAATATTATAGCAGTTTAAAAAACCGACTTCCAAAAAAAAACAACAAAAGTGCAAAATAGTCGGTGTTTCTGGTTTTGTTTCTTCGTTTTTGAAACGGAATTCCCAAAGTATAGTTATTTTGCAGTTTTTTTTTTTTTTTTTGGGTTTCGGTGTCAAAACCCCATCCAAATCGGATCAGTAGTTTTCGAGAAAATCGCGGACAAACATACATACATACATATATCTTTCATTTGCTACCCATATTATGGGAATGCTTAAAAAACAGGAGGCCACCATTTTTTGGAGATCGCCATCTTTGAGAGTCTGCCATATTGATTTTAGAATGATGTCACTAAGCTAACCATACAATGAAAATTATTAAATTTTAATCTAAACTAAACATATAGGGTAACTGGTAATTGGTGACCAATACTTAAACACGTGATTGTACTCATGATTACAAACAACTTTCCCAAAGAAACTTTTTTTTTTACACGTATTCACTTTTTTCACAATAGCAACACTGAAATTGGCGCGTGCGTGAGGGCAGTGACCGCCGCGATCAGCTGTACGATACGCTGTCGTGCTCTGTACGATACGAGACCGCGTCTAACAGCTGATTGCGGCGGTCACTCGGATAAAAGTGAATAAGTATTTAAAAAAAAGTTTCTTTGGAAAAGTTGTTTATAATCATGAGTACAATCACGTGTTTAAGTATCGGTCACTAATTACCAGTCACCCTATATGCATAATTTCAGCTTAATCGGACACTGTGAAGTGAGTTTTAACTTCTAAGATGTTTTTACGTACCTACTTTTATTTATTTATTTGCCAGATTAACGTTAACTTTTTTTATTTTTTTTTACTTTGTGACAGGTGAAGCTAATAAAATAATAACTATACTTTCTACGGCCGCGAATCATATTTTGACCAACATACAACCTGACACAGATCTGCAAATTATTAATAATAATAATTAAAAAAAAAAATATTAGTATGAAAATTAAAAAAGATAATAATAAAAATTTAAGAAAATTAAAAAATTTAATAATAAATTTTTTATTTTAATAACGAAAATTAATAATAACTTTACTTGCTACGGCCGCGAATCATATTTTCACCAACATACAACCTGACACTGACCTGCAAATTGCAAAAAACGTGAGAAAATTTGAATTTCGCGGGCTACCCTGTTCATTTTACCATAATGGAAAAACGAATAGCACGTTTTGCCCGACCCCGGGAATCGAACTGTCGATAATGTTCCCATTGCTGGGATTAATACCTGTATTCGAAGTCCTTTTAAAGAACTTCCTCCACTCCACTCCAACTAAGTTGCTATGACAATGGTAAAACGATTATAGTCAATTTAATGTGAAAGTAAATATAAATGAATGAGATCCTTTTGGAACGAATCGCATGCATGGAAGTTTTATTTGTTCAGATTTACGAGCTTGAGGCAGACGAAGTCGCGGGCAACAGCTAGTTGTCAGTAAGAAACAAGCCGTAACTGTCAATTTAGTTGAGGCGCCTGCCACCACCCACCACTACCCCACCACCCACCTTATATTTTGTTGTAACCTTGTATATTTATTGGCATAAAATACATTAAGTCCTCAAACTATGCCAAAATTCAAATTAGAATTGAAAACTGTATAGTTAATCTTCTTAATACGTCCTTCGTTTACCCAGCCTCCCTGAACCCAGTGATGTGTGAACCGACCCTTACCATCGAGCGGCTAAACACGTTCTTTAGCCGTTTAGCCGGATTGATGACGTCACTATGTCCCCTTCGCTGCCACATTTGGGCTACGTGAGCTGTCCTGCCTTTAGTACAGTGGCTCCCAAACTTTTTTTGACTACGGACCACTTTAGTTTCTTCAACAGGGACCAGAAGTCTACAATAAATAAGAAATCTTAAAAAAAAGCTTAGGTAAGTATATCATACATTCAAATCTTGTACCATTCTCCTCGTTATTTTAAAGAATAGGCTTTGTTTAAATCAAAAATAACGAGCATTGTCATAGAAAACACAAGATTTCATATAGCATCAGATTACATCAATGTTAGTTTACAAGTTGAAAATTTTGTTATTTCCAACTTTCGCGGACCATGTTTTAGCTCTTGCGGACCGCCAGTGGTCCGGGGACCACAATATGTTGGGAGCCTCTGCTCTAGTACATAAATAAAGTACATAAATACACTACTGTGTGCTGTTAAGGGTTTTGGGGGAATGTAATGTTTGTGCTTTTGGAAGCTTTGAATCGAAGAGTATAGCTTTTAGGATTCCGTACCTACCCAAAGGGTAACTAACGGTACCCTATTACTAAGCCTCCGCTGTCCGTCTGTCTATCAGAGGGCTCTATATCTCATAATCCGTAATAGGTAAACAGTTGAAATTTTCACAGAATGTGTAGGTATTTCTGTTGCCGCTATAATAACAAATAATAAAATTGTATGGAACCCTTGTGCGAGTCAAGCTCGCACGTAACCGGTTTTTTTGCTGATTGCAATATTTTAACTATGAAAGTCGAAAATTATCTCAAGGAATCCGAGAGCTGCGGCTAGACATTACTTATTTCTGATTATTAAAATTTGTGGGCGTGAGTAGTGGGATTTTAGACTATAGGTATGTCCCAGCCCGGTTTAGGTAGGTAAGTATGTGCAAAATACATCCATTCCCAAACAAACAGACAGACAAATAGACAGACTTACTTTCGCATTTATACATATAATACTCGCTTCTGCTCTCTTCTTACTCTTCTACTCGCTTCTACGCTATCTCTCTTCTTCAGCGGCTTCGCCCGCATGGTAAAAAGAAGTCTATGTTTTAATCCAGGTTATAATCTATCTGTATGCAAAATTTCATTCAAATCCCTTCAGCCGTTTCTGCGTGATTGAAATTACAAACATGCAAACTTTCGCATTTACAATATTAGTAGGTTAAATTATTTATTAGTGAAAGTATGAATGCAGAATACTAAAAAAACCATAATCAGCGCTAATTCAGAGTGGGAAGATGGTTCCTTCTACTATTAATTCCAGCAATACACAGGAGCGTATCGATACGGTGATGAAATTCTACTAGTATACCTATAATAAATATATGAATGAATCCTATTATAGGTAAGTGTATGGCGAAGTTGCTGGCATAAGCTCCTCATCATCATTTCAACCGAAAGACGTCCACTGCTGGACACAGGCCTCCCTCACGTGTCACCACAACGAACGATCCTATGCGTCTCGAATCCATCGTATTCCCGTGACCACCTTGTGGGAGGCCTTCCCACGTTGCGTCTTCCGTTACGCGGTTTTCCGGTTTTACTTATCAGCCCCATCGACCACTTGTTCTGCTAGCAATGTGCCCCCCCACTGCCACTTAGGTTTGGATTCTTCGGGCTATGTCGGTAGCCTTGGTTCATGGCGTAAACTACTGTACAGAAGGATTTATATCTTTTGTAGAATGCCAACTTCTCACGTGTTTGAGGTAAAATGCTAAACCAACTCAGTAAATTAGATTGATAAAAACCATTAATAAATGTCTAGTGTTGTATGAGCTAGCTAAAACAAGTGTTTTATTACTCCCAATTCGTATAACAAATAGTGATTTTATTAAAATGCTCATGCAAGCATTTTACTTGTGAAATTGCGCCCATTCATCTTAGTCCTAGAGAAGGCTTCAAAGAAAAAATGTGCCAATTTAAAAAGAGTATTGCATAGTCCAATATTGTAGAATGTACCTACATTATTTGCTTTGAACTACACACAAAGGCACACTCTTTAAGATTACTTTAGATTCTTTTTTATATAACATTCTGTATCACTAAGAAATAATATTTAAAAAAAAATTATAATAGGAATTCGAACAAATTTTAATGAATATGATGCCTTTTTTGTTTCGGGGTGAACTGCTAGACCTGGCGACCCCAAGCGCCACCACATCGACCATCTATCGTTGCCTTAGAGCCGATTTCACCATTCGCTCTATAAACTAAGTTTTACTGAACTAAGCTTAGCGTAAAAAATAAAAACCAGGAAAAAGATTACAGTGACTTAACCTTAAAAGAAAGACATATAATGTCGCGAACTTTTTTTTAAGAATTTTAAAAGGATAACAATTCCGTTATATATAATTTTCCCGTAACTTTAACCGTTTACGCAACGCACGCAACTGAAGCTCTCAAAAGGATTTTTTTTTCCCGTTTTTGCCACATTTTTTATTGATAGTTCGCTCCTGTTGGTCGCAGTGTGATGATACATAGCCTATATAGCCTTCCTCGATAAATAGACTACTCAACACAATTTTTTTTTTTTTTTTTGTGGGGTGGGATGCCATCAGCGGCTAAACGCGTTTAAGCGAGCTTAACTGGGTGTTTTTTTTTTTTTTTTTTGGGGGGTGGGAAATCATCCTATGACTTCTTCCGCTCTAGGGTGGAGCGGAAGGGTGTGTCAGACTCTTACTGACTAAAACCCACCCCTGTTCCTCCCTGCCTCGAGTGCCCGGGGGCGAGGTAACTCTTTCGAATTTATCCTCCACCCCCGGGCAGACCAGCTTAACTGGGTGTTTAGAATTGGTGAAATCGGCCCTTAGAGTGAAAACCTCGAATATGCAATTTTTGAAATTTTTATTTTATAAAATTTTTGGCAAGAAAGCCTCGGGACGCACGCCCTAGTTTCACAGAAAAAAAGTTTAGTAACCTTTAACGCCATCTATGATGGTCAATGACAACCTCGTAAATCCTCGCGAGTGTCTTTACGAAAAGCTCATAAGTACCATTTTATACTGTTACGATTGATATATGCATCTGTAAAACGTATCAAAATTGAAAACTAAAATACACATTTGAATAAGCTGTGTTGATATTATTCTACAGGACGCTTTTGCTTCTTCCTGTAATGTAACCTCTTGTGTATTTATGAGGTTTTCACTCTAAGGCGAGTTTTGCAGGGCCCAGTTTTTTTTTCCGCCTGTAAAGTTACCTCTTTTGCATATATGAGGTTTTAACTCTAATGCGACGCTATGCTTCTTAAATCACGAGTAATTTATCATCTTTATGCCAAAATATGACCTTCACGACCCCAGCATTACAAATAGGGACCTTTCAACAATAACCTCTGACTAATAGCAAGCAACAAATCCGATGAAGACACTAAACATTGAACCAGCAAACTATTGGCTTAACAAACACTAGCATCTGTGTCTGGACCACGTTGAAAGAAATACAGAAAATTTATTCGGTACGGGCCATGAAAATAGATCAAAGCAAGTTAAGGAAAATAAAAAACTTTTTTACAAAAAAATAGAACCGACTTCCAAAAAAAGTGCAAAATAACTTTAATTTCGGAAGTCGGTGTTCCTGGTTTTGTGTCTTCGTTTTTTGACACCGACTTGATAACCTCCTTCTTTTTGGAAGTCGGTTAAAAACCATCGAATCCGTCTCGAATAGGCGGCGTTCGAAAAACTGCAATCTTCTCGACCCACGTACCAAAGTCTTAAGACGAAAGTCTTTGACCAGTGATGAGAAATGAACAGAAACGTGGTCGCTCACAATGTGCCTCATCAGAAGGCTTAAAGTCACCCAAAAGGCAATGGAGAGGGCCATGCTCAGAGTTTCCTTGCGTGATCGAATCAGGAATGATGATATCTGCAAGAGAAGCAAGGTTACCGGTACAGCCCGAAGAATTGACAGATTGAAGTGGCTGAAGACAGGGCACATTGCTTGCAGAACAGATGATCGATGGGGCCGAAAGGTTCTGGAGTGGCGACCGCCTACCGGAAGACGCAGCGTTGGGAGGCCTCCCACAAGGTGGACTGATGACTTGGTGAGGGTCGTGAAATGCCAACTAGCCTTTTAAATTGGTGGGTAAACATATCGGCCTGGTGAAACAAGGTAACAAGGTGTGCCTGCAATTTTGTGTACCTTACGCTACTGACGCTGGCATTACCGCAGTCACCTACAGATTGTCTTAAAAGATAATCATCGTAAAGACGAACAATAAAAGTCAGAAAGTTGGTAACATAACTGACTGCCCAGAAAACATCAGATGAACTTTTAAATAACCTCGCCGGACTCGTAAATCTTTGCCAGGGTCGTGGGATTGTTCAAAAGAGTTACCGCGACCCTTTTTTTTCTGGAAGGCAAAGAGCAAATCAAGGAACACGGGTAGGTTTTTGTAAGAATCTGACACGCCATCCCGCTCCACCCAGAGCGGGAACTCAAAAAAGCAAAAAAAGGCTGTACCAATGTGGTGCAGTGGTATTTCTGGCTTTTCTTCTCAGTGCCCAGACCTCAGAGGGACAAAACGCTCTGTCGTCCAAAACAAACATCTTGTGACGCGGTTATCTTCTTGTAACGAGAAGAGAGACGCCATCCCGATGGAATAGTTTGAGCGTGCTGTGAGAACTGTCAAATTTATCGTAGACGCGATATCCGGGGTTATTGTGATACGTATGATTCGAGAATATTATGATGTTTGTAGAATTTAAATGTAAAGAGATTGTTACGATCCGGTAGCTGTCTATTGTAAATTATTATCAAATTAACTGGGGATGTTCTACGTGGATAAAAAAGCGGCCAAGTGCGAGTCTGATTAACGTGTAAAGAGTTCCAACGAATTATTTTTTTTTTTTTTTTAAACCGAAGTCGGTTTTCAGGATTTCCTGTAATCTATAAAAAAAACCGGCCAAGTGTGTGTCGGACTTTGCACATTTAGGGTTCCGTAACAAATGAGGGAATTATCAATGAAAAAATCAGATTTATCAATAATATCGTTATTAGTTAGTAAAATATACGTAATAACAAACATTATCACCAAATTTTAAGTTCATAGGTCAATGGGAAGTTAAAAAATTCTTCGTAACAAAATTTTGTGACAAACGACGGACAGACAGACGGACAAACGGACACGTGAGTGACAGCAATAGGGCTCTGGTCGGACCCTTTGGATACGGAACCCTAAAAAGAACTATGTTCTCTATCATTAATAATACTTCCTTAACTTATTTAAATAACTCTAAAACTACTTATTTTAAAAGTTATGAGAAAAATACATTCGAGACCCTTATAATGTGCGCTTTTATTTGATATGCCGTACGAAAAACAGTTTGAAAAACTTTGTTTTTTAAATTTCCGATTTTCACCCCAAAAGTGGCCCCCATATTCCTAACTTATTTATTTAGGGCACACGTCCGTGTTTGGTTAACAGATATTCATGTGTTAACCAAATTTCAACTCCATCGGTCCAACAGATTCGGAGTAAATTGGCTGTGACAGACGGACAGACAGACACACCTCCTAGAAGGTTTACATTTTTTCATTTGGACGTTCGGAACCCTAAACCTATTAAAGTTTATTTCCCCGTAGAACATCCACACGCACAAAACGTTTTGAGAACACATTCATTGTGTGTACAGCTAGGGAGTGGAATGCCCTACCGGAGTCTGTGTTTCCTGATAGCTACAACCTGGGAGTCTTTAAGTCAAGAGTGAATATGTTACTTCCAGGCAAGCGTGCTCCATTGTCGACCACATCGTCGCTTACCATCAGGTGAGATAGTGGTCAAACGCATGCTTAACAACAATAAAAAAGAACAGTCTGGGCAGACCAAGGTCTGGAACTAATCCAATTTAAGGCATAATCGATTAAAAACTATCCAATCAAACATTTACTAACAGCAGGATGAAAAATCTGTAAAAAAAAAATTCAAAACATTGACGCACTACATCTATTAAAAAAAAAATCACATCAGAAATACTTTCATAGACAACACTTATATATTACTTATGTCGCGTTACCCAATCTATTACAGAAAGAAACATTTAGAACGAACCTGGCAACAACATAACAAAGCGTCCCGTCAATTCAATTTAAATGAAAAATGGCTACAGAACCAACTCGCAATCTCGCAAACAGTTCAGAGCAAAGATATATCCTTATTAGCAGTAAAATACTACACTAAACACACAGATTTACTAAACAGCCCATCTCAGATCGTGTGCCAAAAAAATTCAGGCGAAAATTCAGAATCATTTCAAGTCTGAATTACACAGTTCGTCATAAAAACTCATTATGTATATCAATTCACCAGAAATTTAATTTCCGTAACCATTAGAGCGACTTTTTTCGTCCGTTAAAAAGATGGCGAACGCACAGAAAACTTCTGCCCATTTAGAATTCAAACAACGGCGGAGAGGGGAAACAGAATAGCAGTCTTCTCTGTGTTCGCTCTGTTCTCGGGAATAAATTTTAAAACAAATCCAAACTTCGCCTGTCACCGTATAAGTGACTGAAACAACACAAAAGATTTACGTACAAACTTAGAGCTTAGAATTAGTTACCTAGTCGTGTTGAATTAAGTCCGGGCTTTACGAACAGTGTGAAATTTTAACAATTATTTATACTAGCCTTGTAAACAATGAACGGTTACGAAGTATTAATAAGACTGGCTATAAAGACCAAACGAATTTGGAAGTATGGCAGAAATAAATTTAAAATATAAAAAAAAAAATCTTCAGACGCTCGTCATCATTCGCACCTCCGGTGCAACACTGTTACTTATGCAATGAAAAATGAGTTAGAACAATAAATTAGTATTTGAGGAGAAAAAACCACAACCGCAATGAAATCCCTACTCACTATTTCCCTTCTTCCAGAGTACCTACAACATGAAAAAAAACCGGACTTACTTATGCAAAATTTCAGGTCTTATCTGAAACCAAAAAGTGGTTGACAAATGGTTTGCAAATTTTGAAGCGGATAACTAACATACGAACATTGCAAAATAATATAAAACTTGTAAAAAGGGGAAGTCTCCAAAGAGTGCTGCGTAAGATGGATAAATAGACACTAGACACTCAGAAGAGCCTTATACGACGGTTTGACCTAGTAAATAAACACCTGGACACGACGTCTACTGCTGGGCATAGGCTTGAGACTGGGCATAGCCTCCACATCAACTGGTCTTGTGCGTCTCGCATCCATCGGCTTTATACATCGGCCTTCCAACGCTTCGTCTTCCGGTATGCGGTCGTCACTCCAAAACTTTTCGGCCCCATCGACCATCTGTTCTGCGAGCAATGTGCCCTGCCCACTGCCACTTCAGTTTGGCAATTCTTCGGGCTATATCGGTATAACCTTAGTTCTTTTACGGATATCATCATTCCTGATCAGCAAGTTCTTATTTTAACATTTCCTACCCGGAAGAAGGCTAGAGTGTGAGGTAAAGTGCTTACTAATCATTTAAAAGAGGTTTTGCTATATTGCCTCAAAAGAAAGATCGTCAGGATGTTTATTCGGGCACATCACGACACTCAGCAGTGAGGAAACGACTGTAGTAGAAAAACCAATTTACCACAGGCCATTATGCTACCACTTTTGGAGATATTCCTCTATTACCACATTTATACTCAAACGACAATAAAACAGAAAACACAGTATCTTTACTCTTTTGTTCAGTCTATCCTCACGAAATAAATGCTACGGTCATGAATCCACAAACTTGGGCAACAACTACTGAAAACTTTTATATATAAAACATTATATTATCTATTCCCATAATACTTAAACTAACTGTAATTAGAACAAAAACTCCTAACTAAATAAAACTTAAAATCTGGCGTCAAAAAATTCCATCGCATCGCTGTCTACTGGAAGTGTGCCCAAAAGACTGGCGGCATTGCCACGTTGTATGGCAATGTTTAATCTCTGGCCGAGGACAAAGCCAGCCCTTGGATCACGTGAAGCTTCAACAAGGCATTTAGATAGATACCCTAATTGTTTACAAGCACACTTGAGGAGATAAATTAAATAAGGCAACCTCATGGAAGACCATGCGCGTTGCTAAGACCGGCCCAAAAAGCGGTGGCGAACGAGAAAGTTGGTTCGCGGCGAACGAGAAAGTTGGTTCGCGGCGAACCAAGGATAATTTCCATAGGTTCCTGATGGCTGGTCGTGTCTAAAAATATTTTGTGGAGGCCTTTGCCCAGCAGTGGGCAACAATAAGAACGATTATATCTTAAGAGATTCCCGGTACTTACCCATGGTCCGCCAGTCTAGTTCCCCTTGGTGTACCACGAGCAAATATTTTTGCCCGTGGAACCCCCTGAATAACAATCTTCTTATTAAATATATTATTGTTGCCCGTGATACCCCATGAGTGGAGTGTATTAGGTCATCCGTCACTTAATGCATTAAGCAAAGAGATTGTATTTGAATTTTATTTATTTGGCTATTAGCGGGGGTACCACGGGCCAATAGTAAGCCAATAATTTGCCCATAGTACCTCTTTGTCCCCCTTGCGGGTTCCAAGGGCAAAAATATTTGCTTGTGGTACTCCAAGGGGAACTAGACTGGGGGACCACTCGGAAGTCCTTTTTCTTGGAAATGAGTGAACTGATTTTAATTAAACTTCGTACACGTATGCAAGATTCCTAGGTCTAAAAAGATAGTTACGAATATTTTAGAAAAAGAGTTTAGAGAGGAAGACAGGAAACTTAAAATTGCTCTCTATGTCTCTCTGAAATCTTTTTCGAAAATGTTCGTAACTAACTTTTTAGACTTGGGTACCTTGCGTCGACGTACCAAGTTTGATTACAATTGGTTCATACATTTCCAAGTATGAGGACTTGACAGTTTGTATGAAATAATGTAATGACTTAACGCTCTTAAGGCGCATTTATACGACTTCTAATGGTTTTTAATTGAACATCACGTCTAAACTACTACTCTTATTTCTTTGAAAAAAATATATGTCATTCTAGCCAATTTCCGTAGTATTTTTTTATGTGAATATTTTAAATTATATTTTTATAACATAGTGTAATTAATTTGTAAAATTATGTCTAATGCGAATAAAAAATTGAGGATCACGCAAAAACTATAATGCGTATTTTTATGAAAACCTTCACCATTTTAATAATAATTTAATTACTTATATTTTAGTATACGTGTTTTAGTATTATACCTGTTGTTTTATGTATAATAAATTAATAATGCGTCTACTTTCGGACATCGCTCCTTGATGGGCGAGTCCTATTACTGGGTGGACGTACGACGCGTTACGTGAGCTCAGCACAGAACACGCAAGCTAACCACTCAAGGTATGTTTTAGTTATATTCTGTTGTAAATAAACAAGTTCACTCCTTCTATATTTTAGTTTGTAGGCAATACGGACAAATTCAAGTCCCTCTGTCATACTCAATTACAATTTAATTTGCCTGGTGCATTAATAGAGAACACTACACTTATTTACCAACAATTTCTTCCCCTACGAACTATTTCGACCACAAATTACGAAGTTACGTAACATGCCCGTAATAACAAAAGAGGGACTCCTTATGACCATTATTAATTCCAAATAAGGTAATTTTCTACAATTACGTGTGGAAATATTGACAATTTACTGACAAATTACCGACTTCCGACTGACAACCAACTGTTCCTATTGTTGACTACAGTTGTAAAGTAATTTATTTTAAACCGACTTTGATAAAGAAAGTTTTGTATTCGACCCGTATGTATATTTAACCGACTTCATTACCGTCTTAAAAAAGGAGGTACGTATGTTTGTACCTATGCCCACGATTTTCACAAAAGCTGCTTATCCGATTTGGATGGGATTTTTGTTATTTAAATTTAGAGAATTTTAATAACGAAATATTTTTAGGGCAGGTTTTAGTTTATAATATATTTGGATCTGATGAAGATCTTCGGATATAGACAATGCAACCCTTCAATATAGAAATGTCTCGCGATTGCTGCGATAACGAGTATTGCTATTTATTGTTCACACCATAACATAACAGCACGCTCTGAAGGGGTAAGCAGATGTGTACACGTACAGTTCACCCTAGTACACCCTCATTACACAAACAGTATCTACCAATTGTATATTGAATCTTTGTGGGTATTTTGTCATTTCAGTGTTTTAAAAAGAAAAAAATGAAAATCTTTCAGGATATCCTATGTTTTTACATTGTATGTTTTTCATACCGTGGGATATCTTGAGTTAGAAAAATATAATATGAAAGGATCATACATATTGTTCATAGCGAAAGGAAAAATGGAGAGAGCTACAAAACTGTAGTTTTCTTGCACTATATTTTATAACGTGAGATGCGGTTTCCTTTGGCAGTTTGAAAGCTACTTTTCTTTGGATTTTACATACCTACTCTCTTCGTCAGTGCAAGTAAATATTATAGGAAAATAGTACATCTGTAAAGAGTAAAATATTCCCCTACATTTTGTAGGACAGACAAATTTTCATTTTTTGATTTTATCTTGGATTTATCTAAAAGTTTCTCTTTCTTTTCTTTTTTGCCTTTCATTTAGTTTAGATTTTACTTGTAATTTTTCGTTTGAATTGTATTTTTAAGTTGTACACCACTTCTACTATTTATTAATATTTCATTGCAGAGCGATACCTCCAGCACAGGTATATCTTTTACTATGACCTTGAGTGGTTAGCTTGCGTGTTCTGTGCTGAGCTCACGTAACGCGTGGTACGTCCACCCAGTAATAGGACTCGCCCCTCAAAGAGCACTGTCCAAAATTAGACCCATTAGTAATTTATTATACATAAAACAACAGGTATTGTACTAAAACACGTATACTAAAATATAAATAATTAAATGATCTTTTAAATGGTGAAGGTTTCATAAAAATAAAATATACAGTTTTTGCGTGATTTTCAATTTTTTATGCACGTTAGACATAACTTAACAAATTAATAATTACACTATGTTATAAAAAAAAAAAATGTACACTTATCAAATTACGACGATAATTATCTAGAGTAACATATATTTTTTTCAAAGAAATAAGACCAGTCGTTCAGACATGATGTTCAATTTTAAAACCATTAGAAGTCGTATATAAGGAGAGAGGACGAGACGGACGAGGCCGACGGACGAGGAGGGGGGGGGGGGGAGGAGATTAACTGTAAAAGTTCTACAAGTTTCTGAAATAAACCTTTTTTTTAATCTATGTAAGTAGGTACTTAGGTTATGGCAGACTCATAAAGGGCGAGCTTCCCTCGGAAAAGAAAGCCAATAAGTAACTATATTTAGGACTCAAGGCAAACCACAACAATCTGAGTCCGCCTAGAAAATAAATAAAATAACAGAACAAGTGGGTTCTGCAGAAAATTCAATGTTAAAAGTAATGGAGACAGGGAAATGAGTGCACTTAGTGGGAACAATTTTATTTTCTGGCTCTTAAACGGTAACGTAGTCAATTTGAACCCCGGCGAGGACAAACAACGTTAAATAAAAACTGATAGAAGAAATCTAGGGGTTTCATTGTGGAGTTTTAAGTTTTCGCTGGGACTTTGTTGAATTCAGTCAGAACAGCTTTAAAATCGTCAGGTTCAAAGGACTGAGTAACTTTGGTTTTGGGTTCGAATTTAGCTTTTCAAATTATATTGACGTAAGTCGGTTCTATTTTTTGCAAAAAAGTTTTTTATTTTTATCCGACTGCACGACGCACGTAAGGGTAATGTGTTTATCAGCCTATGTACGGATGTATGTTTGTTACTTTGTGGCACTATAGAGACCAAACGCGTGGGCCGATTTTGATCATTCTTACGTCATTTGATTCGTCCTAACCTTGCCAGTGCTACTAAAGACATGACAGTAATCAAACTACAATATGGTGACAACCAGACGCCATATTCTGAAGAAGAAAAAAATGAAAGTCGACGAACTGTATACCTATAATGGGTTCTTGGAGGTGATTCCAAAAATATAAGTAAAAAAAAAAATGAGAATTTCCGAAAAGCCCGACTTTTCAAGCAGTCTGAGTATTTGGTGGCAGTTATTTTAGTTCAATTATTGATTTCATGCCACCAACTGCATCAGACTGCTTGAAAAGTGAATTGTTTGGAACTTTTTAGTTGTTTTTTACTGTCGGGTTTTTGAAAATATATATTTTTTTTTAATACGTGCTAACCAGAAGTTGGTCACATTAATTGAAGCGTTAGAACATGACTCACATATTGGAATGCCCTAAGTTTCCCATACACCTGCACAATGGAGAGCCTGATGAACGTTTAAAAGCGCTAACTATAAAGGAGCAAGCATGATGATTGAAGCTCGTTTCATTTTGTATGGAAAAGTCTTTCCACAGTTGTAGGAACATTACAACTCAATATCATCACTAGGTACCTTTTAAAGATTCTTTATGCCAGAAATTACTATTTATTCATCTCTATCAAACACAAATATTCTTAAAAACTTATCTAACTATAACTTGTATAAACTTAATCTCAAAAACATAAAGACACTGGTGCTGATTCTCTTGTTCAATAACTAAACTAAAATTAGAGAATCGCTATCTTTTACTAAAAGGCAGTGCGAGAAAAGGACGGCTATAACTACGAACTAAGTTAGAGATGTCAAACTAGTTTACGCCTTGCGCTTCACCGTGTTTTTGATCGACATGTTTTTATGGAAATATTAGTTCAACTAAATTTGACAGCTCTAATTTACGTCCGTCTCTTTCTTGTTTTAATAAAGAGAAAAAGATAGGAATAGCCCAAATTAAGTTTAGTTTGTGCACAACAGATTCCGCACCAATAACAAACTATAATTAGATATAATCTAAAAAGTGTCGTCGAAAAATTCCTCCACATCGCAGTCGACTGGTAATGTGCCTAAAAGACTGGCGGGCATTGCCACGTTGTATGGCAATGCTTATCATCTGTCCAAGGTAAAAGCCAGTCCTTGCCAGAAATCAAAATGGCACCATTTCCCCTTTTGACTTCACACCTCTGCGAATAACGTATTTCTTGATTACTGAGTCAAACCTGAATACGGTGACCTTAAGCGTGGTCAATGGAAAGTGTCAATCATTCGATCGACGAAAAATTGAGTTGAAACTGGCTATAGGCGATTTTTAGTCGAGGACCGAAACAACAATAACATTACGGATACAGTTATATTTAGTCCAATCAGCACGAAATGTATTATTATATGGACTATTTCATCACATCTGAAAAAAATCGAATTATGTGATTAAATTTTCTTCAACTTTTCAATATTATAGATAGTACAGTTCACGCCAAACATCTTGGCCGCCCTGAAGTTGAATTTCCGATGCGCAAGGCGCAGCGCGAGTATGAGATTTACTACTGCGCAGCCATTGTAGCGAACTTCAGAGCGGCCAAGAAGTTTGGCGAGAACTCTACATTTTGATGAAAGTGGGCAAACGTTGTCATTGTAGCCAAGGCGGAATACATGCCCGAGCCAAAGGTGAAAACCTCGTTCGTTTTAGAACCGAAAAGTGTATCGAACGACGTTTTTCAACACGCTCACTCGAAGACCAGCTCCAAGCCCTACCGCTTTTAAGGGCGCAATATATATATAAAAGATGGGGATATAAGTAGCCTATGTATTAATCCAGGGTTTATGCTATCTACATATCATACCAAACATACAAACACACACACAAACAAATTTTCGTCTTTATAATATTTGTGTGACTAGTGTGGAAAAGTGCGACAGCCAGCCCCCGCCGCAATTTGTTATATTTATTGTATCAGGCTGGTCGCCGAAAAACCCCTTTTTTGTGGGTTGGGAAATCATCCAATGACTTCTCCCGCTCCACTCAGAGCGGGTGAAGTCATTGGATGATTTCGGGGGTTTTTGGGCGTGTCAGACTTTTACTGACTAAAAAACTCACCCATGTTCCTTCCATGCCTGAGTTGCCCAGGAGCGCGGTAACTCTGTTTGGAATTTATTCGCGACCCGCCGGAAAACCCCTACTGGTAACGCGGCGGCTTCCACCAAGGTGTATGAAAAACATACTGCGAGATACTTGTCACAATAATTTGATTCTCTCTCTAAAACGATCTCGCCTTCGACTCGGCAATCACAGTTTTTCTAATTGCATCTAAATGTACTATTTTACCACCTCTGAAAAAGTTCAAACCATGATTGTGATTTCATTTTCTTCAAGTTGTCAATAAATATTTTTTAGGTTTACTTTTTATGGGGTTACTTTCAGAATAGTAATGAGGTCATCAGTTCCTTAATTTCAGAGTTATCTCAGTTCAACACTATTTTCCTTTGCTATTCTCAAATAGCTGATATTGTTCGGTCTAACAGAAACGTATGATTTTCATTCCCAGTACAGAAATATGAGAATTCATATGATTTCTGTAAATGTTGGCGGAGTGCTTACCCCTGTAGCTTGTCAGTCACAATCGTGGATCCAAGTGTTTTTCTTTCCTCGTGGAAATTGAAGCCCAGTTGTTGAAATATATTTCTAGTTTGATTTTTATTGTGTTTTGTTGGTAAGGTTTGGTGAGTGGCCATTTTTATTGACTTTAATAAGTTCTATCACATACAGGGCCTTATTTATGGAAAAGATATAATGCGTACCTACTACGTATCGATGTGATGAGTTTAAACCAGTGGTCCCCAAACTTTTTTGACCCGTGGACCCGTTGACAGAATTTTCAGTTTACCAAAACTGAAAAGACCCAGATTTAACGTGGTTTGAAAAAAGTATTTGTACTTTATATTTATTAAGTTTTAAGAGTCATTTATTGACGTTTGGTTCACGAAAAGGGCAGTTTCTTTCCTCCAAAAGGGGCCGGCTCTGCATGTCTAACAAATCACAGGAAATTAGCTACCTCCATGCTTTTGTCCATGGGTGTTTAAGGGGATTGAACTATAGGTATAAAACTTAGTAAAAGTTAAATTAAATTATGTTGCTTGCGTAAATAATAAAATAAACGGTCTTGTACATGGACCCCCATTTAATTTTGTCTCTCATGCACCCCCAATTTTATTTTCCTTTCTCATAAACCCTTTGCAAGTCTGTGTAGACCACTGGGGGTCCAGGTGCATGACTTTGGGAATGACTAGTTCAAAAACTGATTAGCAGGTTCTTGTTTCAACATTTTCTACCCAGAAGAAGTTAGATGTTGGAAATAAAGTGCTGACTAATCATTTAATGGAGGTGTCCTATGTACAGTTAAATTTGACGGTTAAGACATACGTTACGAGTATCTTGAATTTAGAATCCGCATACGCACAAATGTTTTGGGAACACTTTCATTGTGCGTACAGCTAAGGAGTGGTATTCACAGACGGAGTCTGTTTCCTTGTTGCTACAACCAGGGGGTCCATAAGTCAAGAGTGAGATACTTTTAGGCAAGCGTGCTCCATCGTCGACCACATCATCGCTTACCATCAGGTGAGATAGTGGTCAAATTATATCACCAATATTATAAAGACGAAAGTTTGTTAGTGTGTGTGTGTGTGTTTGTTACTTCTTCACGCTCAAACTGCTGGACCGATTTCGATGTTTTTTTTTTTACCCTGACTTAACACAGGTTATCCCGGTCTACTTGGGTGAAATTGCGGGGCGCAGCTAGCATAAAAAAAAATACTCGACAGGGACGTATCCCTACGGTGTTAATAATGCCGTAGGCTTCAATCTGTATCTCACAAGAAGACACCAAAAATTTCACTTTCCATTTTCGTCTGCAATATTTTCATCTCGCAGCCGAAGTATTCCTATTGATCATTCGCTGTCCATCTCCATAGGCGGCCCGTCGCAACTACAATTTAGCGGTGAGCATTGTCGTGTAGCAGTCCCTACAATCAACGGTTCGTTCGTGATGAGAGTAGTTCGGGTTACTTACGGATGGTTGTTGCGACGAGCCGTTATTATTTTGAGTTTTTTTTAAATATTGTTGGGTATTAAAGTTGGGCAGGGTTGTTTCGGTTGAGAGTAGGTTGTACCCATCTTACTTTCTACTAATATTATTAATAAATGCGAAAGTTTGGATGGATATCTGTTACTCAATCACACCAGAGCGGCTGCACGAAATTTGGCTCAGAAATAGATTATTGTCTGGAATTCTAATTCCACGCGGGTGAAGCCGCTGGCAGGAACTGTTTTTTTTAATAATAATGTCATCAACTCAGCTCTTTTTTTATTGTTACTTTACGAAACAATATAAACATTGTTTATACACTGGACATTTCTTCACAGACGGCCTAAACGACATGCGACAGGAAAAAGGTGTTTTTTGTTAGTTTGCCCACTCCCATCTGATAGCTAAGTAATGATGCGGTTGACGATGGTACATGTTTGCCTACGAGTAACAAGTTAAGGCGCTATTAACTACCAATGACCTTGAGTGGTTAGCTTGCGTGTTCTGTACCCAGTAATAGGACTCGCCCATCAAGGAGCGCGTCCGAAATTAGATGCATTATTAATTTATTATACATAAAATAACAAGTGTTATACTTAAACACGTATACTAAAACATAATTAATTAAATGATCTTTAAATTAGTGAAGATTTCATAAAAATAAGCTTTATAGTTTTTGCATGATTCTCATTTTTTTATCTGCGTTAGACATAACTTTACAAATTAATTACACTATGTTATAAAAATATAATTTGAAATATTCACATATACATTTACGTAGAATATTGTTTAGAGTAACATAATTTTTTTTCAAAGAAATAAAATTAGTCGTTTAGACGTGATGTTCAATTAAAAATCGTTAGAAGTCGTATAACTGTGCCTCAACTGGATGCTTGAAAAGACTCATGATATGCTAGACACACACTTTGAAACAGACTCTGGCAGAAATTTCTAGTTAAGCTCTAAATCCGCCGTTTTATTCCCTCAAACCAGTTCCATCATCAGACTTCTAGACGTACGGAGTACATGGACACGTACATGGTGGACCATACGCACAAAACGTTTTGGGAACACATTGTTTTCACTTCAATACTCAATACTTTAAATTTGCATTTCCACAATGTATATGCCTAGGTGGTACATTCATAGTGCGTACAGATAAGGAGTGGGAAACTCCCTGCCGGAGTCTGCGTTTCCTGATAGCTATTAGCTACAGCCTGGTGGTATTTAACACTTCAGGACCCTGCGTTTACGAGAGGCGACAGTAATCCCCCGCCTCGCCATAAGCGGCGGCAGTTTCGCGCGCTTTAAAACTCTATTATTACTAATAAGGAACGATTTTACTCCGGCAGTGCTGATCCGGCGGTGCTCCGGCGGTGCGGGGCGACAGTGTTGATAGCTGTCGCCCCTCGTCGACGCAGGGCCCTGACGGGTTAAGTCGAGAATGAATAGGTTACTTCTAGGCAAGCGTGCTCCGTCGTCGACCACATCATCGCTAACCATCAGGTGAGATAGTGGTGAAACGCAAGTCTATCAATGATAAAAGAACAACCTGGACGATTCCAACTCACCTTCATAATTAAAACATCAGCATCTCTTCCATATAAAGTCGTTCTAACCTTAAACCTAACTCCACAAATTATAACACTATAAACTACTAAATATCGTAGTTAAGACACTTTACCTTGACAAGTGGGTGGGTCTAGTACACTTAACTGCACGTATAGGGTAGCGATCTGAAATTGATATCAACTTTGGGTGGGCGCTACATGTCTCCCTGTTCCATATTGATTTATTAGCTATCATTTCAGCAGTCACCCCCTATCAAGACTTCATCTTTCGCACAGTCCATAAATTAATTCATTGATCTTCCTATAATAGTAATAGTAGCAATAAGGTCTGGCCTGGCCACGGGACATTCGCTGAAGCGAATATTCGCGCGGTGCGACCGGCGAAGCGTCTGGCGACTAAAACAAATGAATAGAAATGTTAGAATCATGCCACGCGTAGCGGCGACCGGCGGCGCGACCGGCGAAATTTGCTGAGCGAAACACAAGAGCATCTGGCGGCGCGGCGCGGCGCGGCGGGTGACAGAAATAAATGTATGAGCAGTACAGCGCATGCCACGGTGTCGCGCGGTAGACGCGGCGAATAGTGCAGGAACCAGGCTGATTAAAAAGTTAAAAATAATTTTATTTTAAGATTTTCGATGAGTCGATGTCATATAATTTAGATTACTTATTCAAATAAATAACATAATTGTCTAAATATGTGTTCCTAAATCATTAAATATTTTATAAAATTCTATTCTAAACCTTAACGTCAAAAACAATTTTACTGCAGCACTTAAAACCAGAGCTGGAGAAAACGGTAAATGCAGAAACATTTACCATTTTATCCAGCTCTGGTTGCATATCTGTAAGAATATAATCAAAGGTTTCGACACTCATGCGGGTATAATTGAAAAAAAACACCGGATATTAGTCTGTATTTATCGTACTTCTTGTGGAATTCTCCATCTATACGCCGATCCTTATTCAAATTACTCCACAATCTCTTCCAAATATAATGTCTTGAACCAAAAAACTACTACTTTCCAAGCAATATCGAGATAACTTTTATAATGACATTTCGCTTTTGGTCTATACTAATCGCGGTGGCGAACGCTACTGCCCGTGGCCTGCAAACTGTGCCGCGTGAATTGACGCCCCGCCAGACGCACCGCCAGTCGCGTCGCCCGTTCCCGTGGCCAGGCTGTTAGGTAGTTATCGTAGCTTTAAGTATTACCACAGGCGCTTGACTGTACCTTAAGACAAGATATAGTGATATTGTGCTAGGCCCGGGGCGTGCTACCACACTGGCTTACTTTCGATTTAATGTGAACTGTTCCACCGAATTAGGTAAATTGTTTGTTAGTTAGAATACAAGGTTTATGGCTGGCTAAATTTGGACTTAGATAAGGTTAAAAGAATGCCGATAAAATATTTAGTTATGAAAGCTTGAGTATGGGTTGCATTCCTAGCGGGAGAAGTAAATTAGATAGTCATTTAAAAATTTCTCATACTCAAAAAAAGGAAATTCGATTGTTTTCAGAAGCAGCCCGGAGATAGAGTAGAACACGTAAATGGCAATCAGGCCGCCTTCTCTCGGACGAGTCATACTCAAAATGACAATACCCCCTTTTTTTGTGGGTGGGAAATCATTCAATGGCTTCTCCCACTCTGGGTGGAGTGGGAAGGCGTGTCAGACTCTTACTGACTTAAACCCACACTTGTTCCTTCCTTGCTTGAGTGCCCAGGGGCGCGTTAACTCTGTTACGAATTTATCCGCGACCCATGACAATACCCCCTGAATTGCGAGTCTTACCTATGCAAATATCTACCCCAACTCTTGTTGTAAGAACAATCAGCGTTTTTAACCGACTTCGAAAAAGGAGGAGGTTATCAATTCGGATGTTTGTATTTATTTTTTTTTTTTTTTTTTTTAATGTATGTTCGGGCATAACTCCGTCATATATTGACGGATTTGCAAAATTCTTTTTTTTCGAAAGGGGTTTATTCCGAAATGGTCCCATTTAAATTTCAAAAAGATCTGATGATGGGTTTCGGAGACAGACAACGGAACTCTTCAAAAATTGACAGCAAATCAACCGCGATTGCTGCTATCGCATGTCTATGAATTGTTAACACAGTTTAATGGAGAACCACAACTAAAAAGTGAAAAATAAAAAACTTTTTTACAAAAAAATACAACCGACTTCCAAAAAAAGTGCAAAATAACTTTAATTTCTGAAGTCGGTGTCAAAAATCGAAGACACAAAACAGGAACACCGACTTCCGAAATTAAAGTTATTTTGCACTTTTTTTGGAAGTCGGTTCTATTTTTTTGTAAAAAAGTTTTTGACCACTGTGGGTGGAGTGGGAGGGCGTTTCAGACTCTTACTGACTAAAATCCACCCCTGTTCCTTCCTTGCTTGAGTGCCCAGCGGCGCGGTAACTCTGTTACGAATTTATCCGCGACCCATGACAATACCCCGGAAATGCGAGTCTTACCTATGCAAATACATATCTACCCCAACTCTTGTTGTAAGAACAATCAGCGTTTTTGTCAACCAATGAAAGAAAAAATTATGTTAGCCACTTTTCTCTTTCAGGTTTTTCTTCATACTTTAGGCGTACGTTATTTTTGCACAGATTTCTATTACTACCACAAAAATATCTTCCCAACAAGTCTCCCAACAAAACTGCCCAGTCCCTCACAACTTCCTCCCCTATATCCAGCCGCCGAAGCCCCTCATAACCCGGTATTGCGGGCCCGAGACGGGACGTAGGTACCTGCCTTCCAGGCGTATTGTTACCGCGATGCCTTTTTTAAAAGCACAACAAAGCCACAAGGTATGCATCGGCCTATACTGATAGACATGCGTTTTGATATGTACAGGATGTGCACAATTGGTTCTTGCGATTTTCTTTTTAGGGTTCCGAAAGTCCGAATGAAAAACGGAACCCTTATAGTATCACTCGTGTGTCTGTGTCTGTCTGTTTGACCGTCTGTCCGTCTGTCACATTTTATTTGCTCCGAATCTACTGTTAGTACACACATGTATATTGATGACCCAAATACCCTCCGTATTTGGGTCATCAATATAGTAACGTAAATTAATGAATTTGATATACGGGGGTCACTTTTTGAGTGCTAATCGGAAAATTAAAAAAAAAAGTTTTCCAAACTGTACCGTGCTACATATCAAATGAAATGGTTTACTGTAAGGGTCAGAATTTTTTTTTTCATAATTTTAAAATGTATTATTTTTAAGTTATTTCAGAAAATAGATGATAAATGACCATTCCCTTTATCTTCGAAACTACGGAATGTAGTTGTTCAATGTTACCTTAGATTTGAATTTTATATTCCTGTCTCATTACCCCTCACTGTGGCCAAGACACCTTTAGCCATCTCTGATCAGTCTCGTGAGTCTGCGGGTCTGGTAGTGAGTGTACCCTTCCCGAAGCTGGAATTCCTGCCCACTATCCGTCTGTAACCTTCGGTCGCATGGTGCAGACATCCCGAATTTATCTATATATTTATTTATCTATATATTTATTTATCACATACTAGGTATATGATAGGCTAAGGCTATAGGGCTTATAGGTATTAGGGTCCTAGGGACTGTTAGGCTGGTATGTCTGAGTAGGTCCTCTAACCTGTCGTGTAATCTCATGTACAGTCACACCCTTAACACTTCTGCGGCCGTACGTGATGTGTATTAAGGTGGGCGTACAGTAGTTCTTTACTACTTACTATATTCAACGATAACAGGAAAACCTGTAAGAAATATAAAGTTTAAAAAAAAACCTGAAAAGAAAACATAATTTGTTCGGAACCTTTTGCATGCGAGTCCAACTCGCACTTGGCCGATTTTTAAAAAGCTTTTATTTAACTAGTAATGTTTGGTTGTTCAGGTTAAATCGTTGAATTGAACTTTACAGTACCGATGACAATGCATTTTTGTGGTAAGTATTACCTACATCGATATTCAAAATTAACACTAGTTAAGTATAGGAATTCTTCAACGGTTAACGAAATTTTCCGTGTGACTTAAAAAGCTTGTTTAAAATAAATGTTTTTCGAAGTTATACTTCTTTTGGCGCGTTAGGGAAAAATGATGAGAGTAAAATTTTTACGATGCGCGGTACACCGTCACAAAAAACCTACAGCCTGAAGTTAGCTAGAACCGACACCCTGAAGTTAGCTATGGTCTGTGGTTCGTGAAGAATGATTGTTTTCCTTTTGTAAACTTTGTGACAGTTTGGTTTTTTATCTTGTTACGCCAAAGAAGTATAACATCTTACGTGCGTACATAAGTACACACACACTTTTTTTTACTATTAATTTATTTCTCTCATCATCATCATCATCATCAGCCTTTTAATGTCCCCACTGCTGGGGCACAGGCCTCCTCTCTGTGTGAGGATGTGGAACGTAATCCACGACGCTGGCCCAATGCGGATTGGTGGATGTCACATGTCTTCGAAATTTTGGTTCTAGAATATGCCGGTTTCCTCACAATGTTTTCCTTCACCGTTTTGAGAGCTGTTTTGAGAGAGTTTACATAACGTAAAGCGCCTGCCTGGGTTTGAACTCACGACCTACAACTTGTAAGTCGCGGCCAATACCACTGGGCCACCACTGCTGTCTATTTCTCTCAACAAGTAACGAATTCACTATTTGACTAGCTCGTAGCTAAATATTAAGATCCACACGAGTCGATAATCAAGGTAAAGCAACGGTTGCCGTAGTTGGTCCGTGGATGGTTGACCATCGTTATACAACGATATTCCTCCATGCCTCAGAAAGCACGTTAAGCCTTAGGTCTCGACTGTCGTTTGTAGATCTTTCAGGGTAGTCAGAAGCCAGGAAATTTGACATCAGTCTTGCTAGGGGTATCGTGTTACCCAGTTACTAGGTCGTAGAGGTCAGATAGGCCGTCACTCCCATGATCTATCTAAACCCAATATTCCAAGGCATGCCCTACAACTTGACTCTTTATTACTAAACAAAAAAATCTATCAGTATTCTGTCTGTTTTTGCGCTTACTGATTTCATATTTTCTTAGAAAAAATCATTCATAATACAAAGGCAAGAAAAACTAGATTTCCAGTTGTCCTTGGAGGAAACTCGGTGAAAGCCGCTAGCGTTTCAAATTCTAGCCGTATCTCATGTGTCTAGATCAAGTTGCGGAATCCCGAGTGACGTGTGATCAATTTTGTATGATCCGTTTATAGAAATTGCTTCAAATAGAACACCTATTAGGGGTGTAAATAAATTGTAATTTTTATAACAGCTACCAGTGGCGTAGCGTGGGCGGACCAGGAATTAGCCACCCTCTCTATTTTCATTGATAAATGATTTTATTTTTGTAAATATGTTTTAACAACACTTCTACACGTCAACATTTTATTTTTTGTCAGTTTAAGCTAGATGAGGCCGGTGTTTCCTAGCTGGCTACTCTGAAAAGAAACACTGAAACAAACTCAGAGTTCAAAGTCTCTTCTAAAGTGTTCAAATCCGTACAATATGTACTAGTCAAATGATACGAGAACCATGTAGTTTAATGTCTGGGATGAGCTTTTGAGGAAAGCAACACGTAGGTTTGAGTGGACCTGTCCAGTCAGTGCAAGCATTTGTCAATAGTCGAATAGCTCAACTTAGAACTACCAAGGAGCTCAATGTAAACCAAATATTAAACAAAAGTCTTCGTATATTTTTTTCAGAGCAAATCTTTTATAAAATTTTGTTAATTTTGTATGACCAGTGCCAGATTTAGCAACGTCGGCAAGGCCACTTAATCACAAATCGGCTACTCTTGAAATACTTAGTTGAATTTAATGACTTTGTCTACTTATGGAGAAAAAGGAGAATGGTAGAAGCAAAAGCGAGCGACAAAATTATGTTGCAACCAAGTTGGATGATTTTTTTCAAACCCGGGGGGGGGGGGGGGGGGGGGGTTGGGGGGTTGGATAAATCATCGTACTACAATCCCCTACTCCCACTATGCTACGCCACTGACTTCTGGATCGAAATTGGCTGAAACTAGGACATTTAAAGATCACTTTCCAACTATTTTTTATTTTATTTTATTTTTATTTTATTATATAACTATGGAAGAGAGAAGGTGGTTATCATACACTTCATACCAGTAAAGTATTTAGGAAATCGTGTAAGATATGAGAAACATTCCCTTTTGAAATATGAGGTAGTGGAGACCCAGTCACTATTATAACAAGAAAACATCCAAAATGCCTATGTTCAACGTAACAAAAAAATCTGATATAAAATATGTCTTAAAATAAAATAACTTACTCGTACTTGTTGACAGACAGACGGAATAGGTTTGCTCAATTATTTTATTCGAAATATTCAAGAAAAGCTTTAAAAAATGAACTCCTCGTCTTCCCCCGCGCTCTTGTTAACACACCCTGTATATAGCAATAAGGTAGAGTGCAGACTGCTTTGTGTCGCCATCGCAATGCATGGCCGTGTGTACACCGACTGTTTACGTCATTTGTGTTTAATTATAGAGGGAGGGAGCGTAATGGGTGATATCTAGTAAATGTCTCGGATTTTTGTGTTATCATGTAATCGTGGAGGGTTGTTGTAAAGTTTTTATTTTCTATTGTAGGAATCCATCTCTTAAGGTGCTATTAGCTGCCAACGACCTTGAGTGGTTAACTTGCGTGTTCTGCGCTAAGCTCATGTAACGCGTCATATGTCCCAGTAATAGGACTCGCCCATCAAGGAGCGCCGTCCGAAATTAGACACATTATTAATTTATTACACATAAAACAACAAGTATTAAACTAAAACTCTGAGACAAAATTATAAATTATTAAATGATCTTTAAAATGGTGAAGGTTTCATAAAAATACGCTTTATAGTTTTTGCGTGATTCTCAATTTTTTATCCGCGTTAGACATAACTTTACAAATTCATTACACAATGTTATAGATACTCGTATATACTCGTAATTTCAAATAATCTCAAATTACGACGGCAATAGTCTAGAGTAACATATTTTTTTCAAAGAAATAAAACTAGTCGTTTAGACGTGATGTTCAATTAAAAACCATTAAAAGTTGTATGACTGCGCCTCGCGAGCAAATTGAGCATAGCATAGCATAAGCCTTTTTTTTTGTGGGGTGGAAATCAGCCAATGACCTCTCCCGCTCTAGGGTGGAGCATAAGCCTTTATAATGTTCCCACTGCTGGGACTCAGGCCTCCTCTCTAGAAGAGGCAATGGGCCGTAATCCACCACGCGGGCCCAGCGCGGCGTTGGTGGATGTCACGTGTCTTCGATTTCTTGGTTCTCAGACATATCCGCCGGTATCCTCATAATGTTTTGTTTCACCGTTTTGAGAGCAGTGGTGATGAAATAAATTACACAAAGATAATCGGCTGCCTTGGTTTGAACCTACGACATACAACTCGTAACATTTCATAATCAGCCAATGCTCACATTAAAGAAACACAGACCACCCTTCTCTGTGAGACGGAGCGGGTGCAGTGCGGGTTGGTAGATGTCAAATGTCTTCTAACACAGGCTTTATTTTACAACAAGCAACAACTAGATAATTCATTATTAATCGTTCCGTTTATTTATTTTCTATACATATAAATTATAATTTTATATATTTCTTACAAATCATACAAAAAAAAAACATTTAAAATTATAAAAAAAGTGGCTGCGCCCCGCGGTTTTACCCGCCTAGACAGGAATAAAAGGTAGCCTATATGTTAATCTAGACTATAAGCTATCTACATAACGAATTTCATTCAAATTGGTCCAGCCGTTTGAGCGTGAAAAAGTAACAAACATACACACTCACAAACTTTCACATTTATAATATTAGTAGGATAGTAGTCCACCGGTGTCGGGACCAGGGTCCAAGCTACCGGTGGTTAGAGCTCCAGAGACAGGAACCTCCTTACAATACGAGCCGTATCGAGGAAAACTGCCTTCTGTATCAGACCCTTGATCCTACCGCGCAACGACAGCTTCAGCTTATTAATCATTATTCATTATTATTACTACAATACAATTTAAATCTTTTTTAATTACACAACAAAAACGAGAAATACGTATACCTAGATGACGTTTTTGTTTCCTACAATTATGAGTATGTTTCAACTCCACGTTCCATGTTATTGGAGTTTTTAGTTCTCGGGTATAACAACTAAAATTTAAAAGTTAAAAACTTTGTACTATATTTATAATTATGTTTATTGTTACTATGTCTCTGTGTGTACATAAATGATTAAATAAATAAATAAATCAAGAAAATACACTAAAAATTTAAAAGTTAAAAACTTTTTTACAAAGCAAGCAGTTCCTTTGTATTATATTTATAATTATGTTTATTGTTACTATGTCTCTGTGTGTACATAAATGATTAAATAAATAAATAAATAAAGAAAATACACTAAAAATAAAAAAATAACTTTAATTTCAGAAGTCGGTGTCAAATAACGAAGAAATAAAATACAAACACTGACTTCCGACATTGTAGTTATTTTTTTTAATTTTTATTGTAAGTATTTTCTTTTTGGAAGTCGGTTGTTTTTTTTTGTAAAATAGTTTTCTTTTTATAGAAATCTTAGTACGCTATATTATGGCAGGATATGCTGGCACTAATGGCGGCAGGTCACCGGGACTATCTGTGACTCCCGCATTCCCCTAAAACTTAAGGGGAAGATTTATAAAACAATGGTCAGACCTGCTGTCTTGTATGGTTCAGAATGTTGGGCCACAAAAGGGATGAATGAAAAGCAATTGCATGTAGCTGAGATGAGAATGCTAAGAGCGATGTGTGGTGTTACGCGCATGGATAGAATTAGGAATGAGTATATAAGAGGAAGTCTGAAAGTGGCACCGCTGACTGAAAAGTTGTGTGGAAATCGGTTGTCGTGGTATGGGCATGTGATGCGGAGGAATGAAGAAAATGTCGTGAGGAAAGTCTTGTGTATGGATGTGGATGGCTATAAGAGTAGGGGAAGGCATTTTGATTTGATTTGATTTGATTTGAAGAAACGATGGTTGGACTGTGTGAAAGAGGATATGGGTAAAAAAGGGGTGACTACAGAGATGACGACTAATAGAGGAGTATGGAAGAAAAAGACATGTTGCGCCGACCCCAAATAAATTGGGATAAGGGCAGGAGAATGATGATGCTGGCACTAATATTGTAACAACTATTGTGCACACATAAACATTTTTGTACAACCGATTTGATTTGATTTGAATTATTTTGTCTGTTTTTGTCTGTTGTTTTTGTGTGTTATTTGTGTTTGTTTTTGTTTGTTGTTTTGTTTTGTTGTTTTTTTGTTTTGTGTGTTTTTGTTTTTTTTTGTTTTGTTTTTTGTCAGTTGTCTAGTACCCATGACACAAGCTCTGCTTAGCTTGGGACTAGATGGCGTTGTGTGATAGTTGTGGAATATTATTATTATTTATAGGCAATGGAGCACGCTTGCCTGGAAGTACCCTATTACACCTATCTCTATTTCTATATAGGTAGTATAAAACAAACTTGCTTTCCGCGTCTGTCTCTTTCTCCGCTTACTCCTTCCAAACCACGCAGCGGATTTTGATACGGTTTTAACATAAAGAACGTTAACTGAGGAGGGTTTGTGTACAAAATTTGCACCCGTGCGAAGCAGGGGCGGGACGCTAGTAAGAACCGAAATTGAGTAAAATATAGCGATTCTTATCATTGATTGTGTACCGACAAACCTGATCAATTTCCCAAGACAGTACCTCTAAAGTTGTCACAAATTGCGAAATAGCGCAACATTATTTTCTCTAGCATGAATATGAATGCTTAAGGCGCTATTAACTGCCAATAACCTTGAATGTTTTTTTTTTTTTTTGAGGGGTGGGAAATCGTCCAATGACTTCTCCCGCTCTGGGTGGAGCGGGAGGGCGTGTCAGACTCTTACTGACTAAAACCCACCCCTGTGCCTTCCCTGCCTGAGTGCCCAGGGGTGCGGTAACTCATTTTCAGAATTAATCCGCTACCCCTAGGCATGCAGGCACCGGCCACGATGGGCCCCGTCAGTGTTGGCTGACCACATCTTTGAGGCGCGCGTGGAACACTACGCGCCGTCGACTCACGGGCCTGGTACTGATCGGACGGCGAGCTACCCACTGCTCGCCGTCCGCAGGCCCGGGTCTACGGTGGCCGGAGATAGTCTCACGACGTCCTACGCCCAGTACGCCCAGTATCTCTCCTGCGCTGATAGCGGCCGGGGCCGTGAGGGCCACTCTGTTGAGCTTCCCTAACGCGTCCCGCCTCCACCTTCGCGAGCATGACTGCTTCGCAGAAGGCGGAGACTGCCTCCCATTCCCTCTCGCTCCGTACCATGGCCTGAACCAGGGCCGGGCGCGAGAGGTCGCCGCCACCTATCGGTGGTGCTCCGCCCAAGCGTGCAGACCTCTACCGTATGCTCCACCGTGTCCTCTGGGCGATCCGCGCAACCTTGAGTGATTAGCTTGCGTGTTCTGTGCTGAGCTCACGTAACGCGTCGTACGTCCACCCAGTAATAGGACTCGCCCATCAAGGAGCGCTGTCCGAAATTAGACGCATTATTAATTTATTATACATAAAACAACAGGTATCATACTAAAATATAAATAAATAAATGGTTTTTAAAATGGTGAAGGTTTCCATAAAATACGCTTTATAGTTTTTGCGTGATTCTCAATTTTCAATCCGCATTAGACCTAACTTTACAAAATAATTACACTATGTTATAAAAATATAATTTGAAATATTCACATATCAAACTAAGACGGACATTATCTAGAGTACCATATTTTTTTCAAATAAATAAGACTAGTCGTTTATACGTGATGTCCAATTAAAAACCATTAGAGGTCGTATACTTGCGCCTTAAGAAATCTATCAAAATCTTCCAATACTCAAGATTTATACGAATAACTTTGTCAGTCGTCCCAGACTTGTAATTCAAAGCGTGCCTGAAAACTGTCTAGCAATAACTTAGATTCAGAATCTAAGTAATTGCCAGACGCATGTTATGTTACGATTTGCGTGGTTCAGAAGCCACACGTTTTGAGTAAAATATTAGGTCTATATATGAGGCAACTCTAAGTAAGATTTGGGGTCAAATTAACATTGTTAGACCGACCTTCCCTAGGAGTACATTCAATCCGAACATTTTACGAGTATCAAGGCAACAGTTCGCATTTTTTTTTAAATCTGATTACCATTTGTTTAGGTAATTAAGTAAAGGTAAACAAATCGCAAAAACCGGCCAAGGGCGAGTCGGACTCCCGCATGAAGGGTTCCGTACCATCGTACAAGATTATATGCGTCTACGTGTTGCCATTTAAAAAGCCAAAAAAAATATGTTTCTTGTAGGGCAGCCCTATACTTTTTAATTTATTTTTATTTTTATTATTTGTTGTAATAGCGGCCACAGAAGAGAAAATTTAAACTGTCTAGTTATTACGAATCATGAGATACAGCCTGCTGACTAATAGTAGTTAGTAATAGGGTTACCTAGGGTTTTCGGGTACAGGACCCTAAAAAGGATTGTTTACATTTTTGAACATTTTTTTCAAAATACGTTATAACCAAATTAGAAATATCTAAAATAACTTTCTCCAAAGTGGTATGCAAAAGTAAAGAGGTGCACTTACTTTAAGTTCCATTTCTCTAATAGAAGGCTTGCATATTGCTATGACCTGGTTACAAATCCAGACTCCGGGCTACCACTGAGAAATCCATAGGTAATGGAAATATCCATGAAGTTTAAGTCAGCTTTCAGCTTTGACTGGCTTCGGTATAAAGGACCATATTTATAAAAAAAAACATAAATATGATTAGTTAATACTCCGATTAGCAGTACGACTTCTACTAATTTTAAATTGAACATCATGTCAGAACGCTTAGTTTCATTTCTTTGAAAAAAATGTATATTATTTGTGACAACTTTTTTTGTAATTTCATATGTGAATATTTGAAATTATATTTTTGCAACATAGTGTAATTAATTTGTAAAGTTATGTCTAACGCGGATAAATAATAAGAATCACGCAAAAACTATTAAGCGTATTTTTATAAAACTTTCACCATTTTAAAGATAATTATTTTTTTTATATTTTAGTATACGTGTTTTAGTATAATATCTGTTGTTTTATATATAATAAATTAATAATGAGTCTAATTTCGAACCAGCCAATGGCAATATTTGAAATTATATTTTTATAACATAGTGTAATTAATTTGTAAACTTATGTCTAACGCAGATAAAAAATTGAGAATCACGCAAAAACTTTTAAGCGTATTTTTATAAAAACCTACACCATTTTAAAGATAATTTAATTAGTTATCTTTTAGTATACGTGTTTTAATATAATATTTGAGGTTTTATGTATAATAAATTAATAATGTGTCACATTTGGGACTGCGCTCCTTGATGTTCGAGTCCTATTACTGGGTGGCCGTACGACGCGTTGTATTTCATGTTCTAGACCAGTGGTTTAGGCTGAGCGTTGATTGATACAATCAGTCAGTCAGTCAGGACTTTGAATTTTATTTATACAGATAAATTTATAGTTATTATTATTATAATTTTTTTTTTTTTTTTTTTTCTTCACTAAGGCGGGCTTAATACCTTAGGCATTCTCTAACAGTCAACCAAGGGTGGTGGAGAGATAATATGGCAGGTGCATAAAAAAAAAAACAAACAAATGTTATAATAATGTTAATGTTACTTTACACCAAGTAGAAATATTAAAAAAAAAACGTGAACGAAAATATATATATTAATAATAAACATACATATATATTTAATATAATAAACCAATAAATATATATACATATATATAAAGTAATAAATAAGGTTAAGGGTATCTGTGCAGAATACTACAGTTTTCTTTCTTTTCTGATCTACATCACCAAATCAACACTTTTCCGTCAAGTAGATACAGTAAGAGTTCACCAATAATACTACACACCGCTAAGGCCGAGACTCCACCAAAGCGGAGATGTGTGCGGTGTGCTGTGTGCTGTGCGAGAACAACCAATAGAAGAAGCTGACTGGAGAGGAGATGTGTGAATAACACAATTCTATTGGTTGTTCTCGCACAGCACACAGCACACCGCACACATCTCCGCTTTGGTGGAGTCCCGGCCTTAAGCTTGTGTAAGTGCGTCTGTCATAATAAAACAGTCCAACACCGACACAGGTTGTTTGGCCTCTTAACGGCTACATTATAAACCCTTCCTTACTCAAAGTTTACGACTAACTGCCTGATACGCACCTGATACATTTTATGTTATTCTCTTACGCAGATAAACTATGTGTTATGTGCTGTTAATCTTAGAGGAAATACGTCTGTTTTATTGAGGTTCCATTATCGGTTTACGGACCTTCGAACTGAAAGTATACCAAAAGTTGACTGATAGAGAATGCTGTGTTGCACTAAGCCTGCTATTGGCGCCTATTCTCTTGTTCAATAACTAAACTAAAATTAGAGAATCGATATCTTTTACTAAAAGGCAGTGCGAGAAAAGGACGGCTATAGCTATGAACTAAGTTAGAGATGTCAAACTAGTTTACCACTCGTTTTTTTTTGTGGGGTGTGGAATCATCCAAAGACATCTCCCGCTCTAGGGTGAAGCGGAAGGGCGTGTCAGACTCTTACTGACTAAAACCCACCCCTGATCCTCCCTGCCCTGAATGCCCAGGGGCGAGGTAACTCTTTCGAATTTATCCTCAACCCCTGGGCAGGCATCGGCCATGACGGGCCCCGTCGTGTTTGCTGACAACTCTTTGAAGCGCGCGTGGAACACTACGCACCGTCGACTCTCGGGCCTGGTGCTGATCGGACGGCGAGTTACCCACTACTCTCAGTCCGTCCGCAGGCCCGGGTAACTAGTTTACCACTTGCGATTCTCCGTATTTTTAGTCGACTTGTTTTTACGTGTACCCTTAATTTGTATGGAAATATTAGCTCAACCAAATTTTACAGCTCCAATTTACGTTCGTCTCTTTCTAGTTTTATTACAGAGAAAAAGATAGCAATAGCCTAAAGTAAGTTTAGTTTGTGCACATCAGAATCGGCACAATTGTACGTTACGTTTAAATAAATTTAAAGTTTAAAAAAATTAATTAATTAATTTGCCTAGCCTTTTCCCAACTATCTTGGGGTCGGCTTCCAGTCTAACCGGATGCAGCTGAATACCAGTAATTTACATGAAGCGACTATCTATCTGACCTCCACAACCCAGTTACTGGGTAATAAGTACGATACCCCTTGGTAAGACTGGTTATCAGACTTTCGTGCTTCTACGACCCGTTACGACTGTCAAAAATCCACGATTGACAGCCAGGACGAACGGCTTAACGTGCTTTCCGAGGCACGAAAGAGTCTCGGTATGTAAAGATAGTCACCCATCCATGGACCCACCCCGGGAAGCGTAGCTTAACCTGATGGATCGACCCGTGCAGTTGTTATTACTTTACCCACGCTCTCCTCTAATCAGATAGATCCATATCTGGTTAATCTGGAAGTGGAACCACAAGTGTGTACCTACGTAGGTATTTATGTGGAGAACGGAACGATGCTATCCTATCCATGGACTATACAGGTCGTAACGAAAATGTGTGGTCATATTTTAAATGCTATTTATGATCCTGGAACTGAATAATTTTCTTCAAAGAATATCCTACGTGTTACTTATTTTTCCCTAAAATAAATAAATAACACGTAGGATATACTATGACACATGTACATACATGTAGGAAATGTGTTTTTCCCTAAAATAAATAGATATTTATTATTATATCAATGACAATTATCTAGGTATGGCATACAGGGTGAATTTTCCAAGTGGCTATGAACGGCCAAATCCTAGTTTCGGGTTTGGCCATCCACGCCCATTCAACAATTTTCTTAAGTTTGCCGTTAATCACTTCCCTCCTAAGCAGGAGACAGAACAAAGGTAGGCCAATAGGCACAAAGGTACTGTTAGGTACAACTGGGGTCAGTTGCCAAGCACCACAGATTAGAACACAATTTTTTAAGGTTCTCAAAATTTTAGCTTTTACATTTGTTTCCAATAATAGATATTTACCATACTGGTGAAAGCTGCTGACCATCCTCTTCATATAATCCCTTAGGCCCTCAACAATCGAATGAAAAGATGGATGGCCCTTCTAATCCGAACGTTCAACCTGGATTTTATAACTCGCTATGCTTTGTTTTCAGTATCCACCCGGAAGTAATCCTACGATTATACTCTTTACCCGACAGCAGCGAGGCCGAAAAGGGTACTCTCCTCTAATGTATAATTAGTTAAATCAATGTTGCTTTTTAATCAAATACCTAATAGTTCTCATACTCCACGAATTTTACGTTTAAGAAATAACTAATGTGTTTTATTATACAGGGTGCAAAAAGACACATCACAGAGCCGTTAACTACGCATACTATACGTCTAACAAAGTAGTTTTGCGCAAAAATGATTGCTGGGAAACGACTATTATTTTTAGGTATGAAAAATAAAACTATTATTTATTCTGCGCAATGTAACGCGGACACAGGCAAGTGGAGTTAAAGCCCGCCCCTTCGCTCTAAGCCACGTAGGTATTTGTCGGATACGTTTATATTCATTGCGTTTTCGTAACTGCAAATTCGTCGAAATTTCTTAATAAAAAAAAATCGAAAATTCAGGTAATGTTTGTTTGGAAAAAATTTAGTTATAACACTTTAAATTCATTTTCGTAAAACAGTAAATAAAACGCAACTTTGACATTCAAAATCTCCAGAACCAGTGGATTCCCAGGTATGGTCTAGTGGAAAAAATGATCCAAATAATGGGTAGAATATTTAGCTTTCGGCTTCGGAAACTGTCTTTTATATCTGATATTTAAAGGGAGCAACAAACAGCTACAAATATTCAGAGATAGATTCATACATCAAAAATAACAATATCCCACAACGCTGTTTACAGATTAGCTGTGGTAAACATTAAATAAGTAAAATAGTCACTAGGATGACGCAAAGTAACGAATAAATATAAAATTATTAACTACGCGATAGGTAAGATAATCGCGTTAAAGATAACAACATATTGTGAATGTGAGAACTATGTAGGTCGTTATATTCACGTAGATTTCATGATTGTCTGGCAGTTGAGCACTTTTGCGGCCTACACAAATATCCGTACTTTGGTATACTTCGTCGGTTCGTTGAGCTTCTTAAAGGTCTGAGTTGAGCTACACGATAACTGACAAATAAATGCACTGTCTGGACAAGTCCACTCAAACGTGCGTGGTTTTTTTTTTTTGGGGGGGAGTGGGAAATCATCCAATGACTTCTCCCGCTCTGGGTGGAGCGGGAGGGCGTGTCAGACTCTGACTGACTAAAACTCACCCCTGTTCCTTCCTTGCCTGAGTGCCCAGGGGTGCGGTAACTGATTTTCAGAATTTATCCGCTACCCCTAGGCATGACCCTGCGTGGTACTTTCCTCAAAACTTGGTCTCAGACATTAAGGTGTACGTGGATCTCTTAGGATTTGACCAGTTTATATTATAATTATGGATTAGAACACAAGAGACTGACCTCTGAGTTTGTTTCGGTGTTTCTTCTCGGGATAGTCAGATAGGAAACATCAACACGTGTTCTTTGTAACCAATTTGCGTGATAAACATCATTTATCATTAATAAAAAGAAATAATACCAGGTACATGTGAGAAGGTAAGTTACGCACCAAAAGTACTTATAATGATTTCCTCAGATTCTTAATCCCGTTTAATAATGCCTATTTCTCACCAATTTAAGCAAACACACAGTCAAACAAAACTAAATCAAACATGCACGAAAATCGCAAATCCGTGGAAAGAGCCCCTTTACACCGCCAGAGGTCGCTACTGGCGGTGTTTGCGGATTTCCCCAGATAACAATGGCGGCCGATACCCGGGCTTTGTTTTCACTTATCCGGAATATCCGGCCCGGTCGTTACTCAGCGGTGGAAGTATTGTTTGGTTTTAAACAAAATCACGTTTAAAGATGATTGTTTTTCGTGTGATTATTGTTGGTAATTTTCGGGAATGATTCGGCTTTGGTTAGAAAGCGGAATGGATGCCCCTGTCAGAATACCAGAGCTGCGTTATTTTTTTTTAATATCGCAGCTGAGATAGGAACCTTTTTGACCTCACACAGGTGTATTCTATATTATTAAGATGTTATTTTTAGGCTTCCGTATTCAACAAGGAACCCTTATAGCTTCACCATGTCCGTCTGTCTGTCTGTCCATAGCTTAGGTCAGAGATTCTTAGTACTAGAAAGCTATAATTTGGTATGGATATATATATTAATCACGCCGACAAAATAGTAAGCTACAACCATAAACAAAAAATTTAGGGTAGCTTCTGTACAAGTAAAGTGGGGATTTATTTTCTCGTCTGTCCCTTGGTGTGGGGTATCATTGGATAGGCCATTCAAAAATATTACGGGATTGTGAAAACCATTTTTCAGGGATGCGTTTGCGCAATATTAAGCTTTAAATTGCTAATTGAGTCATCACATCTGCCGCCTGGAAAATAACTGCAGTGGCCAATCTGGAAATCTCTTAATCGATTGCGAACCCAGGGTGGTCGCTGTAGAAATAATCTGCCAAAATGGGGTATCCTTGACCCATCCCACACTCAGTGCCAGTGTGGAGCCCCTTCACAGGACATGCGTCACCTCCTTACCTGCCCAGCATGCACAACCACCTGCAGTTTGAGGGATTTAAACGAGGCTAATGATAAAGCTATCCAGGTTGCTACATACTGGTCGGACCAAAATTTAGTCAATATAAACACGAGAAGAAGAAGAAGAATTGCTAATTTTTGTTAGAGTCAAGTGTCCCTCTGCCAGCTAAATGGTTGCTTTCGTATCATCATCATTCTCCGACCCTTATCCCAATTTATTTGGGGTCGGCGCAACATGTCTTTTTCTTCCATACTCCTCTATTAGTCGTCATCTCTGTAGTCACCCCCTTTTTACCCATATCCTCTTTCACACAGTCCAACCAAAAATTTAAAAAAGGGGGCTTTATGACACGTGTTTTTTTTGGCTTAAAATTCACGGCAGTAGTGCATGTAACTAAATTAAAAGGAAAACTATCAAGACTAAGTTAGCTCTGTTATTTTAAGTTAGCTCTGTTATTTTAAGTTAGCTCTGTTATTTTAAGTTAGCTCTGTTATTTTAAGTTAGCTCTGTTATTTTAAGCTAGCTCTGTTATTTTAATAGTCGCCCAACTTATAAATTGTTTCTATTTAAGGCGTAGTTATACGACTTTTAATGGTTTTTAATTGAGCATCAAGTCTACATGACTTGTCTTATTGCTTTGAAAAAAATATATGTTAGTCTAGACAATTTCCGTCGTAATTTGATCTTAGAATATTTGAAATTATATTTTTATAACTTATTGTAATTAATTTGTAAAATTATGTCTAACTCGGATTAAAAATTGAGAATCACGCAAAAACTATAAAGTGTATTTTTATGAAACAAGATCATTTAATTATTTATAATTTAGTCTGTGTTCTAGTTTAATACCTGTTGTTTTATGTGTAATAAATTAATAATGCGTCTAATTTCGGACAGCGCTCCTTGATCGGCGAGACCTACTGGGACTGGGTGGACATACGATGTGTTACATGAGCTCAGCACAGAACACGCAAGCTAACCACTCAAGGTCGTTGGCAGCTAATAGCGCCTTAATTGTTAAATTTCGTACAAAATCCTTGGAAAAAAAATACTTAGGTGAAGTACGGTCTACGGGACCCTAATTTGCGCGTGGACCGACACGAACTTGACCGGTTTTTTTATTATTAGTAAGTGGTCATGGCTTGTTAATATTAAGATTTATTTTGTGTTTTTCTATGAGAGTTACAAATAAACTTTTTTTTTTCTTTTCGATCAACTTACAAAACGAACTTTTAAAAAGCAACCTGCATTTGGTTAATTTTTAACTACCTACCTTTAAACTGTTTATGAGAATTATTCAATAGTAATTTCAGTGTTTCGATTGGATGACACTAGTGTACTCTATCATTTAATTGCATTAGAACAGTATTTGTTGCATCAGTACGACAGCACTACATAACGTTTCGAAAAGCACTTTTATAATAAAAAATCGAAGTGTATTTCAAGTATTGATTTCATGCCCCCAACTGCTTGAAAAGTGGCTTGTTTGGAACTTTTTTATTATTTTTAATATTTTTTTTTCTACATTTTAGAGAGTTATATTTTTGGAATCGCCTTTTCCAGTTCGTCGACATTCTTTTTTTTTCTTTTTCACATGGCGTCTGTTTGTCGCTATAGTGTATTTTGATTACTGTCATGTCTTTGTTAACACTCGCAAGATAAAAGACGAATCAATTGACGTAAGAATTATCAAAATATGCCCACGCGTTTGGTCTCTATAGTGCCACAAAGGAACAAACATAAATAAATAGGCTGATTAACACATTACCCTCCCTTGCGTCGCGCAGTCGGGTAAAAATAAAGCCACTGGTGCATCGGTAATTTATACGTTGCTACTTTCTAATAAACTTCTATATCCTGGTCCATAAATCAGGCTTGATAACCTGTGATATCCGCAGTATAACCAAGGTTACTGACATAGCCCAAAGAATCACCAATTTCAAGTGGCAGGGTACATTGCCCGCAGAATAGATAGTCAATGTTGCCGAAGGGTGCTGGTGACTGTAGACCAGAAGACATAGCGTTGGAAAGCTTCCAACAAGGTGGACCGATGACATCATCATCATGGAAAGCCGATGCATGCGAGACGCACAGGACCGGTAGTTGTGACACTTGGGGGAGGCCTTCCGCGTGCAGTCAGACCCAGCAACTTTTTCAAGGTCGTCAGTCCATCTAACTCCCTTTCCACACCTACTGTAACAATAGGGAATATGCATGGTATTTTTTTATTTGTTCAATCGAAGACTTATTAACTATAGTGAACAAATATGAAGGAATTTTCCAAATATCATCATCAGCGACGAAGTTATAAAGCTTTAAGTTGATAATTAGAAAGAGAAGTCCGACGTGTTTTTTGACGTCAAAGGACATGACGCCCATGCCCAAGTAAACAGCGTTTTCGAGAGAGGGACAGATATATTTGTTTAAAATTTTTATATCTCTATCTTTTGATTCTGCTTTCACTGTTCGTAGGTACTCTATTTTAGTATATTCATCGATAAACCGTTTAGATAGCAAATATTTTTTTCAAGCATATTCCCTATTCCCTACCTTCTTCTTATCAAAATAAACCAATGAACTTCTTCAAGAACCACCACAGCTGATCAATTCATCTCACCGAATCAACAAACTAACCCCATGTAAAATATTATCGAAAAAGTGACAGTGACATTTAACGACATGTCACTTGCTGATTGGACATGTTCGCCTCGCCTGTTCTATTGGCGCAACATGTTGATGGGCGCGCCAATATGTATATCGAAGGCCACACTTCGCGAAAGCTGTGTCGTCATGGTGGAGTATTTGAATATTTTAATATGTTTTGATTATGTCGTCAGTCGTTTAGGTTTTTATCACATGTCGTTTGGTCTACTGTACTATAAGTACAAGTGTACTTTAATACTTGTGTTTTAAAGTTGAAATTCCTACGATTCGTCACTGTCGGCAACACTCCGCTATTATTTTCTGTAAAACGCTAGGAGATTCACCCTCCCACTCTTCCTTATACCAATATTTTAAATGCTAATTGCTGCCTCATTTTTTAATAACCAATATTGATGCCGTTATTAGAAAAAGATTTCTTTTTAGTATTATTTGTTGTTTCATATAAAATATTGTACAAAAATAAACACAGAAAAATACCCAATTTTAAGTGTATTTTCTTTTTTGCAAGTTGCTTGTATTTTTTGTAATTATGCTCAAATGGATATTCCCAATAACATGGAACATAATTGGAGGAAACCAATACTTCGATAAAATTTATATGGGACTACCTCGGGAGTATACTGTATATATATATGGCTATAAGAGTAGGGGAAGGCCAAAGAAACGATGGTTGGACTGTGTGAAAGAGGATATGGGTAAAAAGGGGGTGACTACAGAGATGACGACTAATAGAGGAGTATGGAAGAAAAAGACATATTGCGCCGACCCCAAATAAATTGGGATAAGGGCAGGAGAATGATGATACCTCGGGAGTATACTCTTCCGAATAAAAAAACATTTTTATAATCGGTCCATAATAAAATTAACAGAGAAATCGGTGAACATACATAAAAAATTAAAGGTATTTTTTTTTTAAAAAACAAGCTTTTATCTGGGACAATGAACTAAAAAGTTAAAAATATATTCTAGTAAGTATTTGGCGTGTAGGTACTTTACTCATGTTCTTAAAAGCTTGAGGCACTACCTGTTACAGGTTAAAGGTTAGGTACTTACTATACTTCAGTGCCTCAAGCTTTTAAGAATATAGGTAAGTACCTACACGCCAAATACTTACTAGAATATTTTTTTACTTTTTAGTTAGTTAGTATTTTAGAGTAGGCGTGATGTTTCGAAATATTCTACGGATATTATGATGTGATGTAAAGTGCTCCTCAAGACGAATCAATTCAGCCCAAACTCGGTGGGCTTATGTTGTTTTATTACAGAGATGCTGTGACCACCTTCCAGCTTAATTATCAGACCCTGGATATCGTGTAAGCGTAAAATGCTCCTCAAGACGAATCAATTGAGTCCAGAGTTCCAGACTCGATGGATTTATCTTGTTCAGTTCAGAAGTGCCTATGGCAATCTTTCGCCTTCATCATCAGACCAGCTTCATGGTACCATATCATTATATTGTCACCAAAGATACATAAGTACACCGAATTTGAGTCCAATCGGACATCGGAAAATGGGTCTAATTTGAGTTGCAAGATTCCACCCGAACAAACATAATATATTGCAAGTTAAATAAAATCTTGTAAATATATTAATATATTTATATTATATATATTTATTGATATTTTTTTGGACTAGAATCAACCGTGTTGCTTATTTTGTCAAAAAAAAAAAAACTAGAGCCTGACATGCAATCGTCTAATTTTACTAATAATACCTAATAAAACCTTACTGTCACAAGCATACTCGTATATCTATACTAATATTATAAAGAGGTCAAATTTGTGAGTTTGTCAGTTTGTGAGGTTGTAGGGGATAATCTCTGGATCTACTGAAACGATTTTGAAAATTCTTTTACCAATAGAAAGCCACTTTATTTGTGAGTGTCATAGGCTATAAATGTTTGATATCCACGCTCGAAGTCGCGGGCGAAGTGCTAGTATCTTGCTGTCCTTCCAATAATAAAGATTATCGAGAAGTGGTTGATTTTTTTAGCAAATGTACTTCCTAGCCGTGAGCTCGTGGCTCACGTGGGTCGATCCATCAGGTGAAGTTACGCTTGCCGGGGTTGGTCCATGGATGGGTGACCATCTTTACATACCGAGACTCACGTTAAGCCATGCGTTGAGAAAGGGTGTGTAATATATGCCATAATAACAGATAATATATTATCACTTGAAATAACGTTCACATGATATAATTTTCATATGCTATAAAAACAAATAACCTAATTTCATGTGATCTAATATTACATTTCATATAAACTTCTTTTGCTCTAATAACACTTAGTATAACGTTCATTTGCGGGGCTCCTATTTCTGGGTGGTTTAAAAAAAATAACCACGAAGGCTAAGGCGGGAGCTCCGCTCCGCTTCAGCCTTACCCTTCTAACCTAACCTATCCGAGTCGGGGTACTCTGAGTTGAGGTGTTAACCATAATGACGTTTTTATATATATATTAAACGTTAGACCTAATGATTATAGAAAATGATTATTAAACCATATAAAATTAGGTAAACTGAAATTATATCAATAATTCATTATATTATTTCATCGTTATCCTAAAAAAAAAAAATATATAATGAAATTAGGTCATGTGATCGTTAGAACTTTTGTTATTATGTCAAACGGTACGCACCCGTTGAGAAAGCACGTTAAGCCGTTGGTCCCGGCTGTCAATCGTGGCTCTTTGACAGTCGTTACGGGTCGTCAGAAGCCCGAAAGTCTGCCAACCAGTCTTACCAAGAGGTATTGTATTACCCAGTAACTGGGTTGTGGAGATCAGATAGGCAGTCGCTCCATGTAAAATACTGGTATTCAGCTGCATCCGGTTAGACTGGACGCCGACCTCAACACAGTTGGGAAAAGGCTAGGCAGATTGTTTTTTTTTGTACTTCCTAGCCCTTCCCAACAATCGCAAAGGTAGGTAAAGCCAACGAACGGTATACTTAAGCAGTTGTTTATAATACCAAACACACAATTAACTAACCTAAATCTTGTTCACTTCTAATTTACTTAATTCCCAAATTATAAATGCAACGAAATACTCAAAAACACGCCAACAATTCTTCAATTGCCACTAATATTAATAAAAAACATAGATAAGCCCGATTTTGTTGATTTTCCCGGCATCCGCCTACGATCGACATTCTTTAGCCATCTCTAAAGTATCGATAGTTTTGACAGCACTACAGTTATATCTATGTCGACAGGTTGTCAATTTGTATACGCTTTTTTATGGTTTATTTCGGTAAACTGTTATATCGTTTTTATTTGGTTATCTTGATCTTTATGTGTTGTGTAGTTTAAACTGATTGCTAGATGAATGATAAAATTATCTGCCTTTTGTGTTAAGTGTGGTAATTTGAAACCGGTTGGCGCGAGGTGTTGATTGGTTGGGTTATAGATTTTAATGTTTGTTATGGCAAGCTCTTCATCAACATTTTTATTTTAGACATGACCAAAAGGCTCACTTTAAGGTGCAGTTATTTGCCTACGATCTTGAGTGGTTAGCTTGCGTGTTCTGTGCTGAGCATACGCAACGCGTCGTACGTCCACCCAGTAATATGACTCGCCCATCAAGAAGCGCCGTCGCAAATTAGACGCATTATTCATTTATTATACATAAAACAACTAGTAATATACAAAAACACGTACACTAGATAAATAATTAAATTATTTTTTAAATGGTGAAGGTTTCACAAAAATACGCTCAATAGTTTTTGCGTGATTCTCAATTTTTTATGCGCATTAGACATATCTTTACAAATTAATTACATTATGTTTTAAATATAATTTCAAATATTCACATATCAAGTTACAACAAAAAAAAACTTTTTAACAAAAAAATAGAACCGACTTCCAAAAAAAGTGCAAAATAACTTTAATTTCGGAAGTCGGTGTCAAAAAACGAAGACACAAAACAGGAACACACTTTTATTTTTTTTATTAAACAAAAAAAAATACCATACCCATCATATCTGCGGAGTTTCGCTAGCTAATTTATCTTGATACTGTATTGTATTGTGTACAGGGTGTAACAGAAATGCGTGGTCATACTGGTCATATTTCAAATACTGGTTCAGCCTATAGAAATGAAAAACTTCCTTCAAGAAAGCCAAAGACAATTCCGAAAAAAAAATGAACCTCCCATACTAATTTTGATTGGCTGATGATAGATTTCTTTTGGGAATTTACCTACTATAACTTTCTCAAAGAATATTGTTCATTTGCATGTGCAAAAGCAGTATATATATATATATATATTGCGTTTATTCTTCAAGCCATTGTGTACCAGAGCCTTCATATTAGCAGTATTATAAGCAGAAATATATTGTACGCAGCTACATAAATAATAAGATTGCCAAAGTAGGTATACACATATTACTAACTTAGATTTTCGTTTAATTTCAATACATAGTCACAAAACACTTACATTCGAACGAACAACAATGATTTTGTGTGTTAATGACTGATTTATATTTATTTTATTTGTCGAATGTTCTTGAAAATAAAGTTGTGTTTTCAAACTTTCCAACAGAGTGTTTTATTTTCCCTCAAAACGTATACTTACTGCAATTTTGAATAGACAGTAATTTTGTGATCAAAGAAACCCTTTTGTAGTTTACCAGAAGCGTACGTACTGTACCTGCAGGTGCAGTAGCCGGCAGACTACAGGGAGTCATTCGTCATTCCTTACAGGCTGTCTTTTTTTTTTGGTCAAGCTCGCCACACTATTCCCAAACCACTGTAACTTCTGTAAGCCAGAATCAACAGTGGCGACCACCAGAAAAAACGCCGAGGCAATGAAGCTCGACGAGTCCCAGAGAAACGATTAAACTGTCTTGGGTTCCGCAACGAAATCAATCAGAAAAGACAGCGGAGGAGTAAGAAAAACATAATTTCCACTTCCCTCCTAATCAAGCGGGAGACAGAACAAAAGTAGGCCATTAGGCACAAAGGGGGTTTTTAAAACTGGGGTAAGCCCAGTTGCCAAGCACCACTGGTTAAAAACACTAATATTAATGGGTCCTAAAATTGTGAGCTGTTACACTTGATTCCAATAATAGTGTTACGTCGAACGTATTTCACTGGAACGTTCGAGAATGTCGTCGAAGTTTCCAGAAGTTTCCACTACGTTCGAGAACATTCCATTGTGGTACTGTGTAGAAGTTCATAGATGTTTCTAGAATATTCCAGTATAGGATAGTTCGACAATGTTCTAGAAACTTCCATGACTGTATAGATAGGCCGGACGGTGGGCGAGTGAGTCAGTCTGTTTTCGACTACAGATGCGAACGGAAGCGAATACAATACAAGCGATTACGAAGAGAACAGTGATTATAAGCGATTCAGTGTTTGTGTAAATAAGTTGTTGAGTTAATAAAGGATATTTAGTTAATTAATTGGTGTAAAATAATTTATCCCATACCCAGCTCGTAACAATAGATATGGCAAAAACGCTTGAACGCACGGAAATTCGTTCTAGTTTCCACAAGGTCCTTGTAATAGACAACTCCAGACGTAGGCTGAATACTATCCAACATAATATTGCGCTCAGCCTGCCAAAGAGTACACTCCCACAGGATATGATGTGCGGATTGTTCGTATTCGCAATCAGGAGTAGAACATTGACATAAAGTTGAGGCAACAAGCTTGAAGGAAAATAATTTACTCTTAAAGTTGCCATGACCTGTGAGAAATTGGGCAACACAGTGATCCACCTCCAGCCATGTCCCGTCCAGCCGTTCGCGAACCAATGGGAAGAACTGGTGGAGGTGTCTGCCTTTGATGGAACTTTCCCACCTACATTGTCTTTCGGATAAAAGGTCCTCCCAAACTTCAGTTTGAGGTTTAAGTAATCTAGAAATCTTGGCACGATCACGTTGAGGTAAAAACAGGCTGTCTCTGAATGGGGCGACGCCAATCTGGTCAGGTTCAATGCTGCTAAGACCCAGGCGTGTCTTTTTTCCGCTAAGAGGAGCCAATTTCACCCGGCTCCATCTTTCCGAGGTGTGACCGTGCCGATAACCGACCAAATTGATCTTCTTGGTGTTACTTTAACATCTACCCTCAATTTTGGTCCCTTCATAGAGGCAAAGGCTCAAGTGGCTGCCAAAAAGTTGGGGATCCTCGCAAAGGTGAGACGGTACTTCACGCCGGAACAGCTGCTCCAACTCTATCAAGCACAAGTTCGATCTTGTATGGAGTACTGCTCTCATCTTTGGGACGGATCTGCCAGATACCAGCTTGATGCCCTTGAGTCAATTGAGAAACGAGCCAAGAGAATCATCGGCAATGATAGGCTCGTTGAGTCGAAACTCCAAAGTGTAGAACATAGACGCCGAATTGCTAGCCTGTCAGTTTTCTATCGGTTACATTTTGGGGAGTGTGCGACGGAATTGCATAATTTGATTCCGCCAAGCCCGTTTCATCAACGGACCACGAGACGTACGGCGAAGTGCCACCGGTTCATATTGGACATCCCATCCATACGCACAAAGCGTTTTGAGAAAACATTCATTGTGCGTACAGCTAGTGAGTGAAATTCCCTACCGGAGTCTGTGTTTCCCGATAGCTACAACCTGGGAGTCTTTAAGTCAAGAGTGAATAGATTACTTCTAGGCAAGCGTGCTCCATCTTCGACCACATCATCGCTTACCATCAGGTGAGATAGCGGTCAAACGCGTGCCTATCAACATATATAAAAAAAAAAAAGGTGTGTGTGCAATTCACACACGATAGAAGTGAAACTTCATGTGAGCAAAAAGATGGGCAAAGATGAGCAAAAAGATGGGCAAAGGTGAGCAAAAGGATGGGCAAAGGGGAGCAAAAAGATGGGCAAAGGTGAGCATAAAGGTGGCCAAAGATGAGCAAAAAGGTGGCCAAAGGTAAGCAAAAAGGTTGCCAAAGGTGGCCAAAGGTGAGCAAAAAGTGAGCTAAAGGTGGCCAAAGGTGAGCAAAAAGGTGGCCAAAGGTGAGCATAAAGGTGGCCAAAGGTGAGCAAAAGTTGGTCGGTCAAAGGTTTGCAATTGGTGGTCAAAGGTTTGCAATTGGTGGTCAAAGGTGAGCAATAATAATAATAATAAATTAAGTAGTTTATTATTATCTCACTGTATTTGTTTTACCACAGTTTTTTTCTCTTTTCTTTTTTTTATTTATTATGACTTAAGTATTTGAAGGTTTCCGTACGTCACGTCATAGGCAACCACTGAAAATCAGCGCCGTGCTGTGGGTCCCCCACGGTATAGCATTATGCTGAGTGGAAGCCTTCTTGCCACAGCCACGACATGCATCTGTTTTTCATTTATTTCTACCTACCTATTTAACTTTTTTTTCTTTCCTTTTTTTTGTTAAACTTGTTAACTAACATAGAAATATAAGATCTACTAACACTATCGATAAGGGTTAAGACTTAAATTAGCAAAATCATATTGTTGTGTATGTCGTTAATTTGTGGCAAATAAATACTTTTTCTTTCTTTCTTTCAAAAAAGGTGGCCAAAGGTGAGCAAAAGTTGGTCAATGGTTTGCAATAGGTGGTCAAAGGTGAGCGAAAGGTGAGCAATCGGTGGTCAAAGGTTTGCAATTGGTGGTCAAATGTTTGCAAATGGTGGTCAAAGGTTTGCAGTTGGTGGTCAAAGGTTTGCAATTGGTGGTCAAATGTTTGCAAATGGTGGTCAAAGGTTTGCAATAGGTGGTCAAAGGTTTGCAATTAGTGGTCTAATGTTTGCAAATGGTGGTCAAATGTTTGCAAATGGTGGTCAAATGTTTGCAAATGGTGGTCAAAGGTTTGCAATTGGTGGTCAAAGATTTGCAATTGGTGGTCAAAGGTTTGCAAATGGTGGTCAAATGTTTGCAAATGGTGGTCAAAGGTTTGCAATTGGTGGTCAAAGATTTGCAATTGGTGGTCAAAGGTTTGCAATAGGTGGTCAAAGGTGAGCGAAAGGTGAGCAAACGGTGGTCAAAGGTTTGCAATAGGTGGTCAAATGTTTGCAAATGATGGTCAAAGGTTTGCAATTGGTGGTCAAAGGTTTGCAATAGGTGGTCAAGGGTGTGCGAAAGGTGATCAATCAGTGGTCAAAGGTTTGCAATTGGTGGTCAAATGTTTGCAAATGGTGGTCAAAGGTTTGCAATAGGTGGTCAAATGTTGGCAAATGGTGGTCAAAGGTTTGCAATTGGAGGTCAAAGGTTTGCAATAGGTGGTCAAACGTTGGCAAATGGTGGTCAAAGGTTTGCAATTGGAGGTCAAAGGTTTGCAATTGGAGGTCAAAGGTTTGCAATAGGTGGTCAAGGGTGTGCGAAAGGTGATCAATCGGTGGTCAAAGGTTTGCAATAGGTGGTCAAACGTTGGCAAATGGTGGTCAAAGGTTTGCAATTGGAGGTCAAAGGTTTGCAATAGGTGGTCAAGGGTGTGCGAAAGGTGATCAATCGGTGGTCAAAGGTTTGCAATAGGTGGTCAAATGTTTGCAAATGGTGGTCAAAGGTTTGCAATAGGTGGTCAAATGTTGGCAAATGGTGGTCAAGGGTGAGCGAAAGGTGATCAATCGGTGGTCAAAGGTTTGCAATTGGTGGTCAAAGGTTTGCAATAGGTGGTCAAATGTTTGCAAATGGTGGTCAAAGGTTTGCAATAGGTGGTCAAATGTTTGCAAATGGTGGTCAAAGGTTTGCAATAGGTGGTCAAATGTTGGCAAATGGTGGTCAAGGGTGAGCGAAAGGTGATCAATCGGTGGTCAAAGGTTTGCAATTGGTGGTCAAAGGTTTGCAATTGGTGGTCAAAGGTTTGCAATTGGTGGTCAAAGGTTTGCAATAGGTGGTCAAGGGTGTGCGAAAGGTGATCAATCAGTGGTCAAAGGTTTGCAATTGGTGGTCAAATGTTTGCAAATGGTGGTCAAAGGTTTGCAATAGGTGGTCAAATGTTGGCAAATGGTGGTCAAAGGTTTGCAATTGGAGGTCAAAGGTTTGCAATAGGTGGTCAAACGTTGGCAAATGGTGGTCAAAGGTTTGCAATTGGAGGTCAAAGGTTTGCAATAGGTGGTCAAGGGTGTGCGAAAGGTGATCAATCGGTGGTCAAATGTTTGCAAATGATGGTCAAAGGTTTGCAATTGGTGGTCAAAGGTTTGCAATAGGTGGTCAAGGGTGTGCGAAAGGTGATCAATCAGTGGTCAAAGGTTTGCAATTGGTGGTCAAATGTTTGCAAATGGTGGTCAAAGGTTTGCAATAGGTGGTCAAATGTTGGCAAATGGTGGTCAAAGGTTTGCAATTGGAGGTCAAAGGTTTGCAATAGGTGGTCAAACGTTGGCAAATGGTGGTCAAAGGTTTGCAATTGGAGGTCAAAGGTTTGCAATTGGAGGTCAAAGGTTTGCAATAGGTGGTCAAGGGTGTGCGAAAGGTGATCAATCGGTGGTCAAAGGTTTGCAATAGGTGGTCAAACGTTGGCAAATGGTGGTCAAAGGTTTGCAATTGGAGGTCAAAGGTTTGCAATAGGTGGTCAAGGGTGTGCGAAAGGTGATCAATCGGTGGTCAAAGGTTTGCAATAGGTGGTCAAATGTTTGCAAATGGTGGTCAAAGGTTTGCAATAGGTGGTCAAATGTTGGCAAATGGTGGTCAAGGGTGAGCGAAAGGTGATCAATCGGTGGTCAAAGGTTTGCAATTGGTGGTCAAAGGTTTGCAATAGGTGGTCAAATGTTTGCAAATGGTGGTCAAAGGTTTGCAATAGGTGGTCAAATGTTTGCAAATGGTGGTCAAAGGTTTGCAATAGGTGGTCAAATGTTGGCAAATGGTGGTCAAGGGTGAGCGAAAGGTGATCAATCGGTGGTCAAAGGTTTGCAATTGGTGGTCAAAGGTTTGCAATTGGTGGTCAAAGGTTTGCAATTGGTGGTCAAAGGTTTGCAATAGGTGGTCAAGGGTGTGCGAAAGGTGATCAATCAGTGGTCAAAGGTTTGCAATTGGTGGTCAAATGTTTGCAAATGGTGGTCAAAGGTTTGCAATAGGTGGTCAAATGTTGGCAAATGGTGGTCAAAGGTTTGCAATTGGAGGTCAAAGGTTTGCAATAGGTGGTCAAACGTTGGCAAATGGTGGTCAAAGGTTTGCAATTGGAGGTCAAAGGTTTGCAATAGGTGGTCAAGGGTGTGCGAAAGGTGATCAATCGGTGGTCAAAGGTTTGCAATAAGTGGTCAAGGGTGTGCGAAAGGTGATCAATCGGTGGTCAAAGGTTTGCAATAGGTGGTCAAATGTTTGCAATAGGTGGTCAAATGTTGGCAAATGGTGGTCAAGGGTGAGCGAAAGGTGATCAATCGGTGGTCAAAGGTTTGCAATTGGTGGTCAAAGGTTTGCAATTGGTGGTCAAAGGTTTGCAATAGGTGGTCAAGGGTGAGCGAAAGGTGATCGGTGGTCAAAGGTTTGCAATTGGTGGTCAAAGGTTTGCAATTGGTGGTCAAGGGTGAGCGAAAGGTGATCGGTGGTCAAAGGTTTGCAATTGGTGGTCAAATGTTTGCAAATGGTGGTCAAAGGTTTGCAATAGGTGGTCAAACGTTGGCAAATGGTGGTCAAAGGTTTGCAATTGGAGGTCAAAGGTTTGCAATAGGTGGTCAAGGGTGTGCGAAAGGTGATCAATCGGTGGTCAAAGGTTTGCAATAGGTGGTAAAATGTTTGCAAATGGTGGTCAAAGGTTTGCAATAGGTGGTCAAATGTTGGCAAATGGTGGTCAAGGGTGAGCGAAAGGTGATCAATCGGTGGTCAAAGGTTTGCAATTGGTGGTCAAAGGTTTGCAATAGGTGGTCAAGGGTGTGCGAAAGGTGATCAATCAGTGGTCAAAGGTTTGCAATTGGTGGTCAAATGTTTGCAAATGGTGGTCAAAGGTTTGCAATAGGTGGTCAAATGTTGGCAAAGGTGGTCAAAGGTTTGCAATAGGTGGTCAAATGTTGGCAAATGGTGGTCAAGGGTGAGCGAAAGGTGATCAATCGGTGGTCAAAGGTTTGCAATTGGTGGTCAAAGGTTTGCAATTGGTGGTCAAGGGTGTGCGAAAGGTGATCAATCGGTGGTCAAAGGTTTGCAATAGGTGGTCAAGGGTGTGCGAAAGGTGATCAATCGGTGGTCAAAGGTTTGCAATAGGTGGTCAAACGTTGGCAAATGGTGGTCAAAGGTTTGCAATTGGAGGTCAAAGGTTTGCAATAGGTGGTCAAGGGTGTGCGAAAGGTGATCAATCGGTGGTCAAAGGTTTGCAATAGGTGGTCAAATGTTTGCAAATGGTGGTCAAAGGTTTGCAATAGGTGGTCAAATGTTGGCAAATGGTGGTCAAGGGTGAGCGAAAGGTGATCAATCGGTGGTCAAAGGTTTGCAATTGGTGGTCAAAGGTTTGCAATTGGTGGTCAAAGGTTTGCAATAGGTGGTCAAGGGTGTGCGAAAGGTGATCAATCAGTGGTCAAAGGTTTGCAATTGGTGGTCAAATGTTTGCAAATGGTGGTCAAAGGTTTGCAATAGGTGGTCAAATGTTGGCAAATGGTGGTCAACGGTTTGCAATTGGAGGTCAAACGTTTGCAATAGGTGGTCAAACGTTGGCAAATGGTGGTCAAAGGTTTGCAATTGGAGGTCAAAGGTTTGCAATAGGTGGTCAAGGGTGTGCGAAAGGTGATCAATCGGTGGTCAAAGGTTTGCAATAGGTGGTCAAATGTTTGCAAATGGTGGTCAAAGGTTTGCAATAGGTGGTCAAATGTTGGCAAATGGTGGTCAAGGGTGAGCGAAAGGTGATCAATCGGTGGTCAAAGGTTTGCAATTGGTGGTCAAAGGTTTGCAATAGGTGGTCAAGGGTGTGCGAAAGGTGATCAATCAGTGGTCAAAGGTTTGCAATTGGTGGTCAAATGTTTGCAAATGGTGGTCAAAGGTTTGCAATAGGTGGTCAAATGTTGGCAAATGGTGGTCAACGGTTTGCAATTGGAGGTCAAAGGTTTGCAATAGGTGGTCAAACGTTGGCAAATGGTGGTCAAAGGTTTGCAATTGGAGGTCAAAGGTTTGCAATAGGTGGTCAAGGGTGTGCGAAAGGTGATCAATCGGTGGTCAAAGGTTTGCAATAGGTGGTCAAACGTTGGCAAATGGTGGTCAAAGGTTTGCAATAGGTGGTCAAGGGTGTGCGAAAGGTGATCAATCGGTGGTCAAAGGTTTGCAATAGGTGGTCAAATGTTTGCAAATGGTGGTCAAAGGTTTGCAATAGGTGGTCAAATGTTGGCAAATGGTGGTCAAGGGTGAGCGAAAGGTGATCAATCGGTGGTCAAAGGTTTGCAATTGGTGGTCAAAGGTTTGCAATAGGTGGTCAAGGGTGTGCGAAAGGTGATCAATCAGTGGTCAAAGGTTTGCAATTGGTGGTCAAATGTTTGCAAATGGTGGTGAAAGGTTTGCAATAGGTGGTCAAATGTTGGCAAATGGTGGTCAAAGGTTTGCAATTGGAGGTCAAAGGTTTGCAATAGGTGGTCAAACGTTGGCAAATGGTGGTCAAAGGTTTGCAATTGGAGGTCAAAGGTTTGCAATAGGTGGTCAAGGGTGTGCGAAAGGTGATCAATCGGTGGTCAAAGGTTTGCAATAGGTGGTCAAATGTTGGCAAATGGTGGTCAAAGGTTTGCAATAGGTGGTCAAATGTTGGCAAATGGTGGTCAAGGGTGAGCGAAAGGTGATCAATCGGTGGTCAAAGGTTTGCAATTGGTGGTCAAAGGTTTGCAATTGGTGGTCAAGGGTGTGCGAAAGGTGATCAATCGGTGGTCAAAGGTTTGCAATAGGTGGTCAAGGGTGTGCGAAAGGTGATCAATCGGTGGTCAAAGGTTTGCAATAGGTGGTCAAACGTTGGCAAATGGTGGTCAAAGGTTTGCAATTGGAGGTCAAAGGTTTGCAATAGGTGGTCAAGGGTGTGCGAAAGGTGATCAATCGGTGGTCAAAGGTTTGCAATAGGTGGTCAAATGTTTGCAAATGGTGGTCAAAGGTTTGCAATAGGTGGTCAAATGTTGGCAAATGGTGGTCAAGGGTGAGCGAAAGGTGATCAATCGGTGGTCAAAGGTTTGCAATTGGTGGTCAAAGGTTTGCAATTGGTGGTCAAAGGTTTGCAATAGGTGGTCAAGGGTGTGCGAAAGGTGATCAATCGGTGGTCAAAGGTTTGCAATAGGTGGTCAAACGTTGGCAAATGGTGGTCAAAGGTTTGCAATTGGAGGTCAAAGGTTTGCAATAGGTGGTCAAGGGTGTGCGAAAGGTGATCAATCGGTGGTCAAAGGTTTGCAATAGGTGGTCAAATGTTTGCAAATGGTGGTCAAAGGTTTGCAATAGGTGGTCAAATGTTGGCAAATGGTGGTCAAGGGTGAGCGAAAGGTGATCAATCGGTGGTCATAGGTTTGCAATTGGTGGTCAAAGGTTTGCAATTGGTGGTCAAAGGTTTGCAATAGGTGGTCAAGGGTGTGCGAAAGGTGATCAATCAGTGGTCAAAGGTTTGCAATTGGTGGTCAAATGTTTGCAAATGGTGGTCAAAGGTTTGCAATAGGTGGTCAAATGTTGGCAAATGGTGGTCAACGGTTTGCAATTGGAGGTCAAACGTTTGCAATAGGTGGTCAAACGTTGGCAAATGGTGGTCAAAGGTTTGCAATTGGAGGTCAAAGGTTTGCAATAGGTGGTCAAGGGTGTGCGAAAGGTGATCAATCGGTGGTCAAAGGTTTGCAATAGGTGGTCAAACGTTGGCAAATGGTGGTCAAAGGTTTGCAATTGGAGGTCAAAGGTTTGCAATAGGTGGTCAAGGGTGTGCGAAAGGTGATCAATCGGTGGTCAAAGGTTTGCAATAGGTGGTCAAATGTTTGCAAATGGTGGTCAAAGGTTTGCAATAGGTGGTCAAATGTTGGCAAATGGTGGTCAAGGGTGAGCGAAAGGTGATCAACCGGTGGTCAAAGGTTTGCAATTGGTGGTCAAATGTTTGCAATAGGTGGTCAAATGTTGGCAAATGGTGGTCAAAGATTTGCAATTGGAGGTCAAAGGTTTGCAATTGGTGGTCAAGGGTGAGCGAAAGGTGATCGGTGGTCAAAGGTTTGCAATTGGTGGTCAAAGGTTTGCAATTGGTGGTCAAGGGTGAGCGAAAGGTGATCGGTGGTCAAAGGTTTGCAATTGGTGGTCAAATGTTTGCAAATGGTGGTCAAAGGTTTGCAATAGGTGGTCAAACGTTGGCTAATGGTGGTCAAAGGTTTGCAATTGGAGGTCAAAGGTTTGCAATAGGTGGTCAAGGGTGTGCGAAAGGTGATCAATCGGTGTTCAAAGGTTTGCAATAGGTGGTCAAATGTTTGCAAATGGTGGTCAAAGGTTTGCAATAGGTGGTCAAATGTTGGCAAATGGTGGTCAACGGTTTGCAATTGGAGGTCAAAGGTTTGCAATAGGTGGTCAAACGTTGGCAAATGGTGGTCAAAGGTTTGCAATTGGAGGTCAAAGGTTTGCAATAGGTGGTCAAGGGTGTGCGAAAGGTGATCAATCGGTGGTCAAAGGTTTGCAATAGGTGGTCAAACGTTGGCAAATGGTGGTCAAAGGTTTGCAATTGGAGGTCAAAGGTTTGCAATAGGTGGTCAAGGGTGTGCGAAAGGTGATCAATCGGTGGTCAAAGGTTTGCAATAGGTGGTCAAATGTTTGCAAATGGTGGTCAAAGGTTTGCAATAGGTGGTCAAATGTTTGCAATAGGTGGTCAAATGTTTGCAAATGGTGGTCAAAGGTTTGCAATAGGTGGTCAAATGTTGGCAAATGGTGGTCAAGGGTGAGCGAAAGGTGATCAATCGGTGGTCAAAGGTTTGCAATTGGTGGTCAAAGGTTTGCAATTGGTGGTCAAAGGTTTGCAATTGGTGGTCAAAGGTTTGCAATAGGTGGTCAAGGGTGTGCGAAAGGTGATCAATCAGTGGTCAAAGGTTTGCAATTGGTGGTCAAATGTTTGCAAATGGTGGTCAAAGGTTTGCAATAGGTGGTCAAATGTCGGCAAATGGTGGTCAAAGGTTTGCAATTGGAGGTCAAAGGTTTGCAATAGGTGGTCAAACGTTGGCAAATGGTGGTCAAAGGTTTGCAATTGGAGGTCAAAGGTTTGCAATAGGTGGTCAAGGGTGTGCGAAAGGTGATCAATCGGTGGTCAAAGGTTTGCAATTAGTGGTCAAGGGTGTGCGAAAGGTGATCAATCGGTGGTCAAAGGTTTGCAATAGGTGGTCAAATGTTTGCAATAGGTGGTCAAATGTTGGCAAATGGTGGTCAAGGGTGAGCGAAAGGTGATCAATCGGTGGTCAAAGGTTTGCAATTGGTGGTCAAAGGTTTGCAATTGGTGGTCAAAGGTTTGCAATAGGTGGTCAAGGGTGAGCGAAAGGTGATCGGTGGTCAAAGGTTTGCAATTGGTGGTCAAAGGTTTGCAATTGGTGGTCAAATGTTGGCAAATGGTGGTCAACGGTTTGCAATTGGAGGTCAAAGGTTTGCAATAGGTGGTCAAACGTTGGCAAATGGTGGTCAAAGGTTTGCAATTGGAGGTCAAAGGTTTGCAATAGGTGGTCAAGGGTGTGCGAAAGGTGATCAATCGGTGGTCAAAGCTTTGCAATAGGTGGTCAAGGGTGTGCGAAAGGTGATCAATCGGTGGTCAAAGGTTTGCAATAGGTGGTCAAATGTTTGCAATAGGTGGTCAAATGTTGGCAAATGGTGGTCAAGGGTGAGCGAAAGGTGATCAATCGGTGGTCAAAGGTTTGCAATTGGTGGTCAAAGGTTTGCAATTGGTGGTCAAAGGTTTGCAATAGGTGGTCAAAGGTTTGCAATTAGTGGTCTAATGTTTGCAAATGGTGGTCAAATGTTTGCAAATGGTGGTCAAATGTTTGCAAATGGTGGTCAAAGGTTTGCAATTGGTGGTCAAAGATTTGCAATTGGTGGTCAAAGGTTTGCAAATGGTGGTCAAATGTTTGCAAATGGTGGTCAAAGGTTTGCAATTGGTGGTCAAAGATTTGCAATTGGTGGTCAAAGGTTTGCAATAGGTGGTCAAGGGTGTGCGAAAGGTGATCAATCGGTGGTCAAAGGTTTGCAATAGGTGGTCAAATGTTTGCAAATGGTGGTCAAAGGTTTGCAAATGGTGGTCAAAGGTTTGCAATAGGTGGTCAAATGTTGGCAAATGGTGGTCAAGGGTGAGCGAAAGGTGATCAATCAGTGGTCAAAGGTTTGCAATTGGTGGTCAAATGTTTGCAAATGGTGGTCAAAGGTTTGCAATAGGTGGTCAAATGTTGGCAAATGGTGGTCAAAGGTTTGCAATTGGAGGTCAAAGGTTTGCAATAGGTGGTCAAGGGTGTGCGAAAGGTGATCAATCGGTGGTCAAAGGTTTGCAATAGGTGGTCAAATGTTTGCAAATGGTGGTCAAAGGTTTGCAATAGGTGGTCAAATGTTGGCAAATGGTGGTCAAAGGTTTGCAATTGGAGGTCAAAGGTTTGCAATAGGTGGTCAAACGTTGGCAAATGGTGGTCAAAGGTTTGCAATTGGAGGTCAAAGGTTTGCAATAGGTGGTCAAGGGTGTGCGAAAGGTGATCAATCGGTGGTCAAAGGTTTGCAATAGGTGGTCAAATGTTTGCAAATGGTGGTCAAAGGTTTGCAATAGGTGGTCAAATGTTGGCAAATGGTGGTCAAAGGTTTGCAATTGGAGGTCAAAGGTTTGCAATAGGTGGTCAAACGTTGGCAAATGGTGGTCAAAGGTTTGCAATTGGAGGTCAAAGGTTTGCAATAGGTGGTCAAGGGTGTGCGAAAGGTGATCAATCGGTGGTCAAAGGTTTGCAATAGGTGGTCAAGGGTGTGCGAAAGGTGATCAATCGGTGGTCAAAGGTTTGCAATAGGTGGTCAAATGTTTGCAATAGGTGGTCAAATGTTGGCAAATGGTGGTCAAGGGTGAGCGAAAGGTGATCAATCGGTGGTCAAAGGTTTGCAATTGGTGGTCGAAGGTTTGCAATTGGTGGTCAAAGGTTTGCAATAGGTGGTCAAGGGTGAGCGAAAGGTGATCGGTGGTCAAAGGTTTGCAATTGGTGGTCAAAGGTTTGCAATTGGTGGTCAAGGGTGAGCGAAAGGTGATCGGTGGTCAAAGGTTTGCAATTGGTGGTCAAATGTTTGCAAATGGTGGTCAAAGGTTTGCAATAGGTGGTCAAACGTTGGCAAATGGTGGTCAAAGGTTTGCAATTGGAGGTCAAAGGTTTGCAATAGGTGGTCAAGGGTGTGCGAAAGGTGATCAATCGGTGGTCAAAGGTTTGCAATAGGTGGTCAAATGTTTGCAAATGGTGGTCAAAGGTTTGCAATAGGTGGTCAAATGTTGGCAAATGGTGGTCAAGGGTGAGCGAAAGGTGATCAATCGGTGGTCAAAGGTTTGCAATTGGTGGTCAAAGGTTTGCAATAGGTGGTCAAGGGTGTGCGAAAGGTGATCAATCAGTGGTCAAAGGTTTGCAATTGGTGGTCAAATGTTTGCAAATGGTGGTCAAAGGTTTGCAATAGGTGGTCAAATGTTGGCAAATGGTGGTCAACGGTTTGCAATTGGAGGTCAAAGGTTTGCAATAGGTGGTCAAACGTTGGCAAATGGTGGTCAAAGGTTTGCAATTGGAGGTCAAAGGTTTGCAATAGGTGGTCAAGGGTGTGCGAAAGGTGATCAATCGGTGGTCAAAGGTTTGCAATAGGTGGTCAAACGTTGGCTAATGGTGGTCAAAGGTTTGCAATTGGAGGTTAAAGGTTTGCAATAGGTGGTCAAGGGTGTGCGAAAGGTGATCAATCGGTGGTCAAAGGTTTGCAATAGGTGGTCAAATGTTTGCAAATGGTGGTCAAAGGTTTGCAATAGGTGGTCAAATGTTTGCAAATGGTGGTCAAGGTTTGCAATCGGTGGTCAAAGGTTTGCAAATGGTGGTCAAATGTTTGCAAATGGTGGTCAAAGGTTTGCAATTGGTGGTCAAAGATTTGCAATTGGTGGTCAAAGGTTTGCAATTGGTGGTCAAAGGTTTGCAATAGGTGGTCAAAGATTTGCAATTGGTGGTCAAAGGTTTGCAAATGGTGGTCAAATGTTTGCAAATGGTGGTCAAAGGTTTGCAATTGGTGGTCAAAGATTTGCAATTGGTGGTCAAAGGTTTGCAATAGGTGGTCAAAGGTGAGCGAAAGGTGAGCAAACGGTGGTCAAAGGTTTGCAATTAGTGGTCGAAAGTTTGCAAATGGTGGTCAAAGGTTTGCAATAGGTGGTCAAATGTTTGCAAATGGTGGTCAAAGGTTTGCAATTGGTGGTCAAAGGTTTGCAATAGGTGGTCAAGGGTGTGCGAAAGGTGATCAATCAGTGGTCAAAGGTTTGCAATTGGTGGTCAAATGTTTGCAAATGGTGGTGAAAGGTTTGCAATAGGTGGTCAAATGTTGGCAAATGGTGGTCAAAGGTTTGCAATTGGAGGTCAAAGGTTTGCAATAGGTGGTCAAACGTTGGCAAATGGTGGTCAAAGGTTTGCAATTGGAGGTCAAAGGTTTGCAATAGGTGGTCAAGGGTGTGCGAAAGGTGATCAATCGGTGGTCAAAGGTTTGCAATAGGTGGTCAAACGTTGGCAAATGGTGGTCAAAGGTTTGCAATTGGAGGTTAAAGGTTTGCAATAGGTGGTCAAGGGTGTGCGAAAGGTGATCAATCGGTGGTCAAAGGTTTGCAATAGGTGGTCAAATGTTTGCAAATGGTGGTCAAAGGTTTGCAATAGGTGGTCAAATGTTGGCAAATGGTGGTCAAGGGTGAGCGAAAGGTGATCAATCGGTGGTCAAAGGTTTGCAATTGGTGGTCAAAGGTTTGCAATTGGTGGTCAAAGGTTTGCAATAGGTGGTCAAGGGTGTGCGAAAGGTGATCAATCAGTGGTCAAAGGTTTGCAATTGGTGGTCAAATGTTTGCAAATGGTGGTCAAAGGTTTGCAATAGGTGGTCAAATGTTGGCAAATGGTGGTCAAAGGTTTGCAATAGGTGGTCAAATGTTGGCAAATGGTGGTCAAGGGTGAGCGAAAGGTGATCAATCGGTGGTCAAAGGTTTGCAATTGGTGGTCAAAGGTTTGCAATTGGTGGTCAAGGGTGTGCGAAAGGTGATCAATCGGTGGTCAAAGGTTTGCAATAGGTGGTCAAGGGTGTGCGAAAGGTGATCAATCGGTGGTCAAAGGTTTGCAATAGGTGGTCAAACGTTGGCAAATGGTGGTCAAAGGTTTGCAATTGGAGGTCAAAGGTTTGCAATAGGTGGTCAAGGGTGTGCGAAAGGTGATCAATCGGTGGTCAAAGGTTTGCAATAGGTGGTCAAATGTTTGCAAATGGTGGTCAAAGGTTTGCAATAGGTGGTCAAATGTTGGCAAATGGTGGTCAAGGGTGAGCGAAAGGTGATCAATCGGTGGTCAAAGGTTTGCAATTGGTGGTCAAAGGTTTGCAATTGGTGGTCAAAGGTTTGCAATAGGTGGTCAAGGGTGTGCGAAAGGTGATCAATCAGTGGTCAAAGGTTTGCAATTGGTGGTCAAATGTTTGCAAATGGTGGTCAAAGGTTTGCAATAGGTGGTCAAATGTTGGCAAATGGTGGTCAACGGTTTGCAATTGGAGGTCAAACGTTTGCAATAGGTGGTCAAACGTTGGCAAATGGTGGTCAAAGGTTTGCAATTGGAGGTCAAAGGTTTGCAATAGGTGGTCAAGGGTGTGCGAAAGGTGATCAATCGGTGGTCAAAGGTTTGCAATAGGTGGTCAAACGTTGGCAAATGGTGGTCAAAGGTTTGCAATTGGAGGTCAAAGGTTTGCAATAGGTGGTCAAGGGTGTGCGAAAGGTGATCAATCGGTGGTCAAAGGTTTGCAATAGGTGGTCAAATGTTTGCAAATGGTGGTCAAAGGTTTGCAATAGGTGGTCAAATGTTGGCAAATGGTGGTCAAGGGTGAGCGAAAGGTGATCAATCGGTGGTCAAAGGTTTGCAATTGGTGGTCAAATGTTTGCAATAGGTGGTCAAATGTTGGCAAATGGTGGTCAAAGGTTTGCAATTGGAGGTCAAAGGTTTGCAATTGGTGGTCAAGGGTGAGCGAAAGGTGATCGGTGGTCAAAGGTTTGCAATTGGTGGTCAAAGGTTTGCAATTGGTGGTCAAGGGTGAGCGAAAGGTGATCGGTGGTCAAAGGTTTGCAATTGGTGGTCAAATGTTTGCAAATGGTGGTCAAAGGTTTGCAATAGGTGGTCAAACGTTGGCTAATGGTGGTCAAAGGTTTGCAATTGGAGGTCAAAGGTTTGCAATAGGTGGTCAAGGGTGTGCGAAAGGTGATCAATCGGTGTTCAAAGGTTTGCAATAGGTGGTCAAATGTTTGCAAATGGAAGTCAAAGGTTTGCAATAGGTGGTCAAATGTTGGCAAATGGTGGTCAAGGGTGAGCGAAAGGTGATCAATCGGTGGTCAAAGGTTTGCAATTGGTGGTCAAATGTTTGCAAATGGTGGTCAAGGTTTGCAATCGGTGGTCAAAGGTTTGCAATTGGTGGTCAATGGTTTGCAATAGGTGGTCAAAGGTGAGCGAAAGGTGAGCAATTGGTGGTCAAAGGTCTTTTTCGCATCTTTCACGATGTGAACCCGTTTTTAACCGACTTCAAAAAAAGGAGGAGGTTCTCAAATCGATTGTTTTTTTTATGTGTGATATCATCCAAACCTTTTACAAAAACAAATACAACCGACTTCCATATATCGATACTAAAAAAAAATGCAAAATAACTTTAATTTCGGAAGTCGGTGTCAAATAATGAAGAAACCAAACTAGAAACACCAACTTCCGAAATTAAAGTTATTTTGCATTTTTATGTAAGTCATTGTCAGTTATTTTTGTGTAAGTAATTTCGGAAGTCGTTTCTAGTTTGGTTTCTTCGTTATTTGACACCGACTTCCGAAATTGAAGTTATTTTGCATTTTTTAGTATTATTTATGGAAGTCGGTTGTATTTTTTTTGTAAATAGTTTTTTATTTTTCACTTTTTAGTTGTTCCCCATTCCAAAACTAAATTAGTAGTAAAGTTATGCCCGAATTGATAGCCCTAAAAATAGGGAATTTGAACATAGTTGGTGAAATTAGGGTGTATCAGGGTGAACTGTACGAATCTGTATACCCATTTAGAACGTATCAGCGTGATGTAATGTTGTGAAGTGGTGAAAACAATATACAGACATGCGATTGCAGCAATTCTGGAAGGTTTGCTATCATTTATTGAAGAGTTCCATTGTGTATCTCCGAAGTTCTGCATCAGATCTTCACCAAATTAAAATGGGACCAAATGTAAAGCAACAGCTTTCAAATAAAAAAAAATCTTCAAAATCGGTTCACGTACTAAGAAGTTATGAGGTAACACACATAAAAAAAAAAAAAAAAAAAATACAGTCGAATTGAGAACCTCCTCCTTTTTTTGAAGTCGGTTAAAAAGTCGAGAGTAGCATATATTTTTCTCATAGAAATAAAACTAGTAGTTTAGACGTGATGTTAATTTTAAAATTATTAGACGTCGTACAATTGTTTTCTCGGTATCTCGGTTCACCGGGACTATCTGTGACTCCCGCATTCCCCTAAAACTTAAGAGGAAGATTTATAAAACAATGGTCAGACCTGCTGTCTTGTATGGTTCAGAATGTTGGACCACAAAAGGGATGAATGAAAAGCAATTGCATGTAGCTGAGATGAGAATGCTAAGAGCGATGTGTGGTGTTACGCGCATGGATAGAATTAGGAATGAGTACATAAGAGGAAGTCTGAAAGTGGCACCGCTGACTGAAAAATTGTGTGGAAATCGGTTGTCGTGGTATGGGCATGTGATGCGGAGGAATGAGGAAAATGTCGTGAGGAAAGTCTTGTGTATGGATGTGGATGGCTATAAGAGTAGGGGAAGGCCAAAGAAACGATGGTTGGACTGTGTGAAAGAGGATATGGGTAAAAAGGGGGTCACTACAGAGATGACGACTAATAGAGGAGTATGGAAGAAAAAGACATGTTGCGCCGACCCCAAATAAATTGGGATAAGGGCAGGAGAATGATGACAATTGCGCCTTAATCAAATGTTATTTTGACAAAATACCATAAAAACTTCCATCCTCCCCCCCCAGCCATATTATATTTCTATTATCGTTTACGCTAACGCTTAGAACAAAATGTATGGCAATGACATTACCTGCGTAGATAAGTGTCACGTGACTTATCGCAGGTAATGTCATTGCCATACATTTTGTTCTAAGCGTTAGCGTAAACGATAATAGAAATGTAATATGGCTAGGGGGCTCTATTCATTGGAAAGCGGTTGTATTATTTTGTAAAAAGTTTCTTCTTTACTTTAGTGAGTTCTATTTTTTATATCGCTGCCTCAAGCTCTTTAGTTTGATATTCCACATGACCATGTTACAAAAAAGACGACCACACTTATTCGTGCCAGCCTCAATTTTTTTTTTTTTTCAAAATTCATGTAGGTAGCCTATTTATCACTTCGGCGGTCAAGACCAATCTAATGCTAACTAATTTGTTAAAACCCATCTAGCCGTTTATGGTACAGAGCGTGCCAAAGACATAGACATACACACATACATACAAATACTTTCGAAAAACAATACCCTCCTTCTTGGGCAATCAGGTAAAAAAACAATAAAAGTACCGGCCAAGTGAGTGTCGGACTTCACACATTTAGGGTTCCGTACCTGAGTGAATTATCAAAGAAAAAATCTGATTTATTGTTATATTGGTATTTGTTAGTAAAATATACGTAAACATTATCACCAAATTTCAAGTTCTTAGGTCAATGAGAAGTTAAAAAATTCTTTGGAACAAAATTTTATGACAGGCAGACGAACAGATGGACAGATGGACACGTCGAGTGACAACAATAGGGCTTCGTTTGGACCGTTCGGGTACGGAACCCTAAAAACCATTACCCTAAGATAATCATACATTCTTTATTTCTTAAGCATGATTTGACAAAATAAAATGGTTTTAGCTAGACAGCGTCCACGTACTTAGATTGTTAATATGGAGTCGCCGACTCTCAAAATACGAGCATGTCTCAGTTTGGGAGTCAGTGTGTCAATAATTCATAATTATATATAATGCAGCTGTGCAATCATCTGGACTGAACTGTTGTTACCATGTACTTATTGTTAATGGTTGTACTTTTGAGGAAAAAAAAAATATTATTATAAATTAAATTATATTATTATAGTGGGGTAAAAACAATCTAAAGGCACAAATAAGTTTAGGGTACAAGCTTTTAAACATGATAAAATATGTACTAAAGTATCTCTATATTCAGTAAGTTAGACCATTGCGTAATTTCACACTTACTGCTAAACAGACTAATAAATTTAGATTAATTTCGTGAAAGAATGTAGACCCCAATTCTCATCAAAACCTCGATCACTTCAAATTCAGTAATCTAAAGTATTTCTAGCATACCCACTGACCCAGGTCATTCCTAAATATCTTAAAGACTGGCCAACAACGGAGAGTGGGGAAGGAATGTTAAAACTACCCTCTTCGTTGTCTATTCACGTTAGATATCGCATTAATGACATTCTTGACATGTCATCAAATCTTGTCACGTCTCTGACCATCATTATGAGTTAGTAAAAAATGGCCGCCTCGACGTGTTTTGTATTGCATATTTTAGGATGCCTCATGAAGGTTACGCAAGGTAATGAAAAAACTGGGGTGGTTTGTAGTTTCGTTTCTTCTTTATTTTACACCGACTTCCGAAAAAAAAATATTTTGCAATTTTTAACCGACTTCAATTTTTTTGTATGTTCGAGCATAACTTCGTCTTATATAGACGGATTTGCAAAATTCTTTCTTTTTTTGTTCGAAAGGGATTTATACCGAAATGGTCCCGTTTACATTTCATATAATTCTTATGATGAGTTTCGGAGACAGACAACGGAATGCGTCAAAAAATGACAACAAATCAACCGCCATTGCTGCTATAGCATAAATAAACATTGTTAACACAATTTAATGGGGAATCATAACTAAAAAGTAAAAAATTAAACCATTTTTACAAAAAAATAGAACCGACATATATACAGAGTGGAACGGAAAGGTGTGGTCATATTTTAAGAACCAGTTCTGCCCATGGAACTGAACAACTTACTCTAAGAAAGACTTGAAAATTTCCAAAAAAAAAAAATGGACTTTCCATACAAAGTTATCATCAGCTGATCAATATTTGTTTGGGAGATAGATTTTTTTTTTGAGAATTTCCTCTTGTTTTCTTGAATAAAGTTGTTCATATCGACGGGTAGATGCAGTTCTTAAAATATGACCACACCTTTCCGTTATAGCCTGTAGAATAAAAAAAAGTGCATAATCACTTGAATTTCAGAAGTCGGTGTCAAAAAACGAAGAAACGAAACCAAAAACACCGACTTCCGAAATTAAAGTTATTACGTACTTTTTTGTTTTCTTTTGGAAGTCGGTTCAATGTTTTTGTAAAAAAGTTTTATGTTTTCACTTTTCAGTTGTTGCACCCCAGAACTAAAACTAAATAGTATGGTTGTGCCTGAATTCATAACCCCAATAACATTGACATTGAAAATATTTGGAGACAACCAAAACTTCATTTGTGTAAAATTTTTTTTTGTTGATTTTTCAAAAAGCGCCGAATTAATTTCTATAAAATGCATATGGACCATCTCTGAAGTATGACCTCATCATTTTCCTGCCCAAATTCCAATTTATTTAAGGTCGGCGCAACATGTCCTTTTCTTCCATACTCCTCTATTAGTCGTCATCTCTGTAGTCACCCCCTTGTTACCCATATCCTCTTTCACACAGTCCAACCATCGTTTATTTGGCCTTCCCCTACTCTTATAGCCATCCACATCCATACACAAGACTTTCCTCACGACATTTTCTTCATTCCTCCGCATCACATGCCCATCCCACGACAACCGATTTCCACACAACTTTTCAGTCAGCGGTGCCACTTTCGTCGAATTTCGAATATAAATGAATAAATATAAATAGTCGAATTGAGAACCTCCTCCTTCTTTTTTCGTCGGTTAAAAGATAAAAACATTTTCTACAAATCCATAGGTATTGCTACAATTCTTAGAAGGGAAGCCATTAGTTTTGGATTATTAACACTATGCCGGACACGATAAGAAACAATAGGTAGGCTTTTATTGCTATCACGTAAAGCTGTTCAGTTTCCTGTAAGGTGTACTCTAATAAGTTCTTAAAGCCTTAATTGTTTACGATCCCAGAGCCGGCAAACATTATAATAATAATAGCCTTTATTAACAATCTAAAGAATTACATTACATCTTGATTTTGTTCAGTTCTACAAAATGGTTTATGCAGGTGAATGTAAATCCTAATCTGCATCATCAGACACCGGTTTCTAGATTGTCTTGCTTGCCAGCATAGGCCTCCCCAAGTGTTCTCCACAACGATCTGTCTCTCGCCTTCCTCATCCAAGTAGTTCCTGCCACCTTTTTAATATCATCTTCCCATCTACGATACTGTCTACCTTTACTCCTCTTTTTATATCTAGGGCACCATTCCGTCACTTCTTTTGCCCACTTTTCTGTCTTACTTCTTATTAAATGTCCCGACCATTTCCATTTGAGTTGTTTGATTCGGTATTTTATATCAGTAATCCTGGTTTGTTTCCTTATTGTTTTTAGACGAACTTTGTCTCTTAATTTTATGTTGCCGGCAAACATTAGTTATTTTCTAATGACGTTGACGACTAAAAAAATCTTATTAGTCCGTCAGTTAGATTACCAAAAAATATTGGAAACGTATTTTTTCTTTTGACACTTTAACAAAAAATGAAGACGATACAGCTTAATGTGAAAGCTCCAGGAAAAAAAAAGAAAAAAAAAATGGTAGCCCGCGAAATTTAATTTTTTTTACGTTTTTTGCAATTTGCAGGTCAGTGTCAGGTTGTATCTTGGTCAAAGTACGTATTTACAGAACTGTAATCATTAACATCATCAATACAACTCTCTCACTTAGAATTGATGCCAAATACTTACTTAATTCTAACTGAGAGAGATGTATTGATTTCACCTTAAAAACCTACTAGAACCTTAATGGGTTGAAATTTCGGACGACGTCACACTTAAGTTAAAATTGTACCACTTTTTACTCACAAGCCCCCACTCCTGAACTTTGATGCGTTGTATTTTTGTAATTTTTCATTTATTTGATAAAGCAAAAAATACATGTCTAATATTTTTTGATAATCAAGCATACGGACTAAATATATATATATTTTTTTACCATGGCGTCATCCCTAAAATGTGTGGTATTGAGTAGTGTTAGTATGACTATGAACGTACACATACCTGTTAGCTTAATAATTATAATAAATAATTAGATAATATTTGAAAAACCAGCACCTTTAGCACCCTGATCATCGCTGAAATTAATATTATTATTTTTACTTTTTTTATGATTATAGACCATTACAATATTTTTTGATATTTTTTTATAAAAAACTGAAGAAGTTACATTCACTTTAATTTTAAAATAAATAAATGTAACCCAATGTAACTTTAGAGCCTGATACCGGTATTGACGGTCGGCCCAAGTTACTAGTCATGCGTACATTTAAATTAAATACTATCACTACTCAATTCGATAAATTTTGTTAGTCAGAAAATAGGTCATGTTTGGCCGTTATGGGATCACAGTCCATTTTAAACAAGAATTGAACGTACCAATCTCATGAGACGTACCTAAGTATAACATTTCTTTTCTATCCCTTATTACCCCTAAACAGCGCCAAAAGCAGTCTTTTCCCTGGTATCTAGGACGAATGCCAGCCGTACTCTAAAACAGAGTATTGTTCTCTATTTCATGTAGGTGTACTTTATAATCTGTAATACTAATAGAGTACGCCCAAACACTCTTTTTTACACATTTATTTTACTATACTAATAACAATCATGCATGATTGTCATAACACAAAAAAATTTCTGTTTACTGTTAATATCGGGTGTAAAAGCCAGTTTCCAAAGGCGCCACATATTCTAACCATTATTTGGATTTTTTTTTTCCACTATGCCTTATCTGGGAATCCACTGGTTCTGGAGATATTGAAGGTCAAAGTCGCAATGTTTTTTTTTACGAAAATGAATTCTAAGCGTAAACTAAACTTTTTTCCAAACAAACGTTATCTGAAATTTCCATTTTTTTTTCGAAATTACGCATTTGTAGTTACAAAAACTCAATGAATATCAAACGTATTAGACAAGTACCTATGTGGCTTAGAGCGAAGGGGCGGGGTTTAACTCCACATGCCTGAGTTCGTGTTACATTGCGCGCAATTGTTTTTTTTTTATAGCTAAAAGTAAAAGTCGTTTCCCAGCAATATTTTTCGCGCAAAGCTACATTGTTAGACGTACAGAATGCGTAGTTGACGGCTATGTGATGTGTCTTTTTACACCCTGTATATGTTCATGGAAGTGTATAAAAAATGAGCTCCTGATCCTGTTGTTAAGGCGCAGTTATACGACTTTTAATGGTTTTTAATTGAACATCACGTCTAAACGACTAGTCTTAATTCTTTGAAAAAAATATATGTTACTCTAGTCAATTTTCGTCGTAATTTGATCTCAGAATATTTGAAATTATATTTATATAACATGGTGTAATTAATTTGTAAAGTTATGTCTAACTCGTATAAATAATTGAGAATCACGCAAAAACTATAAATTGTATTTATATGAAACCTTCACCATTTTAAAGATCATTTAATTATTTATAATTTAGTCTCAGTGTTTCAGTTTAATACTTGTTGTTTTATGTGTAATAAATTAATAATGCGTCTAATTTCGGACAGCGCTCCTTGATGGGCGAGTCATATTACTGGGTGGACATACGACGCGTTACGTGAGCTCAGTGCAGAACACGCAAGCTAACCACTCAAGGTCGTTGGCAGGTAATAGCGCCTTAAAACAGGTTTCAGAATGTTTCGTATCTAAAGTAGTTGGCAAAAGTACCATGAAACTTTTGCCTACTACTTTGGATACGAAACATTCTGAGTCCTGATTTAACAACGTAAAATACCTTATCCTCTTTGTAACAAACGCAACATAGGATTCTTTAATCTTTATTTTCTTTGCTTTGCTACGATTTTTATTCAATGAGGTCGCCACTAAAGCGGAGGTAGGCCCTTAAGGATGGCAGCATATTATTTTGTCCCGTATCCTAATTTACTTGAAGTCGACGCCAGACACACACTAAAAGTCTCTATCAAACGTCATCACAGTAACTCCCTACCCCTTATACATTTACATAGCCTTCTATCCATTCACATTAATCTCATCTTTCAGAATCAAAATAAAGTCATTTATTAAAACTAGACTGATAGCCATCATTTTTTATTCGTCAAATTTCTACATAAAGACAGTCCACCAAAAACGCGCCCGTCACCACTTCTTAGTGTTTTAGCTGGCAAGAAGTGGCGCAACTAACTCCCTTAGCAACACATCTGTCTGTTAATTTGAATTTCCTTATAACAGGATCCTCATATAAATCCAGTTATACCAACCTCACAAAAATCTACCAACCCAACAATTTATAAAAAGAAACCCTGGCTCTATTCTACTTTTTTCCTGTCAGGAGTTTTATTTAAAAACCAATTTAGCTTGTGAATTAGTAGCGCGGGTGCAGGAATTAGAAGTGCAGTCGCGTCTTATATTTCCATTTGTAAAATATCTATTGTACCCACGTTACGTTTCCTGGGCAGACGATTTCAATTACTGCCGCTCGGAGCCGGCTGGTTAGTGTAGAAACGACTTCCTTTGGTATATTTTAATTTAAATGTCTAAGTAACTAGTTTATAATAAAAGTTGTATATAATAAAATTTGTAAATCTATGTGTGTACAGACTGTTGTCAACATTATCTGACCCACCCTAAAATCAAACGACTTTGGACCCTCTGCCTGTAACATTAAGGTTTATTTAATTTATATGATCTTATCAGACAAGTGCACGAGGACTCGATGATCAAAAATACAATAATAACACAGACACGCAAATTTGATCTTTAACACGTAACGTTAAGGTAAACCCACCCAACATAGTCGGAGCCACCGGCATTATATATGTTTTTTTTAAGCTATTTTAATCATCATTATTATTAATGTTACATGCAGAGGGTCCAAAGTCGTTTGATTTTAGGGTGGGTCAGATAATGCTGACAACAGTCTGTACGTATTGAGTCGCAGACATCTGGTTGAATTAGCCACTCGATTATTGTATGTCTAGGCCGTTCATTAAACGTCGGCATTGAATTAAATGGCTGAAGAACAACCAGCCAATTCATTGAACGCAACGTTTAACAGATGGCTGGATGTCGTCTAGGCATTTAGTTAAATTGGATATTGATGAATTTGGGATACCATTGATCATGATTATGTATGTGAAACAAGAGCGAGCGAAACGAGCTCGGGACATGGGGCACCCCGACTCGGATAGATTATGTGTGTGAAGCAAGAGCGAGCGAAACGAGCTCGGGACATGGGACACCCCGACTCGGATAGATTAGGTTCGAAGGGGATGGCGGGATCTAGGCCAACTCAGCAAAAAAAACAAGCGTCAGGCACTAGCTGTCTGGCTTATACAACGTTGATGTGACAGAGGGGCATTAAATTAAACTACGTATACTATACGTGTTTAGTATTAATTCGATACGGTACAAAAATAAAAATAATAATAAATGAGGTTTTTTTTTTTCAAACAAACTAAATAGCTTACAATTCAGAGTAAAACGCAACCACCCTTTATACCATACTTTATACCCATTATCCTTGTTTGCATTGCCATCTTATAGCGAAAATGTACTTGTGACTTGCGTGAGAACGGCAACAACGCGTCGTATCGTAGGTTATACTCAGATTTATCGTTTTAAGGTGCATGACCTGTGCGTATAGACATAATCAGCTGTTAGGAAAGATACATCGTGTTCAAACGAGGCCAAAACTTAAAAAATCGTTTGTGACTAAACTACTGCTCCGATTTAATTGATTTTTGGTACAGAGCTTGAAAATAGTACCTAGTATAGGCAGTTTAAAGGAAAGCCCCTCTGTCGTATCAACTTTGTATATGCTGAACTGGACCTATTTGGCGCAGCCGTTGGGCGCACACTTCTTTTTTGTTTCCTATTTTTGTTTTTATTTTTATTTTATAAATTGTTGTGTGTGCCATTAGCTGTGGCAAATAAATATTTTTTCTTTCTTTCTTTTTCTTTCTTTTCTTTTTCTCAGACCCCGCCTTCTCTTCGTAGTTTTTTTTTCTGAGGACGCCTATGCCAAGAAGCACACTGAACTGAGAGTCATTCTGTAAAACATACATTTATTGAAGACTAAAAGTTACTTTAAAAGTTCAGGATAAAAGGCTCATTGATTGATTGATAACTAAATACAATTGTCAAAAATAATTATAAAAGTATTTTCGAAATATTATCTAACTATTTATAGCCTTGCTTTTTCTTCTTCCCGTTTGTCCGCTCCTGTTCTATTGTATGTAGTTAGGTTATAACTGTATATATGTACGTAGTTATAGCCAAACTACATACATATGTCACACACACGACACACATCATCAGCTTTTTAATGTCCCCACCGCTGGGGCACAGGCCTCCTCTCTGTGAGAGGGTGTGAGCCGTAGTCCACCACGCGGGCCCAATGCGGGTTGGTGGAACTCACATGTCTTCGAATATGTCATACCTACATATATACAAAAATAGAATACACTTAGGCGTTGAACTGCTCCTCCACATCACTGTCATGTGGTCAAGCTTGAAACATGCCCAGAAGACTATCAGCTTTGCCACGTTGAATGGCAATCCAATGTGGAAGTTTTCTCAAAGACAAAGTATTTTTTGTAAAGACATTTAAAGGTAAAGGTGTTTCATCTTGAGGAAACCAGCATGTCCGTCAACCAAAAATTCAAAGACATGTGACGTCCACCAGTGCATTTGACCCTCGTGGTGGATTACGAGCCACACCCTCTCACAAACAATTTCTTCTTGTTAGCTACTAGCACTTTGCCCGCGGCTTCGCTCCCGTGGCCTATCCCGCGGGAACTGTTATTTCTCCTGGGATAAAAAGTAGCCTATGTTAGTCGCTGATAATCTAGCTTTCTATTGGTAAACAATTGGTTATAATCGGTCCAGTAGTTTCGGAGCTTATTCGGTACAAACAAACAAAAAAAATAATCTTTCCACTGGTGTAACGCAAAACATATATTTAAAAACATTTACGCATGGTTGGGAAGAAAATAAATTAATCGATTTTTTAATAAAGCTTTTAAACTAATGGTATAGAACAGCTGTATTAAAAAATCGATTAATTTATTTCCTTCCCAACCATGCGTAAATGTAATTGAATTAACGTTGATTAATTGCTCATTGATAGGAATTTAATCAGGCAGTTAAATTAAATCGAATCGCTGTGAATCAAAACTTGTCGGTAATATGTTTAATTAAAAACAATCGGATCATTGCAAATTACACTTGATTAGCTATAAATCATTTGTGTTTATTCTGCTACTCGATCATTTAAATTCTTTACATCTTCAGTTACTTTTTAGTTTTATATTAATTACTTTTCCAGAGCCGAAATCCAAGTTATTGAATTAATTGAAATATTTTTAGTTACGATTACAGTATTGGGTAATCTTAACCGGAATTGATTCCCTTTTTAGGGTTCCGTACCCGAAGGGTCTAAACAGAGCCCCATTGCTGTCACTCACGTGTCCATCTGTCTGTTACAAAATTTTGTTCCGAAGAATTTTTGAACTTCCCATTGACCTATGAACTTGAAATTTGGTGAGACTGTTTATTATTACGTATATATTACTAAAATATCAATATTTGGTACGGCAGCCTAAATGTGCAAAATCCGACACACACTTGACCGGGTAAGTAATAGATGATATAACAACAAAATCTCTAATATTAATAACATATAACAACGGAACTTGTAATTTTATTTAATATAGCGATTAGTTAATATAATGAACGATTGATATAATTTTAAAATAACTAATTTTTTATAAGCATAATATACATTAAATATAACATCGTTTGACATGAGTGGTATGTCAAACGATTTTATATTTAATGTATTCATTATCAGGCCATTGATTGATGGCGGCTATTTGGCGAAATTGCATTAGGAAATCGTCAAACGCGCAGCTTGCGCCGATGTCAGTAAAGAGTGCCATATCGTGCCACTTAATATTTTTATAACCACTTATCTATCAATCCTGGTGATGCACATGGCTTCAGTGTGGTGCTACATTAAATATAAAATCGTTTGACATACCACTCAAAAGATATAAAACTTATTTGGTATAATATGATGAAAACGCCTACTTAAAAACGCAAAAGCGGCAAAACGAATATTCAGAGTGTGAATTTTTACGAGCTGTGGCTTCTAGTTAAGCTTAAAAAAACAATAACTTTATATTTTGTTTAATAAATATTTAAAAGTATTTTTTCTTTGTAAGTTCTATCGTAGTTATAGGTAATAGTAACCTAAGTAGTAGATAGGTCGACGGAGCCCCGCTTCGCGGGACTCCTATTTCTGGGTGGTTTATAAAAAAAATAACCATGAAGGCTAAGGCGGGCGCTCCCGCCTTAGCCTTCTAACCTAACCTATCCGAGTCGGGGTACTCTGAGTTGAGTTGTTAACCATAATGACGTTTTTTTATGTATATTAAACGTTAGACCTAATGATTTTCGATTACATAAACGTTATATCAAACAACTTTATACTAATTAAGTTTTAGAATAATAAATGTTATAATACCTGTGAAGCCCCGCGGCCAAATCCAGGTTGTCAAATTGAACTCCGACGACAACCCGGGTTGACAGCCGATTTTTTTTTTTTTCTCTTTAATTATTTTTTTTTTTTTTCCGACTCACCGGTGAGTCGCGGGGCTTCACAGGTATGTAAAGAAATTATATCAACAGTTGGTATATCTCACGTTGATTATATCTTATGAACGATAATACTCGTAAAATGAAATTAGACCAAATGAGTTTATATGTTATGAGACGCACCCCACTTGACTGGTTTTTTAACAAGCTTTTATTAGCTTGCTTTTTTTATTGCTTAAAGCCTCCGCTGTCCGTCCGTGCGTCCGTCCGTCCATCCATCTGTCTGTCAGCGGGCTGTATCTCATGATCCGTAATAGGTAGACAGTTGAGATTTTCACAGAATGTGTATTTCTGTTGCCGCTATACAAAGATAATACGGCTTTATAGTTATTGCCGCCGTAACAAGAATTAATTAAAAAAAAAGAATTATTTTTTCTCGATCTTAAAAATGGCAACATGTAGAGTATAATTTTATACGATGGTACGGAACCCTTCATGTGCAAGTCCGACTCACACTTAGCTGGTTTTTTTGCTTTCTGTAATTTTGCAAACGTTCAGTTTGAATGACTATGTATGGCTAGCTAAGTGACGTCTCGATCGTCTCTATTCGTCTATATCCAATATAGCGAACTTCCAAGGACAAGTTATTTTTATGCATTCTCAGGATATAGCTAGCAAATTAAAGTGTTTGCTGAGAACAATACGAAAAATTAGACGTGTTTTTTTAATTTAAAAATATTTTATTAAGAAAATAGAGTCTATCTCCACACTATTAAACCCGGGAAAGGCAGAGTGTCCGATATCAAAGAAGTTGCAGTAGCTATAACTGTTACAGCGTCAAATAATAACGATTTCACTTTTGTTTGTTGCGAATATATTGTTACGTTCTGTTCTACTGTTTCATTGATACAACGCGTTTTATATTTGCAAAATAAGATTTTATTTTTTCTAAAACAGAATACCTACACCGTCGAAGTACTCCTCCACATCGCTATTTGCAAAATAAGATTTTATTTTTTCAATAAAAAACTTATTTTGCAAAAAGTTGAAAAGGGAAAAAGTGAAGAAATATAATACAAACACCGACTGCCGAAATTAAAGTTATTTTTTAATTATTAGTGTATTTTCTTTTTTGGAAGTCGGTTGTTTTTTTTTTATAAAAAAGTTATTTTGATTTTTCACTTTTTAGTTGTTATACCCCAGAACTAAAAACCCCAATAACATGGAACGTGGAATTTAAACATACTCGTAATTGGAGAAAACCAAAACGTCATCTATGTATACGTATTTTTCTTGTTTTTGTTCAGTTATTTAGAAAGCGCTGAAGCAATTTCGATAAAATTTATATGGGACCACCTCGGGAGTATATTCTTTCGGATATCGGAATTTTGAAAATCGGTCCACAACTGACTGAGAAATCGGTGGACATACATAAAAAAAAAATATACATACAGCCAAACATAGAAACTCCTCCTTTTTCGAAGTCGGTTAAAAACAGAATAGCCTTAGGCGTCGAAGTACTCCTCCACATTGCTGTCACCCAGAAGACTGCCAGCATTGCCACGTTGACTGGCAATGCTAATTTGTGAAAAACGACTCAGCCCTCTGGTCACAGAAAGTGTCAAAACCGTCGGCGATGTTTGTATATACTCGTATGTACGTAGTTTTAGTTAATATTGTTGTTATATATTTTTTTTTTTTTTAATAATAATATTCCACAACTATCACACAACGCCATCTAGTCCCAAGCTAAGCAGAGCTTCTGTTATGGGTACTAGACAACTGATAAACATACTTATATATTTCTAAATACATAAATATTATAGATAAATTACACCCAGACACAGAACAAATGATTGTGCTCATTACACAAACATTTTTCCTGGGTGGGAATCGAACCCACGACCTCCGGCATAGCAGTCAGGGTCACTAACCACTAGACAAACAGGCCAATATTCTGTTGAACTTTGTCCTTAATTTTTCCAAAGATTTGCTTTAATAATATACTGATCTATCTACGTTGCCAACTTTGCGGTGCCAATTTCTTATGGTGAGTAGTGTGGTCATAGCATTTAAATGTTATTGCTATGACCACACCAAACAGCATGGTTTTCGAAGACCGCAAGCAGAACAGGTGACAAACATATTATGTTTATTTTTCTGAAAATTATAGGGTGGTGAAGTTATTTATTGTTACCATTGCGCAGTGCTCTCAAACGAGTATTTAAGGGGTTATGTATGTTATTCTATCATCATCATCATCATCATCAAACAACAAACAAACAAACATCAAACATTTTTCATTTTTTTTTTTTTTTTTTTTTCATCATCATTTCAGTCATAAGACGTCCACTGCTGGACATAGGCCTCCACCAAGTGTCGTCACAACAATTGGTCCTGTGCGACTCGCATCTATTGGCTACCCGCGATTCTCGCCAGGTCATCGGTCGACCTTGTGGGAGGCCTTCCAACGCTGCGTCTTCCTGTACCCGGTCGCCACTCCAGAACTTTTCAGCCTCATCGAGGATTTGTTCTGCGAGCAATGTGCCCTGCCCACTGCCTTTTCAGTTTGGCGATTCATCATCATCATCATCAGCCTTCTAGTGTCCCCACTGCTGGGGCACAGGCCTCCTCTCTATGAGAGGGTGTGGGCCGTAATCCACCACGCGAGCCCAATGCGGATTGGTGGATGTCACATATCTTCGAATGTTTGGTTCTAGGACATGCCGGTTTCCTCACGATGTTTTCCTTCACCGTTCTGAGAGCAGATTCCGGACCTTCCAGACCGGTTTGGCGATTCACCGGATTTTTATTCTATAAAGTTTTTTATTTCAATATATTACTCGGAATGAACTCATCATCATCTTCCTGCCCTTATCCCATGTTACTTGGGGTCGGCGCAACACGTTTTTTTCTTTCATTCTGTCCTGTCAGCCGTCACACTGTCACTTACTCCCTTTTCTTTCATATCACTCCTCACACAATCCATCCATACTTTCTTTGGCCTCCCTCTCCCTCTCCCTCTCCATCCATCCACATTTATATTCATAACTCTTTTAGTTACATGTGTTTCATCCCTCCTCTTCACATGACCATACCAAGATAAGCGGTTCCCTTTAAACTTTTCTGTAACTGGCGCCACTTTTAAACTACCTCTAATGTACTCATTTCTCACTTTATCTATTCTCTTTACTCCACACATCCATCTCAACATTCTCATCTCCGCCACATGCAATCTTTTTTCATCCGTCTTTTTCACAGGCCAACATTCTGACCCATACAGTACGAGAGGTCTAATCACGAATTAAAGATTTTCGTCGTCGGTCGCAAGTTGTTCCAGTGACCTGTCGTCATTTCATCCATCCTGAGTTGATCCTATGCGTTACGTCTCGGTCTATATCGCCATCCCCTTGAACAAGCGAACTCGGAATGAACTGAATATTCTTTTTTAATGTTATGTTAAAAAAAAACGCGACGAGATTGCAAGTGATCAAGCCATCAAAATATTCTTGAATTACTGAAATAAACAGCTAATCTTGGCAACCAAAGCCATGTTTGCCAAAGATATATAAAAAGCAAATTAAAAATAGAACCCCTAAACCTCAACAATTTTACAGTCAAACATACTCCGCTCACAGACCAGAATAACTCTATAAACAACTAACATTACTATATCTCTATGTCCAACACAACATTTCTTGTCTCAAGTTATCCTAAGCCTATCTTATCACCTCCCTCGTTTGTTTTTACGAGGTGGGCAGAATGCGAACTAAGTACGTGTGGCCATGGACAGCATGTAGTACGGGCCAATAATGGGATATTTGTTGGTACTGTACCATATTGTACCGGCCGTGTGGTCTTCGTAAAGAGTGTTGGTACATCGTATGTCAGACTGAGAATGTGTGGAAGATGGGTCTCCTATATATGTAGACTTTAAGTGGTTGTTGTTATAATGTATCATGCATGGCAAAATTTAACCAAAAAAAAACTTTTTAACAAAAAATTTAACCGACGAAAAAGAACTAAAAAGCAAAAAATAAATAAACCTTTTAAGTCTTGAGTATTGAGCTTATTTACCTACATAAAATATCAAATTTTATGTAAACTAATTTTGAGTCGCCGCCAAACAACAATCTGATTATTAAATATCTAAATTTTATATGTACGTAGAAATGAAGAAGGCTAGATGTAGGTAATTAATCATTTAATTATGGCGCCGACTTAAAATTAGTTTACATAAAATTTGATATTTTATGTAGGTAAATAAGCTCAATACTCAAGACTTAAAAGGTTTATTTATTGTAACCTTGTACCTGATTAAGTTATGAAAAGTAAACAGAAACAATATTTGTGCCTAATTTTCGAGGTTTTCTCTCAATTTTATCAGGATTCCATGATCAGATCCTGTCACTATCTAAGAAAAAAAGAATCATCAAAATCGGTTCATAAACAACGGAGTGAGGGCCGTACATACGTACAGAAACGCTAAACGTGCCCACAATTTTCGAGGTTTTCTCTCAATTTTATCAAGATTCCATTATCAGATCCGATTTCCTTGACATGGGACCACCCTTGAGGTATACCCTATCTAACAAAAAATAATAATTAAGATCGGTTCATAAATGACGGAGTGAGGGCTGAACATACACAAAAAAAAAAATATATATATATATACGGTCGAATTGAGAACCTCCTCCTTTTTTTTCGTCGGTTAATAAAATTAGAAAATATTCAAAAACCCGACGGCAAAAAACAACTAAACAGTTCCAAACAAGTTACTTTTCAAGAAGTCTGATGCTGTTGGTGGCATTTGATTTAGTTCAGTCGCAGATTTAATGCCCTCAATTGCATCAGAATTTGTTTATTTTTTATTATTTCCTTAATTTCAGAGACTTATATTTTTAAATCGCGAACGCCTCCTCAAGCCCTTTATTCTGATATCCCATATGACTAATATTACAAAAACCAACGATCACACTTTTTTTTTGTGGGGTGTTAAATCCTCCAATGACATCTCCCGCTCTAGGGTGCAGCGGGAGGGCGTCTCAGACTCTTACTGACTAAAATCCACCCCTGTTCCTCCCTGCCCTGAATGCCCAGGGGCGAGGTAACTCTTTCGAATTTATCCTCAACCCCTAGGCAGTACCAAATGACGGTTTTTTTTTCAAAATTCATGTTGTCTATGTCACTTCGGCTGTCAAGACCAATCTAATGATATCATATTAGTTACAATCCATCCAGTCATTTAGGTTACTACATATATATGTAGGTAAATACTCTTAAATATAAGTTGTATGTACACAAAAGGATGCTGCATCTTGTTGATCAGCATATTGTTTCGTTTCTGTTTAAAACTTTTTACGAAAAAATAGAACCGACTTCCAAAAAAGTGCAAAATAACTTTATTTTTGGAAGTCGGTGTTTCTGGTTTTGTGCCTTAATTTTTTTGGAAGTTGGTTCTATTTTTAACCGACTTCAAAAAGAAGGAAGTTATCAATTCGGATGTTTGTATTTTTTTTAATGTATGTTCGGGCATAACTCCGTCATATATTGACGGATTTGCAAAATTATTTTTATTCGAAAGGGGTTTATTCTGAAACGGACCCATTTAAATTTCATATAGGTCGGATGATGAGTTTCGGAGATAGACAACGGAACTCTTCAAAAAATGACAGCAAACTAACCACGATTGCTGCTTTTGTATAAATATGGATTTTTATCACAATTTAATTGGGAATCACAACTAAAAAAAGTGAAAAATAAAAAACTTAAAAAAAAATAGAACCGACTTCCAACAAAAGTGCAAAATAACTTTAATTTTGGAAGTCAAAGTTAAAGAAGTGTCAAAAAAAAACGAAGACACAAAACCAGAAACACTCGCAGCAATCGCATTTTTATTAACCGACGAAAAAAAGGAGGAGGTTCTCAATTCGACCGTATATATATTTTTTTTTTTTGTGTATGTTCAGCCCTCACTCCGTCATTTATGAACCGATTTTGATTATTCTTTTTTTATTAGATAGGGTATACGTCAAGGGTGGTCCCATGTCAAGGAAATCAGGATGTGACAATGGAATCCTGATAAAATTGAGAGAAAACCTTGAAAATTGTGGGCACGTTTAGCGTTTCTGTATGTATGTTCGGCCCTCACTCCGTTATTTATGAACCGATTTTGATAATTCTTCTTTTCTTGGATAGGGTATACCTCAAGGGATCCTGATAAAATTGAGAGAGAACCTCGAAAATTGGGCACGAATATTGTTTCTGTTTACTTTTCATATCTTAATCAGGTATTTGCATTTAGGAACCATCACATCATGAAACTGAGCTGATGATGGAAACCATAGCTTTCCTAAACAATAGAAGTTATATATAAAAACTAGTTTTAGTGACAAATACCACTTAATATGGTTTGAAGAAAAGACGTCTTTACAGTATTGGAGGTAACCTCAACTGGTCAATATCCTGGGAACTTCATGGAAGGATGGTTATTTCATCAGCTTAGTGGCAAGAGGAATGATGAAGAATTAGAAATTAGCCTCAGAGTGTTACAAGATGATGCGAGCCACAAAAAATCAAAAAATAAAAAACTTTTGAACAAAAAAATTAACCGACGAAAAAGAACTAAAAAGCAAAAAATAAATAAAACTTTTAAGTCTTGAGTAATGAGCATATTTACCTACATAAAATATCAAATTTTATATAAACTAATTTTGAGTCGGCACCAATTAATAAAATGATTAATTACCTACTTACAGCCTTCTTCATTTGTAAGTACTTATAAAATTTAGATATTTAATAATAAGATTGTTGTTTGGCGCCGACTCAAAATTAGTTTATATAAAATTTGATATTGTGCCGCGATACCTCTCTTCCGAATTTATCCGCGACCCAGACAGGCATTGGTTCTGGTGGACCCCGTCAGTTTTGCTGACATCTCTTTGAGGCGCGCGTGGAACACTACGCGCCGTCGACTCGGGCCTGGTCCTTATCGAACGGCGACCTACCAATTACTCTCCGTCCGCAAGCCGTGGCCGGGAGTCGCCTTGCGTCTACCGACGCCCGGGCCGTCTCCTGCGGCTGCAGCTAGGGGCGTGAGGGCGTCTCCGTTGAGTCTCCCTCATGCGCTACGCCTCCTCCTAAGGGAATGATGCAAGCGTGATATTGTAATAGTCGAAAATTCGGAACCAGCTGCAAAAGGGTTTTTTTTTTTTTTTTGGGGGGTGGGAAATCATCTTATGACTCTTTCCGCTCTGGGGTGGAGCGGAAGGGCGTGTCAGACTCTTACTGACTAAAACCCACCCCTGTTCCTCCCTGCCCTACGCGCCCGGGGGCGAAGTAACTCTTTCGAATTTATCCTCCACCCCCGGGCAGGCACTGGCCGTGGCAGGCCCCGTCCTTTGCTGACAACTCTTTGAGGCGCGCGTGGAACACTACGCGCCGTCGACTCTCGGGCCTGGTGCTGATCGGACGGCGAGTTACCCGCTACTCGCCGTCCGCAGGCCCGGGTAGCTGCAAAAGGGTAGTATTAAGTATAATATACCTACCTATATACATTTTTACAACCCAACTTTTATAAGCCGATGTAAATGTCGTAGTAACAGTAATCCCGCGGCTAAATTGTTGTTATTTATAACTATTTTACAAGGAAATTGCTTTTTACAAAGAAGAGAACCTTTAAGGTGTTGGGCTAATAACTCAATTCAGATTCTAGTGAGGGGACATTTATTAGTGTTTACCTACCTATCGATAAAAGGATGTATAATTTTCTCATTAGATTAGTAGCGTAGTATTAGTACTTCCCACATTATTAATTATATCCAAACTATATCTATCTGTGTGCCAAAATTTCATTCACATTCTTTCATCAGTTTTGGCGTAATTGAGTAACAAACATGCATCCATCAGTGCAAACTTTCATTAATTATATTAAAACAGCTGTGACGAAAAGAGAAAAATAAAGATGCCAGAAGATAGATACGACGCGACAACATGTTTTCGTTGAAAATAATTGTCTGTATACTGTTTTACGGTTAGAAATATGGAATAGCCAGACTAGCGACCCACCTGCTTCACAAGGAAGTAATATTATTAGAATGAGAAGTAGCGCCATCTAGCGTCAAAAATCAACTGTGACCGTCGAAAGACCCTCGGAAACTGTATTTTTTCTGGATGAAAAGGACCCTGTGTCCTTTTCTGTACCCTTGACAACGTATACATCCAAATTTCATGATGATCAGTTCAGTGGTTAAAGCGTGAAATGGTAACAAACAAACAAACAAATTTTAATTTTTTGCAATTTTTTTCCAATGACATCTCCCGCTCTAGGTGGAGCGGCAGGGCGTTTCAGACTCTTACTGACTAAAACCTACCCTGTTCCTTCCCTGCCCTGAGTGCCCAGGGGCGCTGTAACTCTGTTTCGAATTTATCCACAACGCGTTTTTTTTTTTTTGGTTGGTGGTAAATCAACCAATGACATCGCCCGCTCTGAATGGAGCAGGAGGGCGTGTCAGACTCTTACTGACTAAAACCCACCCCTGTTCCTTCCCTGCCCTGAGTGCCCAGGAGCGCGGTAACTCTGTTTCGAATTTATCCACAAACCCTGGGCAGACACAAACAAACTTACATTCGCATTTATTAGTTAGGATTAGGACTAAGAACGTTTTCTATGAAAACGCGTTGTTTCATTGTCGCGTCGCACCTGTCTGCGGTAGTCTTTATTCCTTCGTTTGTATTTCTATCCTATTTTTATTTCATTCACAAAAACGTTTTTGTTTTTCCTTTTCTCTATCCTTTTTCCCAACAATGTCGGGATTGACGTTCAATGTAACTTGATTCGGCTCATTTCGCTTGGAACCATTTTCCTCTTTCGGCTATTTTAGAACAATTTAAATGATATGTTATTTATAGGTACGTTTCGTTTATTTAATCGTAAATAAGGTAGATTTTATCGGGAACTTTCGTTATTTATAAATGATTTTATACTTAGTCCTAGTTATTAAACAGTGTTGTGCTAACCTATCCCACTTTTTCATAAATATCAATCAATCTGCCTAGCCATTTCCCAATTATCTTGGGGTCGGCTTCCAGTCTAACCGGATGCAGCTGAATACTAGTATTTTACATAGAGCGACTGCCTATCTGACCTCCACAACCCAGTTACTGGGTAATACGATACCCCTTGGTAAGATAAGACTGGTTTTCACAGTATCAGGCTTCTGGCGACCCGTAACGACTGTCAAAGATCCACAATTGACAGCCGGGCCAAAGGCTTAACGTGCTTTCTGAGGCACGGAGGAGTCTCGGTATGAAAAAATGGTCACCCATCCATGGACCAACATGCGTAGCTTAACCTCATGGTTTGTCATTTTCATATTACGATACTTCATCTACTTTACAATAAACTAGCGACCCGCCCTTATTTTTTTGGCTTCTCAAGAGTGTAATAGACTTTTTCGATTTCCCAAAATTTTCTTTCATACTGACTTTGTCCTGACAATAATTACGAACACAACAAAAAACGACACGATGCGCTTACATACATTCGACGATTAATTTTTATTTACATTGATATGAATGTCTAAATCTTCTTCGAATAATTAGATGTTAATGTTTCAAACATGTCAGCGTAAGATGTTAGATGATTAATGCTAAGATATTAGCGTGACAAATAAATTTAAATTTAGTTCAGATCATATATTATTTAACCAGTAGATACCTATGTGCAAAAACTGTCCTAAATGTAAAATTATATCGAAAAGCAGTAAGTATTAAAGAACCGCATACCTAAAGAAGTTTTTTTTTTGTTGTGGGTTGGGAAATCATCCAATGACATCTCCTGCTCTAGGGTGGAGCGGGAGGGTGTGTCAGACTCTTACTGACTAAAACCCACCCCTGTTCCTTCTCTGCCTGAGAGCCCAGGGGAGCGGTAACTCTGTTAAGAATTTATCCGCTACCCACCTAAAGAAGGTTAACATTGTCATTATTAATATAAAAAAAAAAAACAATTTTGATTAAAAAGATCGTATTTTTTTTTTTTTGGGCGGTGGTAAATCATCCTATGACTTCTTCCGCTCTAGGGTGGAGCGGAAGGGTGTGTCAGACTCTTACTGACTAAAACCCACCCCTGTTCCCCCCTGCCTCGAGTGCCCGGGGGCGAGGTAACTCTTTCGAATTTATCCTCCACCCCCGGGCAGGCATCGGCCGTGGCAGGCCCCTTCCCTTGGCTGACAACTCTTTGAGGCGCGCGTGGAACACTACGCGCCGTCGACTCTCGGGCCTGGTGCTGATCGGACGGCGAGTTACCCACTACTCGCCGTCCGCAGGCCCGGGTCTACGGTAGCCGGAGATCGTCTCGCGGCGTCCGAACCCCCTGGCGTCTCAGGCGGCGGTTGCGGCTGGGAGCGCTAGGGCGACTCGGCTGTGTTCGAGTCTCCCTAGCGTATGCCGCCTCCCTCTTCGCGAGCATTACTGCTTCGCAGAAGGAGGAGACGGCCTCCCATTCCCTCTCGCTCCGTACCATGGCCTGAACCAGGGCACGGCGCGAGAGGTCGCTGCCGCCTATCGCATCCACGAGGACACGGCGGTGCTCTGCCCAAGCGGGGCAAACCTCCACCGTATGCTCCACCGTGTCCACTGGGCGATCCTCGCAATGAAAACACCCGAGGGTCACCTCCGCCTTGATCCGACACAGGTACTTACCGAAACAGCCGTGTCCGGTGAGCACCTGCGTCAGGCGGAAGGTGAGGGCGCCGTGACGCCTCTCCAGCCACTCCTCAAAGAGGGGCACTACCGCCTCGATGGTGGCGTGCCCAGCGCTGGGTTGCGACAGTCGCTCTCTCCATGTCACTATGAGATCCTGCCGGAGCTCGGTCCGCCGAGCCGCGAGTTGTCGCGGCAGCGGAGTTTCGCCCCGGCGTGGCGGCACGGTGACAGTCCGGCAAGGAGGCTCGCCGCCTCACGGGAGATCGTGCGGTATCCTCGGATGATGCGGATCGCCATGACCCTCTGGGACGCGTTCATCAGGCGAGCTGATCGCTGCCTCAACGAACGCGCCCACACCGGTGCCCCGTAGAGGGCCATGGACCGCACGATCCCATTAAAAAAAAAAAAAAAAGATCGTTTCGGTCCACTTTGCGGGAGACCTTCCAAATGTTGCGTCTTCCGGGAACATAATATAATAAAAAAAATTCAACAGCTACCAGGAAATTAAATGTGCAAGAAGAAACAATAACAAACTTGGTAATAAAACAAAATCATTAATAGAAAATAGGCAAATATTAAAGCATAATCGAATTAACAAATAAATAATAAAATTGATAAATTATAAAACGAAACATTACACGACCTTAGAGACTGTAACACCAGCATGATTACTAAACTTAGTAATAAAACAAAATCATTAATAGAAAATAGGGAAATATTAAAGCATAATCGAATAGATAAATAAATAATAAAATAGATAATTAATTAAAAGAAACATTACAGAAGACCTTAGAGATAGTAACACCAGCATGATTAAACCAGCTTTAATAAGTAACACGTCTTTACGAGTTGCAAAACAGGGATTCACGAAGGGCAAGACCTGGATTTCCGGCCTAAAAGATTATGCCTCGCCTGTACGGCTAAACAGATTTGTACGAAAGGACAACACGTTAATTTTTATCCCCGAAGTAGGTACGTTTCCATCTGCCCAGGGGTCGCGGAAATTCGGAACAGAGTTACCGCATCCATTTTTTTTTTTGGGGGGTGGGAAATCATCCAATGACTTCTCCTGCTCTAGGGTGGAGCGGAAGGGCGTGTCAGACTCTAACCTGTCAGACTTAACCCACCCCAGTTCCTCCTTGCTCCTGAATGCCCAGGGGCGAGGTAACTCTTTCGAATTTATCCGCAACCCCTAGGCAGGCATCGGCCATGACAGGCCCCGTCATGTATGCTGACAACTCTTTGAGGCGCGCGTGGAACACTACGCGCCGTCGACTCTCGGGCCTGGTGCTGATCGGACGGCGAGCTACCCATTACTCGCCGTCCGCAGGCCCGGGGAAAAAAAAGAAACGCTTCACGATTTTGCGTGTCATCCTTGCGCAGGGGCCATGCTAATCTTCTTTGTATCTTCCAATTTCAGTATATGCAAGGCAACTGAAGGAACAGGGGTGGATTTTAGTCAGTAAAAGTCTGACATCCCTCCCGCTCCACCCAGAGCATGAGAAGTCATTGGATGATTTACCACCCAAAAAAGAAAAAGGTTCCATGGGAAAATTTTCGACATAAGCGTGGAAAAAGCCACTGGCAAATGATAGAAATTAAAAAGCAAACAGGTGTAAAATAATCTCACCGAAAATAATAAGCCAAGAGACTAAACCGTGCATTTAATCCTCAACATAAACTTCTCATGAATAGTGTCTCCATATGGGCACAAGTCAAATACATATTTAATAAACAGACAACGCCATAAATTACACGCGAAACGTTTATGTACAGAATACTCTAGCTACCATATTATGCTAGCTTTATATCTTAGAACATCATCACAAAATATTACAGAAGACCAACTCCAAACAACAAGCGAAAACGTACGCACACATAGACGCGCAATCATCTTTTTTTTTTACTTTGATAGGCTTACGCTTGATCAATCTCACCTGATGGTAAGCGATGTTACTGTGGACGTTGGAGCATACTTGCCAAGAAGTAACCTATTCACTCTTGACTTCAGGCCCTGCGCGCGTCAAATGTCAACATCTGTCAAGCCCCGTTGACAGTCGGCCATCGTGTAACTACAGACTTTGTCAGGAACGCGTGAATCGGGTTTTTGGCAATTTTTTTGGCAAGGCAAACGAAATTTCCTCCGTGGTGCACATGTGTGCGCTAGAAACTGAAATGCAATTATGCGAATTATGCGACTTTTAATGTTTTTTAACACCTCAAGGCCCTGCGTCGACGAGAGGCGACAGCAATCAACACCGTCGTCGGGCCCCGCCTCGCCATAAGCGGCGGCAGTTTCGCGCGCTTTAAAACTATTATTACTAATAAGGAACGATTTTACTCCGGCAGTGCTGATCCGGCGGTGCTCCGGCGGTGCTCCGGCGGTGCGGGGAGACAGTTTTGATCGCTGTCTCCCCTCGTCGACGCAGGGCCCTGACGGGTTTATTGAAGATCACGTCTAAACGACTAGTCTTATTTCTTTAATAAAAATATATGTTACTCTTAACAATTTCCTTCGTAATTTGATATTTTTCTATCGTAGTGTAATTAATTTGTAAAGTTATATCTAACTCGGATAAAAAATTGAGAATCACGCAAAAACTACAAAGCGTATTTTTATTGAACTATCACCATTTTAAAGACCATTTAATTGTTTATATTTTAGTATACGTGTTTTAGTATAATACCTGTTATTTTATGAATAAACAATTAATAATGTGCCTAATTTCGGACAGCGCTCCTTGATGGGCGAGTCCTATTACTGGGTGGACGAACGACACGTTACGTGAGCTCAGCACAGAACACGCAAGCTAACCACTCAAGGTCATTGTTAGTTAATAGCGCCTTAAAGAACTCCAGGTTGTAGCTATCAGGAAACACAGACTCCGGCAGGGAATTCCACTCCTGAGCTGAACGCATAATGCTCGTGTTTACAAAACCCTTTGTGCGTATGGTGTATCGTATATCTAACTGGGTAATACCCTTACATTCTTCTCAGACTCATATAACGAATTGTTTGAGCTGGCACAGGAAGGTTTTAACACAGTATGTCACTGGCTTTCAACAAATTCTCTCACTATAAACGAAGATAAAACTAAATACATTATTTTTTCTATTCATAACCGTACGGACGTAAATAACCTAACCTCAAACATAATTGCGCATAAATGTAATTTTCCTCCAGCCCTCAACTGCAACTGTTCTGTCATAAAATCTATTAAATGCATAAAATATCTTGGAATTGAAATAGATGCCAACTTAACATTTGAAAACCATATACAGTCTCTATCACAGCGAATTCGTAAACTTACTTACATTTTTAGAGAGCTTCGTGGTGTAGCAGAGAAGCAAACCATACGGCTGGTATACGAGGCTTTGGTACAGTCAGTTCTAAGTTATTGCATCACTACATGGGGTGGTGCTTGCAAAACAAAACTGATAACGCTAGAAAGAGCTCAAAGACTTATTTTAAAAGTAAGCTTTTCTAAGCCTCGTTTATACCCTACCTCTAAACTATACGAAGAATCGCAAGTGCTCTCAGTACGACAGCTCTACATATTACTTACCGTTCTACTTAAACTTCCTAACATATCGGGGGAAAGAAAACAACGCATAGCCACCACAAGAAGAATCTATGATATATGTGAGTCCATCCATGTAAATACTCATTTTGCACAAAGATTTTTCCCTTACAGAGGAAATATGCTATTTAATAAACTAAATAAGATAATTTCTATATCCAGTTGTAATAAAAATGAATGTAAAAGTAAAATTAAAAAATGTCTATTAAGATTAAATTATTACGAAACTGAAAAAATTATTGAAGTGGCAAGGTAGTTTTATGTTTGTGTAACGCATATATGTATATAAATAAGTATAGCATGCATAGCACGTATATTGAAACATTCTCACACACACACACACATACAAACACCATCATACACCACATACACCATACACACATTTAACATGTACCTACTCGCTGAATTATAATTTGCATACAATATTATGTGATGGGGGGCCTGGAGTTCTATAGTACAGGCCTAGGCTTAGTTTAGACTCCAGATCTCCCACAATTTACATTTACGTAACTGTCAACCTGTATATTTAACTTTAAGATTGTCCTCGTATATAATGTGTAATTTGTGGAGATGAATAAACATTTTTTATTTTTTTTTATTTTTTTTTTATTTATTTTTAATTCCCTCCCTAGTTTTTTTTTCCTGGGCGGTAAATCATCTAGGAACTTCTCCCGCTCTGGGTGGAGCTGGAGATCGTGTCAGACTCTTACTAACTAAAACCCAACCGCGTTCCTTCAGTTGCCTGGGCCAGGGCAAGGTGTCTTTCAATTACTCCTGCGCCCCTTCGCAAGGTTGGCGTCAGTTTTTCTGGCATCCTTACTCCATCTTCGACCATATCATCGCTTACCATCAGGTGAGATAGTGGTCAAACGCGTGCCTATCAATAATAAAAAAAAAAACCTTCAACGACTGATCTACAAATGACAGACGGGACAACCATGTTTTCCAATGCCACCCATCCAAGAACCGACCTCGGCGCGTTGAATCTTGGAGATGACTCACCTTCTGTACTTTTCTGCCATCATATTATGCCAGCTTTATCTCTTAGAACATCCTTGTGACCTATATCCTTTAGCAAAGTCTAATAACTTTGGAGAACGCAAGCGACTGATGTGCACTGTTGTAATTTTCTAGTCTTATCTTAGCTTGGGTGGAGTTTCTTGAAATGGGGATGAAAATTCTAATAACTGAAGTGTAATTATTTAAAAATGAAAATATTTTTAGGGTATCCGAAGGGTCCAAACGAAGCCCTATTACTGTCACTCACGTGTCCGTCTATCCGTCGTCGTCTGTCACACAGGTCTTACAGCCAAACGGTTGGAGCTACAGTCTTCAAATTTTCACAGTATAAGCATCTTGTTGACCCAAAGCCATACAAACAGTCAAAAATACATTTGGTACGGAACCCTAAATGTGCGAAGTGCGACACGCACTTGACCAGTTTTTAATATTTAATGGTGTCGATTGCCTTGTCTGTAAAATAAATAAATGAAAATATATACATTTTTTTTTTATTTTTATTTTTTATTTTATTTATTATATAATAATTAGCCCTATCAAACGTTGTCATCATCACCATTTTAGCCGAAAGACATTCATTGCTGGTGAGGCCCTTCCAACGCTTTGTCTTCCGGTGCGCGGTCGCCACTCCAGAACTTTTCGGCCCCATCGACCATCTATTCTGCGAGCAATATGCCCTGTCCACTGCCACTTCAGTTTGGCGATTCTTCGGGCTGAGTAAGTAACAAAAAAAAAATATATATATATAAATATATAAAAAGTTGGTTCTCCTGCGAATACCTTCATTTCTAATGAAAAGGTTTCAAAGGTTTTACCCATTCTGAAATTGACAAAATTTGACATAGTAGGTAGTTAGACCAATGATTTTAGTAGAAAATTTAAATTTTACACGTTAAACTCACAAAATTAAGTACTAAATTCTCCGTTGGTTCATATACAGAGAAAGAAAGAAAACTGCAAATTCGGACTGCAAAAAAAAACAATACAGAATTATATTTAGGCCGCTTATTTCTATAGTGCGTAATATCGATATTTCTCTCGCACATCACTACCCCGTAAAAATAAAGTTGTTAGTTTTAGGGTGGGGCTATTTCGCAATCGTAAAGCGTCGAGTTCGAACGTGTCGAAAGCTTAGCCTGGGCCTAATGAGGTACAACAATGTGGGTAACAAGGTGCTGGGAAATAACCGAAGTGAACTGGTTTTTTGCTACGTAGTGTTTTTGGCATAAGTTCTATTCTTACTGTATTTTTATAACTAAAAACCACTTGGCAAAATGTGAGTGTGGTGCCCCTGTCCAGCAACACTTGCTGGACAGGGGCATCGCATACTCGGTATCATTCGTCATCATTCGCTTACTCGGTTGACATCAATTTGATGGGCACTTTGCGGTACATTGCTGCTTTGCTCGGTGGACATCTATTATAATAGACACTATTTAGTCGGAATGCATTTCCGAACGCAACCTTGAGAGGTGACAGCTGTCATCTGTCACTTGTTGGTTTGTCCGTAGTGAAAAAACGTGTTGAAAATGTAGATTTTGAGCTTGGGATTAAAATCGTTTTGGACCTAATTGTTTGCTGTTGAACTAAATTTGATTAAAACCCCATTTGATGTAGTGGTAAAACAGGTTATTTTGTGAAAATACTTGGAAGTTTGGTTGGTTTGCGAGAGACCGCGCGCTGGGTGAGATCACCGGCTCCCTTTTGGGGTCACCTTTAAAGTTTGGTATACCTACTGACAAGCACACTACACTACCACATTTAACTCTGACATACACACATATAGCCGGATTGGTCCCTGGACGAAGACTTCAGAAACTTTGGGTTAGTCTTATCAAGCTCTGCGTATCGCGGACGATTTGCGGCCCGGTTGGAGCCAGAACGTCCGGGAGGCACGCTTCCACACTCTTGTCTCCTCAAGTAGGATCCTTTGCCCTGGCTTGGTTGCAAAATAGGCACTACGTAGTACATTTTTGTTTTCCTATACGTCAAAGCAGCAATGTAATGCATAGTGCCTGTCAAATTGATGTCAACTGAGTTAGCGAATACACCTGCAGAAGATGACTCACATACTAGAATACCCCGAGTACCTTATCACCCTAACTGTGGAGGACCTGATGAACGATAATAAAGTTGCAATTAATGTAGTCAGCTTTTGGGTGTAAAGTATTTAAAAGTTGGAAACCATCGATTCGAAAGAATAAGAAGTATTTTTAGTAATTTTTAGCTATATATTTACAGGAATTTCAGAGGTATTCAAGACTTTACCTTCATAAAGAGCCGTTTTCCGTCCCGTTTTGTGAAAGTCACTTTTTTGCGAGATGACCTTTGAAAGGCATGTCAGGGGCCAAAGTCAGGGTCGCGGATAATTTAGAAATAGAGTTACCGCGGCCCTTGGCACAGAGGCAATTAAATCTAATTAACCAGACGCCAATTATAAAAAAGAAAAAAAAGGAAACTTGTCGAACTATATTGTGGGGTATCAAAATAAAGGGTTCGAGAAGGCAATTCCAAAAATATAACTCATTAAAACGCAGATAATTAAAAAAATTAATATTTTCAAAATACCCGACAGTAATAAACAACTAAAATGTTCCAAACAAGTAACTTTTCAAGCAGTCTGATGCAGTGGGTGACATGGAATCAATCATCATTATCATCATCATTTCAGCCGAAAGACGTCCACTGCTGGACATAGGCCTCCTCCAAGTGTCACCACAATGATCGGTCCTGTGCGTCTCGCATCCATCGGCTACCCGCGACCTTCGCCAGGTCATCGGTCCACCTTGTCGGCCTTCCAACGCTGCGTCTTCCGGTACGCGGTCGCCACTCCAGAACTTTTCGGCCCCATCGACCATCTGTTCTGCGAGCAATATGCCCACTGCCACTTCAGTTTGGCGATTCTTCGGGCTATGTCGGTAACCTTAGTTCTCTTGCGGATGTCATCATTTCTGATTCTATCACGCAAGGAAACTCCGAGCATTGCCCTCTCTATTGCCCTTTGGGTGACTGTAAGCCTTCTGATGAGGCCCATTGTTAGCCTCTGCCGATGGAATCAATAATTAAAATATAATAACTAGTCACAGAGGGGAGTCCTATGCCCCAGCTGTGGGGAGTGACATTAAAAGGCTGATGATGATGATGATGAACTGCCACCAATTGCATTAGACTGTTTGAAAAGTGCCTTGTTTGGAACTTTGTAGGTGTTTTTAAAATCGGGTTTTTTAAAAATATTCCATTTTAGTCTGTTCGAAAAAAAGAAAAAAAATAACAAATTTAAACTAATCTTCTTTATGCGCACGTTCAACGTACATACTAACACTCCTCAACCCACACATTTTTCTAATCAGAAAACAAGTAAGGTCTGGCTCTGGGATCTAAGACTATTAGCATTATTTGACCCTTATAACATAGGCAAATCACATATCAAAACAGTGTAATTCACATTGGAATTAACCGCAACCTACCAAGCTATACCATTTCAAAATACCAGCAGCGCATACGTTCAAAGACCCTCACTCCCCGTCGCTTCACATCGAGTCTCATAATTTATTTGTACCAACTATTGCATGTCATAAGTACAGATGTTACTTGCCTGTAACCCGTTGAAGTGCATAGGGCCCTAGTTGGGCGCCCGCATTAAAAATGTAATGTTTCAATCGTTATTCTAGGAAACAAGTCTATTGGTTCGACGGGGGTTTGTGGCCTTACTAAGGGTAGTTTAGAAATAAGAATTAATGGGAAATATGAAATAGGAGATAGTTTTCTTTACAATATTTTTGTACAATGTTTAGACAAGCCAATCAATGATTTCTGAGATATGTATAAAAGCTGGCTTAAATCGTATTAATGGGAAACAAGGTATAGATTTTTTAGTATTATTAAAATGTTGCACCCCAGCCAGCATGGGAATGTGACGAATTTCAATACATGTCAGTCGAATCAAGGGCTTTTTAGCAGCAACTGAATACTTTCAGATCTTAGCCAAACAAAAATAATTATGCTGTTAAAATAAGACAATACAGTCTTGTCCAGGTAAAAATCTGCCTAGCTTTTTTTCCAACTATCTTGGGGTCGGCTTTACCAGGTATAGTTCTTGAAACTAATAAATCTTCCTAATAACTACCACACTATTCGTACGGCGCGCGGCGATGCGCCACCGGTTCATGATGGACATCCCACCCATACGCACAAGACGTTTTTGCAACACATATTGTGCGTATCCTTATGTAATTTCCTGCCGGAGTCTGTGTCTCCTGATAGCTACAACTTGGATTTTTTTATATTTTTTTTCTATGTCAAGATAAAATAGGTTACTTCTAGGCAAGCGTGCTCCAACGTCGACCACATCATCACCAGGTGAGACAGTGGTTAAATGCGAGGCTATCTAAAGTTAAAATAAAAACATCTCGATTGACACCCAGTAGTAGTGGTCCCCATAGCGTGACTGAATCCACCGCAAGATGGCGTGACTCGCCTTAATAGTTTGACACCGCTGCCTTCTACGATTCTGATTGCATTCTCAAAGCATGCACACAGCTAATACTTGCACACAAGATTCAAATCTCTTCAAATAACATACATAGGTACACTCGGTCAAATTGCTTGGAACTTAGTATAGCCTAATAAGGCTTGGTATGAAATGGTTTGAATAATTCATGGTGGTGAGTACGTATTTTGTATTTTTATGTTGTGTTTTTCAGTGGTTTTCTCGGTAACCATTTTGTTAACACAAAAATGTGCTAGGTTTTACAAGAGGTAGCATTATAAGACTTTATGAGCACTTTTCAAGGTACCAAACCGGCCGTCCACAAGTTATAATGTCGTTTTTTGAAAAAGTCATATTTCGAGTTACGCACAAAAATGCAGCGTTAAATTTCATGGAAATCAAGGAAAGTCAACGGTGATTTTATTTATTTATATCTCAACCTATTAATAGTAGTGTAGGCTTAGTAGACATTGGACTTATTCGCGATATGCCTCATTCTGAAAGTGCCCTATTTCGTGAAATGTGTATACTGCTTAGACAGATCGATAGAGAATATTTGGCTGATTCCAATGTTACATTACACTTTAGCTTAGGGATGCCAGAGAGGTGAGGTTAGGTGAAACCGAGGCAATCCTCGCAATTGTTTTTTTTTTTTTTTTAGTTTGGGCTTCGCACGGTTTGTGCATTTAGCCAGTATCAAGCTAGGTAAGTATTTCGCTTTAGATACAGAATACAGTCACTTTTTTCACCATTAGAATGCAGATGTAACACATTCTAATGTTTTTGCAGTACTTGAGAGCAAATGAGTCGAGTCGGCCTTCTCGGCAAGCTTCGCTGAGGTAGTCAACACTACGACGAAATTGTCAGCCCTATTTTACCAAGATCGCACCTGTTTCAATGATTCCACATCTTGTCCAGTTGCGTAGACACTTGAGACACAAAACTACACCAATTTAATCAATTTGCGAATAATTAAAACAGCCACTGAATTTCACTCGAAAAAATCCCGCCAAAAACTCTCTCGCAATTGTTATTTACTTAAATATTTGTCAATTTTTTGACATTGCGAGTTAGCGACTGACCTCCATTTTCTAAATGCTTCTGAAGGTCAATAAATTCTTGTATTTAAAAAACGTTCAAATTCAAGTTGAATTATAATCGCAGCGACAATCACTGTCAAAAAACTTTTCAAAATCTAGGGAGACTAGAGGTGTTTTAGGCAGTTTGCGTCGAGTAGAGTGAAGGAAGTTTCTCTTAGAGTGGTAAATCTCGTAATTTTAAGGAATAATCGCAACGGACTGCGTTGCGATTATTCCTTAAAATTACGAGATTTACCACTCTAAGAGAAACTTCCTTCACTCTACTCGACTTAGCTGACAACAGAAAAAATAAAACTCGTTTCGTTAATCTATCTAATACCTTTAAACGAGCAATTCGACAAAGACAGTTTTACAAAGACAATTCGAAAATTAAAAACGTTTTTACAAAAAAAAACAACCGACTTCCAAAAAAAAATATACTAAAAATTAAAAAATAACTTTAATTTCGGAAGTCGGTTGTTTTTTTTTGTAAAAAAGTTTTTTATTTTCGAATTGTCGTTTTTTTATTTTTCACTTTTCAGTTGTTATACCCCAGAACTAAAAACCCCAATAACACGGAACGTGGAATTTAAACATTTGGAGAACACCAAAACGTCATCGAGGTATACGTATTTTTCGTTTTGGTTCCGTTTCTCAATAAGTGCTGAAGCAATTTCGATAAAATTTATATGGGACCACTTCGGGAGTATATTCTTTTCGATAAAAAAAGAATTTTGAAAATCGGTCCACAACTGACGGAGAAACAGGCGGACATACATAAAAAAAAAACATACATACAGTCGAACATAGAACCTCCTCCTTTTTCGAAAGTCGGTTAAAGAAAGTTTCCGAAGCCGAAAGCCAAATAATCTACCTATTATTTGAATCTTTTTTTTCCACTAGACCATAAATGGGAATCCAGATCCACTGGTTCTGGAGATATTGAAGGTCAAAGTCGCAATTTTTTTTTAACTTTTTTACGAAAAGGAATTCCAAGTGTTATTACTAAACTTTTTTCCTAACAAACATTACCTGAATTTTCGATTTTATTTTTCGAAATTACTTATTTGCAGTTACAAAAACGCAATGAATAACAAACGTATCTGACAAGTACCTACGTGGGTTAGAGCATAGGGTTTACTCCACTTGCCTGGGTTTGCCTTACATTGCGCGCAATAAAAAACAGTATATTTTTTCATACCTAAAAATAAAAGTCGTTTCCCAGCAATAATTTTTGCGTAAAACTACTTTGTTAGACGTACAGTATGCGTAGTTAACGGCTCTGTGATGTATCTTTTTACACTCTGTATATCTAAAATCTGAATCTCGGAAACGGCTCCAACGATTTTCATGAAATTTAGTATGCAGGGGGATTCGAGGGCGAAAAATCGATCTAGCTAGGTTTCATTTTTAGAAAACTTCGTTTTATCCGTGTAAAAACCGAGCAAAGCTCGCTCATCCAGGTACTGTTACTTATGATAAGCCATCTGTCAATTTGATTGAGGGAGGCTAAGTCGAGTGGAGGAAGTAAGTAAGAATATGGATATGATTTTGAACATTTTTATAAACCTAAAATCTCAAAATCTAGTGTACATAGAGCAGGTACAATTTATATAGTGGAACAGCTAAATGCATGGAATATAAAATTAACTCTTGCATGCAATTCCTAAAGTATATAATCATTGAAATTAATTCATTATATTTCCAGAATTCTACGTACTGTTAAAACTGAACTTCCCTGAAAGTCGTTTAGTTTACGTCTTAATCCGAATACATAAGTAATAAGTATTCACTGGAAATCCTGCTGGTGTTTAGTTGTTAATTCATTTCGTTCCACGAAACCCTACTCGTATAAAATTAATCTAGTTTTTTCCTTAGTTACTTTTTAACCGACATCAAAAAAGGAGATTCTGTATTCGATCCGTACGTATGTATGTATTGGGTCCCCACTGCACCTATGAAATTGGCGTTTTTTTCTCACAAATAGAGAACCTCGTCACTTCTATGAATTAAAATATTCATCAATTGCTTGATATTATATCGAATAATGACCGTCATAGACAACTGCCAATAGTAAAAAACCTTATTATAGTTTTATAAACAAAAAAAAAAAACCTTAAAAATTACTCCTCTTTTTGTTAGCAGAAATTACCACTATATTTGTTTTAACTTAGTCAAAACTTATTTTTGTTGCTTAATCTAAGTGGCATACGTTATCTTAGTTTTTAAACATTATTGCATAAAAGTTTTAAAACATAAGTGTTCATAGTTGTTAAATAAATTAAGAAAATGTTAGTATTAAAAATGAAACTTCTTTAAAATTCTCCATACAAAACGCTGATTTCATAGGTGGGACCTAATATATATCTTGATTGTCCGCAATTTTTTCGAAAACTACTGATCCGATTTTGATGAGGGTTTCTTTATTCAAATGCATATTTCAAGGAAGGTTTTATAAAATAAGAAGGTTGTATATAATAGATAGACAATGGAACTCTTCAATAACTAACAGAAAATGACTCGCGATTGCTGCGACCATGTCTATGTATTGTTAAGGTGCTATTAAATGCCAACGGCCTTGAGTGGTTAGCTTACGTGTTCTGTGCTGAGTTCACGCAACGCGTCGTACGTACGTCCACACAGTAATAGGACTCGCCCATCGAGGAGCGCTATCCGCAATTAGACTCATTATTAATTTATTATACATAAAACAACAGGTATTGTACTAAAACACGTATACTAAAAGATAAATAATTAAATTATCTTTAAAATGGTAAAGGTTTAATAGAAATAAGCTTAATAGTTTTTGCGTGATTCTCAATTTTTTATCCGCGTTAGACATAACTTTACAAATTAATTACACTATGTTATAAAAATATATTTCAAATATTCACGTATTAACATATATTTTTTTTTAACAAATAAGACTAGTCGTCTAGACGTGATGTTCAATTTAAAATCATTAGAAGTCGTATATCTGCACTCCTTGAAACTTCTCATCGGAGTATAAACGAATCATATTAACGGTTTTTTTTTATAAATATGGCTATATACAGAAGCCAGCCAAAGCTAAAAGCTGACTAAATTATGAAAAAAACACAAAAAAGTGCAAACAAGTCACTTTTCAAGCAGTCTGATGCAGTTGGTGGCAGTTATTTTAGTTCAATTATTGATTTCATGCCACCAACTGCATCAGACTGCTTGAAAAGTGACTTGTTTGACACTGTTTTGTGCTTTTTTACAGTCGGGTTTTTTGATTTTTTTGATTTTCTACATTTTAGTGAGTTATATTTTTGGAATCACCTCCTCGTACGCTTTTTTGATAACCCACTTAATATAGTTCGTCGACTTTCATTTTTATCTTTTTCATAATATGGCGTCTAGTTGTCGCCATATTGTATTTCGATTACTGTCATTTCTTTGTTAATACTTGCTAGATTAAGACGAATCAATTGACGTGAGAATTATCGAAATTGGCCCACGCGTTTGGTCACTTTTTTTTTTTTTTTTTTTTTTTTTTTTTTTTTTTTTTTTTTTTTTTTTTTTTTTTTGGGGGGTGGGAAATCATCCAATGACTTCTTCCGCTCTAGGGTGGAGCGGAAGGGTGTGTCAGACTCTTACTGACTAAAACCCACCCCTGTTCCTCCCTGCCTCGAGTGCCCGGGGGCAGTATCATAAACGTACAAACATACATACATAGGCTTTTTTTTTGTGGGGTGGGAAATCATCCAATGCCTTCTCGACAGACTCTTACTGACTAAAATTCCTTCCCTGCCTGAGTGCCCAGAGGTGCGGTAACTCATTTTTAGAATTTATCCGCTACATCTAGGCATATACATACATAGGCTGGTAAACACATTACCCTCCCTTGAGTCGCGCAGTCAGGTAAAAAGAAACCTTTTTCTGGCAAAAGCATCAAAATTGGTTATTACAATTAAGCAGTAATTAGCATTTTGAATGCCTACTGGTAAGAGGAAGAGTAAGGGCATGGTGGGAAGTGGGAACCTAACCTAATGGCGGTAACGTCACATGTCAGTTTGTGCATTCTTTTTTGTTACTCGACAATTTCCACTTCCACCGCCAGATTCAAAAGGTTTCTAACAAATATTCTTTCTGTTTTAGATTTTGGCTAAAGTTACTTAAAAATTATTATAAACTGATTCAACTACCCTATTGACACAACGCCAAATCTTATGCTTCAAGCATCCAGAAAAAATGGTTAACATGATATTATTAATCATCATATTAATCATCATCATCAATTCTGTCAATCAATCTGCCTATCCCTTTCCTAACTATCTTGGGGTCGGCTTCCAGTCTAACCGTATGCAGCTGAATACCAGTATTTTACATGGAGCGACTACCTATCTGACCTCCACAACCCAGTTACTGGGTAATACTACGATACCCTTGGTAAGACTGGTTGTCAGACATTCGGGGATTCTCACGACCCGTAACGACTGTCAATCCGCGATTGACAGCCGGGACCAACGGCTTAACGTGTTTTCCGAGGCACGGAGAAGTCTCGGTATGTAAAGATCATCCATGGACCAACTCCGGCAAGCGTAGCTTAACCTGATGGATAGACCCTTGCGGCTGTTATTACTTTAGCCACGACCAGCGTTCAATAATTACTTATGACTCAGTTTTTGACGACCCATGTTCAGTCAACATTTACGGAAAGATATTTCGTCAGTTACAATCAAAAAATCAGCAAAATCCCACGTCTTTCACATCCCAAAAACCTAACTCTTCATTCCAATTCCGATACGCCTTCAGAACGGAATCTTCAAACTGTTCCGAGAAAAAAACTTCACAATAACCTCTTGATTATTTTTATTGGCGAAATGTCTCATTGAGGGTCTGCGGGTGACGCATAGTCTACCTTCACGCTGTGAGGTCGCTGCGGGTGGGCAGACCACCACCACAACATGACCTTCCCCGCCCCCCTTTTACAACCACAAAACGGCGACCCGAGCGCAACACCACCATTACCCATAGCTCCTCTTATATTAGCCACGCAGAACTTTTGTTCCTCGGCCATCAGCGGTATTTTGAACTCGGCAAATTAAACCTTATGTCTCCGTGATAAGGCAGGCTAGTTTTGTTGCAATTTCTACGAATGAATTGAGTTAATAATTATTGCATTCTGACCTGCTACTGTCAGTTGACGTGATTTAGAAGGGTAGTTGGTACATTTGTCATTATTTGGTCGTGCAAACAGGATGGCATTTGTTTTGGAGCAAGTGATTTCTGTTAGAGTTTATTGCAGTTTCGAAGATCGTTATTTTCGGTTAAAAGTACTTTAGTTCGATATGTATGGGGCATTAAAGTCGTACTTTTCCAAATTGGGAGATTTTACCATCATTAAAAAAATATTTTTCTTTTGGGTCTTTACACTCTTTACCCAAAGGGTTACCAATGGGACCCTATTACTAAGACTCCGCTGTCCGTCTGTCTGTCAGCGGGCTGTATCTCTTGATCCATAATAGGTAGACAAGGGGCACCCTCTTAAATGGGGAAGCGCCCATTAATTTTTAAATATTTTTTATTATTATTATTTTATTATAGCGGCAACAGAAGTACATATTCTGTGAAAATTTCAACTGTCTACCTATTACGGATCATGAGATATAGCCCAAAACAAAACAAAAAAAAAACCCTTTTTCAACTAGAAACGTGTTTTTTTCTGTAGTCTATCGTACGGAACCCGTCGTGTGCGAGTCCGACTCGCACTTGGCCGGTTTTTTGTCATTGATAGGCTTGCGCTTGACCACTATCTCACCTGATGGTAAGCAATGATGTGGTGGACGATGGAGCACGCTTGCCTAGAAGTACTCGTAACCTATTCACTCTTGACTTAAAGACCCTCAGGTTGTAGCTACGAGAGAACCGACTGCGGTAGGGAATCCCACTCCCAGTTCACACAGTGAAACACGAAGAACCAGTTAATTTGAAGACTACAAAGGTATCATATGTCTTTTTACCCGACTTCATTTAAGTAAAGGAGGTTCTCATTTTTTCGGTTGCATTTTTTAAAATATTGTATTTATGTTTTTTACGTCAGAACTCCGTATTATATCAAATAAAAAAAAACTGATTTGGAAAATTATTTATATATTAAAAATATATATTTCTAGATTGGTTCCATTTTTATCAAAATCCAGTTTCGAACATGGGATTTACGACGAATTAAAGGAACTCCTCAAATATTATAGACACTCATACAGCGATTTTGGTATTTTCATCAACAAGTCAAGCATGAAATTGATGAAAAACAAAAACCATAAACAACGACGAAGTGGGTTGCAATCTTTTGTAAAAAGCTTTTTTTTTAGTGAATACTAAAACACATGTTTTTCCAAGTAACACTAAATCATTCTTTTTCACTATAAGTGGGTTACCGAACCGATACATCAACTGTTTTTTTATTCGACTGCATATCGAACGCAACGCCTTGTAGACTTATCAAAGAGTAAGATAAGTATAATACTATGAATTAAAATCGAGTGTTCAGTCAATGTCGAATCGACACAGTTTTTCTTTGGAATAAGGTTATGTACAGACATGACTACGAGTTGATCAGTGTAATAATATTTTAAGAAAACTGATCGGACAACCACGAATCTGATCTCATACACAAAGCTTTCTTTAAACTAATATCGTTTTGACTGTGTCTTATTTAATAAAAACGCTAGTTTAAACGATTTTTGTAACCCAGCTGAAAATGGTCAGGTATCCAGAAAAAAAAAATATTCCATGTCTGTTTTTGCAAATATTTATTTACTTACTTAAAAATAATATTTTGAGAAATTAAAAAACAAAAATGGAGAATTTCCTTCTTTTTATAGTTTTGTGCAGGTATAATAGACCAACAGTAATCCTGCAACATGTTTATATGCCAAAATCTTTGATGCCGATAATAGTCTGAATACGGCTCATAAATAATTGATACTGTTATTTTATTTAAGTATAAGAAACAAGAAAGAAGGAAAGAAAAACTATTTATTTTGCACAGATTACAAACACACTTTAATTTACAAAAGCAAAAGTACAAGTATCCAAGCAAAAATACAAAAAATAAAACTAAACTAAATTGCCTAGTGGTCTCATTTATGGTCACACCAAAGACAACCATAGACAATACATGTCTAGGGTGCACCACTTCACGCCATAGATGAAACGTAGGTCTATGACGCCTCGATCAATGATATTTGGAGATCACGACACTCAACAAACAAAACTTACTATAAGGTACTATGTAACATTTCGAAAACATGGTTAATCATGGACGATAAAAAGACTGTTCCAATATCATTTGATATGGCCGCTACCAACCCCCTTAGGCCAAGCCAAAGGGCATAACTTCCACTATTTATTTACGAGTGCATTAAAAACTTCTTTACACTACGTCAGCCCCTAGCACTCTGTAAACGACGCAGAGCATGCCCCGAACTATGTGTGATGTGTGTGAACAGTGACACTAAACTATGGTAAATACGTGTTAATGTTTAGAAATAATTATGGACTTATAAGGGTTTTTTCATTTTTGTAGGATAGCTCTAGGGTTGTACTATCAGAATATGTGTAGTTTATAGTACAAAATAGGGCTATTTAAGTGTAAAAAGTAGTTTAAAGTCCAGTGGTCCACGTTAAGGTAAGGTAACGACATACTATAGCTTCGTGCGCCCTATGACGTCACCGAACCCGGACGCCGACCGCAGCGCCCTCTGGAGGGACGCGGCGGCTATTCTCAGACAAAGAACAATTCGTGTAGACTAGGGCATCTTGGGATTCCACGTTAAAGTGTGTCTCATGAATTGTTGTATGATGATAGTCAATAAATAGTAGACTAGATTATTAGTAAGTATGATTATGAATCTCAGCCACGCGGTGAATTAATAAGTAGGGCGAAATCATGCGCAAATAGCGTCCCGCGTGGTAATTGCAGTAAGAAGAATGTAACATACTGATTAGGCTATGTAGTTACATAATATAGATTATACAGTAGTAGTTTAAAATAGGAAACTCCATGTAAACTGTATGTAAAATAGGTCGCATAGTGGCTTCAATCATGGTTAAGCCCTATGGTGATTTATAAGTAAGACAGTCGTCAGGAACGCTGTATCTTGTATGTTGATTAGGTCTCATGGCAGACTTAGGATCAAACTATAGTGGCTTATGTATGTGTTGTCATTTGTTAACAGAGTGTATGTCATACGAATCTTGCCACATGTAGTTTAGGAATCATGGCGCCGATCGCGCAAAACTAGACAAGCTTCACGGCAATTTTCGTATGACATAGGTGCATGTATTAGGAAACAGATTAAAGTAGATTTCCCACATAGCTGCATGTTAATTTAACGTAGATTAAGAAATTTCAGTAGCTTTGTGTACATCAGCCAGGGTAACAAATTATATAGCATCATAGGTAGGAATATAAATGTAATTTATACAGCAGCTAGAATGGTATTTTTGTGCTATTTTAGTCTAGGTTAAGGACGTAGATCAAATGTAGGGACCGATCTATGTCAACACTAGTTAAATGCATGTTATAAGTAAGTAGGATAAGATATTATAACATTGTATAAATTCATTTAGTATTAAAACTTGGTTAGTTGGCAGGAAATACCATGCTATAGTCCACATCTGGAGGCCAGATGTTGGACTTTCTAAAACTAAGCCACCTCCCACAATAACCGCTGGCCAATCAGCGGCCCCACATTATTTTGTAAGTGTGTGTGTCTGGCGTCCGACGGTCAAGCGCGAGCATGACGCGGCAGATCGCAGCGGCGCGCATTGGCCGGTCGGCCCTATCGCGTCCCGGACTACCTGCGCTGTTGTGCGCGGGCATAAAGGAGGGCTGGGTAGCCGGCTTCGACACATTCGGCCTCCAGCTCTCCAGCAAGCAACACCTACGAGACGTAACAATAAAACAGGAGCAACACCACGAAGAAGTTTTATTTTACCACATCGTCAAACAAACAATCATACAGTCCACTACACACTCCTTGCTTAGAATCGTATATTTTCTTCTAAGAAACAGTTTACTGTCCACAATGGTTTTACGTAATGGGAGGTCGTTGGTGGAGCTCTGTAAACTTCTTTATTTATGCACTAGTGCTAGTTTACAGTTAAAGCGTAGTGTTTTAGAGAAATAACTACATAAATGTAGCATTAAAAAATGCAAGCCTCTTACTATTTTTTTTGTTGGTGTAAAATCATCAAATAACTTGTTGGTGGATCGGGACGGCGTGTCAGAATCTTACTGATTAAAACCCACCTGTGTTCCTTTAGTAACCTGTGCCAGGGGCGCGGCGACTATATTTGAAATTTATCAGCGATCCTGGCAGGGCCCTGCGGACGGCGAGTAATGGGTAGCTCGCCGTCCGATCAGCACCAGGCCCGAGAGTTGACGGCGCGTAGTGTTTCACGCGCGCCTCAAAGAGTTGTCAGCATACGCCGATGCCTGCCTGGGGATTGAGGATAAATTCGAAAGAGTTACCTCGCCCCTGGGCGTTCTGGGCAGGGAGGAACAGGGGTGGGTTTTAGTCAGTAAGTGTCTGACACGCTCTTCCGCTCCACCCAGAGCGGGAGAAGTCATTGGATGATTTTCCAACCCACAAAAAAAAAAAAGAAAACGCATTAAATTAGCCCTAGCGGACCCCGTCAATTAATACTAACATCTCTTTAGGGCGCGTGGAACACTTCGCGCCGTCGGCTCCGGCCTGATCCTTATCGGACAGTGAGCTACCCATTACTCGCCGTCCGTAAGCCCGCGCTTACGGTGGCCGGGAATCGGCTTGCGACTCCCGACGCCCAGGGCGTCTCCTGCGGTGGCTAGGGGCGTGAGGGGCGAGGATTGCCTCTCCATCACGCGTCAAGGTGCTAGCTTCCCATCTCCCATCTCGCTAATTACCATGGCCTGGACCAGGACCGGGCGCGAGAGGTCGCTGCCACTGATCGCCTCCACGAGGACACGGCGGTGCTCCGCCCAAGCGACGCAGACTTCCACCGTATGCTCCACCGTGTCCGCCGGGCGATCCACACAATGGTGACACCCGGAAGCCTCTTACACTCGGGGTTAGGTTAGGTCAGAAACATCACACATAACATCACATTACATTAATGTTAACTTTTTTACGTAGAATCTTCATGGAGGATCTCCGCCGGGCACAGGGACCTGTCAGACTCTTACTGACTAAAACACAGCTGGGGCGCTGGAGTGCTGGCGCATTTCATCACGCTCCCCCAGCCAGGTATTGACCAGCATAAATTTATGCGGACACCGTCACCCTCTGCGGCCGCGTCCGGGAGCAATTCCTCAAGAGAGGCGCTCGCGGTACACCACGCACCGCCGTCTCAGGCCTTTGTCTGTTCAGGTAAAAGATCCCCAAGTCTGTTAACTGCAGGCCGCATCCTATGGCGGCCGGAGGTCGTTCCACACTCCCGGTCTGCGATTCGTCTACTACGGATAGGGAGGGAGGTTGTATATCACTTTCTCGCAAAAGGAGCCGACAGCGTCCCACGCGATCTCGCTTCCGACATATGGCCTGAAAGCGACAAGTTATCCGCAGTACCGACCGCCGCGACGAGGTCACTGGGCTGCAGTGCACGAGCTGGGCTTTCCTCAACATTGTGCTGCGCCGTGTCGTCGAGGCAGTTGCCACAATGGTGGCAAGACAGTATCTGTGTCAGCCAGAAACGTTTGTCGTCGCAAGTGATTTCAAGACGACAACACAATCAAAATATCGTTGATTTCATGATGTTGGTCAAACTGTAACTTCATTCTTATTGGTTGATCGGTTAGTACAGTGAACGCCCTGTGGTGGCGCTTTTAATTTCCCGCTACACACGTGGACAGAATCGATTGTAAAGTGAGTGTTTACATTGCGGTGGCTGACACCATACAGTTCAGACCACCATCGAAACTGTCACGTTTACCGTACAAGCCTTTGTTCTTTGTAACTCACTGTGAAATACCAAATAAACGTGACTGTAAATTGTTCTTCAACCAACTTACGTTTTACTGGTTTGCCCGAGTACCCACCTCATGGGGCCTCATGGAACCCGTACCAAGAAACGATGGCAATGAACCTGCTATCGCTATGCCCACGCTCCCGCTGTCACGTTTATAACATACCTAGCTACTCGTCTAGCCGCCGTCTTTTGCACCAATCACCATCATCTGTCTAGCTTGTGCCCATCTGTGTTGGAGTCCCTCCAGTCTAACTTGATGCTCAACTGCAACCAGTATGTTTCATCAAGCCACAATCTATCTGACCAGCACAACCCAGTTCTAGCATTAATGAGGAGTACCTACCATAATACCCAGTGGTAACATGATACTCCTTGGTAGGTAAGGTTTTTTTTGGGAGGGGGGGGGTTGGGAAATCATCCAATGACTTCTCCCGCTCTGGGTGGAGCGGGAGGGCGTGTCAGACTCTTACTGACTAAAACCCACACCTGTTCCTTCCCTGCCTGAGTGCCCAGGGATGCGGTAACTCATTTTCAGAATTTATCATATCGCTACCCCTAGGCATGCAAGCACCGGCCACGATGGGCCCCGTCAGTGGTGGCTGACACTTATCTCTTGTTCGGCGCGCGTGGAACAGTACGCGCCGTCGACTCACGGGCCTGGTGCTGATCGGATGGCTAGCTACCCACTGCTCGCCGTCCGCAGGCCCGGGTTGGTAGGTAAGGCTGATGTACCAATGTAATTTATAAGGTTTAGAATATTCTTTTCTAGGGTAGTCTGCTAGAACAGTAGCTAAATATATTCCATAATCATGGATTTTACTACAAGTTCTTCTCCAAAATACGGCTAATTTGGAACCGTGCTCGTGCATAAAAGGCATAGTGCATAAGGCTGGCTTGCTGGTCTAGTGGTTTTTTTTTTGTTTTTTTTTTTTTTGGGGGGTGGGAAATCATCCTATGACTTCTTCCGCTCTAGGGTGGAGCGGAAGGGTGTGTCAGACTCTTACTGACTAAAACCCACCCCTGTTCCTCCCTGCCTCGAGTGCCCGGGGGCGAGGTAACTCTTTCGAATTTATCCTCCACCCCCGGGAAGTGCTGGTCTAGTGGTTAGTGACCCTGACTGCTATGCCGGAGGTCGTGGGTTCGATTCCCACCCAGGACAAATGTTTGTGTAATGAGCACGATCATTTGTTCTGTGTCTGGGTGTAATTTATCTATAATATGTATGTATTTAGAAATATATAAGTATGTTTATCAGTTGTCTAGTACCCATAACACAAGCTCTGCTTAGCTTGGGACTAGATGACGTTGTGTGATAGTTGTGGAATATTATTATTATTATAAAAAAGAAAGAAAAGAAAGAATTTTTTTTTTTTTTTTTTTTTAATTTTTGTAGTTATAAGAACTCACAAAAACCGGCCAAGTGCGTGTCGGACTTCGCACATTTAGGGTTCCGTACCAATTTTTGACAATTTGTATGGAGGGCTTTGGGTCAATAAGATGCTTATTTTTATTAAAAGGGAGCAGCAAACAATTCCATAATAATATCTTAAAATTAAAGAAAGTAAACATGATTATGGCAATAATGTAACCCACAACGCTGCCCACAGGTAGACATAAAAGTATGAAGACATTAACAGTTATCACTAGGGGTGTTAGTAGCAGTACATGATAAATGATGTTTATTCAGTAAATAGGTTACAAGTAACACTTTTTCACGTCAAACATGCAGTTAGTAAAAATACGACTGTAAAAACAAAAAAAAAAGAGGTTTGAGAGAATATACAGAAGAAGAACATTGAATAAAGAATTATAGAATTATTAAATTAAGAATTAAGAATTAGAATTAAGAATTAGAATTATTGAATTAAGAATTATTTGTACAAAGTGCTGAAGATGAGACTTTTAAATTTACTCAATGGACAATTGAAGATATCAATATTATAAGATATTGTGACGATTGTAGACACAGCCTAATATCAGCGGGTCTGCACCGGCCTTTAGCTGGCAGTTAAGAATATTGGAGAGTCGATGGAATAATTTTAGAAGAGTAGGTGTGAATTTGGTTTTATGTCTGACAGGAGTTTTGTCCTTGCAAGTGGGCACACATGTTATTCTTTTTAAACCCAATATAGTTACTTAAAGTGCCCTCAGCTCTTTCCTTATCCGCCCGTAGCCAAGTTACCCTTTTATCCACCGCACTCTCGCGTTGCGAAATAGATCGGACTAAATTAACATTATTATTTCGTTTATTCATTTGTAAATACATATAAATTATATTTTTAAATATTTCAATGAAAAAATAAAAAAAAAAAAAATTTAAAAATATAAAAAATAGTATCCCACCGGTATCGGGAACAGGGTCCAAGCTACCGGCGGTCAGGGCTCCAGAGAGAGGAACCGCCTGACAATGCGAGCCGTGTCCAGAAGTACTGCTTTCTGAATCAAGCCCTTGATCCAGCCGCCTAACGAGAGCCTCCTGAGGTGTTGGTCGAGGCTCGTGGCTATTAAGCCATTGGCTGATACGACTATCGGTACAATGATCGCTGAGTCCACATCCCACATGTCGACAACCTCGCGAGCCAAGTCAATATACTTGATTTGTTTATCTTTCTCGGCTTTCACGAGGTTCTCGTCATGTGGGACGGTAATGTCAACAATCATTGCACGCCTCTCGATTCGGTCCACCACCACTATATCAGGCTTATTGGCTATACTAGTCCTGTCAGTGATGATGGACCGATCCCAGTACAATGAGATATGACCATTATCGAGAACTGGGTCGGGCGCATATCTGTAGTACGGCACTTCCGATTCCACAAGAGAGTATTTCAGAGCAAGTTGCTGATGGATAATCCTGGCTACGAGGTTGTGCCTATGCAAGTACTCACCGTTAGCTAGACGAGAACAACCAGAGATTATGTGGCGGATTGATTCTCCCGGACGATGACATGCCCGACATATGTCAACCGTGCCGTCCTTCACAATAAATCTCCGGTAATTTTTCGTCATGATAACTTCGTCCATAATTGCACAGACAAAACCTTCGGTTTCCCCAAAGAGGTCACCGACACGCAGCCAGGCTACGGACGCTAGTTGGTCTACATCGGGCCCATGTAGGGCCCGGAAAAAGCGTCCGTGAAGTTCCTTACTCTGCCATACTTCTCTACGATCGTTAGTGTCAAGCACTAGAGGTTTGCGCCAGTTCTCGTTAGCCAAGGAGAGTGGAGTAAGGCCCTTGTCCACTGCCACTACATCTCGATGCATACTCACGTCAGCAGCTAGGAAATATTCCCTTAGACTGCATACCTCGCGGTTGTGTAGGGTCTTAGCATTTAAAAAGCCTCGGCCTCCACACTTCCGCGGGATATACAGTCTCATCACCGACGAACGTGGGTGATGCATTCGAAATGCAGTCAGCAGCGTACGGACTCGCCTATCCAGGGCGTCAAGTTCTGTTTGAGTCCATTTGAGTACGCCGAAAGAGTACATCAATACCGGCATGACCCAACCGTTGAAGGCGCGCACCTTGTTTCCGCCTGATAGAAGGCTATTAAATACCTTCTTCAGGCGGCCAAAGAAGCGCTCCTTCAACGATTGCTTCATGTCAGCAACATTGATACCTAACGCTTCCGACATACCCAAATACTTATAGGTTTCGGTTGGAGAGAGGGATCTCAGGTTTATGGAATCCGAGAGTTGTGTTCCCACGGATTCCACAATCTCCCCTCGCTTTACATGCATGACCGCACATTTATCCACACTAAACTCCATCCTGATGGCACTACTGAAGGTTTCAGTTACCTTCAGTAGCTCCATCAGTTGCAGATTGTTGGGGGCAAAAAGTTTCAAGTCATCCATGTAAAGGAGGTGAGATATAACCTGACCACCTCTCTTCAACCGATAGCCTAGCCCTGAATTCTCTAGCAGTGTGCTTAGAGGATTCAAAGCTAGGCAAAACCAAAGCGGACTCAAACTGTCACCCTGGAATATACCCCGCTCGATCCTTATCGGTTCGCTATTCCTCTGGATTTGTCGACATCCTAGATAGCGAAGGACCGTCCTCCATTGCCCCATACATGACATCAGGAAGGTGCGTAGCGTTGCATCAACTTTATACAATTCCAGCACCCTCATGAGCCATGTATGAGGAACTGAGTCATAGGCCTTCTTATAGTCTATCCAACATGTCGACAGATCCTTTCGGAAGCGCCGAACCTGTTGGCTAATGGTCATATCTATGAGGAGAAGCTCCTTAGTACCGCGGGACCCATTCCTACATCCATTTTGAGAGGCAGACATGATACAGTTACTATCTATATGTGTGTTAATCTTAGCTCTCAAAATGGATGTAAGAACCTTATAGACCGTCGGTAAGCACGTGATCGGTCTATAATTTTTAGGTTCCGCAGTACTACCTGATTTATGGAGCAGGTGGGTTATTCCTGTAGTTAGAAATTGGGGCAGCGACCCTGACTCTAAGGCAGACTGGATCTGAAATGCCAAGTGGGTATGCGACCTTGTAAACCATTTGATCCAGAAGTTGTGCAGCCCGTCCGGCCCTGGAGATTTCCAGTTAGCTAACGGACGGACTGCACGAGCTACATCTTGCAATGGCAATTATCATCAGCCCCCATTTCCGGTATTGGATCGCATACGCGCTCAACATCCCGAATCCAATCGCCCTCGGTATGACAGACAGGCACCGACCAGATGCTGCGCCAGAACGAGTATATGGCGTCATCATCCGGCAGGTGCGTATTAGTCACACCTTGGTCCGGTCGCTCCCAATCCCTATACACCCACCTTTCATTACTTCGGAATGTGCGATTCTGGGTGTATCGTTCTACTCGCCGCTTATACCTGCGAATACGGTTTGCCCATGCATATACTTTCTGCTTCAGGAAGTCGATGCGCTCTGTGACACGGGACATATAGTCTCGGGAGCTGACATCAGTCCCCGAAAACGCCCGTCTCACAAAGCGCATCACTCTTGGGCGAGTGTTGCCCTCCCTGAAGCAGATTAGTTTGCCTATGAGTGCTCTGGCCCCACCAATACGACGCTCGATTCTGCACTGCCAAGCCGGCACGGCTGGCTTCGGTCGTGTAGCTCGGTCATTAGGAAATTTGACGTGAGCTACACGACATGCCGCTACAGCCGCGCAGTACAGCATCGAGTGTGTATCGGTGAGGTCTTCGCAGTCATCTAAATAATTTGACAACTGCGAATCCAGAGCAGCCACTAGCGCCCTATTCTTGTTATGCATGGGCAAACGAGGTAAACGTGGCCTAAGTTCGAGCGGCATGCTGCGATACTCCCGAATAGCACACTCCAAAGCACTCCTCAATTCATCATTGCAGTGGGTACTTACGTTTGTAACCATGTCATTACACTCCTCGTCAGCGTGGCTGGGAGCATAGTTGGACGGTGGTACCACAACTGGTAACACAGTCTGCGACGGAGGGGCAATAACATGGCTACCCATTTCAGTTCGGAGGCGATCAAGTACAGTATCATCCAACATATGATTACGCAGGATGACCCGCACCTGATCCGACAGTCGTTGGGCCGAAACGTTGACGGCTGGCTCAAGCACCTGGAACAAAGAGAGCATCCGAACACGGTACGCGGTCAGGTTGTTACCTCCCTCTGTAGCCCCATAGTATGAGCGCATGACGTTTTCATTGATGGATTGCGTCCATCGCATGCGCTGCACACTTCCGCCGGGAGCTGGGACCCTATCAGAGGCCGGTGGGCCTCGAGGTCCTAAGCCGCTCGGCGGCCGGCATCCTCCCCGTCGACGCGCAGGTGGTGGTGTCGTCGGCGGCGAGAAGAACTCGTCGCTGGAGCTCGACGCAACTGCCACGGCCGGTGTCACAGCACTCACGGTGGGGCTGGGTTCCGGCGGCGGCGAGGCGGAGCTGAGCGACGAGGCCGGAGGTGGTGGGCGTGCACGGCGAGCTGCTGATCTAGTCAACATCTATTATGTTTTTCCAATTTTTCTGTTTATTTGTCCATGACAGCTGTCATTTCAATATCATGTAGTTTTTTTGTATAAAGGTGATAGTTTTCCATATTAAATTGTATGTGGGTTCTTGCTATAACGGTTATTATTTTTGCTTTTTGTTGTGGGTTTGAAATCACTTGATAAATATTATAAAAACTGAAAAATATTTTGAAAAAATTTTTGACACGTCAGATGTTGTCGGTGTTTCCAGCTTGTTTTTATTATTATTATTATTATTATTATTATTCCATTTATTTAATCTTATATACATACACTTTACATTTTCAAATATTTAGGTACTTACATATAAAAACATAAATAAATACAAAAACATTTAAAAATATAAAAAGTAGTAGCCCACCGGTATCGGGAATAGGGTCCAAGCTACCGGTGGTCAGGGCTCCTGAGAAAGGAATCTCCTAACAATACGAGCCGTGTCCAGAGTACTGCTTTCTGGATCAAGCCCTTGATCCAACTGCCTAACGAGAGCCTCCTGAGATGTTGGTCGAGGCTCTTGGCAATTAAGCCATTGGCCGTCACGACTATCGGCACAATGACTGCTGTATCCACCTCCCACATGTCGACAACCTCGCGAGCCAGATCAAGATACTTTGTTTTTTTATCTCTCTCAGCCTTCACGAGGTTCTCGTCATGAGGGACAGCTATATCAACAATCATTGTGCGACGCTCTTGTCGATCTATCACCACTATGTCAGGCTTATTGGCAACAATAGTCCTGTCAGTGATGATAGATCGATCCCAATATAACGTGATATTGCCATTTTCGAGAACTGGGTCGGGCTCATACCTATAGTACGGTACTTCAGATTCCACAAGATTGTATTTAAGAGCAAGTTGCTGGTGGATAATCCTGGCTACAAGGTTGTGTCTATGCAAATAGTCTCCGTTAGCTAGACGAGAACAACCAGAAATAGTGTGTCGTATTGATTCTCCGGGCCGGTGGCATGCCCGACAGATGTCAACCGTACCGTCGTTCACAATATATTTCCGGTAGTTATTCGTCATAATAACTTCGTCCATAATCGCACAGACAAAACCTTCGGTTTCCCCGAAGAGGTCACCAAAGCGCAGCCAGGATACGGACGCTAAGAGATCTACATCGGGGCCATGTAGGACCCGGTAAAAGCGCCCGTGAAGCTCCTTGCTCTGCCATACTTCCCTGCGGTCATTAGTATCCAGTACTGTAGGTTTGCGCCAGTTCTCTTTTGCCAAGGAGAGCGGGGTGAGGCCCTTGTCCACAGCGACCACATCTCGATTCATACCCACGTCAGCTTTGAGGAAGTACTCCCTAAGGCTGCATACCTCGCGGTTGTGTAGGGTCTTAGCATTTAAGAACCCACGACCCCCACACTTCCGCGGGATATACAGCCTCATCACCGATGATCGTGGGTGATGCATCCGATTTGCGGTCAGCAGTGTGCGGACCCTCCTATCCAGGGCGTCAAGTTCCGTCTGAGTCCATTTGAGTATGCCGAAAGAGTACATCAATACCGGCATGACCCAACCGTTGAAGGCGCGCACCTTGTTCCCGCCTGATAAAAGACTATTCAGTACTTTATTCAGGCGGCCAAAGAAGCGCTCCCTCAACGACTGTTTCACTTCAGCAGTACTGATGCCTAACGCTTCCGACATACCCAAATACTTGTAGGTTTCGGTTGAGCAGAGGGATCTAAGGTGTACGGAATCCGAGAGTTGAGTTCCCACGGATTCCATAATCTCCCCTCGCTTTACATGCATGACTGCACATTTGTCCACACCAAATTCCATCCTGATGGCGCTACTGAAGGTTTCTGTTACCTTCAGTAGCTTCATCAGTTGCAAATTGTTGGGGGCATAGAGTTTCAGATCATCCATGTAAAGGAGGTGTGATATGACCTGACCACCTCTTCTCAACCGGTAGCCTTGGCCTGAACCCTCCAGTAGAGTACTGAGAGGGTTTAGGGCCAGACAAAACCACAGTGGACTCAGACTGTCGCCCTGAAATATGCCATGCTCGATCCTTATCGGTTCGCTGTTCTCCCGGATTTGTCGACATCCTGGATAGTGAAGAACCGTCCTCCACTGCCCCATACACGACATCAGGAAGGTGCGCAAAGTTGCATCTACTTTGTACAGCTCCAGCACCCTCATGAGCCATGTATGTGGCACCGAGTCATAGGCCTTCTTATAATCTATCCAACATGTCGACAGATCTTTTCGAGAACGACGAACCTGTTGGCTAATGGCAACATCAATGAGGAGCAGCTCCTTAGTACCACGGGACCCGTTCCTACATCCATTCTGAGAGGCAGACATGATAAAATTTGTGTCAATATGATTGTTAATTTTGGCTCTCAGGATGGATGTAAAAACTTTATAGACCGTCGGTAAACACGTGATCGGCCTATAATTTTTGGGTTCCGCAGTACTACCTGATTTATGGAGCAGGTGGGTTACTCCTGTCGTAAGGAACTGTGGCAGCGACCCTGACTCTAGGGCAGACTGGGACTGAGCTGCCAAGCGAGCGTGCGATCTTTGAAACCATTTTATCCAAAAATTGTGCAGACCATCCGGCCCTGGAGATTTCCAGTTAGGCAACGGACGGACTGCACGAGCTACATCTTGGGGGCTGATGGTAATTGCCCCCATTTCTGGTATAAGATCGCACGCGCGCTCGACCTCTCGAGTCCAATCACCCTCGGTGTGCCTGACCGGCACCGACCAGATGCCGCGCCAGAATGAGCTCATGGCGTCGTCATCAGGTAGGTGCGTATCGGACACACCTTGGTCCGGTCGCTCCCAAGCCCTATAAACCCACCTTTCGTTGCTTTCGAATGTGCGATTCTGAGTGTACCGCTCCACTCGCCGCTTGTACCGACGAATACGGTTTGCCCATGCATAGATCTTCTGCTTCAGGAAGTCGACACGCTCTGTGACGCGGGTCAGATAATCTCGGGAACTTATATCAGTCCCCGAGAATGCCCGCCTCACAAAGCGCATCACCCTAGGGCGAGTGTTGCCCTCCCTGAAGCAGATAAGCTTGCCAATGAGTGCTCTAGCCTCACCGATACGACGCTCGATCCTGCACTGCCAAGCTGGTACAGCTGGTCGTGCAGCTCTGTCACTGTTGGGGAACTTGACGTGAGCTACACGACATGCCGCTGCAGCCGCGCAGTACAAGATTGAGTGGGTATCAGCAAGGTCTTTGCTGCTATCAAAAAAATTTGATAGCTGCGAATCTAGAGCACACACCAGCGCCTTATTTTTCTTATGCATGGGCAAACGAGGTAGACGAGGTCTAAGCCCAGGCGGTGTGGAGCGGTGCTCTCGGAATGCATCCTCCAAAGCGCTCCTCAATCGTTCGTTACACTGGGTACTCACGGATATAGCCACGTCATCATCATCTTCACCAACGTGGTTAGGTCGCGGTGGTGCATTAGGTTGCAGTTGTACCGCGGCCGGTGGCGAAGCAGGTGAGACACGGCTACCCAGCATACGGTTACGCTGGATGACCCGCACCTGATCCGGCAGTCGTTGGGCCGATACGTTGACAGCTGGCTCAAGCACCTGAAACAGAGAGAGCATCCGACCACGGTACGCAGTCAGGTTAATTCCCCCCTCTGTAGCCCCATAGTATGAGCGCATGACGTTTTCGTTAATGGATTGTGTCCATCGCATGCGCTGCACACTTCCACCGGCAGCGGGAACCCTATCAGAGGCCGGTGGGCCTCGAGGTTCCAAACTGGCTGGTGGTCGGCCTCTTCCCCGTCGACGCGCAGGTGGTGGTGTCGTCGGCGGAGTGGTGTATTCGTCGCTCGAGCTCGACGCAACTGCAGCGGCCGGAATCACTCGACTCACGGCTGGTGCAGGTCCCGGCGGCTGCGAGGCGGAGCTGAGCGACGAACCCGAAGATGTTGGGTGTGTGGTCAGCAATTTGGCCCGGTTCCTAGTTAGCATTTTCACGTTGTCATAAGTTCCGTTTTATTTTTGTAGTTCTCATCTCACTGTTGTTCACTATGATTTGCACTTGGTAATATTTTTTTTTTCTCTCGTTTTCGGTCTTATTTTCACTATTGTAAACATGATAATAAATATAAATAGTTTAGGAAAAATATATGGAAAAAATTATGACAATCGGCTTGACAGGCGGGCCACAGATTATTATTATTATTATTACAATTACAATTATCGCACAGAATTAACACTGGATGGATGAAATGGCGGCAGGTCACCGGGACTATCTGTGACTCCCGCATTCCCCTTAAACTTAAGGGGGAGATTTATAAAACAATGGTCAGACCTGCTGTCTTGTATGGTTCAGAATGTTGGGCCACAAAAGGGATGAATGAAAAGCAATTGCGTGTAGCTGAGATGAGAATGCTAAGAGCGATGTGTGGTGTTACGCGCATGGATAGAATTAGGAATGAGTATATAAGAGGAAGTGTGAAAGTGGCACCGCTGACTGAAAAGTTGTGTGGAAATCGGTTGTCGTGGTATGGGCATGTGATGCGGACGAATGTAGAAAATGTCGTGAGGAAAGTCTTGTGTATGGATGTGGATGGCTATAAGAGTAGGGGAAGGCCAAAGAAACGATGGTTGGACTGTGTGAAAGAGGATATGGGTAAAAAGGGGGTGACTACAGAGATGACGACTAATAGAGGAGTATGGAAGAAAAAGATATGTTGCGCCGACCCCAAATAAATTGGGATAAGGGCAGGAGAATGATGACTCTCGCGTTGCCGCGTTGCGTTGCAAGTGAGAGCTCTACCTTGAAACAACTAGAACGTCCCAGGATCTCTGCACGCCGTACTGGTGCCTTGGGGTCCTACAATATTGTCAAAGTTGCTATTGTAAGAATCAACCATACGGCGGACAGGTGAACGATTGCCAGAATTATTACGGCAAGCACGTGTTGCGAAAAGTGTACCTGCACGCACCTGTCGCCGGTGGAAGGTTCTGGGTACAGTGTAACAGATCATGTTGTTTAGATCTATACAGTTGAATTTATTTCTAACTATTCTATAAAGAGTAATGGCTTCAAGGTATTTCCTACGGGAGCTAAGGGTTAAGAGTTTGTACTTGCTGAGTAACTGGGCATAAGGTAGATAGGATGTGTGACATCTTTTTTTTTTTTTTTTTTTTTTTTTTTTTTTTTTTTTTTTTTTTTTAAACGTGTGTATAAGCCGGAGTCACGTCACCCCAGCTTTTTTTTTTTTTTAAACGTTGTCCCACACTAGGAATTACTCCTGTATCGTGGGTCCGTTCACAAACATGTATACTCACATACACAAGACACCCAGACCCGGAACAACTATCTGTAGGTCATACAAATATTTGTTCCGTGCGGGGATCGAACCCGCGACACGCAGCGCAGCAGCCGAACGCTCAACCACTGCGCCAACTATGTCGTCAAAAACATCTATTGTGCATAGCACGTAAAAAATTATATTGTACTTTTTCAATCATTTCAATATATTTTAGAAGGGGTTCCATACTGACACTGCATACTCTAATTGAGAACGAACAAGTGTTTTATACATGTATAGATATGACGAAGTTCTTTTGCTTAAGGCGCTATTAGCTGCCAACGACCTTGAGTGGTTAGCTTGCGTGTTCTGCGCTGAGCTCACGTAACGCGTCGTACGTCCACCCAGAATAGGACTCGCCCGTCAAGGAGCGCTGTCCGAAATTAGACGCATTATTAATTTATCATAAAACAACAAGTATTAAACTAAAACACTGAGAGTATATTATAAATAATTAAATGATCTTTAAAACGGTGTAGGTTTCAAAAATACGCTTTATAGTTTTTGCGTGATTCTCAATTTTTAATCCGCGTTAGACTAACTTTACAAATTAACTACACAATGTTGTAAAAATATAATTTCAAATATTCTCAGATCAAATTACGACGGAAATAGTCTAGAGTAACATATATTTTTTTTTCAAAGAAATAAGTATAGTCGTTTAGACGTGATGTTCAATTAAAAACCATTAAAAGTCGTATAACTGCGCCTTAAACTGTGAAAAGAAGACTAGCTCCTACCTTTTGATTGTAAAAACCTGTGTGACAGACGACGGACAGACGAACACGTGAGTAGCAATATGGCACCATTTGGACCCTTTGGGTACGGAACCCTAAAAGCCGATCTAACACAAAAACCTAACTTGAGATAACTTGAAAAACCTTCACATAATGTATCTTACATTTCACAGCACAATCCAAAAACACAGCCAAACGCTCCACTAACTTATCAAATCACCAACAAAAACATATCACAAGAAATCCCATACACACACACACATCCATACATAAAATATAACACGAAAACAACCCTTTACTTACCCTTGAACGCAACGCAAAACTATTCTGACAAAAAACACTTTCACAATGGAGATTCTTACTGGACATAACCAAGTTCTGAAAGGTTTTCTTGAGGCCCATTACACAAAATCCCGACGACGACCTTGAGGCCTGGGGGCCTGCTTAGGGTTGCCAGCTTGTAAAAATGAAAAACCGACCGAGAAGACAATTTTGCCGGATTTTGGGTAAACAGAACTTGTAAGGATTTGTTATGATGTTTAATAATAATTTTGTGTCTTAAAATTAAAAATATTGTGTGTAACATAGGTTTATTTATGCTTTATTATAAAAACTTTAACTAAAATAAAATAATCAGGGTAAAAAAATAATAGTTCTATTTAGTCCGTAAGGGAATAGGAATATGTTACTTCTCGGCAAACTTGCTCCATCTTCGACCACATCATCGCTTACCATCAGGTGAGATAGTGGTCAAACGCGTGCCTATCAACCATAAAAAAAAGTTATATTTAAAAAAAGTATTGGACACGTATACAGGCTGTAACGGAATGGTGTGATCATATTTTAAGGGCTGGATCTGCCCATCGATATGAACAACTTTATTCAAGAAAATCCGAGGAAATTGTAAAAAAAAATTTTTACCTCCCATACAAATATTGATCAGCTGATGATGACTTTGTATGGAAAGTCCAATTTTTTTTTGGGAATTTTCTATTTTTTCTTAGAGAAATTTATTTATTTCCATGGGCAGAATCGGCTCTTAAAAAAATATGACCACACCTTTCCGTTACACCCTGTATATACAAATTAAAGAAAAAATTCAAAGATACAACGCATCAAAGTTCAGGAGTGGGAGCTGGTTATGTCACTTTTGAGTAAAAAATTGGTACAATTTTAACTTAAGTGTGACGGCATCCGAAATTTCAACCCACTGTATCGTCTTCATTTTTTGTAAAAGTGACAAAAGACAAAATAGGTGGCCAAAATTTTTTGGTAATCTAACTGAAGGACAAATTAGATTTTTTTAGTCATGAACCCCATTCAATCAATCTATACAATACATAATCTCTGTGAAAATAAAACTTAAGGGCCCTATTAGCTGCCAACGACCTTGAGTGGTTAGCTTGCGAGTTCTGTGCTGAGCTCACGTAACGCGTCGTATGTCCACCCAGTAATAGGACTCGCCCATCAAGGAGCGCTGTCCGAAATTAAACGCATTATTAATTTATTACACATAAAACAACAAGTATTAAACTAAAACACTGAGACTAAATTATGAATAATTAAATGATCTTTAAAATGGTGTAGGTTTCATAAATATACGCTTTATAGTTTTTGCGTGATTCTCAATTTTTTATCCGCGTTAGACATAACTTTACAAATTAATTACACAATGTTGTAAAGATATAATTTCAAATATTCTCAAATCAAATTACGATGAAAATAGTTTAGAGTAACATATATTTTTTTCAAAGAAATAAATTTTGTCGTTTAGACGTGATGTTCAATTATAAACTATTAAAAGTCGTATAACTGCGCCTTGACATTGAGTTAAGTATGTTATACTAGCTACTCACCCCGGCTTCGCAAAGGAGAAAAATGACTTGATAGACACGTAGCGTCATCTAGCGTCCTAAAACAATTTATTTAAACTTCATGTACATGTACAATAGTGATACATAGGCGTACTTAATGTAATAAGGCATTCTCTACCAATCAACCTTTGTGACCTTTAAATGTTATTGTTCTTTTCCTCAAGAACAATACTTTTTTTTGGATGAAAGATACCTACTCTATAATTATCATTTTTTGTACCCCTGACAACGTAGGTATATACAATTTTTTTTTTCTGTATTCCTGAAAACGTATATACAATTTTTTTTTTGTACCCCTGACAACGTATTTACAAAAAAAATCTGTACCCCTGACAACGTACATAAAAAAAATAATGATTATCGGTTCCGTGGTTTAGGCGGGAAATTGTAACAAACAAACAAAGTTACTTTCGCAATTATTATATTACTTAGAATAGGATTCGGTGTGCAAGAAAGAATAAAAAGGATGATTCATGTTACACCGTGTCGCCACTGGGCCGTGCCCCGGCCGTGGCACGGCCGTGGCACGGCCGCGGCACGGTCAAAGATTGTTGCATACATTTTGTATGAAGTGATTCATGCTAGACCGGGCCGCGGCAGGGCCGAGGCACGGACGGGGCACGGCCAGGGCTCGGCCCGGTAGCGACACGGTGTAACATGAACGTGTGCACCGGGCTCGGACGTGCCCCGGCCGTGCCCCGGCCGGGAAACAATTGCCGGTCAAACAATTGCACGGTCAAATATCTATAGTATACTTTTTGTATGAACTGATCCATACTTGGCCGTGCCCCGACCGTGGCACGGCCGTGGCACGGCCGCGGCACGGTCAAAGATTGTTGCATACATTTTTTATGAAGTGATTCATGCTAGACCGGGCCGCGGCACGGCCGAGGCACGGACGGGGCACGGCCAGGGCTCGGCCCAGTAGCAACACGGTGTAACATGAACGTGTGCACCGGGCTCGGACGTGCCCCGTCCGGGAAACAATTGCCGGTCAAACAATTGCACGGTCAAATATCTATAGTATACTTTTTGTATGAACTGATCCATGCTTGGCCGTGCCCCGGCCGGGGCACGGCCGAGGCTCGGTGGCCGCACGGTGTAACGTGAATAAACAATTGAATGACCAGTAGAATGCAAAAAGCCATTGGACCAGACACCTTCTAATTTGGCCGGACAAGCATTCAAAAACTACCATTTCTGGTTTTGCCCAGGCGTGTGGCAACCCTAAACCAGCTTGAGGCCAATTCTTTGGCCTGTGAATGATTTACGAGTAATATGCCCGTTTTATTCTTCATACAGGACTAAAACTATTCGGGTACAAAGTGTTCATGATACGCCGCAACTGATTGAATTAGCATTTTGTAAGCTTTGGCCAGACGATAAATAGTTTGTAACTTAATTTGTAAGAGAGTAAACAAGTTGACTAAACGAAATGCTTTGTGTTGAGTTCGCATTTAGTGTAAGATGCGACTCTCGTTCAATCTTTCTATGGTTTATTTTCAGAGTGATTTCTTTAAAGTAAGTTAATTGGTTAGACTATTGGGGACAGCCACTCATTCCAACATCGAAATCATGCACAGATTTCAAAATAAGATACTAAGGATAGTAACCGATGCCCTTTCGTTCGTCATAAACGAAATACTTCATCACGACCTACAAATGAGCACAGTCAAACAGGAAATTCACCATCATACAAAAAAAAAAGTACAAGGAAAGAATTAAAAACCATCCAACAAACTTGGCTAATGTCTCGATGGAAGAAAACCTAATGAACCGCAGAATGAAACGGAAGATGCCCCACGACTCACTTAAATTGCAACGATGAAGTAAAGTTGACAGATGTCGCATGCTGAGCATGACAATCACCCACACAAAAAACCCATGAGGAGACAGATCGCAGATACATTTTTTTTTTTGGTGTAAACTTTTTACAGTAGATTGTGAATCAAGGGGGTAAAGCAGTGTCTTACGTCACGGGCGACATATTGAACCCTAAGCGTAACGAGGGATTCAATTAACTCCCGAGCGTAGCGAGGTTGTTATGCAGAGTCTGCAGTGACTGTTAGTTGTTGGTGGAAACTGATCTAAACAGCCCAGTAACTGGTAAAACTGTTTTCACACCACCTGCTCGACAATTTCCAATTACACAGCATGCAATCTCAACGTAAAGTAAAGCATTACTTCCAAGGGAGGTAAAGTTGTATGAGACTCCCTAGGGAGCAAAGTGTTTTGAATTTTGAACGACAAATTAGTGAAAAACTCTCAACTATAAAGAGGTTTGTTCGAAAATCGATCTGGCCATCATAAGCAAAACTCAAAAAAAAAAAAGAGCGCGATTGTGAAACAAAAGACAGTGTTTGGTGCTGTAATTTTCAGTGAGCCCTGGCTTTTTATTGTCTCGCAGAAGGTGTGAAAAGTAGAGTAAGGTCCTCTGGGATAAAGCCTGTTTTTGTCTTGGGCAGCCTGAACCCCTCGCTTTACTCAGGACTCTGCATAACCCCCTCGCTTCGCTCGGGAAATACACTGCTTTGCCCCCTTGGTGCACAATCTACTATTGTCTCTTTCAAGCTTTTGAATACTCGTAACTATTGTCAAATATCCATTAATGAAAACCAAATCAAAGCGGACCGGCCATATTATGTAAAACGAGACGGCTTGTTTTAATAACCACTACATGGTGCTGAGTTGAGTGAAGGAAATAACTTAGTCATTTTCTGCACTGGACGGGGCCATCCTTAGTCAAATTTACATTTATAGCTTGTTATTGACGGTTATCGAGGGATGCCTGCCATTCTTATGATGACAGAGTCGAGTAGAGTGGAGGACGTATCCTTCAAAAGAAGGCATACTTTCACAATTCAAGAAAATCAAACTAAACCTCCAATTTCTCGAATCGACCCAAACATTCAATACACAAGACATCAACGGAGCGAGAAAAAATGCCTACAATGGAGGGCAAGCAAATAAATATAATAAATGTCCCATTCTTTACTCGGGGCTGTAAAACTGTCGGGGGCACGTGCCCTTGAACGACCTGGGTCCTGCGCCGATTGATGTTAGGGGTGGGTGAAGTTTTGCTGCTGATTTTTCGGTGGGGTGATGACCAGGGGTTGTGGTAAGGTAAGTTAGAGGCTGGTGTTTTTAACGCTGCAGTCACCTACAGAATTTTCTATGACTTGCTTGAAAGAAGTTGTTCATTACCATCGCCAGAAGCAGTATCAAAAACAAATTTACTAACTTAGTTCTCACATAATAGAAACAATTTTACTAACCTTGTTCTGACATAATAGAAACAATTTAACTAACATTGTTCTCACATAATAGAAACAATTTGACTAACATTGTTCTCACATAATAGAAGCAACAAGATATATGTAATCAGGATTTGTTATACATAACATGGTTTAAAAGTTTCCATGGAGTTTCTTGCTTCTTCTTCTTCATAGAGATCTACGCTTTGGAATGTGCTGCTTCTTCTTTCTGACTGACCGACTTCTTGACAATTCAAAAGTGCCTGTAAATGGTTTATTTTAAATAAATACTTTGAGTTTGAGATATGACCACCCATTGCCGTTACACCGTTTATAATGTAGTAAATAAAAAAATTGAATATTTTCAAAAAACCCGTGTGTAGAATTCCAAACAAGTCGCTTGGAAAGTGACTTGTTTGGAAATTTTTAGTAAATTTCCAAACAAGTCACTTTCCAAGCGACTGCTGCTCGAAAAGTAACTTGTTTGGAACTTCATCAGACTTGATGCAGTTAGTGGCAGTTATTTTATTTCAATTATTGATTTCAAGACATCAGACTGCTTGGAAAGTGACTTGTTTGGAACTTTTTAGTTGTTTTTTACAGACGGGTTTTTTAATATTTTTTTTTTCTACATTTTAGTGTTGCATGTTTTCCTTATTTTGATACCCAACTTAATATATTGTTCGTCGACTTTCATTTTTTTCTTTTCACAATATGACGTCTGGTTATCGCCATATTGTATTTTGATTACTGTCACGTCTTTAGTAGCATTCGCAAGATTAAGACGAATCAATTGACGTAAGAAATATCAAAATCGGAACACGCGTTTGGTCTCTATAGTGCCATAAAGGAACACACATACATACATACTTACATATATATACAGGGTGTAACGGAAAAGTGTGGTCATATTTTAAGAACCGGTTCTGGAAAAGGAAAGGAACAGTTTTCTCTAAGAAAAAAATAGAAAATTTCCAAAAATAAAATTGAATTTTCCATACAAAGTTATCATCAGCTGATCAACATTTATATGGGAAGTATAAATTTTTTTAGAGATTTTCCTCAGGTTTTCTTGAAGAAAGTTGTTCATATCGACGGGCAGATGCAGTTCTTAAAATATGACCACACCTTTCCGTTACGCCCTGTATACATAGGCTGATAATAAACACATTACCCTCCCTAGCGTCGAGCCGTCGGGTAACTAGCGTCGAGCATTCGGTTAAAAAGAAGAGTCTTAAGTTGGTGTGGCCATATACCTCACTGTTCCTTCCTCGTATTGAAGCCATCTTTCAAAAGAATTGTTCAAATTTCGATTCACAAGAACCCCCTTAAGATCACCAACTAGAAACAAAACAAACATTGTTTATTCTTCTACATTTTGCAACCGAAACTTTTGTGCAAAAATAACTTCAACACGTGTAACTTTTTCTAATCCAAAACCTTTTCTAATTCCGAACACCAATCTATCAATAAAGATTGACACAAAGAAACATTTTCTTCTGTACCATCGACATTATCTGTCTCTCCCGGGAGTCAAACTTGGGAACTTTGACACAAGACCTGGGGGTAAGCGTGTCATCGCTAAATGTTAAGTAGGACAGACAGACAGACGGAGTCTATCAGTCAATTTGTTTGAGATACCGATTTGTTGATTTTTGGGAAGATTTTTGGTGGTTAGGAGGATGAATGGGGTATTTTATTTATCCTTTATTACAGGCAACTAAGGTCCATAAAACACAATACATATATAGGTATAAAAACAATTAACACTAAAGTAAAAAGTAAAGTAAAAATTCATTTATTTTCCACACTTATGAAACACAGTACAGATATTAAAATAAATGGAGTGGACTGGAGCCTAAACTAGGGCAGCCCTGTATTTCAGGACTACAGGTCTTCCTCCCGCGGCGAGTGAGTTGGTAACTATCCATTAGTAAATTTCAACTAGAGATATAATCAATTTAATTATATTGTGAGTTTGTGTGAGTGCGTGTGTGTGTTGTGTGTGTACGTGTGTGTGTGTGAGGAGTGAGAGTAAGAGTAGGTCTGCGCGCATCCGCGACCGCAGCATGTATATAATATACATCTATACATTCCACAACCACAGATGCACGCAACCGTACTTTTATGTATGCTTGGAAATGCATGAGTGTGTTTTGACTGCTCTAAGTTACAACAGAAAGAGTAGAAACGTTATTTAGAAATTATAAATAGGGATTCCGTGTCATTATAATTTAAATTCAGGATATATTTTTGGATAATATATTTACATACATGCGAGATTTTTGGGAATATGTTTAAAAGAGAGTTAAGTTTAAGTACACTATAAACTAATACATATTTTAAACAATAAACTTAAAAACTACTGTACACGAACTGACGGTGTCGTGTTACGCTGCGAGGTGTCGCGTAGCTGGCCGTGGAAACGCGATTCGAAAACACTTCCTTGAGGAAAGTCACCAATTGATGAGTCGGAACACGCACCACAAACGACTTAAAATTGGTGTTTCGGCCTGCCTCCAACTTCTACACCCTCAAGGTCCAGTTGGTCTTCACCCGCATGTACTCTACAATGTCCTCAGTCTTCGTAGAGTGATGCAAACGGGACACGTACAGTTGCATCTTCGGTACAGCAGGACGTAGCAGCATGTTGGATCCTGCCGGCGCTGTCCCACACTGGTTGCGATAAGTAGGCTTCCTCTTCTTTCTCTCCACCTTGAAGATGGCATCCTCATCGCATGTGTTCTTCGGTGCACCCTGCTGTTTGTGTAATCAAGATTAGTAATCAATACGCTTTTATTTTTGGGGTAGGATATAATCAAATAACTTCTCCCGCTCTGGGTGGAGCGGAAGGGAGTGTCAGATTCTTACTGACTAAAACCCAGTAAACCCTTTAGTTGCCTGTGCAAGGGCAAGGTGACTCTTTCAAATGCGTTAGCAGAGGTTGGAATTAAGTAGAGTTATTTATGTACTTACACTGTTTTCATATAGCGAAAGAATAAAGTGGCTATGCCTCAAATCCCGACATTAATTTTAAAGAGCAGAACAATCCCGTGATTTATTAAATAAAAAAAACTTTTTAACAAAAAATTCAACCGACGAAAACGAACTAAAAAGCAAAAATTAAATAAACCTTTTAAGTCTTGAGTATTGAGCTTATTTACCGACATAAAATATCAAATTTTATATAAACTAATTTTGAGTCGGCGCCAAACAACAAGCTGATTATTAAATATCTAAATTTTATAAGTACATAGAAATGAAGAAGGCTAGATGTAGGTAATTAATCATAGTATGGTTTTCGTCATCAGCTCAGTTTCATGATGTGATGATTCCTAAATGCAAATACCTAATTAAGTTATGAAAAGTAAACAGAAACAATATTCGTGGCCAATTTTCGAGGTTTTCTCTCAATTTTGTCAGGATTCCATTATCAGATCCTCATTTCCTTGACATGGGACCACTCTTGAGGTATACCCTATCTAACAGAAAAAGAATCATCCAGATCGGTTCATAAATGACGGAGTGAGGGCGGAACATACACAAAAAAAAAAAACATATATACGGTCGAATTGAGAACCTCCTCCTTTTTTTTTCGTCGGTTAAAAAGCTATTTAAACCACCACGTGCAAAATTTCAATGCGCACACGCGCGATGTTGCCACATTTGTTGTTCACACAACATAGCTTGTGAGAACAAAAGGAAACAATAGAGGTTTTCATTATTGTTTTTTTTTGTAATATTGTTGGCCACACGGGATCGTCCATAAGAAGTCCCAGGAAGATCCATATTAATATCAACATTTCGATGCAAGTACATAAATAACTCTACCTAACTCCGGTCCCTGCACATTAGCGAGCCTGGTAGAACCACTACGCTTGGCAAATCGTTTTAATACTTTTAGACCTATTTGGGAAAATCGCGTAAATCTCAGCCATTTCGACAACGACAGGTTCTTTTTCTTTCTCTGTTCCGTAAACGCATCATCATCATCGACGTAGGCCTCTCCCAAGTGTCGTCACAATGACTGGTCCTGTGCATCTCGCATCCATCGGATTCCAGCGACCCTTACCACGTTCACCTTGTTTTGAGGTCTTCCAACGCTGTGTTTTCCGGAACGCGGTCGCCACTCCAGAACTATTCGGCTCCATCGACCATCTGTTCTGCTAGCAATGTGCCCTGCCCACTGCCACTTAAGGCCCTTCTCGCGGTCCAGTGGCGCCCTCATTGAATAAAAAATCGTAGCATAGCACAGAAAATAAATATTAAAAAATCCAACTTGACGTTTGTTACAAAGAGGATAAAGAATTTTTACGTTGTTAAAACAGATCTCAAAATGTTTCCTATCCAAAGTAGTAGGCAAAAGTGCCAAAAACGGCCGTTTCTGACACTTTTGCCTACTACTTTGGATACGAAACATTTTGAGATCTGTGTTTTTTCAATGAGGGCGCCACTGGACCGCGAGAAGGCCCTTAAGACGCTATTAACTGCCAATGACCTTGAGTGAGTTAGCTTGCGTGTTCTGTGCTGAGCTCACGTAACGCGTCGTACGTCCACCCAGTTATATGACTCGTCCATCAAGGAGCGCTGTCCGAAATTAGACGTATTATTAATTAATTACACATGAAACTACAAGTATTAAACTAAAACACTGAGACTAAATTATAAATAATTAAATGATCTTTTAAATGGTGAAGGTTTCATAAAAATACGCTTAATAGTTTTTGTGTGATTCTCAATTTTTTGTCCGATGACTAGTCGTTTCGACGTGATGTTCAATTAAAAACCATTAAAAGTCGTATAACTGCGCCTTAAGTTTGGCCATCACACCTTATTATCATTCACACTCAATTTCAGTAATAATACATATTCCTTTAAATCCAGATAATACTGTAACAAAAAAACACATTACAAAATGAACTTAATAACATTAACATCAATAAATTACCACTGAAAGGTGGACTTAATGTGGAATTAATATGTAAATTGGGATCGAGCAGCAATTGCCGCATCACCGGTAATTCTATTATAACATTGTATCTGACACTGAAATATCTCGTAAATGCATTATTTAAGCTGGGCATATAAGTGACACATTTAGGGTGATTAGATTTTCCCAATGACGGTTCAGTAATCAGTATTCAGGTTTTGGAAGTGAGATTGACAATCTATTCATGTTAAATTACATTGATGTTTATTTAATAGATAGGTTACAAGGAACACTTTTACACGTCAAAGTTTTTTGTCAGTTTAAGCTAGATGAGGCCGATGTTTCCTAGCTGACCACCCTGAGAAGAAACACCGAAACAAACTCAGAGGTCAAAGTCTCTTTTAAAGTGTTCTAATCCATACAATATGTACTGGTCAAATCATATGAGAACCATGAACGTTAATGTCTGAGATGAGCTTTTGAGGAAAGCACCACGCAGGTTTGAGTGGACCTGCCCAGACAGTGCAAGCATTTGTCAGTTATCGTGTAGCTCAACTCAGAACTTTAAGGAGCTCAACGAACTGATATTCAACTGTATCTCGTTAGACTGGAATCCTACCTCAGAGTAGTTGGTGGTTGGATGTGTGTGTAAGTTCACGTGCATATTTTTAGGGTTCCGTACCCGAAGGGTCCAAACAAAGCCCTATTGCTGTCACTCTCGTGTCCGTCATCAGTCACAAAATTTTGTTCCGAAGAATTTATTAACTTCCCATTGACCTATGAACTTGAAATTTGGTGACAACGTTTATTATTACGTATATTTTACTAACAAATAGATAGATTTTTTCTTTGATAATTCCCTCATTTGATACGGAACCCTGAATGTGCATAGTCCAACACGCACTTGTCCGATCTTTTATTTGTGCTTAAGCTCGGAGCGCTCGGTGTCATAGAAAATAGCTTATTTTATTTATTGTTTTATGTTATTATATTTGGAAAACTTACAGCTAATACATAATAATTTTTCGTGACCAGAGGGGCTGGCTCATTCTTTGCCCAAAGAATTAGCATTGCCATCCAACGTGGCAATGCTGCCAGTCTTCAGGGCACGTTTCCAGATGACAGTGATGTGGAGGAGTACTTCGACGCCTGAACGTATTTTGTTTTTTACATATGTACGTAGTTAGGTAAGGTTTTTTTTTTGTTTTAGTGTAGATATAGTTAGTTAAAAAAAAATAAAAAAAGTATGTTATAAATATGTAAATTTAGTTTCCAATTAAATTGCTTAAATTGTAATACATAATATACATGCTTATTTATTCTAGAAAAATTGAAGGCCAATTGCACACAGAAACCATCGACTAGGAAAGCAGTGGTGATCCAGTGGTAACACATGTGACATCCACCAAATCTGTATCTGTGTCCCAGCTTGGGAACATTAATAAAAGGCTGATAATGCTATGTACTAGCAATATTGACGAGACATCCACGTGTCTTACTTACTCCATTGCTCTCATCCAATTCTACAGCAACCTCTTCCGTTTATCTCTGACCTACATACAACCACTCAACTTAAAAAGCGTCAAAACTCCATCGAAATTGGATTGTTACTCAATCAGAATGTTTGCAAACTCGAGTATCACGCTTCGTCGGTTACTGAAACCTTTTCAGCGTGTCTGTCAGAACGCCTGTGACGTCACTGGCTGTTGCTGACGGCTACGTAATTGCCACAAATGTTGCCAGTTGTAAAAATACAAAGGGTTGCCATGTGTGATTATGGAAGTGGGTTAGTGGGAACGTGTTTTGTTTTTGGGTCGTTGACTTGCGTTTGCGGATTTTGTGACTATTCCTCAATTTCTGATTCAAAATGTTCTCTCAATTCAGAAACCGGTCCATTGGTAGAGGTACTCTATGTGTAAGAAATGTCTGTAATAAACGATACTTACTTTAAAAAACCGGCCAAGTGCGAGTCGGACTTGCGCACGAAGGGTTCCGTACCATTATCTATAAAAACGGCAAAAAAATCATGTCTGTTGTATGGGACCCCCTTAAATATTTATTTTATTCTGTTTTTTAGTAGTTGTTGTTATAGCGGCAACAGAAATACATCATCTGTGAAATATTTTATTTCAACTGTCTAACTATCACGGTTCATGAGATACAGCCTGGTGACAGACGGACAGATAAACAGACGGACGGACAGCGGAGTCTTAGTAATGGGGAGCTCGCCGTCCGATCAGCACCAGGCCCGAGAGTCGACGGCGCGTAGTGTTCCACGCGCGCCTCGTAGAGTTGTCAGCATTCCCCGGAGCCTGTCATGGCCGATGCCTGCCTAGGGGTTGAGGATAAATTCGAAAGAGTTACCTCGCCCCTGGGCGTTCAGGGCAGAGAGGAACAGGGGTGGATTTTAGTCAGTAAGAGTCTGACACGCCCTTCCGCTCCACCCTAGAGCGGGAGAAGTCATAGGATGATTTACCACCCCCCAAAAAAAAATAGGGTCCCGTTTTACCCTTTGATTACGGAACCCTAAAAAATATATGGAGTGGATTTTTTTTTAGCTTAAATACACACCCTTTATGCGTGAGCCCGACTCGCACTTGACCAATTTTTTTTTTTACATTTATGAGGACTAAATATCTAAAATGGCGTCGATGAATTCCGCCATCAGTGTCGACTGGTATTGTGCCCAAAAGACTGGCGGTACTGCCACGTTATATGGCAATACTAATCCTTTGTTAAAGGTAAAGCAAGCCTTTGGGTCACGTTAAGTGTCAACAAGGCGTTTAGTTAATTTTTAGGGTTCCGTACCCGGAGGGTTCAAACGCCCTATTTCTGTCACTCTCGTGTTCGTCTGTCTGTCTGTCCGTCGTCTGTCACAAAATTTTGTTTCGAGGAAATTTTTAACTTCCCATTGACTTAAGAACTAGAAACTTGGTTATAATGTTTATTATTACGTATATTTTTAATAACAAATACCAATATATTTATAAATCACATTTTTTCTTTGAAATTCCCTCACTTGGTACGGAACCCTAAATGTAAAGAAATCCGACACTCACTTAGCCAGTATTTTTAAACAATTTGTGAGCACTCGGACCCCACGATCCAAACGTTTTAACCCCAAATGGCTCGACAAAAAATAAATACCAAAAAAAATGGGTTCAATAACAGTCGTTAATTAAGAAACGGACAAAAGTTAATTTATCCATTCCCTGCTTTTCAATATGCCTTTCAATAGCCTACAAATGCCATAACGATCCTCAGATAAGTTTGGCTTTACCTGGTTAAGGCGAAAATTCCTAAAAACGGTGAAAGAGTTGGTTTTTTAAAGCAGTGTATCTCCTAAATAATTTTAACAAATAAAAAAAATGTTATATTTTCAGGTCCTATTTGCATACAGTGATGGAACTCAAACCATTATTTAAAATACTTTAATGCATCAAAAAAATCTTCTAACATACCTCTTAATTATTTTTAAAAGCAGTTTATCCCTTCATTAACAATTATAATCATAATAAAAAATATACCATAAAATTCCAAATGCTAAACTGCATCCAGTGATGGAGCATTTCTCATAAATGTATTAGTAAATCTTAAGTCAATCTGCCAAAATCTGCCTAGCCTTTTCCCAACTATCTTGGGGTCGGCTTCCAGTCTAACCGGGTGCAACTGAATACCAGTATTTTACATGGACCGCCTGCCTATCTGACCTCCACAACCCAGTTACTGGGTAATACAATAAGACAGGTTGTCAGACTTTTGGGCTTCTGATGACCCGTAACGACCAACGGCTTAACGTGCTTTCCGAGGTACGGAGGTGTTTCGGTATGGTTTGGTGTAGATGAGGATGCATCTGTTTTTTATTTATTTCTACCTACCTATTTAACTTTTTTTTTTCTTTCCTTTTTTTTTGTTAAACTTGTTACTAACATAGAAATATAAGATCTACTAACACTATCGATAAGGGTTAAGTTAGCAAAATCATATTGTTGTGTATGTCGTTAATTTGTGGCAAATAAATTCTTTTTCTTTCTTAAAGATGGTCACCCATCCATGGACCAACCCCGGCAAGCGTAGCTTAACTTGGTCAATCGACTCATGCGGCTGTTATTACGCCACGAGCTCCTCTTAGTAAATCCTAAGTAAATCGATAAAATACTTAATATTTTGCAATAAATTGTGAGCATTTCTCGTAGCGTATCTTTTTCTGTTATACGCAGTCCGAGAGTGACCGCGCTTTAGTTGTGTCTCGGCCTTAATTAGCCGTTACCAATTTCCTTCTAGTTTGGCGAAAAATAAACCTTATAAGATTCCAAACAATACCTCCCGAAGTGCCCTGACCTTACTTTTATTTCCATGAAAATAAGGCTCATTCCAAAAACAATTTACATTAGTATCGCATAACAGTGGAATTCCAGCAGAGCACCATAATATCTAGGTGCTAGGTCAGTGGGGCGAGCGCCACCATAAATAGTAATAAATCCCACACTTGACTTTGACAAATGATGGTGAAATACCACCAGCCATGGCGGAAGCCAGTCGGGCTAACAATGGAAAATATAACGCTAACCCGTGAAGGTTTGTGATTATGTAACATAAATAACTGCTTTCAAGGTTGGTTGGTAGGTTTGATTCCAAGTTGAAGCACGGTTTTTGGCAAAATGTATTATTATTTAAGATCGCCATTGTTCCATAGAATCCTACTTGTCACACTATCTCACTAATATTATAAAGGTGAAAGTTTGTGTGTACCATGTGTTTGTATGTTTTTTAGTTCTTCACGCTCAAACGGCTGGACCGATTTGGATGAAATTTAGTATGTATAGATAACTTATACCGGACCTGGATTAACACAAAGGTTACTTTTTGTCCCGGTCAATGTGGGTAAAACCGCGGGGCGCAGCTAGTAATCACTCAAAATTATAAAGGCGAAAGTTTGTGAGTGTGTGTGTTTATAAGTTAATTTTTACTCCTTCACGCTCAAACGGCTAGACCGATTTGCATGAAATTTGGTATGTATATAGCTTATACCCTGGATTAACACATAGGCTATTTGTATCCTAGTTTACGCGGGCAAAACGTCGGGGGCAGCTAGTCACACTAATAGTATAAATGCGAAAGTTTAGATCTATTGATGGATGTCTGTTCCTCCATCACGCCAGAACGGCTTAACGAATCTCGATGAAATTTAGCACAGAGATAGATTATAGTCTGGAATAGCACATAGGCTATAATTAATAGTGGCGCAAGTACTAATTACACGCAGGCGAAGCCGCTGGTAGAAGCTATTAGAAAATATGCAAAACGAAAAAAATATACAAGTAGAACAAAAATATGGTGCTTAATTAACCTCTCATCCTGTTCATCATCACGACTCTAATCACAAAATTCTTAGATGACTTAAAAAGTTACTAACATAGAAACATTTTCAAAGAGTTTAGACTTAACTTAAGTAAGTTCTATCCACCATTTAAGGGCCTACCTGCACATAAGTTTGAATAAAAAATCATATATTTGCAAGGAAAATAAAGATTAAAGAATCCTACGTTGCGTTTGTTACTAAGAAGATAAGGTATTTTTACGTTTCTAAAACAGGACTCAAAATGTTTCGTATCCAAAGTAGTAAGCAAACGTGTCAAAAAACGGCAGTTTTTGGCACTTTTGCTTACTACTTTGGATAAAACACTTTGAGTCATGCTTCCACAACGTAAAAATACCTTATCCTCTTTGTAACAAACGCAACATAGGATTCTTTAATCTTTATTTTCTACGCTTTGCTACGATTTTTTATTCAATAAGAGCGCCACTTGGCGGATATATAGGGTGACTGGTAATTAACAGCTGATCGCGGCGGTCACTGCCCTCACGCGCGCGTGAATTTCAAACTGTTGTTATTGTGACAAAAGTGAATACGTATAAAAAAAAAAGTTTATTTGGGAAAGTTGTTTGTAATCATGAGTACAATCACGTGTTTAAGTATCGGTCACTAATTACCAGTCACCTTATATACACGCCTTAAATATCTCTTACCAATGATTCGAACCCACAAACATACCACAGAAAGCGAACATTTATCTACTGTGCAATCAGCGCCATCAAATCCACTTACTCCTAATCAGCTTTCATTTTAATTGCTTTTATGAATACCTCGATTTAGGGATCCCTGAATAGGGAACCATTAGCGACCATTTGTTATTCAGCCGTGGTGGTAGAATTTTAATTATTTTACACGTATAATGGCCGTGTTTTGGGTAAAAATGGGGCCATCGCATCGCGTCGGTGACGTAATAATCCTCGGATATTAGGATGGAAGGAAGTTCTGACTGTAGGTAACACGGAAATTCTGTTGTATTAACTTTGATTTTTTTTTTCTTTGATAGGCTCGCGTTCAGCCTTTATCTCACCTGGTAAGCGATGATGTGGTCGAAGATGGAGCATACTTGTCTAGAAGCAATCTATTCGCTCTTGACTTAAGGCACTATTAGCTGCCAACGACCTTGAGTGGTTAGCTTGCGTGCTCTGCGCTGAGCTCACGTAACGCGTCGTATGTCCACCCAGTAATAGGACTCGCCCAGCAAGGAGCGCTGTCCGAAATTAGACGCATTATTAATTTATTACACATAAAAAAACAAGTATTAAACTAAAACACTAAGACTAAATAATAAATAATTAAATGAACTTATACGCTTTATAGTTTTTGCGTGATTCTCAATTTGTTATCCGCGTTAGACATAACTTTACAAATTAATTACACTATGTTATAAAAATATAATTTCAAATATTCTCAGATCAAATTATGACGAAAATTGTGTAGAGTAACGTATAATTTTTTAAAGAAATAAAAAAAATCGTTTAGACGCGATGTTCAATTAAAACCTAATGCGCCGCCTTTTAAAGGCGGCGCATTAAGGCGCAATTATATGACCTCTAATATTTTTTAAGAAGAAATCACGTCTAAACAACTATTTTTATTTCTTTGAAAAGAAAATATATGTTACTCTAGATATTTTTTTCGTAACTTGATATGTGATGTGTATTTTTATGTGCATAAATGAGATTCTCATAAATATACTGAGAGGGAACAGCCATAATATTAATCTCTTTTTTGTCTCGCGGGAGTGTCTGGGACTTAATTTATAAAATGCATGAGTAGCCCTTTTCTGTAAAACAAAAAATTGTCTGAATATCGGCGACATTTCCCCACAACAGAATGCCGTAGGTACGACATCACACTATGTATAAATAACTAAAGTATACTAAACGAGCCGTCCCTAAATCAGTTAAACCACGAATTTTCCTAACGGCGTTTGCTGCAGAGCTAAATTTTTTGGACAGTTTATCTATATGGGGGCTCCACTGAAGCTGCGCATCCAAAGTTAAACCAAAGAACACTGTGAAATCCTCGGGTTTCAACTCTTCACCCTGTATTGACACACTAGTGATCACTTGTGTTACATTGGGTAATGGAACTTCATGCGTTTTGTTATTTTCTCGTTAAGGAGAAGATTATTGATATTAAACCAGTTAACTACAGTTGAAAGAGCATTATTTACATAATCAACAACCACCTGCTAACGTTTGAGTTTAAATGTTTAAATAAAAGTGAAGTGTCGTCTGCAAACAACACTATATCATGTTTATCTTCTATGAGGTACGGCATCTTGACACTGTTTCACGTGTAAAACAATGACAAACTTACCCAGAACAAGCATTTACAATTAAATCAAGTGGACTACCTCGTCTTTGTGCTCACAAGACAAACGTCCGTACTAGGACTGTCTCACAATACCCTACAATTAGCAACAGCTAGCTTGGCTTTGATGAAATCGAGAGGTCATGAGTTCAAATGCTACTCCTTTGACTAACTTGGGTTCTTGATAGTGATTGGTTTAGTGGGAGGTGTTAATAGTTTCAGGTTATAGGTAGGTATGTCGAAGTTGTTTAGGGTGCGTATTTGTGTTTTGTGAAGAGCTAAAGGAGAATTATTTTAATTTTGAGCCTAATGAGTCTTTGGTACTTGGAAATAAAATTATTATGTCGTTTATTCATCATCTTTTATGTATTTCTTAAAAATAAAAAAGAGTGGCACTCCGGGAGTGCCGACAGAAGTGAAAACTTGAAACAAAAAAAAGAAGTTTTCACTTCAATCTGCTACGCGATCGCGGTGTCTGTGTCGGTGTTGGTGTCGGTGGCGAGTTCAATTGTTTTTCCCACCTCAAAAATGCCCAACGCGCCTAAAGAAGTTTTCACTTCAAAAAACACATTAATCCCGTTTGTATCGGTTAAAGGGTAGCTACCGGCGGTCAGGGCTCCAGAGAAAGGAACCTCCTTACAATACGAGCCGTGTCCAGAAGAACTTTCTGAATCAATCCCTTAATCCAGCCTCCTAACGAGAGACACGACTATCGGTACGGTCACCGAGTCCACATCCTTCATGTTGACAACCTTGCGAGCCAAGTCAAATTATAATTACTTATTGTATTTAATCAAATCCTGGTAGTTAACTGACTTCAAGAAATGAGGTTCTGTATACGACCCGTAAGTATGTATGTATGTATGTCTTCTGCGAAGCAGTAACGCTCGCGAAGGAGGAGGCGGAACGAGTGAGAGAGGCTCAACAACGGAGTCGCCCTCACGCCCTCAGCAGCAGCCGCCGCAGGAGACGCCTGGGGCTTACGGCGCCGCGAGACGATTTCCGGCCACCGTAGACCCGGGCCTGCGGACGGCGAGTAATGGGTAGCTCGCCGTCCGATCAGCACCAGGCCCGTGAGTCGACGGCGCGTAGTGTTCCACGCGCGCCTCAAAGAGATGATTGTCAGCCACCAGTGACGGGGCGCATCGTGGCCGGTGCCTGCATGCCTAAAGGTAGCGGATAAGTTCGTAACAGAGTTACCGCTCCCCTGGGCACTCAGTAAGAGTCTGACACGCCCTCCCGGTCCATCCAGACCGGGGAATGTCATTGGATAATTTCCCACCCCACAAAAAAAAAGTATGTATGTATGTTAATCCACGATTTCTTAGTTAGGTTTTTGTTGTTCAAATGCATACTTTTCAAGGAAGGTTTTAGTATATTATATACCTACATTAGGATCTGATGAAGATCTTCGGAGATAGACAGTGCAACTCTTCAATAATTAACAGCAAATGACTTGCGATTACTGCGAGCGTTTGTCTATGTATTGTTTACACAATTGATGGCGAACCACAACTAAAAAGTGAAAAATAAAAAACTTTTTTACAAAAAAAATATTTTTCACATTTTTGTTTTTTTTTTTTGGAAGGCTGTTCTATTTTTGTAAAAAAGTTTTTTCAGGAACTTATAGGACAATCCCTAAGAGATACCGATCTAATGAAAAAGTGCTCATTACTGGTCTAGATTTAAAAAAGGCTGACCCAATTTAATCCTTTTATATTAGGTACGTGAAAGCTGAAAATAATTACACCCCTTCTCAACCCTTACGTTAATTCTGGCTTGCTACATATATATAGGTAAAGGTACATTTTGAATATCGTTTCGTTAGAGTTCTCAGGATTAATTTATAAATAACAGGTTTGAATAAAATAATTCTTAGTTTTTTTTTTTAACTATAACCTGAGGGTCTTTAAGTTTAGAGTGAATAGGTTACTTCTAGGCAAGCGTGCTCCGTCGTTAACCACATCATCCGCAATTGCGGCGGCAGCGGCATCTTCCTCAACCTTCCGCCTGACGCAAGTCCTCGCCGGACACGGAAGTTTCGGGAGGTTCCTGTGTAGAATAAGGCGGAGGGAAACGCCCGGGTGTCACCACTGTGCGGATCGCCCAGAGGATACCGTGAAGCATACGGTGGAGATCTGCCCCGCTTCGGCGGAGCCCCGCCGTGTCCTTGTGGAGGCGATCGGTGGCAGCGACCTCTCGCGCCTGGCCTCGGCCCTGGTCCAGGCCATGGTACGGGGCGAGAGGGAATGGGAAGCAGTCTCCTCCTTCTGCTAAGCAGTAATGCTCGCGAAAAAGGATGCGAAACGGGTGAGTGAGGCTCAACAGGGTCGCCCTCAAGCCCCCAGCAGTAGCCACCGCAGGAGACGCTCTGGGCGTCGTAGGTTGCAGAACGATCTTCGGCCACCGTAGATGCAGCCTGCCGCCGGCGAGTAGTGGGTAGCTCTACGTCCGATCAGGATCAGGCCCGAGAGTCAACGGCGCGTAGTGTTCCACGACGCGCATCAAAGAGTTGTCAGCAATGCATGACGGGGCCCGTCATGGCCGATGCCTGCCCATGGGTCGTGGATAAATTCGAAACAGAGCTACCGCGCCCCTGGGCACTCAGGGCAGGGAAGGAACAGGGGTGGGTTTTGGCCAGTAAGAGTCTGATACGCGTCCTCCCGCTCCGATAGTGGTCAAGCGCGAGCCTTGAAATGATAGAAAAAAATATATAATCACTTAATTTTAATTACAATAAGGTACATTTATTTTATTGGGCAGTGATTACAATTTTATTATTATTCCGTTCTCAGGGTTGTGATCGATTTAAGGTTTATTAAATTATACCAGACCCAATCCAAACAACCAAAAATTCGAAGGCATGTGACAATGACATCCACCAATCCGCATTGGGCCCGCGTGGTGGATTACGGCTTACACTCTCTCACAGAGAGGAGGCCTGTGCCCCAGCAGTGGGGACAAAAAGGCTGATGCTGATAAAATTATACTAGAACTGTTGCTTCACGTTTCACGTCAGAAACACGTTCACTAAGTATGGCAGAAGTTCTTCAGTGGAAACATTCTTTCACCAAGAGTTTGCAAGAGCTTCAAGGCACTTCCTACTCCCGGGCCCGCGGACGGCGAGTAGTGGGTAGCTCGCCATCCGATCAGCAGCAGGCCTGTGAGTCGACGGCGCGTAGTGTTCCACGCGCGCTTCAAAAATATGATTGTCAGCCACCACTGACGGGGCCCATCATGGCCGGTGCCTGCATGCCTAGGGGTAGTGGATAAATTCGTAACAGATTTATCGCTCCCCTGGGCACTCAGGCAGGGAAGGAACGGGGGTGGGTTTTATTCAGTAAGAGTCTGACACGAAGAGCGGGAGATGTCATTGGTCGATTTCGCAAACCACAAAAAAAAAATGCCACTTCCTACTATTTGACTTTCCATAGAGTAAGATGAGTCTTTAAGCCTACCAAAAATAATTTCATCAGGTACCTTTATTATTTTTATTACTAATCCCGTACGTGGTTCCTTACGACGGATATGATTTGTCGCTTATTCTTTCCCACTCTTAAGGTCATTCAAGTCGTCCCGTCGCTGTGTCTTCCCCTGAAAAAAAAAGGGCAACGTGCCCACAGCTCGTCAGGCGCAGGTGTAAGGCAAATCATCATATAACTTCTTCCGCTCTGGGTGGAGCGGGAGGGCGTGTCAGACTCTTACAGACTAAACCCACCCGTACTCACTCAGTTGCCAGGGCCAGGACTGCGGTGACTCCTTCAAACACCAGACGCCAATAGAAGTCTCTGGCAACTCTCTTGTTGACTTAAGCCATAGCGAAAATCATTGAACGAAAATGTTAACGAGTTAAATTCATTTTAATAGCGACATAAAATTTTCGAAAGGACGCCACAATGAAAAAACTGGCCAAGAGCTTGTCGGATTTCGCACATTAAGGGTTCCGTACCAAATATTGGTATTTGATGGTAAAGTATAAGTTATAATAAACATTATCACCAAATTTCAAGTTCATAGGTCAATGGGAAGTTAAAAAATTCTTCGTAACAAAATTTTGTGACAGACGACGGACGGACAGACAGACAGACGGACACGTGACTGACAACAATAGCGCTCCGTTTGGACCCTTTGAGTACGGAACCCTAAAAACTGGCCAAGTGCGTATCGTATTTCATACATTAAGGGTTCCGTACCAAATATTGGTATTTCTTAGTAAAGTATACGTTATAATAAACATTATCACTAAATGTCAAGTTGATAGGTCAAAAAATTCTTCGTAACAAACTTTTGTGAAAGACGACGGACGTACAGACAGACAGACGGACACGTGAGTGACAACAATACGGCTCTGTTTGGAGCCTTCTGGTACGGAACCCTTAAAACAAATGACAGTCTCGCCAATTAAAAAGTAATATGTTCCCAGAGATACTTTTTCGAATTCTATATTTTTTTTTTATTATTTTATTGTAAGTGGCCAGATCTAGAGACTTTCAGCATACTACTTACGAGTATATTAAAAAATCGTATTTAAGGCGAAATTAAAATTTTCTTACGATTTGTGGAATTTGCAAGTCAGTGTCAAATATGTATTTATAGAATTATAATCATTAAAATCATCAATACAACTCTCTCAGTTAGAATTGATTCTAAAAGTAAGTATTTCATTGAAATTGAAACATTTGGCATCAATTCTAACTGAGAGAGATGTACTGATGATTTGAATGATTATAATTCTATAAATACATACTTGCTACTGCCGCGAATCAAATGTTGACCAACATACAACCTGACACTGACCCGCAAATTGTAAAAAACGTAAAAAAAAATAATTTTGCGGTTTACCTCTTTTTTTTTTTGGAGCATCCACCTTAACAAAAAAAAAAAGAGGTGTGTGTGCGATTCACACACGATATAAGTGAAACTTCATGTGGGCAAAGATGACCAAAGATGGTCAAAAGGTGGCCAAAGGTGAGCAAAAAGGTGGCCAAAGGTGAGCAAAAGTTGGTCAAAGGTTTGCAATTGGTGGTCAAAGGTGAGCAATAGGTGGTCAAAGGTGAGCGAAAGGTGAGCAATCGGTGGTCAAAGGTGGTCAAAGGTGGTCAAAGGTGGGCAAAGATGGGCAAATGTGGGCAAAGATGGGCAAAGATGGTCAAAAGGTGGCCAAAGGTGAGCAAAAGTTGGTCACAGGTTTGCAATAGGTGGTCAAAGGTGAGCGAAAGGTGAGCAATCGTTGGTCAAAGATGGTCAAAGGTGGGAAAAGATTGTCAAAAGGTGGCCAAAGGTGAGCAATAGTTGTCTAAAGTTGATGATCGGTAGCGAAGTGGCGGGACCCCAGGCCCCGCGTCGCGCGCGCCCTCTCCTCTCGCCGTCATCTGCTCTCTCGCTCTTTTGTATTTGTGTCTCTTACCTGTCGCTTTTCCGTTGCATCCGGTTTGAAATCACAACGATTCTAAGGAAGTTTCACTTCAAAATTCGTAATTTTTTGAAATATGAACAAGATAACTCCTGTTGGATACAGACAGTACACATCTCTATTTCCCCGTAAATGCACCGAAAATTCTCTGAATTCTTTCGATTTACACCGCCTTTCAGCACAAATCGATTTTACCTTTGACCCGATTAGTGGAACGTAAAAAGCGCTTGTTGATTTTTCCCGACAAAGCTCTGAAACGAACTTAACACGGAATACAAACGTTTTAACAGTTCACTGTTAAATCAGCGAAAACAAAGCTTGATTGGTTGGTACTTACTACTCGTATTTTACGAGTTTTAGTTTCATTTGTACCTTGTTGTTTGTGGATTTAATGTGAAGAAGAGGATTTTGAATGAAATGTTTTTACGCAAATTACGTGATGGGCAGCGGAGGAGTCCAAAAAAGAACACCAAAAGTTCCACTAAATGAATTTAATAAAGAAATTACAATTAATTCTTAATATTAGGTGAGTAAGGACTAAGTGGGTGTCCTAACGACCGATGTATGTGACGAAAGGCCCCGCGCCGAATCTGCTGGTTGGTTTTATTGGATGTCTCAAGTTGGGTTGCGCAATCCGTTCACAGTAACCGAATGTATGGTGATGACGTATCTGGGAGGCACTCACAGATATAACACGCATACGAAGCTATTTTGTTTTGTGCTATCAAAACAAAAAACCAGCCAAGTGCGAGCCGGACTTGCGGGCATGAGGGGTTCCGTACCATCATTTTTTTAGCGATTATTGCAATTCAAACTCTGTGCAGCATTTCAAGCGTCTACTTGTTGTCATTAATAAAGCGCAATTTTACGACTTTTAATGGTTTTAATTGAACATCACGTCTAAACGACTAGTCTTATATTTTTTTAAAAAATATGTTACTCTAGACAATTTCTGTCGTAATTTGATCTGAGAATATTTTAAATTATATTTTTATCATAGTGTAATTAATTTGTAAAGTTATGTCTAACGCGAATAAAAAATTGAGAATCACGCAAAAACTATAAAGCGTATTTTTATGAAACTTTCACCATTTCAAAGATCATTTAATTATTTATAATTTAGTCTATGCTTTTTAGTATACAAAAATATGTATAAAAAAATTATAATGCGTCTCATTTCGGACAGCGCTTCTTGATGGGCGAGTCCTATTACTGAGTGGACGTACGACGCGTTACGTGAGCTCAGCACAGAACACGCAAGCAAACCACTCATGGTCATTGGCAATTAATAGCGCCTTAAGAGCGAGAAAAAAAACACGTTTCTAGCAGGGTCTCAGAGTCTTCTAGCAGGCAAAATTAAAGGGGGGGCCTTTAATTTTTAATTTCTTTTTATTATTTGTTGATAGAGCGGCAACAGAAATACACATTCTGTGGAAATTTCAACTCTCTACCTATCACAGATCATGAAATCGCCCGCTGACAGACAAACGGACGGACGAACGGACGGACAGCGGAGGCTTAAAAATACGGCCCGCTGACAGACAAACGGACGGACGAACGGACGGACAGCGGAGGCTTAAAAATAGGGTCCCGTTGGTTACCCTTCGGGTACGAAACCGTAGAAAGCTACCTATGCTGAACTCTGAACTGTTTACTTTAGGTATACTATGAAAATTTCAAATCGATATTTTAATTTCATTAACCAATTCATTAACTCATCATCATCATCATCATCATCATCATCATCAGCCTATAGCAGTCCACTGCTGGACATAGGCCTCTCCAATTGCACGCCATTCAGCTCGGTTCTCGGCAACTTTCATCCAGCTGCTACCAGCCACCATACGAAGATCATCGCTCCACCTAGCCTGAGGGCGTCCTACCTTACGTTTGCCGATTCGCGGTCTCCACTCAAGAACACGTTTACCCCAACGATCATCGGTTCTACGGCTAATATGGCCGGCCCATTGCCACTTCAGCTTGCTTATTCTGTGAGCTATGTCGACAACCTTAGTTCTCAGCCGGATCACGTCGTTCCGTATTCGATCCCTCAATGAGACTCCAAGCATAGCCCGTTCCATAGCTCGCTGAGCGACCTTGAATTTATGGACCAGTCGTACCGTGAGTGTCCACGTTTCGGCTCCGTAAGTCATAACAGGCAAGACGCACTGATTATTTATTTATTAACTCAACAGTTTGATAATACCAGGCTAGCCACTGAAATAGTGCATTTACGCAAACGACCACGAAGAAATCTAGCATAATAATAAATATTCCATTAAAATGGCCGTAAAACCCACGGTAGTGAAATGGCGTTAAAATTCAGCTTTTTATGACAATAATAAAATATTTATAGACATATCTTACTCGGGAAGTATGTTTAACAGGAACAGTCCAGAGAGCGGTCAATTTTCGCCACTTTAAATAGCAAATTTGAGAGATTAAAAAAAAAAAATTTGGGCGAATGCCTACTTTTTAAATTTAGCAGTTTTTTTTTTCAAATATATTTACTAGCTTCAGTCTGGGGATTCGCCCGCGTGAAACTAGTTCTTCCCCCATTAAAAATAACAGCCTATGATCTATTCCAGACTCTAATCCTGTGTGAATAACCTACCGGTTACCTACATACTTAACCGCCTCGACGCCTTTTCCATGAAACGGAGCTGAGCGGAGCTAAGCGGAGCAGAACGGAGCTAAGCGGAGCAGTGCGGAGACGTGCCGGAATCGTCCAATCACAGACGAGACGTAAAAACATAATTTGATTCCGCCAAGCCCGTTCCATCTTCGGACCGCAAGACGTACGGCGAAGTGCCACCGGTACATGGTGAACATCCCATCCACACGCACAAAACGTTTTGAGAACACATTCATTGTGCGTGCAGCTATGGAGTGGAATTCCCTGCCGGAGTCTGTTTCCTGATAGCTACAACCTAAGAGTCTTTAAGTCAAGAGTGAATAGGTTACTTCTAAGCAAGCGTGCTCCATCTTCGACCACATTATCGCTTACCATCAGGTGATAGAGTGGTCAAACGCGTGCCTACCAAGAATTAAAAAAAAAGACGAGTGACGCGATGAGGATTTCAACCATTGTGATTCGTCGATTACTGCACGTCTCTGCTCCAACCCACCCAGCTCCGCATCAGTGGTAACGCACCCTTAGACGCCAAAACCCCGCCTGCACCATACAAGGCAAGCGGGACTCCGGGGACGCTGGTACTCAAAGCGGGTGTTCCGTTCGCCCACCGAGTGACCTCAGGAAAAACGGTGGTACATGATAAAGAAAGAAAGAAAATACATTTATTGGCCACAGTTAGAGGCACACAACAAAGATTCAGGATTTCGTTATTTCATTCGGACTTTCGGAACCCCCCTTGAACGTCCGACGGCATGTCCGTATGCCGTTCCAGATTACACGGCTTAAACCTCTATTATTAAATAACTAAAGATCTTATATCATGCCACAGGGCATGGTTCACATGCATTCTTAGATAGTTATTACATAGTGTTAGAAAAAAAACGCAATACAAAACGCAACGCAAACGCAGAAACGCAATTTTAAAAAGCCGTTATGTTGTTTTGATTTCGTAATTTGAAGTTTGAGTGTGAATAACAGGAAAATATGATATCGGACTCTACAATAAAAACACACTCACACATACACTTTTCTTAGATTACTTGTCTATTCATAGTGTAACATGCAAAATTTCGTGTAAATTGATACAGTGGTTTTAACAACTACCCACACACACACACACACTATTCCCGACAAATCGTTGATAAGAGAATTTGAATAAAATTCAACTCTTGAATTACAAGTATTGTTTACATGTTTTTCTAAGGTCTGTTTATTCAACAACCCAAAAAAGTTTACTTTAAGTGCCTCGCTCCAATAGAAACCTCAGCAAGTTGTTTTTTATGAGCCCGGTCGTAAATATGTCAAACGGCGCGGCGGTTGAGGAGTTAATAAAAACTTTTTTACAAAAAAAATAGAACCGACTTCCAAAAAAAGTGCAAGTGCAGTGTTCCTGATTTTGTGTCCCCGTTTTTTGACACCGACTTCCGAAATTAAAGTTATTTGCACTTTTTTTGGAAGACGGTTCTATTTTTTTGTAAAAAACTTATTAGTTGTCGTTCCCCATTAAACTGTGTTAACAATTCATAGACATACTCGTATGATAGCAGCAATAGCGGTTGATTTGCTGTCAATTTTGGAAGAGTTCCGTTGTCTGTCTCCGAAACCCATTATCAGATCTATTATGAAATTTAAATGGGACTACTTCGGAACAAACCCCTTTCGAACAAAAAAAAAGAATTTTGCAAATCCAGCAATATATGAGCAGTGGTGGCCCAGTAGAGCAGTGGTGGCCCAGTAGAGCAGTGGTGGCCCAGTAGAGCAGTGGTGGCCCAGTAGAGCAGTGGTGGCCCAGTAGAGCAGTAGTGGCCCAGTAGAGCAGTGGTGGCCCAGAGAGCAGTGGTGGCCCAGTGGTATTGGCCGCGACCTACAAGTTGTAGGTCGTGAGTTCAAACCCAGGCTGGCGCTTTACTTTGTGTTAGTTATTTCATCACCACTGCTCTCATAACGGTGAAAACATCGTAAGGAAACCGGCATGTCCTAGAACCAAAAATTCGAAGACATGTGACATCCACCAACCCGCATTGGGCCCGCGTGGTGGATCACGGTACACACCCTCTCACAGAGAGGAGGCCTGTGCCTCAGCAGTGGGGACAATAAAAGGCTGATGATGATGTTGATGATGCCCGAACATACAAAAAAAAAAATACAAAAATCCGAATTGATAACCTCCTTCTGTGAGAAGTCGGTTAAAAAAAAAATCTACCTTTGATCACCTATCGCCATGCTCAGGACCCCTATACAGTCTCCTTAGAGATGCGCTCTATCAAGCGTTGTACATAGAGGCATCTGGAGTAGTCTTTAAGAGGTCACGGGGTCTCTCCACATGCTGATGGTGATCACCGGAGTGGTTGTACTAAAAAATCACAATCCGTGGTCTATTTTCTCAAAAGTCCAGACGTTTCTTGAAGGTTTCTCCCCAATAACAAGAAAAAAGTGCTAACCTACTTACGTCGGTACTATCATTCGTATTCATTATTTATATTAAAAACTAAAAAATTAAACCTAGGTAACCACACAAAAACATTGTCAAATCAAAAGACTCCTTTGAATCATAAACAGAACTTGTTTTAAGACATTTGTGTCTTTTTCTTTGACATCCCTTGATGTTGATCAAAGAAGAAATATGACATCGCTGACAACATGACAACCTTGAATATGGCAAACAAAATCACATACACAAATCTTAATAATATTACTTTGAGATCATTTGGTAAAGAATAACATCAACAGAATATCAACCGGTAAATCGAAAATATTATTTAGATAAATCCCCTTAAAGTCGTCTATTCCATTTCTAAAGCAGTTTCTGGAACAAAAATGATTGAAAATCTGGAATTTGCCAGCTGCTTCACCCGCGTGGTATTAGTACTTCTCTCATTATAAATAATAGCCTACGTTATTTTGAGGTATCATCATCAGCCCTTATACCAATTTAATTGGGGTCGGCGCAACATGTCTTTTTCTTCCGTACTCCTCTATCAGTCGTAATCTCTGTAGTTACGTCACCTCTGTTTTACCCATATCCTCTTTCACACAGTCCAACTATCGCTTCTTTGGCCTTGCCCTACTCTTATAGCCATCCACATCCATATACAAGACTTTCCTCATGACATTTTCTTCATTCCTCCGCATCACATGCCCATATCACAACCGATTTCCACACAACTTTTCAGTCAGCGGTGCCACTTGCAGACTTCTTCTACTCATTCCTAATTCTACCACACATCGCTCTTAGCATTCTCATCTCAGCCGCATGCAATTGCTTTTCATTCATCCCTTTTGTGACCCAACATTCTGAACCATACAAGACAGCAGGTCTGACCATTGTTTTATAAATCTTCTATGTGGGGTGCCGCCATTTCATCCATCCATAGGTATAAGCTACATTATTGCAAAGTTTCATCCAAATCCGTTCAGTAGTTTTTGCGTGAAAGAGTAACAAACTTATACAAATATGTACATACATAGTAGGAAAATAGTCAAACGCACGTTTGCTGATGTGATTTGTTGAATGAATTTTGGCCAGCCAATCGAATCATTCGACGCATCGATAATTTCTTTTCAGACAACCGGGCATTTTTTTTCGCCTAGTGACCCTTGACACGGGTCTTGTTCAGGAACCCACTTCAGGCACGAGTCTCTTACAATGGTAGAAAATAATTTGCATTAGTTATAAACAATGTAATTTTAAGATACCTTCCCAATTATTGTGAAAAGAGAATAAAATGACATTTGAATTGAATTGAAAATCACCATCATTATCATCTTCCTGCCCTTATCCCTTGTTACTTGGGGTCGGTGCAACATGTTTTTGTTTTTCCATTCTGTCAGCCGTCGCGCTATCACTAACTCCCTTCTCTTTCATATCAGTCCTCACACAATCCATCTATCTTTTCTTTGGCCTCCCTCTCCCACTCCATCCATCCACATTTATATTCATAACTCTTTTAGTTACATGTGTTTCATCCCTCCTCTTCACATGACCATACCAAGATAAGCGGCTTCCTTCCAATTTTTCAGTCGCTGGCGCCACTTTTAAATGACCTCTAATGTACTCATTTCTCACTTTATCCATTCTCCAATAACCCGCTTTTTTACTATAAAACTCTTGTAGGGGCACAAGCTCAGCGGAGATTAGCCAAGTAAGCCAGATATAGTGCACAATTGTGTACAGAACTACAGATATGTACACTTTCTGTTCCTTTACTCTCATAGTCAAATGGGACATCAATCCAATACGACCGTGTAGCGTTCAGGCGCAAGACCAACAGATTCACGTGTTTGCTGAGGCTGCTAGTGAAAAATTTCTAATGGAAAGCCCAATAACACTTTACCTGACCTGAGAACCAAACTCAGAACCACACGCTCAGAAGTCGCTCTTATGACTACGAGACCAACGGAGCAGTTACAATACTTTCACATACGTAAATGACGTTGTGTTATATACAATATATAACACAACGTCTTGAGACGGTATATCCTTTTTTTTTTGTTTTTTGGGGAAAACCCTTGTTCTCACGATTCCACTGAACCATCATCGTCTCACAGAATGAGGCAACTTCCCTTCAGTGTTCTGTCAGCGCCAGCATAGCTCTTACTATACTGGCAGAGACAGGTCTTGCCAAATCCTGGCGACCAGGATCCGCCACTCGGCGGCCCATGCCTCGAGCGTGTGCAGAATAAAGGTCAAGACGATGTACCTAACACCAATTCCTCTTACATAAATATTCACATAAAAACAAACTCAAAGGAACTCAATCTACCTGTTCTTAGTCAAAGCACCTGAGCCCCACTAATTCAGGTTACTTATTTTAAATATCTGTAAAAGGAAGATTTTGCGTATTTTTCAAAGCGCTCTCTAACAATCTTTCTTTGTCTCCAGTTCTCCACTATCTGGGACGCTCTCTCAAAACTAAAAAGATATTCCAATAAGGTTGTTAGCACAGTGGCGGACGAAAAGCGATTACTGGACGCATTTATTCACGTAAAAAATTGTTTACTATATAAATTGTTTGTTTGTTTGTTTGTTTATTGTTTATTGTTTGTATTGTCTTTGTGTAATGCAAAAAATTGTTTGCTTGTAATGTAAAATCTTATGAATTAAGTCATAAGATTTTACATTACAAGCAAACAATTTTTTCTTACTACATTTGTGTTATATTCAACTAATGATATTATTTTTCACTATTTTCAGGGAAGTGAATTGCGTCCTGAAATACAGGCTCAGCATAGCTCAGGCGCAACTGCTCATCTTTTACTCTTGTGCATAAATATTCCTAAATTTGTAATTTTAATAAATTCAAATTGTCTAATTTTAAAAGAGAAAATAAATAATTATTATTTTATAACTTTAAAACAATGCTGCATCATATGATTAGTTTAAACACTGATTAGCATTTTCTTATTTAATTTTCTACCAGGAAAAAGGGTAGATGTGGGTGGTAAAGTGTTGACTAATCATTTAAAGGAGGTTTTGTCCTATATACAGTTGGATTTGATGGATGCGACGTATGTTGTCGTGAGTTTAGAATCCGCTAATAAATGTTTAAACTAATGAATTAATGACATATTTATTTAATTATAAGTTCACTACATTCGTCATTTCAGAAGTACAAATATTTAGATTTCACTGGTCTTCTGCTGCATCATCTGCCTAGCCTTTACCCAACTATCTTGGGGTCGGGTTCCAGTCTAACCGAATGCAGCTGAATACCAGTATTTTACATGGAGCGACTGCCTATCTGACCTCCACAACCCAGTTACTGGGTAATACGATACCCCTTGGTAAGACTGGTTGTCAGACTTTCGGGCTTCTGGCGACCCGTAACGACTATCAAAGATTCACGATTGACAACCGGGACCAACGGCTTTTTTTTTGGTGTGGTTGGTGCTGCACTGTGACTTTAATCCGTCTCAGTATTGCTGGGCCGTAGCGAGCTAAAAATAAAAAGATTATGAACATGATTATACAAGATATTGCAGTTGTTAAATATGTGTGTTTTTTTTTTTTTTTTTGGGGGGTGGGAAATCATCCTATGACTTCTTCCGCTCTAGGGTGGAGCGGAAGGGTGTGTCAGACTCTTACTGACTAAAACCCACCCCTGTTCCTCCCTGCCTCGAGTGCCCGGGGGCGAGGTAACTCTTTCGAATTTATCCTCCACCCCCGGGCAGGCACCGGCCGTGGCAGGCCCCTTCCCTTGGCTGACAACTCTTTGAGGCGCGCGTGGAACACTACGCGCCGTCGACTCTCGGGCCTGGTGCTGATCGGACGGCGAGTTACCCACTACTCGCCGTCCGCAGGCCCGGGTAGTTGTTAAATATGTGTGAGAACTAATTTGACTCCAAACAGTATTGTCTAATTCGGCTTGTAAAGTATTTTCTTTATTAATTAAATGCTGAAAAATGACTTTTAGTTATCTAAGACTTCTTCTTTGGTAATGTTTAGCATGAATTTAGTCACCATGTGGGTATTTATGGGAAAATCTATTTGTTTTGAGTATGATGTTACAATTGGTACTGAAACAATTCTTTTGGCAGTTAATATGTTTTTAGTTGTTTTAATAATGCAGTTACCTGCGATTCGTATTACACCAACATTTTGAAGTCGTAACCCGATCTCTTACAACGAATAACCAAGTGTTTAGCATGTGTAGTTGTTTCTATATTATTGTATTTGAAAAATATTATGTTTTGGTAGGACATTTCGTATGTGTCTGGTTTTTAAATAGGTTGGCTTACAATGCAATTTCCATTTGATTGCATGTTTTTCACGGCTCCAGGAAAGCAAATGAAATGGTTAATCCATTCTAAACAACGTATAGAAGAGAGAGATAGAATTCTAAACAAAATATAGTTCGTTGTTGTAATGTAAGTTTTTCTTTTTTTTTAGGTACCTACTTCTAGACTTTGGGCAGACTTATCTGAATTTATCTTTGGAACTGGTGCAATATACATTAAAGTATATTTCGTTATCTCTTGTATTTTCGTTATGCTAAGCATACGGTTGGCAAGTGTAATGAGGCCTGCCTAAGGGTTGAGGATAAATTCGAAAGAGTTACCTCGCCCCTGGGCATTCAGGACAGGGAGGAACAGGGGTGGGTTTTAGTCAGTAAGAGTCTGACACGCCCTCCCGCTCCACCCTAGAGCGGGAGAAGTCATTGGATGATTTCCCACCCCACAAAAAAAAAAGGGTAGTAAGGCTGGTAGTCAACAAGAAGGCGAGACTGTTTGGCTTTAAGAATTCTTACAACTGCGAAAAACGACTCGCAATCCTAACTTATCTTGAGTTGTATGGTAAAACTATCTCAAAATAAAAGAGCATTACAAATTGCGTTCCTTTAGATAAACGCTCCGCTCTTCTCAGACCGCTACCTTACATGTCAGCCCGCGGAGATATCGCTCGGGGATATTTTCTTTAGATTAAAATAAAGACGTAATCTTTGTTTAAACATGTAATTTATGTTAGGTGGTATTATTAATAATAACGTAGTCACGTAGGTATTCTAGGTAAAATAGTATCGCCTCGAATCATAGGCTAGAAAAAATTAAAAATTGTACAAAAACTAAAAAAAAAAAATCCTAGACAGTAATGTTTAGAGGATAGCCATGATCGTATGGCCACCTTGCTATACAGATGCTTATTACTGTTATAATGACATTATTTGTTTTGTTAACAACCCGCGAGCCTATCAATTATTAAAAAACCGGTCAAGTACGAGTCGGACTCGCGCGCAAAGGGTTCCGAACAAATCATATTTTTCCAGGTTTTTTTAAACTACCGCCTGTTTTAGGTTTTCCTGTAATCTATAAGTAAAAAGAACTACAGTGGTTTCGGAGCTAAGGGCCCTGAATGGTCATTTTTCATCTATTGTCTTAAATAACTTTAAAACTGTAAATGATTAAATTAATGAAAATAATATATTCAAGATCCTCATAATCTACCCTTTTATTTGATGTGTCGCACGCCACAGTTTGGAAAACTTTGTATTTTAATTTTCCGATTTTCACCTCAAAAGTGATCCCCATATTGCAAATTAATTTATTTAGGGTACACGTCCGTGTTTGGGTCACAGATATTCATGTGTGTACCAAATTTCAAGTCTATCGGTCTAGCAGATTCGGAGCAAATAGGCTGTGACAGACGGACAAACAGACAGACGAGTGATCCTTTAAGGGTTCCGTTTTTTCATTCGGACTTTCGGAATCCTAAAAAAATATTTATATCATGTTTTTGACAAATTAATATCCTGAAACACCGGAAACACCTCTTACATACTTCACCAACACCAAATGATTGGTTGGGTTATTCAGCCCATGAGATTGGCGTCTAAAATTAAAATTATAACCCTCGCCAGAAACCTGCCACTTTGATACGGCAATAAACGCAATGGCCTAGAAACATGGATAGAATAATTTATCTCCATCGATGCCACGACCTTACCCAGTGAGCTATTTTTTAACTGTTTCATGTAAGAAATACTCGTATTTTAAGATTGCTTTGAAGTTCAAAGAAGTAGATAATGGAATGAAATGTATGCCAAAAGACGATTCTGACTGTGAACTTTATGTGATATGATGGTTCTACTTTTGAATTATTGTGGATATGAAATTTATGCCTAAAGATGATTCTGCTTTACAAAAAAACTTTTTTACAAAAAAATAGAACCGACTTCCAAAAAAAGCGCAAAATAACTTTAATTTCGGAAGTCGGTGTTCCTGTTTTGTGTCTTTGTTTTTTAACACCGACTTCCGAAATTAAAGTTATTTTGCACTTTTTTTGGAAGTTGGTTCTATTTTTTTGTAAAAAAGCTTTTTTATTTTTCACTTTTTAGTTGTGGTGCCCCATTAAACTGTGTTAACAATTCACAGACATACGATAGCAGCAATCGCGGTTGATTTGCTGTCAATTTTTGAAGAGTTCCGTTGTCTGTCTCCGAAACCCATCATCAGATCTTTTTGAAATTTAAATGTGACCATTTCGGAATAAACTCCTTTCGAACAAAAAAAAGAATTCTGCAAATCCGTCAACATATGACGGAGTTATGCCCGAACATACATAAAAAAAAAAAAAAACAAACATCCGAATTGATAACTTCCTCCTTTTTCGAAGTCGGTTAAAAATTATGAGTTTTGAATGTATGCTAAATGAGTGTCTGCCAAACGATTTTCTGCGGAATTAAGTTTCTCTGATTATCCGCTGTTATGCAAAATAATATTATGACATAAAAAGTTCTGCTATAAAAGGCGGACCCCTCTGGATCATCATCATCATCAGCATTTTAATGTCCCCACTGCTGGGGCACAGGCCTCCTATCTGTGAGAGGGATCAGGATACGCACTTGGAAATACAGGAATTCTCTTTTGAATATACATAGTAGGTACATAAGTAGCTTTGGTTTTTCAAGCAATTGACTACTTATATCAGATTCTTAAATAAGAGTATAAGTTAAAAAAAAATACTAAACAAAAAATCATACTAATATTCAAATTATGCCCGAATATATTACACCAATAGCATGAAATTTGAACATTTGGAGACAACCAAAACGTCATCTGTGTATACATATTTTTTATTTATGTTGATTTTTTCAAAAAGTTCTCAATCAATTTCAATAAAATTTATTTGGGACCACCTCTGAAGTATGACCAACTATACAAAAAAAGTATCATCAAAATCTATTAACAAATGGCGGAGATATCGTGTAACAAACATAAAAAAAACATACAGACGAATTGAGAACCTCCTCTTTTTTGAAGTCGGTTAAAAACAGTTATGGTTACTTTTCGATTTTCCAGTAATTGTGTAAGGGATGGTCACTAATCCAATATTCCACAAACGTTCTACCCTAACTACCGATCCAACACAACACTACATCTTATAAAACAAAGTCCGCCGTCATGTTTTAACGCGATAAACTCAAACACTACTGAACTGATTTCATGCAGTTTTCACCAATGGATAGAGTGATTCATGGGGAAGGTTTAAATGTAGAATTTTTACCCATGCAAAGCTGGGGCGGGTCGCTAGTATTATTTATCAACAAGCCACCCACCCATATTATGACCAGCTACTTCCTATAACAATGTTTAACGCCAACCCCTTCGGTAATCCAGCGAGTAATTAAACCAATAATTGTGCAACTCAGCAGGAAATAGGTCGACCTCATTAATACGCTTTTTTTTAATTTGATAAAGCTAGCGGATTCTTCGAAGTTAGGTTCTCTCTTTGCATCGTTATGAGCTAGCTTGAAAGTTGGCTGTGTTAATTGTGGGTAGCTAGATATTTTTTTATAATATCTGGTGTTTAAGAAGACTAAGGGTGCCTAGTGCCTTCATAAAGAAACAGGTTTTACTGGCAGGTAAAAAAGACCAAAGTTAAATTATGCGCTTGCCTAAAATAGTCCTCTCACAGAGAGGAGGCCTATGCCCCAGCAGTGGGGACATTATAAAATAGATACAGGTTGAGACTTGTAGGTGCCGCCTACCAGGTCATACGGGTAGAAGAAGTCAAGATGAACTATAAAGACAGGTTTGACCGTTTCTTTATACATGTTTTGCCTGCACCGATCGGTACCAACCTACACCTACACGTAGGTACCGGAAACCTGTTCCATTACGAAGGCAGCCTATGACAATGCAAAAGTTGTTAAAGACAATGCGGTAGTTGGCTTATACTTTTAAATCATTTGTATCAAAATGTCTTTCCCAATCATCACCATCTTCCTGCCCTTATCCCATGTTACTTGGGGTCGACGCAACTAGTTTTTTCTTCCATTCTGTCCTGTCAGCCGTCACGCTATCACTAACTCCCTTTTCTTTCATATCACTCCGCACACAATCCATCCATACTTTCTTTGGCCTCCCTCTCCCTCTCCACCCATCCACATTTATATTCATAACTCTTTTAGTTACATGTGTTTCATCCCTCCTCTTCACATGGCCATACCAAGATAAGCGGTTCCCTTTCAACTTTTCGGTGAGTGGTGCCACTTTTAAACTATCTCTAATGTACTCATTTCTCACTTTATCCAGTCTCGTTACTTCACACATCCATCTCAACATTCTCATCTCCGCCACATGCAATCTTTTTCATGCGTCTTTTTCGCAGCCCTACATTCTGACTCATTCATTGAATCACGGACTTATAGATTTTCCCCTTTAAGTTAAAGAGCATCCGTCGGTCGCAAGTTGTTCCAGTAACCTGTCGCCATTTCATCCATCCTGAGTTGATCCTGCGCGTTACGTCTCGGTCTATATCGCCATCCCCCTGAACAAGCGACCCGAGGTACCGAAAGTCGGAGCAGATCGGTATAGGCGTTCCGTTGAGAGCTACAGGCATAGGACTGGAGAGACCGCCAATATCGCAGAACAGATATTCTGTTTTGGTTCTGCTCAATTTCAGGCCAACACTCTCCAGTCTTTGCCACCACGTCTATGAAAGATAGAAATAATTATTCAAATCCGTTTAAAATTAAGAAAGTTGGATATCTTTCAAATCTGGTGGAAGGGGAAACTGTCAGTAACAGAACAATGAAGCACACACTGACTTATGACGTCACCACCATTAGGTAACGGGCGTACAAAAGAAATAGCGAGATGTCCCCGCCACGCCCCTACTCTACCCGGGCCTGCGGACGGCGAGCAGTGGGTAGCTCGCCGTTCGATCAGCACCAGGCCCGGGAGTCGACGGCGCGTAGTGTTCCACGCGCGCCTCAAAGAGATTAGTGTCAGCCACCACTGACGGGGCCCATCGTGGCCGGTGCCTGCATGCCTAGGGGTAGCGGATAAATCTAAAAATGGGTTACCGCACCCCTGGGCACTCAGGCAGGGAAGGAACAGGGGTGAGTTTTAGTCAGTAAATGTCTGACTTGCCCTCCCGCTCCACCCAGAGCGGGAGAAGTCATTGGATGATTTCCCACCCCCAAATAAAAAAAAACGCTCCTACTGTTCCTTAAACCAATATTTGAAATGCTAATTATTGCTTTATTTAAGAACAAATTTTGATGCTGGTGTGTACATTAAATATTGTATAAAATACGACTCATAAATTCGGTAAAATATTTTATTGGATCAGATCCTAAACTCGACTAGTAATGTTTGTAAGAAAATTGTAACTAATTGGCTGCCAGATTTGGATTATTTGAACACTGAAAGTATAATCACTATTGGCTGAACCAAAACACAGACTAACACACAACACACACACCTAAACACTCTCTCTCTCATAACTCTCATTACACTTACACTATACTTAACATAAACACAAACCTTTATTCTTTATATATATATTTTTGTATTTCCGTGAGTTTAGTTTACCCATTACCTACTTCTCTGTTTATCTTAATTCAAACCTTGTCATGAAAACGACTGGGTATCCCAGTGTGGGGTCCAGTGTTACGTGTAACCAGAGTGTAAAGTTTTTTTGAGATTAATTATGTATTCTTAAGGACCAGAAGCGGTTATTATTTAAATGAAAATAAATGACTCGTCAACCAAGAAAGTTTTATTGCTTAAAAACGTTTTACAATAACAAGTACGTTCCTACTTCTACAACATTATAAACACGATCTTTGAATAACATTATAACGACTCTGAAATACGTCAGTCGCGTCCGGAGCCAAACGAAGAAGAGCCCGTTGACAGCGCGCCATGCATTTTTATACACTTCCACTCGTTGCGGGTAGGTTGGAAGGGGAATATCTAACACGGCCGTTCCTGATAGCGTGACGTCCTCGACCGCAACTTCATTCCCATCAGATTCATCTGTCACAACCTGGCCATCATCATTATTTTGACCGTCATCATTATCTGAAAATACATAAGAGTAGATGAGTAATTAAATAACATGACCACTATGGTTTGAAGCTTATTCAGCCTGAAGTAGTTTCATAAGTAAGGATTCACGAATTTGTCCAGTGTTCCAGGCGCAAGCGTGCACTCAAGCGCCAGCAACAAGGACCATCAATAGTGATTTTTAAAGTTGAAACAGCTTCAAACCCAAGACATTCAGTGCATAGCTAATGACAGAATCCGGATTTCCATCACTCGCAATACATTGTTATCGACAGAGGCCCAAACGTTCGCTTGTCGTTTTCACGAATAGATAGTAGAGGCCCAAAGGTTATGCTTACTATGAATTTGTGACACATTGCGTCATTGAGACAGAGGCCCAAAAGTTCTGCATGTCTCCACCATGACCGCAAAACAGAGCAGAGGCCCAAACGTTAGCAATGCTCATCAATGTAACCACGACAGAGGCTCCAAGTTTGCTTGTCGTCACTTACCAACCACGTCATAAAGACAGAGGCATAGAGTCCGCATGTCTCTCATATGCCCGCGGTACTGAGCAATGCGTCATGAAGGCACAGGCATCAAGTCAGCATCTCTCCACGGAGCGCAAACCATGCGCACCACGCAGCGCACGCCATTAAGCGCACACCCAGCGCACCATGCAGCGCAGCACAGCACACCATATAGTGCATTCCATGCGCACCATGAAGCGCCTCACTGCGCACCACGGAGCGCACACCCAGCGCCTAATTTGCGCACCACGGAGCGCACACTCAGCGCATCATGAAGTGGCCAGCGCGCATCACGGAGCGCACACCATGCGCATCACGTGGCGCACGCCATGCGCATCACATAGCGCACAGCATAGCGCTTCACGAAGCGCACACCATAGCGCTTCACGCAGCGCACACCATAGCGCTTCACGCAGCGCATTCCAAGCGCACCATAAAGCGCGTCAGCACGCACCAAGGAGCGCACACCATGCGCATCACGCAGGGCGCCACCGCGTACCACGACGCGGGACACTGCGCATGACACAGCGGATGCAGGCAAGCACCAGCACCTCACACGGAGCAACTGCACAATCCTGAAACAGGTCCAATCCGAGGCACAGAGGAGTCTCGGTATGTAATGAATCAGTCACCCATCCACGGACCAACCCCTTCAAGGGTTGCTCAACCTTGAAAGTTGGTCAGTGCGGCTGAAGGAGCCTTGATATGCTTGCTGGCTTACCCTGCAATGTAACAGCGACAATAGCTTGCAAGCCCCAGAAACTACAGGACCGGTAACGTTAGTAGGTTCCGGTGATCGAACGAGAGTATTCACTTTCCCTGGGCTCGGCCGTACCTGACCATGTACAATCAGTCGCCCCTGGTAACTACTGACTTACCTTCCCGAAAAAGGAATGTCAAACCCGCCAGAGTTAAAACTTCTACAGGTAGGTAGTTTTCAACTTAAAAAGTGTAGCCGCTTTAAAACTTGAACATTGTTTGCAATCAGGGGTTCGTTCAACCGTATTTGATAAAAATAACTGGCTTTCGGTATTTGAATGCAACGGACGTTCACTAATTGATACTCGGTAACTTACGCTCAATAACTTCTAACCTCATAAGAATTCGACAGAGAGCACCGTCACACAAGTCGTCAAGTTTTGCAATATCTACTTTTCAATACTTTTGAACATGCGACCAATTACTCGTATTAAGTAAAAAATAATTGTGGCTACCCCCTAGGGCCGTAACAATGCGGTGAGCGAGCGGGCGTAATGCACTCTTGTGATCTATTTTTAAACCTAAACATCTAAGTCGAATATTATGTTTCAGATCACACTATTTGCGTGACAAAAATAGAACAAAGATTTTAAAAATATTGGAAAATGAACAGGCATGGGCCTTCTTCTAGTGCAAGACTAGCAATCCTCGCTTTATATTTTTACTTGGCTTGCGACCGTGAGGTCAAGCAAAACTTTGGAACCCGCGAGTCGCGACCTACAGTTTGAAAAACACTGATCTACAAGAACGAGAACTGCCACGAGTTCTACGCAAAACACTGATGCTTATAAAATCTGTCGCTATGGTCTATCAATCTATTTTGAGGGTAGTGCGTGATAAAAGTGGCGTGTAATTAAAACTATCGCGGCGCGATTCGTAAGAACTAAGACTAGCAAATTGTCGCTCCAACGAGTTCTTACGTCCTCCGAACCGAAACACGCTCTCGACACTTTATAAGGAAACAAAACTTACTTACGGTTGACAAGTCTGCACTTTACGATTAAAAGTACAACACTTCACTTTAACGTTCTCTTTGACAGGATAAAATAACCAAGCACTTAGGTATTTAGATGGCAAAAACGGCTTAGAACGCGTGGTTATCCCACTTCTGATCTTAAGGACCAGAAGCGGTTATTATTTAAATGAAAATAAATGACTCGTCAACCAAGAAAGTTTTATTGCTTAAAAACGTTTTACAATAACAAGTACGTTCCTACTTCTACAACATTATAAACACGAACTTTGAATAACATTATAACGACTCTGAAATACGTCAGTCGCGTCCGGAGCCAAACGAAGAAGAGCCCGTTGACAGCGCGCCATGCATTTTTATACACTTCCACTCGTTGCGGGTAGGTTGGAAGGGGAATATCTAACAGTATATTATTATTTTAAAATTATTATATTCTCAGTTCAAAATTTTATCAAACCCCACGACAGTATATTTAACAAAAATAATCGTTTGAATAACACTTTCTCGTCTAATTCCGACGAACCCGGGACCTCCGCAAATTAACAGGATAATGATAAAAACTGCCCCAAATTGCAAACCCTTTTCCACGGGAATTGCTTTTTAGAAACGATCTTCATTACGAAAAATGTCGACGTAAAAAAGGCTAAAGATTCGCCTTAGGAATGTACTGGAACCTTTTAAGGCTGTTTCACACCGACATGACTTGAATCGCGACTTTGAAGCATACAGCCAAAATTACTTATGGACTCTGGAATCGCGACAGGTGGCAATCTCTGGAGGAGGCCTTCACCCGAAGAGGGGTGCAGAATGCAGATGGCATATAATAGACTAACAATATCCACACCCATCACTATTCATACGAATGTACATGCCAATGGAATAATAAAGGCATTTTTTTTTTAACCGACTTCGAAAAAGGAGGAGGTTATCAATTCGGATGTTTGTATTTTTTTTTTTTTTTTTTTTAATGTATGTTCGGGCATAACTCCGTCATATATTGACGGATTTGCAAAATTCTTTTTTTGTTCGAAAGGGGTTTATTCCGAAATGGTCCCATTTAAATTTAAAAAAGATCTGATTAAGGGTTTCGGCGACAGACAACGGAACTCTTCAAAAATTGGCAGCAAATCAACCGCGATTGCTGCTATCGTATGTCTATGAATTGTTAACACAGTTAAATGGGGAACCACAACTAAAAAGTGAAAAATAAAAACTTTTTTACAAAAAAATAGAACCGACTTCCAAAAAAAGTGCAAAATAACTTTTATTTCGGAAGTCGGTGTCGAAAAACACAGACACAAAACAGGGACACCGACTTCCGAAATTAAAGTTATTTTGCACTTTTTTTGGAAGTCGGTTCTATTTTTTTGTAAAAAAGTTTTTTTTTATTTTTTTTTTGGAAGGATGGGAAATCATCAAATAACTTATCCCGCTCTGGGTGGAGCGGGAGGGCGTTTCAGACTCTTACTGACTAAAACCCACTCGTGCTCCTTCAGTGGCCTGTATGTTCCAGAGCCGCTGTGATTCTTTCAAACTCTCCCGAGACCCTGGGCACCACTAGTACCTGGGTTGAAAAGTAATAGGCTGTGGAAGGTATGCGGAACAGGGTGTAAAGTCCCACAACCTCCATTGAAAAGGGAGGATCCTCCGACCAGACGGGAGTTGTGTCTGGTCCGGGCAACTGCCCGATAGTTGATTTCGGGCTGTTGGTATATGTTCAAATCGCGCGAAGAACTCTGCTTGCGCGATGTAGGAATTTGCTGCTCTAGTTCGTATGTAGCGTCATAGATGTCGCTACAAGGCCAACGAAGAGGTTCTGAACGACCAATGAAGACGCGACTTTGCAACACCAGTAAGTCGAGTGGCGAAGTCGCGTCGCGCCTGTGTGTAGCCGCCTTTAAATGTTCCTGTGATTACGTTTTTAGTTTTAAGTACTGATTGCTTAACATTTTTAGGTGATTGTTCTTAAGAAGTTCAACTAAATCTGGGCTTAAGAGCCTTTAGGAGACTATTATAGTTCTTGAGAAAGTATTTTTCTTTTGGAATTTTCTTAATTTTAAGGTACGCTTAAATTGGTGGGGGGTAGAGAATGTACTAAAGGTAGGCAGGTAAGGACTATTATGAGAGTAATGGAAATAAATGTGGTGGCCTCTTAGCATGTGGTAGCCTGCAAGTACAAAGTCTAGGTCATAATGATATCACAGAAAAATCATTATGGCAGACGCTAGACCATCATTCTGATGTTTGCAGTCGAGAAAATGCAATGACAATTACCCACTGGAACAAACGATGTTTTTCAACACAGTTAAATACTCGAAAATAATAATTAAAAGTCAAAAACACAATGTTTTTTTAGAAATCGCTGTCGTTTTTTTTTTCATGCGCCTTGGTCGGGGCTGCCGGGCGACCAGTGGGGGCTGTCCGGCAACCAACCTGTATATACAAAAAAAACTTTTTACAAAAAAAATACAACCGACTTCCATAAATAAAACTAAAAAATGCAAAAAAACTTTAATTTCGGAAGTCGGTGTTTCTAGTTTGGTTTCTTCGTTATTTGACACCGACTTCCGAAATTAAAGTTATTTTGCATTTTTTAGTTTTATTTATGGAAGTCGGTTGTATTTTTTTTGTAAAAAGTTTTTTATTTTTCACTTTTTAGTTGTTGTACCCCATTCTAAAACTAAATTAATAGTAAAGTTATGCCCGAATTGATAGCCCCAAAAATAGGGAATTTGAACATAGTTGGTGAAATTAGGGTGTATCAGGGTGAACTGTACAAATCTGTATACCCCTTCAGAGCGTATCAGCGTGATGTAATGTTGTGAAGTGGCGAAAACAATATACAGACATGCGATTGCAGCAATTCTGGAAGGTTTGCTATCATTAATTGAAGAGTTCCATTGTGTATCTCCGAAGTTCTTCATCACATCTTCACCAAATTAAAATGGGACCACATGTGAAGCAACAGCTTTCAAAAAAAAAAAAATACAGTCGAATTGAGAACCTCCTCCTTTTTTTGAAGTCGGTTAAAAAATGTAACAAATTGTGGCGGGGGCCGTACCATTCCGCACTAGTGTGAAATACACAATCGTGGCGTGCCTAAAAGCGGTATGGGTAGGAGCGGGTTTTCGAATAAGTTTGTTGGAAAAAATATAAATAACTCTTAAAAGACTTCGCCGTAGTAAGGTGACAATAAACGTCTTTATAAACCAGTAAATTATTATTATTGATACTAGCCTATACGTCCCACTGCTGGGCAAAGGCCTCCCACCATTCCTTCAACCGGTCTCGATTTTTAGATTCCTCTTTCCAATTCTTAAGGAAACCATCTAGATTGTCCCGCCATCTCCTTCGTTGTCTGCCGCGACCCAGTGTAACCAGAAAATAGACAAACAAAAAAGTATATTTTATCCCTACATCCATAAAAATAAATAACCAAAGTACAGTCAGCAGCACCAACTAATTAGTAACCTAACTAATCAAGCTCATTTGCTAGAGTAGGTAATCACCGCGCCCTTTGTTTTCGCGATCAGATTACACAGAATATAATGTGTAGGGAGAAAAAACTGGCTTTATGATATTGTTGATGGATGGCCTTATGATATGAAAAAACGTTAATCGTTGAAGAAAAAATGCTAAAAGCAGGCGCTATCTTTTTTCAAAGATTATAACTTATGATAATGATTCATTGGAGCGCAGCATGCTTAACATAAACAACAGCATAGAGTCCGCCACTCAAAAATAAAATCAAATAAATACAAGAGCAATCGACGCCGTTTCATACGCGCTTAGACTAAAGTGGAAATGGGCAGGCCATGTAGCAAGACTATAGATGGGCCAAAAAGTTAACTATCTGGATGGGACCGTAATAGGTAAAAGGAAGCGAGGAAGACCACACACACGCTGGGAGGACGAGATCGTGCATCTGGCCTGGATCACGCTGGATAGAGATAGCGAAAGACCGAGAAAGATGGCACTCTCTGGAGGAGGCCTTCACCTTAGGGGTTCCAAATTACTAAAACAATTTAATAATTAATTTACTAACACATATTATAAAACTTAGGAAGTATAAGGTTATTTATTTATTTTATTATAATGATTCGTAGGCTTGTGTTTGGTGATTAGGTATTAGGATGGCTAGGATACAGGATATTTAATTAACTAGTGAGAATCTGAGGATTTAATCTGAGGAAAAACCATCAGGTTTTCGATATCCTTTTGATGAAAACCCGGCCAAGTGCGAGACCGACACGCTTTCGAAGGATTTTTTTTAGACCATAGCATTTTTAGTAGGTTTTTCTGTAATCCATAAGTAAAGAACTATTTTCAAAATTTCATCTCAATAGTTTCGGGGATAAGGAGGAGAAATGATAAATTTTCATCTTTTTTCTTAGATACTTTGGCGATTGTATAGCTTATAGTCGGCGTGTGGGCACCGGCACAGCTGTCTGTTGAAATATTTAAGAGTGGTTCGAATGTTAACTTTGAAAGAATAGTTTGTAGCGTTTGTTTTATAAGTTAGTCCTAGCGCCCCGTCCAAAAGGGCGCTTGCATGTATTTATTTTGTATTAATAATAAGTCCAGTTCGCTATCCCAACGCGTTTCCCTTATTACACTTCACATTTAAAGCGAGTCACTTTATACGATGCCCTCGCGCAGACAGCAAGTGTTCCACGCGCGCCTCAAAGAGTTGTCAGCATAAATGACGGGGCCCGTCATGGCCGATGCCTGCCTAGGGGTTGAGGATAAATTCGAAAGAGCTACCTCGCCCCTGGGCATACAGGGCAGGGAGGAACAGGGGTAGGTTTTAGTCAGTAAGAGTCTGACACGCCCTTCCGCTCCACCCTAGAGCGGGAGAAGTCATTGGATAAGTCATTGGATAATTTCCCACCCCCAAAAAAAAAAAAAAAGAGACAGCTCCCAAGCTATAGCAGCTGCCCTGGAGCCCTGCGGGTCCTACAATATCTATAAAACTGTTTATTTTAAAATTATGAAAAAAATATTTTACCTTTCATTTGATGTCGCCCTGCACAGTTTGAAAAACTTATTTTTTTTAATTTTCCGATTTTCACCCCAAAAGTGACTTCCGTATCCCAATTTCATTAATTTACGTGATTCGTCCATGTTCAGGTTACAGATATTAATGTGAGCCAAATTTCAACTCAATTGGCCCAGTAGATTCAGAACAAATTATCTGTGACAGACTGATAGACAAACATAAGGAACCCTAAAAACAGAAAAATCTAAACGTTTAATTTGAAGTTAATAACACAATCAGCGTCTGTCGATCCCGTTTTCAACTGTAGTTGATTGAAATTAAATGAGTAGAATTTTAAATTTCTACGATACTCTCATCACTTTTGATTTCCTGTCTTGAACTTACAAATTTCACTCTAAGTACTTCTCTCTTCTCTAAGGCAGGCGCTTTAAAATAAAAACACTAACTATAATATTAAATGTCAATCACCAATTTCCTACTCCAAATAAACATCCATAATTACAAAACATTATTAAATTCAGAACTGAACACAGAAAAGCAATAATTGAAATTGAGGCCAAAAAAAATGGCTCGTTTAAAATTTTCACAAGAAAATCTAATACGAAATCTTAATAAAGTCTTATACATTTTGTACGTTCATTTCTGCCCGATCTTTTTTATTACAATGGCCCTTAAGGGTAGGAGGGTATTTTGGAGTGACCCTCCGTAATAATGCTAGGTAAAAGATATTATCTTGTAGGTACTTTACTAACAATAAAAATCGCGTTTAAGTGTCGTTTCAAAAATACTGAGGTGGTATTTATGGCGGCAAGTGTACTGGATAGATGTTATATTTATTTTGTGGAGATTAAGGTTTTTCGAGGGGGTTTTTTCTTTGAAAACCGTTTAGGTGGGGGTTTAGCTGAAAAAGCGTTGTGTAATACAACAACCTTGAGACCTTGGAGAGCAGTGGTGACTCAGTGGTAGTAGCCGTGACTTACGAGCTGTAGGTCGTGAGTTTAAAACCCAGGCTTTACTTTGTGTAAATTATTTCGTCATCACTGCTCTCAATACGGTGAAGGAAAACATCGTGAGGAAACCGGCATGTCCTAGAACCAAAAATTCGAAGACATTAAGTGACATCTACCAATCCGGACTAGGCCCGCGTGGTGGAATACGGACCACTCCCTCTCACAGAGAGAAGGCCTGTGCGCCAACAGGCCTACAAATTCTGGGTAGGATATAGCCTGGCGAAATTTGAGTCACAAAAGTTTTCAACTTCGTATATGCATGACAATGCATCTGCTAATTCCTTAAAACACGGACCTTAAGCCGGTGCCGGATTAGCCACGTAACAAGAGGAGCATATGCCCGCGCATGGGGCCCACTTAGAATAGAATAGAATAGAATAACGTTTATTGTCTCCAATATTACAACTTTTTTTTTTTGTGGGGTGGGAAATCATCCAATGACTTCTCCCGCTCTGGGTGGAGCGGGAGGGCGTGTCAGACTCTTACTGACTAAAACCCTCCCCTGTTCCTCCCTGCCCTGAATGCCCAGGGGCGTAACTGTTTCGAATTTATCCTCAACCTCTAAGCAGGCATCGGCCATGACGGGCCCCGTCATGTATGCTGACAACTCTTTGAGGCGCGCGTGGAATACTACGCGCCGTCTACTCACGGGCCTGGTGCTGATCGGACGGCGAGCTACCCATTACTCGCCATCCGCAGGCAGTATTACAGCTAGTAGTATTGGTACATACACAACTATAATACCTGAAGCAAAAGGTTCAAGCGTTAGCATTATGCTTAAGTTGCTAAGCGCTGGTTTTCAGCTTAAACCCTTTAGACCTGTTTACAAAAAAAAAAAAACAGTAAATCAACAACTGGTTAAATGATGATGAACTATCTATTGATCATACATTAACATTATTTAATTTAAAAAAAAAAGATTTTTAACAGTTTGTGGACACGAACAGGCTATTTAAACGAAAAGGAAATAAAAAAAACAATAAAATCATATACTTAGATACAAACACCACTTGAACTTACAAACACATGCAAGTCAAGATACCTACCTATATGAAATCTAATCAATACCGAATTAACCATAAAGACAATGTAGGCAACTGCCTATAGGCCTATCGTTACCTAAGGGCCCCGTGGCCTGTGGGAAAATTAAGTCAAAGAAATTTTAATTCCGTATCACGTACACATACACATTTACGTAGATTTAGGGGGCCCCTTGGTAGAATTTGCTAAAAGCCCTTCGCTGGCTTAAGGGCCTACCTCCCAATAAGTGGCGCCCTCATTGAATAAAAATTCGTATCTTAGCATAGAAAATAAAGATTAAAGAATCCTATGTTGCGTTTGTTACAAATAGGATAAGGTATTTTTACATTGTTAAAACAGGACTCAAAGTGTTTCGTATCGAAGGTAGTAAGCAAAAGTGTTAAAAACGGCCGTTTTTCGTACTTTTGCCTACTACTTTGGATGCGAAACACTTTGAGTATTGTTTTAACCACGTAAAAATACCTTATCCTCTTTGTATCAAACGCAACATAGGATTCTATAATCTTTATTTTCTACGCTTTGCAACGATTTTTTATTGAATGAGGGCGCCACTTGGCGGATATATGTATACACCTTAATCTAGCACTGGCTTTAGCCTCTAATACCAATGTATGTCATACCAACCATGTTCAATGCTGATTATTGTGCATATTTTCGAAATTGTTATTTAATCTTTCTGTCTAAGCTAGCTAGCAACCATGCTACTCATACTGATTATAATCTTTGCATTGTTTTTTTTTGTCCCCTCGGCTTAGCAGCAATCAATAAACTTGCTTCGAATCGTAAACACTTCCGAGAATGGAGGCTCACCTTGCTAATCGGTCAAAAAGTTAAATAAGATTTTTCTCTTAGAAAATCTTGCCACGTTAAAATTATTTCCAATATTTGTCGTCTCGCCCTAGTCTATGTCACTAACGTAGTTTGAATAAGTTCGATTATTATATTAGATATAAGCTAAGAGAGGTAAATTGAGTAATTTTTGGTAACAAATCGTAATTTTTGGTGTTTTACCCGATTGCCCCAGAAGGAGGGTAATGTTAGTATAATATAGTATAGTATAGGGACTCCGTTGTCCGCACTTAGACTCCCATTTGGTCCATTGTGCGTGGGGGGTCCTGGCTAACATAGCCAGCCTATCTCCGCCCAGAAGCACAGAAGCTACCTGGGAGCTTCGCAGGCTTCGCGGAGCGACCTCAATGTGCCGAGGATTTGTGCACGCTGGGTAGCCACGGCCTCGCGTTCCAGGATGACGTGGAAGGCCGATTCCTCAGCGTCAAAGCAGCCTCTGCAGAGAGGGCTGCTTGTGGCACTTAGGTTGAAAAGATGTTTGTTCAAGAGCCAATGACCCGTAATTGTCCCTATTATTATTCTGATGTTGGTTCTGCTCACACTGAGCAGTTTTTTGGTGAGTCATGGGTGTAGGCTCGGCATGTCCATTCTTGACTGCCTGCAGTCTGTTGCCTGTGACCATCTGTTATAATGAAGTTCAGTCGATCTCTGGCGGATCCATGTACGAATTTGCGGGAAAGGTAGAGGAAGGAGTGGATACGGGCCTAGCACTGCCATCTCGAAACCTCTCTTCGCAAGCTCGTCCACGGCGTCATTGCCTAGAGACCCACTGTGCCCCTTGATCCTTGATGGTTATGTTTTTCGAGTGTATATATATATATGTCGCAGCCACTTGTTGAATCAGCCAGTCAATTGTACGCCTAGGCCGTTCATTAAACGCAATTCGAATAAATTACTGAAGGAGAACCAGCCAAGTCGTTGAATGCAACGTTTAATCAAATGGCTGGATGTCGTCTAGTCATTTAGTTAAATTGAATATTGATGAGTTTGTGATATCATTGATCATGGTTATGTGTCCCCAACTCGGATAGGTTAGGTTCAAAGGGGATGGCGAGGTCTAGTACTCAGACCCCGCCATCCCCTTCGAGGTCTATCTTTTAAACCATTGAGCCCCCCTCAAAGCGGGGCTCCTACTACACCTTTTAAATAAATTGAATCACTAATAAATAATAATTTTAAACATTTTTCATTTAACTTTAAGTAAAGAATCACTTGGCTGAGTCTTGGTCAGTCATATTCATAGGGCCGACTTTCAATACGCCAAATTGTTAAACGTTGAGTGATTCAATGAATTAACTATAGGCCTAGCCATTTAATTGAATGGCTAATTCAACCAAATGGCTGCTACAATATATACTCGTACGTATGTATGTCTATTTTTTGGCACGCGTTGTAGCCTAAACGGCTGGATAGATTTTACCAATTGAGGTGTTATTAGAATGGTCTTGACCTCTGAAATGACATAGGCTCTATAAATTAAAAAAAAAAACACAATGAAAAAAAAATAAAGGGTAATGATCGTATTTTTTTTTTGACATGACCATGTGGGGTACCAAAATAAAGCGCGAGGACGCGATTCCAAAAATATAACTCACTAATACGTAGAAAATAAAAAAAAATACTATTTTCAAAAAAGCCGATTGCACATAACAACTAAAAGGTTCCAAACAAATCTTTTTTCAAGCAGTCGGATGCAGTTGAGGGCATGAAATCTATGATTGAACTAAAATAACTGCCACAAAATACAAATCCGCCCGACTACCGATCTTCCCAGAGACGGTGGGATGAGCCGCTCTGCAGAGTAGTTCAGGAAAACCTAATTGCTATATCTGCTACTACTGCAGAGCGTGCGCGCCTGCTGGCTGTGGGAGAGTGGGAGTCCGGTCTCTCTCTCAAACATAGGCATCTTGTTCGACGATACTACTTTCTGCCTTGCTGTTGCCCTACATCGCGCTCCCTGTTGTTCTCTTCATCGCTGCCACTGTGGCGAAGTTGTCAACAGCCTCAGACACCACGGCCTGTCATGCAGCCGAAGCGCGGGTCGCATAGCGCGGCACGAGAATATCAACAATATTATCCGACGAGCTCTTGTCAGCGTTCCGGCTGTATTAAAACCACATGACCTGGCTCGCGACGATGGTAAAAGACCGGATGGTATGTCGTTATTTCCGTGGGAGTTGGGTAGGCTTTCAATGTGGGACGCTACATGTGTCGATACCCTTGCGCCATCTCATCTTTCTAGTTCGTCGTGCAGTGCCGGTGCTGCCGCTGCGGCTGCGGAGAACCTCAAGCAGCGGAAATGGAACAACCTCTTCGATAGCTACATTTTCGAGCCGTTTGGGGTTGAAACCCTTGGGCCGTGGGGTCCAAGTGATCATTTAGTATTTAAAGATCTATCTAAACGCCTTGTTGACACTTCGCGTGACCCAAGGGTTGGCTTTTTCCTCGGCCAGAGGTTAAGCATTGCCATACAACGTGACAATGCCGCCAGCCTTTTGGACACACTTCCAGTAGACACCAATGCGGAGGAATTTTCAGGCGCCAGATTTTAAGTTTTATTTAGTTAGGAGTTTTTGTTTTCAGTTAAGTATTTAATAAGACTGCCACCAAATGCATTAGACTGCTTGAAATGTTTTTTCTTAAAGGATTAAAATGAGCAAAAAAAGACTGAATGCATATCATGATAACAACCGTTTTAATTCTAATTAATTTGGACAAAACTAATACATTATAACCACAAATAAGTAAGTAGCTTTGATGAAATTAACTTTGACTTTTACAATGTTTGCTAAAGGATTGAGATCTGAATGGATTTTCAAACATTGCAATATTAAAAATTATTAGGTATATGAACCATGCCAGCCCTTTGTGTTAGGTCATTGAACTACATATGAGTAGATTTTTGGTATATATTTACATAGAACTTATTGGAGGAGCTCGTGGCTAAAGTAATAACAGCCGCACGGGTCGATCCATAAGGTTAAGCTACGCTTGCCGGGGTTGGTCCATGGGTGACCATCTTTACATACCGAGACTCCTCCGTGCCTCGGAAAGCACGTTAAGCCGTTGGTCCCGGCTGTCAATTGTGGATCTTTGACAGTCGTTACGGGTCGTCAGAAGCCCGAAAGTCTGACATCCAGTCTTACCAAAGGGTATCGTATTACCCAGTAACTGGGTTGTGGAGGTCAGATAGGCAGTCGCTCCATGTAAAGTACTGGTATTCAGCTGCATCCGGTTAGACTGGAAGCCGACCCCAAGATAGTTGGGAAAAGGCTAGGCAGATGATGATTTACATAGAACTTATTTTTTGTTTGTTAAGTTTACATAGATGCCAACGTAGGTACTGTGACGATTGTAGACACAGCCTAATATTAGCGGGTGTGTACCGGCCTTAACTGGTTGATTAGAATGTTCTAGAATTATTGGAAAGCCGCTTGAATTTAGAAGGCGTAGACATTTTGTGTAGGCTTGACGTATGTGTCAATGAGATAGAGATAGAAGTTGAGCCCTGGCAAGTGGGCATACGTGTTTCCCTTTTACCTTAATATATATAATAGAAATCGCCCTCAGCTCTTTCTCTTTTTCAACCGTAGCAAGTATCCCTTTTCGTTCAGTCCTCTCGCAGTCGCCAAGCTACGTGACATCCCCCGGAGTTGCGAAGAACGTCCCAGGATCCCTGCAGGCCGTAAAGGTACCTTGGGGTCCTACAGTACCTACTACCAAGTAGTGATGGGCAAAGAGTTCTTGTTTAGATACAGAAAAAAACTTTTTTACAAAAAATACAACCGAGTTCCAGAAAAGAAAATATGTTTGTATTTTGTTCCTTCGTTATTTGACACCGACTTCCGAAATTAAAGTTATTTTGCAATTTTTAGTGTAGATATTTTCTTTTTTGAAAGTCGGTTGAATTTTTTGTAAAAAAGTTTATTATTTTTCACTTTTTAATTGGACCCCAGAACTTAAACTAAATATTAAAGTTATGCCCGAATTAATGAACCCAATACCATGAAATTTGAACATAATTGCAGAAAACCAAAACGTCATCAGTGTACCTACTTAAATTTTTTTTTTGTTTTTGTTGATTTTATCAAAAAGTGCTGAATCAATTTCGATAAAATTACCTCTGAAGTATGAACTTCATAGTTGGAACCATACATAAAGAATCATCAAAATCTGTTCACAAGTGGCGAAGTAATCGTGTAACAAATATACAAAAAAAAAAAAAACAGACGAATTCAAAAACTCCTCCTCTTTGAAGCCGGTTAAAAAGGTAATATAAGGAACCATAATAACGTGGAAGCAAAAAGGGTCCAGTGGTGACATTCATTAATAATCAATTTTAAAAAAATACAAACATCCGAATTGATAACCTCCTCCTTTTTGAAGTCGGTTAAGAATCGCGAAATGCGTTTTTTCACCCAACTTTAATAAACTGCAACCGGAGTCCGGTTCTCGGCAACCAAATGCCGAGAACCGGACACTTTTGGACACTCACATCTATAGTAACTGCCTTTTTTAACCGACGAAAAAAAAGGAGGAGATTTTTTTTTTTGTGTATGTTCAGCCCTCACTCCGTCATTTATGAACCGATTTTGATTATTATTTTTTTGTTAGATAGGGTACACCTCAAGGGTGGTCCCATGTCAAGGAAATTAGGATCTGACACTGGAATCCTGACAAAATTAAGAGAAAACCTCGAAAATTGTGGGCACGTTTAGCGTTTCTGTATGTGTGTTCAGCCCTCACTCCGTCATTTATGAACCGATTTTGATTTTTTTTTTTGTTAGATAGGGTATACCTCAAGGGTGGTCCCATATCAAGGAAATCAGGATCTGACACTGGAATCCTGACAAAATTGAGAGAAAACCTCGAAAATTGTGGGCACGTTTAGCGTTTCTGTATATATGTTCGGCCCTCACTCCGTTATTTATGAACCGATTTTGATGATTCTTTTTTTTTAGATAGGGTATACCTCAAGGATTGTCCCATGTCAAGGATATCAGGATTTGCTCATGGGATCCTGAAAAAATTGAGAGAGAACCTCGAAAATATTATTTCTGTTTACTTTTCATAACTGAATCAGGTATTTGCATTTAGGAACCATCACATCATGAAACTGAGCTGATGATGGAAACCATACCTTTCCTAAACAATAGAAGTCAGATATAAAAACTGGTTTTAGTGACAAATACCACTTAATATGCTTTGACGAAAAGACGTCTTTACAATATTGGAGTAACCTCAACTGGTCAATATCCTGGGAACTTCATGGAAGGATTGTTATATCATCAGCTCAGGTGGCAAGAGGAATGATGAAGAATTAGAAATTAGCCTCAGAGTGTTAAAAGATGATGCGAGCCACAAAAAATTATGAAATAAAAAACTTTTTAACAAAAAAATTAACCGACGAAAAAGAACTAAAAAGCAAAAAATAAATAAACCTTTTAAGTCTTGAGTAATGAGCTTATTTACCTACATAAAATATCAAATTTTATATAAACTAATTTTGAGTCGGCGCCAATTAATAAAATGATTAATTACCTACTTACAGCCCTCTTCATTTGTAAGTACTTATAAAATTTAGATATTTAATAATCAGATTGTTGTTTGGCGCCGACTCAAAATTAGTTTATATAAAATTTGATATTTTATGTAGGTAAATAAGCTCATTACTCAAGACTTAAAAGGTTTATTTATTTTTTGATTTTTAGTTCTTTTTCGTCGGTTAATTTTTTTGTTAAAAAGTTTTTCTAATCAGGTGTCAAAATCAAAATCAAAAGTCATTTATTCAAACTAGGCTGAGAGCCAGCACTTTTTGAACGTCAAAGTTCTACATAAAGACAGTCCCCCAAAAACGGCCGCCCGTCACCGGTGTAGGTAAGATATACCCAATTTATTTAATCCACTTAATTTTGATTGAGGAACATAATTGTACATAATTGTGCGTTGTGTGATAGTTGTGGAATATTATTATTATTTCGTTTATTAATTTTTTTTTCGGATCAGGTGCGGGTCATCCAGCGTATACCGAAAATCCAAATAACAAACAACAACATGCAGATAACATAATGTACCGAACAGAAAAATGCTGACAAGAAGCCGGGCACGTTGCCAAAAAGCACAACCAACATCTTCGGGTTCGTCGCTCAGCTATTATTATTATTAATTATAGACATTATTCTGGACCCCCTAGCGTTGGAATTTTCCGTTGGCAGTTTCTTCAATTATTAAATTTTTTCTGCAGTTTTTTTTTTTACTTTGGACTGTTCAAAATAGTTATTTTTATCCAAACCAATGAGAGTTTTAATTAAAAAGTAATTAAATCACTAATTACACTAAAAACAGCAATGTAAATAAAATATGTACAGCTATTTCGCTAGAGTTCATTCACGTCGCCGGCCTACCTACGAACCGCGCGGCGCGTTCGGCCGGCGCGAGTGTAGGTAATTAGCAGTGCGGAGCGTTGAGATCGCATTATTTACAATACATTGCTCGCTCAAAAATTATAATTTCTGTAACCGATCATTACCGAGATTGATGACTATCATAATTTTGTTAGTGGCATTAGGTGTAACCTTTTCGCAAAGTTTGCGGTATCTTGTTCACAGCCTGTATACTAGGAATTAAGTTTTCTATAATGTCAACTAGAGGCCCTAGAAATTAGCAAAATTTCCAAAATGGGTTGTCATACACTAGTGAAACGCCACGTTCATATCATATCAAGTATTTTGAACTTTTTACCTGACTGTCACAGAATGAGGGTAAAGATTTTTACTATAATTCCTATCGCTGATAGCAAGTCACTTTGTCTAGAGTCTTAGGTCTGACAATATCTTGAAAGAATGGCCGCACTTCCCAAGAAACAATCAATTTCTACAATCAGGTTGCCCCCAGTTTAGGAGGCAGGGTTTCCGCCATCCCAGACACCTTTTTATAACCAATTGTTTCTGTAACCTATTTACAGAAACAATTGGTACAAAGGTATTTAATAAAAAAGGTATTTAATATCAATAAAGTTAATAATAATCAAAAATTAATTAATTTAAGAGGATTGTGAAGCGCCGTCGAGAGAGAGTTGCAAGTCTTTACATACATATCTTTTTTGAAATATTGTTTCGGGCGATAACGTTTTCATCCCCCTAAACCTATACGAAATGAGACAATTAAGGTATACTGAATCTCAGTAGATTAATCTAGGTCTGTACGTTTTTCTTTATTAGTAAATCAGTTCAGTTTAGTAAAAAAATTAAAAGGCTCGAGGAAGTTTTTAAGTCAAAAATATACTCAGATATTTAGATGCTAATAACTTGTATCATACGCAATATTACTTTAAAAAAAAATATGGACCTAGTTTATCAGCATATCTACAACATTTTAAAAAACTATGAAAATTGGACTGTGTTTACTGGTGGAAAAACGTTATCGCTTTTTGTATGAAAATTAACACATTTCACAATCTTCTTAAGGGGCCTTTTACAGTCCACTAGCGCCGCCAATCGAAAAAATGTCATAACTCGTAAATAGAATCAAAAATACAAAATGTGGTCTATTATTACTGTAGAAAAGGCAATAACGTAATTGTATAACACCTTATCAACACTTGAAATATAGCTGTTTAGCTAAATCGTGCATTCAAAACATAAACGGCCGTTTTTGTTACAAATGCACGATTTAGCTAAACAGCTATATTTCAAGTGTTGACAATGTGTTATAAAATTACGTTATTGCCTTTTCTACACTAATAATAGACCACATTTTGTATTTTTGATTCTATTTACGAGTTATGACATTTTTTCGATTGGCGGCGCTAGTGGACTGTAAAAGGCCCCTTAAGGTGAAGGTGAAATAGCTCCTCTACATACAGGACACCTTGGATATAGGTAACTATTGGCCTTAGTCTTGCACCATCGGAAATTACAGGTTAAGGCGTAGTTATACGACTTCTAATGATTTTCAATTGAACATCACTCTTAAACGACTAGTTTTATTTGTTTGAAAAAAATATATGTTAGTTTAAACAATGTTTTTCCTATTTTGATATGTGAATATTTAAAATTATAAAGTATATTTTTATAAAACCTTCAACATGTTAAAGATAATTTAATTATTTACATTTTAGTATACGTGTTTTAGTATGCTATTTGTTCTTTTATGTATAATACGAGTAAATTAATAATGAATTATAATTATAATTCTTTATTGTACACCAAAAATTTCACATAGTACTTAGTGGTTACACAATGCATGTACAAAGGCGAGCTTAACTCAATGTTGAGTTTTCTCCCAGCAAACCTTTGAGTGATAGAGAGAGATCACATTTGAGGGTAGGATCCAGTGCATCAACCTACATAAATAATTCCAACTATATATTATACCTACATACTAATAAATACCAATATATACTAATATCATGTCAATTTGAAAGGACGTGCTCTTTGATTTTCTTCTTGAAGACATCTAGAGAAGGACTGTCGCGTAGTGAGTGTGGGAGAGAGTTCCAGAGACGCACTGCACTAATGCGTTTAATTTCGGACAGCGCTCCTTGATGGGCGAGTCCTATTACTGGGTGGACGTAGAACGCGCTACGTGAGCTCAGCACAGAACACGCAAGCTAACCACTCAAGGTCATTGGAATTTAATAGCGCCTTATGCACTCACAGAAAAAAAAAAGTAATGATAACTTCATGAAATATTAAAAACCAATCTTGCAGAATCACGGTTTTATCCTTTTCGTTTTATTTTGAATAGTGTTCGGCAAACGCCCAACACTATTCAAAATAAAACATTTAACGTAGGTAAATATTATTGAAAAATTCTGTTTGTCAGCATCCAAATTGGATTGTAGTATGTTTAGCCAGGGGTAGAAAACAGTCGAATCATTTTCTACCAATATCTTGGTAGGATTTTGTTTAAATTTTTAATCCTGCAGGGGCTGCTACAATCATTTATATCAGTTTGAGGTGGATTAAGCTTGCTGTGCCAGAAATGTAAAGGCATGATAAATTGTTATTTTAGTAATAGAACTATATGTTTATTAGGTTACAGTTTCATGAAATGTTTATTTATTTATTCGTATGTCCTCGTATTGATACGCCTTCTAGCATTTACACCAATGGAGCTTAGTAAGAAAGCCCTTTCATGTGATATGTCGTACAATACAGTTTACTTTTTTTAGTCTTCCCCACAAAGAGACCCACTATTAAAAATGTTTTTATTTATGTTACACGTCCGTGTTTGGGTCATAGATGTTTAAGTGTGTAGCAAATTTCAACTCAACCGGTCCTGTAGATTCGGAGTAAATTGCGTGTGACAGACGGGCAGACAGACACACAAGTTCTGTTTTTTCATCATTGTCTGGCCAATATCCTAATTTATTTAGGCTCGATGTTACATGGCCTCTATTCCATACACTTCTATTCGTCGTTATCTCATGAGTCACCCCGATTCTAGAATAATATGCCTAGGCATATTATTACCTTTAACACTTAACACAGTTCATCAACGACTACTTAGAAGATAATAATAGTTGGTCGCTGTGTTGAACGCAAGACAATGTTACACTTGATGTTCTTTCTCCATATTTAGCTTATGGTTATAACAGATTATATGAGTTCATATAATAATTGTCTACCAAATTTAGTGTGATGGCCCTAGTTCATCACTTGTGGCTTCGAATCACAGCCCTTTGATAGTTTCAATCTTTGTTCTTGTAAGCAGGCACACCAGTTATGTATGGAGGCTTCTTTAATTTGGTTTAGTGTTTATGCTTGAGTTGGTTTTTAATGGCATGATTGAGTGTGCTAGCTGGCAAGTGGCGGATTATTTTATTTAATTTTATGATTATATTTTAGACGGCATATATTTATTTTTCTGTTTTACATAATGTTAAGATTGTTGCTTAGAATTATATAGATTCAAGTTCTTAAAACTTAACAGACAGATGTGTTGCTGGGGAGTTTGTTGGCCACTTCTTCTTCACAGCTAAAACACTAGGAAGTGGTGACGGGCGGGCGTTTTTTGGGGGACTGTCTTTATGTAGAACTTTGACGTTCAAAAAGTGCTGGTTCTCAGCCTAGTTTGAATAAATGACTTTTGACTTTTGATTTTTGATTTTGATTTTGATTTCATCATGTGGCACTGAAACGTGGTCGCTCACAATGCGCCTCATCAGAAGGCAATGGAGAGGGCTGTGCTCAGATTTTTCTTGCGTGTTCGAATCAGGAATGAAGATATCCGCTTGGGCGGAGTGTCCTCGTGGAGGCGATCGGCGGCAGCGACCTCTCGCGGCCGGCTCTGGTCCAGGCCATGGTACGGAGCTAGAGGGAATGGGAAGCGGTCTCCTCCTTCTGCGAAGCAGTAATACTCGCGAAGGAGGAGGTGGAACGGGTGAGGGAGGCTCAACAACAGAGTCGCCCTCAGCAGCAGCCGCCGCAGGAGACGCTTGGGACTTCCGGCGCCCCGAGACGATCTCCGACCACCGTAGACCCGGGCATGCGGACGGCGAGTAATGATTAGTTCTCCGTCCGATCAGCACCAGGCCCGTAAGTCAACGGCGTGTAGTGTACCACGCGCGCCTTAAAGAGAATTTGTCAGCCACCCTCACGGGGCCCATCATGGCCGGTGCCTGCATGCCTAGGGGTAGCGGATAAATTCGTAACATAGTTACCGCTCCCCTGGGCACTCAGGCAGGGAAGGAACAGGGGTGGGTTTTAGTCAGTAAGAGTCTGACACGCCCTCCCGCTCCACCCAGAGCGGGCGATGTCATTGCATGACTTCACACCACAAAAAAAAAGGAAAACCAAGGTTAACGACATAGCCCGAAGAATTGCCCAAATGAGTGGCAGTGAGCAGCCACATTGCTCGCAGAACGATGGTTAATGGGGCCGAAAGGTTCTGGAGTGGCCATCCACGTATCAGAAGACGCTGCGTTAAAAGGCCTTCCACAAGGTGGACCGATGACCTGGTGAGGTTCGCGGGAAATTGATAGATGTTCTATTCACGATATATATTCCGCTCTACACGAAAAAAAATCTTTACAAACGAACCATGAACATCGTCGTATTAAAAGAAAGACAAAGACATAATAAACTTAAGAATTAAGTCTTCATTAGTCCCAGTAATCAAGAGCCGTCTTTTAATGCAACCGTTATGAATAGGAATAGAAAATCTTTTACAATCATCTCCAACAATGGTCCGGTAATCTCATAAAAAGTCTCCCTGTCCGCTTGTGAGTTTATCGTGTAAATTGCAACTAATTGCTGCATTTGAATTGCTATACGAAAATTAAGAACGATTTTGAACGTCACGCATTGGAGAAAAGATGTTCTAAACAAATAATATTCTATTAACAGTAAAGATTGACAGTCCAAATGTTTGGAATTGATTGTCACATTTTGGTAGCGTTTGATAATCAGCCTTATGAAGACTCACTTACCATATGCTTTGTTTAAATACTGATAAGCCGATCCTAAATTGAAGCTGACAAACGCCTCATCCATCAAATTCAATTGTCTAGAGGAAAAACCCTTCTTTAAATGATCAGATTTACCACCCCTCCACATTTACCCTTTTTCCGGGTAGAAAATGTTGCATTATGAATCCGCTAATCAGTTTTTAACCTATTCACACGGTTATTTTTTTTAAAAAAGGGCCAATATTTTCGACTTTTTGACAATCGTTATCGCTATAATGTGAATGTGTCTAGCGCCCAAACTTTTGAGCAATGCAACCAAAATGGCTAAGGTCTACAATAGCAACCGTGCTGATTTATGCATTTAGTTCAAATTGCGATTCCCCAACAACCGGTAGCAATTGCAAAATACAGACTACCCCACACAGCAACACAATGAGTCAACCGTCGAAAATTTAATTCGTTTCAAAGTTGCCAGCCTAATTCGTTTACCCATTCGGGAAATTAAATAGATGGGTAATATGGCAACCCCATTAGGGGCTCCGGTTTAAATTGAGGACCTAGGGCGCAAACTACCCTCAGATTTATGAGAGGGATCCGAATTTATACGAATGTTTAGGTGGGCTGTGTTGCCAGTTCGATTATAGGTAGTGTCTACGCTTGAAAGGTATTTTTATGTATGTTTGGAAAAGGTCTGACATAGTGTATAATCTATGGTCTGACAATTCTTGGTTGTGATAAAGGTGGCTGAGTCATGTAAAACGATGTGTTTTTGTTTTAAAATGAAATGGTTTTGTTAAGTGTGTTAGTTTGGAGATTACTGTTCACTAAAAGCTACTCAATGGCTTTTCAGATATACAGTCTATATTTTGACTGTTGCGAGGTCACCTTGTGATAAATAAATGATAAATGATAAATGATGTTTATTCAGTAAATAGGTTACAAGGAACACTTTTACACGTCAATGTTTTTTTGTCAGTTTAAGCTAGATGAGGCCGGTGTTTCCTAGCTGACTACCCTGAGAAGAAACACCGAAACAAACTCAGAGGTCAAAGTCTCTTTTAGTGTTCAAATCCATACAATGTGGACTGGTTAGATCATATGAGAACCATGTACGTTTATGTCTGGGATGAGCTTTATGAAGAAAGCAACACACGAATTCGAGTGGACCTGTCCAGACAGTGCAAGCATTTGTCAGTCATCGCGAAGCTCAACTCAGAACTCTGAGGTGCTCAACGAACCGACGAACAATACCAAAGTAAGGACATTTGAGTAGGCCGCAAAAAATACTCAAACTGCCAGACAATCATAAAATCTACATGAATATAACGACATACATAGTTCTCGCATTCACATTATTCTATATGAGGACCATGCAGCTTAGTGTCTGTAGTGGTCTTTTGAAGAAAGAACCAAACATATTTGAGTGGACCTGTCCAGTCAGTGCAAGCATTTGTCAATAGTCGAATAGCTCAACTTAAAAACCACTAAGGAGCTCAATGACATGACGAACAATACCAAAGAAAAGACATTTGGGTAGGCCGCAAAAGTACTCAAACTGTCAGACAACGTTGAAAATTACTGTAAAAAGGAGGAGAAAATAATAATAATAACCCACATAGTCCTCACATTTACAATAATTAAGTAATCAAAAAAAAAAAAAAAATATATAATACTTTACAAAGTAAATATTTGTGTCAAACAAAATAGTAATCATAATATGTCAATCAAAAAATAAAAATAAATATAATACTTAACAAAGTATTCAAGTCAAAAAAAAAAAAAATAATAATAATAATAAAATGTCAATAAAAAAATAAAATAAAAAATATAATACAATACTATACAAGTATTCATGTCAAAAACGAATATTAAAAAAAAAAAAATATATATATAAAAAATTTTTCATCAGTAAGTAGTACATATGAAAACAATGGCTCATGTATATCATTGAAGCAGCTCAATCCCACGCCTTTTTGTCCTCAAGAAAGTCATTAATTGTGTAAAAAGCTTTCTGGCATAGCTTACGTTTAATAAATGATTTAAATTTATTTATGCTTAGTTCTTGAATTTGGCTAGGAAGTTTATTATAGAAACGTATACATTGACATCTAAACGAACCACCTATTTTTTTCTTGAGCCTGGTTTTTGGTACAATAAATTTGTGTTTGTTCCTAGTATTTATGCTATGGATATCACTGTATCTTTTAAACAGATTAATATTTTTATGTGCATACATGAGATTCTCATAAATATATTGAGAGGGAACAGTCATAATATTAATCTCTTTAAATTTGTCTCTGAGGGAGTGTCTGGGACTTAATTTATAAATTGCACGAATAGCCCTTTTCTGTAAAACAAAAATTGTCTGAATATCGGCGGCATTTCCCCACAACAGAATGCCGTACGACATCACACTATGAAAATAACTAAAGTATACTAAACGAGCTGTCTCTAAATCAGTTAAACCACGAATTTTCCTTACGGCGTATGCTGCAGAGCTAAGTTTTTTGTGAACTCAAACAGTAAAACGTACATATTTTCTAGTCCAAATAGATCTAACTAGCTGTGCTCGCGGTTTCACCCGCGGTTATGGTTACTGTGTCGTAGCGTGATTATATATAAAGTCTATAACCTTCCTCAATAAATAGGCTATACAGTGCAAAATGGTACCTCGCTCTCCACATCCCTCATAATAGCCCGCCTTGCACATCATGAATGTGCGCGTGGTACTTGATTACCATTATGATATCTCCTAAGATATTCGTTGAAATCAAATGATGTCATGGGCAATTTTGTTTCAAATTAAATACTTATGATGAATAACGTATTTATTTGGATAAGGATTAATGTCATTTTTATAAAAACACCTTCGCAAATAATGCATTATTTTAGAACGAATTTGATTACCATAAAAAAGATTATAGTGAGTTAACCTTAAAAGATGGACATATGCTGTCGTGGACTTTTTTTAGAACTTTTAAAGGGGAACAATTACATTTTACATAAGTTTTTCGTAACTTTAACCGTTTACGTAGCGCACGCGACGGAAGCTCTTAAAAGAAAAATTTTTCGCCCGTTTTTACCACTTTTTTCATTGATGCTCCGCTCCTATTGGTCACAGCGTGATGTTATATAGCCTATAGCCTTCCTCGATAAATGCACTATTGAACACAAAAAGAATTTTTCAATTCGATTTAGTAGTTCCTGAGATTAGCGCGTTCAAACAAACAAACAAACTCTTCAGCTTTATACGAGTAATATTAGTATAGATCTAATTTTAAAAATCGGAAATTTTCAAAGAAACAGGCTAATAAAAAACAACATAAAAGTTCCAAACAAGTCACTTTTCAAACAGTCTAATGCAGTTGGTGGAATTTATTTTAAACCCCAGACCACGTCATAAAAAAATACGACTACACTTAGGTACCTGATGCCGGTCGCCACTCGATTACTTCAGCGGTCAAGACCAATCTGACACCTCATTTGTTAAAATTAATTTAGGCTACAGGGCGTGTCAAAGAATTAAACATACATACACACTCTCGAAAAACATTACCCTCTCTCTGTGGCGATCGGGTAAAAAGGGATAAAACCGTTTATAAAATGTTTGAAATAATAATCATCACTGGAGCTCAGTATAAATATGGACAGTACGGAAACTACGTACAAACGTTCTACATAGCACACTCACACAGACGCGCGTATCTCCGCTAGCCCTAAGCGATAGTCGCGGTGCGCATAGTTGCGGCTGCCGGGCTGCCGTGTCGAGACGAGTGGTCGTGTTATAAGTTTATCTTTTGAGCCACGGACTGTTTTAAAATGCCACGCGCGTATTGCGCAGTGTACTGTTGTATGAACTTTTTCACAGGAGCCATTTTGGCCACATTTTGACCAAAAAAGAAAGTGAGAACATGCACTAAAGCATTTTTGCGTGACTATTTCTCCCAGTCAACTCCTACCGCAAGCCGCGTTATAGAACTTCGTTCCAAAAAAAAATACGGTACGGCCCTTTGTGGGATATCTTAATGTTTTTCAATTTGCGCGGCAACTTTGAAGCATCTTTCATAGAATTTTTCTCCAAACATTAACAGTGACAACCCTAGCTCTCTAATGGAGCGTAGGTAATTATCTCAACAAATAGGCTTAGTTTCCATACTGTCCATATTTATTATGTGACTGGAGCTACTTTCCCATCCAATTTCACCATATTCTTAATAGCAGGTTACACTGCCGTTGAGTATGATTCGCAGGCAAAAGCTAGTATTCGTAAAGTAAATGTGGTGTGTCATTCAACATCCAACCCACATTTAACACCCAAGCGCACCCATCCAGCATAATAAGCTTCCTCACAACATATCAGGGAGCAATCCTGCCGAGTGCCATTAAATTAAGTTAGCGTCTCCCCCATAATGCGTTTTATCCATGTTTTAAATACACAGCTCGCAAATAAAGTTTTTTGTGTCTCACTCATTGAAACGTTAATGGAGATGAATAGTATCTGGCTTGAAGCCAGTGGGTGTTTGGATTTAACACCTACTGTTGGTACTCGATGGGAAACTGCCTAAAAAGTCGTCAAAATCACAAAGCCACTCTTGTAATATAATATGGTGATACAGTTAGGAAACTGAAAGCAAATACTAAAAATACAAATACTAAAACAGCCCAGTAAACGTACTGCAAAAGGTTCAAATCGCTCCCTCGATTTTTAAAATTAATGAAATTGATTAATTAGCTCTTTAAAATTATTTTTAACCGACTTCAAAACGGAGGAGGTTCTCAATTCGACTGTATATTTTTGTGTTTGTTTTTTGTTATTATTCAACAAATTAGATTCAGAGCTTTTTGAAAAAAAAAAAAAAATACATTCACAGATGTTGGTTTTCTCCAATTATGTTCAAATTCCATGTTATTAGCTTTAACAATTTTCTGTGTGTTATCTTGGAAGTCGATTGTATTTTTTTGTAAAAAAAATATTTTTTTTTTTGTTTTGTTTTATGTATGACTTCTAACATGATTTTCTCATATAATAATAGTCCAGGGTACAACAAATCACAGGGTCAAACAAATAGTAAGGGATGATTTCTTTTATGTTTTGGTTAGGGGAGGAAAGCTTGTTAAATAATTTTATGTGCCGCTACTCACATCCTGTAAAATGGACTTTTGTAAAATGGCCGATTAAATCAAATTGTGTCTAGACAGCAAATAATACACAAGTGTTGCCAGACTCATAATTGAATGCGCAATTTATTTAATGTTTTAGTTTGTTTGTTTGGGGGGATTTTAACTTTCACTTTGTGTAATAGGTTGCAGTTTCAGTGTTTTTTTTTCTATTAGAATGCGTAGAGTTGACTTATTTAAATGATAAATGATAAATGATGATAAATGATGTTTATTCAGTAAATAGGTTACAAGGAACACTTTTACACGTCAATGTTTTTTGTCAGTTTAAGCTAGATGAGGCCGGTGTTTCCTAGCTGACTACCCTGAGAAGAAACACCGAAACAAACTCAGAGGTCAAAGTCTCTTTTAGTGTTCCAAATCCATACAATGTGGACTGGTTAGATCATATGAGAACCATGTACGTTTATGTCTGGGATGAGCTTTATGAAGAAAGCAACACACGAATTCGAGTGGACCTGTCCAGACAGTGCAAGCATTTGTCAGTCATCGCGAAGCTCAACTCAGAACTCTGAGGTGCTCAACGAACCGACGAACAATACCAAAGTAAGGACATTTGAGTAGGCCGCAAAAAATACTCAAACTGCCAGACAATCATAAAATCTACATGAATATAACGACATACATAGTTCTCGCATTCACATTATTCTATATGAGGACCATGCAGCTTAGTGTCTGTAGTGGTCTTTTGAAGAAAGAACCAAACATATTTGAGTGGACCTGTCCAGTCAGTGCAAGCATTTGTCAATAGTCGAATAGCTCAACTTAAAAACCACTAAGGAGCTCAATGACATGACGAACAATACCAAAGAAAAGACATTTGGGTAGGCCGCAAAAGTACTCAAACTGTCAGACAACGTTGAAAATTACTGTAAAAAGGAGGAGAAAATAATAATAATAACCCACATAGTCCTCACATTTACAATAATTAAGTAATCAAAAAAAAAAAAAATATAGTACTTTACAAAGTAAATATTTGTGTCAAACAAAATAGTAATCATAATATGTCAATCAAAAAAATAAAAATAAATATAATACTTAACAAAGTATTCAAGTCAAAAAAAAAAAAAAATAATAATAATAAAATGTCAATAAAAAAATAAAATAAAAAATATAATACAATACTATACAAGTATTCATGTCAAAAACGAATATTAAAAAAAAAAAAAAATATATATATAAAAAATTTTTCATCAGTAAGTAGTACATATGAAAACAATGGCTCATGTATATCATTGAAGCAGCTCAATCCCACGCCTTTTTGTCCTCAAGAAAGTCATTAATTGTGTAAAAAGCTTTCTGGCATAGCTTACGTTTAATAAATGATTTAAATTTATTTATGCTTAGTTCTTGAATTTGGCTAGGAAGTTTATTATAGAAACGTATACATTGACATCTAAACGAACCACCTATTTTTTTCTTGAGCCTGGTTTTTGGTACAATAAATTTGTGTTTGTTCCTAGTATTTATGCTATGGATATCACTGTATCTTTTAAACAGATTAATATTTTTATGTGCATACATGAGATTCTCATAAATATATTGAGAGGGAACAGTCATAATATTAATCTCTTTAAATTTGTCTCTGAGGGAGTGTCTGGGACTTAATTTATAAATTGCACGAATAGCCCTTTTCTGTAAAACAAAAATTGTCTGAATATCGGCGGCATTTCCCCACAACAGAATGCCGTACGACATCACACTATGAAAATAACTAAAGTATACTAAACGAGCTGTCTCTAAATCAGTTAAACCACGAATTTTCCTTACGGCGTATGCTGCAGAGCTAAGTTTTTTGGACAGTTTATCTATATGGGGGCTCCACTGAAGCTGCGCATCCAAAGTTAAACCTAAGAACACTGTGGAATCCTCGGGTTTCAACTCTTCACCCTTTATTGACACACTAGTGTTCACTTGTATTACATTGGGTAATGTGAACTTTATGCATTTTGTTTTTTTCTCGTTAAGGAGAAGATTATTGACATTAAACCAGTTAACTACAGTTGAAAGAGCATTATTTACATTATCAACAACCACCTGCTGACGTTTGAGTTTAAATAAAAGTGAAGTGTCATCTGCAAACAGCACTATATCATGTTTATCCTTTATGAGGTAAGGCAAGTCGTTGATATAGATTAGAAACAAAAAAGGACCCAGAATTGAGCCTTGAGGAACCCCCATTCTGACTACAGACCCGGAAGACCTTTTGCCGTTCACATCAACTCTCTGAATCCTATTACTCAAGTATGAAGTAAGAAGATCCAGAGAGGCGCCCCGGACTCCGTAGTAGTGCAGCTTCCTGATCAATGTATCATGGAGAACGCAATCGAAAGCCTTAGACAAATCGCAAAAAATGCCCAACGCATCGCATTTATCTTCCCATGCATTATAAATGTGTCCCAAAAGTTCAACACCAGCATCAGTTGTTGAACGACCCTTTGTGAAACCAAACTGTTTGTTGTGTAATAATTTGTGTTTATTAAAATATCTTTGAATTTGATCTAAAATAATTTTCTCAAAAATTTTACTAAAAGTAGGTAGCACTGATATAGGTCTATAATTAGTAGGGTCAGATGTACTACCCGATTTAAACAATGGTATAATTTTACTATATTTCATTAGATCAGGAAACTCACCACAATCTATACAATTATTAAAAATTACTGCTAAAGTAGGTGCTACAATGTCTATAATAGACCTAGCAACGTCAACAGAATTACCCCATAGATCTGCAGTCTTTTTAACATTTAAAGTATTAAAAGTTTTGATTACATCAGTACAAGTGACATATTGGAAATAAAATTGGGATTCACAAACTGGAACGTTTTCTTTAAGTAAAATTTCTGCAGCAGTTGGTGATGAATTTAGAGATTTTGTAGTCGATACGGGAATCTCTGCAAAGAAATTTTCAAAAGCCGCGGCGACTTGCGAATCTGATTTAATGATACTGTCATCAATAGCAAGGCTGTAATCACTACTTCGGTTGCAAGACCTTCCCGTTTCGCTATTAATAATATCCCAAGTCATTTTAATTACATTACTACTATTTTTAATTTTTGAACTTAAGTAGCGAGATTTCGCCAAATAACATACTTTTTTAAATAATTTAGAATAATTCTTAACATATAAATTAAATTCTACAGTGTTAATACAAGTCCGTTCTTCATACAGCTCATACAGCCGTTTTCTACTTTTATTAATACCAATGGTGGCCCAGTCACTGAAGGAAGTATTGCTATTTACCGAAATCGTCTTAGGAATAAAAGTAGTATCAAATTGCGTGCAATACATTTTGAAAAAATCATTATAATGTTGATTAGGGTCATCATTAGTTGACAAAAGTGGGATTTTATTTGAGAGTTTAGTTTTAAATGTTTCCAAGCGACCTTTAGATTTTGGGTTAACAGTGATATCTTTTTTCCGTTTATATTTGTTTATATTTGGTATAGTGATCAATAGTCCACTATGATCAGAGTCTAATAAATTAATAATTTTTTTGTGGGTAGGTAAAATATCTGCATAAATATTATCTAGGCAAGATGCAGTAGTGGGGGTTATTCTAGTAGGCTCCATAAATAGATTTACAAGATTGTATGACTGAAACAAACTTATAATTTTAGTGCTTAGGCTAGAAGTTTCTAACAAATTAACGTTGAAGTCGCCACAAACGATGACAGACTTACTAGAGTTACAAATTTTTTGCAACACTTCATCCATTACTTTTTCAAAACAATCATACAATCCTTTAGGTGGTCTGTACACACTTAATATAACAAACTGCTCCAATTCAATACAGGCAATTTCAACTGTCTGTTCAACAGAGAGGCTCACAATATCCTTGCGGTCTTTAAACTTAAGTATATTATTTATGAAAATTAATGAGCCACCATGTATAGCGTTTACTCTGCTGAACGAACTACCAACCTGGTGATTACTATAATTAAACATAATCTGATGGCTTTTAAGCCAATGTTCAGTTATACAAAGAATATCTACATTGTTAAATTTAAGGAATAATTCTATTTCTAAATCCTTGCCCATACAACCATAAATATTTTGGTGCACCAGGTTGATACTATTAGTTGATTTTAAAACATTGTTTTCACCATTCTTTAAATAATTGCTAGAGATTGTCTCTGTTGTCTTAATTTCTAATTTAAATTATTAATAATGTCAAAATTTGATGCCAAGACATTGGCAGAATTATGAAAAATGTCATTGCATTGCTCAATAGAAGCAATTTATTAAATGGATTGGTTAATAGGGTAAACGACTAAGTGTTTCACCAGCTCGCTTAAACGCGTTGAGCCGCTGTCATAAAGCTGAAGAGTTTGTTTACTTATCTCAGGAACTACTGTATCGAATTGAAAAAATATTTTTTTGATGACTAGTCCATTTATCGAGGAAGGCTATAGGCTATATAACATCACACTGCGACCAACAGAAGCGAAGCATCAATGAAAAATATGGCAAAATGGAAAAAAAGCATTACTTTAAGAACTTCAGTTGCGTTCGCTGCGTAAACGGTTAAAGTTACGCAAAAATTATGTATGACAGGCCTGTTTTCCTTGTACAGTCCTAAAAAAAAGTCCGCGACAGCATATGTCTATCTTATAAGGTTAACTCACTATAATCATTTTTATGGTTTTTATTTTTTACGCTAAGCTTAGTTTAGTAAAACTTAGTTTATAGAGTGAATGGTGAAATCGGCTCTAAAAAGTATATATTCGGACCGTTAGTTAGATTACTAAAAACTGTTGGATACATGTTTTTTCTTTTATCACATTGACAAAAACTGGCGACGATACAGTGCGCTAAAATTTCGCTTGACGTCACATCTACGTAAAAAATGGTGGCGATTCTCTTGTTCAATAACTAAACTACGAGTAATATTAGGGAATCGCTATCTTTTACTAAAAGACAGTGCGAGAAAAAAACTTTTTTACAAAAAAAACAACCAAATAACGAAGGAGTAAATTAAAAACACCGACTTCCGAAATAAAAGTTATTTTTTAATTTTAGTGTATTTTTTTTTAAAGTCGGTTGTTTTTTTTGTAAAAAAGTTTTTATTTTTCACTTTTTAGTTGTTATACCCCACAACTAAAAACCCCAATAACATGGAACGTGGAATTTAAACATTTGGAGTACACCAAAACGTCATCGAGGTAAACGTATTTTTCGTTTTTGTTTAGTTTCTCAAAAAGCGCTGAAGCAATTTCGATAAAATTTATATGAGACCACCTCGGAAGTATATTTTATCTAAGAATTTTGAAAATCGGTCCCCATCTGACGGAGAAATCGACGGACATACATAAAAAAAAAAAAAACATACTAGTTTACGCCTTGCGCTTCACCGTGTTTTTAGTCGATACGTTTTTACGTGTACAATTTTTTTAAACTTTACGTGTGTAATTTGTATGGAAATATTAATTTCAACTAAATTTGACAGCTCTAATTTACGTTCGTCTCTTTCTTGTTTTATTAGAGAGAAAAAGATAGTGTTGGCGCGACTACTAACGCCATCTATCGACGCAGCGGGACATCATATTTTTTATCTACGAATGAGGGCTCGCCAACGTCGGTGACCAATCACAGCACGCGTTTGTTTTCATTCGTTTCATTGTAAAGGATTGTTTAAATTTTGTTATTATTCTTGATACACCCTGCTTGTAAAACGACGAATTAAAATATGATCACCAAAAACCAATAAATGAATAATTGAAAAGCACCTGCCTCACGTTCCTGTACATAAAGTGGTCCTTCGAGCCGGATTTGGAGTTCAAGCTTGAGATCTTCGAAGATTCGTAGCATGAAAATACGAAGAGGAGATTCACGTATCGAGCGAAGAACTGCATCGTTAAGGCATCGACAGGAGTGGCAGGTCTGAACTTCCCGTCCGTTACCCACCTCATCCCTCGATTTGTGTTAAATTCGTGCTGTTATCCATTTCCAGTGCTCAATTGGCGGTACCTATCTACACGACGGCACCCACATTGGTTCGCGCGCATCGGCAATTGGCAAATTGTAAGTAGTACTCCTGATTCTCTTAATTCCCAAAATGAGTGAGGCAAAATTGTCAGATTTGATTAAGAAGAGAGGAGTTTTAAAAGGTAGATTAACGCTCTTTGAAAATTACGTTAAAAGGTTCAGTTTACCCTTGAGTGATCAACAGTCATTAGAATTAAATTTGCGTGTTGAGAGTACTTCGAGTTTGATTGACTTGTATAATGAAGTACAGACTAAAATTGAAGAAGAAGTAGAAGAAGATCTCGATCTTGCAAAACAGCTGGAAGAGAGAGATCGTTTTGAAGATCAATTTTATCGTGTTGTTGCTTCTGCGAAACTTTGGTTGCAAAAAGAGGTAGCTGACAAGTCTAGTGTTTCAACATGTAAGCCGATAGGCATAAAATTACCCGATATTAAAATACCTTCCTTTGACGGTTCGTACGATGGCTGGCTAGAGTTTAAAAATTCTTACGTTAGTATGATTCATGATCGTGATGATTTGGATCCTGTTCAAAAGTTTCATTATTTAAAATCGTCATTAACCGGTAACGCGGCACACGTTATAAGTGCACTTGAATTTACGGCTAACAACTATACTCACGCTTGGGAGCTCTTAGAGAATAGATTTAATAATCCGCGGCTATTGGTTCATAATCATGTAAAGGCATTATTTAGAATTCCATCGTTAAATAAAGAATCTGGTTCCCAGATTAGGAATTTAATAGATATTGTTTTGAGAAACTTGCGTGCCCTTAAAACGTTAGGTGAACCAACGGATTCGTGGGACACTTTAATCATTTACATGGTCGTTTCCAAATTAGATCAGGCCACTGAACGCGAATGGGAAGATTTTAAAGGTACAGCTAGTTCGTTAATTGAGTCAAGGTCAGCCTTGAAACTAGTTGACTTGCTTAAATTTCTCAAAGACAGGGCCGACGTGTTAGAAATGATAAAAGTTAATCATAACAAATCCCACGAGAACAAAGGCAGCGAACAAACACACTCTAAGAAGCAATATTCACATACTCATGTTGCTACGCACGTTAGTAACAATAACAATAAGGGTAATACGATCGCAAAGACAAAGCAAAGCCGCATGTGTGTGATGTGTAGTGGTAATCACGCGATTTATTCATGTTCAAGGTTTCTTAATTCGTCTGTCCAAGACAGGAATAATATAGTTAAAACGCATAAACTATGTATCAATTGTTTACGCACAACCCACCCACTTGACGAATGCAAGTTTGGGCCGTGTAGGTTGTGTGATAAAAAGCACAACAGTTTGCTTCATGTTGATAGGCAGGTAGACGGCGCATCACAGGTGAGAGGATCGAGTGCGTCAGCACAGCCGGTCACCGCTAACGTCTCCACTGTCTCTGCATCATTACACGTTACGACTAATCATTCAGATTCGCAAAACAGTAATCGGGAGTGTTCGTTATTACCCAACGTTTTGCTGTCCACAGCGTTAGTGGATATAGCTGATTATAATAACGAATATCATACTGTACGCATTCTGCTTGATAATGGCAGTCAACATTGTTTCATAAAGAAATCGTTATGTGAAACATTAAATGCACCGTTATTACAGTCCACTTATCACGTTGCTGGGGTAGGTCAAACAATTTCGCAGTCCACCCATATTTGTAAAATAAAATTACGTTCAAGGTTAAATTCCTATTGTATGAACATTGATTGTTTAGTGTTACCGTGCATTACAAACCAGTTACCCACATTTAGTGTCGATGTAAATAGTATGTGTATACCTGACAATATTCAACTCGCAGATCCGAACTTTCACTCACCGTCAGATATCGATATACTGATAGGCGCGGATAAGTTCTGGGAATTACTGTGTGATGGCAAGATTAAGTTGAATAAAGGACCTTATTTACAAAACACAAAGTTGGGTTGGATAGTGTCGGGACCTTTATATAATAACACGCTTCACGTTAAAAGTGTGCAATGTAATTTTTCCCAAACAATTGACACACAGTTAAAGATGTTTTGGGAACTCGAAGAGGTAAACAATAACGTTAAAAATATCCTAAGTGCTGACGAACGTGCGTGCGAAGATATTTTTGTTAAAACGACAAAACGTATGGAAGATGGTAGGTTTTCCGTACGCATTCCTCTAAAGGAATCAGCTGATGTGCTCGGAGACAGTTACACAGCGGCTGAAAAACGTTTGTTGTCATTAGAACGAAAATTCACTCGTTTGCCACAATTTAGGGAAAAATACGTAGATTTTATGGAAGAGTATGAAAGGCTCGGACACATGAGTCGCGTTGAAACTTATGAGTCACCTCACTATTTTCTACCGCATCACGGCGTTATTAATGAAAATAGCAGTACGACTAAACTGCGCACTGTTTTCGATGCAAGCGCAGCGACGTCGTCAGGTAAATCGTTGAACGATATTCAACATGTTGGTCCACCACTTCAGAATGACATATTTAGCATATTACTGCGCTTTAGGCAATATAAATACGTCGGTTGTGCAGACGTTGAAAAAATGTTTCGGAATTTTCTTGTACAACCAGACCAACGAGATTTACAATTGATATTATGGCGTAAACTTCCGTCGGACCCAGTATGTGTATATCGCCTTAACACCGTGACGTATGGCACCGCGTCTGCGCCATACCTTAGTATGAGATGCTTGCGTCAGCTCGCGTTAGAATGTGAGGATGAGCAGGTTTCGAAAGTAATCCGGGATGATTTTTTCGTTGATGACGTCATCCTCGGTGACAACGATTTAAATAACTTACTAGATATCTGTGAAAGGTTAAGAAATACTTTAAACTCGGCTTGTTTACCGTTGCGTAAGTGGCTGTTTAACGTTGATATCAGTGCCCACGGAATATCTAAGGGACTATCATTGGGCGAACATTGTCAAAGTAAGACATTAGGATTGGGTTGGTATAATAAAGGTGATGAACTTCATTTCACCACACAAGTAGTTAGGCCAACAATACTGAGTAAACGTACCATGTTGTCGATAATTGCACAAATATACGATCCTTTAGGTATTTTAACGCCGGCTGTCGTGGTAGCTAAAATATTGGTGCAAAGGTTGTGGTTGTGCAAGATAAATTGGGACGATCCCGTTCCCAGTGATGTTGCGTTGTCCTGGGATAAATTTGTTGACACACTTCAATATTTGCATAATTTACGTATACCACGTCATGTTATGAGTGCACACACACAGTTCATAGAATTACACGTATTCACGGACGCGTCACAGAGTGCGTATGGTGCATGCGCCTATGTTCGCACCTACTCTGATGACTCACCAGTGACTATTAGATTATTATGTGCGAAAAGTAAAGTTGCACCAATTAAACCAGTCAGTATACCCCGACTGGAGCTGTGTGGGGCTTTAATAGGCGCACGGTTATATGGGAAAATTATCGAGTCATTGCGTGTAAATTTCCACAAAATTTACTTTTGGACAGACTCAACAATCGTCCTTGGCTGGCTACGAATGTCACCACATACGTTAAAGACATTCGTCCAAAATAGAATAGTTGAGATTAATGAAATAACAAGTAAAGCGTTATGGTTACATGTAGGCACCAAAAACAACCCCGCGGATCTGGTTTCGCGCGGTCTTAGTCTTGATGTACTCATTGACAGTAATCTGTGGTGGAGCGGACCTGAGTTCTTAAAAAATCCTGAGTCATCATGGTCACAGCAATCTGCGACTACTCACTCCAATTTACCAGAACTGAAATCACAAACGACTATCGTTATGGTTTGTGATGCAACACAGAATAGCGTTATTAATTTTGAAAGTTTTCGTTCTTATCAGCGTATAGTGCGAGCCTGCGCTTACCTGTTGCGATACATACATAACTCACGCACACCAATGAAACATCGTAGACATGGGCCGTTATCAGTAGATGAATTGAATGACTCATTACAGTCATTAGCGCGCCTCGCTCAACGCGAATCGTTTCCCAAGGAATATGATAATTTAAAACGTAAATTACCATTCAAAACTTCAGGTTCGATTTCTAGGCTAAATATATTTCTAGATGAAAGGGATGTAATTAGAGTAGGTGGCCGTCTTAGTAACTCACCTGATTTTGATTACGAGAAAAAGCACCCGATACTTTTATCTAGTAAACATAACTTCACACAGCTGTTGTTTCAACATCAACATAAAGAGCTTCTTCATGCTGGTCCCCAGTTGTTATTGGCTACCGTGCGTGAGAATTGGTGGCCATTAGGGGGGAGAAACCTAGCCAGAAGGGTGGTCCACCAGTGTGTTCGCTGCACTCGAATGAAAGGTAAAACCCTAACGCCAATCATGGGCGACCTTCCGTCTGAACGAATAGAAGCTGGTTTCCCGTTCATTCGATGTGGAGTGGATTATGCTGGGCCCATAGCCGTACTAAATCGCAAAGGAAGGGGCGCCAGACTAGACAAGGGCTATATTTGCATATTCGTTTGTTTTGTTACTCGGGCCATTCACCTAGAACTTGTCAGTACGTTAGCTGCTCAAGAATATATATTAGCGCTTAAAAGGTTTATCTCACGACGAGGAAAACCAGCTCAAATTTTCTCCGATAATGGTAGAACTTTCATTGGGGCCATGAAAGAAATTAATAAAATGTTTGAAGAAAATTCACAGAAAATAATTGATAAATTATCAACTGACAATATTGAATTTAAATTTATTCCCCCTTATGCTCCTCATTTTGGGGGATTATGGGAAGCAGGAGTAAAATCTTGCAAGTTCCACCTTAAGCGTGTCGTGGGTACCGCTAATTTGACGTACGAGGAGTTCAGCACTGTGTTGGCACAGATCGAGGCAGTCCTGAACTCCCGTCCTATAACTCCTATGTCCTCAGATCCACATGATCTTCTTCCACTAAGCCCAGCTCATTTCCTCATCGGCCGGCCACTCACTGCGCCAGCCTGCAGAGACCTCACCGAAGCACGGACTCACAGCTTGACACGGTTTCACAGAGTTGAACAAATAAAACAGCACTTCTGGAAACGCTGGTCACAAGAATATGTTGCTGAGCTTCAGACAAGGACGAAGTGGAAGACGAACAGTCAAGACATAGCCTTAAACACGCTTGTCGTTATTAAGGAGGATAACTTACCACCTCTAAAATGGCGTATGGGCAGAGTTACCCATATTTTCCCAGGAAAGGATGGCGTGTCGCGTGTCGCCACCATCCAGACTGCCACGGGACCTGTGCAACGGGCATTCTCCAAAATCTGCCCTCTACCTGTATCATCAGCAGAGGACGACAACATGAATGCAGCCTGCGGCGTCTCCAGTCAAGCGGCAGCGTAGCTACATAATTTTATTGGAAGCTGGAGCTTCCAAGGCGGCCGGCATGTTGGCGCGACTACTAACGCCATCTATCGACGCAGCGGGACATCATATTTTTTATCTACGAATGAGGGCTCGCCAACGTCGGTGACCAATCACAGCACGCGTTTGTTTTCATTCGTTTCATTGTAAAGGATTGTTTAAATTTTGTTATTATTCTTGATACACCCTGCTTGTAAAACGACGAATTAAAATATGATCACCAAAAACCAATAAATGAATAATTGAAAAGCACCTGCCTCACGTTCCTGTACAGATAGCAATAGCTTAAATTAAGTTTAATTTGTGCACAACAGAATCAGAACCAATGTATCAATTTTACCTACAAGTGACGTCACAATCCCTACTACTATTCTGTGATGTGTTTTATCTTTTTATTTTTTTATTGATTTGCTAGAGACTTTTTTAATATTTTTTGATAATCTAATTTATGGACTGAATAAAATTTTTATTTTTGTACCTAGAAATCATCCCTATAGGATTGTAACCTAGGCAGAAAGGAGTTAGTTTTTAACCGACGAATAAAAAAAAGGAGGAGGTTCTCAATTCGACCGTATTTATATATATTTTTTTTTGTATGTTCAGCCCTCACTCCGTCATTTATGAACCGATCTTAATTATTATTTTTTTGTTAGATTGAAGTATACCCTATACTTCAAGGGTGGTCCCATGTCAAGGAAATCAGGATCTGATTATGGAATCCTGATAAAATTGAGTGAAAACCTCGAAAATTGTGGGCACGTTTAGCGTTTCTGTACGTATGTTAGGCCCTCACTGTGTTGTTTATGAACCGATTTTGATGATTCTTTTTTTCTTAGATAGGGTATACCTCAAGGGTGGTCCCATGTCAAGGACATCAGGTTCTCGTGAACGACTCAAAATTAGTTTACATAAATTTTGATATTTTATGTAGGTAAATAACCGTCCATCTGTTCGGCCAAAGAAGTTTCAGCTGTCTACAGGTGACTTCGGAGCATAACCAAGGAGAAAACTGATAAAAAAAACGTTACGCCCATTTTCACCAACACTAAGCGACAAGTAATTTTTTTTTTGGAGTTGCGAAATCATTAGTAACTTTTCCCACTCTGGGTGCAGCGGGAGAGTCTCAGACTCTTACTGACTAAAACCCACCCGAGTTCCTTCATTTGCCTGTATGTTCTAGAGTCGCGGCGACTCTTTTTCTCCTTTTTTTTCTCTCTTTCGAACAATCCCGCAACCTTGGAAGCCACAACACCTAATTCATCATCAGCTTTTTCCCAACAATATTGGCGTCAGCCTCCAGTCTAACCAGAATACCAGTATTTTACATAGAGCCACAGCTTAGGTGACCTCCACGACACAGGGGCCCAATTTTGTAACTTTGAGTTAAGCAACACGCCATCGACACTCTATCGACACACAACAGACTTTGCCACTTTGCCACTGTTACAAATTTGGTATTCTGCAAAAACTTCCAAATGCTATTGACATATTATAGTAGACCATGCAGACTACCAATTATTACAATAGTATTATTATGGCGTTTCAATGGCACTACAGTGGCAAGTCAAAGAGCACAAATAATTTATAGAATAACAAACGTCAATGACTATTCTATTGAGACACCACTGACACACAACCGACACACGATTGACAAGTTAGTTATTTTACAGAATTGGGCCCCAGTAGCTTTGTAACACGATAGTTCTTAGCACCTAGATACCTCCTAGGCATATTACTTTTCTATAACACTTAGTGCAAAATGTATGGTGATGACGTAACCTGCGTAGAGATGTGTCACGTGACTTATCGAAGGTAATGTCATGTTAGCCCCCCTAGCCATATTACTATTCTATTATCGTTTACGCTAACGCTTCGGTTAGCGTAAACGAAAATAGAATAGTAATATGGCTAGGGGGGCTGGTATACCTCGCTAACCTAACCTAAACACACAAATCCAGCATCGCGCAAGCAGAGTTCTCCACGCGGGCAGTTGCCCGGACCATAAACAACACCCGTCTAGTCGGAGGATTCTCCTTTTTCAGTGGAGGTTTACGGGACTTTACACCCTGTTCCGGTATACCTCTAAACTGGTGTCAGATTTTAGTGATTCTGATTTCCGTAACGACTTACAAAAATATACTTACGACTTACGACAAATGATAGCCAGTACCAACGGATAAACGCGCAAACCGAGGTATGGAAGAGTCTCTGCAAGTCTCATTTTCACTAACACTAAGCCACAACTAACAATATAATGCCTAAATGAAAGCGCACTGTTTTTGCATTTAAGTGTCCCTTAGTTTTAGTGATAACGGCCATTAACATTGCAAAGAGTAGGATGGTAATAGCTACTCCAAAAAGTGCTCAGCATTTTAGTTTTAGGTGGACGAAACTGAACACAGCGGTGCTGAAACTTAATATCTTTACCCCCATGGGAACCGAACTCACGACTAGTGACCGCGCTTGCAACAACTGACCTAATGATGAATTTTTAAGCTAATCTAGGTTGGTACGCAAATACACATTAAGGCGCTATTAGCTGCCAAAGGCCTTGAGTGGTTAGCTTGTGTGTTCTGTGCTGATCTCACGTAACGCGTCGTACGTCCACCCAGTAGTATGACTCGCCCATCAAGGAGCGCTTTCCGAAATTAGACGTATTATTAATTTATTACACATAAAACAATAAGTATTAAACTTATACACTGAGACTAAATTATAAATAATTAAATGATCTTTAAAATGGTGAAGGTTTCATAAAAATACGCTTTATAGTTTTTGCGTGATTCTCATATTTTATACGCGTTAGACGTAACGTTACAAATTAATTACACTATGTTATAAAAATATAATTTCAAATATTCTCAAATCAAATTACGATGGAATTTGTCTAGAATAACATATATTTTTTTCAAAGAAATAGGACTAGTCGTTCAGACGTGATGTCGTATAACTGCGCTTGGAAGTACTGCTTCGATCACTAAAATAATAAGAATAAGAATCTTATTTGTATACTAAATTCTTACACTGATCGAAAGTGACACTATCACTAAGTGTTTGTGTACTGCGTACTGTGTCTACTGAGTACTGTGTGCTGATTGTCTACTGCTTACTGTGTGACAAGCTATCTAACCAGAACGCGAACGACCTCATGACTGCCGCGTCTTACTTTTCAGCAATTACACACTAATAAATAATTAAAAAAATAATATCAAAAACCAACTATTTTTTTATATTTTTAAATGTTCTTTTTTAAGAAATATTTAAAAATGTATTTTATAAGTGTAAAGACAACAAAAGTTTTGGCAATGCTGTCTCGTACAGTAGCCTCCAAAGCAACTCGGTTCTCTGTGCTTTTAATTTTACCATCTCCAGTAAGTACAGCTCATCTGAATTCATCTATTCACCACCGAAAAATTTACTCTATCCACTGGATAACTGTAAACTACACCGCCCACTTTACTCCAGTTATTCTGCACCAGTTAAATTAACAATGTTTGTTAACTAAACCAGGAAGTTTAACATACAGCCCTGTACTATATACTCGTAAATTACTGGCTTCGCTCGCAAACTCCATTTTGTTTTTATTCTGTACCAATTTGTTATAGTGTGATGAAGTTATGTAAAGGATATACATAAGTAGATATGTTTATGTATGTTATGGAGATGTTTTACTGCTAGAGGGATAGTGTATGAAGTTGAGCTACGTTTTTCATGAGATCCTTTAGTTTCATAATTATTAATGTATAAATTTAACTATTAGGTATTTATTGTATATATTATTATAAATAGTACACCTAAAACTACCTACAGTACTATCTACACCCTATATAATGTTTTCTTCAATTATATTTTCTGCAATAAAGATGGTGTACATAATAAAGAGTATTCTATTTTATTATTTTCTATTCTATTCCATTCCATTATGTTCTATTCCATTCTATTCTATTCTATTTCTATTATATATATTATATATCCATTCTAGTCTATTCCATTCCATTATAATCCATTCTGTTCTATTCTATTCCATTATATTCTATTCTGTTCTGTTCTATTCTATTCTGTCAGTAGATTTCCGCCACAATGCACAGTTGCAGCTCAGTGCCCCAGATATTAAAAAGCCGATAAAGTTTTTTAGGATCCCTGAGTCAATCTGATGGCAACTCAACATCAGAAAGATGCGACCTCTGGCGAGAGAAGCTCGGTCCACCTAATTATTTCATCAAGACATCGGAGAGCCTTCCACCTGGGCACGTGTTGCCGTGGTCGACCTGGAAATCTCTAAATAGACTCCGTACTTAGCTAAGCCTCAGTAACCTCCACAGATGGGGGTTCTTGTATGGTTCCGATCTTCGTTGTTTATGCGGCGTCTCTCCACAGACCATAGCCCACCTCTCATATTGCGCCGCATGTCCTGTCACCTGTATATGTGAGGACCTTATGGCTGCGTCTGCTTTGCCCTCACTGAATACTGAGATAAACATTATATGTATTTAAAAACTAAATTTGCCATCGACACGCTAAGGAGTGGAATTTGCCATCGACACGCTAAGGAGTAGAATTTGCCATCGACACGCTAAGGAGTAGAATTTGCTATCGACACGCTAAGGAGTAGAATTTGCTATCGACACGCTAAGGAGTAGAATTTGCCATCGACACGCTAAGGAGTAGAATTTGCCATCGACATGCTAAGGAGTAGAATTTGCCATCGACAGGCTAAGGAGTAGAATTTGCCATCGACACGCTAAGGAGTAGAATTTGCCATCGACAAGCTAAGGAGTAGAATTTGCCATCGACACGCTAAGGAGTAGAATTTGCCATCGACACGCTAAGGAGTAGAATTTGCCATCGACACTCTAAGGAGTAGAATTTGCTATCGACACGCTAAGGAGTAGAATTTGCCATCGACACGCTAAGGAGTAGAATTTGCCATCGACACGCTAAGGAGTAGAATTTGCTATCGTCACGCTAAGGAGTAGAATTTGCCATCGACACGCTAAGGAGTAGAACTTCTTACTGGGGATAGGATTTTGGCATAAGATTCATACAAGTTATGTCTAAGTACGATCTCTAGTAGGTATGTAAATCTTCTTTCAGATATGTTATTAGGTTCGGCCTTAAGTAACATTCTGCAATCTGCCTAGCCTTTTCCCAACTATCTTGGGGTTGGCTTCCAGTCTAACCGGATGCAGCTGAATACCAGTATTTTACATGGAGCGACTGCCTATCTGACCTCTACAACCCAGTTACTGGGTAATACGATACCCCTTGGTAAGACTGGTTGTCAGACTTTCGGCCTTCTGACGAGCCGTAACGACTGTCAAAGATTCACAATCGACAGCCGGCACCAACGGCTTAACGTGCTTTCCGAGGCACGGAGGAGTCTCGGTATGTAAAGATGGTCAGCCATCCATGGACCAACCCCGGCAAGCGTAGCTTAACCTGATGGATCAACCCATGCGGCTGTTATTACTTGGCATAAGTAATAACAGCCGCATGGGTTCGAGCTCCTCTTTAAGTAACATCTCCTCTTTTTTTTTTTATTGTGGGGTTGGAAATCACCCAATGACATCTCCCGCTCTTGGGTGGAGCAGAAAGGCGTGTCAGACTGTTACTGACTAAAACCCACCCCTGTTCCTTCCCTGCCTGCGTGCCCAGAGGTGCGGTAACTCATGTTGAGAATTTATCCGCTACCCCTAGGCATGCAGGCACCGGCCACGATGGGCCCCGTCAGTGGTGGCTGACACTAATCTCTTTGAGGCGCGCGTGTAACACTACGCGCCGTCGACTCTCGGGCCTGGACGCCTGGTGCTGATCCACCCACTGCTCGCCGTCCGCAGGCCTGGGTAACATCTCCTCCTTAAGTAACATTCCATTGATGACAAATAATTATCATCCTCATCATCAGCCTTTTAATGTCCCCACTGCTGGAGCACAGGCCTCCTATTTGTAGGAGCCTCCTCGCGGGCCCAATGCGGGTAGGTGCACTTCCACCAAATTTTTGGTTCTAGCACATGCCTCGGTTTCACGTGCGCATATGTTTCCATTTTTTCTCTTCTGAACCTTCTTTAAAAAAAGTTAATCCAAATTGGTCCAGCCGTTCTCGAGTTATGCGTTTAGTAACACATTTAGTCATTATTTTTTTATAGATTTTGTGGCCTCGTATTGTTAGTTCCTACCTTTAATAAAAAAAAAGAAAAAAAAAAGAGAAAATCATAAAAAGAGTAAATCAATGCAAATATCTGGGACATATACTTGCCGACGACCTGAAGGATAATGCGGATATTGAGAGGGAGCGCAGGGCATTGGCGGTCCGCGGTAATATGTTGGTTCGTAGATTTTCTCGCTGTACGGACCAAGTCAAAATAACACTTTTCAAGGCGTATTGTCAAGGTCTGTGCTCGGGGGGTCTGTGGATCAGCTACACCAAAAGGTCGCTAGATGTCCTGCGCATCCAGTACAACAATATTTTTAGAATGCTCTTGGGATTGCCCTGGTTTTGTAGTGCGTCAGAGATGTTTACACAGAGTCGTACTGACGGCTTCCACGCAATTGTGCGTAACAAAATAGCGTCTCTGGCAGCTAGAATCCGGGCTAGTGGCAACAGCATTCTGAAAACAGTGGCCGAGAGTGTATTTTTCCCCGTTTATGAGGCATTTTATGGAGAGGATATGAGCGTACGTTAATCTTCTGTGTAGAATGCTTCTTAAACTCTAATTGATGTACTAACACTATATATAAGGTATGTTACTAACACTATGGATTTCTGTTATCCGACTGTAGAAAATAAATAATAACATTTTTATTTTTTATTGAACTGGTCTTTGGTTGGACTTATTAGCCAGGTTAATACTTATGTATACCAATTCTTCTCTCCACACTATTCACCAAATTCATACCCAATATATATTCACAAACTTTAAATCAACAGCCTTTGTATATTTAATAACAAATACAAATACCCTGACAGTGCAATAGTCAACCGTCAAATACTATCATGACGGGCATTTATTAATTCATACAATATTCAAAATTCAGTCATCCATGTCGGACCAGAGGGCAATGGCGATTCATCAGAATTAGCGCTGATTGGCGGAGAGACTGATGACGTCATCAATATGCAACCAACCGGCTGCGAGAGTTTATTGAGTCGCTAAACGATTCCAATTTTGAAATATTTTGAATTTGTTGTTTGGGATGTTTATTATGTTTATTTAAAGCGACTAAAACATTAAACTCCTTCTGGCGCAATCGAGGCATTAAACTAAATTAAGTACTTACCTACAATTTTTTTAATTTTAATTTTTTTTTTCAGTTCACATAGTTTGCAGGTCTCATATTCTTTCCTGTACAAAGTGTAGTTTCTTTCTTTTTAATAGAACGTTGCCCCACATTAGATCGCGGGTGCGTTCACAAACATTAAACTCACATACCAACTCACGAACCACTATCTGTAGGCCATACCAACAAATATTTGTTTCGTGCGGGAATCGAACTCACGACATGCAGCGCTGCAGCCAATCGCTAAACCACTACGCCAACTGTGCCGTCATCAGACGAACAAATCGATTATATTTGTTGGATTCCGATACTGCAACTGGCATTTTGAAAAGAAGGACTCATATTGAAGACTCCCGAAAAGACAATTGTTCGTTTGTTTAAAAACATAACGACAAAGGAGCTCATTTTAATCAGTTTCAATTACTATTTTTCCTTTCTACAATTTACTCAGAAACCAGTCTCCCACATCCAACAACATCCCAAACTAAAGTAGAGCTACACGTAATTTTAGATTCTCAATCAGAAGTTAACAATAGACCGGTCCAAACCTACCTACCCCAATGTTATGCAAAACCAATCCAGTTCACTATTAACGGTCGTACGGTTATACCCCCACCACTACTTCAGCTACGAACCGTAACGGACACATTACAAATTCGAATTTGGAACTAATCTAAAACTGAAATCAGTTTAGCGGGCGCGCGCGCGGATTGGCGCGTTGAATGATGACGTCATCTATACCCGTCGCTCGACCAACCACAGCCCGCATGGCTACTGAGCCTGGAAACTATCATGAGTAATTTGGCAATAATTTGGAGGTCTGAAATGAACAAACCTGTTTGGTACACTACTTAGCGTGAAACATATCGCTTCCTGTTTTAACTTGCTATAGTATGGATTGTTAGATAGTACAGTCAGCAAAAGTGAATAGTTTTTAGAACTTTGAAATATTTTTAACAGATTTTTTGTGGAACCGTCCAGTGGCGTGAGACAAATTACTTTGTTAGCGTTCTTTCCGCAGGTAATGTCACTGCCATTCATTTTTAACCGACTTCAAAAAAGAGAAGGTTCTAAATTCGTCTGTATGTTTTTTTTTTGTATGTTCATATCTCCGCCATTTGTGAATCGATTTTGATGATTCTTTTTTTGTATGGTAGGTCATACTTCAGAGGTGATCCCATATAAATTTTATCGAAATCGATTCAGCACTTTAATAAAAAATCAACATAAACAAAAAATATGTATACACAGATGACGTTTTGGTTTTCTCCAAATGTTCAAATTCTATGTTATTGGGGTTATCCATTCGGGCATAACTTTAATGTTTAGTTTTACTTCTGGGGTACAACAACTAAAAAGTGAAAAATAAGAAACTTTTTTACAAAAAATACAACCGACTTCTAAAAACTACAAAATAACTTTATTTTCAGAAGTCGGTGTCAAATAACGAAGAAACAAAATATGAACACTTTGTAATTTTTAGAAGTCGGTTGTATTCTTTGTATAATTTTTTTTTTTTAAGAAGCGTTAGCATGAACGCTAACAGAAAAGTAATTTGTCTCACCCTCCAGAACGTCACACAGACACGAGGCCTGTGTCCCAGCAGTGGGAACATTATTTGGCTAATTATGATATGCTCATGGTCATGTCTGTTGGATGCCGTAAGACTGGAGCCCTGACACAGCTAGACAGGCACGCGGCAGACCGAGAAGAAGATAGTGAAACGCCTTGGATGGCTTCCTGGCGAATTGGCGTGAACAAGGACAGCTAAGAGAGAAATGAAAGGAATGGATGGGATAGGCCTTTTGCCCAGGAGTGGGACAGTTAGGGCTAACCAAAAAAAAAAAATTTTTTATATTTTCTGTCTCTGTTAACTTTACTTCAGAAAGATACCTAATGTAAGAAATATTTTTATGAGTAAACTATCTGAGGATATTTGTCTTATTATCATAACCTATCTATTGCCATAACATGGCTATTTTACACTCGGCCTGAGTTCTGCGATGACTTTTACTTTCAAAAAATTCTAGCACTAAACTGTTTAATTTTTGCAAACGCAACCGATGTCGACCGACCGTGAAGGTGCCTGATATTACTCAAAACAAAACAATCGCGGGGACAGTACGGCAGGCCAAGTGTTCTGTGGGCCTCGGAATTTAAGAAATTAAAACTCACATTTGTTTCAGCAATCTATAAGCCCGTGATTAGACCTGTCGTACTGTATGGGTCACAATGTTGGGCTGTGAAAAAGACGGATGAAAAAAGACTGCATGTGGCGGAGATGAGAATGTTGAGATAGATGTGTGGAGTAACGAGAATGGATAAAGTGAGAAATGAGTACATTAGAGATAGTTTAAAAGTGGCGCCAGTCACAGAAAAGTTGAAAGGGAACCGCTTATCTTGGTATGGTCATGTAAAGAGGAGGGATGAAACACATGTAACTAAAAGAGTTATGAACATAAATGGAGAGGGAGAGGGATATGAAAGAAAAGGGAGTTAGTGATAGCGTGACGGCTGACAGGACAGAATGGAAGAAAAAAACATGTTGCGCCGACCCCAAGTAACATGAGATAAGGGCAGGAAGATGATGATTTGTTTCAGCCCGGGTGTAAAGTGATAAACAAAATTTTGCAAAGAATTCACCGAAATGATAAGTCACTTCACTACATAGTATAAAACAAAGTCGCTTTCTCTGTCCCTATATCCCTATGTATGCTTAAATCTTTAAAACTACACAACGGATTTTGATGCGGTTTTTTTTAGTAGATAGAGTGATTGAAGAGAAAGGTTTATATGTATAATTTGTACCCGAGCGAAGCTGGGGCGGGTCGCTAGTCTACTATAAAATACCCTTTCAGAAAGGCCTGAAAACTGACATGAATATAATATCCATGAATAAAAAATTATAAAATTTCAAAACCGTGTTTTTAGATATTGCAATAACGTAGGATCACGTCTTTAAGTTACCTAGCAATGCCTCATAAATAATAAGTGTTATAACAAATATATGGAAAAGATAAAAAGATGAATCATTCACTTTTCCATTGTTATCATGCAAAATAAATTCAGATATATATCATTTTTGACAGAAAGAAAAATAATGTCAGTTTGTTGGGTGTCAAGAAAGATTTTATTTTTATTTACAAATTAGTCTTAGATATAACCTGGGGCAGACAGTGTAAGGCAATTTTTCATAAAATATTGAATTTTTAGCTTTGATCTGGTTGTAAATAATAAATTTTTGTTAAGGTATGTTATCGTTTTCTATTAGCAAAAACATCGTGCAATTCTCATTTTATATTTTACTAGCTGAGCCCCGCGGTTTCACCCGCGTAGACCGGGATAAAAAATACGGCATAAGCTATCTAAATACCTAATTTCATTCAAATCGGTCCAGCCATTTGAGCGTGAAATAGTAACAAACACACATACTCACAAACTTTCGATTTATAATAATTATTAGTATGCTATGTGTGATTTCAAAATACCTTATTTTAAGAATTGACTTTGCATCAGTAGAATTTGTTAAATATATCGGTTAATAATAGATGTTATTCTCAACCTGAAACCATGGCCATGGTACGGAGCGAGAGAGAATGGGAGGCAGTCTCCGCCTTCTGAAGCAGTAATGCTCGTGAAGGCGGAGGCGGGACGCGTGAGGGAAGCTCAACGGAGTGGCCCTCGCGGCCCCGGCCGCTACCACCGCAGGAGAGGTACTGGGCGTACTAGGCGTAGGACGTCGCGAGACGATTTCCGGCCACCGTAGACCCGGGCCTCCGGACGGTGGGTAGCTCGCCGTCCGATCAGCACCAGGCCCGTGAGTCGACGGCGCGTAGTGTTCCACGCGCGCCTCAAAGAGATGTAGTCAGCCACCACTGACGGGGCCCATCGTGGCCGGTGCCTGCATGCTTGGGGTAGCGGATAAATTCTGAAAATGAGTTACCGCACCCCTGGGCACTCAGGCAGGGAAGGAACAGGGGTGGGTTTTAGTCAGTAAGAGTCTGACACGCCCACCCCTCCACCCAGAGCGGGAGAAGTCATTGGATGATTTCCCAACCCAAAAAAAAAAGCCTGAAACCATAATTCTTTCACTGTACGCCTAGACAGGGAGTAATTCAAATACGTAGTCATATTTTAAATACGACTTCTGCCCATGAAAATTAACAACTTTCTTCAAAGAAGTCATAGCAATATCCCAAAAAAATATTAAACTTTCTGTACAAAATTATCATCACCTGATCTAGGTTGGTATGGGCGGTGCAATTTTTGAAGTGAAACTCTTAAGGCGCGTTGGGCAGTTTTGAGATGGGATAAAAACAATTTAACTCGCGCGCTACCGACACCAACACCGCTACGCGACTCGCTACGAGAGTGCTACGACGCGCGCGTCATAGCACTCGTAGCGGATTGTGAGGCGCGCTGGACATTTTTGTTCAAGTTTTCACTTCTGTCGGCACTCCCGGAGTGCCACTGTTTTTTTTTTCGGAAAGTCTATGACTTTCTTGAAGACGTCGAACAAAATAAACACAATTGGTACAACGTAGTAGTATGTAGACCAAACTCTAATAATTACAAACACAACAAACCAACACACAAACTGGACAAAACTGGAATAATTTTTTGTAGTTTAAAAATCAGTCAAGTGGAAGTCGGACTTCGCACATTCAGGGTTCTGTATCAAATGAGGGAATTATCAAAGAAAAATCTGATTTGTCAATATATTGGTATTTGTTAGTAAAATATACTTAAGTAAGTTAGTTCAAGTTAGGAAGTTAAAAAATTTTTCGGAACAAAATTTTGTGACAGACGACGGACAGACAGACAGACGGCCACATGAGACAGCAACAGTGCTCCGTTTGGATCCTTCGGGTAGGGAACAATAAAAAACTAAAAAAAAAAAATATGTTATGTTTTGTGTTCTTTCAGATACCCATATCATGGGAATACATATCTAGTCAATATCTAGTCCACCTTTTGTTAAGAAAGTCTATGTAGGTATATTATTATAGACTACAGTCTACACACTACAGTTTCGAGTTTCTTTAATTAAAATAGTACCCAAATTATCTGTAATAAAACACAAGGTTCACAGATTGTCGGCATGGTACTTAGTACTTAGGACATAACAAACCACATGATCTAGCCCGTCTAGACGAGTCAAGGTCGCCATAAGCCTTGAATTGATAATAATAATGAGCAGAACTGAAAGATCAGGAATAGTGTACACGTGTTTTTGTAACACACTTATAGTAGCTTTACTTGTAACTTATAAAATTGTAAATAAATCTTAAAAGTTAAATTTGACCCACTTCCCGGTTTCCGATTACGCTGAAACTTTGCGTACTTACATGTTTAGTTTGAATGACAATGTATGGTTTGCCGTCCCTCTAAGCATGTTTTTTAAATACAGCATGTAACAAAAACCCTGTCCGATCTCAAAAGGTTGGTATCGTACTGTGTACACTTATACGTAACCATTTCATGGATAGGAGATAATTCTTTTTCACCAATGAAAATTATTTATTTAAAAAAAAAGAAAAACTTATCAAAGGCAACACATACTGCTCGAAAAATATTACCTACAGTATAGTGCGAAAAAAGCCTGAGCGAGACGGTATTTATGCGCCCTTTATCGCGTGCCGCCAAAGCGAGAAGTTGTGCCTACAGCCCGGTTAGTGCAGGGCGGTACGCTTTGAAATAAAAATAAGTAAATATAAAATGATTTTGCTGGCTGGTGGAGTGTTGTCAACTTATGAAAATTTGCCATACTTAGTGTTTTTCGCATTTTTTTTTAAATAAAAAATCAATAACTTTTCGTTTTTATGAGTTACATTTTTTTTACTATTTTTTCTAGTGCGTATGTTATACCAAGCATACGCCTTTATTGGATCGGACAGGGTTTTTGTTACATGCTGTATAATATTATATAAACTAGTTTCATGCCAAAACCACAGTCTACGTCACTTCCCACTTACAAACGTCAAGGTAACGGCAATCTAAATGTAAGTAGAAATCACGGCAAATGGACGTGTCTAATTAACTTGGGCTGCAAGCGTCGCCATGAATCCGTCGCCGTCTGCAGGGCTGCACCGTCTTAGCATTTACACAGGTAACATCTTGTGATTATGTAGATAAGGAGTGTTGACGATGCTTTTCGCGATAGGCGCGAGGGTTGAAGGATTTGTGTGTGACTGGCGTATTGTTGTCTCGCGACACTCACGTGTGATGAATTGAGCAAGTGGGTCATTCAATTGATACACAGATGAAATAAAAATGGTATATTGTTACATAAAATAAAGGTAAATGGTAAAAAGTCAAATGAAGCACAGGTTTACACAGAATTACGGTTGAAACACAAAATGAATTACTGCCCCAATAGTGGACAGTAACAACAGTCTGTACAAGGAGTGGTACAAGACACTTTAAACCGCCGTACAAGGTGTGGTACTAGGCGATAGGAGCGAAGCCAGAGGCCTACGAGCTCACTTGAGTCACTAACGCTGAGAGACTAATTTTGACTGCCAGGGGTGCCTATATATATTACCCAAATTCTATGGGGCACGTAGTGCAGAAAATGCAGACCCGGACAGCCAATACATTTTGTTAATTCTACAAATTAACTTGAACATTAGCTTTCGACCAATCACAGGCATTCCGACATTCTAACGATAACCAATCAGAGAAGTCTTACTTATCTCTTATGTAATGAACACCTGCATATTTACTTTTACATATTTACTGGTCTTACTAACAACAAAACTGACATTTATACATAATACAAAGTATGTATTCTAAGGACATACTGAATCTACGTTATACTTTACTATTAGATTCTAAATTCACATTCTCACAAATCTACAAACTACAATAAAAACAAAGGAACTTTACATATGTATTTCAATATGTACATAAAACAACATGGTGGACTCCGAAAACTTTCCACTGTCTGTAGCCAATCATGAGAAGCATGAATATGATCAACCAATCGCTGACCAGCCGAAATTTCTTACTACGGACTTTAACACAATTGGTCAATTTTAGCGCTGTGGCATGCACTACTTGCGCTATACAAAAAAGTTACCTCATAAACCTTGACATGGAACATTTTTTTTTTTTTTTTTTTTTTTTTTTTTTCGTCATACGCAGTCGACCGCCGCCAGCGACGGTCGTGTTCTGTGCTCTCCGTTCTCCACTGTGCCACCGCTCCACTGTTCGTGCGCTCCTGTCTGCAGTGATCGTGCGCTCAAGGATTGGTGCCCGCAGTGAACTTCAACTACTTCAACTACAAGCAACTACAGCAGCGTGACGTCATCGCTACGCTTCGTGTCGCCTTGCCCGTCACAAGCCGCCAACGCCCGCCAGACCCGATCGTGCGCTCTCGCATCGCCGCCCCGGTTAGCTGCGTCTGCGTCTACGGACAAATCTCGCGTCGCGCCGCGGCCCCCAGTAGAGTCAGTGTAAGTAACCACATTAGTGGTCCTTGACGGATACCTAACGGTGACAACGAGTCAAGGGGTGTCGACCCGATACACCCGCCGACCCCCTTCAGGGCGAGGCAGTGAAGTGGACCAAATCCTCCTACTGCGGCCAAGACTCCTTTAGCCAGTGACAGTCCTGTGAGTCTGCGGGATTGGCAGTAGGAAAATCCCATTCCTAATAACCTTTTTTCCTTCCCATATTCCATTTGTTGCCGTAGGACGACGCGTTGCAACAAACCTCCTTCGTCGTATGGTAGGATTATAGTCATTTAACCTAAGGGTGCTAGCTGTGGCTAGCACCACGGTCCCCCCCACACCATGACGGACGCTACAATCGTAGCGTTCTTCAAGAAAGTCCTTTTAAAGGACCAAGATTTTCTGGCCAAATATGGCCATCACTTCTTGAACCCTCCGGTGACCGGCCAGCCATCGGAGGACTCCCCCCGCTCCCCGGTAGGGAATGATCGAGGATCACCCCCCCCCCCCTCGCGCCAGCATCCGCGCCCCGCCGCGCCCATCCTCGCCGGCAGTCCAAGCCGGCTCAAAGCCCCAGGCTACCCCGGTAGCCGCGCCCTCGCCCAAGCCGAAGCCATCCGCATCGGAGAGGCCGAACCCCCCTGCCGAAGATGCCATGGACACTACAGTCCCGGCCGAAAACCCCAGCCCCAGCGCTGACTCAGAGTCATCTGACTCAGACGCCTCCTGCTCTTCCTCGGAGGAAGAAGAGTACCAAACCGTCGGTGGCAAGCGGAAGAAGTCCGCGCCCGCCAAGGCGGCCCAGGCCACCAAGGCCAAAAAGACCACCGACGATTCGGTCACCCCAGCCCCACCGACCCCCAGGCAATCCGCCCCGAGCACGTCGTCTGCTCGCCCCCAAGCCGCTGACCTCCCTAAGAGGCAGCGCATCCCCCCCGTCATCATCCGGGACAAGGGGAAATGGACAGAGGTGTCCAAAATGTGTGTGGATCGAAGGATCCAATACACAAATGCCAAGTCCGTTGCTCAGGGAGTGAAGGTCACGTTAAGGTCGTCCGACGACTACCGTGCCTTGACTAAGACACTGAAAGACCGAAAGGTGTGCTTCCACACCTATGCCCTTCCGGAGGAGACGCCGACCAGAGTGGTCATAAGACGTGTCCCAAAGGAAATCCCGACGAACGAGATCAAAGAGGATCTCTTATCCCAAAATGTCCCCGTTACGGCGGTACACCGCCTTCGCAGGGCTAGAGGTGGCGACGAGTACGACATGGTACTCGTCGTTTGCGAACCTACTGAAGAGCACAACCCGATCTTTAAGATCAAGTCGGTTTGCTCCTTGTCGGGCATCTCAATAGAGAAGCCGAACAAGCCCTCCGTACTAGGACAGTGTCACCGCTGTCAGATGTACGGCCACGCGCAGAGCAATTGCTTTGCGACACCCAGGTGCGTCAAGTGCCTGGGTGAACACGGGACGGCGGACTGCCCCCGCCCGAAAGACCCCAAAGAATGCACGGAACCGCCGAGCTGCGTGCTGTGCGGTCAAACGGGACACCCGGCAAACTACCGCGGATGCCCCAAAGCTCCTAAGATGGCTCCTAAAGTCATCAAGCGGGCCATTGCCCGTCAGCTGAGGGAGAGCCCATCTGTGAGGGCCCCCGCCCCCGCCGCCCTGATTCCCGAGCGTCTCGCACCTCAAAGAGCTTCGCCTTGGAGCAAGCTCAATCACCAGCGAGCGTTCCCCGCACTGGTGCCCCCCCGCCCCGCCCCCGTCCCAGCGCCTGTGGCCAAAGCTACACCAGTGACGGCCCCCACTTCCGCGCCAGTAGCCCCGGTAGTTCCCCCGACTGGAGCGCGCCGCATTGCGGCCCCGGCAGCAATGCCAGCAACCCACTCCCCCGCTGGAGACAGCGATAAAAGCGTAGGCCTCACCATTCTAGAGGCCTACCAGATATTTAGAACCCCTGAAGCCCGAGCCTTAGCTGCGATCATTAAGCAGACTAAGAAGGCAGGGCAGTACACCCCTGAGGCAGCCCATGAAATATGGGCGAGGTTCGACAGTATCGCTAAGGTACTGGATCAACTGGATTAGGTTCATTATGTATACGCAAAAAAATGCAAAAAGCCTTAAGCCAAGAAGCCTAAAAATAGGGTTCTTCAACATTGACGGTAAGATCTTAGACCAGAGGGATGAGATCGCCAAGTTCTTGCGAGAGCAGCAGTTAGATGTTTTCCTCATACAGGAGACATGCCTAAAACCCCACCACAGAAGCCCTAAAATTGCCAACTACCGCATAGTTCGCAACGATAGGACTCGCTGTCACAAGGGAGGGACACTAATCTATTACAGAAATGATCTGTATTGTGTCCCTCTGGACCCCCCCGCCCCGCGCACTCACTTGGAGTATTCGGCCTGTAGGCTGGGCATGACTGGTCATCAGCCGATAACCATCATATCCGCCTATATGCCGCCGACAAGAGGCGGGCGCGACGAGCCTGACGACCCAATCGCCCTGACCAGCGATATCACAGCCCTCTTCGGCATGAGCGACTCCGTTATTATAGCGGGAGATCTCAACGCCAAACATCTCGCATGGAACAGCAACACAACCAAAGCTAGAGGCAGGTTGTTGTTCAACCTAGGCGCATCCATCAACTTTGACATCATCGCCCCGATGAGTCCAACTTCCTTCCCACACGACCCCCGAAAAAGGCCCAATGTCCTGGACATAGCGCTTCTAAAAAATGTAAACCTTAGGTTACAATTGATAGAAGTAGTTCATGAGCTTAACTCAGACCACCGCCCGGTGATCATGCACCTAGGCTCCCGTTCGGGGCAGGACGATCCCAGCCGGCCCCCCCCCCTAGCCGAGTGGTCACCGACTGGAGGAAAGTAAGCGACAGGCTGAAATCCACCACGTCGACCCACTTGGACTCCATCCCCGACCACATAGCCTCAGTCGCTGACACGAGGGCAGCGATCGACTCGCTTACGGATCACGTACAATCCATCCTGAACGATTGTTCAAGGGAGGCACCAGTAGTGGAAGACCACCGCTGGAAACTCCCGGAGGATGTACGGAATCTCATAACCGAGAAGAACGCGGCCATCCGTGCGTATAGTAACTTTCCCTGTGACGCGAACAAAGCCCACATGCGCTACTTGCAGCGAGCTGTGAGGAAACGCATTGCGGAGCAGCGCTCGGCAAGCTGGGAGAAGATGCTAGGCGAACTGGAGCCCACCCACCAAGCCTTCTGGCATCTCCAGAGGAAACTTAGGTCCACGGAGGAAGTCATGCCTCCTCTCATTCGTCCCGACAATAGTGTGGCGTTCGACAACCAGGAGAGAGCGGAATGTCTCGCTGACTGCCTGGAAGCCCAGTGCTCCCCCAGCTCTCAACCAGTAGACCAGGCCCACCTCGAAGAGGTGGATGCCGAAGTCGAAAGGAGAGCTTCTATCCCACCTGTTGAAGACCCAGATAACCCCCTTCCACCCATCACCCCGGATGAGGTGGAGGAGGTTATCAAAAGACTTCAACCCAGGAAAGCCCCAGGCTCTGATGGCATAACCAACAGAGTAATCAAACTCCTCCCCGCCCAAATTATTGTTTTAATGACCGCCATCTTCAATGGCGCATTAACTAATAACGTCTTCCCCCAGAAATGGAAACAGGCCACGGTAATTGGAATACCCAAGGTAGGCAAGCCCAAGTCTAATCCCTCCAGTTACCGTCCCATTAGCTTACTTAATGCGCTCGGTAAAATCTACGAAAGGCTTATTTATAAGCGGCTCAAGGATTATGCCGAAGCCAAAAGCCTGATACCCAACGAGCAGTTTGGATTTAGAACTGAACACTCGTGCGTCCACCAAGTCCACCGTATTGTTGAGCATGTAAGCGCCGGCTTCATGAACAAATATATAACGGGCATCTTGTTCTTTGACATAGCGAAGGCGTTTGACAAAGTCTGGCACAACGGCTTAATCTATAAGCTGTACCAAATCGGAGTGCCAGATAGGCTCGTGCTCATTCTACGAGACTTTTTGTCAAATCGCACTTTCCGCTATCGCATAGAAGGAGAACTCTCCTCCCCCCGCCCCATCCGGGCAGGAGTCCCTCAGGGCTCCCCGCTATCACCCCTGCTGTTCACACTATTTACGAGCGATATCCCAAAGAGTAAAAAGACCGGGTTGGCACTGTTTGCTGACGACACGGCTATTTACTCCACTGGGAGAAGTCCAGTCGCAATAGCCCGATACCTCCAGTCCGCGGTAACCAATTTGGGGAAATGGTTCAGGAAATGGAGGATTGAAGTGAATCCCGACAAGAGTCAGGCGGTCCTCTACTCGAGGCCGAATCACTATATCTCTGCCCCCCGCCCGATCACCATGTATGGCAAGCCGATCTCCTGGGAGAAGCAAGCCAAATACTTGGGAGTCATATTAGATGAACATCTAACATTTGCCAAGCACATAAGTAGCGTCCGCTCGCGGGCCTACTTCGCGCAAGGCAGACTCCATAATTTGGTGTCCAGCCGCAGTAAACTGTCACTCAAGTGCAAGCTGCGGCTGTTCACCACAGTGATCCGTCCCATCATGACGTACGCCTGTGCGGTCTTCGCGCACGCAAAGTCACATCTCCTCCACAAGATGCAGACCCTGCAGAACCGCTTCATCCGCAGAGCAGTGGGAGCCCCCTACTTTGTTCGGAATGAGGAGCTGCATGTGGATCTCAGACTCCCCACCGTCCAGCAGTTCATGAAACGCCTCACCAAGCGTTTCTTCGAGAAGGCTGCTAAACATAGGAACCCCCTAATCGTATCGGCCGGCCGATACGTTCCCTCCCAAGTCAGTAAAATTCGCCGACCCCGGCACACTTTAATCACACCCGACGACGCTACGACCCTGCTCCAAGAGAGCCGTAGGGAAACTAGCACGTTGAAAAGACGCAGACCACCGTCGTCGCCGCCGAGGACCGTCGCGAGTCCCCACGCAGAGCCATGCAACCAGTCCCTTGACAGAGCCAGCCCGCGCCGCTGTGCCGATAGTTTCAAGTCCGCCCGCATGACATATTCACACGACACCGACTCACACCGCGACGCGGCGTGTCCTAAGTTAATATAGGCTCGTCGTGAAGCAACCTGACGTACAGACACCCCCTGTCGTGCGCGGCATGTCCGAACACAGCAGGGGACTTAAGACAAAGAAATCCCCCCAGTCCCTTTGCTCAAGCCAGCACGCACCGCTGAGCTGTAGTTTAAAAATTCGTCCTTAAATAATCACATCATGATTCAGCTGTCCCTTGAGGCCCTCCCCCCGCGACGCCCTGAGCCGAGGTCCGTACCCCAAAGGGGGTGCCCTCAGCGTAGTCGCGAGTAGTTTAAGTATAAGTCCTGGCTGGAGGCTTTAATAATAATTAAAACCACCACGGGCACGTCCGCTTAAGCAGTCGACAACCGCTAGGGTTGAACTGCGAGAGTTCAAACACAAAAAAAAAAAAAAAAAAAAAAACATATTTTTACCTTTATTCTTAGGATATTTAAAACATAATATTACGTAGTTAAAACATAATAAGACATACTTAGGACATAATAAGGCATACTTAGGACATAATTAGGCATACTTAAAACATGACAAAAACGAACTATGCTAGCTATATTTCAAATTCAAATTCAACTATGCCCAGTAGTTTCAGCTATGGTCAGAGTGATGGCGCCATTTTCAACACCGGGGTGATGGTGGATCCTCTACAAGGAGAAACTACGAGTATTTACTGGTAAGCAAGCAATCTTTCTTTATCCTGAAGATCTGTGAGAAAGAGGAAATCGCTACCTGTGTGAGTTTCACTGAAAGGTTCAAACACACACACACACACAGCACAGCATAGCCCGTTCTCTGTGGTCGTTTTCTCGGAATGACCCCTGTACCGTAGGTGCATTAAAAAACATGTAAACTCAAAAATAAATACCCAAACACAGAGCAAGTATCTGTAGGCCATACAAATATTTGTTCTGTGAGGGAATCGAACCTGCGACACGCAGCGCAGCAGCCAATCGCTCAACCACTGCGCCAACTGTGTCGTTTTGAACTGCCTGCTACTGAAATCCTGACTGGAGTAACTCATCGTCATCATCAGCCTTTTAATGTACTGCTGGGGCACAGACCTCTCTGTGAGAGGATGTAGGCCGTAATCCACCACGCGGGCCCAATGCGAATCGAATTTTTGGTTCTAGGACATGCCGGTTTCCTCACGATCCTTCACTGTTTTGAGAGCAGTGGTGATTAAATAATTTACACAACGTAAAGCGCCTGCCTGGGTTTGAACTCACGACCTAAAACTTGTAAGTCGCGATCGTTACCACTGGGCCTACACTACTCAAGCTTGACTAACTGCAGAACGGGAAAAAATGGTTAATAGGAGCGTATGTATATAATATCTCTGACAAATACTACAATAATATTATAGGGTAATCTCTGATAGACTGGTCATCTCTATACTGCCACTGGCTTATTTCAATCTTTATTAATAATTTTTAATAACATTGTTCTCTCTTATTAGAAACAACATGATATATGTAACCAGGATTTGTAATAGGTAACATGGTTTAATAGAGTGGCCATGGAGTTTCTTGCACGTTCTTCTCCATAGAGATCTACGCTTTGGAATATGCAATTAACTTCATCTTTCTCACTGATTGACTTCTTGACAATTCAAAAGTGCTTGTAAATTGTTTTTTTCAAATATTTATTTGAGTTTTTTTGAGTTTTGTTTCAGCCAAATACTGTGCAATTGTGGCGGTCTAGCCCATGGCAAAAGTACATGGGTTGATATTGATGATACAAAGGTTACCGTTTAATGAGGGTTCTCCGGAAAATTGTCGCCACCACTTAAGCAACATGACCATAATGACGTATACATGACATTGACGTCACTGTAACTAATGTCAGTTTTTGACGTTATCTTAGGCTTTTCGATAGGTGTCTGGACCTAACGCTTCAGTGCTGCCAACTGGTGTAACTACGTCATTTCAGTTCACCCACATTAACCGACTTCGAAAAAGGAGGAGGTTCTATATTCGACTGTATACTATTTTTTATTATGTCTGTCCACCGATTTCTCTGCCAGTTGTGGAACGATTTTCAAATATTTTTTTTTAACCAAATGAATATACTCCCGCGGGATTTCGATAAAATTTATGTGGGACCACCCATATAAATTTTATCGAAATCGCTTCAGCGCATTTTGAAAAACTGAACAAAAACGAAAAATACGTATAGATAGATGACGTTTTGGTTTTCTCCAATTACGAGTATATTTAAATTCCACGTTCCATTTTATTAGGGTTTTTAGTTCTGGGGTATAACAACTAAAAGTGAAAAATAAAAAACTTAAAAAAAAAAACCGAATTCCAATAAAGAAAATACACTAAAAAATAACAAAATAACTAAAATTCGGAAATTCATTAAATTACAATAATGAATTAATTAATTATTGTAATAATAATAATCGGCTTAATTTATTATTTTCATTTAATTTCGGAATTTGATGTCAAAAAACCAAGAAATAAAATACAAACACCGACTTCCGAAATTAAAGTTATTTTTTGATTTTTAGTGTATTTTCTTTTTTGGAAGTCGGTTGTTTTTTTTTTTTAAGTTTTTTTTCAAGTAATCATTCCGTTTAGTTGCCTTTCGCATGAAATAGGGAGCTTGAAATCATTGAGCCAGTCATGTTGCATGAGTGTAGTGGAAATAAAACTGTTCTCCTTAATTGTGTTCCGATATATAGATCCTCAAACTCATCAGGGCTCAGTACAATTAATAATAATAAAATAATAATTAAAACATTCTCTTTACAAAATAAATATTCAATCTTTTTAAAGGAACTTTAAAGGCAATAAACGCAGTATTTTCACAAGACATGAACTTTCAATTAATTTTAATTGCTTGCAGCTTACAGCCCTATAGTAGTAGTAGTAGGTAGGCAGGAGTAATATTGATGGCATGATTCGTCGGGGGTGGACGATATGATTTGCTGAACGAGAACTACTACTGTTTACGAGTTGATTTAAACGTTCCTAGTTTTTATTCTGGCTTATATTCTAAGTCCTTATGAAGGAAACTTCCTTCACTCCACAGAAACAAATGTTAAAAAACATAAGTTGTACTTCCTTATCACTAACATCATAATTTCGTCTCTCAGTATCTCCACACGCACAAAACGTTGTGGGCACGCATTCATTGTGCGTACAGCTAAGGAGTGGAATTCCCTGCCAGAGTCTGTGTTTCCTGATAGCTACAACCTGGGAGTCTTTTTTTTTTTGTGGGTTGGGAAATCATTCAACGACTTCGCCCGCTCTGGGTGGAACGGGAGGGCGTATCAGACTCTTACTGACTAAAACCACCTCTGTTCCTTCCCTGCCTGAGTGCCCAGGGGTGCGGTAACTTATGTTCAGAATTTATCCGCTACCCCTAGGCATGCACGCACCGGCCACGTTGGGCCCCGTCAGTGGTGGCTGACACTAATCTCTTTGAGGCGCGCGTGGAACACTACGCGCCGTCGACTCACGGGCCTGGGCCTGTAGACAAAGCTTCATAGCGAAACGATATCTAAATTCGTCATCGTCTCTGAGATATCGATAAACATTTCCTAGCGTTAGCGTTCCTTCGTTATCTTTTTTGGCGATCACGATCGAGGCGAAGGCGAACTCTGAAAGCGCTGCTTGTCTACGCATTTGTATGGGATAAACACGATAGCAATTCGTTTCTTTATGGTTTCGTTACGAATTATAACATTGTCTACCAACTTGCGATAACGATGTCGACTGACCACGTGACTTAGCGCGGTTTATGTCAATCTCATACATTTTAGTCTTTTCTAACTTCGTTATCGTTTTTAAATTGTTACTTTGTCTAAGCCCCCTGGTGCTGATCGGACGGCGAGCTACCCACTGCTCGCCGTCCTTTAAGTCAATAGTGAATAGGATACTTCCAGGTTTTTTTTTTTGGGGGTGGGAAATCATCTTATGACTTCTTCCGCTCTAGGGTGGAGCGGAAGGGCGTGTCAGACTCTTACTGACTAAAACCCACCCCTGTTCCTCCCTGCCCTATATGCCCAGGCGCGAGGTAACTCTTTCGAATTTATCCTCAACCCCCGGGCAGGCATTGGCCGTGGCAGGCCCCGTCCTTTGCTGACAACTCTTTGAGGCGCGCGTGGAACACTACGCGGCGTCGACTCTCGGGACTGGTGCTGATCAGACGGCGAGTTACCCACTACTCGCCGTCCGCAGGCCCGGGTCTACGGTGGCCGGAGATCGTCTCGCAGCCCCTGGCGTCTCTGGCTGCGGCTGAGGGCGCTAGGGCGACTCTGCCGTTGTTGAGTTTCCCTAACGTGTGCCGCCTCCCTCTTTGCGAGCATTACTGCTTCGCAGAAGGAGGAGACGGCTCCCCATTCCCTCTCGCTGCGTACCATGGCCTGAACCAGGGCACGGCGCGAGAGGTCGCTGCCGCCTATCGCATCCACGAGGACACGGCGGTGCTCTGCCCAAGCGGGGCAAACCTCCACCGTATGCTCCACCGTGTCCTCTGGGCGATCCTCGCAGGATACTTCCAGGTAAGCGTGCTCTATCTGCGACCTCATCATCGCCTACCATCAGGTGAGATAGTGGTCATACGCAAGCCTATCAATGATAAATAAACCGGTCAAGTGCGAGTCGGTCTCGCACACGAAGGGTTCTGTACCTGTATCTATAAAATCGGAAAAAAAATCACGTCTGTTGTATGGGAGCTCCACTTACATATTTTTTTATTCTGTTTTTTAGTACTTGTTGTTATAGCGGCAACAGAAATACATCATCTGTTATAATTTCAACTGTCTAACTATCACGGTTCATGAGATACAGCCTGCAAGCGTATTCGCTAACTCAGTTTACATCAATTTGATAAGCACTATGCAGTACTTTGCTCGGTGGACATCGATTATAATAGGCACGGTCTACGGTTTTCCTATACGTCAAAGCAGCAGCAGAATATAGCCTGCTGGTGACAGAGAGACAGACAGACAGACACACAGGCGGACGGATAGCGGAGTCGTAGTAATGGGGTCTCGTTTTACCCTTTGGGTACGGAACCCTAAAAAGTCTTCATCTGCCTAGCCTTTTCCCAACTATCTTGGGGTCGGTTTCCAGTCTAACCGGATGCAGCTGAATACCAGTATTTTACATGGAGCGACTGCCTATCTGACCTCCACAATCCAGTTACTGGGTAATACAATACCCCTTGGTAAGACTGGATGTTAGATTTACGGGCTTTTGACGACCCGTAACGACTGTCAAAGATCCACGATTGACAACCGGGACCAACAGCTTAACGTGCTTTCCGAGGCACGGAGGAGTCTCGGTATGTAAAGATGGTCACCCATCCATGGACCAACCCCGGCAAACGTAGCTTAACCTGATGGATCGACCCGTGCGGCTGTTATTACTTTAGCCACGAGCTCCTCTACGGAACCCGAAAAAATATTGGTCGTTAAATCAAAAGATTCGGCAAAAAATATCCTGAAAAATAATAAAAAAAACACTGAAACACAAAACCAAAGCTCAAAATAACGCCACAAAATCCCTAACAATATTACCAGCACAGTTATCCTACACGAGCTAAAAATAAAAACAAAACAAGATGGATGCAACCAACCATTCTATCCGGGAATAAAACACACACGCACAATATTTCGTCCTAGCCAAAACCCTGCCTTATAATAAGTAGATCAAAATAAATGATTTCATTTACTACTAAATATATTCCACTCATTTTCACAGGGATCGGGTAACGGTCCGGAAAAACTTTACCCGACTTTAGAGGGAGATAGCAACATCTTTGTACTCTTGTAAGAAAGAGATGAATGTATTTTTGTGGGTTTAGTTCTCGGGAACAAAGGGTATAACCTTGTAGAGAGGATTATTGATGCCATACATTGTTCTTAAATGCGTAGCAGATGTTTGGTGCGTAGGTCTTAATGTTAGTAGGTTATTTCGTGAGAATCGAGCTTCTTTTGATTCTTGGAGGTAGATTTTTAATGGCTGACTTCTAGCATTTCTGGACCGATGAGGTTTATGGTGCAAGTTTGAAAGAAAGAAATAAAGAAAGAACGAAGAGTGCTTGCTAACTTGTTGAAAGGCTCATTCATAAAGGCATAAGTGCACTCATTTTTAGAAGCTTAAATAAAACATCAATTTATTTATTTATTTATTTATTTATTATATTCTTTATTGTACACCATGTTTGATACATAACTAAAGAAACTTAAAAACTAAAGCAAATACAATCGGCGGCCTTATCGCTTTCCGCGATCTCTTCCAGGCAACCTAGAATGGAGAGTAATTGCCTGGACAAGATATGGGGCTGTCATTGGTGTGACAATACAATACTCAATACAATACAACAGATACACATATACATACATATGCTGTATAATATATACACAAATATAATATATATACACATATAAAGTAAAAATAAATGACGACCAACGATAATCACAGTGACAGGTAGTGTTCCTTTACCAGCCTTTTAAACACCGGCAACGATTGAGCGCGTTTTATTGCGTCAGGCAATGCATTCCACAGACGAGCAGCTTGGACAGCAAAGGATTTATCCAAGAAAGTCGTGGAATGCATTGGCATTTTCAGTCGTAAGTTATCTGATGACCTGAGACATTTCGTGTGGGAATCACAAAGAAACTGAAAACGATTTTTGAGGTAAAGAGGGGTGAAAGGAGAAAAGAGTATATTATACAAAAGGAAAAGAATGTGGGCATTCCGGCGAAGGCGAATTGGCAACCACTTGAGCTTCATACGGAATTCGGAAACATGGTCATACTTTCGTAAACCGAATATGAACCTTATACAAAAATTTTGAAGCCGCTCAAGTTTATCGAGTTGTTCTTGAGTAAGGTCAAGATAGCTGGCAGCAGCATAATCAAGGATGGGCAGAAGTAGCGATTGTGCAAGCGCAATCTTGGTGGCAGTCGGAAGAAAATTACGCAGTCTCCTCAATGATGCAGCAGATGCAAACAGCTTGCGGCTAACTTCCTGCAGTTGGGCAGTCCAAGAGAAGGTCTTGTCAATGAATATCCCCAAGTCTTTAACTTTTTCAGAGAAAGGAATAACAGAGTTATCGAAAAAAACTTGGGGGAGACTCGTCCAGTCAATCCTTGAAACCATCCTAGGACTGCCAACTACAACGACCTGAGTCTTTATGGGGTTGACCATGAGTCCAAATCTTTTGCTCCAGTCGCATATGCGGGCCAGATCACGATTTATGGTGACGATTGCCTCAGAAAGATTTCCAAGCGGAGCTTGCGAGTAAATTTGCAAATCGTCTGCGTAAAGATGGTAGGAAGAACTTAGATCATGGGAGATTGAGTTTATAAAAACTGCGAAAAGTAAAGGGGATAGTACGCCACCCTGTGGTACACCGGCTGAGGTACTACACCAGGAAGACAAGGTCTCTCCGATGCAAATACGTTGCCGGCGACCGAACAGGTAACAACGAAACCAGTCAATCACCGATGGAGATATATTAAGAGAGCATAAAATGCCAAGCAAAACATCGAAATCAACAGTATTAAAAGCATTACTGAAATCGAGCAATGCCAAGACCGTCAGATTACTGTTTTCCATGGCTGACCTAATATCATCCGTAATATTGAGAAGCGCTGTAGTAGTGCTGTGACCAGGACGGAAGCCGGATTGGAAGGGGTTGAGAAGATTATTTTTGGATAGGAAAGTACTAATTTGGTTATGGACTAACCGTTCTAGAACTTTGGACAGGAAAGGTAAGACGGATATTGGACGGTATTCAGAAAAGGATGTGGGGTTGGACTTTTTTGGTAAAGGAATAATTTGAGCATCTTTCCATGAATATGGAAAGACACTGCTTGATATAGAAAAGTTGAGGATGTGGCAAATGACGGGAAGGATTACGTCTAGCACTGGGATCAACATTTTACGGCTGATACAGTCACTTCCTACTGCATTGGAAGTAATCGCTAGTATGCTCTTCTTAACATCACAAGCGGAAAATTGGCTAAAAGCAAATGGAGAATAACTGGGAGTCGGAAGAGATGAAAGATAATTCAATGTATTCAATTTCAATGTCCTATCGAAATTGGAAGAAGTTGTGAAATGATTATTCATTGCATCGATATCTAAATCTTTAGAGATTGACTCTTGTCGAGTTTTGCCGACCCCCAATGATCTTAGAAAATTCCAGACTTTGGATGCGTCCCCATTTTGGACGGAGCTATGAATGTATTGGCGATTAGCATTCCTACACACCTTATTACAGTGATTGCGAATTGAAGCATATCTGTCCCTATTAGCATCTGTAGGCCGACGCTTAAATTTAGACTTCGCCGCCACTTTTTTGTTCATTAACTTTTTAATCTCATCTGTCAGCCACGGCGCCGGCAAATGTCTAACTTTAACAGCTCGAACAGGTGCGTGACGATCATAAAGCTCGACAAGTTTAGCTGTAAAGATATCAACTTTCTCGTCGACTGACGCAGAGGCCAACAGAGGAGACCAATTTATGTCGCCGGCATCCTCGCAGAGACTGTCAACATTCATACCACCAAAATTGCGTTGCATGAGAGTTTTGGCCTTAGCCCTAGGCGGGCGAATTTTGTAAGAAAGAAAAATCAGATCGTGATAGGAAAAGGCATCGGCTGAGCATTGACCATGCTTAGCGACGCGATCAGAAGAGGAGACAAAAATCAAGTCAAGCAGCGAAGGAGTAGAGTTTGGGAAATGGTGAGTGGCACTTAGTGGAAGAATGGAAAGATTACTAGAAGCGGAAACATTAGTCAGAGAAGAAGAGCGATGATCTTTTTTTAGGAGACAAGTATTAAAATCACCCATGATTATACTATGACTGTAAGAAGGGATCAGGATTTCTAAGAGTTTTTCAAACGATGAAAAGAAATTGATACGTAAAGAGGGACAGTAATAGACACCAAGAAGTAATTTCGTATGATGTAGTTCGACTTCAAGGAAAAGGTGTTCACCCGCATTAGATGGCGGTGGCTGCGCTGACACATTGATAACAGAGAACGGAATATGAGCACGGAGATATATGGCAACACCACCACCAACACCAACCGTCCGGTCGTTTCTTATAAGAACAAAACCGGGAAGAGAGTAACTAATAGAAGGGAGACAAGGTTTAAGCCATGACTCGGAAATAAGAATAGCATGAATATTTTTACAGTCAAAGCTTGCCAGCATATCGTGGAAATGAGCCGGAATACTTTGGGCGTTGATATGAATCACGTTAAAATTCTTAGGAACATCAGAAAACTGCGCTGTAAGACTTTCTGCAAGAGACGGAACACTGACAAAACTGTCATCGTTGCTTGTAAGAGAGAAAAAACTATTACTGTCACTGCTGTTATCGCAAGACATAAAACAAATAAAATAAAAATATATAAAACCCTATAAAAGTTACTAATACAAAATTTATGGTCCACCTGCCGGTTGCGCTATTAAATAATAATAAAAAAAAAATACATTTTTACAGCCCGGGTAATATAAAATAAAAAGGAAAACACTGAGGTAACAAGAAATTTCAACAAAAGAATTAAAATAAACATTAAAATAATAAATCGCTACCTATAACGAAACGTACTAAATGTTCAGTTTGACATGTGTGATTGACTGACACTGACAGTACTGAGTTACTGACACTGACAACTTAAAAAAATAAATTCGTGTCAAAACAATTACATGTAGCTTGCATGTAGCACAAAAACAAAATCTTTAAATAATTATTACCCGAACCCGGGATAGCTACAGCATCACTAAGTAGATCACAATTTCATCATCATCATCGCCTTTTAATGTCCCCACTACTGGGGCACAGGCCTCCTCTCTGTGAGAGGATGTGGGTTGTAATCCACCACGCGGGTGTCCAATGCGGGTTGGCGGATGTCACAATATGTCTTCGAATTTTTATATTCTAGGACACGCCGGTTTCCTCACGATGTTTTCATTCACCGTTTCGAGAGCAGTGGTGATGAAATAATTTACACAAAGTAAAGCCTGCCCGGGTTTGAACTCACGACCTACAACTTGTAAGTCGCGGCCGTTACTACTGGGCCACCACTGATCTATTAGATTTACCAAAATAACAACACTAAATGAAATTAACTGTTCGCATGACCCCCCGAATGTCTGATACTCGGAGTCTCAGCTCTCTCCTACACTTGGCATTACTCCTGTATCGTGGGTACGTTTACAAACATCAACATGTAAACTCACATACACACTCAGACCCGGAACAACAAATATTTGTTCCGTGCGGGAATCAAACCCGCGACACGCAGCGCAGCAGCCAATCGCTCAACCACTGCGCCAACCGTGCCGTAACACTAAACTTTATCTTTTACCTTCTTCAGTCTTTGAATAAACAATTTGATATCCACCAAGACAGAAAACCGGCGCAAAACACTGCATTAATTACAATAATGACCTCTTCTTTCGAAGCACTCGAATCCAACAGAAACACAGATTATTTTCCAATTCTGCACAAAAGACGGCGATCACTCAACTCAATCTAACAATATTAAGTGCAAAAAGTCTCAAGAAGAAATCTGGAAAAAATGGAGACTTGAATCTAGCTTCGGAAAGCTTCGGGACACTTCGTCACGCTTCGGTGCGCTTCGCTTCACCCCGAGCGGCTCGAATTAATGACGAAGCGGCGAAGTGTCATTGAAATAATTGACATATTTCCGTGTAGCAGACTCCTTTGAAAAATTCATCGATCCATCGCTGTCCCCGCCTGTTATGCACGGTAATCTGAGTCAGGTCTTCCGTTTCAGGATAGGCTGGAAATTGAAAGTTGGGTTTAATTATTCTGTTGTATTCAAATAGTCCCAGTAGTAATACGGCTTCGACGTACGTCATAGGTCGGGTTTGTACCAAGGCAGGTACTTTCTTTAAATTATTTCATCACCACTGCTCTCAAAACGGTGAAGGAAAACATCGTGAGCAAACCGTGCATGTCCTAGAACCAAAACTTCGAAGACATGTGACATCCACTGACCCGCACTGGGCCTGCGTGGTGGATTCATGCCCATCCCCTCTCGCAGACAGAAGGCCTGTGCCCCAACAGGCCTACAAATGCTGGGTAGGATACAGCCTGACGAAATTTGAGTCACAAATGTTTTCAATTTTGTATATGCATGTCAATGCTTAAGCTAATTCATATGAACATTAAATGGTTGTTTATGTTATGTTATGTAATCAAATAGTATTTGTCGGCACGGATAGCGCAGTGGCTTAAATGTGTGGTGTGGAGTGTCGCGGGTTCGATTCTCGCACGGAACAAGTTTTGTGCTAGCTGTTCCGGGTCTGGGTGTCTTGTGCATGTGAGTTTACATGTTTGTGAACGCTCCCACGATACAGGAGTAATTCCTAGTGTGGGGTAAGGTTTTTTTTAAAGAAAGAAGTACTTTTTTTATTTATATGTATGCTCGTGGCTAAAGTAATAACAGCCGCACGGGTCGATCCATAAGGTTAAGCTACGCTTGCTGGGGTTGGTCCGTGGATGGGTGACCATCTTTACATACCGAGACTCCTCCGTGCCTCGGAAAGCACGTTAAGCCGTTGGTCCCGGCTGTCAATTGTGGATCTTTGACAGTCGTTACGGGTCGTCAGAAGCCCGAAAGTCTGACATCCAGTCTTACCAAGGGGTATCGTATTACCCAGTAACTGGGTTGCGGAGGTCAGATAGGCAGTCGCTCCATGTAAAATACTGGTATTCAGCTGCATCCGGTTAGACTGGAAGCCGACCCCAAGATAGTTGGGAAAAGGCTAGTCAGATTGATTGTATCTAAGTATGTATTCATTATTTTATATCTTTTCTGTTTGTCTTTACATTAATTTACACCATGATCTGTTTTGCAGTGTCAATGTCCGCCTTTGTTCAGTGTTTCACTAGTCCAAAAAGTTTTTAAAATAAAATAAAAACGTATCATGTTCACTCGTGGCTAAGTAAGCCACAGGTTTCGATCTGCCAAGTTAAGCAACGCTTGCCGAGGTCAGTCCGTGGATGGGTGACCATTCTTTATATGCCGAAACTACACCGTCGTAGATCCTTGATCTTCGTTACGGGTTGTCAGAAGCTAGAAAACCTAACACCAGTCTTGCCGAGGGGTATCCTGTTACCCAGTTACTGAGTTGTGGAGGTACGATAGGCAGCAGCTCCATGTAAATTACTGGTATTTAGCTGCATCAGGCTAGACTGGAAATCAACACCTATGTGGTTGGGAAAAGTCTATACTCCATTTGTTTATGTATTTAACTTATCTACTTTATCTTAAATAAACAAATAATTCTCTATAGTATAAAAAAAAAAAACAAAAAAACACACTATTTATTATTTTTCGTGTTTTTCTTATCAAACTCTTTTATTTGATACCCCTATCATGGAAATACATACGAGAGGAGCTCGTGGCTAAAGTAATAACAGCCGCACGGGTCGATCCATAAGGTTAAGCTACGCTTGCTGGGGTTGGTCCGTGGATGGGTGACCATCTTTACATACCGAGACTCCTCCGTGCCTCGGAAAGCACGTTAAGCCGTTGGTCCCGGCTGTCAATCGTAGATCTTTGACAGTTGTCACGGGTCGTCAGAAGCCCGAAAGTCTGACATCCAGTCTTACCAAGGGGTATCGTATTGCCCAGTAACTGGGTTGCGGAGGTCAGATAGGCAGTCGCTCCATGTAAAATACTGGTATTCAGCTGCATCCGGTTAGACTGGAAGCCGACCCCAAGATAGTTGGGAAAAGGCGCGGGCAGATGATGATCATGGAAATACATACAAAATTTCTAGTCCGCCATCTTTAGAAGTCCGCCATATTGTATTTAGAATGACGTCACTTAGAATGACGTCACTTAGCTAACCATGCATTGTCATCCAAATTTAACATGTACGCAAAATCTCAGCTTAATCGGAAACTGGGAAGTGGGTCAAATTTAACTTCTAAGCTTTGTTTACACAGTTATTTACAACTCAAGTGAAGTAAAAGATGTCACTAGCAACAAACCTGTCAACGTCGTCTAGTTAAGAGGCCGTACCCGAAATTTTGCCGATTCCGCTCATTTACGTGATTTTACAGTTAAAATAATGTATTTCTAAAATTTTTAACGCACAAGATGAAAGATCATTTCATTTATGATCTAATGTATGAGCTAGTTTTTTTATTTTTTATTATAATTACGTTTAATCGACCACAAACCGACGATGGTTTTGTGAATTTTGCTGTAAGGGGTTTAGAATATCACATAATTACGAATCGATTTGACGTGTAAACGATATGAAAAAATTAGAATGTGTTGTTGCAAAACTCGTCTACATAATGATATAATCACTTTCATATAAAAAAAATTAGTAAAAAAATATTTAACTTAGTCAAATTTTAGAGAAAATGGGCAAAGAATTGCTTTTTATTTTGGCTATTTAGAACTCTCGTTTATAAAATTAAAACAGCAAAAACTAAACTTTAGTTCACTCTTAATCCATTTCTTGTGAAAAAAATGTAAAAATTACAAAAATTTGGCAATAAAAAATCTTTTAAAACAATCCAAATCTCGACTTATAATACGCAACACAAGCTTCGAATCTAACTCATTAATTAGATCATAATTGAAATGAAAAGATCATTTCAATTATGATCTAATTAATGAGTTGTGCATTAAAACTTATAAAAATGCATTATTTTAACTGTAAAATCACATCTGTAAAATAACGTAAATTAGTGAAATCGGGCAAAATTTCGTGTACGACTAAACGTAATACCTGTTACTTCAGTAGTACTACCTACTCGTACGTCAAAGTTGTACTTTTCAATTTAGCAACGTTACGTAATTTGTTGCTTTTCTTTTTGGCTTCCTAAAAATTAAACCAAAGTGAAACAAGACCTACATAAAAAACACCATTATCAGGCCACTAAAATGACGAACACACACAGCTTCCTCAACGCAATGAAAACCGTAATTTATCACTTTACAGCTCTAATAAAACCATACCACAGATAAACCGGTTTTACACACTTTTCCCGCCATAAAACATAAGTAATCATTTTCGAGGAAAATGTCTATGGACGTGAGGGTAGGTCGATTTTTTTCTATCTCTGCGTTGGGTAGCACAGCTGCGCCATTGTTAAGGGTTCAGTACATCAATAAGCCATTCTGGGGGATGGCTGTAAAGGACCGGTTACACTTGGGTAATCTTGGGGAGGTGAAAGTAGGTTGAGATGATGAGAAGGTGATGTTGTTTTATGAAAGTGGAGGTTTGAGATGAAAGATAAAAGAATTACTCTTATGAATCTTTAACCAGACTTAGCATTATCATCTACTAGACTAGCGACGCGCTCCAGCTTCACACGGGTACAAATTATACACACAAACCTTCCTTGTTTATCGTTCTTTCTGTTAGTAAAAACCGCATTAAAATCCGTGGCGTGGTTTAGGAGAAATTAGCGAACAAACTGACAGACGCGGAAAGTGAGTTTCATTTATATAATTTAGAGATTAGCCTATAATTGTTCCACTGCTGGGACTCAAACCTCGTGTCTGTCGGAGGTACTGGGCTACAAACCAACTGCTAATAAAAAGCTCAGTAACAAGCCAGCTAAAAACCATTAATATATTGATATTTTATCAACATTGTGTGTAGATATAGTATGCGTCAAACTTAATGGCGTGTGGGAATACCTCCGACTTCCAAATTGACAAATAAATAGGTACACCAATAAAAATATTCACACAGCTTCCACACAGATATAAAAATATTCACACAGCTTCCACACAGATATAAAAATATTCACAAAGCTTCCACACAGATATAAAAATATTCACACAGCTTCCACACAGAAATAAAAATATTCACACAGCTTCCACACAGATATAAAAATATTCACACAGCTTCCACACAGATATAAAAATATTCACACAGCTTCCACACAGATAATAAAAAAATCATTAAAATAAATAAAATAAAAAAGCCTTTCATTTCCTAATAGCGTTACAGTTCTGTTAGAAATGAATTGCATTAACGTTACTGTTTAGTTAGGAACCCCTCACAGGTGAAGACCTCTTCCAAAGATTGCCATTTCTCTCGATCTTGGGCTTTCTGTTTCCATTGTGGTCCAGCTATTTTCTTAAGGCCCTACTACCGGCCAAGTGACACCCTCATTGAATTTAAAATCGTAGCATAGCATAGAAAATAAATATTAAAGAATCCAACGTCACGTTTGTTACAAAGAGAAAAATGGCCGTTTTTGGTACTTTTGCCTACTACTTTGGATACGAAACATTTTGAGACCTGTTTTAACTACGTAAAAATACTTTATCCTCTTTGTAAAAAACGTGACGTTGGATTCTCTATTATTTATTTTCTATGCTATGCCACGATTTTTTATTCAATGAGGGCGCCACTTGGCGGGTAGTAGACCCTTAATATCGTCCTCCCAGCGGGTAAGGTCTACCTCTCCCAGACCTGCGGACAGCGAGTAATGGGTAATTCGCCGACCGATCAGCATCAGGCCCGAGAGTCTACGGCGGGTAGTGTTCCACGCGCGCCTCAAAGAGTTGTTAGCAATAATGACGGGGCCCATCATGGCCGATGCCTGGCCAGGGATTGTGGGTAAATTCGAAATAGAGTTACCGCGCCCCTGGGCACTCAGGGCAGGGAAGGAACAGGGGTGGGGTTTAGTCAGTAAGAGTCTGACACGCCCTCCCGCTCCACCCTAGAGCAGGAGATGTCATTGGATGATTTCCCACACCACAAAAAAAAGGTCTACCTCTATGACGTTTGCCAAGTTGTCCATCTGTTTTCTTTGAGTCGCGCTACATGTCCGGCCCATTTCCATTTTAATTTTTATGCTTGATTAAGAGCATCAATTGTTTGTGTTTTTGATCTTATATCTGAGTGCCTTATATTTTGTACTCCTTTAATGTTCTTCATACTACGTTTCATACCCCTTTGACATGTATATATAAAAATCATTAGGTAAATAGCCTAAATTTTTGTCGACTTGACTATACCTGCGCGCTGTTGCACTCGCAGCTAACTTCACACACGCCATTAAGTTTGACGAATACTATAATCTTAAGGATCAGAAGCGGTTATTATTTAAATGAAAATAAATGACTCGTCAACCAAAAAAGTTTTATTCCTTAAAAACGTTTTACAATAACAAGTACGTGTCTACTTCTACAACATTATAAACACGATCTTTGGATAACATTATAACGACTCTAAAATACGTATGTTGCGTCTGGGAGCCAAACGAAGAAGAGAGCTCGTACTGAGTGCTCCGCGCCTTTTACGCAGCACCGCTCGGCCCAGACTCGGGAGTAGGGGAACTTGCTGAGTGGGGGAACTTGCTGTGTGGGGGAACTTGCTGAGTGGAGGAACTTGCTAACAATAATATATGTAAATGGATGGACACAGTTTGATTATACGTGATTACGATGTTGAGGAAATCTCAATCAGGTTTTCACCCAATGGATTAACCCCATCATACTGGAAGGTTCTCTAACATAAAACCCTATAAACCAAATTCATTGCTTAAAGTAGGTAAAGGAAATTCAGTTTGTCATTTATTAAAGGGGAATGCCCATCTGCCACCTGACGCCTTTGCCTGCTGACGATTATTTTTTGGCTGAATGTCACTTACGTCAAAAAACACGACCTTCATATAAATAAGCGGATATCAAGTTAAATATATTTAGTGATAGTTTTTACCCTAGTTAAACAAACTTAAGAATTATTTCATTATACCTATTTTATTCTAAATAGAATTAAGGACTTTATGTAGTTTCTGTCCATTTCAGGTATTTTTTTTGCATTCCCCTTTATTTTTCTTATTTTATATTCTTGCAATCAACCAATATCTGCCTTTTAAATTATTTTCTGGCCGGCTACCGATGTAACCGCAGATGCAGCAGAATTCTGCCAGGATCGCGGGAGAGTTTTAAAAAGTCAACGCGGCCTTAAGGAACACGGGTAGGTTTTAGTCAATAAAAGTCTGACAAGCCTTCTCACTCCACCCAGAGCGGTTGAAGCCATCTGATGACATCCCATACTCAAAATAAAATGCAGCAGTATATCTGGTATCCTTCTCACCTGCAACCAAACAAAAGCAAACAAATTACTTTACTCCAGACAAAAAGCTCCGTCTGTCTGTTAGACCCACCAACAAGAATAAAGAAGAAAATATATTCCCCAAATCACCGTACATTGTGCACGGTCCCTAAATTCGGCACCGTATGTTTATTTATAGGACATTAGAAAAGACGAATTCACGTTTCTCCGGGATCCTTTTTGTAGGGCAGTTAAGTTCAAAGAAAATGCTCAATTTTCACACGGTACATCGTGCTATAAATATTGGGTTATAGGTTACTGGGACAATGTAATTTGATGGTTATACATTGCCATTATTTTTCGTCGAAAAGGTTGGTGGAATTGGAGGCGATAATACTGCTTTAGAAAAAAGAAGTGGTGATTGATTTAACAGTTGATTATGCCTTTCAAATTATGTCCTAACTACAACCTGTGGTGAATAGGTTACTTCTAGGCAAGTGTGCTCCAACGTCGACCACATATATATTTAATGTTTCCTATCTAAAGTAGTAAGCAAAAGTGTCAAAAACGGCCGTTTTTGGTACTTTGGCTTACTACTTCGGATACGAATTATTTTGAGTCCTGTATTAACAACGTAAAAATATCTTATCCTATTTGTAACAAACGCAACATAGGATTCTTTAATCTTTGTTTTCTACGCTTTGCTACGATTTTTTATTCAATGGGGGCGCCACTTGGTGACTATATACGCCTTAACACACAATTACATTTGTAACCTAGCTGACCCGACATACGTCGTTCTGTAAAAACCTATTGGCTTGCGGCAGTCCCACGTGCTTTTGACATCCATTTATCCATTCATTTTTATTTTTTTGTGTACATTGATAGAGAAAAGATACATAGAAAAACCTGCCAAGTGCGTGTCGACTTCGCAAATTTAGGGTTCCGTACCAAATGAGGGAATTATAAAAAACAAATGATTTATAAATATATTGGTATTTGTTAGTAAATTACACGAAATTTAAAAATTATTCGAAACAAAATTTTGTTACAGACGACGAACAGACGGACACGTGAGTGACAACAATAGGGCTCCGTTTTGACCTTCGGATACGGAACCCTAAAAAGTTATATAAAATAATAAATCTAGGATAGTTACAATACTATAGAATAGTAATTAATTAAATAGCATATTGCAAGCAGTTCTTTTCCTTTATCTTCCAGCTTCTGTAATGAAATTATTTATTCGGTAATAAGAATATTTAAATCTTTTTAACCACGTTGGTGTAATACAGTCTGTAACTTCTCAAAAAGATTTGTTACGAGGAAAATATCGAAGTATATTCTTGCTTATCGGAAGTCTTATCAGTCTGTGTGCTGAAACAACTTTATATGCTTCGTATGACTACAGGAAAAGGTGTGAATGAAACTGATTTTCAAGACCGTTCACAGTTCGTGGCGAACAAAATAATAGCCGCACGAATCGATCTTTAAAGTTAAGCAACGCTTGCCGAGGTCGATCTGAGGATGGCTGAGCATCAGTTACTCTTCGAAGTCTTCTGGACCAACACCTACGTTAAGCAGTTGATACCCTAGGGTCGCGGATAAATTTGAAAGAGGGTCAACGGGGGCCGGACACAGGCGACTGAAGGAACAAGGGTGAGTTTTAGTCAGAAAGAGTCTGACTCGCCTTCCCGCTTCACCCACAGTGGGAGAAGTTATTCGATGATTACCTCAAAAAAAAAAACAATTGATACCAGCTGTCATTTGAAGATTGTCGATAGCTGTTACGGCTAAATACCTACCTACTCTATAGCCTCGAGCTGGAGGTCTTGCCAAGGGTTATGGTGTTATCCTGGTACTAGGTTGAGGATGTCAGATAGGCATTCGGTAAAACAAAGAAACTCCGCCTGCACCATATAAGGATGCTAGGACTCGGGTGTCGCGGGCGCTCAGAGTGGGGCTCTGTCCAACGAGTGACCCTAGGAAAAACGGTGGCACAGAGATCCCGTGCCGCCGTGCATATCGCAGCTCAGGAGAGACGTTTACAGCCTAACCAGGGATGAGTCCTAACTGCCGTTGTACAGAGGAGGTTCCGGGGTGGCTCTTCCATGTGCTGATGGTGATAACCCTAGTCGGCTTTGAAGATTTCCCCCCAATACCAAACAAAATAAATCATTCGGTTGGGCTGTAAGGTGACCATCATAGTTTCTTGAAAAAAGGTTAGGAAGACAAAACGAGTCCAAATTTGTAAAAAATGTATTAAAAATACCATTTTTAGGGTTCCGTACCCGAAGGGTGCAAACAGAGCCGTATTGCTGTCACTCACGTGTCCGTCTATCCATCTGTCAGTTTGTCAGTCTGTCAGTCTGTCAGTCTGTCAGTCTGTCAGTCTGTCAGTCTGTCAGTCTGTCAGTCTGTCAGTCTGTCAGTCTGTCAGTCTGTCAGTCTGTCAGTCTGTCAGTCTGTCAGTCTGTCAGTCTGTCTGTCTGTCAGTCTGTCAGTCTGTCAGTCTGTCAGTCTGTCAGTCTGTCAGTCTGTCAGTCTGTCAGTCTGTCAGTCTGTCAGTCTGTCAGTCTGTCAGTCTGTCAGTCTGTCAGTCTGTCAGTCTGTCAGTCTGTCAGTCTGTCAGTCTGTCAGTCTGTCAGTCTGTCAGTCTGTCAGTCTGTCAGTCTGTCAGTCTGTCAGTCTGTCAGTCTGTCAGTCGGTCAGTCTGTCTGTCTGTCCGTCGTCTGTCACAAAATTTTGTTCCGAAGATTTTTTTAACTTCCCATTGACCTATGAACTTGAAATTTGGTGATAATGTTTATTACTACGTCTATTTTACTAACAAATATCAATATATTGAAAAATCTGATTTTTTCTTTGATAATTCCCTCATTTGGTACGGAACCCTAAGTGTGCGAAGTCCGACACGCACTTAGCCAGTTTTTTACTGTCTGACATTCAAATACCAAAGTTTGTACAGAACTTCGCCTTAAAAACAACCGTCATTTACTACACCATTAATAATGAGGTTTATAATTCGACAATATTTTCATAAAATCCATATCTTACCAATTATTGCTGGTAATTAGGCCCTGGAGTGATCGTTAGGTGGACGCGCTGGGCCGGATAATTTGCATCCAGTTTACCGCCTGTTTGTAATGTGCGGGTAAGTTATTGTGGTCTGTTTTGTAAGAGAATTGTTTAGGAAATTAAGACTGTTTTTTTCTTATGGGGGGTTATTAGAAAATAATGGTCTCTGCTAATACTGGGCTTACACGGCATGTAATTTATCTTATTATATTATTTCATTTATTCATCTTGAAATTTTATTTTAACATAGTTTCATCATCATCATTATCATTTCAGCCGAAAGACGTCCACTGCTGGACATAGGCCTCCCCCAAGTATCGCCACAATGATCAGTCCTGTGCGTCTCGCATCCATCGGCTACCCGCGACCCTCACCAGGTCATCGGTCCACCTTGTGGGAGGCTTTCCAACGCTGCGTCTTCCAGTACGCGGTCGCCATTCCAGAACTTTTCGGCCCCATCGACCATCTGTTCTGCGAGCAATGTGCCCTGCCCACTGCCACTTCAGTTTGGCGATTCTTCGGGCTATGTCGGTAACCTTAGTTCTCTTGCGGATATCAACATTTCTGATTCTATCACGCAAGGAAACTCAGAGCATTGCCCTCTCCATTGCCCTTTGGGTGACTGTAACCTGTGAAGCCCCGAAACTCACCGGTGAGTCGGACCAAAAAAAAAAAAAATTAAAGAGAATACAAAAAAAAAAAAAACCGGCTGTCAACCTGGGTTGTCCTCGGGGTTTAATTTGACAACCCGGATTTTGCCATGGGGCTCCTTCTGATGAGGCATAGTTTATTTTATTTTTATTTATTATTAAAATTTATTTATTTATTTTTAATAATAATTTATTATTTATTTTTAATGTGCGAGTAAGCTATTGTGGTCTGTTTTATAAGAGAATTGTGTAGGAAATAAGGCTGTTTTTTCTATTGTGGGTTACTAAAAGATGATGGAAAACAACGGTGAAGGAAAACGTCGTGAGGAAACCGGCATGTCCTAGAACCAAAAATTTGAAGACATGTGACATCTACCAATCAGCATTGGGCCCGCGTGGTGGAACGGCCCACACCCTCTCGCCGAGAGGAGGCCTGTGCACTAGGAGTGGGGACATTAAAAGGCTGATTATGATGATGAGAAGATGATGGTCTCTGCTACTACTGGGTCTCTGGAATAGATTAACAAAATCAATGGATTTAAATTTGCTCTTGAATCCGGATGAAGTTATTAGGCTTCTGAAACAACTTTGTATAAAATAATATAATTTTCTTTCTTTCTTTCTTCGTCTAAATTTGATGTGCCACTTTTTCTAGAAAGGCAATTCTTCGTTTTCTGTTCCATTGCTGGACATAGGTAAGTCTGTCCCAGGTGTTTTTGCCAAAACTTCTGGTTATCACCTTTTCGTATCCAACTTATCTCTGCATCCTTCTTCAGGTCGGCAGTCTATACTGCTGCGTGCGGTGGAGACCACGAATCTACAAAAACACAAAACAAAACATCAGACCTCGGACTGCTACTGAGGAAATAATCCAATGACAGGAAGCCCAGTATAGGACCGATGTCATGACCAACAATTGCGCTGGAAATCACTACACCAACGAGGCAGTAAATCCACAGAATCATTTATCATTTTAACCAAAGGACCACTGCTGGACCTCCCCCAAGGGTCGCCACATCGACCAGCCCCGAGCTTTTCAAATCTATTGCATCCCTGTGACCCTCGCCAGGTCACCAGTCCACCTAGTGTTTGAGACCATCTACAAAATATACGCGACATTTTGTGAATTAGCAGATTCCACTCAAGTTTTCATACTCTGTGGTACACATAGACTCCCACACCTTGAACTCATATTGCTAATAAATATAACTTACATAAAATAACTGATATAAGCAGCATTATCAATCAGCACATTCAGTCGAGGAGTAGCCACCGCAGGCGGTAGGTATGCGACCACAGGCAGTCACCGTCGCCGACCGCAGTGCTATCGGAATGCCAACAATTTCAGACATGACGTGTAATAGTGTAGCTATAGTGAATGAGTGGTGGTGTGTGACATTCTGTTGTCAATGGAAATATAGGTTTATACAGGGTATTACGGCATTGCGTGGTCATATTTTAGATACTGCCTCTTTCTGCCCATGACCTGGAACTGAGCAACTTTGTTCAAGAAAGTAACAGAAAATAAAAAAATTAACTCCCATCTCTACAAATTTTGATCAGGTAATGATAACTTTGTACGACATGACCAATTTTTTTAGGGTTCCGTGCGTCTGAATAACAAAACGAACGGATCACTTTGTTGTCCGTCTGGCCGTCTGGCAAGACTCTTTTTCTCAGGAACGCGTGGAGATATCAAGCTGAAATTAATATCAAATACTCAGGACCGCGATCCCTTGGACCAGGAAAAAAATCTAACGTCTAAGTAAATACAATCAAAAGAAACTGCCGATTATGCTCCGTTTATGCCGCATATTTTGACACTTTCAAGGGAATAAAAACCTATAGAATCAAAACATAATTAAATGTAGGGTACTGCCTATTGACTTAGAACCATAAAATTTGAAAAGAAACATTGGCATAGAGCATAAATGTATTAAAAAATCAGAAAACCGTTAATTTGTAGTTACGTCACTTTTTTTGTGATTGCTATCTTAATTGTAGTTGGTAAATGTAAGTTCGGAGATAAGGGGAGGGGAGGGAGGCTATTTTTTTTACATTTTTCATCAAAAGTCGAAAACTATGCGTCCTAAAAAAAATGTTTGAGAATGTGCAAACAGCGCTCTTTCATATAAGACATGCCCTAGTAGCACCATTTCGAATTTTTAAGACCCCCTTTCAGTCCCTGTTGCAAAGAAAAAAACACTTTATTTCTTTCATAATTGCAATATAGTTGGGCAAACGCCACCTAAAACTATTCCAAATTTCAAGTTGATACCATTTATCCATCTGTGACAGACGGACAGACAGACTGAGGCGCACCATAATGGTTCATTTATAACATTTTGGTACGGAACCCTAAATATGACCACGCATTCCTGTTACACCCTGTATAAATTGGTAATTGGGGTGACAGTACAAGTGATGGAAACTTTTAAAGGTTGTCTAAGAACACCTGTGTTGTCAAGGTCGTTGATTACGTTGGATTAGCTCTACTGTCCGTTTGAAGTAAATCCATTCCTATATACTTTAATAACTAGGCTCGTGTAGCTCAGTGGCCTGAGTTGTGTTCTTAGGGATTTTTTATTGTGAAATTCGTCTGTCTACATCAATGATTCCCAATGGAATACCATAAAAAAACATAAATAATTTCTTACTCAAAAACCTATTCTAAAATTGCATCACCCTTTAAAAGTATATTGCTCTACCAAGCTGTCTGCTGTTAAAGTTCGTATTTCATTTTTTATTTTTTTTTGTGTGGGAAATCATCCAATGACATTTCCCGCTCTGGGTGGAGCGGGAGGGCGTGTCAGACTCTTACTGACTAAAACTCACCCCTGTTCCTTCTCTGCCCTGAGTGCCCAGGGGCGCGGTAACTCTGTTTCGAATTTATCCACAGTCCCTGGGCAGGCATCGGCCATGACGGGCCCCATCATGATTGCTGACAACTCTTAGAGGCGCACGTAGAACACTACGCGCCGTCGACTCTCGGGCCTGGTGCTGATCGGACGGCGAGCTACCCAGTACTCGCCGTCCACAAGCCCGGGTCTACGGTGGCCGGAGATCGTCTCGCGACATCCTATGCCCAGGGCGTCTCCTGCGGCGGCGGCTGCTGCTGAGGGCGTGAGGGCGACTCTGTTGTTGAGCCTTCCTCACCCGTTCCACCTCCTCGCGAGCATTAGTGCTTTGCAAAAGGAGGAGACTGCTTCCCATTCCATGGACCAGGGCCGGGGGCAAGAGGTCGCTGCTGCCGATCACCTCCACGAGGACACGGCGGGGCTCCGCCCAAGCGGGGCAGGTCTCCACCGTATGTTCCACCGTGTCCTCTGTAGCGACCCCCTTGGATGTCACAATACTTAGCTTATTATTACATGAGAATCAGTATCCGTAATGTGTCACATTTAACTAGTAGGCCAACTTTTTTAAGAAATAATTGTATCGTTTAAAAAAACAAAAAAGAACCACTTTATTTTTTTATTTTTCATGTTCTTATCAACAAACTCTGTCATACCCATGTCATGGAATACATACAAAATAATTAGTCCGCCATCTTTGGGAGTCCGCCATATTTGATTAAGAATGACGTCACGTAGCTTACCATGCATTGTCATCAAAACTAAACATATACGCACTCTACAACTATTTCTTCGTTTGGACAATACTGCAATCTGAAACAAGTCTTGTAATCTCCCTATGCTAAACTTATTGCAGCAGCCAAAAACGTCCTCAGACGAAACTCTTCCGAGACATCTCTACATCGGTCCAGAATTTCCCAGTCCAAGACATCCAGACACTAGACAGTAGCAACAAATAATTAATTAAGCGAAGTATTAAGTGAAACTTACTATTAAACAAGATTCGTCGCGACCTCATTGAATAACTGATGATCCTCAACTTGGTAACTTGATCCTGCTTAACGTCACAGAGTAAAACAGAAGGTCGACTTCATACAACGCGTGGCATCAGGGTGCACGCACTCCTTGCTCTGAGGTAACGCGCGGGGTCTGTGGCGGGTTAGGTAGCCACAGTTCATCGCGAGTTGTTGTAGCGGCCAGTAGAGGCTAGACCTGCCCGGGTTGAGGAAAAATTCGAAAGAGTTACCTCATCCCTGAGCATTCAGGGCAGGAAGGAACGGGGGTGGGTTTTAGTCAATAAGAGTCTGAGACGCCCTCCCGCTCCACCCAGAGCGGGAGAAGTCATTGGATGATTTCCCACCCCACAACAAAAAAAGGGGGTAGACCTGAGGAATCAGGGTGAAACAAAAACCGTCCAAGTGCGTGTCGGAGTCGCGCATGAAGGGTTCCGTACCATCGTACAAGATTATACGCGTCTACTTGTTGCCATTATTAAGATCGAGCAAAAAAAAAACACTTTTCTAGTATGGCAGCCACTTTTAATTTTTAAATTATTTTTATTATTTGTTGTTTTAGCGGCAATATAAATACACATTCTGTGAAAATTTCAACTGTCTACCTATTATGGATTATGAGATACAGCACGATGACAGACAGATGGACGGACGGACTTCGGAGGCTTAGTAATAGGGTCCCGTTTGTTACCCTTCAGGTACGGAACCCTAAAAAGAAGTTATCAAATGGATCGTGCCGTTCTCAAGACTTTTGAAGTGTAAACTTTTTTAGGCACGTTGGTCATTTTAGAGATGAGAAAAAACAATTGAACTCGAGCGACACCGTCACCGACGCGTAGCGCTTCGTAGCACTCGTGATGGGTTTTTTTTATGTATTTAGATCAGAATCTTTCTACGGTGTTTTATAAAGGGAGCCCAAATTTTGGTTATTTTTGCAAGTGAACTTACCGTTTTCGAGATATTTATGAGTTTATATCTAAAATCGATCGTCGTAGCACTCGTAGTGGATCGCGAGGCGCGTTGAGCATTTGTGTTCAAGTTTTCACTTCTGTCGGCACTCAGAGTGCCTCTGTTTTTTTTTTAATCATTGATAAGCTGGCGTTTGACTTAAAGATTCCCAGGTTGTAGCTATCAGGAAATTCAGGAAGCACAGACAGACAGCAGGGAATTCCAGCTGTACGCACAGTGAATGTGGTCCCAAAACGTTTTGTTCTTGTGGGTGGGATAACCCTACCTTGCCACAGGATGATCTTGTTCTCTATAGACCGTTCACTGCACTTTCTGATCTGCCCGGGGGTTGTTTTTTTTTTTTTTATGGGGGTGGGAAATCATCCTATGACTTCTTCCGCTCTAGGGTGGAGCGGAAGGGTGTGTCAGACTCTTACTGACTAAAACCCACCCCTGTTCCTCCCTGCCTCGAGTGCCCGGGGGCGAGGGCAGGGGCAGGCCCCTTCCCTTGGCTGACAACTCTTTGAGGCGCGCGTGGAACACTACGCGCCGTCGACTCTCGGGCCTGGTGCTGATCGGACGGCGAGTTACCCACTACTCGCCGTCCGCAGGCCCGGGTTCTGCCCGGGAGTTGAGGATAAATTCGAAACAGAGTTACCTCGCCCCTGGGCACTCGAGGCAGGAAGGAACAGGGGTGGGTTTTAGTCAGTAAGAGTCTGACACGCCCTCTCGCTCCAACCAGAGCGGGAGAAGTCATAGGATGATTTCCCACCACCCAAAAAAAAAAAAAAAAACTGCACTTTCTGATAAACGGTTTCAGATCAAAAAACGTGTTGCGCCGATCCCAAGTAACATGGGTTATGGGCAGGAAGATGAATATACATTTTCATTGCTCATGAATCATGCTATCCAGTGATGTTTTATTTCAATTTCCATTGATAATGTACGAAATGCGAATAAACCCCTGTACTATAACGAAAGGGGCAGATGAAACTAAATAGGTACCACTAACCACCGGGGTGGTAAACGCCACCTATTAGTGCCAACTACCACCCCGGTGGCAAGCTCAAAGGAGGCAGATGGGAATAAACGAGGATGTCAACCATGTGATACAAGTGATAAGCTTACCAATGAACAGCATTTTTTTATCATTAAATAAACCTCTATTTCTCTCCATCTCCATGAGAATACTCTTGTACTTAAAACAGTAGACGTGTAAAAACAGGAAAATCACCAACTGCCTGCCTAGCCTTTTCCCAACTATCTAGGGGTCGGCTTCCAGTATAACCGGATGCAGCTGAATACCAGTATTTTATATGGAGAGACGGTCTATCTGACCTCCACAATCCAGTTACTGGGTAATACGATACCCCTTGTTAACACGGTTGTCAGACGACCACGATTGACAGCCGGGACCAACGGCTTAACGTGCTTTCCGAGGCACGGAGGAGTCTCGATATGTAAAGATGATCACCCATCCATGGACCAACCCTGGACAAACGTAGCTTAACGTGATGGATCGACCCGTGCGTCGGTTTTTACTCCACGAGAAAATCACCAACCATTACACAGAAATACGAGTTAATTTTACAAGAAACATCCGATGAAATAAAACTGACACTCGTAAAGTAGAAGGCAGTATATTTTCATTTAACTTGAAACTTACGATTCCTGATTAAAAACAAATTACCTGACATAATTAACGGCCGGTGCCTCGTGTATGTAATACTCGGCGGATCATCGGAAAATCATTAAGTTGTTGTTTTAATATTTTTTTCAACACACTCGAAAATCCGCTCCTACCCCTATCATTGTTAGGGATCGCAATGTAGTCTATTTCGCACTAGTGCGGAAAAATGCGGCAGTCAGCCCCCGCCACAATTTGCCAAATGGATATGTACCAAATATCAACTCAATCAATTGGTTCAGTAAACGGACAGACAGACTAACAGACAGACACGAGTGATCCTTCATGTCTTATATTTTTTCATTCGGACTCTCGGAACTCTAAAAATGACCAAAATTGCATACGAGCCTTTCATTCTAAGGCAACGATATATATCTGTAAGACCTATAAAACTTTAAAAAGATTACGTAGCTCGTCTCTATTAGACCTTTCCCAGACCCACAAACATCTTTACAACCCAACACTTCCAGTTACCAAAGTTGTGAGAGTAATGAGCATCGTTGAGGAGACTACCGCCGCCGTTCAGAACAAAAACAAAATGGTCATGATCTGAATAAAAGTAATCCTAAAATAGTACTGTTTAGTATGCCTTAGGAGTGGAATAGAAAACTATTATTTAGGAGATTGGAGCAGTATATAAGTGGGTTTTTACCCGACTGCCCTAGAAGGAAGGTAATGTTTTTTAGTTGTAGTTTTGGTCTATTTTAACACGCTTTTATTAGTTTGGTAGGTATGTATCTATAGAGTCGATGGCGCGTAGTGTTCCACGCGCGCCTCAAAGAGTTGTCAGCAATGAAGACGGGGCCCGTCATGGCCGATGCCTGCCCGGGGGTTGAAGATAAATTCGAAATAGACTTACCTCGCCCCTGGGCACTCAGAGCAGGAAGGAACAGGGGTGGGTTTTAGTCAGTAAGAGTCTGACACGCCCTCCCGCTCCACCCATAGCGGGAGAAGTCATTAGACGATTTTCCACCCCACAAAAAAAAAAAAAAAAAAAGTATGTATCCATATCTACGGCTCGTGGCTAAAGTAATAACAGCCGCACGGGTCGATCCATCAGGTTAAGCTACGCTTGCCGGGGTTGGTCCATGGATATCTTTACATACCGAGACTCCTCCGTGCCTCGGAAAGCACGTTAAGCCGTTGGTCCCGGCTGTCAATCGTGGATCTTTGACAGTCGTTACGGGTCGTCAGAAGCCCGAAAGTCTGACAAACAGTCCTTACCAAGGGGTATCGTATTACCCAGTAACTGGGTTGTGGAGGTCAGATAGGCAGTTGCTCCATGTAAAATACTGGTATTCAGCTGCATCCGGTTAGACTGGAAGCCGACCCCAAGATAGTAGGAAAAAGGCTAGGGAGATGGGCCGATGATGTTTAGGAGATTGGAGTAGTTTATAAGTGGTTTTTTTTTGTTTTTTAGTTGTAGTTTTGGTATATTTTAACACGCTTTTATTAGTTTGGTAGGTATGTATTATAGGGACCTGGAGCACCTTCTCGTAGTGCAGGGTCCCTGGAAATTCTTTATACGCGTCTAGGGGCTGTCGTACTCGCTGGCAGCGCGAGAGTGTGGTGTACGAGAGTGACTGCTTATGTGTGTAGCGTTATAAAGGAAAGAGGGATGGCGCACTTATACGTTATATTCAACAATAAAAATAATACATGTGCCCTGTTCGGACGGGCTAGCAGAAGTCCACCCAAAAACAAAAGTCTTCCTTATTCTTCTTAATCAATCGGCGTTCCAAGAGTTTCAAGAATGTTCCGAACTTCCAACGTGCCAGTCTCCACCATAAGGTCGCCAACATAAGGTCGTCACAGTATCTATATCTATAGCTCGTGGCTAAAGCAAATTATATATAATAACAGCCGCACGGGTCGATCCATCAGGTTAAGCTACGCTTACCGGGGTTGGTCCTTGGATGACCATCTTTACATACCGAGACTCCTCCGTGCTTCGGAAAGCACGTTAAGCCGTTGGTCCCGGCTGTCAATCGTGGATCTTTGACAGTCGTTACGGGTCGTCAGAAGCCCGAAAGTCTGACAAAAGTCTTAACAAGGGGTATTACCCAGTAACTGGATTGTGAAGGTCAGATAGGCAGTCGCTCCGTGTAAAATACTGGTATACCGCTGCATCCGGTTAGACTGGAAGCCGACGCCAAGATAGTTGGGCAAAGGCTAGGGAGATTGATTGAATCTATCTTTGAACGTGATTTTCACCCACATCAAAACGTCGAATTGGATTGAAACTTCGCACACTTATCAAGGACCAATGACAATGCATGCTAAGTGACGTCATTCTAAATCAAATATGGCGGAATCCCAAAGATGGCGAACTAGTTATTTTTTATGCATTTTCATGATATGGATATGAAATGAAAGGGTTTGCTAGGAAGTCTTCGAAAAATAAAAAATAAAACTTTGTTTTTTTTTAACTAGATAACATTATTGTAATAGTACCTATTAGCTTCACTTTGAACTAAGTAAACAAATATTAAAAGTTAAATTTGATCCACTTACCGGTTTCCGATTAAGCTGAAAATTTGCGTACATGTTTAATTTAGATGACAATACCTGGTTGATGAGAAAACGAACTTTCTGCGGGCATACAAAATAAATACCTCTGCAGCCCTAAATAGAAGCAAAAAGTGAATTAAGAAAAAAAAAATGTGAGCCGTCACGGGACGCCTGGCAGATGTGAAACATCGACATTATTTTGTAAAAGTAATATGCAGAAAAGAACATATTGTGATAGGAACTAAATATGTCTTATTGATAAAATAAAATATTACGAATAAAACCTTTGTAATAACAAAACAAAAAAAACATCGTATAGCGTGGCGACGCGTCGCCACGGCATGCGTCGCCACGCCAGAAATCGGTTTTACGTGCGGCTATAGATGTTTCACATCAAAAAGCATTTTTCGCAAATTACACATTATGAGTATTCACTTTAGTTTGATATACTTACTACCATCTTTAATTGTGCTATATTAAGTACTTAATAACAATATTAGAATGTAAAACTCACAAAGGATAGTGGGCAAAAATGTATGGACGGCACACTCAAGTCCGCCACAACTTAGACTACTTTTGTTTGGAAGGTATCACAGCCATGTTTCTCTGTGCCAATGCGCATCAAATTCTGTCCCTGGGTTCTCTATTTATTTTAAGTCGAATGGGTTTAACTAGTTAGAAACTAAAAGAATAACAATTAATTAATAGTCTTAGAAATCGTTATTCCAAACTCACTACCCATATATTAGCCATCAAAGGCTGCTGTGGTTTTTAGCATATATGTCTAATACTCTGTTTTATATATTTTGAACACTAATAAAAAAATAATAAAGTGCCGCCGCGTCTGTCCATCTGTATGTTCGCGATAAACTCAAAAACTACTGAACGGATTTAGATTCGGTTTTCACCAATATACAGAGTGATTCATGAGGAAGGTTTAAGAGTATAATTTGTACCCGGGCAAAGCTAGGGCGGGTCACTAGTATAAGTAAATACTTGTAAATATACTTAAGAAAGAAAAACGTGGGAAGATCACAAAAACGATGGGTGGACGATATAATATCGGTGGCGGGAAGAAACTGGATCTGAGCAGCACAGGACAGGGAAAACTGGAAGAAATTGGAGGAGGTCTATGCCGTAACAAGGGATTCCTGTAAAAAGATGTATAAATTATAACTAATACTAGACTAACTAACATTAGAATAAGAACACTTCTTGTAAATACTTTTAACCGACTTCGAAAAAGGAGGAGGTTATCAATTCGGATGTTTGTATTTTTTTTTTTTTTTATGTATGTTCGGGCATAACTCCGTCATATATTGACGGATTTGCAAAATTCTTTTTTTGTTCCAAAGGGGTTTATTCCGAAATGGTCCCATTTAAATTTCAAAAAGATCTGATGATAGGTTTCGGAGACAGACAACGGAACTCTTCAAAAATTGACAGCAAATCAACCGCAATTGCTGCTATCGTATGTCTATGAATTGTTAACACGGTTTAATGGGGAACCACAACTAAAAAGTGAAAAATAAAAAACTTTTTTACAAAAAAATAGAACCGACTTCCAAAAAAAGTGCAAAATAACTTTAATTTCGGAAGTCAGTGTCAAAAAACAAAGACACAAAACAGGAACACCGACATCCGAAATTAAAGTTATTTTGCACTTTTTTTGGAAGTCGGTTCTATTTTTTTGTAAAAAAGTTTTATAAGATTTATATGAAATTAAAGGACTTTTTTATTTTATTATTATTAAAGATACTTAGTTCTTTTTCTTTGTCCGCTTGAACTAACTTCTAAAAAAGGGGGATTTTTTCAATTCGGTTGTATTTTATTTTCATATAAGTGTTATTTTGATTATTAATTTTACTGATTTCACCTGTGTTATTATCACAATAAAATACATTTTTCTTTAATTCTACTGTGCCGTGCTACGGCTTAGAGTGTCGGAAAGTTTGCTAAATAAAAGTCAATGTTGCGAGATAAACTAAAAGTCTATTCAACTGTTACAAAGTACTTTGTAACAAAACAACCAATCCAAAAAAAAATACATACAGTGCCCTGCCTGGGTTTGAACTCACGACCTACAACTTGTAAGTCGCGGCAGTTACCACTGGGCCACCACTGCTCATAAATATTGCATATTAAGGGTTATGAATACCAAAGCAAAATAAATATCTGCAAACATCAGAATTTTCATAATATCGCAATACAGGAGCAGAGTCCGTTTAAAATTTGTATATTCCTAGTCTTGGGTCAAAATGAGCGGTAAGGAAATTGCGTTTCAGCACACGTCATTGTAATAATAGATACTTGGAACACAAACATACATATTTCAGATGGCATTTGAATGTTATATAAGTGTATAATGTATTTGAGAATCCTTTTTTTTATATGCGTAGCCCCAAACTAGGAATTATTCCTGTATCGTGGGTGCATTCATAAACATATTAATTCAAAAGACACAAGACACCCAAACACGGAACAACTACTATCAGGCCATACAAATATTTGTTCCGTGCAGGAATCGAATTCACGACACGCAGCGTACCAGCCAATCGCTCACCCACTGCGCCAACCGTGTCGTCGAAATTGACATGGTGTTATTCTAAAGGCTCATTACACACTATGCCGCCGGCACCTGCCGCTTTTGGCCGAGCGGCGTTTATAAAGCATACAGCGACCGGACTCACCGCGGCCTGCCGGACGGCATAGTGTGTAGGCGACTTAACGTGACGAAAAAAAATGGTCAAGAAAGAACTAGATAATTGTCACACTCATGCAAAAGCCATGTTTGCAGAATATATTTTATTGAAGTCACAAGACGGAAGCGTTAGCACAATTTACTTAAATATACTGTTCAAATAAAATATTAAGGAAAACATTTTTGGACTTTCCAAAATCTTGCAGCGTAGTTTACAAATACAAGAGTTCGTGGCTAAAGTAATAACAGCCGCACGGGTCGATCCATCAGTTAAGCTATGCTTGCCGGGGTTGTTCCATGGATGAGTGCCCATCCTTACATACCGAGACTCCTCCGTGCCTCGGAAAGCACGTTAAACCGTTGGTCCCGGCTGTCAATCGTGTATCTTTGACAGTCGTTACGGGTCGTCTGAAGCCCGTAAGTCTGACATCCAGTCTTACCCAGTAACTGGGTTGTGGAGGTCAGATAGGCAGTCGCTCCATGTAAAATAGTGGTATTCAGTTGCATCTGGTTAGACTGAAAGCCGACCCCAAGATAGTTGGGAAAAGACTAGGCAGGTTGATTTGGTTTACAAATACATACTCTACCCTGCTTCCTATCACGATGAAGCCGGTATTGCCAACCTAAGAAAAAGTTGTACCTATTATAGGCGTTTTTTACCATAGATAGGCTCACGCTTGAGCACTATCTCACTGTTGGTACGCGATGATGTGGTCGACGATGGAGCCCGCTTGCCTAGAAGTAACCTATTCACTCTTGACTTGAAGCACCTACTATTATAATTTATAGGAAATTCTTAAACCACCTTTTTTTGTAAATTAAGTACAACATGGAAAACATAATGATTTCCAACACGCACTCGGAAATCCCAGCGATTAATGTTCGATACATCTTTATGAGCAATTTACTCTGCAGGATACATGCAGATTTATATTTTATCGTCACACTCTCCAATAAACTAAATGTAGGTTATTACTTAATAACCGTTTATAAAGTAGAGACGGACGACAATAAGACAACAATGAAAACACTGACAATACTTATAATAAGCTAGTTTCCTAAAAAAATCTAATTAGTTTGTCAGTTAGAATACCAAAAAATGTAATTAGTCTGTCAGTTTGAATACCAAAAAATTTAATTAGTCTGTCAGTTTGAATACCAAAAAATATTGGACACGTATTTTTTCTTTTGTCACGTAAACCAAAAATAAGGACGATACAGGACGTTGAAATTTCGCACGACGTCACACATCGATACAATTTTTACCGTTAAGTGACATAACCAGCCGCCATTCCTGAAGTTTGACGCGTTTTATTTTTGCCATGTTTTATTGGTTTGGTAAAATATACGCTCAATAGATTTTCCGTGATTCTCAATTTTTTATCCGCGTTAGATATAACTTTACAAATTTATTATACTAGGTTTTAAATTAATCATTTCAAATATTCACATATCAAATTACGAATAAAATTGTCTAGACTAACATATAATTTTTTCAAAGAAATAAAACTAGTCGTTTAGACGTGATGTTCAATTAAAAATCATTAGAAGTCATATAACTGCGCCTTATCCCAATAACTAATAAGTTATCACCGGCGGAAGTTGTTAATGAGTAATGAGGATTGTAATCGCCAATACCTTAATCTAATCTAATTACTAAATGACGCTCCTATATTTTAATTCCTCAGTAAAAACTTAAGTACAAGTAAAGTCACACTCATGGCAGACGATTTAAAGAGCTTCAGCTAACAGTATCCTGACTCAGTCGCGCAATTCATCAAGTGATAATAGTTGTCTAGGTTTTATCTTCTTTTTGTTTAGTGCTGCCGTTGTAGCTTGGAAAACAGAAGGTCAAATGGTTAAATGTAACCCACTCTAGAATCTTCGTTACTTTGTTCAGAGTCTTCCTTTCCATAAAAGCGTTTATATTGCTAGAGTTGCTAGCCTGTCGGTTTTCTATCGGTTACATTTCGGGGAGTGTGCTTTGAAATTGCATAGTCTAATTCCGCCAAGCTCGTTCCATCATCGGATCACTAGACGTATGGCAATGCGCCACCGGTATCGGACATTATAAAACTCCTCGTATAACTATTTGACGTTCAGTCATAAAATTAATACGGTATCTCCTGGTGGTTCTTGTAAAAAATCCCGTATGCCTTATATAAGCTTAGGGCATTTTTTTTAAAGCGCCACTTTTGTTACATTATTCGTAAGTTGTTGTTTATTAACCGACTTCAAAAAAGAGGAGGTTCTCAATTCGTCTGTATGTTTTTTTTTTTGTATGTTTGCTACGCGATATCTCCGCCACTTCAGAAGTAACCCCATTTAAATTTTATCGAAATTGGTTTAGGATTTTTTGAAAAAATCAACATAAACAACAAATATGTGTACACAGATGATGTTTTGGTTGTCTCCAAATGTTCAAATTCCATGTTATTGGTGTTATCTATTCGGGCATAACTTTAATATTTAGTTTTACAACAACAATAAAAAAAAATACTACAAAATGAAAAATAAAAAACTTTTTTCAAAAAATACAACCGACTTCTAAAAATTGCAAAATAACTTTAATTTCGGAAGTCGGTGTCAAATAACGAAGAAACAAAAAAAATATGTACACCGACTTCCGAAATTAAAGTTATTTTGCAAATTTTTTGAAGTCGGTTGTAATTTTTGAAAAAAGTTTTTTTTTACAAAAAGTTTTAAGAAAGCACATTACTCGTATTTTTACCCCAAAAGGACGGCAATGTTTTTTGAGAGCATTTATGTAAGTATGTTTGTAGGTATGTATGTATGTTGTAGGTATGTCTATTTCTTTGGCACACCCTCGAGCCTGAACGGACGGATTATAAGAAATGAGGTATCAGTCTTGACTGCCAAAGTGAGCTACTAAGAATTTCGAAAAAAAATAACAAAATTACAAGCGCAAATAGGTAAGTGTCGTATTTATCATTTGTGACATGGTCTTATCATAATAAAGGGCTCGGGGAGACGATTCCGATAATATAACTCACTAAAATGTCAAAAACATAAAACAATAACTTTTCAAAAATCCTTTTTTTTTTAGATGGGTTTACTCTTGACTCTAGTCTAGTTCAGAAAAGACAGAGCGCCGATGGAGCGAGCTTACCCATAAGAAGAAGTGTCGGAAGAAGAATTTGAACATCTTTACATTGCAGTCAACCTTCTCCCGCTTCCCTGTACCCTATCATTTCTGTGTAACGTCTCCCAGTTTCCCTGGAACTGTGTCTGCAGCAGCTGATTAACTGCATAAAGCTTCGTGTATATTATCTGTACTATTTAAAAGCTTCCAGTGCCAAGCGTATCCTCTTTGCCAGAGAAGTTTCTGCTGGAGACCAATCTGTAATTGTTTAGTTTTATCTTTTACTTTGATTAGCTAAGTGTTTAAGGTCACACCTTTTTTGATAGTCAGATATACATAGGTACCTATTTTGGTTCTTGGCTGTAACAAAATTAGAAACTGAGTAATTTGAAACAGCCAAAATCACATTAACTTTCTCTTTTATTTCAATAAACATACAACTTTAAGGTGAATGCTCCAGGGTAGCCCGCGAAATTCAAATTTTCTTACGTTTTTTGTAATTTGCAGGTCACTGTAAGGTTGTATCTTGGTCTGAATTTGATTCGCGGCCGTAACAAGTATGTTTTTATAGAATTATAGTAATTAAAATCATCAATACAACTCTCTCAGTTAGAATTGATGCCAAATGTAAGTATTTCATGAAATCATGACATTTGGCATCAATTCTAACTGAGAGAGTTGTATTGATGATTTTAATGATTATAATTCTATAGACATACACTTGCTACGGCCGCGAATCAAATTTTGACCAAGATAAAACCTGACACACCTGCAAATTGCAAAAAACGTAAGAAAATTTGAATTTCGCGGGCTACCCTGGCGCATCCAGCTTAAGCATGACAATTTGTTGAACAAACTTCGGGTTGCAAATTAAGAGTTAATTGTATCTAGTTTTATTTTTTGTCCATTAAATCACTAAGTCAAGATTCTATGGCGGCACGGTATGGCAACAGTATTATTTTTCAAATACCGGTAAAACGTGGTGAATAGGGACGCAAAAAAAAAGGGTGAATCGGGACGAAACTTTAAAAAGGATTTTAACGTTGAAATCATATTATTATTAGTTTGTTGCCAACATGGACACTAAATTATTAATTAAAATTCAGTTAAATGTATTTAATGGCACGTTCTACAATAAAGATTCACCGATATATCGGGTGTAAAAAGACAGTTTCCGAAGCCGAAAGCCACATATTCTACCCATTATTTGGATCATTTTTTTCTACTAGACCATATCTGGGCAACCACTGGTTCTGGAGATATTGAAGGACAAAGTCGCAATGAATATCCAACGTATCCGACAAGTACCTACGTGGCTTAGAGCGAAGGGGCGGGGTTTAACTCCACTTGCCTGTGTTCGCGTAACATTGCGCGGAAAAAATTATAGTTTTATTTTTCATACCTACCTAAAAATAAAAGTCATTTCCCAGCAATAAATTTTGCGCAAAACTACTTTGTTAAACGTTCAGTATGCGTAGTTAACGATTATGTGTTGTGTCTTTTTACATCCCGTATATACACCGATATTCGTTGTTTTCTTCAGCACATTCACTTTCCTTATTCGTCTATCATCACGACGACACCCTAGGGATGAGACAGAGTTTCCTCTCCCAAAAGCAGCGGGGTAGGAAAACAGTAAAGGATTCAACAACCACTGATTAGTTTTGATGTATTGTCGAGAGCAGTTATAGTGGCGCAGTGATATCGACCCCGACTTACGAGTTGTACGTCGTGGGTTCAAATCCAACTGTAGCAGGCGTCAGATAAATATGGAATTACGTACATTGACCTTTCCCTAATACCTCTTCATAGGTACCTGAACAATTAAATATGAATCGTTTTTCATTATTAGACAATGTTAAGGACCACGAGAGATGTTGATTCTATTAAAAATGTCAATAAATGTAGGAGGGTCAATGACCGTTATTCCACGTTTATCTGGCGCCTACTATAGGCGCTTTACTTTGTGCTACCTATTTATTTCATCGACACTGCTCTCAAAACGGTGAAAGAAAACATGGTGAGAAAAACACTATCACATGTGACATCCACCAACCCGCACTGGGCCCGCGTGCTGTATAACGGCCCATTTCCTCTCCTAGAGTGCTTTAGAGGTTTGCAGAACTGGTTGTAAAGTCCCGTAAACCACCATTGAAAAGGGAGGGGTGTTGTGTCTGGTCTGGGCAACTGCCCGATAGTTGATTTTGAACCGTTGTATATGTTCACGAACTCTGCTTGTGCAATGCAGGATTATTACGTTTGTGGCGTTATAGATGTCGCTACAACACTTTAGGAGGAGGAATGGGCCGTAATACAGCACGCGGGCCCAGTGCGGGTTGGTAGATGTCATATGTCTTCGAAGTTTTGGTTCTAGGACATTATAGTGGTTTTCTACTTGGCCTGAGACCCAGCAGTGGGAATATTATAAAGGCTGATCAAGCTTATGCTACGTAGTTTCTGTAAAAGCATTTTTTAATGACTTTTCTGTAGTGACAACAACACCTTAAATCAATCATTTGGTGATTGGCTGGACTATTTTGGATGATATCGGCATCCTTAAATTCGTATAAGGCAGTTAGAGACTAGTTAAAAACCTATTAAATGTTGGATTAGGATGCTAAGAGTTAAAACTGAATGATGATAAATGATTTCGTATTTTATAGTTGTTTTATGAGGTCAATGGTTCTTTTGTGAATGAAAAAATTTATGGTAATAACTCCATTTAAGTTTTTATTTCCATCGCTATGCACTACTGGACGTAGTTTTAGACCAAACTGATTGGAAATTGCCTTATTAATGAAAATATTTTTTGCCTTGTTTACGTTCAGATGAAAATAATTTTTAAGTTAGGTCTAGGGTAAAACTGGCCAAGTGTGTGTCGGATTTCGCACAATAAGGGTGCCGTACTGCCCGGAGGTTGAGGATAAATTCGAAAGAGTTACCTCGCCCCTGGGCATTCAGGGCAGGGGGAACAGGGGTGGGTTTTAGTCAGTAAGAGTCTGACACGCCCTTCAGCTCCTTCCTAGAGCGGGAGAAGACATTGGATGATTTCCCACCCCCCAAAAAAAAAAAGTTTTTGTACCTTATTATTGGTATTTTTTAGTAAAGTATACGTAATAATAAACATTATCACCTAATTTCAAGTTCATAGGTCAATGTGAATTTAAAAAGACGACGGACGGATAGACAGACACACGGACAGACGGACACGTGAGTGACAACAATAGGGCTGCGTTTGCCTTCGGGTACGGAACCCTAAAAATGGAGAAACAGAAACATCACAAAGGCCACCAAAATGCGACTTGTCAGGGCATTAGTGTTTTCCACTTTTCTGGACGGTGCTGAGATGTGGACTTTAAGAGAAAGCGAGAGAAATAGAAGATAGATGCTTTATAAATCTGGTGCTGGAGAAGAATGCTTAGCATAACCTGGACACAGTTCCGAACCAACGTCTCAATCCTCCAGGAACTCTGTATCAAACAGCGTCTTTCTTCCATCATCCAATCTCGCATTCTGTCTTTCTTTGATAGATAGATAAAACATTTATTTAGTGCACACAAAAGACACAGCACACTAATCACAATTAAAATATTTCAATTTACATGTAAGTATTATTATAAAAACAAGATGGCAACACACAAAAAAAAGGAAAACATACTCGTACTTATAAAAATAAAAGGGAGTTTTTGGCCGGATTATCTCGAGTGAAGTTCATTGGCTGTTTTAATTATTCGCTTATTGATTATTAGTGGATATTGTGATGTAAAATTGGTGTAGTTTTGTGTCTCAAGTGTCTACGCAACTGGACAATATTTGGAAGAATTGAAACAGTAGCGATCTCGGTAAAAAGGAGCTGCGAATTTTATTGTAGTATTGACTACCTCAGCGAAGTTTGCCGGGAAGGCTAACTCGACACATTTGTTGCCAAATACTGCAAAAAACATTAGAATGTGTTACATCTGCGTTCTCTATCAACATCTAGACAACCTTTGGATGGACTGAACAATCTTAATTCAAGAAGGGGGTAGTCTGCGGCGTACTGCTAATAAATTAACTAAAAATCAAAATTTTATTTAAATAAATAAATATAAAAAACAATACATAATAATCTAAGAGTAAAACATATTTAAACGGCTTAGCTTCAAGGATCTCAGGGTGTAATGTGATATAATTAAAGGCCAATTTCACAGCTCAACTGCTACTGTAATTAATAAGATGACGGACCGTGTCGAAACTAACGACATCGGTAAATCGATATCATCGTTATTATCTCTCTTAATTCTGTGTGTCATACTGACTTGCAAAAGTTTTTGAACACTTAAGTATTGTTAACGTGCGTCATGGATTCTTCTTCATCATCATTACAGCCGAAAGACGTCCACTGCTGGATGTAGGCCTTCCCCAAGTGTCACCATAACGCCCAGTCATGGGGACCTGCCATGATCGGCGATGTTTGACAGGCGGGTTGGCGATCGCAGTGTGGTTATTACTGCCAGGGTTGCGGTAGTGGCGGAACGGGTGAGGGAGACTCAATGGAGTCGCCCTCACGCTCCCAGCCGCAGCTGCCGCAGGAGTCGCCCTGGGCGTCGGCATGGGTGTCCGTCTGACTTTCAGTCCGTCGTCTGTCACAAACTTCCCATTGACCTATGAACTTGTAATTTGGTAATAATATTTATTATTACGTATACTTTACTAACAAATACCAAAATTAGGTATGGGACCCTTAATGTGTGAAATCCGTGTCACACTCTTTATTCATTCCTCCGCATCACATGCCCATACCTTGACAATCGATTTCCACTAAACTTTTCATTCAACAAAATGGTTGCTTTTGGATATGTGAATAAAATTCGCGGCAGTAGCATATATAACGAAATTAAAAGAAAAACTATCACGGCTAAGTTAGCTCTGTTAGTTTTAGAGTAATAGTCGCCCAACTTATAAATGTTTCTGCTTGTTAAATTTCGTACAAAATGCAAAATCCTTGGAAAAGAATTACTTGAGTGAATTACGGTCTACGGAATCCGACGCGCACTTGGCTGATTTTTTTGGTTCTAGGACATGGCGGTTTCCTCACGATGTTTACCTTCACCGTTTTGAGAGCAGTGGTGATGAAATAATTTACACAAGGTAAAGAGCCTGCCTGGGTTCAAACCCTCGCCCTAGGACACGTAAGTCAGAACCGTTACCACTGGGCCACCATTGCTCTCAAAATTTTCGTTATTACCAGGCAAAAGGAAACCCAGTTGGTAGAAAAGATGATACTTTTAAGAAGACAAGAGAACTTTCATGATTATGAAAGAGTAAAGACGGACTAGAAGAATACCTACATTGTGTGTATCTGTGTGTGCCAAATAAACTAGTTTTCTTTCTTTCTTTGACTCTTCTGATAATGATTTATCCTCACTTAGGCCCTTGAAGAGATGAAATTTCAAAAACCGATCATTTGTACTCACCTTGGTTATGTAAGAAGCTCTGGTGCAAACCACCCATTGTAATGAACCAATTTCTTTAAGGAAGTCATAGTAAAAAAAATTGGACTTTCCTTGCAAAGTTATCATCAGCTGATCAAAATTAAAATGGGAGTTCCATTTTTTTTTTAGATGGGTTTGCTCTTGACTTTAGTCTAGGTCAAAGGTGACAGAGACAAAGTCGACGATGGAGCGAGCTTACCCAGAAGAAGCCTGTTCAGTCTTACTTTGAAGAAATTAGGGATGTATGCATTCGGAAATACAGACGCAGGTAGAGAGTTCCATTCCTTTGCTGTGCGCATTATGAAAGACGTTCGGAAACTCTTATTGTGAATTCGTGGAATAGCATCAAGGTAGGGATGGTAATTTGCAGTGCGTATAGATGCCCGGTGGTAGAAGGGGGCCAGTGGGATGAGGTCGTGAGTTCTTGAGCACACTCTCCAAAGTACATTCTGAAGAAGACCGACAAGCAGGCAACCTTGCGGCGATTAGCCAAGCTGTGAAGGATGCTGTGTGTGTGATTTTTTTGGAATTGACTATGAATTAACGCCTTTAAGAAAGTTGTGAATTTCTATATACATATAATGTGAATTCATAAGCAATATATAAAATATGACCAAGCATTTCCGTTACACGCTACCTACTTATTTTCTATCAATCATCTTCCACCATAAAAAAATATATATCCACCGCATATCTTCACGACTCCTCCAAGACATTACGGCGTACACATTAAAAAAGCCGTTGAATTTGAATCAGCTCCGTTTATGACCATTTCGCTATGCACGCCGCAGCGCGCAGTTCATTCCCTCTTTAATGAACAATAAAAAGAGATTAGCGATGCCACCTCTAAAGATATCAATCAGGATTGATTGGAATTCAAATTGTTAAGGTTTTATTGAATTCTTTTAATTAAATTGGATAGTTTGGTAGTGGCTGTCTCGGATGGAATGGACATGTTAGGAAGAAGAGCGAGGACCATGACCATATTGTAAAATTAGCGCAAAACCTGCCAGAACAGAAAAAAGGCAGAGGACGCCCGCTATTGACCTAGTGGTCCAAAGTCGAGAGAGACCTCAAGTTAGCCCAATTGTCAGAACCGACCACCAAGGATACGATATCCTGGCGCAGAATAGTGAGGAGACTCAACCCCATATAAAGGGAACAGGAGAAGTCAAAGAAGAAGATATGTGGTAAGTGGCAACGAGTGAGGTTTTCGGTCCATATTCCACGTCTGAAGGGCCTCCACTTAACTCAGTCGCCATGACAACGGAAAGCCTTCGTAAAATGTCAATAAGTGACCAGCTATAACTGTCAATTTGAGGATTCCAATCCATTGCATGCTTAGGAATGTGATCGGAATCCTCAAACCTGGTGTCACATCCTGTTGGCAGAAGCGACGATCGCGGACGGATGGAGTTGGTTGAACTGTGGTTGAACTCTGCCCCGGCTAGGGGGCATAGGATCTTAAGTAATTCAAGTAAAACTGTAAATTTTGATGATTCGAGGTGCAGTAACAAGAGTTGAAGGACATGACTTGAAATATACTGGTTAGTCCGAGGAAAGTAAATAGTAAGTACTCGTCGGAGATGATAATGTAGGATCCTCGACCAGTACGCTAGTTGAAGGCCATCAGTATATAAAATGGATGTACACATACAGGGCTCACACTCCACCATAGATAGGCACAGATGGCGAACCATCGTAAAGACAACGACTTCAGGTCGGTGGAATCACGACCAGTAATGAAGAACACGGCGCGAGGAGGTGGACACGTACATATTACTGTACAGAGGTATTTAATATATGGAATAGTCATGTATTCACCAAGTCATACTAAACTGCATCCTGCCCATAACTTTAAACAGCCCCATAAAAGCAAGCCCATATTTTATTTTAAACATTAAATCAATGTATTTATCTAAAAGCCTGGTATACACTTCGCGTGTCCCAAGAGCTGACTTTTACCTCGGCCAGAGGTTAAACATTGCCATTAAACGTGGCAAAGCCGCAATTCTTTTGGGCACACTTCCAGTCGACAGCGATGCAGAGGAATTTTTGACGTCTTATTTTAAGTTTTATTTATTAGGAACTTTTTGTTTTTAATATACTTAATTAAGCATTTTACAAGTATGTCAGTAGTATATCGGGTGTGAAAAGACAGTTTCCGAAGCCGAAAGCCACATTTTCTCCCCATTACTCGTATAAATTTAATAATTTTAAGTCGCAATTTTCTTTTTTATTCAAAGTTTTATTAAACTTTGAGTTCGTTTTCGTAAAAGTTTAGTAATAACTAAACTTTTTTTAAACAAACATTACCTGAGTTTTCGTTTTAATTTTCGAAATTTCGAAATTACGCATTTTACAAAAACACAATGAATATCAAATGTATCCCACAAGTACCTACGTAGCTTAGAGCGAAAGGGCGGGGTTTAACTCCACTTGCCTGGGTTGGCGTTATATAGCGTGCAATAAATAATAAAAAATTTCATACCTAAAAATAAAAGTCGTTTCCCAGCAATAATTCTTGTGCAAAGCTACTTTGTTAAATGTATAGTATGCGTAGTTGACGGCTATTGGATGTGTCTTTTTATGCCCTATATATTAATTTAAACAAACAAACAAACAAATAAATTCATTCGTCCGAAATCAATGCTCAATCTAGGATATCTACAGATCCTCGAAAGTAAATATATCACTCGCAATATCATTTGTCTGTCTTCACAATAACTTCCCACCGCTTCTAATCCAGGAACACCAAAAAATTCTCCTTACAAATATACCTCAGCACGAGATAGGGCTCTCTCCCTCGAGAATATGAGATATTGATTGGACTTTTCCCGCTGTTTTCAATACTTTATTATCCTTTCCCTGTGGGCTGTATACATCTATTGTTTTTCCCGAGATTGAGCTTCCATCGATGATAAACTTTTTGTTTTTCTCTTATATTTTCGACAAGTACACTCCATTTGAAATGGAGATGTGTGTGTAGTGAAGTATCGGTGCTTTGGGATCGTAATTTGGCATCGTGTTTTGTTTTTTTTCCTTATGAAGTGTTATGGTGACCAATTTTCGATGGTAATTGTACTTTGTTTTTGGCTGATTGGTTTCGGCTACAACGTATGTTTTTGCTTCTATATTAGTAAAACCGTCGGCTCCTGCATCTATTATCCTCTCTTCGACTTTTGACTTTTAATACTCCAACGATGGTTGGTCCGATAGAAGATTTTGATCAGTATCAGACACAGGACCAATTGACATTAAAAAAAAATTGTGTAAAATTTTTTTAATGTATGGGAAAAGTTTTTTTGCAATTTCTGACGTTTTTAGTACTCCAACCTGGGTTGACCCCAGGTAGTAGTAGTAGCAGAAGGCTACACTGGAGCTTTCACCTTAAAGTGAAAGCGTCCGAGGGGTGGTAGCTCGCGAAATTCAAATTTACTTACGTTTTTTGCAACTTGCAGGTCAGTATCATGTTGTATGTTGGTCAAAATATGATTCACGGCCTTAGCAAGTACTTTTAGGCTTTTTATCCCGGGAATATGTTCCCTTGGGATTATTTTCCATGACCATCTTTACATACCGAGACTCCTACGTGCCTCGGAAAGCCGTTGGTGCTATAAATCGTGGATCTTTGATAGTCGTTACGGGTCGTCAGAAGCCCGAAAGTCTGATAACCAGTCTTACCAAGGGGTATCGTATTACCCAGTAACTGGGTTGTGGAGGTCAGATAGGCAGTCGCTCCATGTAAAATACTGGTATTCAGCTGCATCCGGTTAGACTGGAAGCCGACCCCAAGATCGTTGGGAAAAGGCTAGGCAGGTTGATTTTTTATAGGCACTTTATATGTGCTTCATAGCACAAACACACTGAAAACAACCCTCCCATACGTCACGCAAAATCCGCTGCTTAAATATTTAGGGCTATACAAAACCTCAAATTAGCAATCACATTCATGAACTGTGATGAACGCTAGACGTATTATGTGGAGAGCAATAAAGGGACATAGATGGCATTCCTGAGGGGCAGAGGATAGGTAGCGGCGGGTAGCGACAATAATATCAATTAGAACCGTAAGGGAGTAAAAAAGAAAAAAAAGGTGGGTCTGCCCAGGGGTTGTAGATAAATTTGAAACAGAGTTACCGTGCCCCTGGGCACTCAGGCAGGAAAGGAACAGGGGTGAGTTTTAGTCAGTAAAAGTCTGACACGCTCTGCCGCTCCACCCAGAGCGGGAAAGGTCATTGGATAACTTCCCAACTCATAAAAAAAGGGGGGCGGGGGTTAGCGGCCTACCTATTTACTAAATCGCACCAATTTTTAGATGGTTTTGATATTCGACCTTTTAGAGACGGATTGATGATGACAAGCAGCTCAGAAACTCAGAACCTCAGAGCCTTTAGACAAAATACTTTTCTGTAAACGTTAACGCTAACGCTTCGTGCAAAATTTATGGCAAATACATTACTGGGCGTGAGTCACGTGACAGTTCTCTGTCTAACGCTTCGTGCATAACGTCTTTGCCATACATTTTGCACGAAGCGTTAGCGTTAACGTTTACAGAAATGTATTTTGGCTAAAGGGGCAGGTCTGACAGCTTCATTTCAGAAAAAAAAAAACACTGAATCTTCGTACTATTCACTAAAGGTCTCATATACAAGCTCCTCCATTCACTGGATGCGAGAAGCACAGGACCAGTTGCTGTTGCGATGTTTGGTGGAGGCCTATGATCAAAAGTGCAGGTGCACCATTCGGCTAAATAATCAAGATGAAGATGATGAATTATGTACAAGCAAAAAGCTTGTAGATTGTCTATTATTT